>OU342700.1:13265517-15665517 GCA_910589285.2 Mythimna ferrago
ACTTTAAAAGCAAATATACCTGAGGTTTTAACTCATTTGCAAGATAAGATTCATACTAAAGCAGAGGTAGACCAATTACTTCAAAAAACTCCGTAATGGTAAAACAGCAAATTGTAAATGAAATCCACAAAGCGGCACGAAGAAACTTTCCACGGCGTTCTGTTATTCTGAAAGGAATCCACGATTTATGGCAAGCAGACTTGATGGATATGCAAAACCTGAAAAAGTACAATAAAGACTATAAATTCATCTTAGTGGTAATTGACTGCTTCTCAAAATATGCCTGGGCTGAACCGTTAAAGTCAAAAAATAAATTTGATGTTACTCGTGCTTTCGAACATATACTGCTTAGTAGTCGTAATAATCCTATAAACTTACAAACTGATAAAGGGACTGAATTTTATAACATCACGTTTCAAAAGCTTATGAAAAAGCATAACATTAACCATTATTCCTCGTTCTCTACTAAAAAAGCATCAATTGTAGAGAGACTAATTAGAACTTTAAAAAATAAATTATATAAATATTTTAGTCTCAATGGAAACTATAAGTGGTTAGGTCAACCATTGGTATCTACAATGCAGAGATATAACAACACAAAACATCGCACTATTCAATTTAAACCGGCTGATGTGAATAAATGTAATGAACAAGTAATTAAAGAAAATATAAACAAAATGAACAAACATACTTTAGTTCAGTGGAGACCTAAATTTAAAGTTGGTGACTGTGTTCGTATAAGCAAATACAAACATAATTTTGAGAAAGGTTACACTCCTAATTGGTCAACAGAATTATTTACTATAAAAAAGGTGAATAAATCCTTACCAGTGACGTATCACATTGAAGATCAAAGAAAACAAAATATATTAGGAGCTTTCTACGAACAAGAACTACTAAGATCTAATTATCCTGACGTTTATTTAATAGAAAAGGTTTTGAAAAAGAAAGGAAATAAATTGTATGTTAAATGGTTAGGTCTAAACAGTGCAGAAAACAGCTGGATTGAGAAAGCTGAAATAGTGAACTAAGATATTATATAACTATTTCTCATTTGAAATCCTATCATTATAATTTGAGTAATGCAAGGAGGCGGACTAGTTAACAGCATAATTAATAATCTACCATTCGAAGTTCATTTGCCGGGATATAATTATTGCGGACCAGGAACTAAACTTTACAAACGTTTAGCACGAGGTGA
The DNA here is from genome assembly GCA_910589285.2 of Mythimna ferrago. NCBI lineage: Eukaryota > Metazoa > Arthropoda > Insecta > Lepidoptera > Noctuidae > Mythimna > Mythimna ferrago. The sequence goes on from OU342700.1 coordinate 13,266,719, forward strand.
TCGAGGTGTGAATAAGTTAGACGAAGCTTGCATGCAACACGATATTGCATATACAAACCATACAGACTTATCTAATCGTCACAAAGCCGATTTACAACTGCTTAACATGGCTAAACAAAGACTTAAATCAAAAGATGCAGGAAAAGGCGAAAAACTAAGCTCTTGGCTAGTGAGCAAAGTTATGAAAGCAAAACTAAAGTCTGGATCTGGCATTAAAACATTTAAAACCTTAGTTTCAAAAATAAAATCAAAAATTAAGAAACTTAAACACAAGGATAATAAAACTTTAATAAAAGCAGCTTACTTATGCGCAAAAAAGTTATTTCCAAACATTCACCATCGAATTCGAGTACCCAGAGTAATACCCTTACCAAAGAGTGGTGGAGTTCTACCTTTAATTCCAATTTTCGCTGGTTTATCAGCTTTAGGGACTTTAGCTGGTGGTGCAGCTGGAATTGCAAAAACCGTTAATGATTATAAAGCAAGCAAGCAAAATTTACAAGAAACAGAACGACATAATAGAGCTATGGAGGCTTTAGTGTTGGGCAAGGGTTTATATATTAAACCATATAAAAGTGGTAAAGGATTATTTATAACAACTTCAAAAAACTGAAAAATAAGCTACCTAATCGCCCTCTAACTGATGTAGACATCCAAAAGTATTCAAGAGACATCCCATATTTTCGCGGGGTCTACATGAAAGATCGACTACCTCGAAAACCGAAACACATTGAATGTGGTATCGTTAACTTAGACGATTCCAGGAATGAAGGAACGCATTGGGTAGCTTATACTAAAGTATACAATCACTGTGAATACTTTGATAGCTATGGAAATCTAAAACCTCCGATGGAATTAATGCAATATTTAAAAAATTGTAGTGTTTTTTATAACTACACAAGATATCAAAAATACAACGCAGTTAATTGTGGTCATTTATGTTTAAACTATTTGTGGACTTTTTGGAATAAAAATATAATATAAAATATATGCTTCTCTTTCATTTCAATCATTTGCAAGATGTCCCTCACTTTGGCGATTACTGGAGCCTCATCAGTGTTAACTACATACTATCCCAATACGTTGCAATTAGATGGAGAGTATGAGTGTGCTTTATTGCACTTTTCTACATTTAATTCTATTCCAAACATTGATAAAAGTAATAATAAGTTTTATTATGGCTCTAATGAAGTTATTGAAATACCGGAAGGTACTTATGAATTGCAAGATATCAGCGATTACTTAAAATCAGAAATAAAAAATGCAGAGATCAAACTACGGTGCAATAATAATACTTTAAAAACTACAATATTTTGTACAAAAGACATTAATTTTATCAAAGAAGACTCTTTTAGAAGACTATTAGGATTTAACAAACAAATCTTGAAGGCAAATAAATGGCATGTGTCACCGTCTCCAGTCAACATTCTACCTACGACCGTAGTCAGGGTTGAATGTGATATTGTAAGCGGTTCATATATAAACGGTGAACCAAGTCATATTATTCACGAATTTGCACTTAATGTGCCACCTGGATATAGGATTATAGAAATTCCAAAAAACGCTATATATTTTCCAATCAACCAAAACAACATAAGCTGCATACATATCAGGCTGCTAGATATAAACAATCGATTAATCAATTTACGTGGTGAAGAAGTGCAAGTATATCTGCATCTTAGAAGAAAAAATGATCGATTACAATAAAAATGTGCCTCAACAAGTAAAGAATATCAGTTCCGCTCGAGCTACCTATCAAATAAGACCTCTCTCTAAAAAGAAAACAAAACTAACTAAAGACAATAAAGCATTCCTTAGAGCCATCGGATTGTTAAAATGAATATCTTAGACGTTTTATCCGCACCAATTTATGATAATACTATAGAAGGTATCGAATTTCATTCTTACAAGCCATATGTAACAAGTTTTAACAGGAACGATGAAATTCGCATACCTATCAACCAACAAGACTTGTACATATTACCATCAGCTAGCACCCTATATTTGGAAGGAACTGTTATTGTTACCAAAAAAGATACGAAAGACAGAGCTACTAGTGTCAATTTCACGAACAATGCTCTACTCTATTTGTTCCAAGATATAAGGTATGAGCTAAATGGAGTGGAAATTGATAAAATAAAAAATGCAGGTATAACAACAACCATGAAATCACTAATTTCAATGAATGAAAGTGAATCTAAAATGTCTAATGCCTGGGGATGGAATATTGATGGTGTAAAAAATATCGATGGAGGAAGATTTTCTGCTTCTATACCACTTCGTAACATCCTCGGTTTTGCTGAGGATTTTAATAAAGTCGTGATAAATAGTAGACATGAACTGATATTGTTACGAAGTAGCACTAATTTGAACGCAGTAAAACTTAATACTGGCGAAGTAGTAGATGATGTTCAGATCAACAAAATCATATGGCGCGTACCTCATGTTAAAGTATCTGACAAAGAAAAAATTGGTTTGTTAAAATTATTAGAAAAAGATCGCCCACTTCAAATGATATACAGAAATTGGGATCTGTACGAATACCCAGCTTTGCCTAAAACTACAAAACATACCTGGTCCATCAAAACTTCATCGCAGATAGAAAAACCAAGATACGTTATTATTGGTCTACAGACAAAAAGAAAAAACAATGCAAGTTCTGACATGTCTCAATTCGATCACTGCCATATTCGAGACGTTAGAGTTTATCTAAATTCAACTTATTTTCCATATGAGAACTTAAATGTGAGTTTTTCTAATAACAGAATTGCTTTATTATACGAACAATATACCAGATTTCAACAGTCGTATTACGGACGTCGCTCGGAGCCCATACTAACCGAGAAACAATTTAGAGATATAGCGCCGCTGTTTGTAGTCGATTGCTCTAGACAAGCGGATAACCTAAAGACAGGTCCGGTTGTGGATGTGAGAGTAGAAATTGAGAGTGAATCAGAGATACCAGATCAAACTTCAGCATACTGTCTCATTCTGAACGACTGCATTGTTGAATATCGACCACTAAGTAATATTGTTAAGAAGATATCATGAAAGCGGATACCCTTATAGTAGAATTGCAAGGATTTAAAGATTATGTAAATAATTTCATCGTCAAAGAATTGGCTATTGTAAGTCAGGATCATACACAGACGTTCTTGGTAAAACCACCATATTCATTTCATTACCTAACACCAGAAGAAAAAAAGCAGGTGAGGTGGTTAGAAAGAAATCGAGGAATTTACTGGAGTGAAGGCTACATAGACTACAAAGAGTTTCATCGCGTTATTTTACCCTATTTAGAAAACAAAAAAATTATTACAAAGGGTTTGGAAAAGATAAAATGGATTAAAGAGTTATGTGCAAACTGTGAAGTGATTGATATAGGTGACAAAGGATGTCCTAATTTTGTGACATTAAAACAAAAGTTCTGTAAAAATAAAACTGATTTTAATTGTGTGCACCATAAAAAGAATTGTGCATTAAATAATGCAGTGTGTATTAGAAAATGGTATGATGATAATAATATGTCTGTGTTTAATATGTTTTAATTTTAATATGTTCAATTAATAAAAATCTAAATGTACCTACTTTTTGTTTTATTTAAATGTATTTAGGACAACTACACAACAAACTTTATATTAGCTCTAATTAGATGAATTGCAATAAGTAAGTATTCTAATAATGTCAAAATATTATAAACATATAACCTATAATGAGATTCATTTGAGCTAATTTAAAGTGTATGTTTATGTAATGTCAATAAAACATAATTTAAATTATAAACATATTATTTATTTAGTTTTCACGTTATTCACAAAATAGTTACTTACACCTATCCTTATTATATATTTAAATATGTGACAAAGTCTTAATGATCTAAGTAGATACAGTTTAATACACTAGCAGATTAGCAAATAATTTTATAATAAATTCAGAATTTAATACAACAAGTTAAAGTGAACATATATACAAACATTAGAAACTACTTACTAATAACAATCATCACCACAAAGTTTCTTCAAAATTTTGTTTATTAATGATTGTGTCTCTTCCATAACATAGTCCACCGGTTCACTAACTACATATTGTGCACTTAACACTACCACCTCCTCATTGTCATTTGAATTTACCACGCTTTCTTGTCGTTCACTAATGTCCAACACTTGTATCTGGATCAGTCGCAAACCTTTTTTCTTTTCGTTGTTTATGACGTATGATTGACATAAAGGATGAAAAGAACAAACATGAATATAGATAAAGAAGATACATTCAAAGTGTCGATACAACCGTACGAAACGGAAACAATAATAAACACAGACGACATCGCTCGCTTATGGTACGAACTACGTAAATTACATCTAAACGATGACGACAGAAACAATATATACGATAGACTAAGGCTAAAATTAGAAATGATAGATTACACAGAAAGACACAAGCAAGCGCAACACCCACCGCTCAGCTACAGAAGAGACGGGGATTTATAGTACAATAGTATACAATTTCGCATCGCAAAAAGTACAAAAATAACCATCGCGGTAGCAGTCGCGGTGAAACGACACACAATCATAATACACAAAGGTATTAACACAATATACAGACCGGCCGGCACAACGAGCACACAGATGATAACACGTACGACGCGGCGAGTAAAAGGTCACACGCAACTTGACCCAGTACGTAGGACAAGCTCGCAAGTCCTCGTAGAATACACGAACACGATCGGCAGTCACCTCTTCGTCGAAGATATCAATCTCGCTGTCGTGCATGGAGGGGTTGGGCACAGGGGTGGGGGGCTCCGCCGATCCAGTAGACGGTCCGGGTCGAGGCTCCGGGACGGGTGGCGGCTCCGGAACGGGTTCGACGTTCTGCAGCTCGACGTGGGGTTCACGTTGAACACCGGGTTCGAGTAACACCGGGAAAGGTTCATCGACCTCCACGGGGGGCGCAGTAGGGTTGAAGAAAGGACCGATATCATCAGGCACGATCACTTCGTACACGAGATCTTCAGCCATGACTTCAAATACACAAACCATCGACGTCGCGAATCGGAGACAGACTGTGATCGAAATGGATTGGTTTTATACATAAAAAATACCATATCAGCAGTATTTGTCTCATTACAAAATTCAACCTTAATTACAGGTCTTCAAAGTTGCATGAATAATTTGTGTTAGTTACGTCAAATTAAAGCGTAATGATACCCGATTTTTCTGTCTAATTACAATTTTACAGTGAGAAATGAAATATAAAACCAGCCTTTTCGCTCGCCGACAAAGATGAACCCGACACCTGGCTGTCGCTTATGATAAATACATTAGGTATTATAATTAAGTTTGTATGTTTGTTTAATGTTATGGGGAAGTGAAATAAATTTATGCAAATAGACTACAGACGGAAAATCCAAAACAAAATAATTTCATAGCTAGATTGCTCCAATGTAGACTATTACATACACATATGTAGACTAGTAGTCTACATGGACAATTTGACGTGCTTTTAAATGTATACTAGTAGTCTACACGGGCAATCTAGCGGTTATTTCCACATAACTTCGCAAAATTACTTAAATTTAATATATAAAAAAGTCCTTTTTATACACATGTAAATAAAAATAACAAAGTACTCTGAAATCATTATTTTTATACAAAATAATTAATGGAAGCGAATCCACGTCAAGCAGTTAGTTTGCAAGTACCTATGTTGTAGTAAAACTTAAAATTATTATATAATATTATAAAACCATTAAATGTCTAAAATGAATGTATGAGTTTTAAATAACATCGTTCAAAAGTTTTAGGTAAAAAGCTACTGCTAAATTTATTTTTGATAGAAGATTCATCCTTCTAATAATTTTAAATTGATATACCTACTATCTAATTAGAGATGGGAAATAATAATGGTTCCGAAAAACAATTTAATCTCCAGCGATCTGTGGCCGACTATTATTCTAATTAACTAGCGTTATAATGAATTACCGACAAAAAATCCAAAACATAAACGAAAAAAAATTTCCAATTTAACAACAAATAAGAGCACGTTCAAATTACATTTTCTCCTAAAAAAAAATGGATCTTCGAATAACAAAACTAAACTTCCGAATAGAATACTGAACCTCCGACAAAATTACTAAGTTACCGACAACAGAGGTTTGATCAAAATAATCATATTTTTACAACTTGCATGAACTGTTTTAATTTCTATTGTTGGTTATCAAATTTATTTTTTAGCTCTCAATAATGATGAAAATACCTCAACTGTTCGGCCCGCGCGATGGGGTTCGGATCTACTATGTAACTACATTTTCATAATAAACTGAGTTTTGTTTTATTTTTATCTTTGTTCTCGCTGACATTATAAAAGTTAGGAAATTTGTCGAATATATATATATATATATATATATATATATATATACAGTATAATATTCTAGGAAACCAAAGTCTACTTGGTTTTCGATTAAGGCATGAATAGGGGTACGTTTCAAAATCCCGAAAGTTCATTATACCTATGGCTGAAACACCGACGTGCAAAACACCGAAATTCAAAATACCGAAAGGTTTAAATGCCGATAGTCGTTATATCGAAACACAAAATACCGATTTTCAAATGCCCGAAAGGACGAAATCCCGAATAGACGAAACAACTTGAACGTAGCGGTTGGTCACAGTTCTAACGTTACCTAACCTATTTCACCCTGTTCAAAGAGCAATCAAGATACAATCTACCTGTGAATAGACTATTAGACAATGGTAAACACATTTTTACGAGAGATTGTGGCTGAAATAGGTTAGGTTAGAATTGTGACAAAAGCGACTTCTCAAAATAAAACAAATCGGGACCTTAGGGCACCCCGACACGGACGAGTCGGGATTTTGAACTTCGGGATTTTAAACATTCGAACAAATGAACTTTCGGGATTTTAAACTTTCGTCCATTTGGCGTTTCAATTTTCGGGATTTCGTCCATCGGTAATTTAAAATTCGGGATTTTTATACGTACCCATGAATACGACTGTTTTAACTTTTTGACGCCTGAAATAGGTACCGATATCGAAGCATACCCGTGGTAAGTAAAATTCATCATATATGATGCAATTAAATGTTATTGTTACAAGTACATTTTTATATTGTTTATAAGTTTCTGTACAGCCACTCAGAATAATATTTTCAGTATAATGTGACAGTTAAAATACCACCACAATCTATGAAATATGAAAGGTAATTTATGAATTAATAGTAGGCAAGTAAAGATAAAAATTACAAAGCAAAGTTTTCAGTAGAACGTAATTTATGCTGGTAGAAAAGTATTATAGCAATAGACAGTCATGTTTATTTTTCGAAGATTTCAGTATCTCATTCGGTCGTTTCATCATTTTTATTCGGACAAAAGTAGTCGGAAAGTTAGTATTTTAGGCAGTAGATTTAATATTTTGAGTAAGGACAATTCTTCTTTTTTTGTCGGAGCTTTTATTACTACCCATTAGAGATGTGCATACCTTAGCAAAGTCTGTCTACGTATTTTACAGTAAAACATAATCTATATTTTAATGAATTAAACATTGGTTATGGGATGTTTTGTATCATACAAATTTTAACAATGACTGCTACATGCACAAGGATCACATTCACAGCGGTTGCATTGTAATTGTAGAACCCATGGGAATCACCCACACATAGATAAATCAAACGCAGCAAATTTATATAATGCAACTTTGCAGTCTTGGTGATTGTTAAGAGTCATTTACACTTATCGTGTAAACGTTCAATATGATCGCTTCTGACGCCGTCGTCCGGCGATTTTTTTTTTTTAACTAGTGCTTGACTGTGATCCCACCTGATGGTAAGTAGCGATGCAATCTTTGATGGTGAGGCGCACTAGTTTATTAAGAGCCTATTCACTCTAGCCTTGAAGACACCCAAATTATAATCGAACGGGAAGACCGCAGCAGGCAGACTGTTCCAGTCCTTCGACGTACGCGGTATAAACGACGAGGCGAAACGCTTAGTCCGGACCGTAGAGGTTTCAACAACGTAAGGGTGAATATTCGACACGATATGTGCGAATTATCCGTTTGACGGCGATTGTATCAGTGTAAAATCCTCTTAACATAGCAGAAAGTGATGTGACGGTGCGATACGTATTTATAACAGTACAGTTTTGATGGTAAGGTGCAGTGTGGTTGTCTGCCTGAATGAATTAAACTAAAATTCGGACGTCCTTGGGGTCCAATCTGGATCATAAAATACGGAGTGACGTGTCAACTACACATGTTATTTCTAATTTTATGAAGAGACGTGAGACAACCTGTCCTGAATCTTAGTTTAATGATTACGGTATCCTAAAATTTAGACGTCCTGGGAGTCCAATCCGGATCATAAAACACAGAGTAACGTGTCATCTACACACGGAACCTCTAATTTTATGGAGAGACGTGAGACAAGCTGTCCTAAATTTTAGCATACTATATTCAGATAGTTTGCTTAGTAAAATTTGAAGTGAAAATGTGAAGCTTAGTTATTTGCTTAGTATTATAGTGGCATAGTGGCATTGCGCAAGAATCTAGTAAGCAGCCGAGGTAAGCAATTATATTTAAAAGTGGAATAGGCCTTAGTGACGTGCAGGGTGGTGGTGTCGTATCTGAATGAATTAAACTGAAATTCGGACGTCCTTGGGGTCCAATCTGGATCATAAAATACGGAGTGACGTGTCAACTACACATGTTATTTCTAATTTTATGAAGAGACGTGAGACAACCTGTCCTGAATCTTAGTTTAATGATTACGGTATTCTAAAATTTAGACGTCCTGGGAGTCCAATCCGGATCACAAAACACAGAGTAACGTGTCATCTACACACGGAACCTCTAATTTTATGGAGAGACGTGAGACAAGCTGTTCTAAATTTTAGCATACTATATTCAGATAGTTTGCTTAGTAAAAATTTGAAGTGAAAATGTGAAGCTTAGTTATTTGCTTAGTATTATAGTGGCATAGTGGCATTGCGCAAGAATCTAGTAAGCAGCCGAGGTAAGCAATTATATTTAAAAGTGGAATAGGCCTTAGTGACGTGCAGGGTGGTGGTGTCGTATCTGAATGAATTAAACTGAAATTCGGACGTCCTTGGGGTCCAATCTGGATCATAAAATACGGAGTGACGTGTCAACTACACATGTTATTTCTAATTTTATGAAGAGACGTGAGACAACCTGTCCTGAATCTTAGTTTAATGATTACGGTATTCTAAAATTTAGACGTCCTGGGAGTCCAATCCGGATCATAAAATACAGAGTAACGTGTCACCTACACACGAAACCTCTAATTTTATGGAGAGACGTGAGACAATCTGTCCTAAATTTAGCATACTATATTCAGATAGTTTGCTTAGTAAAAATGTGAAATGAAAATGTGAAGCTTAGTTATTTGCTTAGTATTATAGTGGCATAGTGGCATTGCGCAAGAATCTAGTAAGCAGTCGAGGTAAGCAATTATATTTAAAAGTGGAATAGGCGCTGAACCAGTGTTTTAAGACATCATTCAACTAAACGATTGCTTGTTTGCTCACCATGGCCGTCCTTCAATAAAAGATAGTGAGTATTTTATAAATTAGATTTTGAAAGTGGAATAGGCGCTGAACCAGTGTTTTAAGACATCATTCAACTAAACGATTGCTTGTTTGCTCACCATGGCCGTCCTTCAATAAAAGATAGTGAGTATTTTATAAATTAGATTTTGAAAGTGGAATAGGCGCTGAACCAGTGTTTTTAACATATCATTCACAAAAATGTTATTGGGCATTCTATTCCACGCGACAAGCGGAGCGTAGCGTAGCGATGTCGCATCAAGTGGAATAGAATGCCCAATAACATCCTACTAATGTGCTTCTTATTGCATGATATTCGTCCTGTAGGACCTTGTTATAATGTTGGTACCTTGATCGCTGAATATTTTCTGTGGGACTCCTTTCCGAGCTATACCTAATTCTGCGAAGAGCAGCGAGAAATGATGATAACGATGTCAAATCCTACACCAACTCTAAGTGCAAGGCTTTAGTTGCCATGCAAATAAATACGGCGACATAACCCTTGGTGGTTTTTATTCCACGACCCTTGTTGGCCTTGATATAGACATGTCCCGTATAGTCTACACCTAAATTTTGGAAAGGACGTGACGGATTCGTCCTTTCTGGTGGTAAATCTCCCATGACTTGATGCTGATTGCTGGGATTGTAGCGACGACACTTAACGCAACGTCGAACTCGGAATTTAACTGCTCTGATTCCGCCTACAATCCAATATGTTGTCGTATAAATGCTAAAGTTAGCTAAGGTCCACCATGAAATGCTAGCACGTGGGCCTAATCAATCAGGATTTCCGTACACGACTGCTTTTTGCTATGGATTATTGTATGTTTCATCTGATGATCTATGTTGGCATATTTGAGCCTCCCGCCGCCTCGAAGAATGCCGTCTTGAAGAAACGGATTTAAGTTCAATATTTTGCTCTTGCTTGATATGTATTTCCTCTGGATCTTGGTTCACCATTCAGCCCGCCTAATAACACAGTCATGGAGTAAGTCAGTAATTTGATAAACAAAGCACTGCTGTACCTTATTCATTAGTTTTGCTAGTAAGATAGCTCCTGACAGCTCTAATCTTGGGATTTATTCGCTGGTACATGTCTAACCTTTCCAACTAGCAGTGTTGGTTTTGATTGCTCATACTCCTTGATCCGAACATAATATATTACACGCGCAAATGTCGTCTGAGATGAATCGCAAAAACCGAATAATTCAATATTGACATGTTCTCTTGTGTTTACCCATCGTGGTACTTGTAGTTTGTTGATGATGCTTTTAATACCCACCCATTCGCTTAGTATGTCTTCAGGCAAAGAATAGTCTCAATTTAGGTTACGTAACCATAAGTTTTGAATAATGATTTTAAGGGGCTGCATACATACATTTTCACTGTTTTTCATACAACTGCTCTTACGCGATTATGACGTTATTACACATTTTTCATCAGATATTTTGGAAACACAGTATCTTGTGCATATTATCAAGGCTTCTATGAAAATCAATTTATAAAGGGGGTGGCCAAGATACGGCCGAAAATTGACAATGCCGCGGACAAGATTATTATTTATACTTAAAATCTTAATAATTAATAGAAATAATTATTAAAATTATAACACGTCAGTTAAAGTTTGGATAAATAATATTAAACAATAAGTATATTCATTAATTCAGTCTTTCCGTGGTTCCTGCAACGAATCACAGACTACCAAGAGATACAACGTATTTCAAGTTTTTTTTTTTGATACAAAGTCTTTTCTCCTTTATTATTATTGATAGGCTTGCGTTTGACCACCATCTCACCTGATGGTAAGCGATGATGTGGTCGACGATGAAGCACGCTTGCCTAGAAGAAACCTATTCACTCTCGACTTAAAGACTCCTAAGTTGTAGCTATCAGGAAACACAGATTCCGGGATCCGATGAACATACTCACATACATACATACATAGCCTGTCAAAATCATAACCCTCCTTTGGCTTAGCCGTAGTCGGGTAATAAATATCACTATATTTTTAGGGTTCTGTACCCAAAGTGTAAAACAGGACCCTATTGCTGAGACTCCGCCGTCCGTCCGTCTGTCCGTCTGTCACCAGGCCGTATCTCATATGAAATTTTCACAGATGATGTATTTTTTGTTGCTGTTGTAGTTAAAAACAGAATAAAATAAATATTTAGGGGGGCTCTTATACAACAAACGTGTTTTTTTTTTGCTGTTTTTATAGAATGGTACGGTATGGAACTCGTCGTGCGTCAGTCCGACTCGTATTTGGCAGTTTTTGGTTTGTGTGGATACAAAATATTTTTCAATACATTTACTCGAAAACCTGCTCTTACCCCTACCGCCATTTGGGCACGCCACCATCACGGCGGTAAGTCTCCTCTTAGAGGAGTGGCTGGAGCGGCAACACGCCGTCTTTACCTTCCGCATGACGCAGGTCCTCACCGGACATGCCAAGTTCGGGAGGTTCCTGCATCGGATTCAAGCGGAAGAAACGCCGGGGTGTCCATGTGTGCATCGCCCGGAAGACACGGTGGAGCATACGGTAGAGGCAGTGGCGTGCCTGATGCCTTTACAGGGGGCAAGCCAAGGAATCTTGACCTAACTACTACTTACCTATTAAAAAAAAATCTCGTGCTTCCACATGTCATCAGTGCAGTAATGCTGATTTTTCTGAATTGCTACACTACTATTAACAAATATAATGTTAATAGTAAGTACATACATAATAAATAATGATAACAAAAGCTTCACCACAACAACTTTATCATAATACCAATAATCGTGAAGTTTGAATACATGAATAGAAAAAAAATAATTGTATTCTAATTCAAATTGTGTATCTTTACTTAAAAATGATTTTATTACTTATAGGTACCAGCGTAAAAAGTTTGTGAACGTTTTAATTCTACCAACAGCTGATTTTCAATTGCAATCAAAGATAATTCGGAAAGCCGCTCTTGTTGTCGAGTGCCGGCCGGCCGGGATGGTCAGGCAATACTATTAAAACGATTAATTTGAACTTAATGAATATCTAATGTAAGGTTGAGTTGAGTGTGAAATAAAACAACCGAGTATGTACTAGTTTTTTGACGCCAACGCCATCTAGTTATGAATGTGTAACTAATACATTTTTTTTTTTGAAATCTTGGTGTTTCAAACACTTGTTCTTTATAATAATATGTAATATTATTGGCAAATACTCACAATTGAAACAGCGGTAGCTTTTCGTTGTTCGCTTTTTTAAAACACACTTATCACTTAATTGTCGAGAAAGAGAACCAACTTTCTTTTGGCGGTTTACCAATAATAAAGAATGAAATAACAGCGATGAAGTACTTTTGAGAATTTTCATGGCACTAGCGAAGTTATTTGAGTCATACCTGATGTATTCCAAGCATTGTTATTAACTTTTCTGAGAAATATTCAAAATAGTAAAGTTACAAGATTATATTTATCTTTAAAACTCAAACCCTACCTGGCCAATATCAATTCCACACATAATATCCACACACAACCACAAGTATAGTTTCCGAATTCATAAACTGTTAAATGACGGAAAACAAAAAAAAACTATCAAAACAATAATTACACACGATAACCGATCAAAGCAAATTTGAACTGAGTACTTTTTAATTCGTACAACTTTACGCGTCATAGAGGGCGCCTCGTATTATAACATGCGTAAAAGATTCATTGATAAAATTCCCGAACGTGGGCTTATTTTACTACAAATCTGGTCGACGAGTACTTGCACACAGTCACATACGTTACTCACACAGACTCACATTTTTCATGTTTTTATAGGGAAGAATAAGATGGCAGATAAAGCCCGATAAGAAGCCTATCGGTTAGAGCGAGATCGGAGATCGCGTGTCATTGTTACGTAGAACTGTGCAAGATGGCAACGTTGCATTAACCCTGCGTCCCGAATTACGATAAAAGTGAATATACCGCGAACACGACCAACGCGCGACGTCACAATTATTATTCAGTTGCGCTTATATTTTGTGACTATTAAATTTAGTCGGATTCGCGATTCATTTCATTCATTCAACGAGACTTTAAATGTTAAATATTGTTATATATTTTATTGTTCTACAAAAACCATAGCGTAAGAACTTCTACGCCTGTGATACAGGTTTATCCTAGTACAGGCACATAACATAGTCATACCTTTGTAATTATCCCTAAGATTTTATGTAACTATTTTACCAAACTTTAACTCTGAATAAAATATTATTATTATTATTATTATTATTATTTTTATCTCGATTTGGAACGCTGGGTAAGTTGTATTTATGAATGAATCTTCCATTACGCGCGTTTAAGTTTAAAGTTTAGCTTTTTATTTTAAATAATTGGTTTAATGTTCCATGACCTTAGATGTTGTGTTGTGTCATGAAATTTTACCGCAAGCCGGGCTTTTTTGCCTCTATGGCTCGCACGCCACTGGGTAGAGGTGTGCCCCGCTTGGGCAGAGCACAGCTGTGTCCTCGTGGAGGCAGTCAGCGGCAGCTACCTCTCGCGCTGGACCCTGTGTTGGGCTATGGTTGGGAGCGAGGAGGAATGGCAGACGGTCGCCTCCTTCTGTAAAGCAGTAAAGGAGGAGGACGCATGCGTGATATATCTAGCGAACCTCCTCACGCTCCAAACGCCGAGATTACGACTACGACTACCAGCCACGGTAAAGGCGGACGTGCGGGCGTTGAGCAATCGGTAGCTAGCCGTCCAGCCGTCCAGTAATTGACCGGACCGAGCCCGGTCACCAACAGCGCGTAGTGATCCCCGCGCTTTTCAAAGAGATGTCAGCAAACCGTGGGGGCCCAGCAGGGACGACGCCCGCTAGCTAGAACCGCGGGGAATTTCTGAAAAGGAAACACGTAGTCCTAGAAAGCAAAGGGCAACTGAAGGACACTGGTGTGGTTTTAGTCAGTAAAAGTCTGACACGCCCTCGAGCTCTGCTCAGAGCGGGAGAATTCATTGGATGATTTCCACACTTAAACAATAACTCCTAACGCCATGAGGCACTATAATTAAGGCTTCCGTTCTTCCTCCTAAGGTACGGAACACTAACGAAGAATAAAATGTGGTTAGTTGTTGGCTATGATTTTATAATTATGATGTCTAGATGGAGCATCTTCATATAAATCGTTTAGTAAGTATTGATTATAATTATTTGTTAGTTATTATTAGTTCTCCTCATCGCTGCCACTGTGGCGAAGTTGTCAACAGCCTCGGTCACCACGGCCTGTCATGCAGTCGAAGTGCGGGACGCATAGCGCGGCACGCGAACATTAACGACATCATCCGACGAGCCCTTGTCACCGTCGGCGTTCCGGCTGTTTTGGAACCTCATGGCCTGGCACGCGACGATGGTAAGAGACCAGACGGTATGTCTTTATTTCCTTGGAAGTTGGGTAGGCCTTTAGTGTGGGACGCTACCTGTGTCGATACTCTTGCGCCATCCCATCTTCTTAGCTCATCGTGCTGTGCTGGTGCTGCCGCGACGGCTGCAGAGAACCTCAAGCGGCGGAAATATAACAGCCTCGTCGGCAGTTATATTTTTGAGCCGTTTGGGGTTGAAACTCTCGGGCCGTGGGGTCCGAGTGCTCATATGCTTTTTAAAGAATTAGCGAAACGCTTAATTGACGCTTCGCGTGACCCAAGGGCTGGCTTCTACCTCGGTCAGAGAATAAGCATTGCCATACAACGTGGCAATGCCGTCAGCCTTTTGGGCACACTTCCAGTCGACAGCGATGCGGAGGAGTTTTATGACGTCATATTTAACTAGGCATTTAGTGTATATATTATTTTTAATTATTTAAGTTATTGTTTAATTTGTTTATTATTTCCTAGCAATTAATTTTAATAAATAAGTTATGTTTTGTAACAATTCCAGCATTAAATAAACTGTTTCATCCTAAAAAAAAAAAAAAAAATTATTTGTTATTTGTGCATTATTTCTGGCTGAGTATGTATTTTACTTTTTCCTTTATTTCTGTCTATTCACATAATAAAAGGGGTAATTGTAAAAGCTATGTTGGTACCTATCTATTTATTTATTCATTTAATTCAAACAACTTTTTAAACAACAAGTACTTAGAAAATAGAACAATAAAATAAAATATAAAACAATTATTTAAATTACAATTAATAAGAGACATATTTCGTGCAGGACTTTTCATACCTATTTAATAAAGATAATACACAGTCATACATTCATCTCATACATCCTGACAGTATTGTCTTCCATTCTACCGCAGACATATCAAAATCTGTGTACTTGCCTAGGAGAGCATTAAGCGCAGACAGTGTCCGAGGTATGCGTGATGTGGAGTGCGCGACTGTGCCACACGTAGGAACTGCCAGGAGCCGGTGTTCCCTACGACCGACGGCTGTAGTGTCGTTACATTACTATTTACATTCCGTACTTACTTTATCTTTGCTCAAACTTGTGTAAAGCAACAGACATGAAAAGCAACGATAGTAACAAAGAACCAACAAAACGTTGCAGAATGGATAAATCATCTTCCACATGGATATAGTCGTCGTGGCCGCCGAGGCGCCTCGGACGGCAGAATCGCACTACAACACACTACGACTACACAGTTATACAACTCTGCTTGCTCTTGCCGGCAATGAAGGCGTGATGCTATGTTATATTAATAAACTGTTTTATTTACTTGAATGTTTTCTGTACAATTAGTTCTATAATGGGTCGTAGCCTCGTAGAGCTACGAGTCGCTACGAGCCGCTACGAGCTACTACGGCGTAGCACACAAACGAATCGAACGTAGCAATACTTTGATTGTGAATTTACCGTGAACATCTGGCCGGAATTGGTTTTAACAAACTTCAAAAAGAAAGAGGTTCTGTTACGGGGTGGGTCAAAATAGGCTTTTTAAAAAAAAAAGTTTGATTGAACTAGAAGAACTTTTAATTAATAAAGAAAGTTTACAAAGAAAGCCTATTGTCCGCGACGACGTTCAATTCCACACTGACTGTAAAAAGTATATTCCTGAGTTATTGCAATATGCTGAGTCAATGGAAAAACGTGGGATACACGTGTTGCAGCGTCAGCTGTTAATTATTATATTCTTAATAATGTTATTTAATATATAACAGCCCCCCGGATAAAATGGAGCATCTGGGAGGAAAAGATGCGAAATTGATATTAAAGTTTCCGAGGTGACTTGAACGTCGTTTCAGACTTACAAACAATATTAATTATAGCGATAGCACATAGTAAAATTGTAAACAGTAGTACATATAATCCTAAAACAAATTAATTACCCCAAATAAACATTAGTTACATTATTAATTTTTTTTTTTTAGAATTATTTATTTACAACTTAAAGCAACAAAATATATACATTTACTAATAAAATATGGCGTCATAAAACTCCTCCGCATCGCTGTCGACTGGAAGTGTGCCCAAGAGGCTGGCGGCATTGCCACGTTGAATGGCAATGCTTAATCTCTGACCGAGATAAAAACCAGCCCTTGGGTCACGCGAAGTGTCAATTAAGCGTCTTGACAGCTCTTTATATATGAGCACTCGGACCCCACGGCCCAAGAGTTTCAACCCCAAACGGCTCAAAAATATAACTGCCGACACGGTTGTTATATTTCCGCCGCTTGAGGTTCTCCGCAGCCGCAGCGGCAGCACCAGCACAGCACGATGAACTAGGAAGATGGGATGGCACAAGAGTGTCGACACAGGTAGCGTCCCACACTAAAGGTCTACCCAACTTCCATGGAAATAAAGACATACCGTCCGGTCTCTTACCATCGTCGCGTGCCAGGCCATGAGGTTCCAAAACAGCCGGAACGCCGACGGTGACAAGGGCTCGTCGGATAATGTCGTTAATATTCGCGTGCCGCGCTATGCGTCCAGCACTTCGACTGCATGACAGGCCGTGGTGACCGAGGCTGTTGACAGCTTCGCCACAGTGACAGCGATGAGGAGAACAACAAGGAACGCCAAGGCGTAGGGCAACAGCTAGGCGGAAAGTAGTATCGTCGAACAAGGTGCCAATATTCGACGACGGCAGTGCGTGAAGCCAAAGACCTGACTCCCAATTTCCCACAGCCAGCAGGCGCGCCCGCTCCGCAGTCGTAGCAGATGTTAGAATTAGGTTTTCCTGAACTACTCTGCAGAGCGGCTCATCCCACCGTCTCTGGGAAGCTGGGTTATCGGGCGGATTTGTATTCGGGCAAGCAAATCTCCAGGCATCTACAGCCTCGATGAAGCACGGCACATTGAAATCAATCAGTGAGGGAGATAGGATATTCCTGATTAATTTCTCAGTGCCGTGAACCGAGGATATAAAAGCTGGTAAACTAATACTAGAAATTTTGCGGACACCGAGACCTCCCATGCGGATGAGAAGGGCAGCTTGAGCCCAGGCTCGGTCATCCATGGCCACGTTTAAAATTGACGTAAGGGTATGCCGGATAATTTGGTCCATTTTTTCCAAAAGATGGTGATGTTTCCATAAATGAGAGGCGCGGAGAAAATATGTTAATTTAGGGCCGAAACAGCAGAAACGAATTAAGGTGATGGCCGAATGCATTTTAATTTCTAGCAATCTTTTCGAAATATCATTAAATTTTTGAATTTTTTCCTCAACGAAATTTGGGAAGGAATCTTCGAAAATAGGAGACCCAAGGAGGCGAAGAGTGCTTCTTTCAATAATTTTTATCTCCGGGGCTATTGTGTTAAATTTTGAAATAGTCAGTTGTCTGTCAGTACTGTCAGATAAGAATAACTCACATTTAGAAAAGTTGAGGTCAAGACCTATGGAGTGGAGTTGATTTTTTAGAAAATGTAAATCATTCAAAACCGTGTCTGAATCGCCTCCAAGGGTTCCGTCATCGAGATACCAAACGTTGAATTTGGAATTTAACTGTTGAATAATAGGGTGAATGGCTAAACTGAAGATCACTGGCCCGAGGGGATCACCTTGTTGACAGCCAACAGCGGATTCCAATAGGTTGTCCCGATATAGTAATTTAGAAGGATGTCTATAACATTGCCAAAGAAAACTAAAAATTTGGGGTACTTCTTTTTTAGATTCTGCCAACAAGGTATCCCTATTAACCGAATTGAATGCATTTTTTATGTCAACCTTCAGGATGACCCCTCCTAAATTAGAATTTAGGTAGGTAGACAAAGCGTGTACGGCAGCCTCGCAGCCCCCTTTGGAGCCAAAACCTAGCTGCAGGGGCTGAAATTTTTTCGAAAGAGCCTCACCATAAAATTTACAGCAAATTTTGGCTGCCATACGACGATAGGTAGTGCCCACGGCAATGGGTCGGATGCCGCCATCTCTCTTGCGCAGAGCACATAAATTGGCTCCGTACAGAGTGTCGATGACGGCCTCGTTGACCTTGCCTGAGAGCATTAAGTTAACCAGAGCCGTAAGCTCCTTCAAGAGCAACTCACCAGCTTCCCCGGCGCCTGAGCAGATGAGGTCCTTTAGGTGTTGAGGACTTAGGCCGTCGAGGCCGCCAGCAGAACCACTCCGGAAAGAGCAAACGGCTGAGACTACCTCTCGACCTGTAACGGTGAGAGTATGAATGTCCGAATCAGGAAGGTCAGGAAAAGAAAGGCCATCCGCTGGAGCAGGGTGTTTGCTCTCCAGGGCTATTAGAGTATCTGGAGAACATGGAGCCAGCACATCACTACTGAAAAGAATTCTGGCTGCTCCGCTAATGTCACCTTCCCCTAATTTAGTTTCGACTAGATGGGAAATACCTCTTGAGGAGGTAACCCTCTGTGTCGATAATTTGGGGTCTAAATTATGAGCCGAAATGTTACAATTTTCTTTAATTTGTGTGGTTAAAGTTTTTTTGTTTGCCAAATCCTTTCGAAAATGTAATATTCTGTAAGGGAAGGTGAGAAGCTGTTCCCAAGCACTGAGTGAGTTCTCCCGGGCGGCCAGGCGGACACAACTTGCTAAACTTTGCGCTACTAGAGGCCTGGCGCCACGGGGAACTCGTTTTAAAACTGGAACTGAATTTTTTAATTTTGTGAGGTTTTTCCAAAGCGGGTCAAAACAGGATGTAGATGGTGTAGGGGGTGTAGAAGTAATGACGGGGTCTGAAGTGAATACATTTTGTGGTTTGTGGGCCTTCCCAATGTGCACATTCAGACCAAGCTTACCTTTAAAAAACCTTGCTTCTGTGCAGAGAGGGCACCTTTCCAGAATTGCCAGCGATGTAGAAGGTTGAGACGCACTGTCTACCACCACATCACTGCTGCCACTTAACATTTATGTACACAAATTTAATCAACAGAATAAAATAAATAACTAAAAGAAATTGTAAAATTAAAACAGACAAAAACACTAAAAAACAAATGTCAATTGTGACGGATCACGCCAACAGCGCGGCGCAGTCGCTTTGGGGGCCTGGAGCGCCGCAACACCGAAGAATACATTCCGGCGGCGGCGCCCTGGCAACCGTTGCTCGGTAATTTGCGTCGCGTCCTCGGCGTCGCCTTCAGACAGCATGCATGAAGATGTTTTGAGCGCACAGCAAATACTTTTTCCTTGCTTTGACGCTCAAAATGGCTCAAATATTATGAAGCCTCTCAATTTATAAAGTAAAATTATAGCTGTTAGCATTTATCACTCAGTTAAATACTGGTTTCTTATTTTGATACAGAATTTTGTTTGTAAACACTCTGTAACATTATTAATAATTAGCAGAGAAATATTAAGAACATTCAATTTGAATTCTAATTCATCTTAGATACTAAAAGGTTACTCTTAATTGGTGTTGGCCTTGACATTGATGCATAAGTCTCATCGGCCACGCCGTTTTCGTTCAAGACAGATAATTCGATAGTAGGTTGATGAGTTTCAGTAACTTTCTTAGAATTACATTGCTTGAGTATCTGTATGCAACAATGATCTGTCGATTTTGGACAAAAATATCTTCTGTAGTACCATGGAGCATTTTTATTTGGTTACAAGTTGTTTTGACACTATGAGCACGGCAGTTGAGAGATTGTCATGCTCACTTAAATGTCTCGCTGATGGTGGCACGTGTTATTGGGTCATTTGGCTCCCTTCAAAATGGTTGAGCTGAGTGGGGCTGATGCACGCGTCGTGTTCGTGAACGGGCGCCGTCAGTTGAGACTGGTCATCTCTTAGCTGCCAGTGACTTATTCAATTTCTATTTTTATTGTTACCATTATATTTAATTTTTATTACTTATCTTCATTGTGTTCACATAATAGAAGCAAAAAAAGAAATATGTAACGAAGATTCATGTAACTCAAAACGATTTAAAAGAGTGTCCATGGAGTTTCTTGCACGTTCTTCTCCATAGAGACCTACTCTTTGGAACGTGCAATTTAGCTTCACTTTTCTTGGACTGACCGACATTTGACTTTTCAAAAGTGCCTGTAACTGGTCTATTTGAAATAAACGTTTCTGATTTCTGATTTCTGATTCTATAAAGTAAATATACAAAGAATACAATGAAAAGTACATAGGAAAGAGACATGTAATGAATGCCATATTGTTGAAAATGATTAGGAATTTCAAGGCTATCTAAATCCTTTTCGAATGAATTTAAATGTAAACTAGCTTGTAATAGAGAATCCATATTATTTGCATCGTTTAGTTTTAAATAAGGCAATCTGGTAAGTGTTTTGTTGACTCTACTTTTATCACAACAATCATCGTCTACAAGATTTAAATTAGAAATAGTCTGTGAACTTATATTGAGAACGATATTTGATTGTGGCACGAATTGTAGAGTTTTATAGAAGGCTTTACAGGTTTTAGGTATGGACAGTATGCCCGTGCCAAACAAAGTTTCGTCAAAATTATTTCCATCATTCTCGCAAGAAATATGACACTTTCCTGGCTCAGACAGAACGAAAATCCAATTATTATTATTTATTTTATGAAATACTTGTACTGAACCTTTTAGTAGCTTAATTTCACAAGAACTAGGTAACTTATTTACTACTTCTGTAATTAAGATAGTTTCACAAATTGGGTTAACGACACTTGAAAAAACACTTTCTAACTCACACACATGGGATTTACCCGCAATCACTTTGCACTGATTTACACTACGCAACAATGAATAGAACATATGATCGACTGTTATTGCTAGGTAAGGATGAGTGGGAGCGATGAGTGCAAACGTATCAGGTTGCGATACGTCGTAAGGGACAGGCATTGGAATTACGCGGTACAAGGTATATATATATAGGTCTGCGGAAGGACGAGCGGGATTTTAATGACGATAATTATTTTGTTATTATGAAAATAAGAAACGATTCTAGAAATATCGATTAGTTCGTGAATGTTTTGTAACGACAGGGATACCGGGAGTTCGTAATACCTTGGCATATTATTCCTATTTTGTTCAAGTTCGTTATATAATTGATGTGGACTAAGTATAGTCGGATGCAATACGTTCATCTTGCTGAATAAAATCGCATTATTGATATCTTCTATATCAAATGATAATGAAATAATGATACTTTCAAGAGCACTTAATAGTGAATCGATGTTTGACTTGATTTCTAACTTATCATTGGAGTTGGAAATGAGTTGAAGTCCTCTATCAATGACCTCGAGATTCTTATTTAGACGTTTCTCATTTTCGTTTAATTTAGAGATAGAATTATTGAATGTAGTGATAGTTGACTTAATGACATGGATATTATCTCTTATTAAATGGGCTAATTGTTTTTCATCTGTTTGTACTTGGTCGATCGCATCGGAAAATTTGAGAGCATCCTCTGCATCCAGAGTGCCGAAAAAAGTTTTTAATAAAGATCCGCCAGCGTCTACGAGGCCGCGTTTGTATATTTTATTACTATTAACCAAGTTCGAGACAGAGAAATACTTTTTAACGTTATTATCGTGTTGATTTTGTAATGCTGATAATGCATTTAAACAATCCTGTTGGATTTTAGAAGAACTATAATCTTTGCAATAATTATTGACCCTAGAAAATAACGATTCTACGATAGTGAAGTGAGAATGTATTCTACTAATATCTAGGTAAGTTATGACGTTCCAGTTATCGTTGGTGAATTTCAGATTGTTAACTTCATCAAAATATAGGCCTGGACTCGTAGTTATAGGAGTAACGATCTGATGACACGAAGTTGATGAACCAAAGTGCCTACAAAGATAAGGTCAAGTTATAGCATCATCTGACGCCAGCTTTATTTCGTCGTAATGATGACGTACGTGTCTACGATTTATTAATAAGGTGACGGTGTGATTACCGTTTATTTTGACTATTTTAAAAGGGCCTTTCCATACAGGGGATAAGGCTTTGTTTTGTTTGTGGTGACACTTGAGGTAGACTGAGTCACCAATGTTATACGTAACAGGCTTAGCATGAGAATCGTAAAGGCGTTCAGACCTTTCTTTAAATAATTGAATATTTTGTAGTGCTTTTTGCCTACTATAATATAATCTATGATTTAATAATCTGACGTAATCCGTATAAGTGTTATTCTCTAAAGTATCTATAGATTTAGGAATATGTGGCTTGAAGCCGAATAGCAATTCGAATGGTGAATAATTAGTAGTTGAATGAACATTAGAATTGTAGGAAAACATGGCTGTATTGAGATATAAGTCCCAAGTATGGGCATTTTCGTTCACAAATGGCCTTAAATATTCTTAACCTGCTCTTACCCCTACCGCCATTTGGGCACGCCACCATCACGGCGGTAAGTCTCCTCTTAGAAGAGTGGCTGGAGCGGCAACACGCCGTCTTTACCTTCCGCATGACGCAGGTCCTCACCGGACATGCCAAGTTCGGGAGGTTCCTGCATCGGATTCAAGCGGAAGAAACGCCGGGGTGTCCATGTGCGAATCGCCCGGAAGACACGGTGGAGCATACGGTAGAGGTGTGCCCTGCTTGGGCAGAGCACAGCTGTGTCCTCGTGGAGGCAATCGGCGGCAGCTACCTCTCCCGCTGGGCCCTGGGTCAGGCTATGGTCTGGAGCGAGGAGGAATGGCAGACGGCCGCCTCTTTCTGTAAAGCAGTAAAGGAGGAGGGCGCGCGTGTGAGATTTATTTATTTATTATTTACATATTTATTTATATATTTATTTATTTATTCAAGGACAACCAAAAAAGCATACACCATTATACATGCTAAAGATTCAACATTGTTACATTATATAGTGTAGCCTTAATTAAAGGCTGCCACGGCATGCAATAAACATAGGAGGAGATAGGAACTAACTTATCTATTAACTAACATAGGAGGAGATAGCGAACCTCCTCACGCTCCACGCCGAGGTTACGACCACGAGTACCAGCCACAGTAAAGGCGGATGTGCGGACGTCGAGCAATCGGTAGCTAGCCGTCCGGCCGTCCAGTAATTGACCGGACCGAGGCCAGTCACCAACAGCGCGTAGTGATCCCCGCGCTTTTCAAAGAGATGTCAGCAAACCGTAGGGGCCCAGCAGGGACGACGCCCGCTAGCTAGAACCGCGGGGAATTTCTGAAAAGGAAACACGTAGTCCTAGAAAGCAAAGGGCAACTGAAGGACACTGGTGTGGTTTTAGTCAATAAAAGTCTGACACGCCCTCGAGCTCTGCTCAGAGCGGGAGAAGTCATTGGATGATTCCCACACTTAAAAAAAAACTCCTAACGCCATTAGGCACTATAATTAAGGCTTCCGTTCTTCCTCTTAAGGCACGGAACACTAACGAAGAATAAAATGTGGTTAGTTGTTGGCTATGATTTTATAATTATGATGTCTAGATGGAGCATTTTATATAAATCGTTTAGTATTGATTATAATTATTTGTTATTTGTGCATTATTTCTGGCTGAGTATGTATTTTACTTTTTCCTTTATTTCTGTCTATTCACATAATAAAAGAGGTAATTGTAAACGCTATTTTGGTACCTATCTATTTATTTATTCATTTAATTCAAACAACTTTTTAAACAACAAGTACTTAGAAAATAGAACAATAAAATAAAAAAAAAGACGTGTGGCACTCGAGGACTGCCGCGGTAAAGCTATTGCATAGCATTTTTATCAACTTATGCAATTATAATTATTTATTTATTTTATTTATGCAGTATTTTTTTTCCTTTGTTTTTTTTTTCTTTGATATTAATTGAAGTTACACTTTCACACATTGAATTGAATTTTGGTTGATTGTTCACTCATTTGTTTTCTTATCGGTCACCACGCTCAAAAAACAAATGAGTAACCTAACACCCCCCGTGTTAGGCTATTTTCGTTACGGAATTTCTGGATTCGGTCTCCACGCTCAAGGCCCGCGATAGAAGCTTTGCAATAGCTTAAAAAAAAAACAGTTCGACATAAGCAATTGTCTTTCTATTGCGTCTCTAATTACGGCATTCGATGAGTTAATAAGAGACATATTTCGTGCAGGACTTTTCTTACCTATTTAATAAAGATAATACACAGTCACACATTCATCTCATACATCCTGACAGTATTGTCTTCCATTCTACCGCAGACATATCAAAATCTGTGTGCTTGTCTAGGAGAGCATTAAGCGCAGACAGTGTCCGAGGTATGCGTGATGTGGAGTGCGCGACTGTGCCACACGTAGGAACTGCCAGGAGCCGGTGTTCCCTACGACCGACGGCTGTAGTGTCGTTACATTACTATTTACATTCCGTACTTACTTTATCTTTGGTCAAACTTGTGTAAAGCAACAGACATGAAAAGCAACGATACTAACAAAGAACCAACAAAACGTTACAGAATGGATAAATCATCTTCCACATGGATATAGTCGTCGTGGCCGCCGAGGCGCCTCGGACGGCAGAATCGCACTACAACACACTACGACTACACAGTTATACAACTCTGCTTGCTCTTGCCGGCAATGAAGGCGTGATGTTATGTTATATTAATAAACTGTTTTATTTACTTGAATGTTTTCTGTACAAGTAGTTCTATAATGGGTCGTAGCCTCGTAGAGCTACGAGTCGCTACGAGCCGCTACGAGCTGCTACGAGCTGCTACGAGCTGCTACGGCGTAGCACACAAACGAATCGAACGTAGCAACATTGATTGTGAATTTTAAATGAACTTATTTATTGAAGCGTATAGTACCATGAACATCTGGCCGGAATTGGTTTTAACCAACTTCAAAAAGAAAGAGGTTCTAATAGAACCTCCTTCTTTATGTTCGGCTCAATATATTTTTTTTTGTAATGGATAGGCTCGCGTTTGTCCACTATCTCACCTGATGGTAAGCGATGATGTGGCCGACGATGGAACACGCTTGCCTAGAAGCAATCTATTCACTCTTGACTTAAAGATCCCTAGGTTGTAGCTATCAGGAAACACAGACTCTGGCAGGGAATTTCACTCCTTAGCTGTACGTATAATGATTAAGAGAAGATACTATTTTTATAAGGCTTGTAGCGACATCTATGGCGCCACATAAGAACTACGAAGGAAGTACGAAATCCTGCATCGTGCAATCAAAGTTCTCCGCACGATTTGAACATATACGACAGCCCGAAATCATCTATCGGGCAGTTGCCCACCAGACTATAACACCTGTCTGGTCGGAGGATCCTCACTTTTCAATGAGGCATGTGGGACTTTACTCTCTGTTCCGCATACCTCCAAAGGCTCACTGATATATCACGGTCACTAAAATTGTGGACCGATTTGAATTTTTCTTTTTCTTATTGAAATGTTATGTTTTCGAGTTGGTCCCATAGAAATATTGTTATGATCTGACGATGAACTTTGAAGATATGGAACAGAACTCTTCATGGGTTCACATAAGAACTGTCGTAACAAGTAAAATTGCTTTGTTCATACATGAAATGTAGTCGATGACTGACTGAAGAAAAAAAGGGAAGGGGATACATCAAACTGATCCGATGATG
Source organism: Mythimna ferrago (assembly GCA_910589285.2). Lineage (NCBI taxonomy): Eukaryota > Metazoa > Arthropoda > Insecta > Lepidoptera > Noctuidae > Mythimna > Mythimna ferrago. The sequence goes on from OU342700.1 coordinate 13,293,190, forward strand.
AAGCCGGAAGGTAGGCACCGGCACGCTGTCAGTGTAATCTAACCGTGTTTGGGATTATTAGAATTGTTATGAGATGTACTCTGGCTATAGCCATGGTACCGTATAAGGTACCGAGCTAATCTGATGATGGAAGGTGGGCACAAAAACTTGCCTTGGATTATTGGAATTTTCATGCAATTTTTTAATGATTGAATTCTATAAGTACCTTAATATGGAACTTGCACACTTTAAGTTTGACTGAGGGGTACTTTTTAGCTGTAGAATATTTTTTTTTTATTTACAAAAAAAAATGCAACCCATTTCACTGATGAAAAAATACAAAAAAATGCATTTAAATGAAGTTAATAAATAACGAAGAGACAAAACTATTAGAAACTATACTATATTTAGAAACAACGACTTCCGAAAGAAAAGTTAATTTGTACTTTTTAGAGTTTTTAGGGTTCCGTACCTCAAAAGGAAAAAACGGAACCCTTATAGTGGCTTTGTTGTCCGTCGGTCTGTCTGTCTGTCAGTCTATCTGTCTTTTAAGAGTTTTTGTCTCAAGAGCGCGTGGAGGTATCGAGTTGAAATTAAAACCATATACTCACATCTGCAGTCCTTCAAAAAATCAAATTTCTAAATATCGAAAAAAAAAAGATACGGCCGCTTATGTCGCAAAAAACGTGTATTTTGACACTCGCAAAGGAATCTAAATTCATTGAGTACTACCCGTTGACCTAGAATCCTGAAATTTGGCATGAAGCAAAGTCTCATAGCACAAGTATAGTAAAATATCTGAAAACTGTTTTGTAAACACGAAATTCTTATAAACTCACCGGTCATGTGTTGATGTTTACTGTATTAGATTAAGATCCCAGGGCCGCCAGACGTCACGTATTTTCTGACGAACGAAATGTGGACGATTGAGTACTGTTAGTATGTACTAAGAACGCATGCCTACCTGTTAGCTTGCTGGTAACTAACTCTTTGGAAAATCCCGCAGCCCTAGCAAGCGGTGGCCCATGTGGGCCCGGTTCATTTTGCTCGTTTTGTCCATACGACCCGCGACGACAGCTGAGGCATAAGGATTTCCTCTCCTTCATGATCTCCGCCAACACGTTCGCTTGCATTACTACTTCGCAGGAACTGACTGCTTCCTATCCTTCTCGCTCCTTACCACCACCACCACCACTATCAGCCGCCTGCACCAAGACCAGGCGCTAGAGATCGCCGCCAACAATCACCTCCACGAGGGCACTTAGTCCTCCACCCAAGTGGGGCAGCCTTCCTCCGCATGGTCCACCGTGTCTTTTGAGTGATTAGCATAATATTGACACCTGGACGTTTCTTCTCTACGAATCCAAAACAGATACTTCCTGAAACACCTATGACCGGTGAATATGTGTCATCATCTTCCTGCCCTAGTCCCGTTTTATTTGGGGTCGGCGCAACACGTTTTTTTCTTCCATTCTGTCCTGTCACTCGTCACGCTATCACTAACTATATGTGTGTCAGGCGGAAAGTGAAGATGCCTTAGCGTCTTTACAACCACTCCTAAAAGATATATACCGCCGTAATTGTGGCGTGCTAAAGGTTCGAACCTTACCGGGGCCAGGGTTAGTTTCGAAAGACAGCTCGATTTAATTGTAACACATGATATATATATATATATATGTTGTATATATTTATATATTGTATATGTTTATATATGTATATATGTACGTGTATATTATTATTTTTTCCCCTTAATTAATTTGTCCCTTGATTTAATTGCTTGAAGTACACCGCAGACTACCCCCTTTTTTAGTTTAAGTTCTTATATTCCATCCCAAGGTTGTCTGGAAGACATCGCTTTCAGCGATAAGACCGCCACTGTGCACATAGGTTTAAGTTTCTATGAAATTGTTACTATTTTGGTGTACAATAAAGTTTATTCTATTCTATTCTATTCTATTCTATTCTCGAACCCCGGTATGAAGGCTTGAAGGAACGGGGTGGGTTTTTAGTCAGTAAGAGTCTGACACTATCTCCCGCTCCACCCAAGAGCAGGACTGTCATTGATGATTTTCCCACCAAAAAGGTTCGAACCTTAAAATCTTGTTTTTATACCAGAATAGCTACAAAATCCCAAATAACACTCTTATCTCAGACTGAATTAGTTGGAGCCATTTTATCGGATTTCAGTTTCCGTACAATTATGGTATTATTAGGGTTAGCCCACACCGAGAAGCGACGCCGTATGAAGCTGCACGCTTTTTAAGATAGCCATATGAAATAGAACTTTATTTACCACTCTAAAAGGTACACATTTCTATGAGAATTCTACAACAGAAAAAATCGCAACCTGCAGTGCCATACATTTTGCAAGTTTTAAATTTATTTGCGTAGTGTGTATGTTAGTTTGTTCAGGCCAGATCTTGCAAGTTGAGTGAGAACCATTTCCTCTCATCCCTCGGAGTTTAATCTTCACAAGTTGGTTCACTTCCAATAACAATGCTTTTTTTATGGAAAGCATGACCTGACACGGCATCCAGATAAAAGAAATCTTCAGCGGTGACGGTAGCAATGATTTTTGTACTTATATTTTTTTGTTTGTTTTATTCACCTGCTGCTTCACATTGCACCTTACGCCGTTACCTATGATGCGTTTTACCCCGCGCTATGCAGTGCGAAATAACTGGCCACTTCCATGACGCCGTCGCGTCGCATTGCGTCTCGGTGTGAGCTGCCCCTAACGTTAGTGTGATAATTCTATCGTATATAGGTATATAACTGGTGGTACCGAAAAGTTATTTTGAATCTTTTTTTATTATTGTACTTATTACTCTTAGAGGGTTTGATCAGTATTACCTTGGAGTTTTATATCTAAGAGGCTCATGACGGTACTTTATCAGTCTTTTGCTCACGGCTTCGCTTGCATCAATGTACATTTCTAGAAAATAGATTTTTTTTCGGTATTAATGGTACCTTATGTTTATTTCTGTATCGCTTATTTTAAGAAGGAATTTTTAAGTAACCTTCGATTTATTACTCTCCCGCGATTCCTGTACTCTCACAATGTATATACGAAAAGTCAGCGTAACAAACTTTAAGACTTAAAGTGCGAATGAGAGTATGTTTGTTCATGTACATTGACGCAAGTGACGTCTTCATGACAGAAAAGATTTGGATGAAACCTAGCATACGGCCAGACCATGTCGTGCAATAGAACCAACCCACTTACTTAGTTAACTTAGTTTATTACTATATTAATAATAAATTATGTTTAAATTGTTTTAATCAAATTTGCAAACTAAGGAACAGGAAGTAGGTACACGATAAAACAAATAGCGAAAAAAATACAGTAAATTTTATTTTTGACGGAAACAAGTGATAAGCATATGAGTGTTCGGAATAAAATAAAGATAAAATGTAATCAGGTTTTACCCACGACGTGACGGAAATGAGTACAAGGCACTAACCAACACTTTGCTTTAATATTCTCCGTGCTGTGACCGGGAGTAGACGTCTCATCTGCTGGAAAAACTTTGCCTGAAGAAGAAAATGCATTGCACGTGTGTTTTAACGTTGATATTACTATTCGCTGGGCTGGTACATTCTTTTTCCTGGGGTAAGTCAAAGTTTGTTCTTTAATTCTAAGTCAGACGGATAAATTATCACGGCTTAACAAAACTATTATCAATTTACTTTCAAAACTAATCTGCATAACTACATATTCTGCAATATTTGTCGGCTTTTAGTATCGGTATTAAATTAAAAGAAAATAAAATTCTGATCAAGGTTTCAGGAAAAAAATGTTCTATTTTAAAACTACCTAGTTACAATTTTATAAGCACACATATTTTTTTTGCCATCTAGAATAGCAATCCTTGAGAAAAACATTAGTTTGGTTGCGAAGACCTGGGAACGGTGGAACGTCCGTCCTCGCACAGTTTCATTGTATGTTATTTAATATATTTATAAGGGCCTATATAAGGGCACCGCGTCAAATCTGCAAGAAATCATAGAATTTTTATCGCGCGTTTTTTTTATCGCCTGTGTGGAAACTTCCATAAGGTTCAAAGTGTTACAGAATAACGAATAAAAAACCGCGCGGTGAAATACCGCTGTGCGGACAGGCCCTAACTCCTTCTCTTTCTCAGAGAATTATACCAGTTATTGTATAACGTAGGTATATGTTTATAAGGCTGAGCTTTTTCGAACTACAAAGTTATGTGTGTCCTTCAACCCGGAATCAGAAAATCATAGGCCATGTGGTTGATGAGAGACCCTCTTGGTGCAAGGATTTTTTTTTATCTTTATGCACAAATTAACGATGCTAAACCAAAGTATGCCTGTACGCTTTGGGATCGTCCATTACCTATTCGCGTAAGGTTTAAAAGGGCTTATTTTTTGAAGTGGAATGTCATCCTATATTCAGTCATTCATGACTTCTCCCGCGCTGGGTTGAGCGTGTCAAGCGTGACAGACTTTTACTGACTAAAACCTTCCTTTCAGTTTCCCTTTGCGTTTAATCACTATGGTGACGTAGGTACACAACGTAGTACATACGACGTTTATTTCTTTGTTGATCTTGCGATTCCTAAACTGAAAAACGACAAATGACCGTAACTTGCTGATCCCATGTATCGTTTCTCCGGTCGCCGCGACAGCCACCCGGCTCGGTTTTGCCAGTTGTCAACAAGTCTGTGACTTTGGTGAAAAAACCTCACTACGTATCTGTCACGTACTTTTCAAATCCCATTCCCCCTCGCGATCCAGAGGGAACGGATTAAAAAGTTGCTAAAAAATATCATGTGATTAACGGACCTCACTGGGCATTTTTTTCCAGTTAACTTTAGGGTAATGAAGAGAAAAATTATGTTTTAGGTTTCGTCTGTCTGTATCAATCGCTGACATGTTTTAAATATGGCAAAAGTCTTATTATGGGCGTAGAGATAATCATTTTAAAACTAATTAAAAATTCTGCAAACTTAACCGACAGATGTGTTGGGGAATTTGTTGCATCGCTTCTTCTCCATGTCCGAATATCGGGAAGTCGTGACGGTTTTTAGAGACAGTCTTAACGAACATTTTGAGCATTGAGCAATTTTACTTGGTGAAAATTCTAGAAACTTGCGTACCTACCGGTAAAAAGACTAAAACGATCAAAATAATTTTAATTTTGGAAGTTGGTGTTTTTCGTTATTGTTTGTTCCATATTTAACACCGACTTCCAAAATTAAAATTATTTTGATCGTTTTAGGTTTTTTTAGTGAAGTCGGTTATTTTTTTTATAAAATGTTTTTTATTTCACACTTTTTAGTTGCAATACACTTACAGCCAGAGTACCTTTTTCTCATAACAATTCCAATTAACTCAAACCCTGCTAGAATACATCACTTTCCTATGAAGTTCCCGTGTCTCCTTCCACCTTCCGGCTCTATCATCAGATCACTTCGATAGTACCTTATAGCCAAAGTGCATCTCATGACATTTCTAATAAGCCCAGACACGGGTAGGATACATTGATTAATTACGGAGTTCCGGTACCTATCTTCCAGCTCCATCATCACCATCATTATCATCATCATCATCATCATCAGATCAGTTCAATAGTATTATATAGCCAAAGTGCATCTCATGACATTTCTAATAAGCCCAAACACGGGTAGGATACATTGATTAATTACGGAGTTCCGGTACCTATCTTCCAGCTCCATCACTATCATCAGGTCACTTCGATGATACCATTTTCAACATAACTATTCAGAACTATTCATTTATTTGTATTGTCATAGTCGCTTAACTATGTTCATTGTGATATTTGTTTGAGATGAAGTTCCGTTGGCAGTTTCTGGTCTTCTTCACCAGTTCGACCTCATCAAATGTCACTTTTTGACTGTAAATGCTTAATTCCTTGATGAAAATATCAAAATGACTATATAGTTGCCTATAATATTTGAGGAGTTCCCTCAGTTCAGCCAAGATCCCGACTTGGTGACTATGGGACCATTTAGGAACTATACCCTTTCCAACAAAAAAAGAATTTTTCAAATGGGTCGGCAAGCGACGAAGTTATGCGCGAACATACATAAAAAAAAAGTACAAACATCCGAATTGAGAACCTCCTCCTTTTTTAGAAGTCGGTTAAAAAAACTACTTACTAGATCTCGTTCAAACCAATTTTCGGTGGAGGTTTGCATTAATTTGCATGGTAATGTACATCATATATTTTTTATAGTTTTATCATTCTCTTATTTTAAAAGTTACAGGGACACACACATTTTATCACTTTAGAAGTGTCTATTAATTTAAAAATGATAATTAAAAATGATATTAGGAACCTCAATATCATTTTGAAGACCTGTCCATAGATATCCCAAACGTATGTTTTAGTACGTAGGGTTTGATATTTTTTTTTTGTTTTAGTTTCAGTTCTAAGTATAGGGAACCCCCAAAATTTATTGTTTTTAGGTCTATTTTTGTGTGGAAATCTTTATGCGGCTTACAGAATACATCTTACTTACTCTTCACTCTACACTTACCAAGTTTCAACAGTATAGTTCTTATGGTTTCGGAAAAAAGTGGCTAGAGATGTGCCGTTGCCGGCAATATTGTCCGAAGTATGAATATTGGTGTTCTCTAGCTGTGACATACGGATGGACAAACAGACATGACGAATCCATAATGGTTCCCTTTTTTGCCATTTGGCTACGGAATCCTAAAAATAAAATAAAAAGACAGTGTTCAATAACTGCATGCTGTGGCATAGTGCGACTGTTTTTATTTTGTTAGCAGGACCGTATTTGATTCACATATCGTCAAAGAGTGAAATAGTAAGCAGATTTCCGTACAGTAAAACTGCTACTGAGACATAAACGAAAAACGAAAATAAATATAAAATTATGTTAAATATTTATTCATCAATGCTTGTGTGACTGTTCCAATAAGACCCTAGGCTGATAAAATTTTCACTTTTCCTGAATTTCCCTACATGAAGGTATGAAGGTCGGCTCCCCCCTTAGGGGGGGGAGAGGACGAGCCCCCCCTCCGCTCGTCCTTATAGCTTTCAACCAGAGACCTGGACAGCTCCTACCGACAGTAATGGATTTCCAAGGAATATGTCACCTTCTCCCGACTTAGAAAGCTAGGGGATTAGGTGGGGAATTGAGAAAAACAAATTTAAAGTCAAATAGGGTTGGAAATCCAAGGGATAAGGAAGGATAATCTACTTTTCTTTTTAGTTATGAATATTATGAGACTGAGAGGGCTGCAAAAGGGTATATAACACGTGACGCTTGTATTTGTAAGTTAAATTATTTTAGAAATTACTTTTAATCCGTTTCGTTCGTGCGTGTCCTGACCAATCCTACGGCAAAGGGTTGTGAGGCCTCTGCTATTGGATAAGACACACTTCCTTGAACAATTGACTCCGTATCTACTACTCACTCATCACTAAGACAATACAAAACTTAAACAAGCGTGACGCATCGTCAGTCGGTCGCAGAACTATTTACAGTTGCCTTGCTAGACGCCGAAGTGGTTTATCGACACTCCTCACTTCCTTACAGCCCCAAGGTGAGGACAACATAACCGGCACGCCTCCGAGCTACGTCTAGCTGAGGTACTTTTCTGAAATGTGTCCAAAATTCGTGTCTCGCTAAATATTATTTTTTTGTATCAGTAAGAGGCCCGAAAGCCGAGTGTGTTTTAACGAGATACGATCCCTAGCGTTCCTTAGAACGACTACCAATGTTTAGGATACTTGGCGGTGACTACCCCAATCTCTGTGGAAGTGTGCGCATATCAAGAACAATGTAAAATAGTCTACTGTCAGTCAGTTCTAAGGGGAGGTAGCCATCGCTAACGTTTGGTGGTTTGTGATCTCCGTATAGCTCAAACTGGCCTTAGGATGTAACGAATAGTTATTCGGTTCGACCTTCAATTGGCAGTGTTTTAGTCATGGTTGCGCCAAGTATGGCGGGAAGTGTCAAGTCCACTCGAAGGAAAGTCAATGTCAAGCTTCACTCCAAAGGAAGGCCTTCTCCGAGTCCCTAACACCAACCGCAAGCTCAGGTTACCTTGTCATAGGATGGAATAAGGAAGGATAAAACACACAACACTCACCCATTCAGTCTTCAACACAGCCGCTGAGATTCACTCGCGTACTTACACACTACTCACTAGATCACAATCAACGCCCATCTATTCGTACTCTGACTCACACGCACAGACCTGTACTATAAAGATTTGAGAAGCCTAAACTGGACTCAGTCCACCTGTATCTAATACTGTATTACAATACTGGCACTCCTAAGAATTACAACGGGACGTTGCTCTACGATATACCGAGTCAGATGGCTTAGCTGAACGTGTCCTTTCTCGGGCCCTGAAGCCAAGTCTCTTAGACGTGTGTTCCCTACTCGGCCCTGACGCTAAGTCTATGGACGTCTGTCCCCTACCACGGTCTCACGCGAAGTTCTCTATCCTGCCGAGTCAACCCTGTGCCTCCTTTCGCCTTAAGGCTCAGTATCGCTTGTCAATTACTTATTATGGCTTTGTTTTTGTATAGTTTCTAAGAAGGTTTGGGTCGTCTTTGTCCGACGACGCGCCCGGCGTGCACATGTTCCATCTTTAGAAATTGCATCCATTTCTTTACCATTGTGCTAAAATATTTCTTTTTTTTGTAATTGTTCCTTTCACATTAAAAAGGCAATTTATGTCCCTTCGTTCAGCGCCACGTGTTTAAAGTGCCGTGGTGTTTAAAATAAAATATAATATTTTGTTATTAATTTGGAGTAAGTGACAGACAGTCACACTTGACTACAAGGCAATTGAGAAATGCTTGACCCGGGTTGAGTGTAGTTGCTCTAAACTGACGCGGCGGGCGGCCGGTGCAAAAATACTATTTTTTTTTTGTTTTGTACACTATATAGGTAACATTGACGAATATTATCCTATACGTATATATATAAAAAAACAATGTTTGTACTCTATGATAATTCATTAGATTGTGATGAAACTATAGGGTCGTCTGAGAACGCCCGAGATGGTTCCTGGCTTAAAAAAAACCCTGGTATCTCCGAAAGGATCGGTCGGATTTTGACGATACTTTCTCTGACGAGTAGCTGATGTTACAAAGAATAATTTAAGCTACTTTTTTTTGAACGGGATTTCATACTACGAAATACGTCGTCGAAGTTTAACCAAATATAACTGGACTTTCCCTGTGCGGTAGCTAATGTTAAAATGAGTAACATAAGCTACTTGTTGGGGTTGTAATGCCCAGCAGTGAAAATATTATGTTTCTGTTAGATATGTAACCTTGTTCAAGGGTGTTATGTTATGTTATATAAATAAGTACACGAGTGTTTCCCTTGATGGATTTATTTGTCTTGAAATAATTCGACTTGATTATTATTTTTATTATTATTATATCTAGCCCATACTGTCCCACTGCTGGGCAAAGGCCTCCCTCCACTCCTTCCAATGTTCCCGGTTTGTTGTTAATCAATCAAGTTGTAGGTAATTGTATCAATTTCAAGTAATTGGTATCAAGTTCAGTCGCACGGTATTAAAGTGTTAACCGAAACCTATAACGTGTGACTGCGGCTTTTCTTTTTGTTCTGTTCTTGTTTTTCCAGTTACCTTGTCTATTTCAGCGTCCTGAAAATCTTGTTTCATACTTTTTCAGCGTCGTTTTTTGTCGTAGTCGGGTTTTAGTTTTTTACTTTTTTTTCTTTTTGAAGTACGGGACCCTAAAAAGTGACATTTACTTTTAATTGAGTATTATTATTACTAACCGGTCAACTGTCAACCACCTGCGCTGCTTGAATCAATACGTAATTAGGTACTAATGCATGAGTAGAACTCCCAAGTGTCAGTTTATTATACTTTTTTTTTTTTAATTTATTTATCATTTATACAAAGATTACAGAATTATTTATTTTAAATAGCAACCAAAAAACCACTAAGGTTTAAACTTGTGCTATCATGAATCCATCTCAATATAGAAACAAATTGAGTTTTCAATTTTATACGTTTACGTTATTGTCGATATTAATTTATAAAAAACTTTCTGTAAATAAGTAGAAAACATTCTTAGACAATACTTAAGTAATATTGCTTAAGTTTACATTTGATATTTTTAGGTGTAATATTTCTTTTTATTTCTGAGGGTAGGCCATTAATAAGTCGCGGCACAATGTACCCGCTAGTTCGCTCGCCATACGTGTTGTTGGCGCGCTGTGTACGAACTGTGGTACGAAGCCTATTCTCAGAAACTGCCCGAGTGCATACAGGATGTTCGATTTTGTTTATTAAATTTTCATTGAAAAATTGTTCTTTTAATAACAGAAAATTTATTTGAGTATGAACTGGTAGGACATTACAGTGTTTAAAGAGACCATTTATATTATAGTAAAATTGATTTCTAATTTTAGGAGATACTATTGTTTTTAAAATTTGTAGTTGTATTTTGTAAATACTGTCAAGATAAGTTTTATAGGTACGACCATAGCTACTAAGGCCATACTGGATGTATGATTCTGCCATAGCGTAATAAAGCATTATCTTCACTTTGAAGGGCAGACGGTTTTTTAGTATGGTCATAATAGCAAGAAATTGTCGAAGTTTATCGCAAACACGTTCTATGTGATAACTCCAGTTAAACTTGTCGTCTATAATTACTCCCAGATATGTTTGTTTACTGACAACATCTTTTTGCGGACAGTTACAGTTGATCGCATTGACTGTATGCAAGCAGTCATGGTCATGGGCTATTAAGTTCTGCACGGGTAATTTTTTAATGTATGGAGATTTAATAACCAATAATTTAGTTTTGCTTGCGTTAAGTACTAAGCCAGCATCATGACACCACCTTGTTAGAGCATCCAGATCGAACTGTAAGCGTTCGCATGCTGTTTTAGGATTTCTATCTGCAATGACAAGGCAAGTGTCATCCGCAAACTGATAGCATGTACTGTTTGTGATGCAGTTATTCATATCATTTACATACGATAAGAAATGCAAGGGGCCTAATACTGAACCCTGAGCTGTTTCCTCTGTTACAGCCATGCGCACACTACAGATGTTATCAACTTTTACAGTAAAGGTTCGATTTTGAAGATAATTTTTACACCAGTTGAGTAATGGACCACGTACTCCGCAGTCATCTAATTTATCAACTAGCTGGTTGTGAATGTGTGTGTCAAAGGCACGTGAGAAGTCAATAAAGAGCGCAAGAACGTATTTTTTATCATTTAGGTGCTTATTGACTTCATCGGTGAAGTTTGACAAGAGGTTCGTGGTGCTTTTGCCGGCCTGAAAACCAAATTGATATCGGCTAATTACATCGTGTTGCTTATAAAATGCATGGATTTGTTCACAGACATATTTTTCAACTATTTTGTCAATAGACGAGAGCAATGTTATCGGACGATAGTTTGAATAATCGTTTTTAGGGTTCCGTAGCCAAATGGCAAAAAACGGAACCCTTATAGATTCGTCATGTCTGTCTGTCTGTCTGTCCGTCCGTATGTCACAGCCACTTTTTTTCCGAAACTATAAGAGCTATACTGTTGAAACTTAGTAAGTAGATGTATTCTGTAAACCGCTTTAAGGTTTTCACACAAAAATAGAAAAAAAGCAATAAATTTTGGAGGTCCCCATACTTAGAACTGAAACTCAAAAATTTTTTTTTCATCAAACCCATACGTGTGGGGTATCTATGGATAGGTCTTCAAAAATGGTATTGAGGTTTCTAATATCATTTTTTTCTAAATAGAATAGTTTACGCGAGAGACACTTCCAAAGTGGGAAAATGTGTCCCCCCCCCCCCTGTAACTTCTAAAATAAGAGAATGATAAAACTAAAAAAAATATATGATGTAGGTACATTACTATGTAAACTACCAACGAAAATTGGTTTGAACGAGATCTAGTAAGTAGTTTTTTTTTATAACGTCATAAATCTAAAAAAATACACTATTATTAAAACATCGATCAAAGTTACAACGAACTACAAGAACTTTTATATTACGTTACTTCCTGCTACGGAACCCTCCACGGGCGAGTCCGGCTCGCACTTGGCCGGTTTTTTTTTACCTCTTTTATGGATTGGCCTTATACAACCTATCTTTAAGTCATCTGGGTATATACCACTTTCAATGCTTCGGTTAATTAAGTCAGCAATAGGTTTGGATATACTATCACCCATCATTTTAATATCCGAAACTTTAATATTATCTGGACCTGGAGCTTTTCTTGAGTTAAGTTGTTTAATAATTTTATGAACGCTGCTAGCCGAGGCTTTTTTAAACAACATACTAGAATCCTAGGGTATACGTGTTGCTTTAGGATCTGTTATTTTAATGTTACAGTTAGGAACTATGTCTTTAACCGCTCTGTCAAAACAATTTGCAAAGTTGTCAGCGATGGTTTTGGTAGTGATTCCTTGCGCATCAAAAGCTCTAAGAATAGCCGTGTCAAGTGACAAGGTCACTCTGCCTAACATTTAGTTTAGGATAGTGTACATTTTTTTTACGTTTTTAAAATTATCACTAATATATTGCATATAATAATTATTTTTTCGGTTTTCTAATATTTTATGAATTTTATTTCTGATTTTATTGTATTCTAATTTGATTATTGAATTTTTTAAATTATTTTTCCAATCACTATATAATTTATCTCTTTTATCACAAAGCCGGGTAATATTTTCATCAATCCAAGGTGCAGTAAAATGTTTCGAAAACCTGCCAGTCGATTTACTTGCTTTATTATTATTTGCAGACTTCTCTGCGTTATCAAACGCTTTATAAATAAAACTTAAAATGTCGTTAGGGGAATTCATACTATTTGTTTTTGTCCAGTCAACATTTTGAAGTTCTTTGTAAAAGATATCGTAATTAATAGATTTTTTTGGAACAACCTGTATACACTTGGGGTCTCGAAACAACTCGTCACCGCAGGTAAAGATAATACCCCGATGGTCAGCTAATACGACATCGAGCACCGCCGCGAACGGTTGCAGTGTGGTAAAACGTGCAAATATGTGGTCAATACAGGACTTAGTGATTAAATCTTTTTTAGTTTCAATTCGCGTATACCTAATCCGTTATTCCACACAACAATCCATGTTCGCTAAGTGTTCTTAAATATGAATCTCTGTATGCTGAGCTTTCTTTCAGATTAATGTTCGTATCACCAATAAGAAGTAAGTTTTGTTTGGAATCCTAGGAGCATTTTATCCTGTTTTTTATTTTGTCAAAAATGATAACAGAATCTACATAAAAAAATGTTTTGTCGAATACAGTTTTTTTTCTTTCTTGAATTCTTAACTGAAGTACCTAGAACCATCCAAAAACACCGTGCGATGGTCGTGTGTGTGAGTTGTTAAGACCTCGTAGTCATTTCGTCCTTACAGTCTTTGGTTGGAGTTGTTGTTGACCGACGTCAACAACAGCAGAAGGTTGTCAATGCGGTTGTATTCTTTTTATTTTTGCGTCCTCCGAACTCGTCATTTATGAACCGATTCAGAAAATTCTTGTTTTTATTTGATAAGATACAATTCAAATCGATTTCATTTTTTGTTCTAATAATAGAATTCAATAATTATAGGCTATAGCATTCTCGAGGAGGATTCCTCTGGGCTATCCAACACTAGATGGACCGATGACCTGGTGAGTGTCGCGGGAATTTGATGGATGCGAGACGCACAGGACTGTTCGTTGTGGCGGCATTTGGGGGAGGCCTATGCCCAACATGTCTTTCGGCTTAAAAGATGATGATGACGATCAAATACCATACGACTTTTTAGGGTTCCGTAGCCAAATGGCAAAAAACGGAACCCTTATACAAGGTGCAGTTTTAAAACTGCACAATATTTCAGGAGGTTGTAATAAAACTCATAAATAATCATGTAAAAAAACGATACTTGGTCAATAATCAGTAATACTTGTTATTTAATTTTTTAATTACACTAAACTAAATCGATTGATTGATGGCCGCGGAGGCGTGGCTAGGGTGTGGCGTGCGGGATGATGATTGGATGATACATTATTTATGAAACTATCGTTGCGAGTTAGTGTGTGTGAAAACGCCCTTTATTGTTCCGTGTTTGTGTGTGTGAAAAAAAAGCGCGGTTATATAAAAAAAAAAAATTACCTACTTATTTTAATATTGATTCGGGTCGAGAATCACTAACATAATTACCTCCTGAAATATTTTGCAGCTTCAAAACGACACCTTGTAGATTCGTCATGTCTGTCTGTCTGTCTGTCTGTCTGTCTGTCCGTCTGTCTGTCTGTCTGTCTGTCTGTCTGTCTGTCTGTCTGTCCGTCCGTATGTCACAGCCACTTTTTTCCGAAACTATAAGAGCTATACTGTTGAAACTTTGTAAATAGATGTATTCTGTGAACCGCATTAAGATTTTCACACAAAAATAGAAAAAAAGCAATAAATTTTGGGGGTCCCCATACTTAGAACTGAAACTCAAAAATTTTTTTTTCATCAAACCCATTCGTATGGGGTAAATATGGATAGGTCTTTAAAAATTATATTGAGGTTTCTAGTATCATTTTTTTCTAAACTGAATAGTTTGCGCGAGAGACACTTCCAAAGTGGAAAAATGTGTCCCCCCCCCCCTCTAACTTCTAAAATAAGAGAATGATAAAACTAAAAAAAATATAATATTATGATATACATTACCATACAAACTGCCAACGAAAATTGGTTTGAACAAGTTCTAGTATGTAGTTTTTTTTTTAATACGTCATAAATCTAAAAAAATACACTATTATTAAAACATCGATCAAATATACAACGAACTACAAGAACTCTTATATTATGTTACTTGCTGCTACGGAACCCTTCATGGGCGAGTCCGACTCGCACTTGGCCGGTTTTTTTGATTCGACCGATCCGATTAGCGGGCAAACCCAACTTTGTTTATCCTTCAGCTTTGTACAAGCTACGCTGTACATTGAACTTTGTGTTAGTTAGTATGTCATAGGTACTCATGAATGCACATATAAGATAATAATAATATGATGTTCAGAGATCTTTATAGTATAGATGATACCGTGCTGTGACAAGGGCCGACAACACAAGCCACCACATCGTCAGCATAGCTATGTATACATCTAAGTCTCTTTTAGAGGCTTCAACCAGACAGAGAGTATCATAAAACTGGCGATAAAACGCCTCTTTGTGTGCACTCTTTAGTTGTTTTGAAGCTCTTTGTAGTTCCGTGTAAGGTAATACTGATAGTTCTGTTGAGGAGCATGAAGTCGATCCAACGAGTAGTTGATTCGTCAATCCGTTTCGCTTTCATTCCCTTGGAAGGGGCGTTATGGTGACGTTGTCGAAAGCTCCATCAATATTAAGGAAAGCACATAGGGCTATCTGTTTATCTTCCAAAGCCCTTTTGATCCTGTCTATTAGTTCTAACAGAGTAGTTTCTGTAGATTTTCCTTTGTGGTAAGCATGTTGCTTCGGATGCAGAGGGCTATCCCTTAATGGTCCATCCCTGATGCAATCGTCAATAACCTTTTCATACTCTTGAGTAGGAAGGAGGTAAGGCTTATTGGTCTGAAGGACTTTGGTTGAGAGTAGTCCTTCTTACCAGCCTTTGGGATAAAACAAACTTTAACCATAGTCCATTTCTCTGGTGTATATCATCAGGCAAAGCTTGCTCTGAAGATTTTGATTAAAATAGGGATGAGTATAGTCTTCCCTTGCTACAGGAAACATAGGAAGATATCGTCATCACCTGCAGATTTAATCGGCTTGAATGAGAGTCTATATATAGCCCATTCATATTTTTATTTTATGAAAGGTTATATTCATTAAACATGTAAAAGTTAAAATAGTTTATTTAAACAGAATAGTATAAAATAAGCAAGCCAGACACTAATTTGTACTATTGAAGGCAATACCTAATGTATTTTTTTTTCGAATTCAATGTTTGATTTGAGAACAAAGGTTTAACAAAAAAGGTTATCAATACATTATCACACTTGTGCATAATGGTAATCAAAGTCACAGTTTGGTTACAAGCTACATTATATACCTAAGTGTAGTGCAATTATAGTCACTTTCTGAGATAGTGTGATCCTGATGGTACTACTGAAGGTTTCAGTTACCTTCAGTAGCTCCATCAGTTGCAGATTGTTGGGGGCAAAGAGCTTCAAATCATCCATGTAAAGGAGGTGAGATATAACCTGACCACCTCTCTTCAACCGATAGCCTAGACCTGAATTCTCCAGCAGTGTGCTTAGAGGATTCAAGGCTAGACAAAACCAAAGCGGACTCAAACTGGAATATACCTCGCTCGATCCTTACAGGTTCGCTATTCCTCTGGATATTTCGATATCCTGGATAGCGGAGGACCGTACTCCATTGCCTCATACACGACATCAGGAAGGTGCGTAATGTTGTATCAATTTTATACAATTCCAGCACCCTCATGAGCCATGTATGAGGAACAGAGTCATAGGCCTTTTTATAGTCTATCCAACATGTCGACAGATCCTTTCAGGAACGTCGAACCTGCTGGCTAATAGTCATATCAATGAGGAGCAGCTCCTTAGTACCGCGGGACCCGTTCCTACATCCATTCTGAGAAGGCGACATGATCGAATTTTCATCAATATGACTATTAATTTTACTTCTCAGTATGGATGTAAGAACTTTATAGACCGTCGGCAAACACGTGATCGGTCTATAATTTTTAGGCTCCGCAGTACCTGCTACCTGATTTATGGAGGTTATTCCTGTTTTTAGGAACTGGGGCAGCGACCCTGACTGTAAGGCAGACTGAAACTGATATGCCAAGCGAGCATGCGATCTTGTAAACCACTTAATCCAGAAATTGTGCAACCCGTCCGGCCCTGGAGATTTCCAGTTAGGCAACGGACGGACTGCACGAACTACATGGGCGAGTGTTGCCTGAAGCAGATTAGTTTGCCGATGAGTGCTCTATTATTATTATAAACATAATTTTTATTAGGTATTCCGTGTATCTATCTGAAAGCAGTTAAAACTAGTTTTGGCAATTTAGGATTTTAGCTGCATACCTATCTATGCAAAAACTAGATGTTACTGTGAACAAAAACTTTCAATGCCTTTATTCTACCTTGTTCGGTCTAAAATACCTCGCCACTCTTCTCCATTCTTCATTTGAAGGCCTGGAGAGGCGGATATGAGGAGTATTTTGTACGATGATATCTGGTGCCATCACCGAGCCAGGGAAGTGTGTAGACGCCAGAAGTTTCAGGGTTTCTTCCGCTGATGCGGTGAAGGCACCGTCTGGTTTCTTTAAGAACCCTAGTTGATTCGTAGGCGATTTGGATAAGACTTAGTGGATTCTGGCTCCTTGAGGGACTTTAGTAATCTCCTCGCAGAACTTCCTCCATGAAAGTCTTTTCGCCTTTCGGTTTTTTTTTTATTTATTATTAATGATAGGCTTGCGTTTGACCACCATCTCACCTGATGGTAAGCGATGATGTGGTCGACGATGAAGTACGCTTGCCTAGAAGAAACCTATTCACTCTCGACTTAGACTCCTAAGTTGTAGCTATCAGGGAACACAGATTCCGGCAGGGAATTCCACTCCTTGGCTGTACGCACAATAATGTGTTCCCAAAACAAAAAGATATAAAGAGAAGGCAGTGTCAATATATCGATTTCTTTGAATTTATTTCTGAGGGACTCGCGAGGACCCATTTTGTAAATAGCCCTGATTGCTCTCTTTTGCAATACGAAAATCGAGTCTACATCAGCTGCAGATCCCCACAGTAAAATGCCATAAGACATAATACTGTGGAAATAGGCATAGTCAACTAACCTAGCTGTGGCGACATCTGTCAACTGACTTATTTTTCTTACTGCATATGCCGCTGAGCTTAATCTACCTGAGAGAGTTCTAATATGAGCACCCCACTGCAGTTTGGAATCGACAGTTATACCTAAGAACACAGTTTCTGTAATTACATCAAGTTTTTTGCTATCAAGAATTAGATTGACGCCAACTTGAGGGACATTTGGTAGTTTTTAAAAGATTAGCTGCGAACCATTTCGAAAGAACAGCCAGACTTTCGTTAACACGCAAGACATCCGCATCTTTTCTATCCACTTTAAAAATAAGAGAAGTGTCGTCAGCAAATAGAATTATATCTGATAAATTAGCCATCATGTAAGGAAGGTCATTAATATAAACTAGAAAAAGGAAAGGGCCAAGAATTGAACCCTGGGGCACGCCCATCCTTAGTAAAGACCCCGAAGACGTTACCCCATTTATGGATACTTTTTGCTGCCTGTAAGATAAATAGGAAAAAACAAGATCAGCAGCTCGTCCACGAATTCCGTAATGATGTAATTTACAGATCAGAGTATTATGGTCAACACAGTCAATGCTTTTGAGAGGTCACAGAATATGCCAATAGCATCCTGGGTCTTCTCCCAGGATTCTAAAATGTGACTAATGAGTTTCACTCCTGCATCCGTCGTTGACCTTCCTTTCGTGAAGCCAAACTGATGACTATGCAAAATCCTATTTGAATTTATTAAAGTGAGACAACATCTGGTCGAGCATGATTTTTTCATAGATTTTACTCAATGCTTTAAGCACAGATTGGTCTATAATTAGAGGGATCACTCTTACTACCTGATTTGAAAATTGGTACTACTTTACTATGTTTAATTAAATCAGGGAATGTACCGCTGTCTAGACATTGATTAAATATGCCTGTTAGGACAGGAGCAATTGTATCAATAATATCTCCAAGAACCTTGACGGATATACCCCATAAGTCCTGTGTTTTTTATATTAAGACTTTTGAATGTATTTTTAATTATATCAACAGAGATACGCTTAAATTTAAGGTTGGCATATCCTTTGTGAAATTTTCTTTTAAAAAAGATTTAGCTAACAAAGACGAAGAAGGGAGAGATTTCGTAACTTCTATTGGGATGTTGGTGAAGAAGTTTTCTAGCTTCTCAGCCACTTCAGTCCTGTCTGAAATGATTTCATTATCAATTTTTAGGGACAATTCATTTCGATCTCGCTGGTTTGTTTTTCCAGTTTCCTTGTTTATCACCTTCCAGACAGCTTTTATTTTATTGTTAGAATTTTTAATTTTCTTACTTATTGACTTAGATTTAGCTTGGGCGCAGACTCTTTTGAATATCTTTGAATACATTCTAACATGGTTATGCAAGTTAAGATCAGACG
The DNA here is from genome assembly GCA_910589285.2 of Mythimna ferrago. Taxonomy (NCBI): domain Eukaryota; kingdom Metazoa; phylum Arthropoda; class Insecta; order Lepidoptera; family Noctuidae; genus Mythimna; species Mythimna ferrago. The sequence goes on from OU342700.1 coordinate 13,312,387, forward strand.
ATAATGATTTTTCCTGGTATAGCTGATGTAAAGTCTCTCTGCTTTTTCTAATTCCAGTAGTAGCCCATTCATTAAATTTGGATTTATTATTGACTTGAACCTTTTTAACTGGACAAGCCTTATTAAATTCCTGATACACTGTAGAGAACAATGTACCATAATTTACATTGGGGTATTGTGAATCAAAATTGGCTGTTGAGAGACTACTAAGAACATTATTATTAAAATAATTTAATTTATTTTTAGTAAGCGGTCTAAACTCTGCAGTTGAATCTAATTGCAACTTTTTGACTAACTCAAAAGATACGAGTTGACCCGTATGGTCAGACCTCACTCCACTAATCAGGGATGACTCTTTTATATAACAATTAGAGAAAATATCTATGCATGAAGCTGAAGTAGGAGTTATTCTTGTAGCTTCATTAAAAATACATTTTAAATTAAAAGAATTAAACAATGAGAGAAGTTTACATTTTTCTGGTGAATTTACGAGTAAATCAATATTTAAGTCCCCACAAACGAAAACTAATTTGTTATATCTAATAAGTTTATTTAGTATTTCTTCTATTATAATCAAAAAAAAACCGGCCAAGAGCGTGTCGGGCCACGCTCAGTGTAGGGTTCCGTAGTTTCCCGTCCGTCACAATAAGTGTACCCACTTATGAGTTTAAAAAATGCTTGTATATATGATTATACCACAAACTTAGTCCAGAAATTATTTTGTCGAACCTTTTTGTCTTTTTTGTACAAAAACTGTTGTTTCCATCAAGTTCAAAATGATTTTCCTAGAAAGTCCTTATAAAGTTCTACTTTTCAGATTTTTTTCATATTTTCTAAACTTATGGTTCAAAAGTTAGAGGGGGGGGGACACATTGTTTTTTACTTTTGGAGCGATTATTTCCGAAATTATTGACATTATCAAAAAATGATTTTAGTAAACCCCTATTCATTTTTAAATACCTATCCAACAATATATCACACGTTAGGGTTAAAATTTAAAAAAAAATCACTTCCCACTTTACATATAGGGGGGCTACCCTAATAAAACATTTTTTTCCAATTTTTATTTTACCACTTTGTCGGTGTGATTGATATACATATTGGTACCAAATTTCAGCTTTCTAGTGCTAACGGTCACAGAGATTAAGCGAGGACGGACAGACAGACAGACAGACAGACAGACGGACAGACAGACATGGCGAAACTATAAGGGTTCCTAGTTGACTACGGAACCCTAAAAAGATGTCAAGTTTGATGTGGGTGGTCTGTAAACACATAAGAAAGTTCGGCCTTCAACCTCTGCACATGCTACCTCGCATAAGCAATCAACAGAGCAAGCAGTGATATCTTTCCTTTCCTTATATCTTAAAGAATTATTACATAATATCAAGGTGCCACCCCAATTGATGATCTGTTGTACGCACTGGCAACTGAAAAATTATTTACATTAAACAGCATTCTATCTGGTTTTAACCAGGTTTCGCAAAAACATAAGATATCCATATTATAACTATCTATTAACATTTCCACATCTAGAATTTTGCCAGAGAAGCGATTTATATTCTGATGGTACCTATAGTAAAATGTTATTAATAGGCTTCCCTTTTGTCGTTCCTAAAAGTTTAAGAGTCTATATCAGTATTATTAGGTATACTAGATAATACTGATTCGTCACTTAACCTAATCTCAGTTAAATCATCAATAACTGCGTTTATATTGTATGCTAACAAAGTAACCAACAAATGTCGACTTTCTTTGGGAAGAAACATACTTGTATGTTCCCGAATCAAAATAAAATCTCTAACAAAATTGTTAGTGTCAAAATATAATATACAGTCACTATGACGACATGACAAAATGTGCATCAAGTTATTTAGGCTATAAATGTAATTGTTATCATGTTCATATAAACTGTTGGAATAGGGCAATGCACACAAAATTAATTTTCCTAATTTCAATTTAAGCAGAGTTTCAATACCACTAACTAAGTCCCTTTTAGTTAAATTAAGACTATTTCCAATCAAAAGTACCACTGTGGTCTGCTCATTCATTTGTGTATTTTTTTATTTTATGAACAAGCTCGTTAAAATGCAGGTTATGGTAACAATGACTCATAATGGTATGTTTGCATCGGTTATTTAACAAAGACCCAAAACCTGTCCCTAATCTTTCTGAATATACCAAAATGTTACTTTGACAAGTGTTTATTGATTCTGAATTATTATTATGTACAACATTGGAAGGCATAGGAATTTCATACTGAGACATGGGAGGTGGCGGAGCACAACTACAGGTGATATTGTTAGTCAGTGACTCGTACCTCTCTGCGTTGAACTTCACCAAGTCCACCAACTCACAAGCCTCCTGCATGCGCTCACTCAACATTTGTTGGCAAGACTCATATTTACAAAATATTTCCTTTATAGTATTTTCCCTACTCAATAATTCCCTTTGAAGGTTCTGTATATCAATATCATACAAGATTTTGCTTTTTTCCAAATTATAATTACATTCATTTAATTGCTTATGTAAGTTATTACGCTGCTTTCTAAGATTTATATTACATTTATAAACATTCTGTGTCTTTAAGTTTCTTGTACTTTTTAATATTTTTGGTGATTTTAATATACTTCTTAATTTTATTATGACTACTTAGAATTGGACCTTTAGTTATGGTATCATCCCTTGTTAAGTCTATGATAATAGTAGGTTTCTCACACTCCAGTCCAGCTACACTACCCACCAGCTTGTCGAAGAGGTTATTGGTGTTGGTAACCTGTTCACTAGCTTTCAAAGTACAGCAGAACTTGTGTTGCGAGCCTTGCATAATTCCGCTTCAAGGCTTGATATACGACTCAGTGCCCGGTCAGGAGTGTCTGTGCATTCCTGAAACTCGGACACAAGTTGACGGAGATGGTCATGCTGCTCAAGTATGTCCATATGCTGGGTGTGCAGCTCTACAAGCTGTCTCTTGAGTTGAGTGTTTTTGTCTATTATCTTCCCAACTTCCACCTCGCTCTCCTCTCTTTCCCGCAGCAGGTCATTGCAAGTCTTTCTTGAAACCTCCAGCTCCTTCAGTGCTGCACTCAGTTTTACATGCATGTCACGAACTGTAGCTCCACGGGTCATCATATTATAAACTTCCCCGAGTGGCTCCTGGAATGTTACAATAAACGGCTAAGTATTTGATGAGATGCTTATTGAGTAAAGAACTTGAGATAGTTAGAGGCAGACAAATAGTTAAAAAGAAATAAAGAAACAAAAAAGAAGATTGAAATTTAGAATTTATAATATTAACTAGTAGTGTAGGAGGAAGAAAAAAAAATAAGGAGAGAATAAAAAGAAAAAAGAACTACTTATTTATTGATTAATTAATTCGACAGATTATTATTGCTAAGCCAATACAAGGTGCAGTTTTAAAGGTGCAAAAAAATTCAGGAGGTAATTATGTTAGTGATTCTCGACCCGAATCAATAATAAAATGAGTAGGTATTTTTTTTCTTATATATGGAAATCGGTATGTGTGAACTACCTTTTTTATAAACTCTGCTAGTCTGATACCTCCCTTATAACCGCGCTTTCACACACACAAACGCACCATTATTTAAACCGCGCTTTCACACACATACACGCAACGTAAAGCACCAATAATCTCCCGCACGACACACCCTAGCCACGCCCCCGCGCCATCGATCAATCGATCATGTTTAGTGTAACTGACGTCGCCGACGTGTGCATACACGCGCTTGCAATATTCGCCCACAGCGCCTTCGGTTAACGGTTGCGGTATCTAGTGATGAAAGATGACAGACCAATACTCCAATGTAGAGTTGGTGGAGATAGTCCGCTTGTATGCTATCAGTGGAAACATCGTAACGTCCATCTCAAAGGGTAATACTGGCTGCTACGCAAAGACTCCGCGAGTTTCGACGATTCGGCGTTCCCCGGCTTGCTGACGGTCGCGGCAACGAAGGCCTGCTTGTCGCCTTGCAGGAAAATATCCTGGAATACTTCAAGCGAGAGCCACGGGCCAGCACGCGGGATGCTGGTCTACGGTTTGGTTTCCTCACTACGGTCGGCAAGTACGTTACGTGAAAAGGTGACTAGTGATTAGTGCTTTCGACACTTTAAAACGAATGTGTTTGTGCTACGAAATTAAAAGAAAATCAGCAACGTCGTGCTAGACTGCTGTCTGTTTGAACAACACCTCCAGGTAACATTTATAAGTACCTGCTTAGGTATTTATTTTATTTTATTAGTAAGTACATAAAAAGTCATTTGTAAATACGTTGTTAGCCGAATCAATTTGATTAGTGTAAATAAATTGATTTAAAAATTTTAACTACGGTAAAAATACCTACCTAACAGGCAAGATAAATCACTTAAAAACCTACCTATCTACGTAAATAGCACAAATTATCTTGAAGTGTTATGGTTGTCGGTCCTCAGCCCATTAAAAAGTACGAAGGGAAATTTCACATCCACCAATTTAATCTACAAATAAAAACGAAATTATTACGGAAAACTGACCTTGAGAATGACACTGCGTCTGGTAGGTACGTTCATGTACCACTGCGTATCTAAATCTCGAGCGCGCGCGCTCTATGATACCTGCGGACGGAGGCACGGACGCCTCATAAGGTTTATTGATCTCGGCCTAACATTTTATTCATCAGCTGATACGTAAGTACCTATCGACGCGACGTCAACGTGACTTTTAAAAGATTTTCACATTGTGATGATGCTTAAAAGCGAGTAATTAAATAGCGAAATTTAAGACATTAATGTACATTATGATCATCGAATTCGATCTACATCTAAGGTTAAATTATTCATTTCGTAAAATAAGTGGGCGGAGCCTCGTACAGGTTGATGCACTCACACACACAGTGACACGGCGTGCGATAAATCGCAACGGGTGATTCTGTATTTTTTTAAGAAGTTTATTTAGAGAGTTATTCTGAAAAACGGTTAAAATTAAAAAAATAAAATAACAAGTTTTACTGATTATTGACCAGGTATCGTATTTTTATATGATTATTTATGAGTTTTATTACAACCTCCTGAAATATTGTGCAGTTTTAAAACTGCACCTTGTATTATTAGATTTGCTATCTAATTAGTGCTAAGAATGCTGAATTATAAAATTAATTAGAGGTAACATTAATTTGATAATGGAGACAGTTATTAATCTAGGAAGTTAAGGTAAAGCAGATTGAAAATACTAAAATAATGTGAAGTAAGTAATGTAGTGTATGTGTTGTCTGGGGCTTATGTTTTAGTCGTCGATTTTACTTCCACAGTTTGTCAAGTAAAAGGAGACATAAACGGCGCCAATGTGTTCTGGACGTAGCTCAGAACCCTGAGCAGAGTTAACAGGTGTTGAATAGTGTGTAAATATAATTTTATTAAGCTATAAAATAAAACAAAGTAGGTACTCCCCGGGTTTGATGAATTCAAATCTGCAATCCAAACAATTCAAATTTTGACAGCCGGTCGACAAAGATATATTTATTGATGAAATATCACGACCAAACACGGTACAAACACTGTGTGTCGCACTTTACACTAAGATTCCAAATTTTATAATAGAATTTACACAAAATATACTTAATTAATTAATTTTTAAAGATAATTTGTCTAAGAGGTCGATTTTTCACGACCTGTCACTAGGGTTGCCAGAGCAAAAACAAAAAATCGTCGCCGATGATTCTCTTGGCTCGCCTCTCAATCGACTCCAGCGCATCAAACTGGTATTTGGCAGATCCATCCCAAAGATGAGAACAGTACTCCCTATACGATCGAACTTGGGCTTGATAAAGATTGAGCAGCTGTTCTGTCGCTTGAAGTACCGTCTCATCATTGCTAAGATCCCCAATTTTTTGGCAGCCAGTTGAGCCTTTGCATCAATGTATGAGCCGAAATTGAGAGTAGATGATAACGTAACTCCAAGAAGCTCAAAGTGGTCGGTTATCGGCACGATCATACCCCGGAAAGATGGAGCCGGGTGGAATTGGCTCCGTTTGGCGGAAAAAAGACACGCCTGGGTTTTAGATGCATTGAACTTGACCAGATTGGCGTCGCCCCACCCTACGGACGTCCTTCTGATGGATGCGAATCGCTCAGGAAAGGCAGGGGGCCGTGTGTCACCAGAGTTCAGACGCGAAGATTCCTTAAAAGAGAGGCAAATAAGTTTGCTTTCTCTTCCGCGGTGTGGGCCAGCGACCCATCGGGTTTTAGCAGCGGCGGAAGTGAGTGGCGGCAGAAGTTCGATTCAACCGACTTAGCCAGGGACCAAAACGCTTTACTACCTGCAGGGTATGAAGCAAGTTTGCTCCCAATTCGGCTTACGTGGTCGAACCGAGACCTCCTCAACACCTTCTTACAGGACTTGGCAGCCCTGTTAAAGGCCTTCTTCTTTTGAGCCACGTCGCTTGCTTTGCGCATACGAGCATTGCAAGCGACGGCGCCGAACCATGGACGAGCTTGGCCAGACATTGTTACGTCAGAGAATGGGATGAAGTACTCCATCCCCTGTCGCAACACATCCGTCACGGCATCTGCGCACGACGAAGCATCCTCCGAAGAAAAGCAAGTGAGCTGCCAAGGATAGCATGCGAAGAAAGACCGCAAGCCATCCCAATCTGCTGACCTGTATCGCCAAACCCGCCGGGTGCCTCTAGGGCTGGGATCGCGCGGGGAGTCAGACAGACACAGACTTAACCAGACAGTGGTCGGAACTGCCTAAAGGCGAACATATCGACACAGAGTATCGGTCTGGATCTGTTGTCAGCAGGAGGTCCAAGCAATTGGCTGTGTGCGAATCCACATCCGGCACCCTCGTTGCCCCCTGGACCAGCTGGGTGAGATTTAGTGCTAGCGCTAGCTTTCGAACCGCTCGACCAGCTTAGTCTGTGGACTGATACGGGAATAACCACTCTTGGTGGTGGGCATTAAAATCCCCCAGTAACACTAATTGGGCAGAAGGGTACCGCTGTAGAGCCGCATCTGCCGCCTCACTCAGATGCTGTGTGAGCCCGGATATATCCTGATCTCCGCTGTGCGATCGGTAGACACAAGCGTAGATTATTTTATCCAGGCCTGTGTCCACCAAAGTCTAAAGCGTTGAGAAACTGGAGTTCTCAAGGTTACGGAGACGCCGATTGCAGATGTCGTCCCGGGCGTACGTACATACACCCGCACGTGGTTTAAAATTGTACTCCAAGGTAAACCCTGGGTAGGAAAGGTACGACACGTCGGACGGACACCTGAGATGCGTCTCCGAAAGGAAGAAGAGAGCTGGCTTTTCAGTCTCCAGGTGATGGTGGACTGCGATGATATTGGAGTGCAGACCTCATACGTTAGTGAGGTGCACTTTGTGGGAGAGGGAGTGCAACCGCTGTTTAACTTGTCTCTTTGTCCTTTTCATTTTCATACGAGTGAACGGGAGGAGAGGAGAAGGAAGTGAAATGAGGTTCCACGCAGCTAACCTTCAGGCACGCACTGAAAGGACGAAATCATTGGGGGACTAGTCTGGAGACTGCGGGGGTGCCCAAGCCCCCCCGGGAATGTCCATCGGGCCCTCTCGTCTGGTCGCCAACCAGCACGATGGCGCATTCCGGGATTTTTCGACAGTTGGCGGGGCAGCCTTTCATGTGTGGCTAGTATATTACTTGAACCCCCAACTACCTGCGGTCGGCCATCGGCAACCGTGCCTCGGATTCCGCTACCCTCCGCGACTAGCTTCCCGATTCCTCGATATCAGCACGAGCCAGATTGGTCTGCTCGCGTTGGAACAACTATTTCGACCCAACTCCTCTAGACTGGCTACACTGAGCATCATACCGGAACACGGCCAGGCCGTTTGGCGGTACGTCTTTGCTCAGTGGGTGGTCGCAAGCCAACGGTCGAAACCTATCACCAGTTAGTGTCACCTGATTAGCACCACCAGAGGACCACGTGTAGGGACTTGCTTCGGGTATTTTCCTACGGACGCGGGTGACTCGGCCCCCAAAAATTATTTTAGGTAGATAGTTAAAGCTTTCCGATACCGATCCCAGTCGTCAGTCCATTTGGCCTTATTAAACAACCTACGTGATTCTTCCCTTAAAACATCGAGCTTTTTGTTCCACCATGTCACTTTTCTATCCCTCACAGTTCTTAAAGGGCAGCTCTCTTCGTAAGAGGCTGTAATGACTTCAGTAACTTGAGCAACAGCATAATCCAATGATTCAGGGGAGCGAGTCTCTCCTGGAGCTTTCGTCTGTACAAGTCCCAGTCCGTGGCTTCCGCATCCCTAAAAGTGATGGTTTCGCAAATGTGGGATGTATTCAGTGCGAATTTAATAAGTCGATGATCAGACATAGATGGTTCATCACTGACATGCCAATTGGTTATCAGCCTGGCAGTGTGAATAGTAGCGAGAGTTACATCAAGAACTTCCTTCCTCGATTTACTTACAAAGGTCGGTTTACATCCCTCATTAACTATTTGGAGGCGGTTAGTTAGTACAAAATCATGAAGCAGCTCACCTCTGTCGTTGGTGTCAGTACTGCCCCAGTTGGTATGGTCGGCGTTGGCGTCACACCCAATGAGAAGCTCGGCATTGTTGGCAAAGACGTACTCGACTACCTTTGCAAGCTCCTCGGATGGGTCGGTTTTCGACCCGTCAAAGTATGCCGAGCACACGATGAGGCGTCTATTTCCGCTCTTGACAGTAACATAAGCTGCAATCAGATCATCGCTGCACAGGCCTTGTATGCATAAGAAATCAATATTATTATTGAAAAGTATACACGCTCTTGGTTTGACTCCACTGACATGGTGTACGACCTTACCTGCAGAGCCCTGTCCAGACACCGTGTTAGTATTAGCCAGCAACAGTTTCTGAATAAGAGCAATGACGATGAAAAAAAAAATTTTCTAGTATGAATATTACTAGAAAAAATAAATTTTACCGTCTGTCTGTCACTAGATAGTTGAAATTTTCTCATAATAAGTATTTCTGCTGCTGCTATAACAACATATACCACTAAAAACCGTTTTAGGGTTCCTTAGCTAATTGGCAAAAAACAACACGCATTTTTACTGAAAACTTCCTATTCAATTCACAAAGTATTTTATTTGTTTATTCCCAAAAGTGGGAACATCTTCTTTTAGGGTAAACCAGCCCTATGTGCCCCAGTCAGTAACGGGTCCCACTTGCCAAGACACGCATTTAAAATTTCAATAGAGTATATTTACAATCACATAACTAAATGGAATCACAAAGTAGGGAAATGTAAATATAATGCTGGAGGCGGGCAGCCCTATCGCATGTTTACGTACCGCGCGGCTGTAGGTAGGCATTTGTTTCAAAGATACGGCCGAGTCACAAAACTGTATGATATTATTACCGTGTCCGAGCCGTGCAACGTATTATGAACATTACCCGTGTTGTTAATAGGTTTATATTAGCACGTTTTCTTTCGAAGAGCGAAACTGTACCTACTTGTAACTATAACTTATTCTGTGGTAACGGTAAAATACATTTCTGAGGAGAGAAATCATCAATTGACTTCTCGCGCTCTAGGGTGGAGCAAACAGGCGCGCCAGAATTTTACTTAAACTGACCTATACTCCATAGGTTGCTCTTTGCGTTTCAGAGTTGCTTTTTCTCTCTCAAATGCTCTTAAAGTCCTGGCAGGCATCGACCCTGCTGGGCCCTTTTAGTTTTGCTGACAACTCTATGAGGCGCGCGTGCACTACGCAAGGATTCTGGCGGGAACTTCAAAAAAGAGCGCGCGGAAAAAAAAATCTCAAATTCTTTTTTAATTAAAAACTTGCATTTTTTACTTAAAAATTTAATAAAATAACAGTGCTAGGTGTGCTATATAAATGGTGGGAAACGAGGGGGGTGGGGACAACCCCCCCACCCCAAAACGTCTTCGGTCTGAGGCCGGAGACGGAGGAAAGAACATGGACTTGGATGGCGGCGGCGGTGAGCTTGATTTACCGTACATTAAACCAGATTACAAAAGACTATACCCGGAAAATGCTAATTACGTAGACTTCAAAGTCTTCATTGAAGCTATCAATAATAAGGATAGAATAGGCAATAAGAGCCCTATCTACCTCAACCATATATTTTCTAGCGAAATAAAAGGTGTGACGGCTATACAGAGAATTAATGCAAATAAACTAGCAGTAATATTCAAACAATTTAATACGGCCAATAACTTTATTAATAACAGCGCTTTTCTTCACAAACATGGCTTGAAAGCATTTATTCCGGCTGCGCAAATAGAAAAAACAGGCATAATTAGATATGTACCAGCAAACATTTCCAACAAAGAACTTTACACTAAACTATCATCAATTTATGAAATAATAGCAGTAAGAAGATTTTCAAAGAAAGTAGGACAAGAGCGGATACCACTACAAACAGTTAGCATTACTTTTCTATCAAATATACTTCCAGACAATGTACAATATGATTTGTTTTCATACCGAGTTTTTGAATATGTCGCCCCATTACAGCAATGTTTCCGCTGCTTTAAATTTAACCACTCTGCTAGGATATGTAATGGCAAACAAAGATGTTCCATTTGTGGAGGTGAGCATTTATATAAAGAATGTGATAGACCAACAGAGATCTGCTGTTGCAACTGCAGCGGGCCTCATCTGGCAATATCTAGATTATGTCCAATTAAGATGAATAAAATTTTAGAAAAGAAAAATAAAATTACATATGCAAGTGCTACAACAACAAAACAAAACATGAATGAAAATACTCAATTTCCACCTCTACCACCTCCAAAAATGAAACCAATGGACACTGTAAATAAATTGGTAAATAAGTCTGTACATAAATCTGTAAATAAACCTATATCTGTAAATAATTCTGTACAAAGTGTAAATAAATCTAAAGATGTCCCTCCTAAGAGTGACATCAAATCCCAAATAGTTGCCAACAATGATGTACTTATGGCCCTGGTACAGACATTGGTGGAACTGGGAAATAAGGGAGATAATACGCCTACCACCGTAAATAGTATTAAAGAAATACTTCTTAAAAATCTAAAATAATGGATCCAAGACACACACTGTCTAAGCTTCGTATTGCTCAGTATAATATTCAAAGTGCTAATAGTAAAAAACCCTTATTGATTCAATTCTTACAAAAACAAAACATTGACATTTGCTTACTTAACGAAACATGGTTTAAAGACAATAGTTTTAGAATACCTGGCTATAATATTTATAATAAAAATTCTAATAATACTCATAATGGTGTAGCAATATTGATTAAACCATATTTAAAATACAAAGTTTTAAACACTAGATTTTATGAAGACATTCAAACTGTTGCTTTGTCCTTATCTACTGTACATGGTAGCTTGACTATTCTTTGTGTATACTGCCCTCCTAGTGGACATATACGGATCAATAGACTACGTAACATAATTAATGATCTTCCAAAGCCTATTTTTGTCAGTGGTGACTTTAATGCACACCACATTGCATTTGGATGCCTATCCACTAAGAGCAGAGGTCAAGATTTATTTAATATCATAGATGACTTGGATCTATGTATTTTAAATGACGGTAGGTTTACAACTGTTAACAACCCGAGACGAAATCCGTCTGCAATTGATGTTAGCTTTATTAGTGCTAATCTCGCATCAATATGCGAGTGGTCTGTGCATGACGACGCTATGGGCAGCTATCACTACCCAACAATAACAGAAATTTCACTACAAATAGATAAATATCATATTAATCCTCCTGTTGATAGGTTTATATATAAAAAAGCAGACTGGGAAAAGTATAAAACTATTTCCAAAACAATATTTAATGATTTAGTCCTAAAATTGTATGATCCTATTTCAACCTACAATGATTTTTGTTCTCGATTGAATACTTTAAAAGATATGACGATTCCTAAATTTAATAAACCAAATGATTTCAAAAGCAGACCTCCAGCTCCTTGGTGGAATGACATTTGTGAAAAAAGTGTAATTGCCTCTTACAATGCATTGAAACTTTATAGAAGGGAACCTACCATGGAGAACTATTTAGCATATAAAAGAAAAGATGCACTTAAAAAAAGAACCATATCGGAACAAAAAAGAATAGGTTGGGATAACATATGTAACACTTTTAATAGAACTACTCCTATAAGTAAGATTTGGAATCTTCTTAAAATGTTCAAAGGTATAAGAGTTGGCAATAAATCATATAAAGATGAGTTTATTTCTCAATTTCTAGATAAATTGTCCGACAATAGCAATTTAATTGACATTAATAGTTTTGGCAATATTTTCGAATTAAATAATGATAATCTAAATTCTAAATTTTTGCTAGATCCTTTTACATGGTCCGAATTTAAAATGAGCTTGTTATCCCGGAAAGACACAACACCTGGGTTAGATGATTTCCCCTATAGTATTATCAAAAATTTAGATGAGTCTGCACAAAAAATATTTCTTAATATCCTTAATTTACTTTGGCATTGTAAATGTATTCCACAATCATGGAAAACACAATGTGTCATTCCGATTCTCAAACCAGATAAACCTTCAGAGCTTGCCGGCTCTTATAGACCAATATCACTGTCTTCATGTCTAGGTAAATTATTTGAAAACATGATTAAAAATCGTTTGGATTGGTATATAGAATCTAATGGCATCATTCCACATGTACAATATGGATTTCGTCGTGGGCGAAGTTGTGCAGACAGCTTCACTTCCTTAATTTCAGACCTGAAACATGCAAAGGAAAGAAAGTTACACACTGTTTGTGTATTTTTAGATGTTCAAGGTGCTTTTGACAGTCTAGATCCGGCTATACTTGCACAAGTTATGTCTAGGTTAGGTGTACCTGGTCAACTATGTAAATGGATATATAATTTTTTAAATAAAAGAACACTCTACGTAAGACACAATAATGCATTACATGGTCCAAAATGTGCATCTAAGGGTACAATGCAGGGTGCTACACTATCTCCTTTGCTATACAACATATACACAAGTGAGATTTGTAAATTTGTAAATAGTGATGTAGATATTTTGCAGTTTGCAGATGATATTGTTTTGTACAGTAGTAATTATAATGTAGAAATTGCAATTGAAAATATTAATAGAGCCTTGTCTCAACTATTTCATTATTATAATGATGTGCTACATTTATCAATTAATCCTTCAAAAAGCAGTGCGATGATATTTGGAAATGAAAACACAAACTTAAATGTAGTATACAATGGAGAATCTATAAAACTAGTAAATTCAAAGAAATTTTTAGGTATTGTCATAGATAAGAAATTAACTTTTGAGGAACATATTAAATACATATCAAAGAATGCTCTAAAAGGTATAAACGTAATTAAATGCCTTGCAGGCGTCTCATGGGGAGCAGACCCTAAAATATTGTCAATTTTGTATAAAAGTATTGTTAGAAGCCATTTTGATTATAGTTCTCTAGTTTATATAAATAGTAGTCATGTAAATAAATTGGATCTATTGCAGAACAGGGCTTTGAGAACAATTTCTGGTGCAATGTGCTCTACTCCCATAAGGGCCATGGAAGTGGAGACTAAAATTATGCCCCTAGCTTTGAGACGTATTTTACTTGCAAAGAGATTCTGTCTTAAATTAATTGCTGCTAATAATAGAAAAATAATAAATAAAATTGAAAAAAAAAAAAAAAAAAAAAAAAAATGAAAAATAGTTTATTCACAGAAATACATATTTAGCACGATAAATATTACCTCTGCCAAACTGTAAAGCAGTTTGTTGACAGATGCAGCTCCTTTTGTTTAGCACAAACATATTCACCGATAACACTTTCTAAATGTCCTCATCATTGAGGGTTTGACAAAATTCATTGAAGAGGTACTTATGTATTTTATTTTTATAAGACGCTTTTGTAGCACAGCTGTTTATATCGACTGGAAGGTTATTAAAAATGGTTGGAACTAAAAACTTTCTACATCTTCGACCATAATAGTTATTACAATTGGGTACAACAAACCTTTTCATATTATTTGTCCTCTGAGATCTCGTACGTACAATAATATTTTTATATATATCACTATTATACTGCTCTAAAGCTATTGCTAACACCACCCTCTCATGAGCCGGCAGTAATTTACATTCCAAAAATAATTTTTCATACTCACCAATTTTACAACGCTTTTTTGTATTTTTATCTACTAATAGTTTCATGAATCTAATTTGCATTTTTTTTATTTTATCTAGGTATGTCTTAAACGTATTACCATAGCACGCCAGCCCATAAGACAGCAGTGAGTCCACCAGCGCATAATAAACCATGAACAATGTTGCCCTATCTGTCACAAGACTAAGGTGGTGGAACTTCACAAGCACATACCTGAGTTTGTCACATAATTGTATAATGTGTGTTTTCCATGAGAAGCTGTTATCTATGACTAAACCCAAGTACTTGTATTCCTCCACCACCTCAATTTTGGCACACTCACATCTCGTCACTCCGTCACTGTGCAGACATTCATAGCTATGCCCCACTATGCGCGGCGGACGTTCGGTTTTTTTACTGTAAGGCGATCGTATATGCATACATTTTGTTTTGTTTATATTAATTATGATGCCATTGTCATGAGCCCATTTGATAATATTAGTTAAATCCTCCTGGATAGCGCTTTCAATTAAATTTAAATCTTTGTCAGCATAAACTAGACAAGTATCGTCAGCATACATATACATTTGACAATTTCGGACGACATTGCACATGCTATTGACATGCATGATGTATCCGACGGGGCCGAACACGGATCCGGTCGGCACCCCACACGTGACGCGCTTAGGCTCCCCGACGACGCCGTCAATGACCGTTCGAAGTGTCCTATCTGCGAGGTAGGCACGGAACCACCTGTTAAGTGGTCCCGCGACCCCGCACTCTTCCATGGCTTGGAGCAGCTGGTGGTGCCCCAGAGTATCAAATGCTTTTTTGAAGTCAATGTAGACCACCACCACCTGCTTCCGCTGGTCCAGACAATCATTGACGTAGTCTGTGAACTGCGCCAAGGCCGTCGCCGTGCTCCGCCCACGTCGGAATCCATGCTGTGCATTTGTTAAAATATTATGATTTTCCAAGAAAACACTAACCTGATTCACAACAAACTTCTCTACGATTTTATTTATAGCTGACAATATGGCTATTGGCCTATAGTTTGCATAGTCACAATGTTCACCTTGTTTAAAAATAGGTCTAATTAATGCTGTTTTTAATTTCTCAGGGTATAACCCCTTATCAACACATAAGTTAATAAATAAAGCTATTACAGGGCTCAGCTCGGATTTCAATAACTTAATTTCTTTTACTCTAATTTTATCAACTCCGTCAGACTTGTCACAGCTTAACATATTTATTATTTTATCAATATCTATTTATTTATTTATTTATTTTTTTTTTTTTTTATTGCACCTTCTGTAAATAGAACTCCTGGGCCTCTAACAACAGGAGAGGAACTCTTGAATGGCAAATCCCCAACATTATCCAAAATATTATTAAAAACAGAAGATAGTTTAACTGGTATTAGAAAACAGTGCCCATGGCCATGTTACTCCTTCTCTTACCAATGTATTTCACATCCTGTAAAGATATTGCAAAATCCCATAAATAATAATTTAGATATGTTGCAATTTTTGGAGGATAATCAGAATTATTATGTTATTTACACTGATGGCAGTAAGGGGAGTGATTATGTACATGCTGCTATATATGATCCACATGGAAAAGTTTCTCGAAGCTTTGTTCTGCATAATTTAAGTACTATATTCACTGCAGAGGCATATGCGGTTTATCAGGCATTGTTACATATTCGCCAAATTAGCCATTGTAAATATTTTTTGATAGTATCGGATTCACTGAGTTTGATAAAAGCGTTAAATAACCTTACAGTTTCATTTAAGTCAAATTATATTCTGTATTTTATCAAGGAAATAGTTCATCAATTTTACCTTAAGCACATCAAAATTGCTTTCCTGTGGGTTCCTTCTCACCGGGGTATCTCTGGTAATGAAGCAGTTGATAAAATCGCATATGAAGGTAATAATGCTGTTGATGTTAGAAATGCAATGGACATTCCTATGACTGATTTCCTGCAATGTATCAATGAAAAAACATGAAAATTATGGTTAGAAATGTGGAAGAAAGACCAAGACATAAAAGGAAAGTGGTATGGCAATATTCAAGAAGCATTACCTGATAAACCGTGGTACAATAATTTAAAGGAAGCCAGCCGAGACTTTATCACTACGATTAATAGATTGCGCTTTGGCCATAATACTGCACCGTCACACCTTGCTAGACTTGGCATTATTGCAAGTAGCAGATGCCCCTATTGTGAATCCGAAGAAGGGACCGTTGAGCATCTTATTTTTGATTGTCAAAACTTTTTACTTGACAGATTAGTGTTGGCTAGTGAACTCAGTGATGTGAACATTAAGTGTGATTATTCTGCCCGCCCGCCGCCAATTAGACACCTTTTAAAAGACCAAAACACTTTCAAACCGCTCTATTCATTAAACCCCAAGCGAACGCCGGCGTTCGCGCACCTATTGTCTTTCTATTGTGTCTGTAATTCTCGAACACAATTAAATCTTTATAAAAAGTGATGCGATACATAGTGCAGTCTTTTGAAAAATAAAATAAGAATTGACTTAAAGGTCCAAGTGACCAGGTCATAAAAATACAAAAAAAAAAAAAATAAAGCACTACGCAACGTAGACCTTGACTGATTTGCGATTGCAGCAGAAGAAAAAAAGAAAAACAGTTTATTTGCGTCAAACATGGCGCATACCTTTAAAATAAAAAAATAAATAACAGTACAATGCGTTCCAAATGAGAATAGGATCGCCCGCCATGTTGTGACGTCACGATTTACTGTCAAATCGAGGATAGAAATTTTGAAACATTAATTAATTTATGAAAAATTTAATTTATTTATGAACTGTGAACGAAAAAAGTTTAATCAGAATCCAGTTCTTCAATTTTACTCATCTCCAAGTTTTTAAATTTTGCCAAAGTTTCTTCGATTTGACAGTTCGACGAGACGTCAAAACATAGGAATCGGTCCTATTCTCATTTGGAACGCGTAGTATCGACTTAAAGTAAAATAAATAACAGTATCACAGAATAAACAAAAAAAACAAAAAACCATTAAAAACAACAAAACAGTCGATTATTATAATCGATCAATGAACGATTGAATATAAAACTAGAATTATCAATGATGCGCAGTCACATAGTCACATTTTGAGACTGTACAACCTCTATGGTCCGCTCCGTACAGTAGTAAAAAAAAAATGGCTGATCGATGGATAACAATAACAGCGGCAAGATAAATTTACGTTAATAAATAAGTAAAAAACAAGATTCCTGACCTACGCAATCGATTTGTTTGCATATATGTGTTATTGGGTGAATTGATTTGTTGAAATGTTGAGTTTTGGTGAGTAGTAACATAAAGTGAAGTTTTTTGAGTGCGCATTCATAGCGCTTAAATAACACGGACAGACGAGATTGTCAAGCCAGCAAGAGAAAATCAACAAAGGTACAATAAAAAAAAAACAATCATAAAAGTATGTAATTGAATCAGTACGACTATGTAATAATTGGAATAAATATATAGTTGTCAGAAGAATGTACACTTGATTAAATATTATGTCATTTACTTACAGCTGATATATAAAAATAGTTGAAAATCGAACTTCTAAGTTAACGAAAATAAAAGATATATTATGTATAGCCGTTTATGTCGCAAAAAACGTACAATGCGTTCCAAATGTCCAAGTATATTTCGACACTCAAGGGAATCAAAATTCGTAGGGTACTTGCTGTTGACTTAGAATCTTGAAATTTGGCATGAAACAAGATCTCATAGCAGAAATATTGGAAAAAATCTGAAAACTAAATATAAAGGTACGTCACAAAAAAAACTTTTTTGCGATTTAATAAAATTTTCGTTACTCAATTCAGGAATTGAACTGTTTTTATAGGTAAGTTTGTTCGTACAAACTTACTGAGGGTTCCGTAACCCTCAGTACGCGAGTCCAACTCGCACTTAAAATTCTCGCACTATATATGTAGAAAGTAATAAAACTGTTTCTGGCAGAAATAATAAAAAAAAATTTTTATCTATCCGGAAAAATCTTCGAGGCTCCATTCGGGAATGGTAGTTTGCACGGAACCCTCAGTGCGCGAGTCCGACTCGCACTTGTCCAGTTTTTTTTTGTATCTATCCAGCTATTACACTAGGTAATATTATAAAGGAGAAAGTTTGTGTGTATAATTGTATGTTCATTAATACTTCTTCACAATCAAACGACTAAACGGATTTCGATCAAACTTGATATCATAATTCGGTTATTCGGAAGTGAAACGACAAGCATTTGAAAGTTCGTTCAACAAATCAAACTTGACAATTAAGTATTGAAATAATTGCCAAGTGTGATTTTTTGAACAAACTTATTTATTTGCCACATTCAGTTTGCAATAATCGTCATTTGAGACACCGGGCTGCAGTGCAGCTTTAGAGACCGGTTGCAATGTAAAACACAGCAGCCATTCAACTTCTAAAACTTTTGGATTTTTTGAATATCTATAGCAATTCTATTATAAATGGAAAAGTAACTTTGTCTGTCTATTACCTCTTCACGTCTAAACAGCTGAACAGATTTGCATTAAACTACAACACAAGTAGACTATATCCTGGATCAGGAATCTAAATCTATTCAGCCGTTAAGAAGTAGGTTATAACAGATAAAAAAAAAAGTGAAGAGGTAACAGACAGATAAACATATGGACAGATAGAGCATCCGCTTTCACATTTACAATACCAGTATGGATATGTTAATGACAATGATGATATTTTTTTATATTCGAATATAATAATGACTCTGCATGTATTGGTTTCTGTAATAAAATAAATAAATAAATGTTACCGTGGCGCCGACAATATATTAAAATACTGGTAGTACCTAGTCCTCTCGTACTTCTGTGGCACTCCCCATAAATTAAAATCATGTCGGAGTACTCTGAAGCTATGTTATTGTAACGAGGCAATACTTAATGATAATACTAAAAGAAAACATGCTTGCAATACAAAACTTTTCAAATAAAAATAGTAACGTCACTGACTTTTTTAGCAATATACCACAACATAAAATAGTAATAAAAAAAAAAAGAGTACAATACAGTTGCAGTGACTGTGCCACCTCGTGTACTGAGTAACTGTTGAACCATTTCATTTGCAAGTTAGTGGGTAAGTAGTGAATTGTAGAAGGTAGGATCAGTGAGAATGCAAGTCATTTGGAAACCATTTGTATGAGCAACAAGTTTATGAAAAGACTAGCTGTGCCCGCGACTTCGTTCGCGTGGACTACAGGATTTTGAAATTATTATTTTTTTGCTAAAATAAAAGTAACCTGTGTTAGTTAACTTACTCCTTATTACATCAGCTACCTGCCAAAAAAAGTCCCGTCAAAATCGGTTCAGCCATTTCAGAGATTAGCCGGAACAAACAGACAAAAATTTTAAAAAATGTTATTTTGGTATATATATCATATAGTATCATATATATATGATACATAATGTGCATGTAGTGAAAAGCGGTTATTTCAATATTACAAACAGACACTGCCATTTTATTTATATGTATAGATGAAGAATAGCTTGATTTATATAATAGTGATCCACGCGCTCCTCAAAGAGATGTCAGCAAACCGTAGTGGCCCAGCAGGGACGGCGCCCGCTAGCACCGCGAGGAGTTCCTGACAAGGGAACCCGTAGTCCTAGAACGCGAAGGGCAACTGAAGGACACAGGTGTGGTTTTAGTCAATAACAATCTGACACGCCCTCTCGCTCCACCCAGAGCGGGAAAAGTCATTGGATGATTTCCACACTTATCAAAAAAAGGGTAGAGTGGGGAAAGTCGGACAGCGAGCTCCCCTTGCTCCCCGTCCGCAAACCCGGGGGTAGTACTCGTATGCTACCCAATTCAAGTAAAGTTGAGTTGAGTAGAGTACGCAAGGAAGAGTATGATAGAGTATAATAGAGTACCAGTTGACGGGAGCGAGGCCGCGGGCAAAAGCTAGTATTAGATAAAATAAATCTCAGTCCTTAAAACAAATCTATTTCTATGTTTCAGACATCGTCGTCGCCACAAAAACACAACTAGAGTTTTACAACAATGATGGTACACGGACGCCCACACAAGATATACCATCGGCTGGTTGGATCACTTCAGTAACATACGATCCTGTGCACTACAGGGTGCTGTTTACCGACCTTCACTACCCGACCGTGTTTATATCCAGCTTGGACGTATCAACCGAGACTGTACAACGTTTAGTTACGACAACAGCGAACTACTACGTGAGGCTCGTGTACGACCCCGTCACACAAGCTCTCTATTGGAGTGATGGATATAGTATACGCACGTTTTCATTAAGTCCTGCATCTTCTAACCAAGCTGATGGAAATGTTTTAGTTAGCTTGGATCACTACTGCAATGATCTCGCCGTGGACATCTGTGGAAGGTACGTTACTAGTGAGTAGTACCCGCACACGGCCACAAAAAAACGCCGCCTCAAAATAAAGCTTGAAACGGCTTTGTTTTTGTGGCTCCTGTGCGGGGACACTAACGAGAAGATCGGAAAACTTGTTTTTTGTATTGAGAACAGTTTTCATTTGTTTCATGAAATAATCAAATAACATACTCAATCTTATTTGCACTTATCTACACTTCATCATTCATCATCATCATCATTTCAGCCGATACACGTCCACTGTTGGATATAGGCCTCCCCCAAGCGTCGCCACATCGAACGTTCCTGTGCGTCCCGCATCCATCGGTTTCCCGCTACCTTCACTAGGTCATCAGTCCACCTTGTAGGAGGCCTTCCAACGCTGCGTCTTCCGGTACGCAGTCGCCACTCCAAAACCTTTCGGCCCCAACGGCCATCTGTTCTGCGAGCAATGTGCCCTGCTCATTGCCACTTAAGTTTGGCAATTCTTTGTGCTATGTCGGCAACCTTAGTTTTCCTGCGGATATCTTCACTTTTTATTCGATCACGCAAGGAAACCCCGAGCATAGCCCTTTCCATTGCTCTTTGGGTGACTTTAAGCCTTCTGATGAGGCCCATTGTGAGCGACCACGTTTCGGAGCCATATGTCATCACTGGCAACACGCACTGGTTAAAGACTTTCGTCTTGAGACACTGTGGTATGTTGGACGAGAAGATACCGCGTAGCTTGCCGAACGCTGCCCAACCGAGTTGGATTCGACGGTTGACCTCTTTCTCGAAGTTAGACCTACCCAACTGGACTGTCTGTCCGAGGTAGACGTAATCGTCCACAACTTCGAGTGTAGTCTCCGACCTTGATAGGAGTGGGCGCTACATCATGATTTTGGTTTTATCCATGTTCATTTTAAGATCCACTCTTAGAGAAGCTCCACTTATAATATTATAAATGTGAAAGTAACTGTCTGTCTATCTGTTACACTTTCACGGTTAAATTACTAAACCGATTTTGACGAAATTTGTTACGGAGATAGCTTCAAACTCAAGGATGGACATGGGCTACTTTTTATCCGTCTTCGACTTCGCGTCCGCTATAACCAACGTTGACGCGAACGAAGCCGCTGGCAGAAGCTAGTAATATCATAAAAGTGAAGTGTAAGTTAGTTTGAATGCACTAATCTCAGGAAGCACGGGTCCGAACAGAAAAATTCTTTATCAGTTGGATAGCCCATTTAATTTATTCAGACATTAAATTTTTTCTATGTAGGAGGTAATCTCTGAAAATACAAGTCCGATTGCTGCACCATTCGACAGTAAAGGCCAGTAAAAGAAATTGTTACAGTATTGCACAAAGTTTAACAGATAAACATGTCGACTGGTAACCCATCACTTCGCGGACTGACAGGCAGATAGTGGTGTGTGGAAGGTGACGCGCTTGGATTGTTAGGGAAGTGTTGACAATGGCGTCTCTCTCAGCGCGTCCGGTTAAATGTAAAAATAACTATGTCTGTCTGTTACGCTTTCACGCTTTAACTACTGAACTGATTTTGATGATATTTGGAACAGAGTAAGCTTGAAACCAAACAAAAGATATACGTCCGCAATAACCGACATTTATCCAGACGAAGTCGCGGGAAAAAGCTAGTTAAGAAAAGATTATTAAATTTTTCAAGATTATAAAATTAAATTGTAATTGAAAATAATGTATCTATTTATGTTCCGCTATGTTTGCCCTTGTGTGTAGGTTTATGACTCAGCTGAATTCCTCTTGAATTTTGTTAATATTGATGGATGTTTACAAATTACAGGTATATTTACTGGACCACAGACAATGAGATAGAGAGGGCTCGGTTAGATGGCTCCGAGAGAGAAGTTTTAATATCAGGTAGTGTTTATGACCGACGAAGCTTGGCCATCGATCAACAAACACAAAAAATGTACTGGACTGAGACAACACATAGTAGTGATGATCACGTGTCTATTGAAAGTGCAAACTTTAATGGAAAGAACAGAACAACACAATATACTGTAAGAAACACTCGTTTTGTATTTTCATTGGCCGTGTCAAAAGACTTTATATACTGGCAGAACTATGGTGAACAGGGAATTTGGCGATTACCGAAGTATTCAACACAAACTGTGGCAACAAAACTAAACTCAACGTCTAGCTCAAACAATATGCATTGTCATCGTATAGCAGCCAACTACACGATAAAGGAACAAATTCAGGGGATATACAGCTGCGATGCTCTCCAGGGTCTGATTCCGAATGACTCGAAGAGTGAGTCTCCAGTACCAGTCTGTCAGAACTATTGCATTCAAGGAGAGTGTAGCGTCAGTGCTGAGGGACAACCTACATGCAGGTAAAACGTGTTCATCGCACAGATATTCGGGGTCAGCTCACGATGCTTGAAGAAAGCGAAGCCGCGGGGTTTATTCAGATTCTCTTATGTGATACGTATATGTTGTTGTGTACTAACTCTAATAATTATAATTCGCGCAGCATCACTTCGCGTCTCGGTGTGAGCTGACCCTAACGTTTTTCACTGACGGCAAGTTAAGCGACGCCTACATATGTTACATGTCTAACGGTAACAGATCCTCAAGCATCCACGTCCTCACCAGCTTCGAATTGTTATGTTAAAATTTCTGGAACAGTGACTCACGTTAATCCCCACAATACTTTCGCGGGCTTGCGGACGGCGAGCAATGGGTAGCTCGCCGTCTGACCGTCTAGTAGTCGACCGGACCGAGCCCAGGTCGTCGACGGCGCGTATTGTTCCACGCACGCCTCAAGGAGATGTCAGCAAACCGTAGGGGCCCAGCAGGGTCGAAGCCTACTGGGGCCATGGGTTCGCTTCTGAAAGGAAAACCCGGCCCTAGAATACAAGCCAACGAAGGAATGTACGAGTGAGTTTTAATCAGTAAAACTCTGACTCGCTCTCCCGCTGCGCCTTGGAGCGGGAGACGTCATTGGATGATTTCCCACCTAAAAAAATTGAACACATATTAATTTCAATGTTTAATGTGTCTTGTGAACTGTGGGACAGATACTTAATTCATTAAACCCCAAGCGAACGCAACTTTTACTACAGGATCAGCTCTTTTCTACGAATACAGTTTATGTTTGTATTAATTGGCAAATGTAAGAAAAAGATGATTGATTTAGGGTTAATAAAAATATAGGTCAATAAAAAATAGGTTCATTTTCATGAGTACTTTTAACCCCTGAAATATACTAAAGTTCTTTATTGTTGATCGAATTCATGAACATTCTATTTGATTGTAAATCATGTTTAGTGACGCGCAGTGGCCGCGCACCTCGTTAGCGTGTTACAACTAGTCACAATATCTGTTGGTCTGCTGAGTGACGCTGTTTCTTATCTTCATTATTTCAGTTGTAAAGCCGAATACTCCGGGGAGAGGTGCGAACTAAACGCGTGCCATAAGCACTGTTTAAACGGCGGTGTTTGTTCATTGAACGAAGAGGGTAAGCCGGCCTGCCAGTGCACAGCAGGTTACAATGGTGAAAGATGCGAAGTGTCCATCTGTAAAGACTATTGTCTACAAGGAAACTGTAGCGTCGGTGCTGATGGCCAACCTCAATGCAGGTAAATCTTATTATGCATGGAATTCACTGTATAGATAAAAAAATATTAATAACGGGTCCGCTAGCCAACAAATATCGCCTTACCAGGTCCAATAGTAAACTTTAAGCCATCCAGAATATCACTTATACAAACGATATTTTCATCAAACCAATTAAAGTTTAGCTGATTAGAAAGAGTTCAGTGACATAGACATGTACAGAAGAATACTATTTTGTACATGTAAAGATAATGCCTGTCCGTTAGCGCGCCACTGGACGGCAGAGGCCTCTTCTCACACGGAGAAGGGAAACGAGCAGTGCAGTTAAGAGTTTGTCTTGCTCACTCAAATGTCTCACTGCTGGCGGCGCGGGGATCATTCGGTTCCCTTCAAAATGGTTGAGCTGCGTGTTGCTGATATACGAGTCGTGTCCGTGAGCGGGCGCTGTCAGTTAAGACTGGTCATCTCTTAACTGCTAGTGGCTTATTTTATTTTCCATATTCAGAATTTATTTATTTTTACTTTATTAACATTATTCTCACATATTAGTAGCGACAACAATCACGTAACCGAGATATTTGTAATACCTTAGAAAGAGTTCACATGGAGTTTTCTGCACATTTATCTCCATAGAGATCTATCTTTGGAATGTGCATATTTTTTCTGACTGACTGATATCTTGACAATTCTACTCGTAAAAGCCCCTGAAATATTTTATTTGAAAGAAATGATTTGCCTTTCAAAAATATATGACTAATTTATTTAACGGTTTGATGTAAGGTCACAGTTGGGTCGGCCAATCGCTCTTAATTTTTATCTGCTGGACAGCGACGATACGCTCGACTATGGAGCGCGCTTACCTAGACTACCACTCTTGACTTAAAGATTCCCGGGTTGTAACTATCAGAAAACAAACTCCGGCAGGGAATCCCACCATGCACCGGTGTTGCACCGCCGTACTTGTGGTGGCACCGGCAGCTTGGTGGGCCCCACTTGCCCCGCGTGCTTGCTCTGCTGTTCACTTTGTGTCCGGGCCTTAATATTAGTTGCCGGGAATCAGTGCCAGATTAAGCCAGCGCGGGACCTAGAGCTTTTTTTATTAAAATAAATAAAATAAAATATTTTGTGCCAAGACAATTACATTAATTTAATCTTTTTAAAAGCTTTTTATATAGAAGTACCGTAACGGGCGTAACTTGAATAAAATTTACGTCACGCTCGTTACGGTACTTGCAGCTGATTTTCGCGAAATCTATGAAGCTTTTCAAAAACTAAAATCAATGTCAACTTAGAATAGGCTAAAAGGTAGTTAATTAAGTTATAAAAAGAATGCAATCATTATTACATTACTGGTTAAAAGTGTACGATCTGCTACACCCGTTACATGTCATGAGACACTGGTTTGTCGAATGATTAAGCCCAAGTCGGTGCTTTTTGTCCATTAGCTCCCTGATAGTTTTGATCACTTATTCTCTCACAGGTACCGCTTATGGAGGCATTGAAGTTTGATCACATTTCATAGCCCTGGTAAAGTCATAAAACTGTATTGACATGTGATCTGGACTCGGGATCGTTGGTCAATAAGACCGGGATGAATCCACTCTACTAGAGTGTACGGGAACCAATTATGATAAATTTTAGTGTAAAGATAGACATGGACCTTGAAGAACATAAAATATTTAAATACTTTTTACGAAGGTCATATACATTTTCTGGGCAGAAATTCTAATTTTCACGCAGGCGAAGACGCTGGTTAAAGAATGTTAATTTTAATATATCGTCGACCGTAGGTTCAATTGAGGTAAGGGACAAAATTCGATTTTTCAGGAGAGGCCGACAAAGTTTTTTTTCGGACTAAATCGCCTATAACTTTTTTTCTTATTAACCTTTTTCGGGTCTGATTTCACACATAATCTTGTATTTTAATGCTCTATCTACACGTGTAACATTTATTTAAATAAATTAGCTATTTAAGAAAATAGATGTCCCTTACAACAACGTATTTTGTTAGTAATGTCCCTTACTGACCAAGTATCTTGTAGTCTCGTCCCTTACATTAAATTGACCTCTGCGTTGGATTCAATTTATTAATAAATTCGTTGATTGGGAAGACCCTTACCTTATTTCAAGTGGATTGGCGGCAATAATTACATCATTTCATGTTCCTATATTGCATAGTTTTTCAGATACATTGTTATTATGGGGCTGATTCGAAATTTGGATCCGAAAATCATTAGGGTAAGGGACATTTTTCTTAAGCTAGATTTTTTTCATATACATCATTCGATAGAGCGAAAAATTCTGAACAAAACTGTATACTTAACTCATTTTGGGTATTTTGTCCCTTACCTCAATTGAACCTACGGTCGACGATATGTAGCCACTATTAAGCTTATTTTATACCCTATTAAGATTAAGCTTGAAAAATGCTTTTCTTTTAGGGTCTCATATTTTGTGTCTGTGTGAAAAGTACAATGGATACCAATAACCCCGTGGGTTTTAAGATCAGTTGCGTGAAAAGTGCAACGAAGCAGGAGTTTTAAGAGATGTATTCAGAAGACATCCAATGCAATCGGCTGTGTTTGGATTTCATGTAGTATAAATAAGTCACAATGACTAGTTTTTTTCTACGTTCAAGTGTGGGATCCCGTAATGCGCGGGGCCATTTGCTACTCTTGCTACATAGCTAATCCGCCACTGCCAGGAGCGCTGCAGGCGCAAGTGGTACCAGAAGGTACGAGTAGGACCGGAGCCGCCTCAGACAGGTCACACTACAGGTTGATGTCGTTAGCTATCATCGTAGCTAAAGTACTTTAACCCTTGAGCCTGCGAATGATGAAACTAAATATTACTCTTATTCATCAGCACACTTGCTGATAGTGAGTTGTAGACCGAGTCCCCTCACCGACGTCAGTGTGGTCTAAGATATACTTATAGAGCACCTGAAACAGCGCAGTGGTCGCGCACCTCGTGCATCTGTTACAGCTACTCACAAATAATAATTGTTAGTTCTCTTGATAACTCTTTTGTACCGTCGTTATTTCAGCTGTAAACCCGGATACGCTGGTGACAGATGCGAAGTGAACGCGTGCAGTAATCGGTGTTCAAACAATGGTGTGTGTGCTCTGAACGAGAAGGGGGAGCCCGCTTGTGAGTGCGCAGCAGGTTACGACGGTGAAAGATGCGACGTGTTCATCTGCAAAGACTATTGTTTACAAGGAAACTGTAGTGTCGGTGCTGAGGGTCAACCTCAATGCAGGTAAATCTTATTATGCATGGAATTTATTGTATACTCGTAGATGATACAATCACTTATTACTAACTAGCGGACCTAGCAGATGTTGGCCCGCCCGGTCCTATTGTGCTATTGATACTCAAACATTCTCTGTTTTCATCTACTACTCATACTTATTCTCTGTCCATGCAGTAACGTTGTGGAGTTCTGTTTCACCTAGCATTCGAGATTTAAAATATATTTCACTTTTCAAAATTCAAGTACAAGAGCAAGCTATCTGTCCTCTCTAGCGTGATAATAATGTAGGTGTACACAATTATTATATATTTATTTTTAAAATAAGGTATTTGTTTTTTTTATTATTATTAACCTTTTGAATACCGTAATTAGAGACACGATAGAAAGACAACGAGAGAGACTTGGGGTTTAATCAATGAATAGGCTCGCGTTTGACTATCATCTCTCTCATCAGGGTAAGCGATGATGTGGTCGCCGATGGAGCACGCTTGCCCAGAAGTAACCCATTCACTCTTGACTTAAAGACCCCTAAGTTGTAGCTATCAGGAAACAGACTCCGGCAGGGAATTCCTCTTCTTGGCTGTACGCACCATAAATGTGTTCCCAAAACATTGAATATTATGACTCAATAGGTATATAACTACAAACTGAAAATAATAATATGCACAAACTGGTAGCACAAAAACTCATAAAGAATTGTTATTTGTTGCTATAATCTATGTTTGCACGTACTCTTGTTTTTATTGTTTCTACACACTACTGTCTACATTTCTTTTAATCTCTCCTTGCGCAGGTCTGCTGGAAGAAAATTCTTTTGAAATAAGCAGTAGGTACCACAGAACAATTTTTTTGTTCTATATTTATTTTGTTACATGTGCCTACATAAATATTATACAATAAATAAATAAAATCAGTCCACTCGTATGAAAGGAGTTCTATAATTATCCTACTCATGTACATAATAATAAAATTTTTGTATAGAGAATGCCTGCCCGCTATCATCCCACTGGAGGGCAGAGGCCTCTTCTCACACAGAGAAGGGACCAGCATTCATCAGCTCACTCGCTGAGAGTGAGTCGACGATTCCCGACTTGTATTTATTTGAAGTCCGAGTCCTCTCACCGATACCAGTGTGGTCTAAGATAAACTTGTAGAGTGCTCCTGCTGCATCTACTAACACTGTGTTATAGTTTTCTTGATTATACAGTAACTCTTCTGAATTTTCGTTATTTCAGCTGTATGCCCGGTTACTCTGGAGAAAAGTGCGAAGAAAATGCGTGCCATAAGCACTGTTTAAACGGCGGTGTCTGCACTTTAAACGAAGAAGACGAGCCGGCCTGCCAGTGCACAGCAGGTTACGATGGTGGAAGATGCGACGTGTTCATCTGCAAAGACTTTTGTTTACAAGGAAACTGTAGTGTCGGTGCTGAGGGACAACCTCAATGCCGGTAAATCGTATTATGCATGAAATAAGTTTATTGAATATTTAATAATTACTATTATTACAGAGACTAACAAATATTGCCTTGCCAGGTTCAATTGTAACTCTAAACCATCCGGGACATATAACCAACCCACTCTAAAACAAAAGTTAAGAGTTTCATTAATATCGAGCCAGCTGTTTAGAAGACTTCAGTGTCAAACAGATACAGAAAATTAACTTTATATAAATGTTAAGTAGAGGCCTCGTCTCATACAGAGAGGGGACCAGCATTCATCAGCACACTCTCTGAAGTGAGTTGACAACTTCAGACCTGTATCTGTTTGACGTCCGAGCCCCGTCACCGATGTCAGGCGGTGTAACATAAACTTATAGAGCCCCCAAAACGCCGCAGTGGCCGCGCACCTCGTGCCCCTGATACATCTACTCACAAATATGTGTTGGATTTCTTAATTAAAGTAACTCTTCTGTAACTTTGGTTTTTTAGCTGTAAGACCGGTTACGCTGGGGAAAGATGCGAACTGAACGTGTGCTGCCATGAATTCTGTTTAAACGGCGGTGTTTGTTCCCTGGGTGAAGAGGACATGCCGGCCTACCCGGACACAGCAGATTACGATGGTGGAAGATGCGAGGCTTCTGCCAATAAGGACAACAGGTAAACTAAATCTTAGTCTTGTCAATGTCACTAGTTACGGAGCGAGGAGGAGTGGCAGGCGGTCGCCGACTTCTGCGAAGCAGTAATGCTCGCTAAGGAGGAGGACGACCGCATCAGGCAACGGCGCTCTCGCCGCCGCCGGGATTCCGATCCCGATTTCCAGCCACCGTAGGCGCGGGCTTGCGGACAGTGAGCAATGGGTAGCTCGCTGTCCGGCCGTCCGGTAACTGTCCGGACCAAGCCCAAGTCATCGACGGCGCGCACTGTTCCCGCGCGCCTCAAAGAGTTGTCAGCAACAGCAGGGACCCAGCCGGGTCGAAGCCTACTGGGGCCAGGGTTATCCGAAAGGGCGCTCGAGCCCCGGTATGAAGGCTTGAAGGAACGGGGTGGGTCTTTTAGTCAGTAAGAGTCTGAAACTATATCCCGTTCCGCTCAAGAGCGGGGGTTGTCATTGGATGATTTTTCCCACCATAAAAAAAACCCGTCGGAGCCCAGCAGGGCCGGTACCGCTAGGGCCGCGGGAGATTTTTAAAGAGTTACGGTGGCCCTAGACCCGCAGGCAACTGACGGACACTGGTGACTTATAGTCAGTAAAAGTCTGACGCGCCCTCTCACTCTACCTTAGAGCGGGAGAAGCTAGTTGATGACTTCCACATAAGAACACCCTGTCACGAGGGACTTGGGACAGAACTTGACAAAATAATATAAATGCAATTAGTAACAATTTGATATTGAGAGCGCCACTGCAGTAGTTATGACCGACCACTGATGAGCGTTTGACTGTACGTTCAACGACCCTTTTTCATTTTTGTTAGTTTTGTGTGTGTCTGTGTATTGTGGTGCCATGTTTGAAATGTTCGTTGTTTCAGCTCTGATGGCGGTAACTCTGGGGAAGGGAAAGTCAGCGCATGCCATCAGTTCTGTCTAAACCACGGCGCCTGTTCTTTGAACGAGGCGAGTGCGCCAGTCTGCCAGTGCACAGCTGATTACGCGGGTGAAAGATGCGACGTGCCCGCCTTTGTAGCCAAATGGGTATACAATAGTAAGGAAGTTTTTTCAGTCTAAACTTATTTTAATAATAAACAAGGAAGTCAGAGCTTTCCCTCTAGTGCAGACGAGGTCGGTGCCAGTGACTCAGGCCCATGTTCCATGGCCCACTTGCCATAGCAACGGAAGATTCATTTCAATAAAATACGAGCAATAAATTCTGTCAATTCGATGATTTGAGGCGGAGTTGAGTTGCAGGATGCGACTTGGGAAAGTCTTTCCTTCTTGGTTTCTCGAGCCTTAATAATCTTCTCATGACATCATTGTGTATTATTGTGCTCTCTTTCTAGATGTGCCGCCGGTTACTGTGAGCGACGTCAAGTCGACGTGTGCTTCAACGGTTGTCTGAACAACGGAGCTTGTTCAAAACGAGCGCGAAATGTGCAGCAGTCGAAGAGTGCGCGTTCATCTCTACAAATTCAAGAACATGAGTTTAATGTAGTTAAAGTAGTTTTTTAAGTCATATTTGAAATTTTTACATTTTCTTTCCTTCATATTATATTTACAACCCGAGCGCAATAACACGGCTCCTGGCTCGAAAACAGTTGCCACATTGAATACTCGAAAATAGTTTGTATCGTCACGTTTAAAGCATCTTGAATTCGTAAAGTAGTGTGTCATGAGAAACTACTCGGCGCAGAATAAATGTTGATATTCAAAAAAACTGAAATAAAATTCAATGCACTGAATATTTCAATATTGTCACTCATCAGGTGCCATGTTAATGCGCACGGGTTGTAGGTATTAACTAGTTTGTATTTTAGTTTTACGTTATCTTAGTTTCAATACTCAAAGCTCCTCCTGTCGCCGACCTACTGATGCATGGAGCTCACGAATCTAAGACTTTGGTTCTTTATAAATTGTGTATTCGTGTGCGCTTGTTCAGTTGAGGCTCCTCAATCAATAAATAAGTAAATCGTTAACTAAGTACCCTTATCTCTAATACCTATTAGTTGTCATTGTAAACTCTCTTTCTTAGTACAATTTCATGCTCCAAAAACATGTCATTCTAAACTTATTTAATACTAATGGACGCACCATCACACGAAGCTTCTTGCCTGTTGCGTACAATAACATTGCTATTGATGTTTATTAGATTCAGTTTATTGCATTCAATGACAAAATTCGAAATTTCTCAGTCTATAAAATTATTTTTGATAAAGTCAATTGTGTTAACCTGCAGCAGGACTTAGACCGTTTCTCTAACTACTGCTCTTCCAATAAGCTTAACTTTAGCCTTCCAAAGCGTTATGTCATGACATTACCAAAACGAAAAACATCACCGAGTTCGACTATCGTCTTGCTATTATGTGTATTAGTACTCGTAAATTTAGTTTTCTCCGCAATCTTGATGTTCTGCTAGATTCGAAGCACCATCTGGATGTTCAAATATAAAAGATTGTTAACAAGCCCCACCACATGTTTAGTTTTGTTATGAGACCTTCCCGGGGTGTCCGTCAACCTTCCGCCTTATTGCACTTATACATTTATTTTAGTATATGAACAAACAAACAAAGAATCTATGTACAAAATTTCATAACTGTATCATGAAAAATTACAAGCTCGTTATTTCAGCAAAAATACATAGTTACCGGGCTATACAGGCAACTAAACGGTTATATTGCACTTGCAGCCAGCTTTTTCTAATGCTCGCTATGACCTGCCGTGACTTAGTGTCAGTGGTGTCCAACTTGTGACCTTTTTAAATATTTTTGCGAAAAATATAACATGATGTAAAAACTATTGGAATCCATTCAGTTACTGATTCGAACAAACTATATTCGGGTTTCGCACAAACTAAATATAATGTAGTATTCGTCAATAACTTCAATAATGAGTGCAGCGTTAGAGTGTGCAGTACCTACGTGGAACCCGAGACTACGTCAAATATGAACTAGCACGACGTAAATACCTTCGCGATATCTATTTTAGATGTTACCGGAAAAAAACTTGCTTCTAAAAAAAGTATGATTTTTTACCTTAAAGTCGAAATGAAAACTCCTAGGAGTTTTACCTCTGTTGTACGTGAGCCGCCATTATCTTGATTGTCCAGACTCCTAAGAGTGTGTTCGCTGGTTCCTCGAACAGCTCATGTACGCGAGGTACCCACTCGACCTCTGTTTGATACTAGCCTCTGTAAATACAACGCTGGCTCGCGTTTACCACTTCTTCGTATGTTTGATACATATAACAATGAGTTCAATTCAATCCACATTCGTCTTCTTAGTAAAAAGTCATTTAACCTCTCGAATGCCGTAATTAGAGACACAATTAAAAAGCCATTGTGTCTCGCGTAGATCTGGTTCCGGCAGGTTAAGAAGCAAACCCAAGCAACCCCTAAAGGATCCGCCGATCTCTATGTAATAACGTGGGCTTTAATGATGTACGCACATGAATTGACTTTTTGTATTTATATTTTAAATTCAGAGATTAGTTAAAGAACAATAATCAGTTTTGTATAAGTATTATATCTGTGTACTAGCTAGTTTTAAATACTCGGAATTTTAATCTGTGGAGAACGTAGTGGCTAGCATAATTGTTTTAAAATGTAATAATTATTAGATATTTTGACTATTATCTTATTGTGCTACTGTTAAAATAAAATACATCGGTCTAAGTCTGTGTACTAGTCCGAGCTGTGACCTGTAAGACAGGTATCGTCAGGTGGCTGACCGACTGAGGAGCAAGTGTCGCCAGGGCGTCACGCTCACAGTTCTCGTCCTGAGGGAGACGCGCGAACAGATCGCCGTGCAAATGATTGCTCGTCACACGGTCGTCTGTGTGGTGCGTCTATTTCGCTCTGTATTCATTATTTTATCTTTGGGCGTCAGTCTACAGTTCTCTACAAATATTTTTTTCTATTGTATTTTATTAATTAAGATTTTTAAATAAATATCATAATATTAAATAATACATGCATTTTTATATTAAACCTTCTAGTTTACTTTAATTTTCAGTTTTGGATAGATACACACTTGAGACATAAAAACTACTTCAAATTTACATCACAATTAGATATTGTGATGGATGGATGAATTAAAAATATTGCGAATAATTGTAACAACCATTATAATTCACTCGAAAAAATCTAACCTAAAATTCTGATCAATATAATAATATAATATAATATTCCACAACTATCACACAACGCCGTCTAGTCCCAAGCTAAGCAGAGCTTGTGTTATGGTACTAGACAACTGATAAACATACTTATATATTTCTAAATACATACATATTATAGACTAGCTTTTGCCCGCGGCTTCACTCGCGTTAAATTCGGGGTAACACGGTTCCCCTTTCTGTGGGGGTTAGTGAACTCCCCTTAGCGAACTCCACTGCGGGTGACGTAACCTACGACAAACTTATTATTTGCAGTTGGTAGAGTAATCGGGTCTAGGGATCGAACCGCATAATTAAGTTTGTTTTTTTATTGTATATACTTTTCCGGGATAAAAAGTACCCAGTGTGGTGCCCAAGATATTAAAAAATAATTATACCAAGTTTCATCGTAATCGAACCGGTAGTTTTTGCGTGATGCCTGAACAAACAGACAGACAAAAATTTTTTTAATCACAATTTTGGGTTCGGTGTCGGTCTAGTAACACCTCTGCCATTATTTTTTTTGATATTTTCAATGTACAGAATTTTCACTTCTACAGATTTATTATAAGTATAGACATAGAAGATAAATTACACTCAGACAGAACAAATGATCATGCTCATCACACAAACATTTGTCCTGGGTGGGAATGAACCCACGACCTCCGGCATAACAGTCAGGGTCCAACAGTCAACCAACAGGCCTGTCGAAATATTAAATAATCTTATTTAAAATAACGAGGAATTTATAAGTCACACCACACAGAACATGAGATGGATTCTTATAAACTAAATCGCCTCTTTTGTAGCGCAACTGATTCTTAATCCAAGAGCGAGCGAAGCGAGCTCGGAATTGCAGCGCACTCCGACACGGAGTGTTTTTTTTATTTCCACCCAGAAAGTGACTTACTGGCTTAAAAGATAACTAGTGGCTAAGATAAGATCTGTTTGGGACAGAGTAGGTCCTGAACTGTACACTATAATGTTTGTATGCTTAGATAGGTGTTAGGTAGCGAGTGTGACCTACATGCGAAATACTTCACATAGTAAAAATCAAAGTTTATTTATAACTAGTGTCGTACAATTACCGGCACGGATCTTGATCGCTGGCTTCAATTTGCGCAGAAGTCAAATATTCGGTCTCTTTATTGGTGCGAAGTGAGACGCGGGGGCGGGGAGTGTCAGTGATTGGCTCGCCGCTCCATCGTGTCATAGACGTCACTCGTAATTCGTTCCCTGCGTTTGCTGCATGTATCTAACAACGACGACGATTGGCTCGCCAATGTATGGATTGCGCAAAGCGATCCCGACTCTGACGCCGAGCGCTCAAGATCCTTGCCGGTATTTGTACAACGTAGAGAGTGATGATTCTCACATGTACGTATGTTCCGCGTGTTGGTAAGTTGCACACTAAGTTTAAGTAGCAATATTTGTAGTGACGAGCGAACGTATTGATTCACATTGTCGTTCAAAAATAAGGGTAATGTACGTAGACCGTACGGTATCATTCAAATGCTTGTTAACTGTGGCTGACTTAGTCATTTAGAAGGAAAAGTAGATCTTTGGAGGTGAATAATGGTATAAATTAAAACGAAATCTGTTTGACTAGCACCCATAACTTATATTACTACAAGATTTATAACTTGACGGTCTGTAATATTGCCACACCTACAGTATTCGTGTGTTAGTTTTTTGGTGTAAAATATACCTTACTTGCTTTTGCCCACGGCTTTGCCTGCAGACATAACATATAGACTACGTCACTCAGGAATAAAACAGCTTTCTGTCGGTGAAAACATTTTCTGGGCATCATCACTGACGCCTCCACGCGCCTAACTCTCCAACACAATCATCACTGATTTTCATCTGAAAGATACGAAACTCACTCCTATGTACCGTCTTCTTCCACCCCAGGTTTTCTTTACTGAAGGGAACCCATGACCCCAGTAGTCTTCGCCCCTACTGGGCCCATACAGTTTTGCTGACATCTCTTTGAGGTGCGCGTGGAACTCTGCGTGCCGTCGACGACTCGGGCTCGGTGTGGACGGTTACCGGACGGCCGGATGGTGAGCAACCCATTGCTACAGTAGCTGGAAATCGGGGTCGGGATCTCGGGGGCTAGGGCTCTTAAGTCCGGCCCCTCCACGTGCAGCCTCCTCCATCCCTAGCATTACTGCTTTGTAGAAGGAGCCGACCGCCTGCCATTCCTCCTCGCTCCTGACCATGACCTGTATCACTTTCCGGTGCGAGAGTTTGTGGACGCCGATCGCCCTCACGAGGACACGGTGATGCTCCACCCAAGCGGCACACTTACACTGTATGCTCCACTGTGTCCTTCGGGCGTTTCATACAATGGTGACACTCAAGCGTTTCTTCCATACGAATTCAGTGCAGGAACATCCCGAACTTACCATGTCCGGTGAGGACCTGCGGCACGCGGAAGGTGAGGACACTGTGACGTCTTTCCAGCCAGTCCTCAAAGAAGAGACTTACTGTCATGATTATGGCGTGCCCAATGACGCAACCTAGGTGGGACAAGGACTTATAGGAAAAAGTTTTTTTTTTAATAAGGACACAGTTAAGTCACTACATTTACTTTACTATCTGTTATTAACTGCAATTCGATTGTGTTGTTTGTGTTTCGGCAATTTAAATGATTTCGACTCATTGAAACTGCGTGATTGTTGCGCTTCAACTTGATGATGAAACCTTTTCTTAAAATTACATGTTTAGGTCGAGACCATCATTCATGTGCTCAAACGGATCAATCTGACGATCAGGGTAATCATAGTAGGCTGGTTTAGAATAACCCATTGTCTCACGGGAGGGAGCAGTGACATCACTTACAGATGTCATGACGTTAATAATGTCTTCAACTTTACTATCAGTAGCTGTCACTGTATCAGTAGTCACTTCTTTGTTTAGATCTTTAGTGTCAGTGATATCCATAACGCTGTTTGTAACTTGAGATGCAGTTGTGTCTTCAATAACTGTTGCATTGGTTGCATCGCTACTGATCGTGTTTGGTTTAAAATATGTGTTATCATTTACTGTAGTTTTAATGTTAGTCGCATAACTTTTTGTAATATTTTCTTTTATAACGTCCTTTATTTCCAAATCAATGAAGCTGAACACCAAACCGTGCGTGCTGAATATTATACCTACCTACTTTACATTTTATAATTTTTTTCATAATATCAAATAATGAACAGCCAGGCATACAGTTGTTAATTATTGAGTGTCCCGGATATTCATGTGCCAAAAGGTGGCCTAAACCTTTTCCAATTTCATCACAAAATATTATAACTATTTCTTTATTTAAAATCTGTTGTGACAAACAATTAGTACCTAAGTAATATGGGTTTACTGGTAAGCATTCCAGGGTTTCATCAACTACCTTCCAGTTCTATCATCAGGTCCTCGTCATAATGAGAAATGTATAGAACTGGTTAAGACGAATCTAATGAGCCCAAACTCGGTGGATTTACTAGTAGGTATTCCAGGGTTCTATCAGCCACATCCCAGTTCTACCATCAAGTCTTCGTCATCATGAGAAATGTATAGAACCAGGTTAAGACGAATCTAAATGAGCCAAAACTAGATGGGTTTAATAATAGGCAATCCAGGGTTACTTACCATCGAGCTCCATCATCAGACCAGCTCAATGGCTCAAGCATGTTCATCACTTATGAATATTTCTAATATTAAGTTACACATACGTTTGAATCTATAGTAAACACTTATTATGTGTTTAAGATCTATACTGCACCTAACAAACGAGCTGATGACCTTGAACACCTGAACAGATCTTCATAAATTGTATTTATGAACCATCTCGATAACGTCAGCTTTCAAATAAAAAAACTGCATCAAAATCGGCGCTACGATGCCACACACAGACACAGACACCTCAAACTTATAACTCTCCTCTTTTTCGTCGGGGGTTAATGACTTCTTACTTATGACAACAAACAAACATATTGCAGTGTATTTTTAAAACGAAAATCTTTTTTATCGTTTCATTTACAATTGAATATTGTACACGAGTTAGTTTCCAAATACTTGTTGTGCGATTTCTATGCCGGAGGTGCTCATATCTAGCGTGATATTCCATATCTAGCGTGAAGGCTAGTTAGGTCGTAATTCTGTTTTTAGTTGCTATATCTAGCGTAAAGGCATATTCCATATCTAGCGTGAAGGCTAGTTAGGTCGTAATTCTGTTTTTAGTTGCTATATCTAGCGTAAAGGCATATTCCATATCTAGCGTGAAGGCTAGTTAGGTAGTAATTCTGTTTTTAGTTGCTATATCTAGCGTGAAGGCATATTCCATATCTAGCGTGAAGGCTAGTGAGGTTGTAATTCTGGTTTTAGTTGCTTTATAAGACTACAACTGCGAGCAAAGAGTTAATGTATTGGGCTTTTTTTTTAGGTGGGAAATCATCCAATGACTTTTCCCGCTCCAAAGCAGAGTGGGAGAGCGTGTCAGACTTTTACTGACTAAAACCCACTCCATGTTCCTTCTCTGCCTTGCATTCCACGACCCCGGGTTTTCTCTCAGAAGCGAACCCATGGCTCCTGCGCCCCTGCAGTTTTGCTGACATTTCCTTGAGGCGCAAGTGGAACAGTATGTGCCGTTAACAGCTTGGGCTCGGTCCGGACAGCTGCCGAACGGCGGGCTACCCATTGCTAGCCGTCCGCAAACCCAAATGTTCTGGAGGGAATGGAAAGGAAATTTTCAAGTCCGTAGAGAAAACATGGTCAAAACAGAGCTTGAAACTAACGCAAAAATAACTACCGAATATTCCAAACAACAGAAAACAAGTGCACACTCCCGTTTTAATAATAAAATACTAACGTTTTTATGGAATCATAAAATTAACACTCATTGTAACTGTTTGTTGTCTCTAAGGCAGCGGTCACGGGGAGTTTGTACAGCGATACAATCGCGATGTTGTCGGTCTTAGAGCTCAAACACACGAGCGGCATGTTACTCGTTGAAGTTATTAAGACCCCTCATTTTAAGTATAAAAAATATATAATTTAAAGGAA
Organism: Mythimna ferrago; assembly: GCA_910589285.2. Taxonomy (NCBI): domain Eukaryota; kingdom Metazoa; phylum Arthropoda; class Insecta; order Lepidoptera; family Noctuidae; genus Mythimna; species Mythimna ferrago. The sequence continues at coordinate 13,351,065 of OU342700.1, forward strand.
CATAATTTTCCTAGGGGACCATTTCGGAAGCATACTTCTAAATTTGGCAACGCCTCTAGCGGTCACTTGCAGAACCAAAACAGCTAGTAAGAGTAATCAAGTACAAAACTTATCAAATAGGAACTCGCTAGCGACTAAAGTTTTTAGTAATTTCCCATAGAAAATCGGTACCATGAGTAACAAAGACAGGCGTTATCGAAACAAACCGTTACTACAGTAGTAAAGTAACTCACTAGGAAATTGAAGAGTGAAAGTGTTGTGAAGAGTGTCGAGTAAAACCATATTTCATTTATTTTTGTATAAATATGTCCGGTAAAACTTATTTAACGTGAAATATATGGTACGGTACGGATGATTGACAGATTATGAAGATGAACGACGCCTCAAAACAAATTTCCAAGTTACTGTACACTATACGAAAGGCACTTGAACGTATAGTGAAAATAATTTCATCAAAGAATAAAGGCTCAATAAAGAGGCTTCCCAGCATTTTTGTGGAAAGAGTTTATACAGATTTGAAATCTACACAAAAACATTTGAATAATACTAAGAAATACCTCAAATTTTTAGTTTTCTCTGGCAGTGTTATAGTCAACCATCGAAATTACTGTTTCGGGACAACGTTTTGGAATCCGCTGTTGGCTGTCAACAAGGTGACCCCCTCGGGCCAGTGATCTTTAGCTTAGCTATACTCCCAATCAATCGAAAACTAAATTCCACATTTAATGTGTGGTACCTCGACGATGGAAACTTAGAAGGCGATGTAGACACCGTTTTCAACGATCTACAATTCTTAAAAAACCAACTTTCTTCTATTGGACTAGAACTCAACTTTTCTAAGTGAAATTAATTAATAATTAATTAAAAATAATTATTTATTAATTATTCCTATCTGATAGTACTGACAAAAATCTCACTTATTCGAAATTCAATGCAATAGCCCCATATGCATATTGCATAATGCATATTGCATTGAATTTCGAATAAGTGAGATTGCGACGTGCGTACATATAGTTTGCGCGAGTCTCACGGACCCAACCAGGCATACGACGTGACTTTTCTATGCAAGTATCTGTGGTCTGTGTTTTTGGAAATTGAAGTTATTTTTATGTTTAAATATAATATTTTTCAAAATGGGGAGCTATCTGTGCGAAGATGCTATTAGTAATTTATTACTTGACGCGGCTGAATAAAAATAGAATAGAATAATCTTCAGAACTTAAGATGACATTATTTTCAATTCAAGTGGATAAGAGTCCGGTCACGTCAATCAGGATAGCGAGGCATCAGATTCAAAGGCAGAAAACAATGTTAAAAATATGTTTATGCTATCATCACTTCACCATGACATGGAAATAGATGAGAAGCAAAAACAAAATAAAACAAAGGGTGGAGTAGACACTGTTGATAAGTTTATTCAATCTTACGATGTGCGACATCGATACTCGAGAAGGTGGCCATTGGCACTATTCTTCTGAATGCTCAATATTGTTGGCATCAAGGGTAAAACTATACAAGCATAGTTGAAGAAGTTTCATAAAAGACTTGGGCCTTGCTCTGATTGAACAACATTAGCAGTCAAGGTAAAACAACAATCGCCTATCTAAAGATCTTCGCAAGCAAATAAGTAGTCATTTGGATACTCAAGATGACTCGCTATTGAAAAAATCGACTCCTGGTATAAAACGTTATACGTACCATTCATCATCATCATCATCAGCCTTTTAATGTTCCCACTGCTGGGACTCAGGCCTCCTCTCTAGGAGAGGAAATGGGCCGTAATCCACCACGCGGTTGGTGGATGTCACATGTCTTCGAATTTTTGGTTCTAGGACATGCCGGTTTCCTCACGATGTTTTCCTTCACCGTTTTGAGAGCAGTGGTGATGAAATAAATTACACAAAGTAATGCGCCTGACAGGGTTTGAACCCGCGACCTACAACTCGTAAGTCGGAGCCATTACCACTCGGCCACCACTGCTCTCTACGTACCATTAATAATCAAGAAAGATCGCAAAACGTAACATCTTGGTGAGACCTGTAAAAGTTACTTATGTCTAGATCATGCAATTTTTCAATGTACACTTTGCTTTCGAACCAGAGCCCTGAAAAATGTTGATAAAAGTGATAAAGACTTAGTTATTTATAATAACTTAGAAGTGCCTTATAGGTATGTCTATATAGTCTGATTGAGATCTCTTTAGTTTATAATAAGTAAAGTGTGTTATGAGTGTAACAAAGTTTAAACACTTTATTAAAAACACTAGGTACCTTAGTTTAACTGGAAAAATAATTATTAAAAGTGATTGATTTTAAATATTTTTTTATTTTATTTTCTAACATACCCCTCTAGTAAAAATATTAGTACATTTTAATAACTTATTTATCAATAAATATTTGAGAAATTACAAGTTAAAAGTCCAGGTCTGATAAACCTACAAGGCATACCGTGTAACTTTTTGCCACCAGGCATACCGAAGGTTAATTCAGGAACATCCTTACTTCCACACTGATTCCTTTAGAAGTGCTGTAAACTTAATTTATACCTGCTTTTCATAATAGAAATACCACTTTTCAATACGCTCACTATTTTTTTTACGCACATTGAAGTTAGTATAGCGTATTCCTGGCTTAGCTCTCCATTTTTCGAATTTTAAATTTAATAATAGTATAATGAAAAATCGAGTTGTCGTTATCGAGTCCGAGTTGATAGGCTCGCGTTTGGCCACTACCTCACCTGATGGTAAGCGATGATGTGGCCGACGAGGGAGCACGCTTGCCTAGAAGTAACCTATTCACTCTTGACTTAAAGACCCCTACGTTGTAGCTGTCAGGAAACACAGACTCCGGCAGGGAATTCCACTCCTAAGCTGAACGTATAATGAATGTGTTTCCAAAACGCGTTGTACGAATGGGTTTATTGGTTTGGGAGTTTAATAGTAAACTACTCGATTTCAATAGTAATTCATGGTAAGGGTACAGATATCTTAATAAAGGCATAGTAAGCTATAGATATACAATGTATTGTTTTATTATCGTTTGCCTTATGATTGACGGTGAATTCTCTGTAGATGGAAAGGTATGTAGTAAAAAGAATTATAGGTATATCGTCGTGTTGGTGGAACATTCTGTAGCTGGACTGTCCGTGGAAGATTCTGCTGGGGAACGGAAATAGATGAACCATGTTGTCGATGAATAGTTCAAAATCTCTCTTAGAACAGTTGCGGAATCGTACAGCTGCAACTTAAGTGGCAATGGGTAGGGCATATTGCACGCAGAACAGATGGCCGGTGGGGACGAAAGGTTCTAGAGTGGTGACCACGTACCGGAAGACGCAGCGTTGGAAGGCCTCCAACAAGGTGGACCGATGACCTGGTCAGGGTCGCGGGAATCCGATGGATGCGTGACGCACAGGACCGGTCGTTGTGGCGACGCTTGGAGGCCTATGTCCGACAGTGGACGTCTTTCGGCTGATATAATGATGATGATGATAAACAATACGTTTTATGAACACATTTATTATACGTGCAGTTAAGGAAGGGAATTCCCTGCCAGAGTCTGTATTTTCTGACAGCAACAACTTGGAGATCTTTAAATCAAGAGTGAATAGATTACTTCTAGGTAAGCGCTTCATCACCGACCGCATTGTCGCTTTCCATCAGGTGGGATAGCGATCAAGCGCAAAACCATCAACAATTAAAAAATAAAAAATAGCAAAAGGTCGTAAAAAAATAGGCCAAAAGAAAAACTGCAATGTTCACGTGCACTACTGAGTCGAAAAAAAAATCATCGTGTACAACTGACTTTATGCATACGATAAAGTTTCATTACAATTTTATTAATAATAAAACTGAAATAGTACACGACAAAGATTTTTGAGAGGTTTAAAGTAGCTTTTTTTATAAATATTGAAACAAGTTATTCCTTTACTTCAATTGATTAACAAGTTTCATCATCATCATCATCCTACCCTTGTTTATCTTACTGACTTGAAGTTTTTTTTTTTATGCTGGGAAAAATCATCCAATGACAACCCCCACTCTTGGGCGGAGAGGAAGATAGTGTCATACTCTTACTGACTAAAAGCCCACCCCGTTCCTTCAAGCCTTTCGTACCGGGACTGAACTTCCCTTTCGGATAACTCTGGCCCCAGTAGGCTTCGACCCGGCTGGGCCCCTGCTGTTGCTGACAGCTTTTTGAGGCGCGCGGGAAAAGTGCGCGCCGTCGACGACTTGGGCTCGATCCGAACAGTTACCGGACGGTCGGACAGCGAGCTACCCATTGCTCGCTGTCCACAAGCCCGCGCCTACGGTGGCCGGTAATCGGGATCGGAATCCCGGCGGCGGTTAGGACGCCGTTGCCTGATGCGGTCGGCCTCCTCCTTTGCTGGCATTACTGCTTCGCAGAAGGAGTACTGCCTTGAGGTCGACGCAAGACGTTTTTTTACTTCCATTCTCGTCATCGTCATCATCATCACTATCACTAACTCCCATTTCTTTCACACCACTCCTCACACAATCCATTCACCTATTCCTTGGCCTCCCTTTCCCTCTCCATCCATCCACATTTATACTTACAACTCTTCTAACAACATGCGTTTCATCCCTCTTCTTCACATGATATACAATTGAGTGCTGAGCCTCGAGAGGGATAAATATAAGAGTGGGGGAAGTGAGAAGAGAACCAAGAAAAATTAAGAAATCAATTAGTTAAAATAATTTACAAATATGACAATGACACTGAGTGAGAGAGTAGACACATGCGGTGCGAGTATTACCACGAAGCGATGAACGAGACTGAATATTCAACCACAGAAAAAGCACAAACATTTATTAAATCTATCTCAGTGGCACTATGCTTTGCTCTCAATAGTGTTACATGTGAGAGTGACGTCACACTATGCTGATATTGTTTCTGTGTATATTCCTTCATTATGATTTACTTCATGGCGGCCAAGAGATGGGTATGTATTCTTTTACTCCTTATGGTTCAGTTATTTTCATAATTTCTCGCCTTCTTCCCTTGATCATAAACTGCACACCGATGCGGTCTTCACATACTCGCTTCTACTTCCATATAAAACTAATCAACAACTCTTCAACAAATTAATGTTTGACATAAATATTTAATTTTTGTATTACGTTTTGTAAATAAAATGTCATCAAAAACATACCTTGTAGAAAAACCAAGGCACGCAACTCAGTTCTTCTGCCGTGAAAAGTTGTGAGATCCATGTAACACCAAGTCGGTTAATTTATTCAGTGTGTACTTAAGGGACCTTGATGACCTTGATTGACTTGGCAATCGGACTAAACATGCGATTGCCAAGGTCAAGATAATAATAATAATAGCTAATATATCTTTGCATTTCTTTTTATTATTGTGAATGTGAGGACTATGTGCGTTACTTTTTTTTTCTTTTCAGTTTTTAGTGTATGTCTGGCAATTTGAGAATTTTCTGTAGACTATCCAAATGTCTTTTCCTTGGTATTGTTTATCAAGTTGTTCTTCATAGTAATCCTGAGTTGAGTTTTACGAATACTGATAAATGGTTACACTGACTGGTCCAGTTAAATCTGTGTGATTCTTTCTGCATGGTTCTCATTTGACTTGACTATTACATATTAACTGCATGGACTTTAAAAGAGATTTTGCCCCTAAACCAACTGGTTTGTATGTTTCTTCTCAGAATAGTCAGTTAGAAAACACCGACTTCATCTAGTTTAAACTGACGAAAAATATTGACGTGTAAAATTGTTTTTTGGAACCTATTTCAAAAATAAATACCATTTAACAAAAACACACTCTCTTTTTCTCTCTCTCTCTCTCTCTCTCTTTGTTAAAACTCTATCTGTTTTTATTATTATTATTATATATCTGCCGCTGTACTATAAAGTATCAAAGCCATCACAATTCTGTTATGGAAAAGAGATTCTACTATTATTTTTTTATTATTATTCACGCTTTACCATCTCACCTGATGGAAAACGGCGATGTACTCGACGATGGAGCACGCTTGCCTCGACGTAACCACTTTTGATTTTAAGATCTCCAGCTTCTAGCTATCAAAAAATATAGACTCTGGTAGGGAATTTTTCGCACAACATCATGATGGCTTGTTTTGTAGCTGCTCGACACTTATGCAATTTATCCTCTTATTCGATTATGGGGTTTTGCGCACACACGCACGTGCTGTGTCGTCATCGTCATTAAAGGGATGCAACTCGATATACATTTTCACTGTTTTTCATACAACCGCTCTTACGCGATAACGACGTTATTACACGTTTTTCATTAGACATTTTCGAAACACAGTATCTTGTGGATATTATCTAGGTTTCTATTCAAATTCTAAATTTATAAGTTTGTATAAAACTAATCCAGTTCAGACTTCTGAAAATCTGCTATTTTGCATGAACTTTGACACTTCATAATTAACTAAAAAATTAAAAAGTATAAGAATAGAAGCCTAGCAAATTTTATCAAGATTCCGAACGACGAAGTTTTTTTTCAAAAACTTATAAGGGTATTTAATAATCACGTATTTCCTGGAACAAGTTTTGTAAAATATTCGAGTAAATTACGGAATTACCGAATGCCAACAAAGTTTTCAGGCGTTATCTCTCTTTTTTCGCGTTGCCTTTTTATCCAACATCGCGTTGGATTGCGTTAGATGAAGTAACAAGTAAATCATGATCGACATTGACGATAGATGAGTGGAAAAGCAGCCTCTTACACACGTACAGTAAGGCCGCAAAAGTCCATAGGAACGCTAAAGATTACATTGCTACGAACCGAGCGAGCGCGACACTTCCGTGCGTATGTGTGCGCATGTATGAGTATCCACATTCCACAGATAACACACACTAAGGAACTGTCGTCGCACTGAGCTTAAAAACATTATTATTTTTCTGTTCTTACCATAGCATTGATTCGCGCAAATACGTTATGTGCTGGTAGCCGTGTGAATTAAGTGTTGGATTCGCAAATCACGTAACCCGAGTTCAAATCATGGTCGGTCCGTTGCAGTTATTTCTTACTTTGAAAATTCCCAATCTATATTGATATAGTTGTTTTTTTATATTTCTATGAAAAATACTATTGCATTTTTTGCACTAAATAGTTGCAAATTACGAATGTGATCTATTAACCACAAGAAGAATCACATTCGTAATTTGCAATTATTTAGTTGTTACATCTTTTCGATGTTATAAGGTGGAAATAAAAAGACGTGTTTAATAAAAATGTTTATTCTTTATATTTACAAATTAAACATTTATGAGAATTGTGACGTCGAATTGTTACCTAGACAAAAAGTTATCTTGTAACCGTTATCTATGTTACGCCTAAGATTGTTTGTTGGAAGTATACCCACTTAGACCATTCATAATATGAATAACGTAACAATGAACGGATATTCAAATTTTAATAAAATAAAATATAGGTAATTATTTATATCCAGTTATTTATTGAAAAGTGATATATGATTTGGACTTTGTAAACATTTTATTTTTGTGTAACGTCACAATGAATGTATTGAGGTCATAGCTTAATTGTTCATTTTCTTGACGAAAAGAAGATTGAAACCAAACCTCAATTTCTGTTAAAAGAACTTTAGTTCTCACAAGATAATCGTCAATTAGATGAGAAAAATAAATTGAATTATAGTATTATGTTAAAACAGTGCGGGTAGAAGAATAAAAAACGAAATAGACTCATGATTATTGTCAACAAAATTGATAGCGAGTTCACTGCATTCTTAAGATGAGGCGATGGCACAAGTTAAAAGATATAGCTGTTTTAAACGAAAGTAAACACAATATAATACAGTGTATGTTAACGAATAATCACAGATATGTTAAAATAAAATGGTAGGCCATTTAGTTTAGTTAACATTAAATATTTAGTGCGAAACGTAATCGTTCTTGTTTGTGCCTCTCTGTCAAGTACGGCTTTTTAGCAGGTTTTCTGTGATGCACGCCTTCAGCGTGAAGTGCACGGCGAACAGTATCCATCGAGGTGTCATATAATTCCGCAAAATGTCTCGTTGGTGCGAAACCATTCGTTTCGTATACGTCCACCATATGTCGTCGCTGCGCCTCGCTAATAAGCTTCGGTCTCCCACTTCTCTTTCGACTAGCAAGGCTACATTCTTCCTCATATCTTTTTAGCCAAAGATTTACAGTATTTTTCTAAAATAAAAAAAAAATGTATTAGGCAGCTATACCTACTTCACTTCATTTTCATTATATAAAATGTTAATAATCATAATTATTGAATATAATTTTAAAATAAAACTGCATTTATTAATCCAATAACCAATCCAATAAACCCAACGATTTACGTATTTCTCTTTTAAACCTCATAAAGATACGATGAATGGATTCATAAATGGCATACGTTTTAATTAGAAGATTAATTTGTAATAAAGTTACAATTCATTAATAGCTATTATACTCACATTCAATCCGGTTTCTTCAGATATTTGTGTTTTATTAAGACCACTTTTATGCAGCCCAATGATAGTCGCCCTCACTTCAATACTAATATTAGCCTGCATTTTGCGAATATTATAATACTGTCAACCTCACGTCACTAACCAACAACTACAACCAAACGACAGTTCATTTCGGTTAAGTTAAAACTCATGTCTACCTCGCAGAAATCTAATTCTTTATTTAGTTTTTTTGTGATCTACCTTTCTAACTCCAAGAAATGTGTGAACAAGTTAAAGAATAATTTAATATTGTAATGCAAATACATAACTTCCAATCGGGTAAGAACTTACAAAAAGTCAATAATTGCGTGGGATTTGAACTTGCGGCACACTGATTTGCGCTTCAATCTGTGTGCCTATACCACTGGGCCATCTTGACTTAAGATAAGTTGATGAAATTGTGAATTTCAATCATTTGTTGGCGAAACTTGAAAATAAAAGGTCGTAAGTCAAATTAAACGTCAAACGAATAAGTTTTAAGAATTCTTATGGACTTTTGCAAGTGATAGTACATCTTTTTATACGGGGAGCTTGTGTGTCTCACACACTCGTCGACAGTACAACTCCCTTCGCGTTCAATATAATAATGTATTCAGGGTGCGGATGAGGCATCGGGGACGTTCGCCGAGTCACAATTGCACGGTGCACATCCCTGGTGCGCAGGGTCCGGGCTAGCGCCAGCGGCATCCTGAGGGAATTCGCGCAAAGGTTTGATTGTCAGTACCTGACGGTTAGGGTAGCCAGGTCTTCAAACCGAATAGCCGGACAGACAAATCTCATATCAAGCGAGTCCTAACCGAAAAAGCATATTACAAGGTTAAAGACTATGTCGAAGACACGCTTGTTTGGCAATGACTACCTCTGCACATGTGGCCCCCTGGTAAATCATCAATATTTTGTCTATTAACTGCTCCACCTTTGTTTTAATAATTATATTTTTTTTTTCTCTGACACATTGCTTTTGATTCCTTTTTTTTTTATATAGCCTCTTTTTGTAATGTGAATGTGAGAACACTGTATACTCCACGAACTCTTAGACTACTTCCTATTACGACTTACTTTGTTTTTTACTGAGATAATTTTTATTGTGCTTTCGTGTACAATATTTCACTGGTCTACACTGTTCTTACATAATATCTATCAATATTGTAAAACCAACCACTTTTTTTTAAAGAGTAACCATGGAGTTTCTTGCCGGTTCTTCTCCATAGGAAACGACCAATTTGGAACCGTGCTAGTGCACGGTTCCAAATGTCAGAAGCTAGTGCTTCTGACATTTTATAAGTGCCCATGTAGGCCTATGTGAAATAAAATATTTTTGAAAATGCTAATAATGCTAATAGTTTTTACAGTGTCAAGGAGTTTCTAGAGCATAAAATCGGACGATGACAGTGGTTGTATGTTGTTGTCATGTATGTAAATTTGTACGCTTATATTCATGAAGCAAAACATGTAGAACCTACCAGTGTATTTATATTAACATCTTGTATACCATGTTTTTCGCAAATAAAATATTATTATTATTAAAATAACCGACAATTTTTTTTAAAGGCAAATTCGCATTTTTCGTATACCATACCATACTATATACCTATATCAATATAATATTTGTTTTTAATTTTAATGAAACAACAATAATACTGGCTGTTATAATTGCTGGTTGGTTTCTCTTATGCTAGCGATACATTATAAAATAAAAGACATGACAAATCTAAAAAAAATCTTATTTAAAAAGCCTAACATAAGCCGGACAGGCTGAACTCCGCCTAATTTGTCCAGACACGCAACTCAAAAACCTCAATGGATTCATGGTTCATTTATTGAGAAATCGCATTCATAATACATATTATTGTGTTTAATTAATTTGTGTTTGTGGTCTCTGTAGTTGTATGATTGTTGTTATTTTTTATTTTGTGCGGACTATTATCATTTTTTGGTTTGGTATTATTATTGATATATTCCACATCAACTGTAGCAGTGAATCACAATTCCTATAAATTCCAGAAAACCACAAAGATGGCTTTCTAGACTACAGCTTCACTGAGTTGTGGTGGAACGGCACCCCTGGCATCGAGCAGACGGACCGCCTCACTGTGCAGTACTCCTTCATGCCGACGCCGCCCGGACACGGCAAGTTCGTGGGCCCCGACGACGGCCAGACAGACCCGCCGATGCACCCGGAGATCCCTTCCGAAGAGCTCAAGACATTCACCCCGTTCCCTGACATAACGCGGCCTTCATACCCGTTCTCCGTGGAGAACCACACCGTGGTGGCCGCTTCCCTGGTGCCCCGCCCTCCCCCCTTGCCTTCGCCGTGGCACATAAACTTCCCCGGCCTGACTCCTCCTCCCAACTTCCCGTCAGACTACAGATACCCGACCGTGTTCCCCGAAATGGATGACTCATATTCTCCGTCTCCGACGGGCCCCACGCCTAAAGGACCTTCGTTCACGTTGCCTTCCGTGTCCCGCCCTAAGTTCACATATCCGAATTTGTTTTCAACTAGTACTCCTGTGTTTCTTGATCATGGCCCACCCAGGGTGCCAGGCCCTGAAACCACAACTACTCCGCCGGAGGTGTCTCATGTGTCGTGGGATCCGGCTGACGCGTACGTGAAGCTCTGGAAGAAGCAAATCGCTTCTGACGCGGCGATTGCCACGACTCCGATGGACACGGTGCCCAAGATACATCAAATTTTTGATTATGATTTCACAAGTAAGATTTGGTAATTCTATCAGTAGTTCCACTTGCTGTTATAAAAGTTGGAGTTTGGGTTGTTTGAAGACTGTTAATCAATTACACCTCAACGACTAAATGAATTTAGACGAAACTAAGCACACAGGTGCCACAAGACCTATGAGGAGGAGATGCCCAGAGTGTCGGAGTCGCGGAGGGTCCCCGGCCACCGTAGGCGCGGGCTTGCAAACGACGAGCAATGGGTAGCTTGCCATCATCGTCTGAGTCGTTGACAGTGTGTTATGTTCCACGAGCGGCTCAAAGAGAGGTCAGCCTAACTATCGGGGTCAGTGGCCGCTAGGGCTGAGAGGTATTTCTGAAAGGGGCTACCGAGATCCTAGAACGCAAAGGACAACTGAGAGACAGGTCGGTTTCCGACTTTTACTGACTAAAAAGTTAGTAATAGTTTGAAACGTCTTCTCGCTCCACCCAAGTGCATGAAAAGCCATTGGATTGGTCAGTATTGACCGGAGAACTTATGAAAGGGCCTTTGTAAAACTTTGCCAATATAAGACGATCAAAATAACAATCCATATCAACTATTGAAATATTTTTCAGCATCAGCTGAACAGTTTCCAATGGCTCACAGACGGATTCCAAATATACGTCAAAGAAAGTTCAGCAGCAAGCAGCCCGTGGACCCTGAAGAGGACATAGCGCATGCGCCGTCAAGTAAAGAAAGCTCAGAGTCTGAAGCCAAACTGCCACCGTATGACTCCGATAGTCGAGCTGACGAGAGAGCCCAAACAAAAGAGCGTCACACACACACAGACGCTAACAGCTGCAGGCATGCTGACACAGGACATAGATCCTCTCAGGGTGTCGGCGAACACATGTGGAGACAACGCTAGTGATGGTGACGATAATAATGTTAATAAAACGTGTATGCGACGAATTAATCAAGAATACGAATAGTAATGGTAATTAATAACAGTATTTCATACACTAATTCAATTTCAACTCTTCACACTCACTCCAACACACCCACTTACACCACATACTACTACTACGCTTGGATGGTACTCGCGTTTTCTGATGCATAAATGTTTGGATAATAAATTGTAAATCCTTAATTGGCTGTAACATAAGTTTACCATTAAATAAAATTTGTAAACGAGCTGTGGATTTTGTGAATAAATAAATAATATAAAATAAAACAAAAAAACAACACAGAGGCATTATAATAAAGAAGTGTATATTTCTAGAATTTAGTCATAGAAGGATACAGCGCTAACAATTTTTCGTGTTTTAAACATTATTATTCAAGAAGTGTAGTACGTGAGCTCGACAAATAAATATTTTATTAACTCACAGCAAAATTGCACTGCGACTCAGCATAGTTCGAATGCACACTAGTGCGACACTAAGAATTAACATACATATTTCAGGGCACCCAGACACGGACAGGTTAGGTTAGAAGGCTAAGGCAGGAAATCAGCTTCGCTTCGCTCCCACCTTAGCCTTTGTGGTTGTTTTTAGGATTCGAAAACTTGTAGGTATTTCGACACTCTAAAGGGAATCAAAACTCATAGGGTACTTCCCTTTGTGCTAGAATCCTGTCTGGCATGAAGCGAGCTCTCATAGCACAAGTATAGGAAAGAATCTGAAAACTGTAAATTGGTAGTAACGTCACAAAAAAAAAAAAATTTTTTGCGATTCGAAAAAATCTTAAGTATGTACGGAACCCTCAGTGCGCGAGTCCGACTCGCACTTGGGTGGTTTTTCCTTTTGAGGTTTGGAACCCTAAAAAGCTAGTAACCAGTTAGTGTCAGACGGTACACATCATCGCCGCGCGTGTGACTGAGGGACGCCACACACGAGCCACCGGCCACAATCACAAAACGCCGCCACACATATTTCCTGTAGGTTTCACACATTTTATATGTATTCGCCGCACACGGTTGATGCCGGTGGCCGCCACACGCTACAAATCGCCGCTGCTCGCTTCTCGTGGCCCGCACTGGCGACTCGACGCCGATACAAAACGCTGTCACAAGCCACTCGCGCATTCAAGCCTTCTTCGTCAGAGTCCATTATGATACTGCGCCTACGGGTTAAATAAAGCAGCAGCCACTGGCCACAAGTGGCTTGTGACCGCTTCTACCTTGTCCTGGTGCTGTTTGCGGCTGTGGCACGTGGTGCGGCGATCCTATGAGTTCGAAACTCCGACAATGAGATTTGTCAATGAAAAATATGGATTAAAAAATAAACATCAGCTACCAACCACAAGTGGCTGTCAGCTTCTTTTGTGGCCGCTTCTAGCTTCTCGTGGTGGCGTTTGTGGCTGTGGCGTACAGCGTGTGCGGCGACACTAAGGGCTATATTTCACCGGGACACCATGGCGGCGCGACCGGCGTCTCGGTGAAATATAGCCCTAAGCTACCAAACTAGACACGATACAGACACCAGAGTCACCACACGTCCGAGCTGGTCGTGCCACCAAATTGGTTGCGCAACCAAATGGACACCAGGTGAGTAACTCTTCGTCGACGCCGCGCACTGTTCCAGCGCGCCTCAAGAAGTTATCAGCAACAACAGGGGCCCAGCCGGGTCGAAGCCTACTGGGGCCATGGTTATCCGAAAGGGAACTCGAGCCCCGGTATGAAGGCTAGAAGGAACGAGGTGGGCTTTTAGTCTGTAAGAGTCTGACACTATTTCCCGCTCCGCCCAAGAGCGGGGGTTGTCATTGGACGATTTTTCCCAACATAAAAAAAAGGTGAGTAGCGGCGAGTGGTCGCGCCGCCATGGTATCGGTGAAATATAGCCCTAAGAGTACTAGTTCACTTTGGTAACGTCTGAAGTAGTTTCAGATCGGTTTCAGGTTCTTTATGTATAACAATATATTACAATAATATTTGATTGAATATTTGAATGAAGAAATCAAAAATGTGCAATCACAATTTTTATGACTCAATAAAATAGTGTTTGTGTTAAAATGAGAGTGTGCACTAGTTTTCTGCTGTTCGGAATATTCGGTAGGTACAAGAGTTGGCCGCACGACACTGAATTAAACTTTCGAATACTGGGAGACAATAGAACGACATTAATAATAATAATAGAATTATGAATAATAATATCTCTATGTTGACGTCGTGGTGGGGCTTGTGCGTTCCAAACCCTAGGTCTGTACCGGTAGAGTTTGCTTTGATGCAGCTTGCCTAGGGTGAGGGGCCAAACTAAGAGAGATACAACCCGCAGGGCAGTTTTTTGGCGAACTGTTGGGCATTAGTGACCCCACGGACCCGATCTCCCGGGAGAATTTTTGTTTTTCATCTCCGGCTTGCCTTTATTGGCCGGCCGTAGTGAATACTGACGAGAAACAGAGCTCTCACCTCTCTCTTGCCTTTATTGGCTGGCTTGAGTGGAGATTCGCAAGAGATTTGCTCGCTCGGGAGAAGGATGTATAATCCAGTAAGGTGCTGGTAGGGATCTTGACCGTACTCCCGAGATTGTCCTGATAACCGTGGTATACCGCTTAACTCCTCGAGCACATCAGGATATGTTGCCCTCTTGTTGCTACGTCACTTCGTGCTAGCGACCGTATTGGGGGCCACTTTGTTGAATGTGCAATTCACTCCCTGCCCTTTTATCGATGGAAATTAAAAACATTGTTCAGACAGGGGCCATAGTTTTAACATAGTTCCCGGTAACCAGTCCACTTAAGACTCCAAAAACCATAGCCTTATTATTATTTTCCTCATGTTGCAATAGTTTCCCTTCAACCGGGGGTTGTCGTTGGATGCACTAGCATGCGCATACAGGGATAATCACCGGTTGGTACCACGTCCCATTAAAAGCATCTAAAAGGGCCTCTGCGAGTTGGTTTCGGTTCCTCGTATGCCTTCCAAAAGTTCAGGACCTCAGGGTCCTGAGATAAATAAGTATATAAAAAATAGTAATAGTATAATACACGGCTCGTATAGTCAGGAGGTTCCTTTCTCTGGAGCCCTGACCACCGGTAGCTTGGACTCTGTTCCCGATACCGGTGGGACACTATTTTTCATATTTTTAAAAGATTTTTTATTATTTTTTTTAAGAAATATTTAAAAATGTATTTAATATGTTAAAATGTAAACTAAAGATTATAATAATATATCATTTATTACTCTCAAAAAGGCGCATTTTAACAGAAGTTTATTTATACATTTTGCCTAAGACTAAAACCTTTGTGAGAGCTGGAGTCTGCACTAGATTAAAGACCTACAATGAGAGAGTGAACGCCGGCGTTCGCTTGGGGTTAACTATTTAGTTCTTCAGGGTGTAAAATTTCATGATTTGATGCGATTTTTTGTTTATTGTAATACTTTTTGACGTGAATACGTCTTTATAATTACTTCCATAGCGAGGTAATCCAAAAAAAACCATCATCGTAGGACATAGTGTCGCCATGAACATTGAATTCCCGCAACCTCTACCAGAGCCTCAAGTCTGCTACTATACGAGTAATAGTGTCCGAATGGATCGAGTAATAGTGTCCATGGATTTCTTGTTGATTTTGATAAGTTTTGTAATGGCATCATTATGACTTTCCAATGGTCAACCACTGACACTCCATTGAAAGAAATGGCATAGAATAGTTTCATACTTAATTATGACTCTAACACCAGAGTGTGACTTGTTTGCTGGGAGATGGATAGATGTGTGTCGTGAATATCTGATGGTTTTGTGAGAGGATGGATGAAAAATAAGTAAACGTTGTCTTATTTGGTTTTGTGGGATATATTTTTATTTTATATTAGTGGTAATGTAAATGTTTTCTTCTTTTTTAGGGTTCCGTAGCCAAATGGCAAAAAACGGAACCCTTATAGATTCGTCATGTCTGTCTGTCTGTCTGTCTGTCTGTCTGTCTGTCCGTATGTCACAGCCACTTTTTTCCCGAAACCATAAGAGCTATACTGTTGAAACTTTGTAAGTAGATGTATTCTGTGAACCGCATTAAGATTTTCACACAAAAATAGAAAAAAAGCAATAAATTTTGGGGGTCCCCATACTTAGAACTGAAACTCAAAAAATTTTTTTTCATCAAACCCATACGTGTGGGGTATTTATGGATACCTAGGTCTTCAAAAATGATACTGAGGTTTCTAATATAATTTTTTTCTAAACTGAATAGTTTGCGCGAGAGACACTTCCAAAGTGGTAAAATGTGTGTCCCCCCCCTCTAACTTCTAAAATAAGAGAATGATAAAACTAAAAAAAATATATGATGTACATTACTATAAAAACTGCCAATGAAAATTGGTTTGAACGAAATCTAGTAAGTAGTTTTTTTTTAATGCGTCATAAATCGAAAAAAACATACAGTATTATTAAAACATCGATCAAAGTTACAACACATTAAAAGAACTTTTATATTATGTTACTTGCTGCTACGGAACCCTTCATGGGCGAGTCCGACTCGCACTTGGCCGGTTTTTTATTTTCTTCTTGTTTCTGTACAACGCATTAGTTTAGTTAGACTGTAATGTTGTACAAGTAAATTGTAAATAAATAAATAAATGACAGTTCCTCTGACCTACAATTGTTGACCGAACGTCATTGTGCAGTTATGGCTTTTTATAAGCTCAATATTTTCATTTTCCCACTACCTCTATTGCGATACTATTGACCGATCAATGATCGATCATTACGAATTAGCAGATAACGAACTTTTAGCAAAATGACGATAGTGTTGGAATGATGAATTTATAAAAATAGCAGACTTGGGCCCCTAGTCATCGGTCCACCTTGTAGGAGGCTTTCCAACTTTGCGTGTTCCGGTACGTGGTCGCCACTTCAGAACCTTCGTCCCCATCGGCCATCTGTTTTGCGTGCAATGTGCCCATTGCCATTAAAAATATATAATTTCGACTATATTCCTTAAAAAACTATATCAAAATACAAAATCGCATACGGTTGAAGAGGGCTTCTCAAAAGCAATCGAATGGTACTAATAAAAAACCATATGGCCGAGTATATGCTGTTATATTATATGATTTTGCCATCATAAACAAAACATGGCAACCTGGAGGACTTCATTGCTCAAACATGATTCTGACGTAGAATACAGAAAAACAAATGCACAGACTGTGCATTGCAACAACCTCAGTGCGATCGCTGACCCGCTCGCCAAGCCTGGCGATTATAAAAGCTAGGGATAAATAATATTCCTTAAAATATTTTTCAGCTTACAAACACTGTTTCGCATCGAACACACCGACCGATAACAAGAGAAGTGTCAACCTCGCACTGGAAACAGTACTAGAGTTCAACGACAAAGACAAGGCGGGCGACATCAAGTTCTTAGACAACGTGCAGAACTTCATCACTAAAGTCAAAACTGTTATTGACAAAAACAGCAATGTTAAGACCGGCTTCCGACGCGACTTCAAAACACCGACAGTTAACACCATTACAGACTTCATTCAGGAAGCCGTCAAAATACTCAACACTTACGACAATACTACATTCAAAGATTTTTTTGATATTCTAGATGAAGAAATCAGGAAATACCATTACAGAGGATGCAAGTTTTACGAATTGATGGAAAATTATGAAATCAGAAAGATGATCGCCGTAAAACTAGACTTACTCAAGAGTCAACCTGCAGCAGTTATCAAAGCCGACATCAACGCACTTTCAGAAACGTTAAGAAATGTAAACCATGACAAAAACATTATAGAAGTCGTAGATTATATCAATTCTTTATACAGACAGGACGCTACAGAACAGCTCCACAAAGTGTTATCCGACCTACACGCTCACGGCAAGGCTAAGTCTAATACTAATTTGCGTGAGATTATTAAAAATGCCGTCCGTTCCATTGCGTTCGATCACTACACGAACTTGAATACTAACGTCAAACGAGATGTCAAACAGAAAATAGAACAATTTTGGAAGCGATTCGTACAAAATGCTGACACCTCTGATAATATTATTAACGAAGCTAAAAAGACCAAACCAGTTTCAAGAAAACATACCGCCGACATTGATGTTAAACAGTCTGATTACAAAAACTTTGGTATGAAACGAAATGTTATGAGATTTGACAAGAAAAAGTACAAAAATAATAGAAAACACACCATCAATGGACCTCTTAATGGTCAAGAGAAGGTCAAAAAAATATTATCTCCTCAGTATACTGTTTCTACAGTCAAACAAAAGACCAAACATCAAGGAGAGTCAAGCAATGGTGAATCGTTAGAGTTTTATCAAGAACCTAAGGACAACACCCAGCTTAACAAGGCAATACAATCGAAAAAAATATTCCACAGAACTTTAATGAAATCAAGAAAGAAATCAGAGAAATTTAAAGCCATGAATTTCACAACGAACATCCCCGTAGACAACACAATGCCAAATATATGGATAGAAGAATCAACGGGAAGACTGCCAAAAGCTGTTCTCGATAAATTGGCAAATAAACCTAGAGGACACGAAGTGATGATCAGAGGGATAAACAAACGTGGTCCTAAGCATAATAATAAAAATAGCAAAAGTCAAAAAAGTTGGCACGGAAAAATATATGAACCAAAGCATGACATGACGTCTGGAAAAGAATATAATAAGAAATACCAAAATGAAGATATAAGAGAGCATCGAATTGAAATGAAGTACGACTCACAGTCAACGCATAGCTCAAGGCAGACATCGAGTGAAGATACTAAACACAAGTCTGACAAAACTTCGAATATTTTAAAAAAAGAGTTACACAAGAAAAGTACGGGTCCATTTAGAATAGAATTAAAGTAAGATTTTAGTTTTTTGTACTTCTTTTTATGTTGAATCGAAGTTAACAGGGTTTTGAAAAAAAAAAGTTAAAAAGAATTCTTTTGTCTATATATCCGTCATAACTGATTATTTCAAGAAAGATAATTTATGTTTCTTTAAATCAGACAGACTACCCATAAAATCGTTAGTTTTACTAAATCTATGTTAGTATAATCAAGAACAACAACAACAAATTTATCTAATTAGATAATGCAATCGACTCGCATTTGGAGTTATAATATTTTTTTTTTTTATTGATTTATCATCGAAATTCAGTTAAAATAGATTTCCAAATTCTGTATCAGCCTCTTGCATTTTTTTACTGGCTTTGTAAACACCACAAGTGCTATAAAATAGAATGAAAACATAACAATGATATTGCTTCATTAATTCCAGCCACGCTGATCGGTCGAGTGCAACTGCTATAAAAACGCAGAAGTTTTTGGACGTTTTAGAGGAACCGATACCGGCAAAACCAGGTAAAACAATCAAACCTCCTCGAGGTGCGCGAACAGCTGCAAATAAGAATCTAGTTGCTCCTTCCAGAACACAAAGAGTGAAGTACAATCACGCAAGACGAATGAAGACGCTACAAACGAAACACTCTAAAAAAAATCAAATGCTGTCCCGGAAATTTCAATCATTAGCGTCCAACGAGGGTACGACCGTAAAACAACTTGAAATAAAACACAAAAATAGACCTGAGCACCAAGTACAACAAAGTGTTAATAGTTTGGAAAAAGATCTTTACGTCATAAAAAAAATTAGAAATCTTGAAAGAGAATTAGAAGAAGTAAAAAGCAGGCTAAATGACCAAACCGAAATCAAACACAGTGCCCCAAGAGAAAACCAAAAAATACGTTACATTTCTGAAACTCAGACAAGATCAGATGCCAACAGATCCATCAATGACTTTAAATTTATCCAGAAAAATGTTGAAACATCAGAAACTATAAATAATAACAACATTATTGAAAATAAAAACATTCAACTAGTAACTTATAAATACAACGACATAAAAGATAACAGAGAAACTGATAAAAGTAGAATAAATGTTAATGCTAATGAAAGGAAAGTAACAAAATTTCTACAGAGCAGTGAGTCTTCGAAATTGAAAGGTAAAATTTCAGAAATGATGTCGCCACGTACCAATAGGTTTCCCGTAGTTTCTAAGCCTAAGCCAGGCCAAACAGAGATAATAGGAATTGCAGAAAACCAAATTAAGAGTCCAAGTGGAAACACATACGTTAAAGGATCACTTTCCAAATACCATAAATTAATGGATGAATTAAAAAATGGTAAAAGTAAAATGATAGCGGAAGAAAATATCAACGACTTTAAGGGGAAACGAGACGAATTATTACGGATGACAGAAACTACTAATAACATCAAAAAGTTTTTAACGGAATCTGACAAATATCCTGAAAAGTCTAAAAATATTTTCAAATCAGATGTAAATATGAACTCTAACTTCAAGGATAGAAAAGAAAACATAAATTTGAAAACGAGAACCGATAACAAAACGAATATAAACTCAAAAGTAAAAAGAAATAAAAATAATGTTTTAGATATTAACATAGAATATATTAAAAATACACTTAAAGGTGAGAAACTTACTAAAGCAATGAAAGAAAAAATCTTCTACTATGAGAAGATGCAAAACGAATCATTACAGATGACCAAAACTGCAAATGTTACCAATAATATTTTAAATAAACCCATTAAAGAGGATGATTTTAAAATCATGGACAAAGGTATAAACTCCAAAACTACAAATGTTACCAATAATATTTTAAATAAATCCATTAAAGAGAATGATTTCAAAAACATAGATAAAGGTATAAACTACAAAACTAAAAATGTTATCAATAATATTTTAAACATACCTATTAAAGAGAAAGATTTTAAAACCATAAACAAAGACACAAACTCCCAAACATATAATGTTACTAATAATATTTTAAATAAACTTACTCAAGAAAAAGATTTTAAAAGCATAGATAAATATATAAACTCCAAAGTTAACTTTAGATCACATTTAGACATCTCTAATGATTTAAAGAGTGAAACAGAGAATTCAAATGTAATAAGGGTAGCAAACAATAAAGAAGACAAAGATTCTAGAAACAACGAAGTTAAAGATAACATAAAAGAAGTTAAAAATAAAATTAATGTAAATGCTGATGCTGTGAATAAAGATCAAACAACAAAACTTCCGCACCATAAATATCCAAACGACGGTAAAACTAGATCTAGGCGTCCAAATATCAACAAGTTTATCACGGATCCTATATCTGGACCAAACCTATTAGAGCTTACAAACTCTGTAGATAAGAATACTATAGCGTCACTACAAAAGGTATTCCTTGAAAAAACAGCTTCCAAGTACCACAAATTAATGGCTGAGTTAGAAACAAATAAAACTAATGGAATTATGAAAATGAGCAAATTAAACCATGTATCAAAAAACAAACTTCAAAATCATGTGCCTGAAGACCTAAACACTAAAAGGCTGTACGATGAATTTGAGGCGCTTACAAATAAATTGCTCAGTAAGTCAACAAACAACCTTAGTAAAGCCAAAAAATCTAAAACCAAAGAAAAACCTAAACTTCAAGATACTACAAAAGAAACAAAGGTAACAGAAGCAGTGGGCGACAGAAATCCATTCACTGGGAAAAATAAAAAAAAATGAATTAAAAGTCGACAATAAACATCAAACCAATGTAGTCAATAAACTGCAAGAAATTATAGTAGAAGATACGAAATCAGAAGGAAGTTCCAACGTCGGTGACGGTACTCCTATATATCGTGCAGGCTTAGAAGCAGTGGAAGGCACAGTAACTAGTCTTCTAGCAGAGGCCACCGAATCGCCCAGTGACGCTACAATGACTATCGTAGTATCGACTCCTATCACTTTGAAATTATCAACAGAATAGGATTTTGTTCCTGAAGCTACATCTTTGCAGCCATTGTATGTTTGAAGAACACAAAGATTTTATAAATGATGAGAGAACCATTCAGAAGTAAAGTAAAATGTGATGATTGTTCAAACTGAATTTTACATTGCGTCATAACCATTCGTAAAATAATAGGCAGAATTTGTTATCATTTTGTTTATACACTATCCCTAGCTATCCGCCCCATTCAATCTAGCTAGCTCTTGTTATATGCACCGGTCGATCTAGCTAGCTCTTGTAATCCACCCTATTCAATCAAACTAGCCCTAGCTATCCGCCCCATTTGATCTTACTAGTTCTTGGTATCCGCTCTATCCAATTTAGCTAACTCTTGTTATCTTCTCCCTATCCGATCAGATTAGCCTTGTTGCCTCTGCTCTTAAAACGGTGAAGGAAAACATCGTGAGGAAACCGGCATGTCCTAAGACCAAAAATTTGAAAACATGTGGCATTCACCAACCCGCACAAGGCTCTCGTGGTGGATTACGGGCAATTCCCTCTCCTAGAGTGGAGGTCTGAGTCCCAGCTGAGGAAACATTAAAAGGCTGATGCTTTGATGTATGGTAAAATTAAAAAGAGTTATATTCGCGATCATAACAAATATGTGTGTAAAGATTGATCATAAAAACCAAACGCAGTGTAGGGTTCCTTAATGGCCAGTTACAACATGTGGATTAGTATTTATTGCTCTTGCTATTAAAATTGTAATTTAGTCAACGGCAAATAACGTTAAAACAACAATTTTTTTATTTATTCTAAAATCTATTTTAAGGGGATGCATCTGGACATACATTGTCACTGTTTTTCATACAACCGCTCTTACGCGATTATGACGTTATTACACATTTTTCATTAGATATTTTGGAAACACAGTGTCTTGTGGATGTTATCTAGGCTTCTATGGAAATCAATTTATAAATTTGTGTAAAACTAATCCAATTAAGACCTCTGAAAACCTGCTATTTTCCATGAACTTTGACACTTCATAATTTACTCAAAAAATGAAAAAGTCAAAAAAGTACAACATACAAGTCTAGCAAATTTTATCAAGATTCTAAATAATGACAATGTTTTTCAAAAACTTTTAAAGATTTATAAAAAATCACGTATTTCCTCAGTAAATCACAGAATTGCCGCATGCTAACAGAGTTTACAGGTGTTATCTCTCTTTTCTCTCGTTGTCTTTCACGTTGGATTGCGTTAGATGAAGTAACAAGCTTTTAAACCATGCTCGATGTTTACGACAGGCGAGTGGACAAGCAGCCTCTTAACAAGGAAAGTTACAATAATTCGCTGGCTTTTATTTTAATACTCATAGATAATTGAATTAAAACAAAGGCTAGCGTATGCAAAACCGATTAATAATTAGTACCACGTACAATCATTATGGAGATCAACGGAATCTGCATTGAAATCTCCAAACTCATAGACCGTTATTAAAATTTAGGTCGATCGCTAGCAATAAATATCAACCAAACTTGTTACAAGTGGTGATGCAATAAATGAAACAGCTGCAGATTTCATCAACATTTAATATTGGATTCTGACAAGTTTACATTAAAATATACAACAATCTGAAATTTATACGTAACAATATCTTTGGGTCTCGACTAGACGACACTGTGGCCACTTTGGAGGCACATTCATTTTTACTTACAACTTATTACTAACAGCTACATTTATTATGTTTATAACATACGCGGAGGGTTGGTTTCGAAAAATTGCTCACAGAGAATGGAGGCGATATGACAGCAGTTTCTAGAGGTGTAGTCCGTCTAAAAAGTTAAACGACTTGGGATTTTTTTTATGGTACACTATTAAATCTTTTTTTTTTATAAGTTCGCGCTTGACCGCTATCTCACCTGATGGAAAGCGAAGATGCGGTCGACGATGGAACGCGCTTAACTAGAGGAAACTATTCACTCTCGACTTAAAGATTATCGGGTTGTAGCTATCAGGAAACACAGACTCCGGCAAGGAATTCCACTCCCTAGCTGCACGCACAATGAATGTGTTCCCAAAACGTTTTGTGCGTGTGGTGGGATATCCACCATGTACCGGTGGCGCATCGCCGTACGTCTGGATGTGATGTGTTCGATGATAGAACGGGCTAGGCGGAATTATGTTATGTAATTCCGATGCACACTTCCCGAAATGCAACCGGTAGAAAACCGATAGGCTAGCAACTCTGCTCTGGATCTGTGAACCACTAGCGCGCTGTATGTGTAAATCTTAGCAACAGTGCTGTCGTCTGCATACCCAAAGGTAACGGGCTTAAGCAGATCGTTTATGTACAGCAAGAATAGTGTTGCCGAGAGTACTGACCCCTGAGGGACCCCGGCATTAATAGCCATTTGACTGGACCAGCAGTCATCGATATCCACTCGGATGGACTGGTTACTCAGGAAGTCTGCGATCCAAGCACACAATCCAGCGAATAAACTGAAAGAAGGAAGCTTACTGATAAGGCTTTCGTGCCAGACCCTATCGAAAGCCTTCGAGATATCGAAGGAGACGGCAAGTTCTTCCCCGTGCTTCTCGATGGATGGCATACGCTAGAAGATCTCCAGTTGACCGATTTCGGCGAAAGCCGTATTGACGGTCACTTAGTATATCATTGGTTTCTAGGTAGGTATGCCTGGAGCTTAGTGTTGAGTACACGTTCCATAGCCTTACAGAGAATGGACGTTACTGATAGTCGGTAGTTAGCTGGGTCAGCCCGACTCCCCTTCTTGGGCACGGGCTGTACATTAGCTTGCTTCCATGCAATTGGCACTTTTCCAGCCTTAAATAAAAGCCTAAATAGGCGTGTCAGGATCGGAGACAGTTCAGGTGCACACGTTCTCAGAACAATTGCTGGTATCCCGTCTGGACCGCTAGCCTTGTTCACGTCAAGGTTACGAAGCACCCTACGGACATCCTTCTGATCGATGCATGCATGAATATCCGACCTACTCGCATCGCAACCATCAGGATGAGCAGGGAGCCGAGCATTACCTGGATCTAGACGCGAAGATTCCGCTAAGAGTGAGGCAAATAAATTTGCTTTCACCTCAGCGGTATGTGCCAGCGACCCATCGGATTTCAGCAGTGGCGCTAGTGAGGGGTGGCAGAAATTCGATTCAACCAACTTAGCCAGGGACCAAAACGCCTTACTACCCGCAGGGTATGAAGCTAGTTTGTTCCCGATGCGGCTAATGTGATCGAACCGAGACCTCCGCATCACCTTCTTGCAAGACTTGGCAGTTCTGTTGAAGGCTCTCTTCTTCTGGGTTACGTCATTTGTCTTGTGCATACGAGCGTCAGCCAATGCCTGATATGCCGCGTGCTTGAGAGCGTTAGCGCAATCACACTGCACCAAATCAAGGGCGAGCTTGACCAGACATAGTTACGCCAGAGAACGGAATGTAGTACTCCATCCCCCGCCGCAACACCTCCGACACAGCATCTGCGCACGACGATGGATCTCCCGAAGAAAAGCAAGTAGGCTACCAAGGATAACATGCGAAGAAAGATCAAAGTCAAAGTCAAAAAGTTTTTTATTTCACATAGGCCTACATGGGCACTTATAAAACGGATGCCATCCCAATCTGCTGACCTGTATCGGCAAACCCGCCTGGTGCCTCTAGGGCAGGGATCGGGCGGAGAGTAGACTGTTACAGATTTCACCAGACAGTGGTCGGAACTACCTAACGGTGATGATATCGACACTGAATAGCGGTCTGGATCTGTGTCAGCAGAAGGTCTAAGCAATTGGCTGTGTGCGAATCAACGTCCGGCACCCTTGTTGCTCCCTGGACCAGCTGGGTAAGATATAACGCTAGCGTAAGCTTTCGCGTCTCTCGACCAGCATGGCCTGTGCACTGTTATGGGATGAGCCACTCCTGATGGTGGGCATTAAAATCCCCAGTAACACCAATTGTGCGGAAGGGTACCTCTGCTGAGCCGCATCCGCCGCCTCGCTAAGCCTCTGCACTTTGATCTTTGGAAATGTATTCTACTTTTGTATTGAGAATATCATTAAAAAGACTGAAATAGATACATTCTAAACGAAAGCGTTTTGCATTTTTTAACCGACTTCTAAAAAGGAGGAGGTTCTCAATTCGGATGTTTGTATTTTTTTTATTTTATTTTTTTATGTATGTTCGGGCATAACTTCGTCGCTTGCCAACCGATTTGAAAAATTCTTTTTTTGTTGGAAAGGGTATACTTCCCAAATGGTCCCATAGTCACCAAGTCGGGATCTGATGATGGAATCTTGGCTAAATCGAGGGAACTCCTCAAATATTATAGGCAACTATATAGTCATTTTGATATTTTCATCAAGGAATTAAGCATTTACAGTCAAAAAGTGACATTTGATGAGGTGGAACTGGTTAAGAAGACCAGAAATTGCCAACGGAACTTCATACTCAAACAAATATCACAATGGATGACAATACAAATAAATGAATAGTTATGTTAAAAATGGTATCATCGAAGTAACCTGATGATAGTGATATTTGTTTTGTTTGGAAGATAGGCACCGGAACTCCGTAATTAATCAATGTATCCTACCTGTGTTTGGGCTTATTAGAAATGTCATGAGATGCACTTTGGCTATAAGGTACTATCGAAGTGATCTGATGATAGAGCCGGAAGGTGGAAGGTAGACACGGGAACTTCATATGAAAATTATGTATTCTAGCAGGGTTTGAGTTAATTGGTATTGACATGAGAAAAAAGTACTCTGGCTGTAAGTGTGTTGCAACTAAAAAGTATGAAATAAAAAACTTTTTATAAAAAAAATAAAACCGACTTCACTAAAAAAACACTAAAATGATCAAAATAATTTTAATTTCGGAAGTCGGTGTTAAATAAGGAACAAACAATAACGAAAAACACCGACTTCCGAAATTAAAATTATTTTGATCATTTTAGTGTTTTTTTAGTGAAGTCGGTTTTTATTGTTAAAAAGTCTCCTAATAGTACAAAATAATTTAAAAAATATTTATATTCGATACTTTTTATAAGGTTCTATTAGTAAACTTTGATTATTCGACAAATGTTGTCTGCATTAGATTTAATTTTACCCTAATTATTACCCAAGTGGTTTAACTTTTTAGACAGACTCTAGCACTGACGACACTTTTACACAAATTAAGCGTGTCACGTTGGGATTTTTCGCAGCAGTTTGTTAGTACATTTTGATAGCACGTGTCTGCACTGCTACTTACTAGCGTCAACAGGCGTTCTCAGATAACCTTCAGCAGCGACGGCATCGCCTCTCTACCGCGGTCTTCTTGTGACATCTTCATTCGCTGCAACATCCGCGGCTGCTTAACACTCAGAGCTCGCATTCAATTTCAAACACACAGTTAAGCTAACCTTCTTTTTTGATCTCATTCTTAACTTCTGCTTTCAGTTCGCTCTCACTTTTCGCTTCAGCGCTAACTTCACTTTTCTCCTTATTCTCAAGCTTATCCACATCGATGGAGCTTCTGGATAGTTGTCTTAAAATGTTCTCAAAGATTCGTGGAGCGCTTTTTGTGTTTGGTAGGGAGATGTCTGTTTGTGTGGTGGCGGTCTCGCATTTCTTTTCTTCTTTGACGTCAAGAGGGATGCTTGTCTCTTTCAGGGGGAGGGTCATAGTTTTCTTCTTGGTGCTGAGCTCCGGGTCGTCGGTGCTGGCGCGGCGGCCGATGGCGCGTGTTAGCACGGACCCGAGGAGGTGTGCGCACTTGATGATGTTCTGTGTCTCCCGCGGCGTGAGGTGCAGTCCCTGGGTTCTGATGATGTTGTTGATCGCTTCCATGTTGTCCGGGGAGCGCTTGCAAGAGCCGTCAGAAAATTCTGGAATAAGATACCGAACATTTACTTCACTGAATGGTTTGTTTTGCTTGTTACCCCAGTCAGAAGGAACCAGGCTGTAGTTGTAGGCGTGACGTGCGTACCCCAGTCAGTCAGATCTATGTTGGTGGTACGGTAGGGGTAACGTACGAACCCCTGTAGTCGGTATACTCACTGTCAGTGCGGTAGGGTGCCGTATGTACCCCACTCATCGGTATGCTAGCCATCAGTGCAGTAGCGGTGATGTTCGTACCCCAGTAGTCAGTATGCTCGCTGTCAGTGCGGTAGGGGTGACGCAGGTAGCCCAGTCAGCCAAATCTATGCTGGTGGTGCGGTAGGCGTGACGTACGTACCCCAGTCAGCAGGGTCGACGCCGTCAGTGCGGTATGGCGTGGGGCAGCGGTCGTAGAACCGCTTGACGGGCGCGGAGGGTAGTGAGTTGTTGTAGTTAGCCCAGAAGGCGCACCACTCGCCGTCCAGCGCGTCGGCGCCGGCGGCACGAGGCGCACCAGCCTCGCTACACTCCGCCCAAGTGCTGACGCAGCAACTGCGGACAAGGAGACAAGTGAACAAACTGAAGATAAGCCTGTTGATCTAACACTTGGTGGCCCTGATTGCTATGCAGGACGCCATGGGTTCCCACCGAGGACAATTTTATTTATTTATTTAAACTTCATGTACACTGTAGTGGTACATAGGCGGACTTAATGCAACAAGGTATTCTCTTCCAGTCAACCTTTGGGTTAAGAAAGATATTACTGTAGTAAGTTTGCATAAATAACAAATACTTGAAACGGAAAAAAAAAGTTTTTTATACATAGTATATAATAAAATACACATATATGTGTAATGAAATGACCTCCTTGGAAATGACATTTCATTTTTTTAATTTTTAAGCTGTGGATACGGGGTGACGTATCATTCAATGACAGATGATGTTTAGATTATTTTGTGCATTTTATTGTTATAAAAACTTGAGAGATAATTAAAGGGATATAATTGAGGAGGCGATATTATTAAACTTTAAATGTCGTTTCTTTGTTTTCAGGTGAGATAAAAGTGTAATTTTAGTTAAACGATAATTGTTATACTGTAAAAGCATGTTGAATAAAACAAATCTTTGTTTTCAGAGAAACAATTTGTGGTTTATTTCGAAAATCCTCAATAAAATCCATTATATATGTATGCTAAAATAATAAACTAATAAATACTATGAAAAATATCAAATCTTAAAGAGAACTTAATAACAATTCTGACGAAGAACAAACTAAGGTTGAGAGGACTTCAAGTAGTTCTCGTAGTTCCGAATTTTACGTTTGAAGGAAAATTTACTTTCGGCTTTTTTGATGTCTAGGGGAAGCACATTCCAGAATGTTATGGTGGAAACAGCGTAAGAATTGGACATAAGTAAAGCCAGTACGGTGAGAAGGAACCTGAAGGAGCATGTTTTTGGATGCACGAAGGTTATGATTATGAAAACTGCCCGACACATTAAAATATTGTACGAGCATTTATTCTGTGTCTGAGTGTAATCTATATATATCTGTAGCAGGGAAATGACGATATTAGGGATTTCAATTTCATTTTCTTTTTTTTTAAAAATACAAAAAGAAATTTAAGCGAATTGTATTTCGCACTTTTTAACAGCGTAAATGGCAAAACATGCCATTTGGCTTTTCCTGTATTAAAAATAACAATATTTCTAATATTCTCGACGTAGGAACCTAGATAAATATTGTCTATAACCGAATATCATCATAATATGTTGGAAATATGCTCCAACTGCAAATGAGCGTGGTATTACGTTTGTATGGAAGTTCATCCGTCGCCGGCCCCTTAAAAGTATGCGAAGTTCAACAATTAAGACAACTTTTAACTCTTGATGGAAAATCTTGTTATTTATTTAAACAAGGCAGTGATTTGTGGCACCTTGAATCACACAAAACATTTAGCTTCTTGCAAATACATCTTTTGGTTTTGCACTAGACCTTTGTCTTTTTACAATTACATTTTTTAAAGCCTTTTCCTCCAAAGTAGACATTCTTCCAGCTAATAACAGTTTAATTTGTGGCACTGAGACTATGAATGTTGTATTGTTTTTAGATTTGAGTTTCGGGGTAACCATTACTTTAATATAATTGCCAGCTGAAGACTCAATTTTATAAACACCACATTTTATCTTTAATACCGTGCCGCAATACCATTCTGTCCGTGTGGGTACTAGAGCGGGCAAAAGAAATGCATGGCTCGATTTTTATTCCGCAGTATCCGCTTTTCTGACATACAGACTATACTAGACTAGGTATGCGGAACAGAGAGTAAAGTCCCACATAGCTCCATTGATAAGGGAGGATCCTCCGACCAGACAGGTGTTATGGTCTGGTGGGCTACTGCCCGATAGATGATTTGGGACTGTCGTATATGTTCAAATCGCGCGGAGAACTTTGATTGCGTGATGCAGGATTTTGTATTTTCTTCGTAGTTCTTATGTGGCGCCATAGATGTCGCTACATCACTCCCCTCCGGAGATCGGAGATCGATGGTTCTTGATGCGTGCCAGGCCAGCGTAGGTTGGTTCCAGTGGGTCGGAACCGATGCCCCATAGTTGTCGGTGAGTCGGAACTGTCTGCGGTGATGCCCCAGTGAGTCGGGTGTTGGTATCCCAGTGAGTCGGAATGATGCCCCAGTGAGTCGGGGTGATGATGTCCCAGTGAGTCGGGATGATGCCCCAGTGAGTCGGGTGGTGCTGTCCCAGTGAGTCGGGACGATGCTGCAGGCTCCAGTGAGTCGGAGTAGTGCTGCTGGCTCCAGTGTTGACTGTTGGCGTCGACCAGGAGAGGTTCTTCATGGCTCTTCATGTGACTGGCCGAAGATGCGGTGTGCCAAGCCACGGTCGCTGATGAGGCTGAAGGTG
The DNA here is from genome assembly GCA_910589285.2 of Mythimna ferrago. Taxonomy (NCBI): domain Eukaryota; kingdom Metazoa; phylum Arthropoda; class Insecta; order Lepidoptera; family Noctuidae; genus Mythimna; species Mythimna ferrago. Next base: position 13,381,749 of record OU342700.1, read on the forward strand.
ATGACCAGGTATGACCAGGTAGGCATGCTGGTGGTCAGGATACCCTCTATAGCCTTGGGTGCTGGCTGTATGGCTCGCTGCTCGAAAGCTTGAGGAAGTGATGATGACGTCACGAAGTAGTAGCTGCACGAAGGCTGCGCTGACGTTCTTTGTCGAGGGTCACCAGTTTGGAGGTATGCGGAACAGAGAGTAAAGTCCCGCATACTACCTTTGAAAAGGGAGGATCCTCCGACCAGACAGGTGTCATGGTCTGGTGGGCTACTGCCCGATAGATGATTTCGGACTGTCGTATATGTTCAAATCGCGCGGAGAACTTTGATTGCGTGATGCAGGATTTTGTATTTTCTTCGTAGTTCTTATGTGGCGCCATAGATGTCACTACAACTAGATTAAGTTTAGTGAAATGACATATCACTGACGATAAATTGGTGTTTTGTCAAATCACTAGACACTTTTAGTAAGAAGACGTAATAATCAAGAATAATCGACATCTACTGGGATTTTCAAACTAAAACAGCATAAAACGTTTACATTTTTTTTTTAATGATTTTTTTCCCTCAGTTTTAGGTCAATCGATTTAAAAATAATTTGGGGTGTCTCAGGTTATCGCCATGCCCTCGTGGGGGCGATCGGCGGCGGAGACCTTTCGCGCCGGGCCTTGGTTGAGGCCATGGTCCGGAGCGAGGAGGAGAGGCAGGCGGTCGCCGACTTCTGCGAAGCAGTAATGCTCGCAAAGGAGGAGGCCGAACGCATCAGGCAACGGCGTTATCGCCGCCGCCGCCGCCGGGATTCTGATGCCGATTTCCGGCCACCGTAGGCGCGGGCATGCGGACAGTGAGCAATGGGTAGCTCGCCTTCCAGCCGTCCGGTAACTGTCCGGACCAAGCCCAAGTCGTCGACGGCGCGCACTGTTCCCGCGCGCCTCAAGGAGTTGTCAGCAACAGTAGGGACCCAGCCGGGTCGAAGCCTACTGGGGCCAGGGTTATCCGAAAGGGCGCTCGAGCCCCGGTATGAAAGCTAGAAGGAACAAGGTGGGTCTTTAAGTCAGTAAGAGTCTCAATCAGTCAATGCATGATTTTTTCCCACCATAAAAAACCGGCCAAGTGCGAGTCGGACTCGCCCATGGAGGGTTCCGTAGCAGCAAGTAACATAATATAAAAGTTCTAATAATTCGTTGTAACTTTGATCGATGTTTTAACAATAGTGTATTTTTTTAGATTTATGACGTATTAAAAAAAAACCACTTACTAGATCTCGTTCAAACCAATTTTCGTTGGTAGTTTATATGGTAATGTACATCATATACTTTTTTTTAGTTTTATCGTTCTCTTATTTTAGAAGTTACAGGGGGGGGGACACACATTTTATCACTTTGGAAGTTTCTCTCGCGTAAACTATTCAATTTAGAAAAAAATGATATTAGAAACCTCAATATCATTTTTGAAGACCTATCCATAGATACCCCACACGTATGGGTTTGAAGAAAAAAAAATTTTTGAGTTTCAGTTCTAAGTATGGGGACCCCCAAAATTGATTGCTCTTTTTCTATTTTTGTGTGAAAATCTTAAAGCGGTTCACAGAATACATCTACTTACTAAGTTTCAAAAGTATAGCTCTTATACTTTCGGAAAAAAGTGGCTGTGACATACGGACGGACAGACAGACAGACAGACATGACGAATCTATAAGGATTCCGGTTTTGCCATTTGGCTACGGAACTCTAAAAAAGTGTCTCGGGTTTTACGCCTTTTAAGAGAGTAGTGGTGGCTGAGTGGTAGTGGCTCCGACTTACAGATAATCAACCTGTAGAAGTTTTCAGTTGTGGGCGTCACCTAAAATGTACGTATTTGACGTAAATAAATTTTATACGTTTACATGTGTAACTTGATGTATTACTTAGGCTTTGTTTCATCGCAATCGGTTGACTATATATAAAATTCATTAACTGTTAGGCAGTACGGAGTTCTCAGGGTCAGTCTGTTAGTCTATATTTATAAAACTTCATGCAATACAAAGGTACAAAGGCGGACTTAATGCCTTAAGCGTTCTTTACCAGTCAACCAAGGGTGGTGAAGAGAAAACATGCCAGGAGCACAGGAAAAAAGAAAAGATTAAGAAGAAAACAAGGGAACAAATATATACAGGGTTATTTGTAAATCACTACCAACCTTGCAGGACTGTATCACTGACATCATAAACAACAACTTTTGTTCTTTGACTTTTTACAAAACATAATAAATTTACTAAAAACAAACCTTCAAGATTTCGTTGTTCTATCTGACACATTTCAACTTTATATTTTTCTGTATCTACTGCACCCGTGCACTGTTCTCGTAATAATAATAAGCAAGCTTCCGAAACATGCAATGATCATCACACCTAGCAAGCATTTGCACCATTACCGTGTAAGTGCTCGACATTAGAATATTGATACACCATCATTAAAGATATTACGTCCGCACCGCCGAATTTCGCTACAAAAACACGTATGACGCGACTCAAACGCATCAAGGCGACCGACCGTCAAGTGAGGGCTACCCGTAAATAGGTCAAGTTCATGTTCAGCTACCTTCTGCTATTGTATTATTGCTTGCTTTGCATAGACTTCGATGGCGGCGGCGAGTGACGCCGTGGATAAAAAATATATAAAAAACATTCCATTGTGTTTCAAGCTTTGGTGATTTTACCGTTTAATGGTAAGATACAGAATATTAGTGAATAGTAAATAATTGATCTCAATTAGCCAAAATAAATTTTGATTTGTTAAAAATTTTACAAATATTGTTTTATTTCATTAAACCTTCACATGACCTGATTTTTTTACAAAAAAAAAATGTCACGCCGCCGGCGTCGCGCCGCCGCCGACAAAATTGTAGTCGGCGCGCATGTCTACTGATTTACACATGCATGCGGCTCAATGGGTAACAATTTGTAAGACTTGATTACAGACAAACATTACGCCACCTGTCGTAATGTTTGTCCGTAATCAAGTCGACAGGTGATAATAAATAAAAGCATGTAACAAAGAACAAATGAAAGAAAAATAGAGATAAATTATGCACTTAATTATGCACAGATAACACTTGATGAAACCGATAAAGAAGTAGAACAATCGTCAAGCTTAGGTACCTGGACAGCTGTAAGTCCTGACTGCGAGGGGACAGAGCCTGCTGCGAGGCGCGCGTGGGGAGCGTGCGCGGGGAGAGGTCTGCCGACGACTGCCCCGAATACTCCGGGGACACCGACGAGTAGTCTAGCTCAGCGGGAGCTCTGCGAGACAAAAGTACTAATCAAAGGCTCCTAACGCGATCCATTATACTTAAATTGAACTGTTATTGGGATGGAGCTGTACACCACTAATGTTTAATTAGTTCTTCTTTTTAGTCGTACACTCTTGACAGAATGGTCGTGGTCATATCTCGGTCGAGTCCCGCTCCACCGCCTCTCTCGCTCTCTGTATTTGGCGGCTTGGGAGCCTTCATTTACGCTGCAGTGTGTCACGGTTTTGATGAGGTCCGTCCAACGTGTTGGAGAGCGTTTTAATAAGTATAAATACTTGAAGCGTGAGTAACGCGAACGTGATCAGATCGTCACACCACCATCGCCACGGTCCACTTCGATGACGTAGGCCTCCCACAGGCGTCTAACGCGAATCACGCCCATCTGCCCGGGCGTATTCGTTCCTTCATATATAGGAGAAATATTAAGAGTAAGAGAAAAGGTAAACCCAGGTTATCCCTTCCTATCTGTTGGTTTAGACTTCGCCGGCACATTTTTTTATTGACAATCGTAAAGGCCGTGGAAGCCGCGTCATAAAATGTTATAAATGCATATTCATTTGCCTGAATTATAAATGCATTCACCTTGAGGCTGTCAGTGATTTGACGAAAGATGCGTTTATAATGACCCTCAGGAGATTCATTGCTTGTCGCGGAAAACCAGCGGAAATATTCAGCGATAATACAACAAATTTTGTGGCCGCAGCTAAAGAAAAGATTTCTAAAGCAAACAGGTGTGGTAATCTTGGCTGATGGTGAGGTGTAGGTAATGGTACTTGATATGGTTGGTGATAAACTACGGGAATCTTCTGTGACGACGTACGCAGGCTTCAACTGGTTGATCGATATGTTTGCTTGTTGATTGGGTAGCTGTATGGTGTAGACTTTATCTGCGGGACGCACATAAAACAGTTACTGCGTTGCGATAGGCATGCGCGCGCGTCTACTCTCTAGTGGGCGTACACGAGACCTATGTCCGGAGCAGCGATTGGACAATAGTTTTGGCGCCGGGAAAGGGAACAGTACAGTATTTAGAAATTGGACAATAGTTATAGCGTAACGCATACGAACAAAGTGAAAGTGGCTTTATTGGTTAGTTAGCTTTAGCGGGACATTCGGTACACTATTATTGGTTAAGAGTTAGCATTTCTTATTGGTTAAATTCTTAGGTAGTCCGTAACATTGTACATTAGTATAAAAGGAGGTGCATGGTTAAAATATACACATTCAGTTTTGGAGTCAAGATCATAACTTCCACTTCCTACTATCCCCAAAAAACTATAACTTTCAAATTCATTCCTGCTTACTCTCCTCATATCGGTGGCCTATGGGAGGCCGGGGTAAATCCGGCCAAGCACCATATAAAACATGTTATTGGCAATAGCCACTGGACCTACGAAGAACAGTGCCGGATCTAAGGGGGGGCAAACCGGGGCACTTGCCCCGGGCGGCAGTTTCATGGGGGCGCTAAATCCTTGAGACGAGAATTCGAAATATCGAACAAATGAAGCCTCTTTTCCAACAATCTCATAGGTTTTTATCAAGTAATCGAATCTTATTATAATATGTTTGAAAAACAAACTTTTCTATTTCCATACGCCCAGTTAGAAACATACTAAGTGATTTATAAACGCATCTTAACAGATCAAGTAAATTTTTGAACGCGTGCGTAGTGTCCGTGATCTTTCTGCCAAGGGGAATCCCCGTCACATATCTATACGAGCCGAGCCGAACAAATTCAAACAGTTGGAACGTCAAGTGACAACACTGTTTGTTTATGTGGTTGATTGCGTTTGCGAGTAATCAGCGTTAATAAAATAAGTAATTTATTAGTGAAATCATATATTCTAGATTCTTTCGCAGAAAAGAACGCACGCCGTGTAAAGTTGTAGTCTTTTCTGGTTATATATTTTTTCTGTGTTTCTGTTTTATGTCACAAATGAAAGTTATTAGTTATTAGATAATAAAAAGTTTAAATTTATTAAAGGATTATTATTTTAACCATTTGTTAAAATAATAATCCTTTAATAAATTCAGAAAAATGCTACTCATTGGCAGTATTAACAGTTTTTCTCAAACAGTGAAGGGAGGGGGCGCCAGTATCAAGGTTTTGCCCCGGTTCGAAAAAATCGTAGATCCGGGGCTGACGAAGAAACATCAACTTTGTTTGCACGGCAGCACTTCTGGTAAGTTGGAGCAAAGAATATCTGTCAGAATTACAGCAAAGAACTAAGTGGCGGACTGATACATCCAAATTGAACGTCGGAGATAACAATATAGTGCTGCTAGCAGACGACAATTCCTCCCCGCTGCAATGGAGACTCGGACACGTGGTGCGTCTCATCTACGGACTGGACAAAATACCAAGAGTCGCGGATGTCAACAGTACTAAGGGTTGCGTACGCCGGTCCTTGGTACGGCTCTGCCCGTTACCAACAGCGGATGAACTCAAGGGTTGAAAGGGTCAGTCTTTCAACGGCCGGGAAGATGTCACAGCGCAGCTACAAGCGCCTACTCCAGAAATTGTACAAATCATTGCCGACATAATTTTGATAGGCGTTTGCTAATTAATACCAAAATTGTTTACCTCCTTCACTAGCGCCGGAACATCTTTTACCTTTGGTTAGAGAACGATGTATTTAACGAAAAGCATTTGTCGCCAAGATGACTCAGCCATCTCTTCCACGGATGCTCTGGTTCAGCGAATTTGAATGAATTGAATAGACAGGAGGACCCCGATTCGGCCACAACCCACTCAACAGCTTTGGATTTATGATGCGCAAAGTCGATTCTCCCAATTATGTTATCTGTGGCACTGTAGAAAATGTGCATTATATTCTGTCGGAGTGTGTGCTTGTTGGGGTCCAAAGCTGTTTTGTCAAAATAGAGTTCTAGCCTCACCTTTAACAGATGCTAGAATACTTTATCGTATTAATCGTATTATTAAGGATATAAGGTTGCGGGTAGACTAGTAAATATGTTTTAAAATATTTTTATTAAATCATCGGGGTGACATAATCTGTTTAAAAAAATGTGATTGAAAAAAAAAAGACATTAATCAACGAATTTGTTGTGGTTAACAGCTATCTACTAATAGATGTAAATGGAGGAGTCAATAGTGTTTGATTGAGATTTTGATTAGGTTAACATAAGGAAAGAAAAATAAAAATATATACTGGACCAATAAGTGACAGGTATTCCGTACTAACGTAAAATCAATAATTAAAAAAAAACTACGTAGGGACTTAAAACTAAAATATGCTATAGTAAACGCCTGATGAAATATATATACTGGCCTGTTGGTCTAGTGGTTAGTGACCCTGACTGCTATGCCGGAGGTCGTGGGTTCGATTCCCACCCAGGACAAATGTTTGTGTGATGAGCATAATCATTTGTTCTTTGTCTGGGTGTAATTTATCTATAATATGTATGTATATAAAAATATATAAGTATGTTTATTAGTTGTCTAGTACCCATAACACAAGCTCTGCTTAGCTTGGGACTAGACGGCGTTTGTGTGATAGTTGTGGAATATTATTATTATTATTATTATTATTATTATTATTATTATATCGTAATTAGTAACACGACGTGAATAGAATCATTGTGGCAGGCGTTGAGGTCGGTTTCTAAACAGTACTGAAAAGAAAATAAAAATGAAAAGAGCTGCACTATTTTATGTACCTTTCCATAGCCACTAGAGGGCGTCACCGTGTGTTTACTTTTTACAACGCTCTTTTTTTTGAATAATTATTTAAAATAGTAAAAGTGCAAAACATTGGTATTTTCTGGACATAAGCTAAAGTTTGAGTGATAAATAACCTTATTATCCTTAGATCTTATTATCTGTGCAAAATAAAACTTAGAAGTGAACTTTGTTGTGAAGTGTAAAACTTAGTGTTCCAACAATCATATCCAGCAAGAAATCTACATCTGAGGGCTTTAAGATTGGAGTTGGTCTGGCAGCGTCCTCGACAGGTGTTTACAGTGTCAAAACAACATCGCAGCTAAGTGCAAAAGAAATTTCCTTAGACCACAACAACGATCAAAGTTGCAGTGTCATTAGCGAGTTTTAGTAGAACGCCATCTATTGGTACACTTGAGAAATACGGTGTCGGTTAGTTAACCATTTGACCGATAACAACAACTGCCCATCATTCATTGATCCTGCCTTGTAGTCAATAGATTTCCTTCGTTGCAACCTACACAGCGTAGAGGGCGCTAGTAGTGTGGACCGCAGCAGCAGCAGGGACCCAGCCGGGTCGAAGCCTACTGGGGCCAGGGTTATCCGAAAGGGCGCTCGAGCCCCGGTATGAAGGCTAGAAGGAACGGGGTAGGTCTTTTAGTCAGTAAGAGTCTGACACTATCTCCCGCTCCGCCCAAGAGCGGGGGATATCATTGCATCATTTTTTCCCACCATAAAAAAAAGGTGACATCGATTGTCGAATAGTAGAACGAAGTACAGTACCTACTAATTTTTCAACTGCTCTCTAACTTAGTACAAAGAAATGTCAACGGAGGGTGCCAAAATATCAACATTAGAACAACTAATAAGAGAATAGAGAATTGATATTAAAAAAGACTCTGAAGAGTCACTAAGCCAACGACACTAGAATTACACAAAACATAAATAAAAGTCTGGACCAGAAATTCAATAAAATTCAAGAAGAAATAGACCAAATTAAAGAAAATGGAGTAAAACAAAACCAAAGAATTCTTGAAATAGAAAAACACATTAGATTCCGTAATATTATATTCTTCGAGGTGGAAGAGGGAGATAGGCCATATGAAGATTTAGAAAGAAACATCTTACACGAAGATTTAAACATTGATGGCGCACCCAACGAACGAAAAATGATTAGAAGAATGGGTAAAAAAGCAGAAAATAAAGCCATACCCATACCACCCATAACTGTAACCTTTACTTCTTATGGCAGAAAAATATCTATTTTAAAAAACAAAAAGAACCTCAAAGATAAACAGATAAATATAAATGAGGACTACCCAAAACAAATCTTAGAGAAGAGAAGATAATTAAAAAAGCAAGTACAAGCAGAAAGAGAAAAAGGAAAGATAGCGTTCTTACGTTATGACCTCCTTATAGTGAAGGAGATAGACACCCATGTTGAAAAAAATAGCAATAAGGAAGATTTAAATGAACCTAAAAATAAACAAACACTCACAAATAAAAGAGAATTAGAAATTACTCCAATAAACCAAGTATCAATTGCATATCAAAACAAAGCTAGATCGCCAAAGGGACAAATCAGCAAACGAACTAAAAGGATTAAAAATAAAGTACATACAGGCCATTGACAAGCTACTTACATAATATGCAGAATCAGGATACACTGAGACATGCTACAGCCCTCTCTTCAGATGAATCAAAATAGCAAAAAGCAAGGCCCCCAAATGCAACACATACAAACAATACAAAATACAACAAAAATCCACCACAAACATAAATAATACCCTGAAAAAACCTCTACCAGAACGGCCGGTCACCGCGCGGGCAGTAGACCAAAACCTTCCAAAGCAAACTGAAGAAATATTAAATCAACCTGTATAAAAATCAAAATACTACAGAGCTACTTACAACGTTAGATCATTAGCGAGTGAAACAAAAACAATAGAACTTGAGTATGCAATTTCTTTTATAAAGTGGGATATTTTAGGAATCTCAGAAGTACGAAGAGAAGGTAATGCGATAGAAGATAGAGGTAGTTATGTACTATACTACTATGGACAAACGAAAGGAGCAAGGGGTGTGGGTTTTTCTAGTGAAAAAACAAAAACACTTGCAAGTACAAGATTTTATTCCGACATCGGAAAGAGTCGTGACTTTGAAAGTAAATATCCAAGACAAAATTTTAGTGTCCAACCGAAACTGGTTTTTCAACCGAAACCGAATTTCGGCAACAGTCTCAGTTTCAGCCGAAACCGAAACTTCCTTACAAGGACCATGTTTTGAGGGAAAAATAAAGAAAACGTTATTTTGAATAATCAGTCAGTCCTTATTTTTTTAATGTTTTTAAATTTAGGACTTCATTGACTATCATGAATTTTACTGCACTTGATTTTAGTTTGGGAGTAGGTAAAACGAACTGCAAACACAAGCCAGTCCCCGGAGGACACGGTGGAACATACGGTAGAGGTGTGCCCCGCCTGGGCAGAGCACCGCTTTGTCCACATTGGGGCGTTGAGCCTTGGTACAGGCCATTGTCCACAGCGAGGAAGAGTGCAGGTGGTCGCCTCCTTCTGTGAAGCAGTAATACTAGCAAAGGTGGCGCCGGGATTCCGATCTTGATTTCCAGTCACAATAGGCGCGAGCTCTACCGTCCGGCAACCGTCCGGACCGAGCTCAGGTTGTCGACAGCACGTCTCAATCCTCTCAAGGAGTTGTCAGCAACCGTAGGGGTCCAGCAGGGTCAAAGCCTACTGGGGGCCTAGACAAAGTTACATTTTCATCAACGATAACAAAATTCGATATCTCCGAAATGTATGAAACTGACATAAGCTTTCGAATTGTCACGTGATCGATCGCTAATTGCTAGACAATACCGAAACGACGACGAACTTCGATCAACATAAACGATATTCTCATCTAGCAATTAGCGATCGATCACGTGACAGTTCGAAAGCTTATGTCAGTTTCATACATTTCGGAGATATCGGATTTCGTCATCGTTGATGAAAATGTAACGTTGTCTAGGTCCCGCTATGATGAGATGTACTAAATCTGTTATTTTCGTGGGCGATATGAACGCCAAAATAGGTAAACAGGAACCTGGCGAGCACATGACAAGGGGTAGCTATGGGTTCGGAAAAAGGAACCAAAGAGGTCAAATGTTCATAAACTTCTGTCACCAATACCGACTCAAAGTAGCTAACACTCTGTTTAATAAACCAGAAAAATTGAGATGGACGTGGAAGTCGCCTGATGGTTACACTAGAAACGAAATTGATTTTATAGCAGCAAAACAAACCGAAAGTAAACGTCGAAGTGATAAACAGATTTTTACACTCTAGTGATCACAGATTAGTTAGGATGACGCTCAGATTAAAAAATATAAAGAAATCGCGACCAATATACAGAACTGGCGCACAAACTTCTGTAGATTACAACCGATTTGAAAAAGAATTCTTGATTCAGACAGGAACTAAAAGTGAAACAGTACAAACCCTTTATGATAAGTTAGAAACAACACTTGCGAACCAAAATGGACTCGTTCTATCGGCAATTATTACATAATTCCTACGATGTGATTGTTCTAACGGAGACGTGGTTAATAGATGGTGATTTAAATTCGGAGTTGTTTGATGATCGTTATTTGGTGTGGCGCCGTGACCGGGTTTATGCTTTGACTGGACAAAGGAGGGGTGGTGGTGTGCTTATAGCGACGGGTAGGAAGTAACCTGTCACTTCTCAACCGCTCTTACACTCCTCGGCGGAGGGTCTTTGGATCAATATAGGTACTATCACTTGCAAAAGTCCATAAGAATTCTTAAAACTTATTCGTTTGACGTTTAGTTTGACTTACGACCTTTTATTTTCAAGTTTCGCCAACAAATGATTGAAATTCACAATTTCATCAATTTATCATAAGACAAGATGGCCCAGTGGTATAGGCACACAGTTTGAAGCGCAAATCAGTGTGCCGCAAGTTCAAATCCCACGCAATTATTGACTTTTTGTAAGTTCTTACCCGATTGGAAGTTATGTATTTGCATTACATATATTAAATTATTCTTTAACTTGTTCACACATTTCTTAGAGTTAGAAAGGTAGATCACAAAAAAACTAAATAAAGAATTAGATTTCTGCGAGGTAGACATGAGTTTTAACTTAACCGAAATGAACTGTCGTTTGGTTGTAGTTGTTGGTTAGTGACGTGAGGTTGACAGTATTGTAATATTCGCAAAATGCAGGCTAATATTAGTATTGAAGTGAGGGCGACTATCATTGGGCTGCATAAAAGTGGTCTTAATAAAACACAAATATCTGAAGAAACCGGACTGAATGTGAGTATAATAGCTATTAATGAATTGTAACTTTATTACAAATTAATCTTCTAATTAAAACGTATGCCATTTATGAATCCATTCATCGTATCTTTATGAGGTTTAAAAGAGAAATACGTAAATCGTTGGGTTTATTGGATTGGTTATTGGATTAATAAATGCAGTTTTATTTTAAAATTATATTCAATAATTATGATTATTAACATTTTATATAATGAAAATGAAGTGAAGTAGGTATAGCTGCCTAATAGATATTTTTTTTTATTTTAGAAAAATACTGTAAATCTTTGGCTAAAAAGATATGAGGAAGAAGGTAGCCTTGCTAGTCGAAAGAGAAGTGGGAGACCGAAGCTTATTAGCGAGGCGCAGCGACGACATAAGTATGGTGGACGTATACGAAACGAATGGTTTCGCACCAACGAGACATTTTGCGGAATTATATGACACCTCGATGGATACTGTTCGCCGTGCACTTCACGCTGAAGGCGTGCATCACAGAAAACCTGCTAAAAAGCCGTACTTGACAGAGAGGCACAAACAAGAACGATTACGTTTCGCACTAAATATTTAATGTTAACTAAACTAAATGGCCTACCATTTTATTTTAACATATCTGTGATTATTCGTTAACAAACACTGTATTATATTGTGTTTACTTTCGTTTAAAACAGCTATATCTTTTAACTTGTGCCATCGCCTCATCTTAAGAATGCAGTGAACTCGCTATCAATTTTGTTGACAATAATCATGAGTCTATTTCGTTTTTTATTCTTCTACCCGCACTGTTTTAACATAATACTATAGTTCAATTTATTTTTCTCATCTAATTGACGATTATCTTGTGAGAACTAAAGTTCTTTTAACAGAAATTAAGGTTTGGTTTCAATCTTCTTTTCGTCAAGAAAATGAACAATTAAGCTATGACCTCAATACATTCATTGTGACGTTACACAAAAATAAAATGTTTACAAAGTCCAAATCATATATCACTTTTCAATAAATAACTGGATTTAAACAATTACCTATATTTTATTTTATTAAAATTTGAATATCCGTTCATTGTTACGTTATTCATATTATGAATGGTCTAAGTGGGTATACTTCCAACAAACAATCTTAGGCGTAACATAGATAACGGTTACAAGATAACTTTTTGTCTAGGTAACAATTCGACGTCACAATTCTCATAAATGTTTAATTTGTAAATATAAAGAATAAACATTTTTATTAAACACGTCTTTTTATTTCCACCTTATAACATCGAAAAGATGTAACAACTAAATAATTGCAAATTACGAATGTGATTCTTCTTGTGGTTAATAGATCACATTCGTAATTTGCAACTATTTAGTGCAAAAAATGCATTAGTATTTTTCCTATAAATATAAAAAAAACAACTATATCAATATAGATTGGAAATTTTCAAAGTAAGAAATAACTGCAACGGACCGACCATGATTTGAACTCGGGTTACGTGATTTGCGAATCCAACACTTAGTTCACACGGCTACCAGCACATGACGTATTTGGGCGAATTTTATTAATGCTATGGTAAGAACAGAAAAATAATAATGTTTTTAAGCTCAGTGCGACGACAGTTCCTTAGTGTGTGTTATCTGTGGAATGTGGATACTCATACATGCGCACACATACGCACGGAAGTATCGCGCTCGCTCGGTTCGTAGCAATGTAATCTTTAGCGTTCCTATGGACTTTTGCGGCCTTACTGTACTTCCCAAATGGTCCCATAGTTACCAAGTCGGGATCTGATGATGGAATATTGGCGAAATCGACGGAACTCCTCAAATATTAAGGCAAACATATAGTTCTTTTGATATTTTCATCAAAGACTTAAGCATTTACAGTCAAAAAATGTCATTTGATGAAGTGGAACTGGTGAAAAGACCAGAAATGGCCAACGGAAGTTCATACTCCCCTTCCCTCCGGATTCTGAGGCAATCAGACGTGTTTTAAGTTAACCATATTTCATTAAAATTAAAAATTTGCTAAATTTGTTTGAGAATAAAACAGAATAAAAAATAGGAGTGCATAAAACCAAGGAAGACCGTGCTACAGTTACCACCTACTATCACCGCTACACCGGCTCCTGCTCAACGGAAATACTGTACTGTCCAGACTGCGCGAAGTAACGCCCTTACGCCCACTTTCATTCAAGCTATCCGACCATCATCGAGGTGTGACAAGGACGCGCTGTTGTTGATGACAAGGAACAAATCATCGTGAGTAAGACACACAGATAACTTTTATTTTGCGGAGGTCTACTTATGATTGACGGAAAGCCATTTTGCTCCAATCTGTCGATAGCCACCAGTCTAAGCTGAACCACCATTCTAGGAAGACAAAGAAACGTACTTAATTTACTGGTACCCTGGTACTTACAAAATAATTTTAATATGTCTCTAACCCGTACACCGCCAAGTACGTCACCAGCTCCGACATCCGCAGCAACATTGCCTGTTGAAATTATTCAGGCGCATCCTTCTGTTCATAGTTCTTCCGAGCCAAACCCCAGTCTGGCGGACTCTCTCGCGTCAGATGTTCCTTCGAGCTATAACTCTCGTAACGTCAAACGAAAGTACTCGGGAGCTAATCAAGACAATAAGTTATCTGATTTTATGTCTGAAATGAAGCAAATGTTCCACGATTTTAGGCTCCAACAAGATGAAAAGTACGAAAAGCTGTTATCTCTAACAGCATTCATGAATCATTCGACCACCTGACTATTCAACACAACAGCCTCAAATCTCAGGTAGAGCAGTTGGAGGGTGAGCGTAAGGGACATCTGCTTCATATTCGCGAACTCGAAAGTAAGCTAGAAAGGATGGAGCAAAGCTCAAGATCAACGTGTATTGAGATTCGCAATATCCCAAGCAGCAAGACTGAATCCAAACCCACCCTTCTAGACACCATATTAGGAGCAGCCAAATTGATTGATGTTAAAATGGAGCCGAGAGACGTGAAGGACTTATTCCGCATCAAAACTAAAGATCCGGCTTTTAAACCAATCATTGTGGACTTTACCTCTGTGCTCCTCAAAGAGGAATTTCTCTTGAAGTTTCGAAATCACAACAAATCTTCCTACAAACTAACTACGGAACATCTTAAATTGAGCGGCCCAGCTAAGCCTATCTACATCTCAGAAAACCTGTCTGCCAGGAACAAAAAGCTGTTTTTCCTGGCTCGTGATGCTGCTAAGACGAACGACTTCCAGTTCTGCTGGGTCTCGCATGGAAAAATATTTGTTCGTGAAAAAGTTGGAAAACCACATCTTCAAATCAATAATGAGGCAGATCTGGCTCGCGTCATCAAATCAGCGTGACTCCTTGTGTTCTGTCCGAGAAATCTGTTTATAATAATCTTAGTGCATGGGCGCATAAAGTGCCAAATTATTTTTATTTTTATTTTTTATGTCTTTTTTTCTGTTTTCTGTTAAACACTTTTTATTTTTGTACGTTGCCGTCTACACACAATTTTTACTTCTTGCATATTATTATCACACCTCATTCCCACACTACACATTCCACATACTTCACACATCACCCCAATATTGGAGTTCCTATATTCTACTGGACACTTTCAGGTTTTATTACTTTTCACCCTTCATTGTTTTTTATTTAACCACTACAATCTACCTTTTAGTCGCTCTAAATTATAGTACTCTTGAGAGTACCGGGTCAAAACCTTTTTCTTGTCCCTCGGTTGCAACAAGAATAAAGTATGGATGATCTGTCCTTGATTGGCAATGAGGTAGAACATGTTTCTGTCTCAAGCAGTTATATTTGCTCTCCTGAAAGTAGTGTAAATTATCTAAACAAGTCCTTGCACGACCTTAAAATATTGCATACCAACATACGAAGTCTCAACTGCAATTTTGATAATCTTGTATTATTTATGAGTAGACTGCCATACTTACCAGACGTTGTTATACTTACGGAGTGCTGGTTGAGCAAGTGTCATAACATCCCCACTTTAACTGGGTATAACTCACACATTTCATCTTTTAAAAATCAAAACGATGGTGTAGTTGCATACATCAGAGATTGTTATAATCCTACTGTTGAAACACCTGAATTCAGCGATGCCAATTGTTTAATTCTCAAATTTTCGGATAAAGTTTCTCTTATTGCTTTATATCGCTCTCCTTCATGTAGAGATCTGACACGTTTTCTGTATAGTCTTGACTGCATACTTGGGACTCTCACTCAGTTTAGAACCACAGCCTTAATTGGTGACATTAACATAAATATTGCACCAGATATTTCTGACCAAAATGCCGACGAATATTTAAATCTTACAGCATATCATGGAATGCTTGCCGCTCACACTTTCCCTACTAGACTGTCAAGCTGCTTGGATCATGTAATAATTCGCTGCCATACCCCTGCTACAACTCTGGTACTTGATTCTCTCATAACGGATCACTCTCCTCTCATCCTTTTCTGTAGCATGAACACGAAAACCAAACATAACCAAACCCTTTCTAAGCCCAAGATCGATCTCCCTGGGGTTGTCGACTGCATCGCGAATACTGACTTCTCACCTGTCTTTAACTCTGCTAATGCCAATGAAGCTGCTGCGTCCTTTGTCTCTATGATGGCTGCTGCTATTGAAGCTCATACTATATCTTCATTACCACCAAGTAGACGTCGCATTATCAAACCTTGGATTACCCCGGGCCTATTGAGGTGCATACGTCATAGAGATAGATTATACCGAATCTTCAAAAAATGTCCTGATAATGACACACATAAGTTAGTCTTGTTTCGATATCGAAATTTTTGCAACAATTTACTAAAAAAGATCAAGAGTGAGTACGAACGCGCAGAGTTTGGAAAGGCCAAGGGAAATCCGAAAGCTACATGGACTCTTATTAAACAGATCGCTCATTTAAACCAAAACCGAACACCCTCCTTAGACCTTTTAAAATCCTGTGACGATCCTTCACATTCAGTTGACATGGTAAATAGCTACTTTGCTAATGTTGGTAGACTTTTAGCAGTTAATATCCAGCAATCTGACCCGTGTTCTTCTCCTACCTCTTTTGACAACGGTTCTTCTGAGCCACCACCACTAGATTCACTAGCTTTGTTTGATGTGGATAGTTCTGAGCTAAATAATTTAATTCTTGGCCTGAGAGACAAATGTGCTGTTGGTATTGATGGTATCCCTACCTCAGTTATGAAATCAACCAGAGTTACAATCATCCCAGTACTTGTGTTCGTGTTTAATCTGTGTCTGTCTTCGGGTATTTTCCCCGACATTTTTAAAACCGCAGTCGTTCACCCAATCTATGAATCTGGTGACAGAAGCAGTGTCACTAATTACAGACCCATATCAATCCTCACAACTCTTTCAAAAATGTTGGAAAAAGTCATTAACAACAGATTAACTAAATTCCTTTCAAAATTTAACATTTTAGCCAATAATCAATTTGGTTTTAGAAGTGGCAAAACCACTGACGACGCCGTTTTAGATTTAACTGACACCATTATTAATAACTTTGAAAATAAACAAAAAACTTTAGCTATCTTTTTAGATTTATCTAAAGCTTTCGACACTGTCTCTGTCCCGATTCTTCTCTCAAAGTTGGAAAACGTTGGTATACGTGGCACTGCTTTGGATATCTTTAGAAGTTATCTGACCGGTCGCGGACAGTACGTGAAGGTTGGTAATCATATGAGCAAAAAAGAGATAGTTGAATTTGGGGTGCCTCAGGGCAGCGTGCTCGGGCCGAGTCTCTTCCTGATTTATGTCAACGGACTGTGTCAGTTGTCCCTTCCTTGCTGCAAAATAGTTACTTACGCAGACGATACAGCTCTCATAGTTCATGGCCGTGATTGGAGAGGGGCTCACCTAAATGCTGAGCTAGCCCTAAGTTGTGTAATGAAATGGTTAACTGCCAATCTTCTAACCTTAAACATCGATAAAACAAAGTTCATTTGCTTTTCCATAAATAAGTCAGGTCAACCTTCCATACCCGTTGCCCTTCACGCCCATACTTGTCTTAATCCAGAATTAGCCACAAAGTGCGACTGTTCTCAGCTAGTGGAGACCAAATCGGTTAAATATCTTGGCGTAATAATCGATTGTCATCTTAAATGGCATCAACACATTGACTCTATCGTGGCCCGCCTGAGGAAACTTTTATACATATTTAAGAAACTTAGAAGCTCGGCGGACTTTAAAACTCTAATAAATATATATTTTGCACTTGCTCAGTCACTCTTGGGATACTGCCTGACGGTCTGGGGCGGGGCGCACAAAACAGCGATGTTACGGGTTGAAAGAGCTCAGAGGGCGGTTTTGAAAGTCCTTTCGAAAAAACCAATTCGTTTTCCTACGGCATCTCTGTACTCTCTGTGTCCAGTTCTCACTGTCAGACAGTTGTTTATTTCTCGAACGGTGCTCCGTAAACATAACCAGCTACCTTACGATCCAGACAAATGTGCCAGCAGTCTGATCGGGTTTGTGAAATAAAACCGCGTTCTACTGCAGCTACACGTCGCCATTTTGCCCACTTGAGCTCAAAGTTGTATAACAGAATTAACAAAAGTTTAAATATCTATTCAATGACTAGAATTGAATGCAAGAAGAAACTCGCAATATGGTTGAAATCACTTTCCTATGATGCTACAGAGGAACTTGTGGAAATTTAAAACAAAACAAAACAACATGTTAAACACACACACACACACATTCATTCACTCTCACACTACATTAGGTACTCATACACTCGGCACTCTTTACTGATTAATTTATTTATTTTAATTTAGATTTGTATTTTATTCCTTCTCTTAACATTGTTAAGTTTTTGCTTTAGTCTGGAACAATTATCCCTCTCACTGGAGTCGGGCGTTGATGGCTGCGCCACAGTTTTAACTTTTGCAGCCATCATCGTTTTATCTTTTGCTTCTTGTATTTTGTTCTTAGCTCCAAATAAACGATTATTATTATTATTATTATCTCCTTTATTTTTCTATTATACATATAAATTACATTTTTAAATATTTTTTTATAACAAATATATATATAAAAAAAAACATTTAAAAATATAAAAAATAGTGGTCCGCCGGTGTCGGGAGCAGGGTCCAAGCTACCGGTGGTTAGGGCTCCAGAGACAGGAACCTCCTCACAATGCGAGCCGTATCGAGGAGTACTGCCTTCTGTATCAGGCCCTTGATCCAACCGCGTAACGACAGCTTCGACAGGTGGTCGTCGAAGCTTTTGGCTATAAGGCCATTGACGGTCACGACAATCGGCACAATGATAGCCGAGTCCACATTCCACATGTCGACAACCTCGTGTGCTAAGTCGAGATATTTTATTTGTTTCTCTTTCTCAGCTTTCACGAGATTCTCGTCATGCGGGATGGTGACATCGACTATCATTGCGCGGCGCGCTAATCGGTCTATCACCACAATGTCCGGCTTATTGGCAACAATAGTCCGGTCAGTAATGATAGACCGATCCCAGTACAAAGTGACATGGTCATTTTCGAGAACTGGGTCGGGCACATACTTGTAATACGGTACCTCTAAATCCACAAGGTTGTACTTCAAAGCAAGTTGCTGGTGGATAATCCTGGCTACTTGGTTATGTCTGTGCAAATACTCGCCATTAGCCAAACGAGAACAACCAGAGATAATATGTCTGATAGACTCACCCGGACGGTGGCATGCCCGACACACGTCAACCGTCCCGTCCTTCATTATATATCTCCGGTAGTTGTTCGTTAAGATAACTTCGTCCATAATCGCACAGACAAAACCTTCAGTTTCCCCAAAGAGGTCACTGAAACGTAACCAGGCCACGGACGCCAAGAAATCTACATCAGGCTCGTGAAGAGCCCGGAAAAAGCGCCCGTGGAGCTCCTTGCCTTTCCATATTTCCATGCGGTTATCAGTAGTCATTATTACAGGTTTATGCCAGTCCTCTTTAGCCATGGATAACGGGGTGAGTCCCTTGTCCACTGCGACCACATCTCGGTGCATACCCACATCGGTTTTAAGGAAATATTCTCTGAGGCTGCACACCTCGCGGTTGTGCAGGGTCTTCGCGTTTAAAAAGCCTCGACCTCCACACTTCCGCGGGATGTACAGTCTCATCACCGAGGATCGTGGGTGATGCATCCGATTTGCCGTCAGCAATGTACGGACTCGCCTATCCAGGGCATTATTATTATTATTATGGTTTTTTGGGCAATTTTTCTCAGGCTAATACCTGGTGTTCTATCGGAACCTCACGGGTGTGAACCAAGGTGAGATCCTAATCATTATTATTATATGTATTATTATTATTATATACTTACACAGATATCACAATGAACATAATCTGTTCTGAATATGTTGAAAATGGTATCATCGAAGTGACCTGATGATGATGATGGAGCCGGAAGGTAGAACCGGGAACTTCATAATAAAACCATGTATCCTAGCAGGGTTTGAGTTAATTGGAATTGTCATGAGAAAAAGGTACTCTGGCTGTAAGTGTATTGCAACTAAAAAGTGTGAAATAAAAAACTTTTTACAAAAAAAAAATCGACTTCACTAAAAAACGTCAAAGTCGGTGTTTCTCGTTATTTTTTTTTACTTATTTAACATCGCCTTCCGAAATTAATTTGTTTTTGATGGTTTTAGTGTTTTTTTTTTAATGAAGTCGGTTATTTTTTTTTTGTAAAAAGTATTTTTAGCCACATATTCATCCATACTTAACCAGTGAGAGTTATTAATAAATGAATAAAATGAGATTTTCTCAGTTTTCTGATTGTCAATTTGATTTTTTTTTCGTGTTTCAGTTCTATGGTAAAATAACAATAATTTTGCAATAAAGTTGCAATACAACTAAAAAGTGTGAAAAAAACGACTTCACTAAAAAACGTCAAAGTCGGTGTTTCTCGATATTGTTTTTTCCTTCACACCGCCTTCCGAAATTTCGTGTTTCAGTTCTATGATAAAAAACAATAATTTTGGACATAAACAGTTGGCTGTAACGCGTAGGCCCAGAAGTGGGCATGCTCTTTTAGGTCGTAAATCCTTACGAGGTTATATTTTACAATTTGGTGTTTAGTTTCATAGAAGTATCAATAATAGTTCAGTAATTATCCTTAAAAGTGTTTGATTTTACGCATTACAGTAAAGATTGGAAATATAATGTTACGCCATTAAACGTGAACCCGCCATATCTCCGAGAAAATAAAGAGTAGCACGTAATAATTAAAACGCATTGCTGTTCGAAAGGTCTAGAATGGTTGTGCGTAGCCAGGCTTAGAAAAATCTCAAAACATCCACAAAGTACCTACAAGTAGTAATAGGTATTCATCTAACCGATAAGGGAAATGGTACTCTACGACGTTAACAATAGAGTCGAAATTCGCATGAAAGAGACTCTTATTACCACGAGCCATAAAAATGATTTATGACTTCGAGAAGCGATTCAATTGTTCTGGAATTCTGGATAGATCCGGGGATGTCGGTATCTAGAATTTTCTTGGCTCCGCATATAAATACGAGCCCCCGGCCGGAAGCGAGTCAGTTGTGATTTCGACTGCGATCAAGAGCGAACTACCTTAGTACTTGAAGTGATTTTACTTAACGACCTAAGCGATAGTGTAACGGTACTCTAGTGTCAATTGCGATTCGGATTATTGTTGACTGGACTAATTTGTTATTGTTTGTGGTGAATAAAGTGCTCTCGTCAGTAAATCGGCATTTGATTACCCACGTACGTAACAATAATATTTTCATAGACTTTATTTTCATACTAAACACAAGATAAATTTACCAAAAACAAAATAAGGTATGCTCTTAGAGCCATATTTCACCGGGACACCCTGGTAGCGCCACTGGTTGCGCTACCATGGTGTCCCAGTGAAATATAGCAAGACACCAAACAAGACACCAGAGCAAAGATTTCATGTATCCTACGGATAATCTAGATTGCCTACGCAGCAAACACACTCTAAAGTGTTCTTTATTTTCATTAAGATTAAGTTCATATTGACAAGCAAACGAGGAAAAATGTACTGAACAAGACAACGAGAAAGGGTCGGTGTGTCCCTTTCTTACCTCTGTTTTAACTAGGGTAACCATGATTTTACAAAATTAATTGTTATTATTTTTGTCACTGCAACATTTGATATTAATTAATGTATTTTTTATATCGACAGCAAAGTACCAATAACACCAAACTGTCTGTCAGACCTGAAAACAAAAAATTACTCGAATTTTACTAAGACGATTATCGTATGATTTTGTATGAAATGAGTCAGAGCCTGCGTGAATTTACAAAACGCACCAACGCGCGTGAGTGCGTAAAAAACCCGTACGATGATGCAGATCTGCACTTCCGCAAGTACGCGCGTAGGTGCGTCGACACGCAACGTGCAGCGTGATGTGTGGCAGTGTGATAATCGCTTAAAACACGCGGAAAAACCTTTTTAAATTCATAGCGGTAAATTATGATTTTCTTGAAAAAATATTTTTTAGGCGGTATTGGTACTTCACAGTCGATAAATATAATATTCTAGCATTTGCCCGCGGCTTCGCCCGCGGACACCCCACTAAGGAATAAAGCAGCTTTCTATCGGTGAAAAACATTTTGCTATCGGACCAGTACTTCCAGAGATTACCTAATATGGCTTGTTCGTCAACTCGCTTAAGCAATTCGCGCGAGTCCGCGCGAGTTGGGACCTTCCGATTTCACCTACTTTTTCTGTCGTCCTCTCGCTTAAACGTATAAAATACAGTCAAATAATACCAATTACTATAAATAACTAGCTATTGCCCGCGGATTTTTTCAGGCAGGCTATACCGGTTATCTACTTAGATTTCGAGATATTATGTTAAAGGTGAGGAATGAGGCGAGTAGGATGTGGCCACGATACCCAAGTTACTTTAAAAACATTTTACGTTACTTTTGACTTTCTCATGTTACCTGCACCTGCATGGTCCTCACCGAAAATGGCAAGTTCGGTCGGTTCCTGCATCGGATTCAGACGGCAGTAAAGCTCGGGTATTACTATTGTGTGGACCACTCGGAGGACACGGTGGAGCACCCGAGGACATGGTAGAGTTGTGCCCCGCTCGGGCAGAGCACCGCTGTTTCCTCGTGGAGGCAATTTTTGGCAACAACCTTTCACGCAGGGCCCTAGTTCAGACTATGGTCCGGAGCGAGGAGGAATGGCAGGCGGTCGCCTCTTTCTGCGAAGCAGTAATGTTAGTGAAGAAGGAGGCCAAAAGACCATCGACCGCCGAAATTCCGAGCCCGACAACGGACCACGGTAGACGCGGGCTTGCGGACGTCGAGCAATGGGTAGTCCGCTATCCGGACGTCCGGTAATTAACCGAACCGAGCTCAGTCGTCAACAGCGCGTAGTGATCGACGTGCTCCTCAAAGAGATGACATCAAACCGTAGGAGTCCAGAAGGGCCGATGCCCGCAAGCTAGGACCCCGGCGAATTTCTGAAAAGGAAACCCGTAGTCCTAGAATGCAAAGGGCAACTGAAGGTCACAGGTTAATCGTGAAATGGAACGCATCGAAGAAAGATTTTGTTCATCGTGTGGGCGCTCTTGACTTTTTTGACACATACATGACGTATCGATACTGCATATTCACTCACTTACGTGTATTTCTAAGTCTCCTATTCCGCTTACTTAAACGTGTGCTAACATTAACTAATATTTGGACGTCAACTTTGGTTGCTTATTGCTGATAATGTTGTGATTTGTTGGTAATTAGTAGGTAAATATGCAATATTATATTATTGTAATGTTGATTTATAAGTGTTTTATTTTAAAGTCAAGTCGAATACAATTTCTAATACATTTTTAGTGGGTACCTATGTTATAAATTTTTTTTTTAGTTGACTGTACATAAATACGTCAGATTTTCAAGTCTGAGCGAGTTGACGACAGAAAAAGTAGGTGAAATCGGAAGGTGCCTGCTCGTTTGGACTCGCGCGTATCGCTTAAGGCCTAAGCGCCCGAAAAGAGCCATAAAACAGTGATTTTCTGGGGTTATTCCCAGTTGTCCCCACTGTCAACGCCACCACTGGTGACAAATGGGATTTCTTTCCATAAAATGTCCCATTTGCCACCAGTGGTGGCGTCACCAGTGGTGGCAATTGGGAATGGCCACTTTTTTTGTTCCCAGTTGCCACCAGTGGTGACAAATGGGAAAAATAAAATAATACGCTTCCATATTAGTACGGTATACAAAACGAGAGAAATAAAACATTGCACAGACTAATCAAGGTTTTATTCACAATAATTTACATATTCTCTACTAAGGATGTCATAGATTTACACCTATGTATACAATTATACAATCATTTACTTCGAATTTTCTAATTTACATCAAATAAATCAGACAAGTCCAATTTTTTTTAATACGTAATCCTGTAATGCCTAGGGTTTTATCACAGAGTTACAAGCTTCAAAATAATACCCAAATCGAAAAAATATGTAAAGTTAATTATTGTGTATAATAAGTTGATCTGTGATATGAAAAAAAGAAATATAATTTATTGTAAATACTGCATTGATTAATCTGTGATAGACCATCTTGGAAAACAACTGAGTAAAATAATACTTGGTAAGTTAGTATATTATAAAACGTCAATTATTGTGAATAATATACTGATCTGTGATAAATAATAATAAGAAAGTTGATCATTGAAGCTTGTAACTCTGTGATAAAACCCTAGGCATTACAGGATTACGTATTAAAAAAAATTAGACTTGTCTGATTTATTTGATGTAAATTAGAAAATTCGAAGTAAATGATTGTATAATTGTATACATAGGTGTAAATCTATGACATCCTTAGTAGAGAATATGTAAATTATTGTGAATAAAACCTTGATTAGTCTGTGCAATGTTTTATTTCTCTCGTTTTGTGTACCGTACTAATATGGAAGCGTATTATTTTATTTTTCCCATTTGTCACCACTGGTGGCAACTGGGAACAAAAAAAGTGGCCATTCCCAATTGCCACCACTGGTGACGCCACCACTGGTGGCAAATGGGACATTTTATGGAAAGAAATCCCATTTGTCACCAGTGGTGGCGTTGACAGTGGGGACAACTGGGAATAACCCATTTTCTGAAGCCGACTCCTCGCTAACGGCCAGGTTAATAGGTTTGAAAAAAGGTTGCTTGTAGGTCCGGCTGGTATTTTTTATTTATAGTTTTTTTTTATTAAGATAATAAAAACAACGAAAATTAAAAGCAAAATTATTTATATATTTTTGAAAAAAAAAAAAATAGATACGTAGTCAATTTGACGAATGTTACCAGAATTTTGTGATAGATTCCATTCATCGTGATATGCTCTCTATGCAAATTCTGGCATCCTGTTGCAGGTTTGTGTTGTTGAGAGCTGCAATTTAATCAGCTAGTGTTTATATAACAATAATAATAAATAATTTATTAGTTTGGTGGTGATCACTTGCTAAGCGATCTCCTGCTTGGTGAGCTCCTTCATGTTTTCAATAGCGTTCATGTCTGGTGTATTGATTGACTAGTTTTTTTGTCCTATGATGAGTTCCCTGACAGTTTTTGTCTGACAATTATAGTGATGTGACCTAACGAAATTTAATCGATTTTTTACAATAACGAATCAGTTGGCAAAGGTAATGGAATCGGATTACCGATTTTAGATTTATAGATGATAAATGTGAAAGTTTGTATGTGTGTGTGGATGTTTGTTACTCTTTCACGCAAGAACTAGTCTACGGATTTTGAAGAAATTTTACAGTAAATTAAAAAACCTGACAAAAACTAAAAACCTGGAATAACGCGGGCGAAACCGCGGGGGACGGCTAGTGGTAAATAAAATGCAGTCTGTTTAAAATAATAATTTATTTATTATTCACTGTCAGAACTTGACTCTTGATTTGAACTCATATCCATATCGGAATCGGAATCTTCTTCAACTAACCGCGATGATTAATTATTGGACCCTAATTCGGTCGATCCGGATATATTTATTCCAGTCCTCTGTTATAGTTTTTTGAGTTTTTTCTATTACTTTTTTCCAATTTTACATGCGATTACAAGATGGCCGCTCCGATTTTGTCGATTAGTGTCAATCTCTATTGGCAGAAGTTCCGTTTAACGCATTACACATTTTTAAGTTCTATACTTTTTTATTTTATTTACTTAATTTATTAACAGTCAATTATAACCACAATAATTTACTTAGTAATTTACGAAAGACAATATTTTTTTTATCATTTCATTTTTATTTTTTTTGCCAGTTTATTTTTTAGTAATCTAAAGTAGTATGCGTGCCACGGAAAAAAATGAACTGTCAGGGAACTCATCATAGGGCAAAAAAGGTATAGGGTAAAACATTAATGTTTTTTAGCCAAGTATGCAGTAACACCCCTGGTTTTGTAGCACAATGCAGATTCGGGCATAAAAATGGACTCTTCGTCAATAAGGAACCATTCTTCGAGATGCGGCAGCAGTCCAGTTTCTAGTACTCGCTTGTACTGGTCATGCCTCACGGTCCCTTTCACGATATGTAGACCCTTGCTTGAGATTAAAGACCACATCATAATACTAATTGGGAATTTAGCTGTCTCTTAACACCGGTTTTTATGGAGCTATTCTCCAGGGCGTCGTCGGAAAGGAGCATTTTTTGAACGGACAAAAGAGCTTTTGTCAACCAAAACCTGAAACGTCGATTCATCGGAGAAACATGTCTGAAAAATTATATTATTTCATCAGATAATGGCAGTAGTTTATTAACAATGTACTGTACTATTTAAAGTCTTATTTTTAACCGACTTCAATCTGAAACAGTCATATTTTGATGTTGTTTGGCCCTGTGCAATAGTCTCTTCTTAAATGACCTCGGTGAGGCGTGGTTTTTTGGCAGGCCGATGACCTATCAACTTCTCTTTTGCTTACTCTCGAAGAATTGTCTTATTGAAAACTTCTAGGCTCTCGTAGTTTGTAATCGTGGTAAGGTCTTACCTGTCTAATATACATATTAGTTTTTGATTAGTTTTCTAAAATATAATGTATTAATAACAACTTGAACTTCTTTAGAACACAATGGCTCGTAGTACGAACTAATCTATGGACACACTAGTAGAAAGGGATAGAGAGCGTTCTTGGGTCGCCACACCCAAGAATCTTTTATACTATCTGGATTGATTACTTCAACCTCAAAAATGTACTGAAGAGTACGATACAAGGACGCCCTTTTTTTAATTCTTTTTTATTTTGTTTTGTAGACTATTCCATAATGTGGGATGTCGTTAGATAGGTCTTTCAAAAATATTGCGAGTGTGTGAAAACTATTTATCAATTTAGGGATCCTTGTGTATTATAAATATAGTTTTTTACCTAATGCTAGTTTTCAATTGAACCTTATTGTTAACAGATGAAAATCAGTTTATTTATTTATTTCCACACTAATAAGGTGTAATTTGTTAAGCTTAAAATAAAGAAAAAACAGGTTAAATAAAGTAACACTTATAGGTATTTCACCTAGTATGTTTCAGTACATTTGCTATTACTATCTTTGTCTTGGACGGCTTAATATTCTCACTTTACTTAGATTTCTATAAACACACTTGTTTTTCCAATTTACTATGGACTTGGCAGAATAGTCGAAATCGTTTCTACTTGAATAAAGAATACACAAAAAAACACTAAAACGATCAAAATAACTTTAATTTCGGAAGTCGATGTTTCTGGTATATTTTGTTATTTAACACCGACTTCCGAATTTAAAGTTATTTTGATCGTTTTACAGTTACTGTAAAACAAACATAAGTAACTAATTGTTGTTATAGATAGTTTTTGTTAAAAATCTAACTATTAGTTTGGTTTGATTCTATAGTTTTGTACCAACTTTATGGTTATATATTTTTGTTAATTTTTTTGTATATTTAATTGGCCATTATTGGTCTTGTTCATCAGTTCAACTTCATCAAATGATACTTTTTGACTGTAGTAGAATGTAGACTATGAATATGAATACAGAGACTTCTTGGTAAAAACACCAAAATCCCTATAGATATACACACATACATAATCAGCCTTTTTAATGTTCCCACTGCTGGAACTCAGGCCTCCTCTCTAGGAGAGGGAATGGGTCTCCATCGAATTTAGAAGGAAAAAACAATCGAATTGAGAACCTCCTCCTTTTTTGAAGTCAGTTAAAAAAAATTACATCCACCTACTTCAATTAAAAGGATGATATATTCGTAGCCACAACCCCCAAAAATGACTTTCATATCAATTTACTCAATTAAAGTTGTTAAAAATATTATTTTTAGTTTCATTCTATATCAGTAAATCAATACCTATCTAATTCTAAAAATAAGTGTGGTAGAGTCTGTCTACAAAGTCAAACGACTTAGCTAATTATTAGGGTAAAATGAAATCTGATGTAGCTAACACTGGTTTAATAATCAAGGTTGATGAAGGGATCTTGATAATTATTTACTAGTAGAAGAACCTTATAAAAAGTATCGAATAGTATTTTTTTAATGATTAAATATTATACAAAATTCCCAAGTCGTTTTTTATTTTTATACTAGGTACTTAATTTTATTTCGAAAAAGTATCAATGCATACAATCGCAGTATACGTTTTTTAAAGAAAGCGAAACGGCCCGTGCTTCTCAGAACGCGGACGCGTTCAGCGCGGACTGAGGCTTGGAAGTGGTGGGTTCAATGAAAAATGTATGAAGATTTTTTTAGAGTGGTTTTATTTTGGTCATAAATCATAAAGTTATTTATGTAAGTTCAAAATAATTAATTAAAGGTGTACAAGACTAAATAAGCTGTGGTATTTTATGATTTTTAAGCTAAAAATGTGCACTGGATTTAGCTTACGCGACCTATTCAGACCCTTGTATTTTGTAATTTTCTTGATTAGTGCGTTGGTAAAATCGTATTTAACTATATGAAAGTTTTATACAAAACCATAATATTTTTTTATGCCATCCTAGAGATGAATATGTATATTATCTTTTATTTGAAGACATCCTCATAGTTATGATTCTTGGTGCATTATAATGGTACCCGAAAAAACGAGATATTTGTCTAAAACGGTCAAAGCGTCCTTAATAACATCTTGAACTTCTTTAGAACAGAATGTCTCGTAGTACGAACTAGTCTATACACACTGGTAGAAAGGGATAAAGATTCTTGTATGGTACTTCTTTATTACATCTTTAAGGTTGTCGTAATCAATCCAGATTGTGTTGTACAAGATTCTTGGTTCACTGTCACTAACGTTTGACAGTTGGTTAATTATTGTTTTCAAAGGTTAGATTTCCATCTTATTATACACGCTCTTTGGTGGGGGGCGTGACTGGCGGCCGGACTGGTGTCCGCACTGGTTGCGCCACCAATTTGGTTGCGCTACCAAACAGACACCAGGTGAGTAACGCTCTATAGAGCTCTATACATTTTGCTGGTGGCGCAACCAGTTGCGCTACCAGTGGTGTCCCAGTGAAATATGGCCCTTATGCAGTGAGAGTGGCAACCTCAGTCATGTACCACCTAACAAAAGTAATGTTTCTTTTTTTAAGTTGGATAATCACCTAATGACTTCTGCCGCTCTAAAGTGGAACTGGAAGGGCGAGTCGGACTTTTGCTGACTAAAACCATACCCGTTTCCTACAGTTGGGTTTTTGCGTTCTAGGACCTTGGGTTTACTTTTCAGAAATTCTCCGCGGTCTTAAAGGGCATCGGCCCTGCTGGACCTCGACGGTTGTGCTGAAAGCTCTTTGAGGCGACTCGGGCTTGGTCGTAGTTGCCAATTGCGATGCTCAGCCGTCACTCTGTCCGGTTCGTGAGATACCTATAGGAGTGTGACAAACTACTCGTATTGTAGAACGGATACGAGTGATTAGAAAAGTTCCACACCCAACACCGTGGGTTAATGTGATCGTAGTAGCAACTCAGAAAGATTGGGTGCGCTATAATTATGGCGGTAAGACCCCTCTATGAGGAGTGGCTGAAAAGACAACACGGCTTCCTTACCTTCAGCATGACAAGGACGCAGGTCCTCAATGGGAATTGTCAGTTTGGGAGATTCCTGCACTGGACTAGTGCGGAAGAAACGCCCGGGTGTCACCACTATGTGGACCGCCCGGAGGACACGGTGGAGCATACGGTAGAGGTGTCCCCACCTGGGTAGAGCACCGCCGTATCCTCGTGGGGGCGCTCGGTGGCATCGATCTCTCGCGCCGGTCCTTGGCACAGGCCGTGGTCCGGAGCGAGTAGAAATGGCAGAACGGTCGCCTCCTTATGCGAAGCAGTAATGCTAGCAAAGGGAGCAAGGCGCGCGAGGCAATGAGCCTTGCGCCCCAGCCACCGGCATTCCGAACCCGATATCCGGCCACCGTAAGCGCGGGCTTAAGGACGAGGAGCAGTGGATAGCTCGTCGTCCGAACGTCCGGTAACCGTCCGGACCGAGCCCAAGTCGTCGAGGGCACGTAGTGTTCCACGTGCGCCTCAGGGAGTTGTGAAGGCCATAGGTGATGCGAAAGAGATCCTTTGGGCCTTGGAACAATGCAAAGAAGGAACAGGAGTGGGTTTTCAGTCAGTAAAAGTCTGACGCTATCTTCTCCGCCGCCCGAGAGCGGGGGATGTTATTGGATGATTTTCCAACCTTAAAAAAAACAAGAAAGATAGCATTATCCGAGTGTGTCTCGATCCGCGTCCGCTAAACCGCGTCGTACAGCGTGCGCATCACCCGCTACCGACGCTCACCGAAACAGCTACTAAACTTCAAGCAGCACGTTACTTAAGTAAATTAGACGCACGGTCAGGATTTTGGATACCTGGTACAAATAAATGATGAGAGCATGATTCTGTACACACATTCGGAACGCTATTTGGGAGATATCAATTTTTGCGTTTCATTCAACAATTCTGGAAGACCTAAAGGGTGTAAACTCTTCTGTCGACGATGTCATTGTATGGGCATCGAGTAAGTCCGAGCATGACGCGAAGTTGCCCGATCGAGCACGAGAGGTCGGCATGAGATTCAATAAGGATAATTGTAAATTTTGTGTGGAAGAGGTAACCTACTTGGGACACGTTTAGCGCAACAGGAACGCGTAAAAATAAGTTAAAGGCAATTCAGTTCATGCCAAGTCCCCACGTAAGCAGTCATTACAACGATTTTTTATTTGTCAAAATTCATCCCAAACTATTCAGAAATAGCTTCACCGCTACGTACATTGTTCAAGCAAGATTCAGAGCGGTTGTGGGATGAGGTGCAAAATTTAGCTGTAGAGCGGTTGAAAGACTAGGTGTGCGGTGCGCCTGTGTTAGCACTATATTCGGCGCGCGACTCGGTTCTGTTATCAGCACATGCGACCTTGAGCGTACTAAGCGCGGTGTTATCGCAGAGCAGCCGGCCAGATGAGTTTGCCTCGGTAACATTAAGGCTCCAAATCCCGTCCGATTATAATTTGGGTGTCTTCAAGGCTAGAGTGAATAGGCTCTTAAGGGCCAAGCGCCCGAAAAGTGCCATAAAACAGTGATTTTCTGAGGCCTACTCCTCCGTAACGGCTAGGTCAATTGGTTTGAAAAAAATATATGTTTATTATAGATTCATGAACAATAATATCAACATTTGATTTTTTCGTGCAATTAATACTTTTGTCAAAAAAAAATATTTAGCAATTTCGCAACTTTTCGCAACTTTTCCCTACTCCTTCGAAACGGCTTGGACCTTTAGAAACATTTTTACACATAAAAATTGGTGGTTAAATATTCTTCAAAGTGAACATTGCATATGTAAATCAATCAATATCTCGCAGAGAAAATGGATTTAAAGCGCTTTCCGGGCGCTGCTGGCCGCAAATAAATGCACAGATTTCCGTACTGCCGCCTAGGCGAGTGCGAGAGTTGCGTTCACATAATTTCGGTCAGAAGGTTCAAGGGACTATACGCCTTAATAAACTAGTGCGCCTCACCATCAAAGATTGCATCGCTACTTACCATCAGGTGGGATCGCAGTCAAGCACTAGTTTATCTCAATTATAAAAAAAAAAATCCTGAGCAGTGCCATAAAACATTGAACATGAACTCTGATGTCCACATATTTTGTTATTTATCGTGGTGTACAATAAAGAATTAAAGAATTGATTTTCTGAAGGTTACTCTTCTGTAACGGCTGGGAACTATAAAGGAGGCCCAATATAGGCTGATACGGTGGCAGCTATTACGCCCATGGTTCAAAATCCAAATTAAAAACATGATTCCGTACAGGAATTTAAGTTAATAGGTTTGAAACAAAAAAATGTTTATCATAGATTCATGTACAATATTATAATATGATTATTTTGTGCGATTAATACTTTTGTCTAAAAAAATACTAAACAACATGATAATTTTTCGCTTGTTTTACATACTCTTTTCAAACAATGGCTTTGATCTTTAGAACATTAACACAAACAAAAATGGTCGTAAAGTGTTCTTCAAAATGTACGTAGCATGTGTAAATCAATCAATATTTCACAAAAAAAAAACATTTTATAGGTCAGCGGGGCTCTATGCGAGCGCAGACCGCAGTGCAAGTATGTGTGCATTTAACTCCGGCCAGATGTTCAAGAGGAAACCGGCATGTCCTAGAACCAAAAATTCGAAGCCATGTGACATTCACCAACCCGCACTGGGCCCGCGTGATGGATTACGGCCCATTCCCTCTCCTAGAGAGGAGGCCTGAGTTCAGCAGTGGGAACATTAAAAGGCTATATGTTCAAGGGACTATACACCTTAACTGACACAGTGTCGTTACACACAAATTGAGAAACAATTATTGGCGATTGTGTATGCTCTGTAAAGATTCCACCAATATGGTATTTGGACAGAACGATGTCACTGTGGAAACAGACCATAAGCCTCTGGAAGTTTTGTTTAAAAACCATTAGATTCAATTATCAAACTAAACTCTCAGTACACGAGTCCGACTAGTGTTGCCAGGCATCCCGATTTGCGCGGGATGTCCCGATTTTTAGGGGTCTGGGGACGCGTCCCGATTTGCACCTGATCGGGACGCTAAATGTCCCGATAAATCAAAAACCCTAAAACTCAAAGAGCGACTGAAGAAGTCTGGGTTTTAATCAGTAAAAATTTGACACGCTCTCTCGTTCCACTCCAGAGGGGAAGAAGTCATTGGATGATTTGCCATCTAAAAAAATCATTATTAAAAAATAATATTTGTCCCGATCTAAAACCCTAAATCCCGATTTATTTTACCATCTGTCCCGTTTTTTATCCAAACAGACCTGGCAACACTAAGTCCGACTCACACTTGTCTGGTTTTTTTTTAGTCGTTTGTATAGAAAGCTTTTAAATCTGGTGGAAGGGGAGACTGTCAATTAACAGTATAAGGCTGCACATAGTGAAATGTGAAATGTGACGTCACCGCCACCCGGTTACCTGTGCACCTTCTCAAACCAATGATTGGAATGCTATTTTTTTTTTCATCAGCCGAAAGACGTCCACTGTTGGACATAGGCCTCCCCCAAGCGTCGCCACAACGACCGGTCCTGTGCGTCAAGCATTCATCAGATTCCCGCGACCCTGACCAGGTCATCGGGCCACCTTGTTGGAGGCCTTCCAACTCTGCGTCTTCCGGTACGTGGTCGCCACTTTAGAACCTTTCATCCCCATCGACCATCTGTTCTGCGTGCAATGTGCCCTGCCCATTGCCACTTAAGTTTGGCGATTCTTCGAGCTATGTCGCTATTATTTTTTATATGATATAAACAAGTGCTTGACTGCGATTCCATCTGATGGTAAGCAGTGACGCAACCGTTGATAGTGAGGCGCACTAGTGCTGCTTCATTTGATAATCAATTATTATTGTGATGTAGTTTTCAGAAAAAAAATATTTTTAGTGCTAAGTATTAGTACAAAAATAAGCACTGGCTAAACCCAATTGCTGATAACCCGTTATCTGCGGTCATTTAACTCAATGCAGATGCTTATGTACCTAGTAAGTAGTGCTATCAATGCTTCGTATCAATGAAGGTCAGAGGTGAACTTGATATATTTTTATTTTTTTTGTATTTTCCGTCTCTTTGTTTTGAAGGATATAAATAGTGCTTGACTGGGATTTCACCTGAAGGGAAGGAATGATGCAATCTTTGATGGTGAAGCACACCACTTTATTAAGAACTACTGTACCATGTTTATTCACTAAAGCTTCGAAAACACCTAAATTGTAATAGGACGGGAAGTCCGCAGCAGGCAAATTTTTCCAGTCTTTCGATGTACGTGGTATAAAAGACGAGGCGAAGGGTTTATTTCAGATCATAGAAATATCAACAATGTAAGAGTAGGTGTCACCATTGTGTGGAATGGTGGGAAAAAATCATGCATTGACATCCCCCGCTCTTGGGCGGAGCGGGAGATAGTGTCAGACTCTTACTGACTAAAAGACCCACCCCGTTCCTTCTAGCCTTCATACCGGGGCTCGAGCGCCCTTTCGGATAACCCTGGCCCCAGTAGGCTTCGACCCGGCAAGAGTAGGATGTTATTGGGCATTCTATTCCACTTGATGCGACATCGCTACGCTACGCTCCGCTTGTCGCGTGGAATAGAATGCCCAATAACATTTTTGTGAATGATATGTTAAAAACACTGGTTCAGCGCCTATTCCACTTTCAAAATCTAATTTATAAAATACTCACTATCTTTTATTGAAGGACGGCCATGGTGAGCAAACAAGCAATCGTTTAGTTGAATGATGTCTTAAAACACTGGTTCAGCGCCTATTCCACTTTTAAATATAATTGCTTACCTCGACTGCTTACTAGATTCTTGCGCAATGCCACTATGCCACTATAATACTAAGCAAATAACTAAGCTTCACATTTTCACTTCACATTTTTACTAAGCAAACTATCTGAATATAGTATGCTAAATTTAGGACAGATTGTCTCACGTCTCTCCAAAAAATTAGAGGTTTCGTGTGTAGGTGACACGTTACTCTGTATTTTATGATCCAGATTGGACTCCCAGGACGTCTAAATTTTAGAATACCATAATCATTAAACTAAGATTCTGGACAGGTTGTCTCACGTCTCTTCATAAAATTAGAAATAACATGTGTAGTTGACACGTCACTCCGTATTTTATGATCCAGATTGGACCCCAAGGACGTCCGAATTTCAGTTTAATTCATTCAGATACGACACCACCACCCTGCACGTCACTAAGGCCTATTCCACTTTTAAATATAATTGCTTACCTCGGCTGCTTACTAGATTCTTGCGCAATGCCACTATGCCACTATAATACTAAGCAAATAACTAAGCTTCACATTTTCACTTCAATTTTTTACTAAGCAAACTATCTGAATATAGTATGCTAAAATTTAGGACAGCTTGTCTCACGTCTCTCCATAAAATTAGAGGTTCCGTGTGTAGATGACACGTTACTCTGTGTTTTATGATCCGGATTGAACTCCCAGGACGTCTAAATTTTAGGATACCGTAATCATTAAACTAAGATTCAGGACAGGTTGTCTCACGTCTCTTCATAAAATTAGAAATGGCATGTGTAGTTGACACGCCACTCCGTATTTTATGATTCAGATTGGACCCCAAGGACGTCCAAATTTTAGTTTAATTCATTCAGGCAGACAACCACACTGCACCTTACCAACAAAACTGTACTGTTATAAATACGTATCGCACCGTCACATCACTTTCTGCTATGTTAAGAGGATTTTACACTGATACAATCGCCGTCAAACGGATAATTCGCACATATCGTGTCGAATATTCACCCTTACGTTGTTAATATGGCAGTGATCGAATTGAGACATGTCAGAACTTGCATTGTTTTTTCTTTTTGTCTGTAGACCAATAATAACATATCTTGGTTTTTCTATCTGCGATGAAGTTTTGATGGACCAGGTATGTTTTGTAGTTTTAGGCAAAGCTGGGTATTCGTACAGATCCCAATTTCTGTATATCATTTGAAGTGGGCGATTTTTTTCTAATAATTTTAACAAACCAATTTTTTCTTTGTCAGATACTTTAACATGAGGTACGCGCCATATGATTTTGTTGATCTGAACATCATCTACTACTTCGCCAGTATTAAGTTTTACTGCGATCATGTCTCGACTTGTTTGAATATGAAATTGATTCATAGCCCATTACTTATGGAGTCAGATTACCAAAGCATCATCAAATTGCTACAATAATAAGATTAAAATACATACATCGTTAGGCAGCCAGCTCAAGCGGTCACATTACGGAACAATAAAAACGGAACGAATTGTAAGTATTATCATCTAAAGATTAACTTTATAATGTTATTTCTTAGAGTGTTGTAACCATTATTAATCATAAATTTTTTTTCAGATCATCAATAATGTGTGATTCTCCTGACATCATGTTCTCCCAATATGGTCAAGGCTTCCCGACTCCTAGTTTAAGCTGGCATATTCCAGAGCAAGACAGACCTGAAGCGCCCATTAAAAAGTCCAGAACAAGACGGGAGGGCTTAAAACGCAAAGCATCGGAACATCCTTTATGTCAATCATACGTCATAAACAACGAAAAGAAAAAAGGTTTGCGACTGATCCAGATACAAGTGTTGGACATTAGTGAACGACAAGAAAGCGTGGTAAATTCAAATGACAATGAGGAGGTGGTAGTGTTAAGTGCACAATATGTAGTTAGTGAACCGGTGGACTATGTTATGGAAGAGACACAATCATTAATAAACAAAATTTCGAAGAAACTTTGTGGTGATGATTGTTATTAGTAAGTAGTTTCTAATGTTTGTATATATGTTCACTTTAACTTGTTGTATTAAATTCTGAATTTATTATAAAATTATTTGCTAATCTGCTAGTGTATTAAACTGTATCTACTTAGATCATTAAGATTTTGTCACATATTTAAATATATAATAAGGATAGGTGTAAGTAACTATTTTGTGAATAACGTGAAAACTAAATAAATAATATGTTTATAATTTAAATTATGTTTTATTGACATTACATAAACATACACTTTAAATTAGCTCAAATGAATCTCATTATAGGTTATATGTTTATAATATTTTGACATTATTAGAATACTTACTTATCGCAATTCATCTAATTAGAGCTAATATAAAGTTTGTTGTGTAGTTGTCCTAAATACATTTAAATAAAACAAAAAGTAGGTACATTTAGATTTTTATTAATTGAACATATTAAAATTAAAACATATTAAACACAGACATATTATTATCATCATACCATTTTCTAATACACACTGCATTATTTAATGCACAATTCTTTTTATGGTGCACACAATTAAAATCAGTTTTATTTTTACAGAACTTTTGTTTTAATGTCACAAAATTAGGACATCCTTTGTCACCTATATCAATCACTTCACAGTTTGCACATAACTCTTTAATCCATTTTATCTTTTCCAAACCCTTTGTAATAATTTTTTTGTTTTCTAAATAGGGTAAAATAACGCGATGAAACTCTTTGTAGTCTATGTAGCCTTCACTCCAGTAAATTCCTCGATTTCTTTCTAACCACCTCACCTGCTTTTTTTCTTCTGGTGTTAGGTAATGAAATGAATATGGTGGTTTTACCAAGAACGTCTGTGTATGATCCTGACTCACAATAGCCAATTCTTTGACGATGAAATTATTTACATAATCTTTAAATCCTTGCAATTCCACTATAAGGGTATCCGCTTTCATGATATCTTCTTAACAATATTACTTAGTGGTCGATATTCAACAATGCAGTCGTTCAGAATGAGACAGTATGCTGAAGTTTGATCTGGTATCTCTGATTCACTCTCAATTTCTACTCTCACATCCACAACCGGACCTGTCTTTAGGTTATCCGCTTGTCTAGAGCAATCGACTACAAACAGCGGCGCTATATCTCTAAATTGTTTCTCGCTTAGTATGGGCTCCGAGCGACGTCCGTAATACGACTGTTGAAATTAATCTTATTATTGTAGCAATTTGATGATGCTTTGGTAATCTGACTCCATAAGTAATGGGCTATGAATCAATTTCATATTCAAACAAGTCGAGACATGATTATGTACCAACTTGATGATGTTTTTGTAATCGGACTCCATAAGTAATGTGCTGTGAATCAATTTCATCTTCAAACAAGTCGAGACATGATTGAATAACTAAGTTGATGATGTTTTGGTAATTTGACTCCATAAGTAATGAGCCGTGAATCAATTTCATCTTCAGACAAGTCGAGACATGAGTTTTTTAGCAAGTTGACGATGTTTTGGTCATCTGACTCCATAAGTAATGGACTGTGAATCAATTTCATCTTCAAACAAATCGATAGATAATTTTGCCAGTGCGTGGTATTAGACATAACACCTGAAATAAGATTAAAACAATCTTACTTTGAATATCATGGTACATGTCCTGATTAGTGTTATATTTCATAGGTACCAGATAGCGCACTGCGCTTTGTCATCAAAAATGGAAATGAAACATATTTAAAATTAACCATAAAATATTATTTATTTCTTAGGTAGTAACTAAATACATTGACTATTTTAGTAGGTATTTAATCTGTATCAAACAGTAATTACTTACATAACATACAATGATCAAACAGTAACACAAAATACTATTTATTTCGTAAGTTCCTATTAACTGAAACACAATACTTGTTTTAGTAAGTGTTTAATCTATATCAATCAATAGTTACGTACACAACATACAATTTATTTCGTAAGTAGTAACTAAAATACAATTCTTGTTTTATATCAACAGTGCATAAAATATTTATTTAATGCATTACTTAAATATATTTGCATTACCCCATGCTAAAGTAGATACTTTATCACATAATAGTAACCGTTTATCATCATTGCTTGAAAGTGCTATTTTATTTACATCTTGAGTAAATATTTCATGTTTTATTGACTTAAATAACAAATTTTTTTTTCGAATAACATCACAATTATACAAAACATTTTTATAATCTATCATATTTAAGTTTTTCGTAACACATGTTTTTGTACCTTTTGCTTTTTTTATTATTTTGTCTGCTGTTTTAATACAGTAAAGCTTTGAACGCAATCCTACAAATTCATTAATAATTTTGCCACCCATTTCATCCTTGAATAGTCCTGGAACCTTCTTGTTAATAATAGGCAAGTTAAATTCATTGTTAGAGTCATAGTTACTGGTATCAATATATTTCAGGAAATGAAGTCTTAAGTCATTATAAACGTCGTTACTCTGAATATTATAAACTAGACTATCTGTGTCAGTATAACACAATTCAATTCGGTTACCATAAAAAGGTTTTACGATAGTATAGTGAAAATCGTACATGTGAGTCTTAGACAATTCTAATACTGTATACCCTATATATATTGGTTTATTAAGCATAACGCGCAGAGGCTTCATTTGGATTGCAACTAGATCTTCCGAAAATATTGAGACACTATGAAAATACGGGCTGGATATCAATTTGTCAGCACAAGTGACCTTTTTTGTTTTATTGTTTGAATCACTCCACTTATTTACTAACTTAACATCTATGCGATGTTCATTATTTTCTAGAGTCTTTCCAAAAATACTGTTGTTTAATAATTTAAAAAAATCCTGTTCAAACGTGGATTCTGCCTGTTGACGTAGATGAGTATTAATATCGATATATTGCTTGAGATAGCTACTTTGCTTAAATATAATAGCGCGGTGGATCTTTTTCAAAACCAAACCATGCTGTAAACATTTTTTTAAATGTACATAATGAATAACATAATGATATTTATCGTACAAATTTGGAACCAGTTTTTTGTTCTTACTACCAGGTGGCAAGCATTTTTCTGGACAAAATGGAAAGTCATTATGCTCCATGTGCAAATTTTCAGGATATATTAAATCTACTTCAAGTATGTAACCGTTTTCTGCAGTATCACTGACATTTATCAAGTTCAATTGTAAAAAATCTATTTCCTGCTTACTCATAAATCTAAAATCGGAATAAGGTAGTGATTGACACATGCTATAGCCGTATAAATTGTTACAATCTAAATAAATAATAAAGGAATTTGGTTTAGTTGGATTGTAAGTATCTAAATATTTATGATTGGCTTTGACATGCCTTTTTGAACACATACAAACACCTCCTCTAATACCTTTTTGTATCATTCTAAAAATTTCATGATCACTAATCAATTCTAATTTTACTCCTGTTTTTAAAAGCATTGCATCGAAAGATAGACTTGGTGCTGTAATATAGAATGCAGGATCGAGATTGTAATGCCGCTTACAAGTTTTACGAAAATTTTCAAATATATCAGTTAACAACAGAACATCTGTTTTAAGATATAAATCTGTGTATATACCCATGTTTTCAATATTAAATTCTGACCAAACCGATCGAGCGTGCTCATAGTCTTCGTCAGTAATAGATTCATTTGTCAAAGAGTTAAAAAAATATTTTTTAGGAGGCAAACAGGTGTCTTTATAACGATCCCAATGAGACATATAGTCATATGGATACACTCCTTTACGAGTTAGTAATTCAAATTGTTTTTTATTAGGGAAATAAGATTTTAATTGATTAAAGTCTTGTTTTTTCATTGTACCAGCCAGCTTTTCTAAGCTGGTTCCTAAAAATTTGAAAGAATCTACAAATCGAACTTGTATGCTCTCTTCGGTTGAAATAGGGACAAACTTTGTGAATGAAATATAGTTTTCTTTTGTTTTAGGTATGACCTTGATAGATCCAGGAGCTTCACCTAATTCTTTTATGAAGAGGTGACAATCGTAGCCCGACAAATTATGAAAAAACACAGGCAAAAATTGTGGTACTTTGTACTGTAAATTGCAATAATTGTGCGATGCACCGCGGTATTTACCAGTCAAGTGACAATGATCACGAACCCTATCGCCAAATAAGAAGTGATCACAAATATGACAGGTCATAGCGTTCTCAAAGTCTCGAGCATTATCCTCTGTGTAAATCATAGGAACATTCGTTTTTAAAATTTGGGATATATTTTTAGCCTCTTTATAAATAGACTTAACAAAATTTGATACACAATCCGAGCCGCGATAAGAAACGTAACGATTGTAGCTTTCGTCTAGCGCACATGTGATATGATAAGCGAAAGCTACAGGCACATGACGTTGTACTGTTACAGTGCTTGCCTTAGAGGGATCAGGGTCGCAAGATGCATAACGTTCTAGCATTGTTTCAAAATCCGCATATATAACAAATGGTACAATTTGTTTTTTATTATAATTTTCAAATTGTATGAAAGAACCTATTGGTGGTAATTCAGTTGCTATACCCCCACAACTATGCGAACTA
Source organism: Mythimna ferrago (assembly GCA_910589285.2). NCBI lineage: Eukaryota > Metazoa > Arthropoda > Insecta > Lepidoptera > Noctuidae > Mythimna > Mythimna ferrago. The sequence continues at coordinate 13,422,394 of OU342700.1, forward strand.
AGATCGTCACAAGTATTAAAAAATATTAAACACGCATCACAAAAGTGTAATTTACCGTGGTGCTTAGTTATCTGAGTCCTAACAAGTCGCGGCAAGTCTTTAATGAGACAATAATGCGACTAATCGTTGCTTTCTAAATAAAGTAAATGAACCACTTTACCGTTCAAGGTTTTTGGTTTGTAAAGCGGTCCTATAACAGTATTATTTTTTAAACCATAAATATAAATACAAATTTCAGGGTTATTTACTTCAAACTGCGCAATATCTGAAAAACTTACAGGAAATGACATGTTCTTTATATTGAATACGTTACGGAAATTTGGATAAGACGATACCCTTTCGGGATGACTTTTAGCGGGGTATAAAGCAGCAACAACTGACCATAAAAAGCAATAGTTGTCGTTATTACGGATATTAACACATGCTTTTTTCGATTTTATTGCAGCAGGCAATTCGATAAAGCGTGAACCACCGCGCATAGGTTGATATTTGTTAACATTGACTTCTAAATGAGAACTGCTCAAGAACGTCCATCCACTGTCACGATCCTGAAATTCTTCTATCTTTTTTGCTAAAGAGTTTTTAACTTGTGATAATAATGAGTCTAATTCATAATTCTGATGCAGAGTAACGTTTTTTGTTGCAAAAGATTTCATTTCCTGAGAATCATTTTTAACTAATAAAAATAAAGCAAAATATTCGAAATTAACTTTTAGACACGTGTGTTTTTTAAGAGATAGGTCAATTAATATTTTAATTTGATCTCCAATATTATTTAAAAATGAATGTAAATTACAATTCTCAGATGGAGCGACAATTCTATAGGAAGCTATACGATTACGAAATGCAGAATGTATTATTTCAACACCTTCGCAAAATTGCGAAATATTCTTATTTTTATGTTTAGTACTACGTAGGTGACCTGTCCAGTGGCTGCTCTCTACAGATGTGTTACAAACAGTACAAAAAGGCATTTCTGATTATTGTAACTAATACCAACAAGATACTTAATACGTTGTAATAATTTTGATTTACTGTTAGATGGACTGACTTCAATATTAATACTTATTATGATTCTGATACGAAATCGCTATGATACATATCAATAAATAGGTACAGCTTATAAAGAATACATGGAAAGATTTGGAGGAGACTTTGCTCAACAGTGGGACTGTATACAGACTAATATACAGTGATAGCATAAAAATAACATAGCTAACTTAATTAACTATTTATTTATGCTATCGCTGTAAAAGACGGGCTCCGAATCATTAAATAACTCATGAGTCCGCCTCATAAAAATCTGTAGACCATCCCACTGCGGAGTATTGCGGTCTAACTGAACTTTAAGGGTCACCTCAGCTCTCTTCCACCGATCCTCTTTAGCGATGTTGGCCACCTCAGCCTTATTGTACACTTTCACCTCCACGTAAAAGTCTCCAGTTACATCCGCAGTCCGTCGCACTTTTCCGTTTGCGACCCGGTTAACTAGCGACGAACAGAAGTCCGCACTGGAGGTCGTCCGCGGAGAAATCTCGCTTTCCAACCCGAACAGGTCTGAGCGGTTGGAGCTGGGTTTTTTACTGAAACAATTTAATTAATTTAATAACAATATTTCGTGAACTAACTGTAAACCTGCAAAATAAATGCCTAAAACGGGTCTGTATAATATATCTTAAGGTAATTAGGCAAGAAACCCTATCGCCTAGCAATCTAGATGCGACTGTGAGTTTATTTGTTTGTTACTGTTTCAATGCACTCAAATATATCATGACTTGGAATAGGACATGAGATAGTTATATAACAATTACCTCGGTTTTGTTGCTGGCTCGGAGACCTTGCGCTTCACTGCCTTTTTTTTCGTCTTGGATGACTCCGCAATGGCTGCTGACTGGTAGATAGTGCTAGCTTCGGAGTCAGACCTGAAATTATATACATCATTTTATTAATAACATAGCCATCCAATAGACTGCGAGAGTTCTTTTGTGAAAGACAGAACCTCAATAGTCATTTAGAACAGAATTTAAATGAATCGTTATGTTTAATGGAGTACCACAGTTAAAGGTAGACTGGTAGAGAATGCCTAAAGCATTAAGTCCGCCTTTGTACGTTTATGTTGTATGTTGCATGAAGTTTTAATACATAAATAAATAAATACTAGCCGGCAGGCAAAAACCAGGTCCGTAGCTAGAAAATTCTGTAAACTTAGTAATAAGTACTTACTTACATTTTATGATTTTTGAAGACGATTGTAGAATTGTAGATAAAGTATGGTAACTAGTCTTTGCCACTAGAAAATACTGGAGCAAATGTAACGTATTGATCGAAATGGATTGGTTTTATACATAAAAAGTACCATATCAGCAGTATTTGTCTCATTACAAAATTCAACCTTAATTACAGATCTTCAAAGTTGCATGAATAATTTGTGTTAGTTACGTCAAATTAAAGCGTAATGATACTCAATTTTCTGTCTAATTACAATTTTACAGTGAGAAATGAAATATAAAACCAACCTTTTTCGCTCGCCGACAAAGATGAACCCGACACCTGGCTGTCGCTTATGATAAATACATTAGGTATTATAATTAAGTTTGTATGTTTGTTTAATGTTATGGGGAAGTGAAATAAATTTATGCAAATAGACTACAGACGGAAAATCCAAAACAAAATAATTTCATAGCTAGATTGCTCCAATGTAGACTATTACATACACATATGTAGACTAGTAGTCCACATGGACAATTTGGCATGCTTTTAAATGTAGACTAGTAGTCTACACGGGCAATCTAGCGGATAACTTCGCAAAATTACTTAAATTTAATATATAAAAAAGTCCTTTTTATACACATGTAAATAAAAATAACAAAGTACTCTGAAATCATTATTTTTATACAAAATAATTAATGGAAGCGAATCCACGTCAAGCAGTTAGTTTGCAAGTACCTATGTTGTAGTAAAACTTAAAATTATTATATAATATTATAAAACCATTAAATGTCTAAAATGAAAGTATGAGTTTTAAATAACATCGTTCAAAAGTTTTAGGTAAAAAGCTACTGCTAAAATTATTTTTGATAGAAGATTCATCCTTCTAATAATTTTAAATTGATATACCTACTATCTAATTAGAGATGTGCATACCTTAGCAAAGTCTGTCTACGTATTTTACAGTAAAACATAATCTATATTTTAATGAATTAAACATTGGTTATGGGATGTTTTGTATCATACAAATTTTAACAATGACTGCTACATGCACAAGGATCATATTCACAGCGGTTGCATTGTAATTGTAGAACCCATGGGAATCACCCACACATAGATAAATCAAACGCAGCAAATTTATATAATGCAACTTTGCAGTCTTGGTGATTGTTAAGAGTCATTTACACTTATCGTGTAAACGTTCAATATGATCGCTTCTGACGCCGTCGTCCGGCGACTTTTTTTTTTTTAATTGAGATAAACTAGTGCTTGACTGCGATCCCACCTGATGGTAAGTAGCGATGCAATCTTTGATGGTGAGGCGCACTAGTTTATTAAGAGCCTATTCACTCTAGCCTTGAAGACACCCAAATTATAATCGAACGGGAAGACCGCAGCAGGCAGACTGTTCCAGTCCTTCGACGTACGCGGTATAAACGACGAGGCGAAACGCTTAGTCCGGACCGTAGAGGTTTCAACAACGTAAGGGTGAATATTCGACACGATATGTGCGAATTATCCGTTTGACGGCGATTGTATCAGTGTAAAATCCTCTTAACATAGCAGAAAGTGATGTGACGGTGCGATACGTATTTATAACAGTACAGTTTTGTTGGTAAGGTGCAGTGTGGTTGTCTGCCTGAATGAATTAAACTAAAATTCGGACGTCCTTGGGGTCCAATCTGGATCATAAAATACGGAGTGACGTGTCAACTACACATGTTATTTCTAATTTTATGAAGAGACGTGAGACAACCTGTCCTGAATCTTAGTTTAATGATTACGGTATCCTAAAATTTAGACGTCCTGGGAGTCCAATCCGGATCATAAAACACAGAGTAACGTGTCATCTACACACGGAACCTCTAATTTTATGGAGAGACGTGAGACAAGCTGTCCTAAATTTTAGCATACTATATTCAGATAGTTTGCTTAGTTAAATTTGAAGTGAAAATGTGAAGCTTAGTTATTTGCTTAGTATTATAGTGGCATAGTGGCATTGCGCAAGAATCTAGTAAGCAGCCGAGGTAAGCAATTATATTTAAAAGTGGAATAGGCCTTAGTGACGTGCAGGGTGGTGGTGTCGTATCTGAATGAATTAAACTGAAATTCGGACGTCCTTGGGGTCCAATCTGGATCATAAAATACGGCGTGACGTGTCAACTACACATGTTATTTCTAATTTTATGAAGAGACGTGAGACAACCTGTCCTGAATCTTAGTTTAATGATTACGGTATTCTAAAATTTAGACGTCCTGGGAGTCCAATCCGGATCATAAAATACAGAGTAACGTGTCACCTACACACGAAACCTCTAATTTTATGGAGAGACGTGAGACAATCTGTCCTAAATTTAGCATACTATATTCAGATAGTTTGCTTAGTAAAAATGTGAAGTGAAAATGTGAAGCTTAGTTATTTGCTTAGTATTATAGTGGCATAGTGGCATTGCGCAAGAATCTAGTAAGCAGTCGAGGTAAGCAATTATATTTAAAAGTGGAATAGGCGCTGAACCAGTGTTTTAAGACATCATTCAACTAAACGATTGCTTGTTTGCTCACCATGGCCGTCCTTCAATAAAAGATAGTGAGTATTTTATAAATTAGATTTTGAAAGTGGAATAGGCGCTGAACCAGTGTTTTAAGACATCATTCAACTAAACGATTGCTTGTTTGCTCACCATGGCCGTCCTTCAATAAAAGATAGTGAGTATTTTATAAATTAGATTTTGAAAGTGGAATAGGCGCTGAACCAGTGTTTTTAACATATCATTCACAAAAATGTTATTGTGCATTCTATTCCACGCGACAAGCGGAGCGTAGCGTAGCGATGTCGCATCAAGTGGAATAGAATGCCCAATAACATCCTACTGGCAAGGTCCCTGCTGTTGCTGACAACTCCTTGAGGCGCGCGGGAACAGTGCGCGCCGTCGACGACTTGGGCTTGGTCCGGACAGTTACCGGACGGCCGGACAGCGAGCTACCCATTGCTCACTGTCCGTAAGCCCGCGCCTACGGTGGCCGGAAATCAGGATCAGAATCCCGGCGGCGGCGATGATAACGCCGTTGCCTGATGCGTTCGGCCTCCTCCTTTGCGAGCATTACTGCTTCGCAGAAGTCGGCGACCGCCTGCCACTCCTCCTCGCTCCGGACCATGGCCTCAACCAAGGCCCGGCGCGAGAGGTCTCCGCCGCCGATCGCCCTCACGAGGGCACGGCGATGCTCCGCCCAAGCAGGGCACACCTCGACTGTGTGCTCCACCGTGTCTTCCGGGCATTCCGCACAGTGGAGACACCCGGGCGTCACTTCCGCACGAATCCGGTGCAGGAAACTCCCGAACGAACCATGTCCGGTGAGGACCTGCGTCATACGGAAGGTAAGGACGCCGTGAGGTCTTTCCAGCCACGCCTCAAAGAGGGGACTTACCGCCATGATTATGGCGTGCCCAGCACTGGGTTGCGATAGTCGTTGAATTGTGTGGACCGCCTGGTCCGGAGAACATGGTGGAGCATAATGGTGGAGGTGTGCCCCGCTTGGGCGGAGCACTGCTGTGTCCTCGTGGGGGGCAATCGAAGGCAGTGACCTCTCGTGCCGAGCCCTGGTACAGGACATGGTCTGGAGCGTGGGGAATGGCAGGCTGTCGCCTCCTTCTGCTAAACACTAATGCTGGGGAAAGAGGCGGCCGCACGCGTGAGGGAACGGACATCCTGACACTGCAGCCGACGGCGACTGCGGGTTCCGACCTTGATTTTCTCCCACCGTAGGCGTGGGCTTACGGACGACGAGCAACAGGTAGCCTGCCGTCCGGCTGTCCCGTGTCCAGTAACATTCTGCACCGAACCCGAGTCGTTGAGGGCGCTTAGTGTACCACGCGTGCCTCAAAGAGATGTTAGCACAACCGCAGTTGCCTAGAACGCCGAAGCCTACTGGGGTCATAAGTTGGCTTCCAAAAGGAAAACCCGGGATCCTGGAACGCTAATCTAGTGTAGTATGTTCAGACCATTTTGACAAGACTGACATGTTACTGAACATCGTTCGCTTTTGGTATGCGTATGCGTACCTATTCGTCAGCGTAGGGCCTGACTACCCTGTTTTTCTTTCTAGACAACCCTTCTTCGCCTTCTTATCTGACTTCTCATATTCAATTCCTTTGCTCTGTCCATAGTAAAAATCTCCGATCGACAAATAATCGTCTACTACGATGTCCCTCATACCGCTCTGGGTTTATCCGGTCCTCTTTCTTTGTCCAAGCAATCTTTTTTTGGAATGAGCTCCCGTTGAATATCAGGATGGCATCCAGCCGGTTCTCCTTTATGGTACTAGCACGTGAACACATTTGCAAGAAGTTGGCAGAATCAACACCATAGAAATATCTATGATCAACACAGTGTTGATTTGACGGATTCGTTTCTCATAATAATTTTGTTTATTTGTGTATATATAAGTATTCACTTGTATACGTTTTATTTATATAATTGTGTATGTATTTATTTTGGTTTTCATTTGCTATTTGTTTGTTTGCCTTTATGTTGCACCTACCATGTTATGTTTCTGCACCACCCTAAGGTCGGCTGGTAGAAAATGCCTCGAGCATTAAGTCCACCTTTGTACAGTGTTTACTGGTGCATAAAGTTTTAATAAATAAATGTACGATACAAAACGTCAACTACGCTGAATTCATAGAATAGGATATCCAAAAAAACCGACTATTATTATTTTAACCCACTTCAAATAAAAGAAGATTCTATTTCCTTTTCACATAATAGGGTAGTTTCCAGAGTCAAAATGATTACATTTTATTTAGTCCGTATTTTAGATTATAAAAAAAATATTGGGCACGTATCTTTTCTTTTTTCGATTAAACAAAAAATAACAATGAAATAGCCCATTAAAGTTACGTGTGACGTCACCCGTGCGACGTGTCCCTTATTTTTGAATAATCTAAAAGATACTAATTACATTTTTTGAGGCAACTAGCCTATTATGGCGGTATGAAAACTATACAGCGATTTTTTCCGTACATCTTTTGTAACTATACCTAATTTTGTTTTTATGACCGAAATAATTTCCACCTTCCAATACTGTTTCAGGTAATATATTGTCGCCAAGTATATCATCTCCATTTGTTCTTCTGAGTATGCAGTAATCAGGCATAAAGTATTATCATACCTAGCAACCTGTTTATATCCGTAATGAATATTGGATAAACAGGTTATTGGACTTACTCACCTCGTTTTAATACCTGCCTCTTAAGGACCACCGAAATGTGGAGCATAAGGAGCAATAAAGATGAAAAGCAATGTCACCAGACAACGTAGGTATTGTTACTTTCTTTTAAAAATTTACCGAGTTCATTATAAGCGGCTTAAAACGAGGTTCCGTTGTCGGAATATACATGCGTACAGGCGCGATCCGAAGGAGGAGTCACAGGAGACATGAAAAAAATCATACTTAGCAAATTGAAAAATCTTCACAAAATTTACAAAAGGTAGCATCAGATACTCTTAGAGATACTATGGACGTTTTACTACGTAAACGGAAAAATGCTGACAGTCACAACTTATTTTTTGAGGCATCAGAACTAGCTGAAAAACTTGGTATAATTATCCTCAAAGTTTTAATGTTCCTTCCATACCGGCACTCCACAACAGATTTATACAACCTTACTGGTGTCCTCACAGTCCGTAAACTTTACGTAAGTCGAGTACTTCGCAGATTCCACCGCATCACAATTCCCCAGTTGTTACCGACCACCAAGAGACGTTTTATATGTCCAGCACCTTCCGCGACGTCCACGTTTGCAAGACGACACTACAACTCCACTGCACCGCGTTTATATAACAAACTGCCTATTAAAAATGCACAAAATTTAAATAACCACAATTTCGGGAAAATTGTACTAACTGACTCAGTACATTAGAGTACGAACAAATAGAAAATCTAGTCACCAGTGTTATCTATATGTGTTATCTTTAGAGAAAGATTGACTAAGAAAGTTATTTAGTGTACCTACGGGGTTTGTTATCAGGTTATTTAAATAAAACGACCAAAACGGGTACCACACCCTTTATACTTTTGCCTTGCCAGCACACATAATACAAGTATACAATAACAATAACAGTAGGAATAAATAAATTATATACTAGCACTTACTGAGATGTTGCTTGCTCCGAAAACTAAGACGAAAAAGAGGGACATGACAGTGCGGCGTGGCCTTTTATAACCTCTTGTAACTGTCAAAAGAGCCGCACTGTCAAGTCGCAGTCGGTTTCAGTTGTCAGTGCAAAAAAATACATTTAATGTTGCTAATACAGAAAATAATCACAGTGTATGAAACATTATCATAAGAATCGCTAACAGTCGGCCATCCATTGTATAACAAATACGACCTCGTATGTGAGAAACTAAATAAATAAGAAATTGGTTTTACACACAAAAAAATGGGCGAAGAAAGAATATAATGTTACATTTAAAAAATTATCTACAGGTAGACATAGATATCGATTACAGAAGTGAATAAAGATTTAGATTATTCATACAATGGTCGCTGTACCTAGGAACGACACTAAACTTATATTGATTGTACACGTCATGTAGAAACAAAACTGAACAATTGCCAATTTATCAATTATTTTCTATACAAAACTTTAAAAAGAAATATATTGTAATGGCACCTGGAAAAGAAACATTATCATATTAAAACGAATGTACCAATTAAAACCTTAGATCAGTCGTGCACCGCTTGTTATATCTGGGAACAATACTTTATTAATTGTACACAAATTGTTACACGTAGCAACAAACTAAATAATTGTCATTCTGTCAATTACGACTTTTCTATCAACATGTCTCTTACAAATATGAGCAATGGCACCTGAGAAAGAAATAACGTTAATATTACCTTAGACATTTTTACCCATAGCTAAACATTGTTATTAAAATGAATGTAGCAAACAAAACAGCAATCGTACATTGATACAAAACAAAACTTATATAGTTGTATGCAATTGTTACACAAAAAACAAAACTAAACAATTGTCAATCTGCCAATTATGATTTGTTTAACATGTTTCATAAAATATAAACAATGGCACTTGAAAGTGCAGATGTATCAGTGACCGCTCATTTTTATAAATCATCATCTTATTTATTACACAATCTTTCAAAAACAGGCCCCTAAAATGTCCTGTCTCTAATCAAAAACATACAGGCCTTCTAATGTCCTGTCTCTAATCAAAAACATACAGGCCTTCTAATGTCCTGTCTCTAATCAAAAACATACAGGCCTTCTAATGTCCTGCCTCTAATCAAAAACATACAGGCCTTCTAATGTCCTGCCTCTAATCAAAAACATACAGGCCTTCTAATGTCCTGCCTCTAATCAAAAACATACAGGCCTTCTAATGTCCTGCCTCTAATCAAAAACATACAGGCCTTCTAATGTCCTGCCTCTAATCAAAAACATACAGGCCTTCTAATGTCCTGCCTCTAAATGAAAACATACAGGCCCCTCAAATGTCCTGTCTCTATTGAAAAACATACAGGACTTCTAATGTCCTGCCTCTAATAAAAAACATACAGGCTCCTCTAATGTCCTGCCTCTAATGAAAAACATACAGGCCCCTCAAATGTCCTGTCTCTAATCAAAAACGTACAGGCCCCTCAAATGTCCTGTTTGTAATGAAAAATAAACATTAGTAACACACAGGCCCTTAACATGTCCTGTTTCTAATAAAAACAAACAGGCTCCTCAAATGTCCTGCCTGCAATGAAAAATAAACATTAGTAACACACAGGCCCTTAACATGTCCTGTCTCTAATAGAAACAAACAGGCTCCTCAAATTACCAGCCTGCAATGTAAAATAAACATTAGTAACACACAGGCCCCTAAAGTGTCCTGTCTCTAATAAAAACAAACAGGCTCCTCAAATGTCCTGCCTGCAATGATAATAAACATTAGTAACACAGGCCCCTAAAGTGTCCTGTCTTTAATAAAAAACAAACAGGCTACTTAAATATCCTGTCTGCAATGAAAAATAAACATTAGTTAGACAGGCCCCTAAAGTGTCCTGTCTCTAAAGTAAACAGACAGGTTCCTCAAATGTCCTGCTGTAAATAGAAACAAACATTAGGAAATAAACAATTGCCTGCTAAAGCCAATATGTTCCTGGTTTGTCCTGAACAGGCTCCTTAATTGTCCTGAACAGGCGCCTCAATTATTCTGTACAATTTAGGTCAATACCCGGCCACTCAGGCTAGGTACATGATAACTTTCAAGTGAATGTCTCAAACAATGACATCAATGATTACTTTTCACCTGATGTTTATGACATCTAAATTGAAATTCGTTCAATGACTGACCAACAATGACTTATAATCACTGCCCCGACTAAAACGTAAGGGTACATTTGAAACTCCAAACGATACAATAAATAATCAAAATACATGATCACGAACTATGAAATAGTTTCGTCTCCATTTCATTTCATTCATAAAAAATTACCAACTATGAACTATGCCGTAAATACCACCACTTTTAAAATATTCAAGGCAAATAACAGTAGAGACTGGTTTCTCTTAAAACAAGAATAGGTTTCACGTCAATCACTTATTTCATTAACATATTTTTAGATGTGGGAAGTTAGGTACACTTTTCTAAAAATACCCTTTGGTAATCAAAATATTCATGGACATACTGTATTAAATAAATATTCTAATGACCTTATCATTCATGAGATAGTTTAATAGTAACGAATGCTAAATCATCTTTCCATATCCCTAATGAACAAGTTCTTGCTATATATTTATCCACAATAACTCCTAATCACCCCTCCTAATAAGAAATTTATAAAAAAAACAATGCCTACAAAAGGCTTACCAACTTTAGCAACACTGTGCTGCACCTGTGCGTTTAGTTTTCCATGAAAATACCAACTTCCTATAATTCGACCAATACTTATACTATGCAACGATACTTTGAAGATCCATTAAAAATCGTGACCCCTAAGTTGGTATACTAAATTTAGTAATTCAATAATATATTCTACAACTTTTACACAACGCCATCTAGTCCCAAACCAAGTAGAGCTAGTGGTATGTGTACTAGACAACTGATAAACAATTTGACAGTGCTCTCTGAAAGTCATTAAATAGAATTTACATTACATTTCTTACATATTCTGCAGGACTAAAGCCCAAATCAGACCATTGATTCTTGGCAATCGTGTCCTCAGATGCCTCTGCACGAATTGCAACCTCATTCGAATATTCATTACGTGGAAGGTACCTATTGAAAATTAATTCCAAAAGTAATAGTCAAAGCCAGTCCCATTTATTTGGTCTTATAAAGTTCAGAAGATAAAACAGTTATGGAATTTCAAACTCTAACCCTAAAAACAAGTATTCAAGTTGGGTAACATGCATGAAACGTTTGTTTGACAGACATTTGCATCCGAATCATTGAAATGCTTCGAAACAGTGATATGCATCATTTGGAACATCGGCTCAAAAGATAGAAACGGAACACCCGAAACATCGGTTCACAAGAAACAAACGGAACATTTGAAACATCGACTCACAAGTCACAAACGTTATGAATCGTGATCTGTCAAGTTGCTTCACACTAAGTTTTATTTAACTTTGATTTGAAAACAATCCAAAGCAGATGTTTCCAGTTCAGGTCGCTAATTATATTAAGTACACTATTTACGTTTTAATTTGAATTTCATAAAGGCTGCTGGTCACTCAAAGTAAAGTGTTTCAGTGTTCCAAATGATGCCTTCAAAACATTACCGATATTCAATCCTTCGGAACACCAAAATGCCTCAGAACAGTGAGTCGGCTCAGCAAAAAGCTACACACGCCTACAGTGACATGACACTGTTATATCACCGCTTGCAGGTTAAGGCTAAGTTTTCATCTCAAAGACTCAAACTTTATCCGACTTGCAGTCACAACTTTTCACCAGTGTAGGTATATTTAAAAATAAAAAATAAACTGCGTGTGTCAATTCCCTTGAAAGTACACAGAACATGGTGTGTATTTTCAAACCAAGAGCAAATACAAATTTTAAACTAGTTCCCTAGTTGGACAAGAACTAAAATAATGGGATTCAGCTAATCTTTGGTACCCACATCACTTCAAAAATATAAAAAAACATTTAATCAACAGCAAAGATGCATTACGGTAATATTTGGACTCGACAAATTCGACAGTTGCCAACCAAATTTTGATAAATATGTTTTCTACCTTGCTTATTCAACTATCAGTACTATTCGTTATTTGTTTCAACTAGAGCCAACAAAGCGTTGATGCCTATAAGTATCACACGCAAGGCACCTATAATAAGTAAACAAAATAGGTACCTACTGAAACTTTTTACACATTCTTTAGTATACTCAGAGTATTAGTTTATTTGGACAGTGATTACATTCTATAATTCGTTGATTTCCTCGTGTAATTTCTCGAAAACTATTTCAACCATTTCAATATATTAAACTATGTATTTGGCAACTACTTGTGGATAATATGTAATTTTATATTCTTCACACTTGTTACCCATGGCAAATCATATAGGTCATCACCTGAACAATGTTTTACACATTTCCATTTTGTACCAAAATAAGTTGATGTCGACAACTATATATATTAAAATTGTGCACAACCTGATATTGATATATTACTTAGGCCCTGCCCCACCACAACTAGTTGACTATATCGAATGGTATACCACACATTAACTGCCAGGCGGGACGAGTTCGCCGGGTCAGCTGGCTCACTAAGTTTACTCAGTACCTACCTACTTCTTCCCACCCTACCCTCCTTTTAATTAACCTTTCAATCGTGGATATTACAGATGCAAAATAAAGAGAATAGGCGCGCGAACGCCGGCACTCGCTTGGGGTTCAATGAATTAAAAGGTGTTTCGCGGAAACATAAGATAAATATTCATCTATTAACATTTTCACATCTAGAATTTTGCCAGCAAAGCGATTTATACTCTGGTGATGAAATAAAATGTTACTATTAGGCCTACTATATACTACTGATTCGCCATTTAACCCGGTTTCAGTTAAATTGACAATGATAGTAGGCATGTAAAATCACTTTAAACAGTAAAGCCATACACAACACCAGTTCCTGCCTATGCGAAATGTAAAGAATCAATGTACTAAATTTCATAACTATCATGTAACATCACAAAGTTATAAACTTGCTATGTTTCCTGGTTGTCTGCTAGAACTACATGGTCACCGGACAATCCGGGCGACTAAGGGGCCGTTTTGCTCCCATACCCAGCTGTGTATGTGTGTGAGGCTAACGCTCCTCTCGCGCTCAAAAGTCCCCAAGCGCCATGAATGTAATGGCTTCTATACGCGCTTCGCTCAACACAGCGTAATTTATTTATTTATTTATTTATTATAATGATCAAGGTGAACACTGTACAGCCTACATCATACCCGAATCGACTGAAGCTAGTGCTCGGCACACCCAATCTAGCGCATAGCAGTTACATAAAATATAATATGCTAGCACCGATTTACTGGCGCAGTAGCTCGGTATGAACCAAATAATAACTTACAAAGGATGTGAAAAAATGGACAATCAGATAATCTACTCAAAATACATGAAACTACTGTTACTAACTCATTATTTATTATAAAATAATAATAATGATCTCTGCCGTTGAAAGTACTCTGTGGTTGAAATGCAAATCTAAACAATTTGGCACAATTCTAGTGAGATACACACAGAAAATCTAATAACGCAAATGGTTATAGTAGAGCGAGAATAAGCTGAGCGAGCGCAGCACTATGAAATCACGGTTATTGAATGAGGAAAGATCGTCTGGTCTGCTCATTAACTCAATAAGTAAACTCAGAATGCAGGTTCTGGGTAACAACGACTCCTAATTTAATAGATTTGTTTGCTACGGTTACTCAAAATGACCCAAAACCTGTCTATAATCCACCTGAACACAGCTCGAGTTGTCCTCTTACAACTCCAGGGTACAGCCCTGGCTAAGCACGTGTGATGTGGCAATACCTCCAGAGTGTAGCCCTGGCAAGGCACGTGTGGTGTGGTTGTACCTCCAGGGTGTAGCCCTGGCAAAACACGTGTGTGTAATAAAACAGCAACTCATTTCAATTTAACTTCCACTTTTATTAATAAATCACCCGGTACGTACACATCTCGACAGCAAAATGTAAGTACATAAATATCAGCACAACTGTTCAACTCGACCGTTTGAAAAAACAAGCGAGTCCTCTCAGCTCCGGTAAGTACTGCTTGCCCCACTCCCCCCACCACGTCACGTGACGCGAGTGGTGAGAGTGCGGGAGCACGATGTCGATAGCCGAGTCAATAGACATACCAATAAAAGTTATTTAAATTTTAAATACGTGTGAATAAATAAAAGTAGTACTGAATATTACTATTTGAATTGAAATTATAAAAATATATTTTAAAAAATCATGACATTCGGCCATCAGACATCGTGCCGACTCCTGGCGCACGTCTTACTAACAGCTACCGTTCTTATACAATTGCATCTTTTGCTGATACGCAGGGTTAATTGAATGTTACATAATAAATCTACATTACACTTAGCATTACACCTAACGAACAGTTAAATCTACTTGCTACAATACAATATAATAAACAAATTAATTTAAAAGTACAACTCATAGCTTAGCGCGCTTTTTAATCTTACATTTATACATAAATCATGACATTCGCAAAATAAATTGCGCTGTAAATAGTAATTAAGTACATATTTAAGACAAAGTGGAAACCGATTGAAATAAAAATATTAAATAAAGCGATTACATTCCAATAAATTAATTATGTAAATTCACTTAGATATATATAAAAAAAAAATCGATAATATACAGTAAATAATTTATATTTGTTACGATTATTTACGGGACTTGGTAACCTAGGTACCAAAAAAAAAAAATAATAGTGAACAGTTTAAATTGATTTAGTATAAGACCCTGTGTACATTCAGCCGCTATTATGGTCATCACTATGCTCACTAGAGCTGCTATTGTCTGAATTATGTACCTCCAAAGCTTTTATATGTATCCAGGGTCTAATTCTGTCTGCCGCTATCACAGTCTTATAGGGCTTGCCCGTTCTATTGAAGCCTGGGACGTCGGCTATCCTATATCTATCATTCCCTAGAACCTCTACAATTTTATAGGGGCCTATGAACTTTGACAGAAGCTTTGTGCTCTTCCCATCATTAGCAAAATTGTTTCGCGAGATTTTTACTAGGTTACCAACTTCATACTTAGCAGCAGGAAGTCTATTTTTATCATGTCTTAGTTTCATCTTTTCTTGCTCTCTCTGTATATTAGAGCTAATGTCTTGTCTAAGTTCTTGTAAATTAGAAGTCATAGATTGATCTTCGATATTGAGTTTATTCGCCAAATCGTCTCGCATTTTAAGCCCAAACAAAGCTTCTGTCGCCGTTTTTTGTGTTGAGGCATTCACTGTGTTGTTAATGCCCCATTGAATTTTTCCCAAACACTTGTCCCAGTCGCGCTCGTGGCCAAAAGAATTTTGTGTCGCTAGTGAATTAAGGATAGTCTGGTTGAACCTTTCGGCTTGACCATTTGCTCTGGGACAAGCGACCGCATTCAATACATGTTTAATTCCATGTCCCTCACAAAAAATTTTAAAGGCTGTTGACGTGAAACAAGTACCGCGGTCAGATACTATCCTAGCCGGAACACCGAAATCATAAAATATTTTTTCAAGGACTTTGGTAGTGGTTTTTGTTTTAAGGTCCTTTACTGGTCTTACGAACACATATTTTGTGAAAGCGTCGACTACGGTCAAAATGTGAGTATTACCATCTTTGCTGCGAACAAATGGTCCGAGACGATCCATGTGGACCGTATGAAAAGGTATATTTACCTTTTCAATTGGGTACAAATGTCCAGACTTTTGTCTGGCCGCAGTATCTTTATTGTATGCACACTCTAAGCAAGCCGCTACATATTTCTTTACATATTTTCTCAATTTTGGGAACCAGTAAATACTTTGTATCCTTTCTAGTGTTTTAGAATAACCGTGATGCCCTATCTCGTCATGATTAGCGCGACATATTTGCCACCTCGCACTACGTGGCACAACTAAACGACATTGGTTGTCTATTTTCCTATAAACAATATGGTTTCTAACAACGTAATTTTTGCGAATATCCTGGCACTCTAGGTCGTCTTCCGGTTTTAGAATTTGCAAAATACGCGAGATATCAGGGTCTGCTTTTTGTAAACTTAGAAGCCAATTGTCCTGCTCTATAGAATAAATGTTAACGGATATATGATCATCCGAGTCCGCGGGTAGAGTGGTATTTCGGCTGAGAGCGTCCACATGCATTTGTACCCCTGGACGATACTCCACACTAAAATCAAATTCGCTTATTTGCAGCCACCACCTCGCTATCCGCGGAATTAAATCCCTCTTTGTTAAAGTCGTTCTAAGTGCAGCACAATCGGTAAAAATCTTGAAAGGTATGCCCAAAAGGTAAACCCTAAACTTTTTCAAAGAACACACGACGGCCAGGGTCTCTAGCTCATAGGAGTGCAGATGTCTCTCCTCCGGTGTTGTTTGGCGACTAAAATATGCCACTGGTTTTAAAACATGCGATTCTTTTTGCCATTGCATCAATATGCCTCCTACGCCCAGAGAACTGGCGTCGGTATGTAATTCGGTCTCTAATTTTGGATCGTAAAGAGCCAAAACGGGACGACTGACAAGACTTTCCTTCAGAAGGGAAAATGCATGGTCCTCGATTTCAGACCACTGCCATTTTGCCTCTTTCTTTAATAGAGAAGTCAACGGTCGAGCGATTTCCCCATAACCCTTAATAAATTTTCGAAAATATCCAGTTAAGCCGAGAAATTGTCGAACTTCGTGAATATTTCTAGGTGTGGGAAATCCTTTGACTGCTGATACCTTAGCCTCACCGGGTTGTATGCCTTGTGGGGAAATCTCATATCCCAGGTAGCTGACTGTGACATCGAAAAAACGGCACTTGGAAAGCTTTAAAGTTAATCCGTATTCTCTACAAAGTTTAAGCACCTCTTCTAGTCGCCGAAACATCTCATCCGCATCCTTTGATGGTATCAGCACATCATCCAAATAGGCCAACGCATATTCAAATCGCCTGTTTCCGAGAATTTTGTTGATCATCCTCTGGAAGACGGCTGGCGCGTTAGCGAGTCCAAAGGGCATTCTTAAAAATTCATAGTGCCCATCAGGCGTGACAAATGCAGTGAGATGTTGGCTACTAGGAGCCATAGGGATCTGATAATAGCCAGATGCAAGATCGAGGGTTGTAAAGCAAGTATTGCCGCTAAGATTAGATATTTGATCTTCAATGAGAGGAAGGGGAAACCGGTCCTTGATTGTTTTATTATTTAAAGCCCTAAAATCTACACATAGTCTCTGCTCACCGGTTTTCTTTTTGACCATTAAAATTGGACTAGCATAATCAGACGTTGACTCTCGAATGATATTGTTTTGCAATAGTTCATCAACTGTTTCTCTAACCTTTTCGCGTTCGGAATGAGATAGGCGGTAGGGTCGGTAGACAATCGGTTTGTTATCCATGAGATCGATTTTCATCTCCACGTCAACCGCGCATCCTATCTCTCCCAAATTGGTAGCGAAGCAGTCCCGGTATTTCTGAAGCAACGAATAAAGTGCATCTGCTTGATTAATGTCAAGCCCTGGCCCAATCTTAATGTCGGTTTTATCGAGGGGTTCTAACGTAGAGGCATTCTCTACAATCCTATTGACCCGGTAAGTGTCTCGTTCAACAAAGGGAATTGCTCTGGCTATCAAAGTGTTCCTTTCGAAAGTTATAGTGTCATCGGACAAATTGGATACAATCACCACACCCTTGCCACAAGAAATATGGTATGCGCCCTGAAACAAACGGTATTCTTTCCGTGGTTCTGCTGCACTATAGCCCTCAATAAAAATATCCCCGGTAAAATCATGATCAACGTCTACAGGGACAACACCGGTTTTCGAAATATCAGTGGCATCGGTCACGTAAAGTTTTAGTGTAGCCCCGTTACTATCAAAAGGATTTTTATTAGGACTTCGGTAAAATGTCAGACTGTGACTATCTTTTAAGACTGTAACGGATGATTGCTCTGTGAAATTTTGTCCGATAATCGCAGAAGTCTGCATGTGTGCGTCATCAACCACTAATACCTCGATAGCCGATTCGATATCATCAACCCTCACGGAAACGGATGCTTTATACAAAGGTACTACCGAAGACTGACCAAACCCTCTTACGATTGGAATATTGTCATAGTTTTGCGAGAGTTTCAAGTGTTTCGCATCTGTTTTACGTAGTAGAGTACATTCACTCCCAAAGTCTATATACGCTTCGAGAGAGTGGTCATTGATTGTGATGGTTTTGAAGAACTTACTATTAGCGTCATTAGTCGTGTTGATTTTTAGAGTTTTCTTCTCAGAACTTTCCTTGGTGTTGTTTGAATTAGGATTTGTGGATGTTAAAGGGTCTAACTTGCATTTGTCACTGTTATGCCCTATCCGGTTACAACGTTTGCATCTTATAATCGGTTTACTGCATTTAAAATAGGGATGACCTCTAGTGTGACAATTGTAACAAATTATATTGGCACCCGAATTGTTGGCATCCGTATTGGAATTCCCAGAATTGTTAGGCTTTTGAAATATGCGTTCACGTGGTTTATTATTGTAACTCATAGCCGGTTGTGGTCTTTGGGAAGAAAGGTAATTGAGCAAATCTTCGGGTTCCGTACTATTAAGAGCCTGTGCCCCATTCCTAATGGATCGGTCGCTAATGCCGTACACAATGCAGTCAACAGCCTTTTTACCAGTAATTTCGCACCTACTTAACAAACTCAACTTATCATAGAAATATTCACGCAGGTTCTCGTTATTACGTGAAGTACGACTCAACATTTCTTCTAAAAGACGTCCGAAATTTTCCTAACTGGGAAATGCCTTGCGTAATTTCAGTTGCCACTCGTCCCAAGTGTATTTGACTGTCTGCAAAGACTCAAACCATTTCTTTGCCAGACCAATTAACTTTTGTAAAGAGTAGTGAATTGTTTGTTTATCCTCCCAACCGTATATAAAAGCACACTCATTTACCTTTCGCAGCCAGCAATCGATAGTTTGAGTCCCGTTAGACGGATCAAATTCCGGAATAACATTGTTAAAATTATTGTTACTACCAAAAGAATTCTTACTTGACTCTCCTTTCCATTTCGATAGTAGTTCCAGCACGTCCCTAGAGGATAGCCTGCTTGAAACTGAGGAATCTCGGGACACTGGGAACCCCGGGGAATCGGCTGCAGTAAAACCACGTCAATCGCGTAACAGATTTATTGAGAGACTGCCTCACACATGTAAGGTTGTACATACCCACTTATTGAAATATAGAAATATAGAATTACCTACATCACACCTCCACACTTAAACTTCTAGTATATAACCAATATAGGAAGATATAAAACTAACTTTAACATTTACTAACACACTAACTTAACCTAATTATAACTAGACTTACTCTATGTACTATAATAATAATAACAATATATTCTTACATCTAATCGATCTCAAATCTAACCGGTTTCTTGCGAATACGGATGGGACGGTTCACGGAATCCGGAACGGTCGCGGCCGTCGGCGATGATTTACTGCCGACTGGTGGTGACGATGGTGCCTTACGGGTTGGTGAGGTCTTAGTGACTGCTGTATCCACCGCGTCACTCACTACTGGGCCGTCGCCCCTGACTTCGCCCCTACTCGTCCCCTCACGAACCCTTGGTTCCGATATACATGGAGACAGCTGTTGCTGTTGCGGTTCAACGACATCCCCACTGACCTGTCCCTCGGACATTACGTCTGGGTACATTATACTAGAACGTCGAGTTCTATGCCTAATTTGATCGCTATGCCGTGTGAGAAGTCGACCATCATCGCTGTTTACTACATACCTACGTGAACCTTGTTGGTTTACTACCGTTCCTTTTAACCACCTGTCTTTGCTACCGTAGTTCCTGGCCCATATCGTATCACCAACGGTGTGTTGCAATGGTTCCGAGCCCGAACTCGTCGACTGCTGACGCTGCACCCCTTCCACCCGGTCCTGACGCGCGCGGTCTGCGCGCAAAAGATCTAACCGGGAACGCAACGGCCTACGTTGCAACAGCATGGCGGGACTTTCCCCTGTAGTGCTTTGAATACTATTCCTATACGCTAGTAGGTACGTCTGTAAAGCTGTGTCGATGTCTACTGCCTCTCGGACTGCCTTTTTTATTGTTCGCTTACATAATTTGACGGCATTTTCTGCTGCCCCGTTTGAAGCTGGATGATATACTGGGGAATACGACTGCTTAATACCGTTCAATTTAAAGAATTCTCCTAACTCCGCACTAGTAAATGGTGGGCCCTGGTCGGATACAACCTCCAAAGGCAAACCGAATCGCGCAAATAATGACCTCATAACCTTAATGACTGCCGAAGCATTTGTATTATTCATTTCAAAAATTTCAATCCACTTTGTACTGGAATCTATAATTACGAAAAACGTTTTTCCCTGGTATGGGCCTAAAAAGTCTACATGTAATCTACTCCACGGCTGGGCTAAATACGGCCAACTACGTGGTGCAGCCTGCGGCGGCACAGCTGCTTCCATCGCACATGTTTCGCAAGAACGGCATGTCGATTCGATGTCTGCGTCTATATTGGGCCACCACACAAAACTTCGAGCCATCGACTTGGTCTTAACTATGCCCATGTGGCTAACATGAAGCTCTTTTAGTATTGTGTTCCGAAGAGTTGGTGGTACGACAATTCTATAGCCCCACATAATACAACCCCGTTCCACATATAATTCGTGTCGCCTATTAAAGTACGGTTTCATCAATTCGTCTGTGCAATGCGACGGCCACCCTGACTGTACGCTCACCATCACTCTACTAAGCACCTGATCCCGCGCCGTTGCTAGACGTACATCATCATTCGTCACCGGCAAAAAACTTTCTGCAAAATTTAAATAGGTATATTCACGCCCGATTTTATTCTTATCTGTTGGTTGAGGCGGTTGAGGCAGTCGCGACAATGCGTCGGCACAGTTTTTAGCAGACGCAACATATTCTATATCATACGAATAACCTGTTAATATTATTGCCCACCTTTGCAACCTGGATGCTGCCATCACTGGAATGCCTACTTTATTTCCAAAAATGTATGTTAAGGGTTTGTGGTCTGTTCTTAAAGTAAACTTCCTACCGTACAAGTACTGATGGAATTTTTTAACACCGTATATAATCGCTAATGCCTCCCTGTCTATTTGAGCATACGATCTCTCCGCGGAGTTAAGTGTGCGTGACGCGTAAGCGATTGGGCGTTCGCCTTCTGACGTGATGTGCGAGATGACGGCGCCTATCCCCGTGGCGCTAGCGTCTGTCGTCAGCACAAGCGGTAGCTCCAGGGAGTAGTGCACAAGCACTTCACTCGTGCTCAGTGCCCGCTTAACCCGAGCAAAGGCTACCTCACAAGCATCGCTCCATACGTACTTCACCCCGGCACGCAACAAATTATACAATGGTGTAAGGATCGAACTTACATTTTTTATAAATTTACCATAATACATGACCATCCCAATGAAAGCTTTCAACTCCGATACGTTCCTCGGTATCGGAGTTTTAACAATTGCTTCCACTTTTTCTTTGCACGTGTGAACACCTTCCTTACTTATTACATACCCTAAATATTCGAGCGATTCCACAAAGAAAGAACATTTTTCTTTTTTTACTTTTAAGCCCCTCGACTTCAGGCGTTCAAAAACTTTATGTAGGCTACTTAAGTGTTGGGGTGTGTCCTTTCCTGTTATAATAATATCATCTAAGAAAACTCCTACGTGGGGTATATCTGCAAACAATTGTTCTAAACATCGTTGAAATATTCCTGGGCTCGACGACAGCCCATACACTAATCGTTTATACATGAAAAGCCCTTTATGTGTGTTAATTACCGCGTATCTCCTGGTATCATCCAGTTCAAACTGAGCGTACGCCTGTGACAAATCGATTTTACTAAATCTCTCGCCTCCGTGCAACCGAGACAAAAGATCTTCTACTTTAGGTAATGGATAACGGTCGACTTCTAACACTTTATTCAAGGTTAGCTTAAAATCGGCGCAGACTCTAATGGTACCATCTTTCTTGACGACCGGCACGATTGGTGTTGCCCAGTCTGAGTGGTGGACGGGAGTGAGGATGTCGTCGCGTACCAGCTGTTCCAGTGCGCGCTCAACCGGCTCCCGCAGCGCGTACGCCAACGGGCGCGCGCGCAGGAAAATCGGCCGCGCGCCCTCGCGCACGTGGATGCTCACTTGTCCTCCCGTGAACCGCCCCAGGCCATCCGCAAACACCTCACAGTATCTGGAACTGAATTCCGAGAAATTAAAATCCAAATTCCGATTATTATTGACTTTATTATAATGCATCGTCGACACCGATATATTTAGCTCCGCTAACCATTGTCTACCTATTAATACGGTATTTCCATTGTCAATAACATATAAATCCAATATCTTTTCAGTATTGTCATATTTAACAACGGGTTTAATAACACCTACAGGCCTAACTAGTTCCCCCGTGTAATATCTTAAAACCAACTTAGTGGGTTTAATACTTAAACTGGAAAACATTTCCTGATATAATTGGTAATTAATGCACGAGATTGCACTCCCCGTGTCACATTCCATTCTTAAGTCACAACCGTGCACTCTTACAGAAATCATAATAGGTTCACACTGTCCAAGTGATAAGCGATTAATAGGTACTATTACCTCGTCACTTTCGCTCCCCGTCGAGTAAGCGCCACACCTGTCGTCGCTGCCATGCCCGTCTTCTTGTATGTTATTTAATAAATTATTCTTGGTCAACCTCGGACACATCCTCTTCAAATGTCCCTCCTGGGTACAAATTCTACACACATACAGTTTGAATTTACACGTATTCGAATTGTGTTTGCCTCCACAGACTTTGCATTCCTCATTTTTAGTGCCCGCTCGAAGTAAGTTGTTACCCGCTCCGCCTATGGTACTTGGACCGTCGCCGCCGGATTGTCGTGAGTCACGCGTCGAGCGAGTGTTTCGCCTCGCGGCCGGCCGATAGCCACCGCTGCCGCCGCCTCCCAACGCCCCGCGCCTTCCTCCACCGCCGTCATGCCCGATCTTATGAACGGGTA
This sequence comes from Mythimna ferrago, assembly GCA_910589285.2. Classification (NCBI taxonomy): domain Eukaryota; kingdom Metazoa; phylum Arthropoda; class Insecta; order Lepidoptera; family Noctuidae; genus Mythimna; species Mythimna ferrago. The sequence goes on from OU342700.1 coordinate 13,445,885, forward strand.
TGGACTCCGCATCCGCTGCACTGCCGCCGGTCCTTCTTCTCGTACCGTCTTCCACTATTGCCGCGTTCGTCTCAGCCGCCTCCATCGATAAGGCCAGCTTATACGCCCGGTCGATACTGATGCTGTCGTCTTCAGTAAACAACTTCTGCCGAATGTCATCGTTTACCAAGCCGCACACAAATTGATCTCTCATATTTTCTTTTAAACTGTCCGCCGTAAAAGAACAATCTTTACTCAGTCTTTTAAGCTCCGAGAAGTACGTCGCGATATTTTCACCTGGTTTTTGAATCCGTTGCCGAAATTTGAACCTCTCAGCGAGCATACACGGTTTGGGGTTTAAGTGTCCTTTCATTACCGCTATTAACTCCGAATAAGTCTTTGTGGATGGTTTAACGGGTGTGCATAAATTAACCATTAACTCATATGCACTATTACCTACGACTGTAATTAAAGTTGCGACTTTTAATTCACTTTTTACACTGTTGGCAATAAAGTATTGATCTAATCGATCCACATACGTGTCCCAATTGTCTTTCGTTAGGTCGAACGCACCGATCTTTCCAACCGCCATTTTAAGTCCGTTATTTAACTTTACACCGCACAGTTCGCACGAGTAAAAAAAAATCCACAGCACCTTTAGAGCTTTCTGGTCGCGACATAAATATTACACGCGTGAAATCCCTTAATCGTCGCCACTGAGGAATCTCGGGACACTGGGAACCCCGGGGAATCGGCTGCAGTAAAACCACGTCAATCGCGTAACAGATTTATTGAGAGACTGCCTCACACATGTAAGGTTGTACATACCCACTTATTGAAATATAGAAATATAGAATTACCTACATCACAGAAACCTTACGAGTCTTTCGCGGTGCCGGCTCATCACTGGATGAAGACGAGGAAGACGAACTCCTTCGACTCCTTCGTTTCTTTGCCTTCTTCGGCCGCCGCCGTCGCTTTGGAGGCGTATCAGGCGGCGTGTGTTCATCATGATCGGATGGCATCGCCGTTAAATTCTGAAACGTTTTAACATCATCTGAGACATAATCCGTTTATCATATAGGTACCATACCTACATAGAAGTAAGCTGACAATCGTAGTAAAATTATTTTATACTCACTAAGACAGAGCAAGTAATCAAAATAAAACTAGAATTCACACAGACTCCAAAAGTAAAAACATGCTTGGTATATCTTGTAGTGATAATATATCTCTTATCTACCGGGATTTCTATTGCTTGGTTTATCATTTTTCACATTTATAGGCATAATTAAGAATAAGAGAATTTAGCAAGCATACATAGCTCACTATCAACCGGCAACGATGCGCCTACACACAACTAGTGGGTAGCGTACTTTCTAGTAAGATCATACACATATGTACACTGGTGAACAGGTCATAGTTCACCCCCTAACATAATCCGATGAACATACATAGTCCACCCTTAACATAATCCGATGAACATACATAGTCCACCCTTAACATAATCCGATGAACGTACATAGTCCATCCCCTAACATGATCCGATGAACATACATAGTCCATCCCCTAACATGATCCGATGAACATACATAGTTCACCCCCTAACATAATCCGATGAACATACATAGTTCACCCCCTAACATAATCCGATGAACATACTTAGTTCACCCCCTAACATAATCCGATGAACAAACATAGTTCACCCCCTAACATAATCCGATGAACAAACATAGTTCACCCCCTAACATAATCCGATAAACATACTTAGTTCACCCCCTAACATAATTCAATGAACATACATCGTTCACTCATAAATCATGTCTCGATATAAAATATTTAAAATCAATACCATACTTTATCATTAGATAGTGATTTAAAAAAATCAGCGTTACGATGTATTAACAATTACCCTGAATATTTCATGTGTTATTATATAATGCGTCATATTTAGATAATGCGTGATCGTAATGCAGCGGTGGCTCATTATCATGGCGTTGAACATCGCGCCGCGCGTCGGCTGTTTTTTTTTTTTTTGGAGTATTGTGGGTACTAAGTTATTTTTTTTTTTTTTTTTTTTTTTTTAGTTTTATTCAATGAGGCACAAATTTTATTTTATAATATTGCGTTGTTATTTATCAAATAGTTATTTATGTAGTCCGTGCGTCACTGCGGGGTGCCTACCGAAAACCAGCGCTGGGTGTCTAACGTCTAGCAAATGCTGAGGTGGTCACCCTTTCGGTGCGGGCACGCTCGGCGTACTTTGTACTTTTATTTTTATTTACTTTGTGTATAAATATAACCGTTGTGCTGTGTCTGTACCGAATAAAAGTTTTTCTATTCTATTCTATTCTATTCTAATGCAGTATATATTGTCGATGTGAGCAGTAAAACAAAGAAATCAAAACGCTACCAGAGTGTAGCTCTGGCTCTCTCTCTCAATTTGTTTATCTAACACATATTAAACGTCTCTTAAGATGAACGTTATCGGAGTGTAGCCCCGACCAAACGCTTATACAAGAAATAGTACACAAAATGTACATTAACTAAACATTTTGTAGGTTATATCGAGATTATTTGTTTGCTGACAGTTTTAATATGAATAGTTGATAGATTAACGATTATGTATCTATGTGATACATAAATTACCATTGGTGGGCGTTGAAGCAACATCCCAACAGACAAAATTTCTCGATAAACGTTATAATATTTGTTCAAACATACCTTTTTGTCTGGTCCGTGTCACTTCTGAAGTGTAATAAAACAGCAACTCATTTCAATTTAACTTCCACTTTTATTAATAAATCACCCGGTACGTACACATCTCGACAGCAAAATGTAAGTACATAAATATCAGCACAACTGTTCAACTCGACCGTTTGAAAAAACAAGCGAGTCCTCTCAGCACCGGTAAGTACTGCTTGCCCCACTCCCCCCACCACGTCACGTGACGCGAGTGGTGAGAGTGCGGGAGCACGATGTCGATAGCCGAGTCAATAGACATACCAATAAAAGTTATTTAAATTTTAAATACGTGTGAATAAATAAAAGTAGTACTGAATATTACTATTTGAATTGAAATTATAAAAATATATTTTAAAAAATCATGACATGTGTGGCAGTACCTCCAGGGTGTAACCCTGGCAAGGCACGTGTGATGTGGTGGTATCACCAGGGTGAAGCCCTGGCAAGGTACGTGTGGTGTGGTAGTACCTCCAGGCTGTAGCCCTGGCAAGATACTTGTAGTGTCGTAGTACCACCAGAGTGTCAGAAGAAACTCATATTGAATAAGCTGAGCACACCATTTCAAACTACACATCACTTTTCCCGCTTAGACAAAATAGTATAGTTTTATCCCAAAAAAAATTGTATCGGTGCCTACATAGGTTACGTAGGTACTTTCAAAGCAAAAGTAGAAGATGCAAAGTTAGGGAAAAAAATCACTTGTGGGCGGGATAAACGAATGCATTTAAATAAACGACTCGTTTATCCCACTTCTGAATTGTTATCTATATGTGTTATCTTTAGAGAAAGATTGACTAAGAAAGTTATTTTTAGTGTACCTACGGGGTTTGTTATCAGGTTATTTAAATAAAACGACCCAAACGGGTACCACACCCTTTATACTTTTGCCTTGCCAGCACACACATAATACAAGTATACAATAACAATAACAGTAGGAATAAATAAATTATATACTAGCACTTACTGAGATGTTGCTTGCTCCGAAAACTAAGACGAAAAGAGGGACATGACAGCGCGCCGTTCCTTTTTATAAACTCTTGTAACTGTCAAATGCCCCGCGCTGTCAAGTCGCAGTCCGTTCGAGTTGTCAGTGCAAAAAAATACATTTAATGTTGCTAATACAGAAAACAATCATAGTGTATAAACATTATCATAAGAATCGCTAACATGATTAAGGTTTTAGCATTTGGGTGAAGCAACGGAAGTCTCACAGTGATAAATTCGTACAAGCACAAAGCTATTTGATTGGCGCCCCTACCACCACTACATTCTGGCCACATGTAGCAATATGCGTAATCAGTCGTAAAATCGTGGATTGTCAGATTAAAGACCCATAGTTGTACTTGTACAATTTGTTCAGCATCTTGTAAATATTGGAGCTTATTTTGTAACAAGTTACTATAATAAATTTGTGTTTGTATGGTTCATGTACAAATGTAACACTTTTCACTAGAATGTATTGTTTCAATTTTTTAATGTTTTGTGATATGATTTCATTTGTATCACTTTGGATTAATTGAAGCAAAAGCTTTCGGTTCGCGTAAGATGTGGTAACTCGAGTCGTATTAAAATACATTTTAGAAATATAAAGATCGGTTCGGAGCACTTTGGTATGAATCAAAAAGTATTATTTTACACAATAATTTCAATAAAAAATTGCTTACTTATATCAATGTACACCAAAAAAATCTCATTCATTTTTAATCTTATAACAACGGGGATAAGATAGAAATTAAGTTAATTTTTTTTTAATAAGTTTAATCAGAGAATATAAAAACCGATCTGGGTCGACATGTATCACTTTTCACTGAAGGTACAGTTATTATGGTATTATTAGGGTTGGCCCACACCGAGAAGCGACGCCGTATGAAGCTGCGCTTTTTAAGATAGCCATATGAAACAGAACTTTATTTAACACTCTAAAAGGTACATATTTCTATGAGAATTCTACAACAGAAAAAATCGCAACCTGCAGTGCCATACATTTTGCAAGTTTTAAATTTATTTGCGTAGTGTGTATGTTAGTTTGTTCAGGCCAGATCTTGCAAGTTGAGTGAGAACCATTTCCTCTCATCCCTCGGAGTTTAATCTTCACAAGTGGGTTCACTTCCAATAACAATGCTTTTTTTATGGAAAGCATGACCTGACGCGGCATCCAGATAAAAGAAATCTTCAGCGGTGACGGTAGCAGTGATTTTTGTACTTATATTTGTTTGTTTGTTTTATTCACCTGCTGCTTCACATTGCACCTTACGCCGTTACCTATGATGCGTTTTACCCCGCGCTATGCAGTGCGAAATAACTGGCCACTTCCACGACGCCGTCGCGTCGCATTGCGTCTCGGTATGAGCTGCCCCTAACGTTAGTGTGATAATTCTATCGTTTATAGGTATATAACTGGTGGTACCGAAAAGTTATTTTGAATCTTTTTTTTATTATTGTACTTATTACTCTTAGAGGGTTTGATCAGTATTACCTTGGAGTTTTATATCTAAGAGGCTCATGACGGTACTTTATTAGTCTTTTGCACACGGCTTCACTTGCATCAATGTACATTTCTAGAAAATATATTTTTTTTCGGTATTCTTGCTATCTTATGTTTATTTCTGTATCGCTTATTGTAAGAAGGAATTTTTAAGTAACCTTCGATTTATTACTCTCCCGCGATTCCTGTACTCTCACAATGTATATACGAAATGTCAGCGTAACAAACTTTAAGACTTAAAGTGCGAATAAAACATACTCTGTTTGTTCATGTACATTGACGCAAGTGACGTCTTCATGACAGAAAAGATTTGGATGAAACCTAGCATACGGCCAGACCATGTCGTGCAATAGAACCCACTTACTTAGTTAACTTAGTTTATTACTATATTAATAATAAATTATGTTTAAATTGTTTTAATCAAATTTGCAAACTAAGGACACAGGAAGTAGGTACCTACACGATAAAACAAATAGCGAAAAAAATACAGTAAATTTTATTTTTGACGGAAACAAGTGATAAGCTTATGAGTGTTCGGAATAAAATAAAGATAAAATGTAATCAGGTTTTACCCACGACGTGACGGAAATGAGTACAAGGCACTAACCAACACTTTGCTTTAATATTCTCCGTGCTGTGACCGGGAGTAGACGTCTCATCTGCTGGAACAACTTTGCCTGAAGAAGAAAATGCATTGCACGTGTGTTTTAACGTTGATATTACTATTCGCTGGGCTGGTACATTCTTTTTCCTGGGGTAAGTCAAAGTTTGTTCTTTAATTCTAAGTCAGACGGATAAATTATCACGGCTTAACAAAACTATTATCAATTTACTTTCAAAACTAATCTGCATAACTACATATTCAGCAATATTTGTCGGCTTTTAGTATCGGTATTAAATTAAAAGAAAATAAAATTCTGATCATAAGGTTTCAGGAAAAAATTGTTCTATTTTAAAACTACCTAGTTACAATTTTATAAGCACACATTTTTTTTTTTGCCATCTACTATAGCAATCCTTGAGAAAAACATTAGTTTGGTTGCGAAGACCTGGGAACGGTGGAACGTCCGTCCTCGTACAGTTTCATTGTATGTTATTTAATATATTTATAAGGGCCTATATAAGGGCATCGCGTCAAATCTGCAAGAAATCACAGAATTTTTTATCGCGCGTTTTTTTATCGCCTGTGTGGAAACTTCCACAAGGTTCAAAGTGTTACAGAATAACGAATAAAAAACCGCGCGGTGAAATACCGCTGTGCGGACAGGCCCTAACTCCTTCTCTTTCTCAGAGAATTATACCAGTTATTGTATAACGTAGGTATATGTTTATAAGGCTGAGCTTTTTCGAACTACAAAGTTATGTTTGTCCTTCAACCCGGAATCAGAAAATCATAGGCCATGTGGTTGATGAGAGACCCTCTTGGTGCAAGGATTTTTTTTTATCTTTATGCACAAATTAACGATGATAAACCAAAGTATGCCTGTACGCTTTGGGATCGTCCATTACCTATTCGCGTAAGGTTTAAAAGGGCTTATTTTTTGAAGTGGAATGTCATCCTATATTCAGTCATTCATGACTTCTCCCGCTCTGGGTTGAGCGTGTCAAGCGTGACAGACTTTTACTGACTAAAACCTGCCTTTCAGTTTCCCTTTGCGTTTTATCACTATGGTGACGTAGGTACACAACGTAGTACATGTGACGTTTATTTCTTTTTTGACCTTGCGATTCCTAAACTGAAAAACGACAAATGACCTTAACTTGCTGATCCCATGTAACGTTTCTCAACACACACAACAACAAGTCTGTGACTTTGGTGAAGAAACCTCACTACGTATCTGTCACGTACTTTTCAAATCCCATTCCCCCTCGCGATCCAGAGAGAACGGATTAAAAAGTTGCTAAAATATATCATGTGATTAACGGACCTCACTGGGCAGTTTTTCCAGTTAACTTTAGGGTAATGAAGAGACAGCCTTAACGTACATTTTGAGTTTATATAGAAATATCAGCATGTCAGCTCGTCGTCCTGCCCTTCGGTAACCGTCCGACGAGTTGGGGCCATGGAGCACTATCCGGGTGGTCTTCAAAACGATGTCAGCAACCGTAGGCACCCAGCGTAGCGCCGATGCGCGCTAGAGCCGTTCTGAAAAAGAAACTTGTTGTTTTAGTCAGTAAAAGTCTGACATTCACCCCCTCCCTGCACCACCTTAGAGAGAGAGGGAAGTCATTGGATGATTTGCCACCTTAAAAAGTTTTTAAAATTTGAGCAATTTTACTTGGTGGAAATTCTTTTAAAAACTCAAAAACTTGCGTACCTACCGGTAAAAAAACTAAAACGATCAAAATAATTTTAATTTCAGAAGTCGGTGTTTTTCGTTATTGTTTGTTCTTTATTTAACACTGACTTCCAAAATTAAAATTATTTTGATCGTTTTAGTTTTTTTTAGTGAAGACGGTTATTTTTTTTTATAAAAAGTTTTTTATTTCACACTTTTTAGTTGCAATACACTTACAGCCAGAGTACCTTAACTCAAACCCTGCTAGAATACATCATTTTCTTATGAAGTTCCCGTGTCTCCTTCCACCTTCCGGCTCCATCATCAGATCACTTCTATAGTACCTTATAGCCAAAGTGCATCTCATGACATTTCTAATAAGCCCAAACACGGGTAGGATACATTGTTTAATTACGGAGTTCCGGTACCTATCTTCCAGCTCCATCATCATCATCATCATCAGATCAGATCCATAGTATTATATATAGCCAAAGTGCATCTCATGACAATTCTAATAAGCCCAAACACTGCTAGAATTGATTGATTAGTTACGGAGTTCCGGTGCCTATCTTCCAGCTCCATCACTATCATCAGGTCACTTCGATGACACCATTTTCAACATAACTATTCAGAACTGTTCATTTATTTGTATTGTCATAGTCGCTGAACTATGTTCATTGTGATATTTGTTTGAGTATGAAGTTCCGTTGGCAATTTCTGGTCTTCTTCACCAGTTCCACCTCATCAAATGTCACTTTTTGACTGTAAATGCTTAATTCCTTGATGAAAATATCAAAATGACTATATAGTTGCCTATAATATTTGAGGAGTTCCCTCAATTCAGCCAAGATTCCATCATCAGATTGTAAGGTGGTGTGTTGGGAGACGAGTGAAACGAGTGCTTGCTGGTAATACACTGCTTTTATTATAAAAGATACCTCATTAAATATGTTATAAGCAGAATATAAACTAACTACACCTCACCTTTCCTTTACAAGAAAAAAAAACTTACGGTTAAATAATAATAGCTAGGTTCTTTTTTTTTACCTGCGCAGTGGTTTTTTTTTTGTTGTTTACATAAGTACATGGTGTTTATAAATGTTACAACTAAGTATATGTTTACATTAACACCTTCGAATACAAGACATGATTATAGATATTTCAAAGGTACATTATTGTTAAGTTAATAATTGCTTTAAATATCCTTGTTATTGAATTTTTCTTATTTATAAAGCATTCTTGTATAATTTGGTACGGTTTTTATGCACAATATCTTCCTTTCCATTTTTCAAAATTTTTACACTACAATCCAAATCATTTAAAACTGGAGAGGGTCCCAAAAATATTGAATCCATTCTGTTCTCTGAAGGATTTCTTAACAACAATAAATCACCCTTCTTATAATACCGCAGGGTTTACTAAAGTATCGTATTTAATTTTCCTTTTTATCTTACTTTGAGTTAAATTATTGTGAGCATCTTTATGCGCTCGCTGCAATCTATACTTGAATTCTAATGCGTAGTTGTGATGAGCATATAGGGGATCTATGATATCGCCATTGAGATTGCTCGGTAATATACATCACTTCCCGAATACTAGTTCGTGAGGCATGTCGTTGGTTTCCGTATGGACTATGTTGTTGTAAGCAAAACACCAATACGGCAACCAACTACTCCATGTTCCCGTTTGATTTTGGCAATTTATTCTTAAATACGCACCCATAGTTTAGTGTGTGTTCTCCAATGCTCCAATACTCTCGTGGTGATAGCCGGTGGAACATAGTTGACTAATTTTTAGAAGATGACATACCTCTTTCATAGTGCTGGAAATGAACTAGGACCCGCGATCGGTCGCTATTTCGCGTGGTATACCAAATCTTAAAATAAAATTGTTAACGAGAGCACGGGCCACACTTACTGTGTCTTTGTTGTGTAATGGATATGCTTCTGTGAATTTAGTTAACTCACATTGTAAAGTGATTATATACTGTAGCTATTAGTATCTTTCTGAAACGGTCCCACCATATCGAAATAAATTTTATCGAAAGCTGAGTTAGCCGTGGTCGTAATTGCCATTGGCTGTTTGGTGCCTATCGAATACTTCTGTTTTTTACATTGATCACATTCAGAAACATATTCAACAATATCCTTAGTCATACTAGGCCAGAAATAGTATTTTTTTATGTTATTTATCATTCGCCTTATGCCCGCATGGCCACTTGTAGGCAATAAGTGAAAATATGACCCGTCTATTATCTATATTATTTAATCTTTGCACTTTATTTATGATACAAAACCGTGGCTCTGTCCATTTATCTCTATTATTTATATCTTCCGTTAATTCTTTTATAAATCTCTTATTGTTTTCGTCTCTGAGTACACATATTTAATTGATTGCAAATTTTTTGCATTTTAATATCAAATTTCTCACCAACCCGTCTCGCGCAATTGGTAATCGAGATATTGTTTGTAAGTAAATACTAGACTTAATTGGCACGTAAATTAAATATTTAAATATTTCTAATGTTAAACCACTTTTTAAAATTTTCTGTAACTCTTTACCGCTACAAAATAAAAGCTCAGTTATATTATTCGGTTTTTTAATAAATTATGTCTACAACTCTCGGTTTGCCAGACGTTGAAATAATATTTTCATTCTCTATTAATGGCCGGTTCGTATTTTTTTCCTCACAATGCATATAAGATATATTATTGAGGATTTTCGAAATAAACCACAAATTGTTTCTCTGAAAACAAAGTTTTATTTTATTCAACACGCTTTTACATTATAACAATTATCGTTTAACTAAAATTACACTTTTATCTCACCTGAAAACAAAGAAACGACATTTAAAGTTCACTAATATCGCCTCCTCAATTATATCCCTTTATTTATCTCTACAAGTTTTTTTATATCAATTAAATGCACAAAATAATCTAAACATCATCTACCATTGAATCATACGTCACCCCGTATCATTGAGATGTACCTATGGAGATGGCATATTCTACTATAGAAAGAATAGTTATACAAATATCTATAAAATCGACACACTTACGAGAAAAACAGTGTTGTCTCTTTTTAATAAAGCTGTAGCTGCATAAGAAAAAAAAGACAAATATAGTTTGTCAAGTGCTTATTTTGGTAACACTTTCATGTGACGTCATAAGGTTTTCTATGCGTGACGTCCTCCATGATGTTTTGCGCCGAATTTTGTGGTAGATCAACTGTCAAACAGTTGCGCGCTTACAGATTTTTTGTTGTTTATATTGAAAAATACGGTTAAAAACTTGGTATTGTGGTGCATTGGGCTTTGTTATAAACAATCAATCATGCCTTCGTGTTGCATAAAACAGTGTGGTGCAAGGAAAAGCAAAAATCAGCCTGAATTGACCATTCACAGGTTAGTAACAAGTTTTCATTGCTTTTTCACGAATTTTGTATGTTTTGTTACGAGAAGATCTTTAGAAAGGTCATTGAGACCTGTGTTAAGTTTGTATAGTTGTTAACGTTGTTATTTTCTTTATTTCATTTCTTTGTTTATATACATAGTGAACTTAGTGATGCGCGCATACAATCAGCGATGTCGAAGTATCGATAATATCTAATTTAATTAATTATTGTGTAAAATGTTGCAATGGTTTTTTTCGACAGATTCTCAGTAAATGAAATTTTGAGGAAAAAATGGCTATCAGTTATTGGCATTGAGAATATTAACCCCCGACATAAAATGTGGTATGTCTGCTCAATGCACTTCGACGAATCATCCTTTAATAAAACTCTCGATGTGACAAGGTTACACGACAACGCAGTGCCCTCGTCTTCTCTAATGGTAGGCTTATTTTCTCTGTATATTTTACTATGTCGAGTAGGTGACCGGGTGAACTTTGTGACACCTTAAATTATTTTTATTGTAACTTTTTTCCTAAACCACCCTAACTTTGTTTCCTTTCACATTCACTATTGTTACCGAATCATATTAAGAGACTCAAGAAAGCTAATGTTGTGTTGCCTGATTAACTAATGTTATGCCTCCACACATCTAAATGTTGTCAGGGATGACAAAAAAAAACAAACAAACAAAACCAAAGTTTTTAATTCAAATGGCTTGAGAGCCTTGCAGCATTTTCAATAATTTTAGTAAAGGCTACTGTGATCATATTTTGACAGTAATTAAGGAATGAAGTAGGTTAGTTGTTAGATTGTGTAACTAAGAGATAATATTTTTATTTTTCAGCCTAAAAAAACCACAACCTACAACCTACTTCAAGTATGATGGTAAGCATTTAAATTTTTTGGTTTTTGTAAGTAATTTATTTAACCAAACAAAAACAAAATTGATTAAGACTGATAACAAGTTTTGAAATTATAAAAAATCCCAATAAATGTCAGTCGAGAAAGCTTAATCTCCTAGAAGTGTAAGTGGCGTGTACGCGTCTAACCTAAACCATGTCCATTGTTTTAGATTTCCGATGAAACGAGTAGCTCTGTTTTGTGTGAAATACAAAATAAATCAGAGCTAGCCCGTCCAATGGAGTTAGAGTTGCCAGATGATAATTCAACCAAAAATGTGCCATTTGTAAAGGTAAATTATAATTGGTTTTATCTCAAATATACAATATGTAACTGGAATAATATGCACTGTTCCCGCGTCTCAAGGAGTTGTCAGCAACAGCAGGGGCCCAGCTAGGTCGAAGCCTACTGGGGCCAGGGTTAGCTCTGAAAGGTAGCTCAGCGCCGGTACGAAAGGCAACGAAGGAGCAGGAGTGGGTTTTTAGTCAGTAAAAGTCTGACACTATCTCCCTCCCGCTCCGCCCGAGAGTGGTGGATGTCATAAGATGATTTTCCCACCGAAAAAAAAACCCTTATACACCCCAATTAGAAAATCAAGTTATAATCATAATTGAAGATAAGATATATTTATTTGTTCAAATATGTGTACACATACAATATTTAAAAAATGCATGCAGGATGACAAAGTAATGAAAATTGGTTCAGACATGTTTGCCACATACTATATGGCGTGCAAATGTTTTGAATGGTTTAAACAAATTAATATGTTTACTAAGTACATCATTGGAATCATTGGAAAAATATATCAATGTCAAAATTAATATAGCATAAACATTTAGTTCTACGAAATTAGCAATGAGTATAAATGTCAAAAAGGCCATGACATGTCCAAAGAAAAGTAATAATAATAATAATATAATTTATGTCTGTAACTTAAATATATGGTAATAAATGTCAAAGTATACACAGTTATGTCAAAAGTATTAAAATCATAATTGAATCTAAGTCACTCTTAATGGTTCTGTCAGAAATTCATTAATGTTATAGTATGCTTTATCTGTTAAGACTGACTTTAGTTGTTTCTTCAATTGTACATTATTATTATAACTTTTTATGTATAATGGGAGCCATGCAGAAAACACTCTTGCGTACTCAGAAGTGCTGAATTCTAACAGAGTTTTCAGGCGTTATCTCTCTTTTTTCGCATTGTCTCTTCAAGGAACAAGCTTTTAAACCAAGCTCGAAATCGACGATAGGAGTGGAAAAAGAGCCTCTTAATATACTCTTCAGATACCGTCAATTAGAGACAAAATAGAAAGACAATGACAACGCAATCGCTTGAACTAAAACACAAAAGCGAATGTTTTAATGCTTACTTAGTTATGTGCAGTTAAATTTTCTAAAATGTTCTTTTTATGTATAAATAAAAATATGTTCTTTTAACGTAAAAGGTCTTTTATTTCAATCGATCCTTTACAGAAACTATATACACCGTTAAATTTTAATTGATTTAATCCCATGGAGCGTCGATCCGGTACATGAAACACCATCGATTTGTAAAGATAAAATTAAAAAAAAAGTATCTTTTTTTCAAAACTCGTATTAATTTACGCATGTACGAAATTAATTTCTTCAAGAAAACGTCAGCTGAGCGAGTCCAATGACCCGTAGGTAGTTGTAGTCGTTGCGTACAAACTACTAAATGATTAAAACGATTAAAATTTAGCGGTGTATAATGAAATTTTAACCTAATTCAAAAAAGAAGCTTATATTTATATTGACTGATTTCTCAGTCAATTTTATTGTGGACTTATTTCAAAAATGTTTGTTTAACTGAAAGATACTCCCGAATTGGATTCTATCCCGATTCTATAGGATAGAAATATTGTAATGAACTGTTGATGAACTTCGAAGATATGGAAAGGAAGTCCTCATAAAATCACAGCAAAACTGTCGTAACAAGTAAAATTGCTTTGTTTATGCATGTAGTCGATGACTGACTGAAGGAAGGTGGTGAGGGGGTAATTTTACCTGATCTGATGATGAAGCCGGAAGGTAAGCACCGGAACTCTGTAATAAATCAATTTATCCTTGCCGTGTTAAGGCTTATTGGAATTGTCATAATGTACCTGCATAGCATGACAATTCCGATAAGCCCAAACCACCTATAGCCAGAGTACCTACTCTGGGAGGTTTGGATGATTATATTCTATGCTGACAGGTACCACAACTAAAAAGTGTAGTGTGTGTGTGTCAAGGTCATTGCCCTTGAGGCCAAGGTCACATGAAGTGTCCCCTGATGTTTCCCCACCCTTCTACTCCCACATCTCACCGGATCCCGAACGCTTGATCAGGCGTTATTTTTGGGTGAAATTTTTCTAAATATGTTTTCCTCAGTGCCCTGTTACGTACACTCCAACCAAAAAATCAGCCATGTACCTTTAAAACTACCTATCTAATTAAAACATTCGAATAATTTCAAAATATCGATATCGACTGCGCGTGCTGCTATAAATTACAACACTATAAAAAGGCAGCCATTTTATGCGCCAGATTTTTGTAGGTAGTCACGCTAATTCTGTAGGTATGCCCGATCCATAGGGTTTATTATATCAGTGCCCCGTATCCACAGCTTAAAAATTAAAAAAATGAAATGTCATTTCCAAGGAGGTCATTTCATTACATGCATATTCAATTTTCGAAGTTGTGATCTCGTCATCACGTTCATAATTTGCTCGTTCATTGTTTTCAAATCGTCGGATGTGATTTGAATCCGCGATAGCGCGTCTGCTACTGAATTTGACTGGCCTTTAATATACTCTATACTAAAATTATATTCTTCTTATTGTAACCTAAATTTTGCAACCTTATTGCAACCTACTTGATGGGTCTCGCATTGAAAATAGATAAACTAACGGTCTATGGTCGGTTTGTATCCTGAAACGTTTTCCATCTGAACGTCTGATATGTTTTATACTCCACATTACTGCCAGGAGTTCTTTTTCAATAGTGGAATAGTTTACCTCCGCCTTATTTAAACTTCGACTAGCATATGCTACAGGTCTTCCATCTTTATTACACAATACCGAACCTATAGCTTTCCCTGACGCGTCGGTTTGTAGTATAAATTCATTACTTTCTGATAAGTCAGGATATTATAATACAGGTGGGTTCATTAGGGCTAATTTTAATGTTTCAAAAGAATGCTCGTAGTCTCTTGTCCACACAAATTGAGCATTCTTGGTACATAATTTATTTAAGGGTAATGATTAGCAATTTTTGAAGTGAAAACTTCTTTAGCGGCGTTGAGCACTTTTTCTGTAATGGGTATAAAATCTTAAACTCGCGTCAGGACACGTGACCTGATCGAAAAAGCGTAAGACGGATGGAGAGTAGACAGCTATCCCTTATCGCGCGTTGTGAAAGGGGGCTAGACGGAAAAAATTCTCACGAAAAATTGTACCGACACTTTTACTGTCAAAATATAAATCCAAGATGGCGGCTGCAAGAAATTATCAACTTTTTCGTCATGGGTGTCGTTTTCATGGTTTTCGAGGGTGTTGAAACCGATGGTACTGTCAAAATATAAATCCAAGATGGCGGCTGCAAGAAATTATCAAATTTTTCGTCATGGGTGTCGTTTTCATGGTTTTCGAGGGTGTTGAAACCGATAGTACTGTCAAAATGTAAATCCAAGATGGCGGCTGCAAGAAATTATCAAATTTTCCGTCATGGGTGTCGTTTTCATGGTTTTCGAGGGCGTGGAAACCGATGGTACTGTCAAAATGTAAATCCAAGATGGCGGCTGCAAGAAATTATCAACTTTTTCATCATGGGTGTCGTTTTCATGGTTTTCGAGGGTGTTGAAACCGATGGTACTGTCAAAATATAAATCCAAGATGGCGGCTGCAAGAAATTATCAACTTTTTCGTCATGGGTGTCTTTTTCATGGTTTTCGAGGGTGTTGAAACCGATGGTACTGTCAAAATGTAAATCCAAGATGGCGGCTGCAAGAAATTATCAACTTTTTCGTCATGGGTGTCGTTTACATGGTTTTCGAGGGTGTTGAAACCGATGGTACTGTCAAAATATTAATCCAAGATGGCGGCTGCTAGAAATTATCAACTTTTTCGTCATGGGTGTCGTTTTCATGGTTTTCGAGGGCGTTGAAACCGATGGTACTGTCAAAATATAAATCCAAGATGGCGGCTGCAAGAAATTATCAACTTTTTCGTCATGGGTGTCGTTTTCGTGGTTTTCGAGGGTGTTGAAACCGATAATACTGTCAAAATGTAAATCCAAGATGGCGGCTGCAAGAAATTATTAATTTTTCCGTCATGGGTGTCGTTTTCATGGTTGTCGAGGGTGTTGAAACCGATAGTACTGTCAAAATATAAATCCAAGATGGTGGCTGCAAGAAATTATCAAATTTTCCGTCATGGGTGTCGTTTTCATGGTTTTCGAGGGCGTGAAAACCGATGGTACTGTCAAAATGTAAATCCAAGATGGCGGCTGCAAGAAATTATCAACTTTTTCGTCATGGGTGTCGTTTTCGTGGTTTTCGAGGGTGTTGAAACCGATAGTACTGTCAAAATGTAAATCCAAGATGGCGGCTGCAAGAAATTATCAACTTTTTCGCCATGGGTGTCGTTTTCGTGGTTTTCGAGGGTGTTGAAACCGATGGTACTGTCAAAATATAAATCCAAGATGGTGGCTGCAAGAAATTATCAAATTTTCCGTCATGGGTGTCGTTTTCATGGTTTTCGAGGGCGTGGAAACCGATGGTACTGTCAAAATGTAAATCCAAGATGGCGGCTGCAAGAAATTATCAACTTTTTCGTCATGGGTGTCGTTTTCGTGGTTTTCGAGGGTGTTGAAACCGATAGTACTGTCAAAATATAAATCCAAGATGGCGGCTGCAAGAAATTATTAACTTTTCCGTCATGGGTGTCGTTTTCATGGTTTTCGAGGGTGTTGAAACCGATAGTACTGTAAAAATATAAATCCAAGATGGCGGCTGCAAGAAATTATCAAATTTTTCGTCATGGGTGTCGTTTTCATGGTTTTCAAGGGTGTTAAAACCGATAGTACTGTCAAAATGTAAATCCAAGATGGCGGCTGCAAGAAATTATTAACTTTTCCGTCATGGGTGTCGTTTTCATGGTTTTCGAGGGTGTTGAAACCGATGGTACTGTCAAAATATAAATCCAAGATGGCGGCTGCAAGAAATTATCAACTTTTCCGTCATGGGTGTCGTTTTCATGGTTTTCGAGGGTGTTGAAACCGTTGGTACTGTAAAAATATAAATCCAAGATGGCGGCTGCAAGAAATTATCAAATTTTCCGTCATGGGTGTCGTTTTCATGGTTTTCGAGGGTGTTGAAACCGATGGTACTGTCAAAATATAAATCCAAGATGGCGGCTGCAAGAAATTATCAAATTTTCCGTCATGGGTGTCGTTTTCATGGTTTTCGAGGGTGTTGAAACCGATAGTACTGTCAAAATATAAATCCAAGATGGCGGCTGCAAAAAATTATTAAATTTTTCGTCATGGGTGTCGTTTTCATGGTTTTCAAGGCTGTTGAAACCGATAGTATTGTCAAAATGTAAATCCAAGATGGCGGCTGCAAGAAATTATCAACTTTTTCCTCATGGGTGTCGTTTTCGTGGTTTTCGAGGGTGTTGTAACCGATAGTACTGTCAAAATTTAAATCTAAGATGGTGGCTGCAATAAATTTTCAATTTTTTCGATATGGGTGTCTTTTTCATGGTTTTCGAGGTTGTTGAAGCCGATAGTGCTGTCAAAATGTAAATCTAAGATGGCGGATGTCAGAAATTATCAACTTTTTCGTCATGAGTGTCGTTTTCATGGTTTCGAAGATGTTGAAATAGTGCTGTCAAAATGTACATAAAATAGGATAGTATTTTTTAGTTATATTGTATTGGCTAGACGGAAAAAATTCTCACGAAAAGTTGTAACGACACTTTTTCTATAGTAAGCTATTGTAAGCCGTGCGGCGTGCGCATGTTTCTCTGTCTTTCTCTCTCTTATAGAAAGCAAGCCAGGACGGAACTTCGTTCCATCCGGGTGTCCCTTGACACCTCAGTAGTTTTTCGGAGAGATAAACTTTTTAATGTAAAATAATTGTAATAGTTTTAAAGTGTTAAATTTTTAATGTAATATAAATTGTCATGTTTGTGTACGATAGCGCAATAAATGAATATTGTATTCTACCACATAAATGATAGTACTTTTATACTGATAAAGCAATTGGTGCAAAATTATTCCCTAACCATTCCAAAATATCAAACATGCTCAACGTTAATAATCAAGTTTTCACTTCTGCCGGCACTCCCGGAGTGCAACCCGTCTTTTTTTTTTATATATTTTCGATAATAATTGGCAAAAGCTACAAAACGTTTTGTCTCATCAGTGTTTTGGGGCGTTGGGTAGTGTTTTAAAACCCTAGCCTCTTCTGGGTCTGCTAAAATTCCAGCTCCAGAAACTATGTGTCTTAAATAAAGCATTTTTTTTGCAAGAAATTGCATTTCATCTCAGCCGATACACGTCCACTGCTGGACATAGGCCTCCCCCAAGCGTCGCCACATCGAACGTTCCTGTGCGTCCCGCATCCATCGGTTTCCCGCTACCTTCACCAGGTCGTCGGTCCACCTTGTAGGAGGCCTTCCAACACTGCGTCTTCCGGTACGCGGTCGCCACTCCAAAACCTTTCGGCCCCAACGGCCATCTGTTCTGCGAGCAATGTGCCCTGCCCATTGCCACTTAAGTTTGGCAATTCTTTGTGCTATGTCGGCAACCTTAGTTTTCCTGCGGATATCTTCATTTTTTATTCGATCACGCAAGGAAACCCCGAGCATAGCCCTTTCCATTGCTCTTTGGGTGATTTTGAGCCTTCTGATGAGGCCCATTGTGAGCGACCACGTTTCGGAGCCATATGTCATCACAAGAAATTGCATTTAGCAGGATTTAACATTAGGTTGACCGTACGTAATCTACTGAAAACATCCATTAAATTCCGATTATGCGAGTCTAAATTTCGACCTATTACGACCAGATCGTCTTGGTAAACCAGGCATTTTTCGTAATTAAGCCCGGACATTGCTATAGTCATCATTCTACTGAAGTTACTAGGACTAGACTTGAGCCCCATGAGCATTCTTGTCATTTGATATTGATTTTTCCCTGTTGTAAAAGCTGTGCAAGGCCGACTTTGTTTATTTAGTCCAATTTGGAAAAATCCTTGAAATAAATCCAAATGCGCAAAACAAATTGCCCCAGCTAAAGAATCACGTATTTCAGATATGTTTGGCAAAGGAAATTTGTCGTCTTGCACTTGGTTATTTAACTTACGATAGTCTATGATTACGCGCCATTTTTGTTTACCTGAATTATCGATTTTTTATGGCACTAATATATTGTAGTGCACTAATATAGTGTAGGCTAGTAGGTATGCGGTTTTAAATCTATATTTTGTTCATATATTGGCGTTGTAGATAATTTGTCACCAGGTAGATGAAATATACCCGGGTATTTAGCGCAAATGCTTTTAATTGATTGTTGCTCCTCGGAATGTAATCCGTTTAAATTTAACAAGGAAAACATAGGTAGTTTTAACTCTATCAGCATTAACCATTGGTTTCTGAAACTGACAAATAAAGTAATCCTTGAGAGTGCTACTACCGACCTTGAAGTTGTTTATTACTAGCTCATTTTCTCTGGTATTCAAGATGCATATTGGTATTTTTCCATTTTTCGGCCTAGTCACGCTACTGGCTAGGAAAACACCCTCGCATAACTCTTGACTTGAAATAACACATTCTTCTTGTATACTTGTCTCGATATAATGTATTGATTCACATCGCGCCAGTGCTATTATACTCGTATAACAATTAATAGTGTTACGTACGTGGGTAATCAAATGCCGATTTACTAAGAGACAACTTTATTCACCACTAACAATAACAAAATAGTCCAGTCAACAATAATTCGAATCGCAATTAACACTAGAGTACCGTTACACTATCGCTTAGGTCGTTAGATAAAATCACTTCAAGTACTAGGGTAGTTCGCTCTTGATCGCAGTCGAAATCACAACTGACTCGCTTCCGGCCGGGGGCTCGTATTTATATGCGGAGCCAAGAAAATTCTAGATACCGACTTCCCACGAACGATCCAGAATTCCAGAACAATTGAATCGCTTCTCGAAGTCATAAATTATTTTTATTACTCGTGGTAATAAGAGTCACTTTCATGCGAATTTCGACTCTATTGTTAACGTCGGAGAGTACCATTTCCTATAAATACCTAACTACTACTTGTAAGTACTTTGTGGATGTTTCGAGATTTTTCTAAGTCTGGATACGCACAACCATTCTAGACCTTTCGAACAGCAATGCGTTTTAATTATTACGTGCTACTCTTTATATTCTCGGAGATATGGCGGGTTCACGTTTAATGGCGTAACAGTGCCCCCCTCTTAGTCATGCTCGTCCCGAGCATTATTAGATCCGTGATACGGCGCCAATCTATCCACATGGACAACCTTGGGTTTCCCTCTTAGCCCTTTCTTGATGCGGTAGGTCACGTCATTAATCCTTTTTAACACGGTGTAAGGTCCCTCCCATCGAGCTTGGAGTTTCGGCGACTTCCCTTTCCGTCGAAGCGGGTTGTGGAGCCAGACCAGTGTACCTTCCTCAAATCCCTTGGCATTGGCATTACGGTCGTATCTGGTTTTCATTTTTACGCTGGTGTTCATGCTATTCTCACGAACTCGTTTATGCACTTCGTCCAATTGATCTTGAAGGTCACTTACGTAATCTGTAACTGGCTTAGTCTTGTCAGGTGGCACGCCAGTTATGGCATCGACCGGGAGTCTCATCTCTCTGCCGAAATTCACTCTTGCTGGGGTATGTCCCGTGCTATCATGCACTGCCGATCGGTAAGACATCAGAAATAGTGGAATATACCGGTCCCAGTCCTTCTGATGGTCATCGACAACCTTAGCCAGGTGATTCTCCAGGGTTTGGTTAAACCTTTCCACCATTCCGTCCGACTGAGGGTGCGCAGGTGTTGTGCGTGTCTTATAAATTCCCAGAAGTGTACACATTTCCTGGAACAGTGCAGATTCGAAGTTACGGCCTTGATCGGAATGGATTTCCAAAGGTGCGCCATACCGACATACTACTTCTTCGACCACCTTCTTCGCCACTGTCGTCGCTTCCTGATTGGGTATGGCGAAGACTTCGGGCCACTTTGTGAAATAGTCCTGGATCACCACTATGTACTTGTTTCCGTCATTTGTAACTGGAAAAGGTCCAGCGATGTCGATAGCGATGCGTTCCCATGGGGCTCCCACATTGTACAGCTGAAGCCTGCCCCTGCTCCTAGTCTGTGGTCCTTTCACAGATGCGCACGCTGTACATTTCCGACACCATTGCTCTATGTCATCTCTACAATTGAGCCAGGAATACCGCTGTCTCACTTTCAGTAGAGTTTTCTTGATGCCCAGGTGTCCTCCAGAAGCACCATCGTGTATTTCCTGTAGCAGGGGGACTACTTCACATCGTGGTACTATCACTTGTGTGGTCACCTCCTTGCCATCTTTCGATTCCCATTTCCTACAAAGCACATCATTTTCTAGGACTAAACTGTCCCACTGTGCCCAGTAGCTCTTAGTTACGGGACTGTGTGACGATACTTCACTCCACTGGGGCCTAGTTCCGCTACGCTTCCAATCCAGTATAGGTCGAATATCGTCATCTTCTTCCTGGGACTTCTTGAAGTTGCCTTCAGCCCTAATTAAATTAACGTGTTCTCGGGCTTCATTCTGCTGGCAGTGTCTGCAGTCCTCATTACATGGACGTCGCGACAGGGCGTCAGCATTGTTATGCCTTTTTCCACTGCGATGTTCCGTCACAAAGTTAAACTCCTGCAGCTGCTCGAGCCATCTTGCAACTTGGCCCTCAGGGTTCTTAAATTGTAGAAGCCATTTCAATGCAGCGTGATCCGTCCTCAATGTAAATTGTCTTCCTATGAGGTACTTGTGGAAATGCTGCAAGGTTTTTAACACAGCCAGCAGTTCTCGTCGAGTCACGCAGTAGTTCCTTTCTGGCTTTGAAAGTGCCTTACTGAAGTAAGCGATTACGACCTGTCTGTCGCCCTGCACTTGTGACAACACTCCACCAATTCCCGTGTTGCTGGCATCGGTATCAACGACAAATCTTCCGTCTCTGCTCGGATACCCCAGTATAGGCGCTTCACATAACCGTTGTTTTAGCTCGTCGAATGCTGACTCACAGTCCTCGTCCCAGATAAAATCTCGTTTATCCTCAGTCAGCTGATGTAGAGGTTTTGCAATGTCCGAAAAATTCTTGACAAACCGCCTGTAGTATGTGCACAACCCTAGAAATGCACGTACTTCCGTTTTGTTCTTTGGAACCGGCCACTGTTGGACTGCCTTTATCTTTTCAGGGTCGGTTCTCACCCCGTCAGCGGAAATAACATGTCCTAGGTAGCTGACCTCCTTCTTGAACAGGGCGCACTTCTTTGGGCTTAGTTTTAGGTTAGCCCCTCGTATCCTGGTGAACACTTTCTCCATATTCCTCAGGTTTTCCTTAAAAGTGCGACCCATTATAATGACGTCATCCAAATATACCAGACAGACGTCACCAAGAAGGCCCACCATGACTCTCTCCATGAGGCGTTCAAACGTCGCTGGAGCGTTGCATAACCCAAAAGGCATGACGTTAAATTGCCACAGGCCGCTGCCAATACCCGTACTGAACGCTGTCTTTTCTTTATCTTTCTCGCTGATTTCCACTTGCCAGTAGCCACTTTTCAAATCAATGGTCGAAAACCACTTCATGCCACTGAGCATATCCAGCGTATCGTCTATCCTTGGTAAGGGATAACTGTCCTTCTTCGTCACATTATTCAGCATTCTGTAGTCCACACAGAATCTTGTGCTGCCGTCCTTCTTCTTCACCAGAACGACTGGAGAAGACCATGGGCTCGTAGAAGGCTCAATTATTCCGCTATCAGCCATGTCCTTTACCATTTCTGCTACCTCAGTTTCTTTAGCCCAGGGTATACGGCGCGGTCTCTGTTTAATTGGTCTAGCGTCCCCTGTATCTATCTCATGCTTGACGAGACCTGTTCTCCCGCAGTCTTTTCCCGTTGCAAAGATATCTCGAAACCGTAGCAGAAATTCCCTGGCTTGCTGCAATTCCGAAGTCGATAAATTGCTCTTAGAATTTTCCAGAAGTTGCTGGATGTGATCCGTTTCAACTTTTGTCGTGTCTTGCTTTGCTTTAGGTGTATTGATTTGACGGAGATACTGAACTTCTTCACATCTCCCAACAACACTGTTTTTCTTCAGTTGGACCTCTTCTTTCCCAAGGTTCACAATCCTTACCCTGGATTTCCCTTTCGTCATAACTAGTGTCCTCGCGGTGATGAGCTCCGGGTGCCGGCCAATATCTTCAACCAAAACACATCTTGTTTGCCTGATTTTCTTGGGAAACTTTACTTCGACTAAGGTTTCTGTTCTCGGAGCCAGTGTAGTATTATTTAAACAATAGAGGTTGCATGACTTAATTCCTCGCAGGAAGACTTCTTGATCTGGGAATTTCAATACTCCCCTGTCGATATCTAAAATACATCGGTTATTCCGCAAGAAGTCGAGACCCAGTATGCAATCGTCGGTAATATTCGCAATTAACGCAGGATGGATATACACTTGATCACCGATTTTGATCTCAATTTCTGTATCACCGAGGACGGAGACTGGCTGGCCGGTTGCTGTCTGAAGTCGGCAGGATGGAGACTCCCTTTGCCACAAGATGGTGCGTTTCAGCAACTCAGGTCTTATAACAGTCCGTGACGCCCCCGTGTCAATGGTAAAATTGCAAGCCCGGTGATTCAGCGTCCCTTCGATGATCAAACTATTTCCGTTGTGAACTTGATTGATGGTGATGGTTGGGGCCTTCAGTTGACCAGCCAGCACCCGCCCCGCGGCCCTGGCGACATTTAGTTTAACGACTCCTCGTTAACTTGAGTTCCGGAGTCCACACTCCCCCTCTTCCTCTTGGGGCAATCGGTACGAATGTGCCCTTTATCTCCGCACCCGTAACACGTCGGAATATAGCGGGACTTTGCCGAAGAAGCAGCTACCACTTCTCGTTGACGTGGTTGCACTGACGGCGAGACCACCACTTCCCGAACTCTGTGCGTGCGTGAATCTTGTCGTACGGCTTCTACTTCCAGAGCGTGAGCCATCGCACTCTTTAAAGTTTGGTGGTGTCCGAGTCGCACCATAGCTCTGACTTCAGTATCCCGTAGACCGTCGATGAATGCTTGCACCAGATTTACTTCCACCGTCTCTGGTGTCATTGACATGTACGCATGCCGGACTAGCCGTTCAACCTCGACTCCCCATTGCTGGAGGCTCTCGTTCGACCTCTGCGTTCTCTCGCGTAACTGAGCGCGGAAAACGTGCTCGAGGTGCTTGTCTCCATAACGAGTGTCCAGTCCCTCCATGAGACGCTCCAATGTCCTGCCGTCCGCAGGAAGGTTCTCTAGGACCAGCAGGGCGTCCCCTCGTAGAGCCAAAGTTAATGCCGCGAAAGACTGTTCATCATCCCAGCGGTTCGTCTTCACCAATGTTTCGAATTGGTATTTGAATGCCGTCCAGGAAGACGTGCCATCAAAACGCGGCACAACAAATTTTGCGGCTGATGCACAGTGGGTGTGCGATAGTGAGCCAACAGCAACGGGTTCGCGTGCTTCGAGCTTGACAATTTTTTTGTTGATGTCCAGCAGGCGATCTTCGTGGCCATCAATCCTTGTTTCGAGGCTATCAGCTCGGGCGGAAACCTCCTTGACCTCTAAGGTGAGATTCTTTACTTTCTCACCCAATGTGACGAGGCCGTGATCAATTTTTTCGAGGATCAGGTTCTGCTTAGCCTCTTGATCTCGGCGAGCTTCTTCCTGTTCGCGGCGAGCGGCTTCCATACTAGCTTGCATGGCGGCCAACACCGCAGCGAGGTTCAATTCCGAGGATGGTCCTGTTGGCACCTCAGCAGCTGCTGTTGCTCCCATACCAGCCTGATCTTCCTCCTCCAAACGATGACGCGCAGCATCCATCTCCATTTGCCTCCTTGTTCGTGGTCGCTGTTCGTCGTCCCTCGGTGTTAATGGCATTTCACTTCTGACACCAGTTGTTACGTACGTGGGTAATCAAATGCCGATTTACTAAGAGACAACTTTATTCACCACTAACAATAACAAAATAGTCCAGTCAACAATAATTCGAATCGCAATTAACACTAGAGTACCGTTACACTATCGCTTAGGTCGTTAGATAAAATCACTTCAAGTACTAGGGTAGTTCGCTCTTGATCGCAGTCGAAATCACAACTGACTCGCTTCCGGCCGGGGGCTCGTATTTATATGCGGAGCCAAGAAAATTCTAGATACCGACTTCCCACGAACGATCCAGAATTCCAGAACAATTGAATCGCTTCTCGAAGTCATAAATTATTTTTATTACTCGTGGTAATAAGAGTCACTTTCATGCGAATTTCGACTCTATTGTTAACGTCGGAGAGTACCATTTCCTATAAATACCTAACTACTACTTGTAATACTTTGTGGATGTTTCGAGATTTTTCTAAGTCTGGATACGCACAACCATTCTAGACCTTTCGAACAGCAATGCGTTTTAATTATTACGTGCTACTCTTTATATTCTCGGAGATATGGCGGGTTCACGTTTAATGGCGTAACAATAGTATCATTTGGTCCGAAACAGTCAAAATTCAATGTAACACAGTTCGATTTATTTGTTAGCAATTGTAACGTACTAGACTCAAAGTTTAATTTAGCTTTGTATTTCTTAAAAAAAATCATGTCCTAATATACCGCTGCCTTTACATGGTAAGTTTTTAAATCCAAGAAATTTATGCATAAAATCGTGTTCGTTATGATTAAGGCAAAGATACACATAACCTTCTGAGAATACATCTCCACCGATACCTTTAACAATAACTTTCTCTATATGGTATGGTATTTGTAAATGTTTCAAATACTCGTACTTAATTCCAGACACTGATGCGCCGGTGTCAATTAGCCAGTCATGTTTATGTTGCCCGACTTTAAATGAAACTTTGTTTAAGTTATTGCACGAGAAGATTACGTTAGGCACGAAAAAGATGACTAAGCGATTCTGCATTTGGTTCATCTGGTCACAATTATTTTCCACTTGGTTCGCGGTTAGTACCTCTTGATTGGTTGACAAGATATTTATGTTGTTCTGTGATCTAAAGCAACGAGTTCTGTTCTGCCTACCCCTAGCACGGAAACGATTATTAACATAATAATTACCACGGTAATTGTTGGAAGATGACAGTACCTGTGACTGCTGATCTCGCTGTTGGCTTGATTGTGGAGGAAGCGGTCCCTGCGCCTGTTTATGGGCATATGCGTTTTGTATGAATCCTCTGGGACCAGAGTTTTGTTGAGTTCTATATCCTCGACGACCTCTCCTAGAAGAATAATAAGATTGTTGGTACACTCCTACCCACAAATTCCTTGGTACTACTCGAAGACATCTCTTCGTCTACTGCCGCCTGTATGGCTTCTGTCAAAGTAGAAAAATTACGAGCACCCACGATAGTGTTTAAAAGACGATCTCGTAGGCCGTCAGCGAATCTTTTTATCGTTATTTTGTTTCATTTAAGGGTCTTAAACATAATAATTATCTGAATTTCCACTGGCCTGCGAAGTCGTCAATTCCACAAATATTTCTGATATTTCTCTGCCAAAGTCAGACACTGTTTTATTATTCTGGCGGCATTGCTGCAATCTAGTCTGTAACGCTGTGAAACTCTGTTGTGGCAGTAATAGTTTTGGCATGCTCCTTAACACTAGCATATCTTTGCAACATCTTTAACTTTGCTTGCTGTGATAATCTATGTTTTAAAACAAATTGTATTAATTTTTGTTTACATCTGTCGTTACTTAATATAGATTCATAATACTCTATGCTTTCAATTAATTGTGTAGTATTGTTATCATTATCTGTCATAGCAGGCAGAAGGCTCAATGCAATTTTTAAATTAAAATTTTCCTCTGCTATTTTACTATGTGAGGGTTCTCCCTCCTTAACTTTCTTGGTAGGTACACAATAAAAGTACTTTTGAATACAAGTTATTAAATTGTTCACAAATTTTGTTAATTAATGCTGTCTCCTGTGTTAATGGTTTAGCTAACTTGGACTCACCTACATGTTGTAAATACTTATTATATTTAGCTAATAAACTTTGTGCATTCTCTCTATTTGTAATTAATATTTTACCTACTCTGCGGCTCGGAGCGATTTTTATCAAATAATCTCTTATTGCTTTTAAATCATTTAGTAAAAGAGCTAGTTCTTCTGCCATAACATATCGATACAATGTTTTATTAATATATTAAAATAACTAGTACGTGGAAAATACAAGTATTGATTATCTTCACTTGAAGAATATTTAAAATGATTAAAATTCATAGAGAGTCATACTTACTACACAGTATACTTTATGCATTAAACTATATTCTACTTACATTTCTTTCCGGTCACTTACTTATACTAATAGGGGAAGGAAACAAAGTAGGAGAGAAAAAAAAAACACTCGCGAATGCGCACTCTGCTTAGATAAATAAAGATACCAATATTTTCGCGGCACTTTTAACACACGCACTATACACTCGTGGATATAATACGTATCTTCAGCTCCTGACGATGTTACATGATGAGCTCTGGCTTAGCTGACTGTGGTTGCTGAGGAGCCATCTGGGCTTGGGCTCTCTTAAGCAGACTGGAGTACCTTCTCAAGGTCATCTGATCCAATTTTTGCTCAATTTGTTTAGCTCAGCTCAGTTTTTTTATAAATTGTACAAACGATGCCATTCGTTTGTACAATTTATAAAAAATCAGTATCATACCAATCGCCAGAATTGTACTAATAACGATGAGAGTCGTGTTGGTAGTCTCATGCATCTGTTGCGCGCGGATATGATTCGTGCCGACTCCAGCAGTTTGTGCTATCACCACCTCTTCCTTAGAATTTGAACCACCCATTTTCAAACTGATGAAAGTTTAACAAAATTTTACACGTCGAATATGTATCACGCTTTACAACGGAATATTCCATGTTGCCCAAAGTACACTCTGTCATTTATATTTGCCACAATATGATCCAGTCCATATACGGATGCTTACACGCGCAGGCTCACAGGTTCTCCTGTTACTGTCACGGTCGCCATGTAAGGTGGTGTGTTGGGAGACGAGTGAAACGAGTGCTTGCTGGTAATATACTGCCTTTATTATAAAATATACCTCATTAAATATCTTATAAGCATAATATAAACTAACTACACCTCAGTATACAAATTTATTGATTTTAGTACTAACATTGTCTATGTGTTCTTTCCATTTAATATCTTTATCTATAACTACACTCAAAAATCTTGTATGCGTTACTTGTTTGATTTTATCAATATTGAGTTTGATGACATTATTATTATTTAATTGGTTGAATTGAATGTAAACTAATTTGTCTAAATTTATTCTTAAATGGTTAATGTCAAGCCAATGCAGTAATTTGTCAATTGTATTATTAATGTCAAGCTCGTGATCCAAAATTGTATTAAATTTTTTATAAGATATCACTATAAAAGATATGTCATCGGCAAATAATATGCATTTGTGGTTAGTCATTTCTATGATGTCATTTATATAAATGAGGAATAATATTGGGCGTAGGACGCTTCCTTGTGAAACGCCATATTTATTATGCCTATATTCTGATGAGTAGGATATTATGTCATTATTTACATTTTTTTTATTGATAATGACACATTGCTTTCTATCACTTAAATAGGACAATAACCACTGGAGTGCCGGTCCTCTAATCCACTAGATCGAATGGTTTCGATAGATCAAAGAAAAGACCGGTAGTCAGAAAATTATTATTTATATTCGATAATATTGCTTGCATTAGAGAATAAATAGCTAATGATGTGGATTTGTTCTTTTGGAATCCAAACTGCTTGTCAATAATAATTTTAAATTTACAATGGAAATTAATTAATCTTTTTCTTTTATACATCCATTTTTCATAAGTGAGGAGACCTGACCCCAAATAATGGGACCAGGGAAGGAAGACGAAGACATACATTTTTCATAAATTTTAGACAAGATGGGTATAAAAGTAACAGGTCGGTAATTATTGATGTCACATTTGTCTCCTTTCTTGAATAAAGGCTTAATTATGGAAAGTTTTAATTGGTCAGGAAAGGTTCCATGAGAAAAAGACATATTTGTTAAATGAGTGAGAATACTAGTTAGTTCGTTACAACAAGCTTTTATGATTTCGAACCCTCTGACCTGGTGAAAGACAGAGACAGTATTTCCTGTCGTACCTCGTTTACTAGCATAGGTCGAAGTTGTTTAGTTGTTTTGAAGCTCTTTGTAGTTCCGTGTAAGGTAACACTGATAGTTCTGTTGAGGAGCATGAATTTGACAACGAGTAGTTGTTTCGTCAATCCCTTTCGCCTTCATTCCCTTAGAAAGGGCGTCTATGGTGACGTTGTCGAAAGCTCCTTCAATATCAAGGAAAGCACATAGGGCTGTCTGTTTATCTTCCAAAGCCCTTTCGATCCTGTCTGATAGTTCTAACAGAGCAGTTTCTGTAGATTTTCCTTTTTGGTAAGCATGTTGCTTCGGATGCAGAGGGTTATCCCTTAATGGTCCATCCCTGTTGCATTCTTCAATAACCTTTTCCATACTATTGAGTAGGAAGGACGTAAGGTTTATTGTTCTGAAGAACTTTGGTTGAGAGTAGTCCTTCTTACCAGCCTTTGGGATAAAACAGACTTCAACCGTAGTCCATTTCTCTGGTATAGATCCCCAGGCAAAGCTTGCTCTGAAGATTTTTATTAAAATAGGGATGAGTATAGTCTTCCCTTGCTACAGGAAAGCTGGGAAGATACTACTCGATCGAGAATCAGCCGTTATCGCGAACTAACGCTACCAGAGATCTCGGTATTCTTATCAACAATAAGCTCTCCTACGAATGTCATTACGATCATATCGCCAAAAAAAACTGCCAAAGCCCTGGGATTCCTTACCCGTAATTCCAGTTCGTTTAAAAATATGAAAACCCTAAAAATACCTTACTTACGTCCGCAGTCACCTTGAATACGGTAGTCAAATTTGGAACCCAAATTACGCTGTTCAATCCGACCGGTTAGTACGAATACAACGGAGATTCACGAGGTACTTGAGGTACAAGTTCAAAATCCCTTATATAAGTTACAATGAAAGATGCACTCGACTCCACTTGCAGCCCCTTGTAACTCGCAGAAATATATCTGATATTCGCTTTCTAATCAAAATGGTACGCTCTAATCTATCAAGATTGCCCTGAATTATTGTCAAAGCTATCCCTGAATGTCCCCTCTCGGCACCGTCGGATTAGAAATCTTCTTCATACTCCTTATTCACGCACAGTCTACCGTAGTAACTCTTACTTGATTTGCGCAGCAAAAGCGTTTAACAATTTAGTCAAAGAACACACCTCAGTTGATCTCTTTACAAGCAGCTTAGCATCCATAAATAGTTATGTCCAAAAGCAATGTTTTGTTATTGTATTACGTTATTGTCTTCTATTATTATCTTGCTATCAAACTTTGTATATCTCAATTACTTCCTAACTGTAAGTTTCCACAATACTTCCATACTATATGTGGAGGCTTGTAAATGGCTCATCGTGTTCTATTTTAACGTTTATCTTGTATTGTCAGCTGTAAGCCACCCAAATAAAATAAAATAAAAATAAAATAAGATATCATCATCACCTGCAGATTTAATCGGCTTGAATGAGAGTCTCTATATAGCCCATTCTACCTTGTTCGGTCTAAAATACGCCGCTCTTCTCCAGTCTTCATTTGAAGGCCTGGAGCGGCGGATATGAGGCGGCGGTATTTTGTACGATGACCGAGCCAGGGAAATGTATAGACGCCAGAAGTTTCAGGGTTTCTTCCTCTGATACAGTGAAGGCACCGTCTGGTTTCATTAAGAATTCCAGTTGATTTGCAGGCGATTTGGATAAGACTTTGTGAATTCTGGCTCCTTGAGGGACTTTAGTAATCTCCTCGCAGAATTTCCTCCATGAAAGTCTTTTCGCCTTTCGGATTTCCATGTTATAGGTAGTTAAAGCTTTCCGATACCGATCCCAGTCATCAGTCGATTTAGTCTTAGTAAACAACCTACGTGATTCTTCCCTTAAAACATCGAGCTTTTTGTTCTACCATGTCACTTTTCTATCCCTCACAGTTCTTAAAGGGCAGCTCTCTTTGTAAGAGGCTGTAATGGATTCAGTAACTTGAGCAACAGCATAATCCAATGTTTCAGGGGAGCGTATGGTTTTAGGGAAGTCTTGGAGTCTCTCCTGGAGCTTTCATCTGTACAAGTCCCAGTCCGTGGCTTTCGCATCCCTAAAAGTGATGGTTTCGCAAATGTTGGATGTATTCATATAGATCAGACGTAAATGGTTCATCACTGACATGCGAATTGGTTATCAGCCTGGCATTAACATAAGCTGCAATCAGGTCATCGCTGCACAGGCCTTGTATGCATAAGAAATCAATATTATTATTGAAAAGTATACACGCTCTTGGTTTGACTCCACCGATATGGTGTACCTTACCTGCAGAGCCCTGTCCAGACACCGTGTTAGTATTAGCCAGCCACGGTTTCTGAATAAGAGCAATGATGATGAAAAAAAAATTTTCTAGTATGAATGATACTAGAAAAAATAAATTTGACCGTCTGTCTGTCACTAGATAGTTGAAATTTTCACAAACTAAGTATTTCTGCAGCTGTTATAACAACATAAACCACTAAAAACGTTTTTAGGGTTCCGTTGCTAATTGGCAAAAAACAACACGCATTTTTATTGAAAACTTCCTTTTCAATTCACAAAGTATTTTATTTGTTTATTCCCAAAAGTGGGAACATCTTCTTTTAGGGTAAACCAGCCCTATGTGCCCCAGTCAGTAACGGGCCCCACTTGCCAAAACACGCATTTAAAATTTCAATAAAGTATATTTACAATCACATAACTAAATGGAATCACAAAGTAGGGAAATGTAATTAGAATGCTGGAGGCGGGCAGCCCTATCGCATGTTTACGTACCGCGCGGCTGTACGCATTTGTTTCAAAGATACGGCCGAGTTACAAAACAGTATGGTATTATTACCGTGTCCGAGCCGTGCAATGTATTATGAACATTATGCATGTTGTTAATAGGTTTATATTAGCACGTTTTCTTTCGAAGAGCTGAAATGTACAGTAAGGCCGCAAAAGTCCATAGGAACGCTAATGATTACATTGCTACGAACCGAGCGAGCGCGATATTTCCGTGCGTATGTGTGCGCATGTATGAGTATCCACATTCCACAGATAACACACACTAAGGAACTGTCGTCGCACTGAGCTATATGGTAGCATTGATAAAATTCGTGCAAATTCGTCATGTGCTGGTAGCCGTGTGAACTAAGTGTTGGATTCGCAAATCACGTAACCCGAGTTCAAATCATGGTCGGTCCGTTGCAGTTATTTCTTACTTTGAAAATTCCCAATCTATATTGATTTAATTGTTTTTTTATATTTCTATGAAAAATACTATTGCATTTTTTGCACTAAATAGTTGCAAATTACGAATGTGATCTATTAACCACAAGAAGAATCACATTCGTAATTTGCAATTATTTAGTTGTTACATCTTTTCGATGTTATAAGGTGGAAATAAAAAGACGTGTTTAATAAAAATGTTTATTCTTTATATTTACAAATTAAACATTTATGAGAATTGTGACGTCGAATTGTTACCTAGACAAAAAGTTATCTTGTAACCGTTATCTATGTTACGCCTAAGATTGTTTGTTGGAAGTATACCCACTTAGACCATTCATAATATGAATAACGTAACAATGAACGGATATTCAAATTTTAATAAAATAAAATATAGGTAATTGTTTATATCCAGTTATTTATTGAAAAGTGATATATGATTTGGACTTTGTAAACATTTTATTTTTGTGTAACGTCACAATGAATGTATTGAGGTCATAGCTTAATTGTTCATTTTCTTGACGAAAAGAAGATTGAAACCAAACCTCAATTTCTGTTAAAAGAACTTTAGTTCTCACAAGATAATCGTCAATTAGATGAGAAAAATAAATTGAACTATAGTATTATGTTAAAACAGTGCGGGTAGAAGAATAAAAAACGAAATAGACTCATGATTATTGTCAACAAAATTGATAGCGAGTTCACTGCATTCTTAAGATGAGGCGATGGCACAAGTTAAAAGATATAGCTGTTTTAAACGAAAGTAAACACAATATAATACAGTGTTTGTTAACGAATAATCACAGATATGTTAAAATAAAATGGTAGGCCATTTAGTTTAGTTAACATTAAATATTTAGTGCGAAACGTAATCGTTCTTGTTTGTGCCTCTCTGTCAAGTACGGCTTTTTAGCAGGTTTTCTGTGATGCACGCCTTCAGCGTGAAGTGCACGGCGAACAGTATCCATCGAGGTGTCATATAATTCCGCAAAATGTCTCGTTGGTGCGAAACCATTCGTTTCGTATACGTCCACCATATGTCGTCGCTGCGCCTCGCTAATAAGCTTCGATCTCCCACTTCTCTTTCGACTAGCAAGGCTACCTTCTTCCTCATATCTTTTTAGCCAAAGATTTACAGTATTTTTCTAAAATAAAAAAAAATATATATATTAGGCAGCTATACCTACTTCACTTCATTTTCATTATATAAAATGTTAATAATCATAATTATTGAATATAATTTTAAAATAAAACTGCATTTATTAATCCAATAACCAATCCAATAAACCCAACGATTTACGTATTTCTCTTTTAAACCTCATAAAGATACGATGAATGGATTCATAAATGGCATACTTTTTAATTAGAAGATTAATTTGTAATAAAGTTACAATTCATTAATAGCTATTATACTCACATT
Organism: Mythimna ferrago; assembly: GCA_910589285.2. NCBI lineage: Eukaryota > Metazoa > Arthropoda > Insecta > Lepidoptera > Noctuidae > Mythimna > Mythimna ferrago. The sequence continues at coordinate 13,479,785 of OU342700.1, forward strand.
CAGTCCGGTTTCTTCAGATATTTGTGTTTTATTAAGACCACTTTTATGCAGCCCAATGATAGTCGCCCTCACTTCAATACTAATATTAGCCTGCATTTTGCGAATATTACAATACTGTCAACCTCACGTCACTAACCAACAACTACAACCAAACGACAGTTCATTTCGGTTAAGTTAAAACTCGTGTCTACCTCGCAGAAATCTAATTCTTTATTTAGTTTTTTTTGTGATCTACCTTTCTAACTCTAAGAAATGTGTGAACAAGTTAAAGAATAATTTAATATATCGCGGGTCTCAAACCATAGGGGCGTATATGCAAAAATGTGATTTTTCGTTTTTAATGCCATTGGATTCTACTATAAGCAATACATTAACTGAATTTTTCTTATAATTTTGTGTTAATTACTTTTTGCATAAATTAAAAAATATTATTTGCCGTAAGCTGGAGAGTCAAGAATTATTTTTAGACCAAATAGCCGTATAATAGACGTAAGAGCAATATTATTGCTCATTGGGGCAGTTTCGACGTGCCATAGAGACGTACGCACGTACGACTTTCAATTTTATCGTAAATCAAGGAAATCGTATCGGACCATAAAGGCGTATGAACATACGACTGTTTATTTTACTTTAACCTGAAATCATTTTGTCAAGCTATATAGACGTAAGTGATGTTCGTATTGATGCACATTTTTTGATATTCGTATTCGCATTCAAGAATATTCGCACATTTTTTGATATTTGCATTCGCATTCGCAAAAAAACATGCGAATATTTGGCGAATGTTCTAACAAACAAAAAGGAAATAACATTTTGATTGAATGGATGTAGAAAGACAATACAACTTATATGATTTTATATTTACTTTAATATTTTTCCATCACACAACTTTATTTCACATTTGCAGAATCACAAATTGTGAAACAACATGTTAACCTCAAATCAAAAAAAAATCTTTTCGAATGAATTTAACTGTTTCTCCAGATGGGTGCGTGACGAGTATTTCGGATATTCGTATCCATCAGAAGGACGTTTGTAGTGTTCGTAGTGTTCTTTAACGTGAATAAAGCTAGTGGCCTCGACGGGATACCAGCAGTTGTTCTTAAAACTTATGCATTTGAATTGTCTCTAATCTTGACCCGCCTATTTCGCCTCTCTGAGACTGAATAAGTGCCGTTCAGACTGTTCCCAAGAAGGGCAGTCGAGCTGACCTGGCAAACTACCGATCCATCTCCGCTACGTCCATCCTCTGTAAGAGTATGGAACGGGTGCTTAACAAATAACTTCTGGCATACCTAGAAACTAACGACATCGTCATTGACCGGCAATACGGTTTTCGCCGAAACCGGTCTATTGGGGATTTTCTAGCGAGAAGCATGAGGAAGCGCTTGCCGTCTCCCTTGATATCTCGAAGGCTTTCGATAGGGTCTAAGCTGAAACGAAAGTCTTATTGCTAAGCTTCCTTCCTCTGGTCTAACCACTGGTCTGTGTGATTGGATCGTAAACTTCTTGAGGGATCGTTCCATCCGAGTGGTTATTGATGGCTGCTCGTCGGGTCAAATGGATATTAATGCCAGGGTCCTTCAGGGGTCGGTACTCAAGGCAACACTGTTCTTGCTGCACATAAATAACCTACTTAAAGCCAGTATCTTTGGGTACACAGACGATAGCACTGTTGTTGAGAGTTACATGTCCGGCGCGCGAACTAATGGGTCTCAGATCCAGTCTCTCCGAGATCTCTTTCAGATCTCAGAGCTTCTTGGGGTGCCGCTGTCGACTACCCTTAATTTCGGCTTCTACATCGAAGCAAAAACCAAACTGTCTGCCAAAAAATTGGGTATCTTAGTGAGGGTGAGACGGTACAACCTCTATCAAGCACAAGTTCGATCGTGTATGGTCTTGAGCATCGACGCCGAGTTGCTAGCCTGTCGGTTTTTTATTGTTTACGTTTCGGAGAGTGTGCATTGGAATTGCAGAATTTAATTCCGCCAAGTCCGTTCCATCATTGGACCACAAGATGTACGGCGTTGCGACACCGGTACATGGTGGACATTACACCCATACGTACAAAGCGTTATGAGAACACACTCATAATGCGTATAGCTAAGGAGTGGAATTCCCTGCAGGATTCTGTATTTTCTGAAAAACTTTCTGTGTTAAGCTTCATTCAATCAGTCTGTTAAGGCTCTGTTATGTTCGGTTCAAATTTGGCTGATACGAAATGTGAAAACTGTCTGACATTTTGCGCGCACTTTGTTTGAAAGTCAATATCCGCATTCGCATTCACATTCGCGAATGTGAGAAATCAGATATTCGTTACATCACTAATGCCGGTTTCCTCACGATGTTTTCCTTCAGCGTTTTTGAGAGCTATGTTTTGTTTCAGCTCAATTTCAAATGTTTCTGATTTTAAAGATAAATTAATAATTATTTTCAGATTTATGAATAAATTTTATTTTTATAATGCTTATTTTTCGTTTCACACAAGAAAATATTGTGTAATTACCTATTAATCATTTCCTTTTTTTAAATTGTAGAACAAAACTGGTTTATACTTCCTCTTTGAGTTAAAACACCTCTCAATATTTATGACAAGCCAGAGAGGCGTATGATTTCTTGAAATTACGTAAATAACGTTAATTTTAATGGGTTCTCATTCCTAAATAGCAATATTTGAAGTCACCAATTAAGTAATAATAAATATTGGTATAAATATTAACAATTTGAGGAAAAAGATTTTACGTCCATAAATTTCATATATTTTAGGGAGCATTTTGACGGAATTTTACAGTATAGTCGTCATGCTATATAGGCGTATCAACCAAAAACTAGTGTTATAAAGGCAATGCCCTAAAATTAAGAATCCTATATTAATTGCAGTATAAATATATAGCTACATGCAAAAAAACAACGAGCTGGCTCAATCACAGAAAAAGTTATTAAGTTTTTTATCTCTCCTGAAAAGTAGGGGTTTTGTGGATACGCCCCTATGGTTTGAGACCCGCGATATGTAATGCAAATACATAACTTCCAATCGGGTAAGAACTTACAAAAAGTCAATAATTGCGTGGGATTTGAACTTGCGGCACGCTGATTTGCGCTTCAATCTGTGTGCCTATACCACTGGGCCATCTTGACTTATGATAAGTTGATGAAATTGTGAATTTCAATCATTTGTTGGCGAAACTTGAAAATAAAAGGTCGTAAGTCAAACTAAACGTCAAACGAATATGTTTTAAGAATTCTTATGGACTTTTGCAAGTGATAGTACCTACTTTTAACTATAAGTTATTCTGTGGTAGCGGTAAGATACATTTCTGAGGAGGGAAATCACCAATTGACTTCTCGCGCTCTAGGGTGGAGCAAACGGGCGCGCCAGAATTTTACTAAAACTCACCTATACTCCATATGTTGCCCTTTGCGTTTCAGAGTTGCTTTTTCTCTCTCAAATGCTCTTACAGCCCTAGCAGGCATCGGCCCTGCTGGGCCCTTTTAATTTTTTTGAGGCGCACCGTAGACCTTGACTGTTTTGCGATTGCAGCAGAAGAAAAAAAGAAAAAGAGTTTATTTGCGCCAAACATGGCGCATACCTTAAAATAAAACAAATAACAGTATCGACTTAAAGTAGCACGTAAGTAGGATATACGTTACATCCGCGCAAAACGGCCAGTGCTCAGCAAATTTACATGTTATATCATACTTTCAATCACAGAATAAACAAAATAAAAACATAAATAACAAAAAACCATTAAAAACAACAAAACAAAAATTGGCAAACAAACACTGAACTAGTCGATTATTGTAATCGATCAATGAACGATTGAACATAAAACTTGAATTGTCAATGCACAGTCACATAATCACATTTTGAAACTGTAGTTATTTTCCTCTATGGTCCGCTCCGTAGTAAAAAAAAAGATGGCTGATCGATGGAAAACAATAACAGCGGCAAGATTAATTTATGTACGTTATGTAAAAAAACAAGATTCCTGACCTACGCAATCGATTTGTTTGCATAAATGTGTTATTGGGTGAATTGAAGTTAAAGTGAAGTTTGAGTGCGCATTCATCTATGCGCTTAAATAACACGGACAGACGAGATTGTCAAGCCAGCAAGAGAAAATCAACAAAAGGTACAATAAAAAAAACACAATCATAAAAGTATGTAATTGAATCAGTACGACTATGTAATAATTGGAATAAATATAAAGTTGTCAGAAGAATGTACACTTGATTAAATATTATGTCATTTACTTACAGATATATAAAAATAGTTGAAAATCGAACTTCTAAGTTAACGAAAATAAAAGATATTATGTATAGCCGTTTATGTCGCAAAAAACGTACAATGCGTTCCAAATGTCCAAGTATATTTCGACACTCAAGGGAATCAAAATTCGTAGGGTACTTGCTGTTGACTTAGAATCTTGATATTTGGCATGAAAAAGATCTCATAGCAGAAGTATTGGAAAAAATCTGAAAACTAAATATAAAGGTACGTCACAAAAAAACTTTTTTGCGATTTAAAAAAATTTTCGTAACTCAATTCAGGAATTGAACTGTTTTCATAGGTAAGTTTGTTCGTACAAACTTACTGAGGGTTCCGTAACCCTAGGTACGCGAGTCCAACTCGCACTATTAATATTCTCGCACTAAATATGTAGAAAGTAATAAAACTGTTTCTGGCAGAAATAAAAAAAAAATTTTTTTGTCTATCCGGAAAAATCTTCGAGGCTCCATTCGGGAATGGTAGTTTGCACGGAACCCTCAGTGCGCGAGTCCGACTCGCACTTGTCCAGTTTTTTTTGTATCTATCCAGCTATTACACTAGGTAATATTATAAAGGAGAAAGTTTGTGTGTATAATTGTATGTTCATTAATACTTCTTCACAATCAAACGACTAAACGGATTTCGATCAAACTTGATATCATAATTTGGTTATTCGGAAGTGAAACGACAAGCGTTTGAAAGTTTGTTCAACAAATCAAACTTGACAATTAAGTATTGAAATAATTGCCAAATGTGATTTTTTGAACAAACTTATTTATTTGCCACATTCAGTTTGCAATAATCGTCATTTGAGACACCGGGCTGCAGTGCAGCTTTAGAGACCGGTTGCAATGTAAAACACAGCAGCCATTCAACTTCTAAAACTTTAGGATTTTTTGAATACCTATAGCAAAACTATTATAAATGGAAAAGTAGCTTTGTCTGTCTATTACCTCTTCACGTCTAAACAGCTGAACAGATTTGCATGAAACTACAACACAAGTAGACTATATCCTGGATCAGGAATCTAAATCTATTCAGCCATTAACCTTTCAATCGTGGAAATCACAAACGGGTTTAATGAATTAAGAAGTAGGTTATAACAGATAAAAAAAAAAGTGAAGAGGTAACAAACAGATAGACATATGGACAGATAGAGCATCCGCTTTTACATTTACAATACCAGTATAGATATGTTAATGACAATGATGATATTTTTTTATATTTGAATATAATAATGACTCTGCATGTATTGGTTTCTGTAATAAAATAAATAAATAAATGTTACCACGCCGCTGACAATATATTAAAATACTGGTAGTACCTAGTCCTCTCGTACTTCTGTGGAACTCTCCATAAATTAAAATCATGTCGGAGTACTCTGAAGCTATGTTATTGTAACGAGGCAATACTAAATGATAATACTAAAAGAAAACATGCTTGCAATACAAAACTTTTCAAATAAAAATAGTAACGTCACTGACTTTTTTAGCAATATACCACAACATAAAATTTTTTTTTTTTTTTTTTTTTTTCTCTCCTCTTAAATCTGCAATCAGTGTTGGACACTATGAGCAAATTTGGTGAGTGCGCTATGTCAGTTTGAGTGCGTCCCCCATTGGGGACGTCTCCTCATCGTCTATCTATATAATGTCCTTTCGCTTGAGACGCTTTACGTAGCTACGCATCGTGAGCTGTGCTGCTAACGTATTCGGGTGCTTCTTTAGCTTCTCCCGGTATTTCAAGGTCACGTTTTGGATTTCCTCCTTTATTGTGGGCATTTTCAGATGTTCGTGAATTTCCTGATTGGTCACATACCATGGAACATTGCTGATCGTTCGGAGTATTATGTTTTGCATTCTCTGCAAGCATGAGATGGTAGAGTTGCAGGCACTACCCCAGAGTTGAATGCCATACATCCATACGGGCTTTAATACTGCTTTATAAATAAGTAACTTGTTGTCCATTGATAATTTGCTATTCCGATCCAGAAGCCAAAGAAGGTGCTTGTAACGTATGTTGAGTTCGTCTCTCTTTTTTTTTACGTGTTGGTTCCATGTCAGGCGCCGATCAAGGTGTAGACCAAGGTAACGGACACTGTTTTGGTGTGGTAAGGTGGTATCTTCTAGCTGAACAGGGGGGCAATTACCCTTTCGCAATGTAAACGTAACTTGTACAGACTTTAATGCATTGACTCTAATTCGCCAGTCCTTTAACCATTTGGTGGTTTTATTTAATGCTGTCTGCAGGAGCTTTGTAGCAGCACTCGGATCCTTGTCGCTGGCTAAAATGGCAGTATCATCAGCAAACGTTGCAATTGTGGTGTTATCTGCTTCCGGTAAGTCAGCTGTGAATATAGTATACAGCACAGGTCCCAGAACGGATCCCTGAGGAACACCAGCACATATCTCAAACAACCTCGACATTGCATCTCCTTCCCTGACACGAAAGACCCGTTCGGTCAAGTATGAGACGAGAATCTGATGGTAGCTGTGTGGGAGGCTATTTTTAATTTTTAGGAGAAGTCCCTCATGCCACACTCTATCGAAGGCCTGCTGAACATCCAAGAACACAGCGGAACAGTATTCTTTTTCTTCGAGAGTTTTTCTCACCCTTTCGTAAACTCTGTGAACTTGCTCCACTGTAGAGTGCTGCTGCCTGAATCCAAACTGGTGTGCTGGTATGACGCCTTTTTCTTCAAGGATGGGGAGTATTCTGCGTAGTAGTAACTTCTCAAAGATTTTCGATAGTATTGGCAGCAAGCTTATAGGCCTATAAGAGCTGACTTCATTAGGTGGTTTGCCATCTTTGTATACCATCGTTATTTGTGACACTTTCCACAACTTTGGAAAATATTGTACTCTCAGGATACCATTATATAGCATTGTCAAGAAAACAAACGCTTTCTTAGGTAGTTGTTTTATAATTTCCTTAGTAATTAAGTCAAATCCTGGCGCTTTTTTATCTTTGAATCCAGCTGACACCCTCCAAACTTCTCGTGCGGTTACCGGTTTTGGTGGTAAAGCCATTTGATAGTCTTGTTTAAGGTTTAGTTCGACCTGTTTATCAAATCCTTTATCAGCAGTATCATTCGGGACAAAGACTTTAGAGAGATGTTCTGCAAATGCGTTTGCTTTCTCTTGTGGGGTTCGTACCCAGCTGGAATTGCATTTCAGGGGAGGCTTTGCAGTCTGAGGTCTTCTGTAATGTTTAGTGAACTTCCACAAAGAGTAATTAGTTGCCTCTGTAGCAGATAGTGATTCCAGCTGCATCTGCAACGTGTTATCAAGCCATTCCTTTAATTTGCATTTCAGGTCTTCAGCTGCTCTATTGAAATTGGTCTTATCTTCTCTTAGTCTAGTTAAATGCCACACTCTACGTAGTCTTCGCTTTTCCAGTATCGCTGATTTTATGTCTAGCGGATAGTTAACCGTCTTCGTTTTACTCTGGTTGTTTTCAGGGGTACTCTTCCAACAAGCTTCCTGTATGAGAGTGGTGATGTATTTAGCCGAATCCTCTATGTCATCAGGAGTTTTAAGAGCTATTTTTAGCTGTATATTTTCATCTATATACTCTCTGAAGTAGCTCCAGTCGGTATGCCTATTAGTTAGAGTTTCTGTGGTGGTTACTTCTATGACATTCGTGCTGATAGTTAGTAGGACTGGAGTGTGATCAGACGAGCCATCATAACAGGATTCTGGTTTTAGGTACATTTTGGATACACCTTTTATTATGAAAAAGTCCAAGAGGTCCGGTATTTTATTAGTGTCACTTGGCCAGTATGTTGGCTCGCAAGAAGAAATAGCTCGAGCGTTGGTAGCATCAAGGCTTAGTTTCAACTGTCGACCTCTGGTTGTGGTAAGTCGTGAACCCCAATAAGTATGCTTGGCATTCCAGTCGCCACCTGCAACGTACCTATTGCCGAGTGTTAGCAAGAAGTGGGAAAACATTGCTTCTGAGATTTTATGCTTAGGTGGACAGTAAACTGCTGCGAGAGTGAGGTTTCCAGATTTGTCTTCTACAACGACCGACGTTGCCTGTATGTGCTCGGTTTTGTAGTCTGGCATTAGATGATGTTTTATCGATTTTCTTATGACCACAGCAGACCCACCATGGCCAGTTTCGTCAGGGTGGTGTGTGACATAGCATTGGTAATTGTCGAATTTTACTGGTGTCTTAGCAGTACAGTGAGCTTCGGATATGAGTAAAATGTCCAGTTTCTGTATCGACATTAGCAGTTCCACATCATATTTATTTGGGGTAAGACCATTTATGTTCCAGGTGGCTATGCGTAACGAGGTCATTTTGTTAACTTGTCGACAAGTTTAGCTATGAGACTCATTAGGGTACTCATTTGTTGGAGGATAATTTCAAACTTTTCGTTTTGTTTTAAGAGTATTTGTTCTAGAGTCTGGCTTTGAGTTGTGTTTTGGAATTCTGGAGACTTTTCGGTTGAGGTGCAATCTTGTGTCTTTTGTTTTAGGATCTCAGCATAGGATTTTTCGACTTTGCAACTGTATTGTTTAGGTTCTTTATCTATATTCTGTGTATCCTTTTTATTACGAATTTCTGCATGAAACTGTGATTTTCTGTCTGTAATATTTTTTCCCCTTCTAGCTAAGATCTCTGTATAGACTTGGCACCCTTTGTAATTGGCTGGGTGTGGTCCATTACATAGCGCACATGTTGCTGGGGCTTTACGATCTTGCTTCTGGCATTCTGATGTCTTATGGGATTGTCCACACTTAACGCACCTGTATGGTCGCATGCAGTAATTCTTAGTGTGCCCGTATTGCTGGCACCTCTGGCATTGGACTATTGTCTTTCTTTTTTTCGGGTCTTCTATAAGAACTGACTGGTGATAAATATATTTTAATTCTTTGATTATTGTATTATTAGGGCCTGGCTCCAAGTTGACGAAGAAGGTCGAGGTAGGTTTCTTTTCTGGGCCAAATCTTGCATTTACTATTTCACCTGTTACTATATTTCCTGTAGCTTCTATTTCTTCTTTAATAATGTTCAAGGGAGTGGAAGGGTGTAGGTTTTTAATAACTATTCTAACTGGTCTTTTATCTTTTCTATTAAAAGTATGCCCAATAAGTCCATTACTTCGAACAATATTAATTAATTTTTTGTAAACCTCTATGTTTGCGCTGTTTATTCTAAGCTGATTTTTGTTGACATTTCTGTAGGTAAATTGGTCCTTTTCTGCCACAGTCTCCAGAAGTTCAGTTAATTTATTAAGGTCTTCGACTCCATATAGTACAATAGGTGGTGGTTTGCTGGGTTTCATAGGTTTAACGTCTGCTATATCTTCCGTTAAATCGATGGGTAGGTCGCTATATCTGTTAGTTGTTTGCAACTTTTCTGGTGATGGGCTACGGCACATTGTCTTCCGCTTTTTATTCTGGCTAATGGGTACTCTTTGCCAGTCTGGGGGACTAGGTAGGTGCTCTACTGTATCATTTTGGGATGAAGTGGTACCAGAAGTCAAGGGTGGGTTCGTTTTTGGTGTGTTAGACCCAATGGACACACTTCTTGGTCTGGTTGTAAATAGGCTGGGGTGGAAAGCCTGCTGAACAAATTTACGATTTCCAGTAGTATTTACAGCCGTAGGAGCCTGGTTGCCTACTTCTACGGAGTCTTCGGTAGCTAATTTCACACCGTCCGGCCCGGATACCGGAGGGCGCCGGGGGTTAGCCGGATCGCATGACATAACAATCTCATTTTTCGACATTTTCATATAAGAGGGGGGTTGGGAGATATACAACTGACACTTTCCCAAGGTATCAGCGTCACTCTTTTAGGGAGATTTAGTTCCTTTAGGGCAGTGAGTTCCCTCAAGACAGGTTAATTAACCGCCGCCTGTTGCTCGGCGTTGTTGCTCGTTTTGCACCACCCGGGGGGCACGTGTAGGGTGGGCCTTGGAGAAGGTGGTAAATCCTACGGACGCGAGCAACTTCAACCCCCCAATACAACATAAAATAGTCATAAAAAGAAGAGTACAATACAGTTGCAGTGACTGTGCCACCTCGTGTACTGAGTAACTGTTGAACCATTTCATTTGCAAGTTAGTGGGTAAGTAGTGAATTGTAGAAGGTAGGATCAGTGAGAATGCAAGTCATTTGGAAACCATTTCTATGAGCAACAAGTTTATGAAAAGAGTAGCTGTGCCCGCGACTTCGTTCGCGTGGACTACAGGATTTTGAAATTATTTTTTTTTTGCTAAAATAAAAGTAGCCTGTTTTAGTTAAGTTACTCCTTATTACATCAGCTACCTGCCAAAAAAAAGTCCCGTCAAAATCGGTTCAGCCATTTCAGAGATTAGCCGGAACAAACAGACAGACAGACAAAAATTGTAAAAAATGTTATTTTGGTATATATATCATATAGTATCATACATATATGATACATAATATGCATGTAGTAAAAAGCGGTTATTTCAATATTACAAACAGACACTGCCATTTTATTTATATGTATAGATGAAGAATAGCTTGATTTATATAATAGTGATCCACGCGCTCCTCAAAGAGATGTCAGCAAACCGTAGTGGCCCAGCAGGGACGACGCCCGCTAGCACCGCGAGGAGTTCCTGACAAGGGAACCCGTAGTCCTAGAACGCGAAGGGCAACTGAAGGACACAGGTGTGGTTTTAGTCAATAACAATCTGACACGCCTTCTCGCTCCACCCAGAGCGGGAAAAGTCATTGGATGATTTCCACACTTATCAAAAAAAAGGTAGAGTGGGGAAAGTCGGACAGCGAGCTCCCCTTGCTCGCCGTCCGCAAACCTACGGGTAGTCCTCTATCCTACGCTACCCAACTCAAGTAAAGTTGAGTTGAGTAGAGTACGCAAGGAAGAGTATGATAGAGTATAATAGAGTACCAGTTGACGGGAGCGAGGCCGCGGGCAAAAGCTAGTATTAGATAAAATAAATCTCAGTCCTTAAAACAAATCTATTTCTATGTTTCAGACATCGTCGTCGCCACAAACACACAACTAGAGTTTTACAACGATGATGGTACACGGACGCACACACAAGTTATACCATCGGCTGGTTGGATCACTTCAGTAACATACGATCCTGTGCACTACAGGGTGCTGTTTACCGACCGTCACGACTCGACCACGTTTATATCCAGCTTGGACGTATCAACCGAGACTGTACAACGTTTAGTTACGACACCAACGAACTACTGGGTGAGGCTCGTCTACGACCCCGTCACACAAGCTCTCTATTGGAAGGATGGATATAGTATACGCACGTTTTCATTAAGTCCTGCATCTTCTAACCAAGCTGATGGAAATGTTTTAGTTAGCTTGGATCACCGGTGCTGGGATCTCGCCGTGGACATCTGTGGAAGGTACGTTACTAGTGAGTAGTACCCGCACACGGCCACAAAAAAACGCCGCCTCAAAAAGAAGCTTGAAACGGCTTTGTTTTTGTGGCTCCTGTGCGGGGACACTAACGAGAAGATCGGAAAACTTGTTTTTTGTATTGAGAACAGTTTTCATTTGTTTCATGAAATAATCAAATAACATACTCAATCTTATTTGCACTTATCTACACTTCATCATTCATCATCATCATCATTTCAGCCGATACACGTCCACTGTTGGATATAGGCCTCCCCCAAGCGTCGCCACATCGAACGTTCCTGTGCGTCCCGCATCCATCGGTTTCCCGCTACCTTCACCAGGTCATCGGTCCACCTTGTAGGAGGCCTTCCAACGCTGCCTCTTCCGGTACGCGGTCGCCACTCCAAAACCTTTCGGCCCCAACGGCCATCTGTTCTGCGAACAATGTGCCCTGCCCATTGCCACTTAAGTTTGGCAATTCTTTGTGCTATGTCGGCAACCTTAGTTTTCCTGCGGATATCTTCATTTTTTATTCGATCACGCAAGGTAACCCCGAGCATAGTCCGTTCCATTGCTCTTTGGGCGACTTTAAGCCTTCTGATGAGGCCCATTGTGAGCGACCACGTTTCGGAGCCATATGTCATCACTGGCAACACGCACTGGTTAAAGACTTTCGTCTTGAGACACTGTGGTATGTTGGACGAGAAGATACCGCGTAGCTCCCCGAACGCTGCCCAACCGAGTTGGATTCGAAGTTAGACCTACCCGACTGGACTGTCTGTCCGAGGTAGACGTAATCGTCCACAACTTCGAGTGTAGAGTCTCCGACCTTGATAGGAGTGGGCGCTACATGGTTGTTAATCATGATTTTGGTTTTATCCATGTTCATTTGAAGACCCACTCTTAGAGAAGCTCCACTTATAATATTATAAACTAATTAACAGATAAACAGGTCGACTGGTAATCCATCACTTCGCGGACTGACAGGCAGATAGTGGTGTGTGGAAGGTGACGCGCTTGGATTGTTAGGGAAGTGTTGACAATGGCGTCTCTCTCAGCGCGTCCGGTTAAATGTAAAAATAACTATGTCTGTCTGTTACGCTTTCACGCTTTAACTACTGAACTGATTTTGATGATATTTGGAACAGAGTAAGCTTGAAACCCAACAAAAGATATACGTCCGCAATAACCGACATTTATCCAGACGAAGTCGCGGGAAAAAGCTAGTTAAGAAAAGATTATTAAATTTTTCAAGATTATAACATTAAATTGTACTTGAAAATAATGTATCTATTTATGTTCCACTATGTTTGCCCTTGTGTGTAGGTTTATGACTCAGCTGAATTCCTCTTGAATTTTGTTAATATTGATGGATGTTTACAAATTACAGGTATATTTACTGGATCACAGACTATGAGATAGAGAGGGCTCGGTTAGATGGCTCCGAGAGAGAAGTTTTAATAGCTGGCCATGTTTATGACCGACGAAGCTTGGCCATCGATCAACAAACAAAAAAAATGTACTGGACTGAGACAACACATAGTAGTGATGACATGTCTATTGAAAGTGCAAACTTTAATGGAAAGAACAGAACAACACTATATAGAAACACTGGTATTGCATTGTCATTGGCTGTGTCAAAAGACTTTATATACTGGCAGAACTTTGTGGAACAGGGAATTTGGCGATTACCGAAGTATTCAACACAAACTGTGGCAACAAAACTAACCTCAACGTCTAGCTCAGACTGTTCGGTTTGTCATCGTATAGCAGCCAACTACACGATAAAGGAACAAATTCAGGGGATAAACAGCTGCGATGCTCTCCAGGGTCTGATTCCGAATGACTCGAAGAGTGAGTCTCCAGCACCAGTCTGTCAGAACTACTGCATTCAAGGAGAGTGTAGCGTCAGTGCTGAGGGACAACCTACATGCAGGTAAAACGTGTTCATCGCACAGATATTCGGGGTCAGCTCACGATGCTTGAAGAAATGAAGCCGCGGGGTTTATTCAGATTCTCTTATGTGATACGTATATGTTGTTGTGTACTAACTCTAATAATTATAATTCGCGCAGCATCACTTCGCGTCTCGGTGTGAGCTGACCCTAACGTTTTTCACTGACGCCAAGTTAAGCGACGCCTACATATGTTACATGTCTAACGGTAACAGATCCTCAAGCATCCACGTCATCACCAGCTTCGAAATGTAAAGTTAGAATTCCTGGAACAGTGACGCGCGTCTAACACACACAATACTTTCGCGGGCTTGCGGACGGCGAGCAATGGGTAGCTCGCCGTCTGACCGTCTAGTAGTCGACCGGACCGAGCCCAGGTCGTCGACGGCGCGTATTGTTCCACGCGCGCCTCAAGGAGATGTCAGCAAACCGTAGGGGCCCAGCAGGGTCGAAGCCTACTGGGGCCATGGGTTCGCTTCCGAAAGGAAAACCCGGCCCTGGAATACAAGGCAACGAAGGAATGTACGAGTGAGTTTTAATCAGTAAAAATCTGACTCGCTCTCCCGCTCCGCCTTAGTGCGGGAGAGGTCATTGGATGATTTCCCATATAAAAAAAATTGAACACATATTAATTTCAATGTTTAATGTGTCTTGTGAACTGTGAGACAGAGACTTGATTCATTAAACTCCAAGCGAACGCAACTTTTACTACAAGATCAGCTCTTTTCTACGAATACAGTCTATGTTTGTATTAATTGGCAAAATGTAAGAAAAAGCTGATTATTTTTAAGGATTTAGGGTTAATAAATATATAGGTCAATAAAAAATAGGTTCATTTTCATAAGTACTTGCAACCCCTGAAATATACTAAAGTAAAAATTGTTGATCGAATGAACGTTCTATTTGATTGTAAATCATGTTTAGTGACGCGCAGTGGCCGCGCACCTCGTTTGCGTGTTACAACTAGTCACAATATCTGTTGGTCTGCTGAGTGACGCTGTTTCTTATCTTCATTATTTCAGTTGTAAAGCCGAATACTCCGGGGAGAGGTGCGAACTAAACGCGTGCCATAAGCACTGTTTAAACGGCGGTGTTTGTTCATTGAACGAAGAGGGTAAGCCGGCCTGCCAGTGCACAGCAGGTTACAATGGTGAAAGATGCGAAGTGTCCATCTGTAAAGACTATTGCTTCCGAGGAAACTGTAGTGTCGGTGCTGAGGGCCAACCTCAATGCAGGTAAATATATACCATGTTACCCATGGAGTGTCAGCCAGCCCTATTCTATTGTTACCCAAACTCTATAAACATTAAAATAAAGCTACTATAGATATGTATATATACCGGAGTTCTGGAACGCAAGAATAATAAGGAACATAGGAGTGGGTTTTAGTCAGTTAAAGTCTAACTCGCCCTCCCGCTCTGCCCTAGAGCGAGATAAGTCATTGGATGATTTCTCACCTAAAACATCTCTTGTTCAGCAGGTCTGCTGGAAATTTCTTTTGATAGAAGTATGTACAGAAATAAAAAAATCAGTCAAATTGTATAAAAGGGGTTCAATATCCATAGAGCAGTGGCGGCCGAGTGGTATCGGCGCCCACTTACGAGTTATAGGTCGTGGGTTCGAACCCAGCCAGACGCATTCCTTTGTGTAATTTATTTCATCCCCACTGCTCTCACAACGGTGATGGGAACCGACATGTCCTAGAACCAAAAATTCGAACATATGTGACCAACTCGCACTGGGCCCGCGTCGTGGATTACGGCCCATTCCCTCAGTGGGAACATTTAAAAGGCTGACGATGATGATGAGTTCTTTAACCTACTCATGTACAGAAGAACAAAATTATAAATGTAAAGAGAATGCCTGCCCGCTATCATCCCACTGGAGGGCAGAGGCCTCTTCTGACACAGAGAAGGGACCAGCATTCATCAGCTCACTCGCTGAGAGTGAGTCGACGATTCCCGACTTGTATTTATTTGAAGTCCGAGTCCTCTCACCGATACCAGTGTGGTCTAAGATAAACTTGTAGAGTGCTCCTGCTGCATCTACTAACACTGTGTTATAGTTTTCTTGATTATACAGTAACTCTTCTGAATTTTCGTTATTTCAGCTGTATGCCCGGTTACTCTGGAGAAAAGTGCGAAGAAAATGCGTGCCATAAGCACTGTTTAAACGGCGGTGTCTGCACTTTAAACGAAGAAGACGAGCCGGCCTGCCAGTGCACAGCAGGTTACGATGGTGGAAGATGCGACGTGTTCATCTGCAAAGACTTTTGTTTACAAGGAAACTGTAGTGTCGGTGCTGAGGGACAACCTCAATGCCGGTAAATCGTATTATGCATGAAATAGGTTTTATTGAATATTTAATAATTATTATTATTACAGAGACTAACAAATATTGCCTTGCCAGGTTCAATTGTAACTCTAAACCATCCGGGACATATAAGCAACCCACTCTAAAACAAAAGTTAAGAGTTTCAATAATATCGAGCCAGCTGTTTAGAAGACGAAGTGTCAAACAGATACAGAAAATTAACTTTATATAAATGTTAAGTAGAGGCCTCGTCTCATACAGAGAGGGGACCAGCATTCATCAGCACACTCTCTGAAGTGAGTTGACAACTTCAGACCTGTAACTGTTTGACGTCCGAGCCCCGTCACCGATGTCAGGTGGTGTAACATAAACCTATAGAGCCCCCAAAACGCCGCAGTGGCCGCGCACCTCGTGCCCCTGATACATCTACTCACAAATATGTGTTGGATTTCTTAATTATAGTAACTCTTCTGTAACTTTGGTTTTTTTAGCTGTAAGACCGGTTACGCTGGGGAAAGATGCGAACTGAACGTGTGCTGCCATGAATTCTGTTTAAACGGCGGTGTTTGTTCCCTGGGTGAAGAGGACATGCCGGCCTACCCGGACACAGCAGATTACGATGGTGGAAGATGCGAGGCTTCTGCCAATAAGGACAACAGGTAAACTAAAACTTGATCTTGTCACTGTCACTAGTTACGGAGCGAGGAGGAGTGGCAGGCGGTCGCCGACTTCTGCGAAGCAGTAATGCTCGCTAAGGAGGAGGACGACCGCATCAGGCAACGGCGCTCTCGCCGCCGCCGGGATTCCGATCCCGATTTCCAGCCACCGTAGGCGCGGGCTTGCGGACAGTGAGCAATGGGTAGCTCGCTGTCCGGCCGTCCGGTAACTGTCCGGACCAAGCCCAAGTCGTCGACGGCGCGCACTGTTCCCGCGCGCCTCAAGGAGTTGTCAGCAACAGCAGGGACCCAGCCGGGTCGAAGCCTACTGGGGCCAGGGTTATCCGAAAGGGCGCTCGAGCCCCGGTATGAAGGCTAGAAGGAACGGGGTGGGCCTTTTAGTCAGTAAGAGTCTGAAACTATATCCCGTTCCGCTCAAGAGCGGGGGTTGTCATAAGATTATTTTTCCCATCAAAACAAAAAAAAAAAAAACTGTCACTAGTTATGTCAAGCGCCCCTGTGTGGGACGCTGATCCTACAGTCGGCAGATGCGACAGGTTTCCTCAAAAAAAGGTGAAATTACATTATTATAATATTTGCCATAAATGGCTTTGTTCACATAGATGATATAAATTTAAACTAACTATAGGGAACTAACAAGGCACATATTATATTTATAATAATTATATTGATACAAGTCACCGAACGGCGCGTAGTGCTCCTGGCGTGACTCACAGAGATGCCACCAAACCCGTCGGACCCCCCAGAAGGGTTGAAACCTACTGGGGCCAGGGTTATCCGAAAGGGAACTCGAGCCCCGGTATGAAGGCTAGAAGGACCAGGGTGGGTCGTTTAGTCAGTAAGAGTCTGACACTATCTCCAGCTCCGCCCAAGAGAGGGGTTGTCATTGGATGATTTTTCCCACCATAAAAAAAACCCGTCGGAGCCCAGCAGGGCCGGTACCGCTAGGGCCGCGGGAGATTTTTAAAGAGTTACGGTGGCCCTAGACCCGCAGGCAACTGACGGACACTGGTGACTTATAGTCAGTAAAAGTCTGACGCGCCCTCTCACTCTACCTTAGAGCGGGAGAAGCTAGTTGATGACTTCCACATAGAACACCCTGTCACAAGGGACTTGGAACAGAACTTGACAAAATAATATAAATGCAATTAGTAACAATTTGATATTGAGAGCGCCACTGCAGTAGTTATGACCGACCACTGATGAGCGTTTGACTGTACGTTCAACGACCCTTTTTCATTTTTGTTAGTTTTGTGTGTGTCTGTGTATTGTGGTGCCATGTTTGAAATGTTCGTTGTTTCAGCTCTGATGGCGGTAACTCTGGGGAAGGGAAAGTCAGCGCATGCCATCAGTTCTGTCTAAACCACGGCGCCTGTTCTTTGAACGAGGCGAGTGCGCCAGTCTGCCAGTGCACAGCTGATTACGCGGGTGAAAGATGCGACGTGCCCGCCTTTGTAGCCAAATGGGTATACAATAGTAAGGAAGTTTTTTCAGTCTATACTTATTTTAATAATAAACAAGGAAGTCAGAGCTTTCCCTCTAGTGTAGACGAGGTCGGTGCCAGTGACTCAGGCCCATGTTCCATGGCCCACTTGCCATAACAACGGAAGATTCATTTCAATAAAATACGAGCAATAAATTCTGTCAATTCGATGATTTGAGGCGGAGTTGAGTTGCAGGATGCGACTTGGGAAAGTCTTTCCTTCTTGGTTTCTCGAGCCTTAATAATCTTCTTTTTTTTTTTTTTTTTTTTTTTTTTTTTTTTTTTTTATTTTGCAAGTAGGTTTTATAAAAACACTTTTACACGTCAATTTTTTTTTTTCGTCAATTATTGCTAGATGAGGCCGGTGTTTCCTAGCTGACTACCCTGAGAAGAAACACCGAAACAAACTCAGGGGTCAAAGTCTCTTTTAAAGTCCATACAGCAAAACATGTAATGGTCAAATCATATGAGAACCATGCAGATTGAGCCTGAGATGGTCTTTTGAAGAAAGAACCACACAGTTCTAAGTGGACCTGTCCAGTCAGTGCAAGCATTTATCAATATGCGTGTAGCTCAACTCAGGACTACTAAGGAGCTCAACGACTTGACGAACAATGCCAAAGAAAGGACATTTGGGTAGGCCACATCAAATACTCAAAACTGCCAGACATCATGTGAAAATAAAAGAAAAGGAAAGAGTAATCCACATAGTTCTCACATTCACAATAATAAAATTTACAAAAGTGTAAATATTACAAATTTTAAAAAAAAAAGTAAGTATATAAAAAAAAAAAATCAGTCAAATAGTAAAAATAAACATGTCATAATTGTTAAAAAATAATAATATATATATATATATATATATACAATATCATAATTGTAAAACAACAACAATCGTCAATAAAAAAAAGGCAGTTAAAACAAAAAAACATTCAAATGATAATAATTATAGTGAGTAGGTACTGGAGCAGGTCAATCCCAAGCCGTTTTATCCTCAAGATACTCTTTTACAGTATAAAAAGCCTTTTGGCAAAGTTTTCGCTTTACAAATATTTTGAATTTATTAATGCTAAGTTCCTGAATAGGACTGGGAAGCTTATTATAAAAATGTATACTTTGGCATCTAAATGAGCGTCCTATTTTTTTGAGCCTGGTGGCAGGAACCACTAACTTGTGTTTGTTCCTAGTATTAACGTTGTGAATGTCACTGTATTTTTTAAACATGTTTTTATCTTTATGAACATACAAAATATTTTCATAGATATACTGAGATGGCACAGTCAAAATATTAATATTTTTAAATTTATCTCTGAGGGAGTATCTGGGACTTAATTTATAAATTGAACGAATGGCCCTTTTCTGCAAAACAAAAATCGTTTGGATATCGGCGGCATTTCCCCATAATAGAATACCGTACGACATGACACTATGAAAATAACTGAAGTAAACTAAACGGGCTGTCTCTAAGTCAGTTAGATTTCGAATTTGTCTAACAGCGTATGCGGCAGAGCTAAGTTTTTTCGACAACTTATCTATGTGTGGGCCCCACTGAAGCTTAGCATCAAGAGTTATACCCAAGAACACTGTAGTGTCTTCAGGACTCAATTCTTTACCTTTTATTAGCACACTAGTTTCTACCTGCCTTACGTGAGGCATCGTAAATTTAACAAATTTGGTTTTCTTTTCATTAAGGAGCAGGTTATTGACATTAAACCAGTGTACTATTTTTGAAAGGGCGTTATTTATGTCATCAGTAACCGGCTGCTGACGTTTAAGCTTAAACAAAAGCGAAGTGTCGTCTGCAAACAACACTATATCATGGTTATCCTTTATGAGGTATGGCAAGTCATTTATATAAATGAGAAATAAAAATGGACCAAGAATCGAGCCCTGGGGCACACCCATTGATACTACAGATCCGGGTGATCTTTTTCCATTTACATCAACTCTCTGAATCCTATCACTCAAATAAGAAGTAAGAAGATCCAGAGAGGAATTCCGGATTCCGTAATGGTGTAGTTTCCTGATTAATGTTTCATGGAGAACGCAATCGAAAGCCTTGGACAAATCACAAAAAATGCCCAGGACATCGCATTTGTCTTCCCATGCATTATAAATATGTCCTAAAAGTTCAACCCCGGCATCGGTTGTTGAACGACCCTTTGTAAAACCGAACTGTTTATTATGTAACAACTTATGTCTATTAAAAAATCTTTGTAATTGATGTAAAATTAGTTTCTCAAATATTTTACTAAAGGTGGGTAGCACTGAAATAGGTCTATAATTTGTGGGGTCAGATGTACTACCCGTTTTAAACAATGGTATTATTTTACTATACTTCATTCTCATGACATCATTGTGTATTATTGTGCTCTCTTTCTAGATGTGCCGCCGGTTACTGTGAGCGACGTCAAGTCGACGTGTGCTTCAACGGTTGTCTGAACAACGGAGCTTGTTCAAAACGAGCGCGAAATGTGCAGCAGTCGAAGAGTGCGCGTTCATCTCTACAAATTCAACAACATAAGTTTAATGTAGTTAAAGTAGTTTTTTAAGTCATATTTGATATTTTTTTTTTTTACATTTTCTTTCCTTCATATTATATTTACAACCCGTGCGCATTAACACGGCTCCTGGCTCGAAAACAGTTGCCACATTGAATACTCGAAAATAGTTTGTATCGTCACGTTTAAAGCATCTTGAATTCGTAAAGTAGTGTGTCATGAGAAACTACTCGGCGCAGAATAAATGTTGTTAATCAAAAAACTAAAATAAAATTCAATGCACTGAATATTTCAAACGTCACTTATCAGGTGCCATGTTAATGCGCACGGGTTGTAGGTATTAACTAGTTAGTATTTTAGTTTTACGTTATCTTAGTTTCAATACTCAAAGCAAGCTCCTACTGATGGGTGCAGTTCACGAATCTAAGACTTTGGTTCTTTATAAATTGTGTATTCGTGTGCGCTTGTTCAGTTGAGGCTCCTCAATAAATAAGTAAATCGTTAACTAAGTACCCTTATCTCTAATACCTATTAGTTGTCATTGTAAACTCTCTTTCTTAGTACAATTTCATGCTCCAAAAACTAAACGTATTAATACTAATGGACGCACCATCACACGAAGCTTCTTGCCTGTTGCGTACAATAACATTGCTATAGATGTTTATTAGATTCAGTTTATTGCATTCAATGACAAAATTCGAAATTTCTCAGTCTATAAAATTATTTTTGATAAAGTCAATTGTGTTAACCTGCAGCAGGACTTAGACCGTTTCTCTAACTACTGCTCTTCCAATAAGCTTAACTTTAGCCTTCCAAAGCGTCATGTCATGACGTTATAAAAACGAAAAATATCACCGAGTTCGACTATCGTCTTGCTATTATGTGTATTAGTACTCGTAAAGTTAGTTTTTTCCGCAATCTTGATGTTCTGCTAGATTCGAAGCTCCATCTGGATGTTCAAATAGAAAAGATTGTTAACAAGCCCCACCACATGTTTGGTTTTGTTATGAGACCTTCCCGGGGTGTCCGTCAACCTTCCGCCTTATTGCACTTATACATTAGTGTTAGTATATGCAAAACCCGAAACACGTGTCTAGTATTTTCGTACAAAGAATCTATGTACAAAATTTCATAACTGTATCATGGAAAATTACAAAGTTGTAAGCTCGTTATTTCAGCAAAAATACATAGTTACCGAGCTATACAGGCAACTAAACGGTTGTATTGCACTTGCAGCCAGCTTTTTCTAATGCTCGCTATGACCTGCCGTGACTTAGTGTCAGTGATGTCCAACTTATGACCTTTTTAAATATTTTTGGGAAAAATATAACATGATGTAAAAGCTATTGGAATCCATTCAGTTACTGATTCGAACAAACTATATTCGGGTTTCGCACAAACTAAAAATAATGTAGTATTCGTCAATAACTTCAATAATGAGTGCAGCGTTAGAGTGTGCAGTACCTACGTGGAACCCGAGACTACGTCAAATATAATGAACTAGCACGACGTAAATACCTTCGCGATATCTATTTTAGATGTTACCGGAAAAAAACTTGCTTCTAAAAAAAGTATGATTTTTTACCTTAAAGTCGAAATGGAAACTCCTAGGAGTTTTATCTCTGTTGTACGTGAGCCGCCATCATCTTGATTGTCCAGACTCCTAAGAGTGTGTTCGCTGGTTCCTCGAACAGCTCATGTACGCGAAGTACGCACTCGACCTCTGTTTGATACTAGCCTCTGTAAATACAACGCTGGCTCGCTCTCACCACTTCATCGTATGTTTGATACATATAAGAATGAGTTCAATTCAATCCACATTCGTCTTCTTAGTAAAAAGTCATTTAACCTCTCGAATGCCGTAATTAGAGACACAATTAAAAAGCCATTGTGTCTCGCGTAGATCTGGTTCCGGCAGTCAACGGGTTAAGAAGCAAACCCAAGCAACCCCTAAAGGATCCGCCGATCTCTATGTAATAACGTGGGCTTTAATGATGTTCGCACATGAATTGACTTTTTGTATTTATATTTTAAATTCAGAGATTAGTTAAAGAACAATAATCAGTTTTGTATAAGTATTATATCTGTGTACTAGCTAGTTTTAAATACTCGGAATTTTAATCTGTGGAGAACGTAGTGGCTAGCATAATGTTTTAAAATGTAATAATTATTTAAGATATTTTGACTATTATTGTGCTACTGTTAAAATAAAATACATCGGCCTAAGTCTGTGTACTAGTCCGAGCTGTGACCTGTAAGGCAGGTATCGTCAGGTGGCTGACCGACTGAGGAGCAAGTGTCGCCAGGGCGTCACGCTTACAGTTCTCGTCCTGAGGGAGACGCGCGAACAGATCGCCGTGCAAATGATTGCTCGTCACACGGTCGTCTGTGTGGTGCGTCTATTTCGCTCTGTATTCATTATTTTATCTTTGGGCGTCAGTCTACAGTTCTCTTCTAATATTTTTGCTTTTGTATTTTATTAAAAAATATTTTTAAATAAAAATCTTAATTAAATAATTCATGCATTTTTATATTAAACCTTCTAGTTTACTTTAATTTTCAGTTTTGGATAGATACACACTTGAGACATAAAAACTACTTCAAATTTACATCACAATTAGATATTGTGATGGATGGATGAATTAAAAATATTGCGAATAATTGCAACAACCATTATAATTCACTTGAAATTATCTAACCTAAAATTCTGATCAATATAATAATATAATATAATATTCCACAACTATCACACAGCGCTGTCAAGTCCCAAGCTAAGCACAGCTTGGGTTATGTCTAGTACAACTGATAAACATACTTATATATTTCTAAATACATACATATTATAGACTAGCTTTTGCCCGCGGCTTCGCTCGCGTTAAGTTCGGGGTAACACGGTTCCCTTTTCTGTGGGGGGTTAGTGAACTCCCCTTAGCGAACTCCACTGCGGGTGACGTAGCCTACGACAAACTTATTATTTGCAGTTGGTACAGTAATCGGGTCTAGGGATCGAACCGCAAAATTAAGTTTGTTTTTTATTGTATATACTTTTCCGGGATAAAAAGTACCCAGTGGGGTGCCCAGGATATTAAAGTATAATTATACCAAGTTTCATCGTAATCGAACCGGTAGTGTTTGCGTGATGCCTGAACAAACAGACAGACAAAAAATTTTTTGATCACATTTTTGGGTTCGGTGTCGGTCTAGTAACACCCCCCCTGCCATTTATTTTTTTGATATTTTCAATGTACAGAGTTTTCACTTCTACAGATTTATTATAAGTATAGTGATATAGAAGATAAATTACACCCAGACACAGAACAAATGATCGTGCACATCACACAAACATTTGTCCTGGGTGGGAATCGAACCCACGACCTCCGGCATAGCCGTCAGTCAGGGTCACTAACCACTAGACCAACAGGCCTGTCGAAATATTAAAGAATCTTATTTAAATAACGAGGAATTTATAAGTCACACCACACAGAAAATGAGATGGATTCTTATAAACTAAATCGCCTCTTTTGTAGCGCAACTGATTCTTAAACCAAGAGCGAGCGAAGCGAGCTCGGAATTGCAGCGCACTCCGACACGGAGTGTTTTTTTTATTTCCACCCAGAAAGTGACTTACTGGCTTAAAAGATAACTAGTGGCTGAGATAAGATCTGTTTGGGACAGAGTAGGTCCTGAACTGTACACTATAATGTTTGTATGCTTAGATAGGTGTTAGGTAGCGAGTGTGACCTACATGCGAATACTTCACATAGTAAAAATCAAAGTTTATTTACAATTACCGTGTCGTACAATTACCGGCACGGATCTTGAGCGCTGGCTTCAAGTTGCGCAGAAGTCAAATATTCGGTCTCTTTAGTGGTGCGAAGTGAGACGCCGGGGCGGGGAGTGTCAGTGATTGGCTCGCCGCTCCATCGTGTCATAGACGTCACTCGTAATTCGTTCCTTGCGTTTGCTGCATGTATCTAACAACGACGACGATTGGCTGGCCAATGTATGGATTGCGCAAAGCGATCCCGATTCTGACGCCGAGCGCTCAAGATAAGGATCTTGAGCGCTCGGCGTCAGAATCGGTATGAAGTGGTTTTCGACCATTGATTTGAAAAGTGGCTACTGGCAAGTGGAAATCAGCGAGAAAGATAAAGAAAAGACAGCGTTCAGTACGGGTATTGGCAGCGGCCTGTGGCAATTTAACGTCATGCCTTTTGGGTTATGCAACGCTCCAGCGACGTTTGAACGCCTCATGGAGAGAGTCATGGTGGGCCTTCTTGGTGACGTCTGTCTGGTATATTTGGATGACGTCATTATAATGGGTCGCACTTTTAAGGAAAACCTGAGGAATATGGAGAAAGTGTTCACCAGGATACGAGGGGCTAACCTAAAACTAAGCCCAAAGAAGTGCGCCTTGTTCAAGAAGGAGGTCAGCTACCTAGGACATGTTATTTCCGCTGACGGGGTGAGAACCGACCCTGAGAAGATAAAGGCAGTCCAACAGTGGCCGGTTCCAAAGAACAAAACGGAAGTACGTGCATTTCTAGGGTTGTGCACATACTACAGGCGGTTTGTCAAGAATTTTTCGGACATTGCAAAACCTCTACATCAGCTGAATGAGGATAAACGAGATTTTATCTGGAACGACGACTGTGAGTCAGCATTCAACGAGCTAAAAGAACGGTTGTGTGAAGCGCCTATACTGGGGTACCCGAGCAGAGACGGAAGATTTGTCGTTGATACCGATGCCAGCAACACGGGAATTGGTGGAGTGTTGTCACAGGTGCAAGGTGACAGACAGGTCGTAATCGCTTACTTCAGTAAGGCACTTTCAAAGCCAGAAAGAAACTACTGCGTGACTCGACGAGAACTGCTGGCTGTGGTAAAAACCTTGCAGCATTTCCACAAGTACCTCATAGGAAGACAATTTACGTTGAGGACGGATCACGCTGCATTGAAATGGCTTCTACAATTTAAAAACCCTGAGGGCCAAGTTGCAAGATGGCTCGAGCAGCTGCAGGAATTTAACTTTGTAACAGAACATCGTAGTGGAAAAGGGCATAACAATGCTGACGCCCTGTCGCGACGTCCATGTAATGAGGACTGCAGACACTGCCAGCAGAATGAAGCCCGAGAACGCGTTAATTTAATTAGGGCTGAAGGCAACTTCAAGAAGTCCCAGGAAGAAGATGACGATATTCGACCTATACTGGACTGGAAGCGTAGCGGAACAAGACCCCAGTGGAGTGAAGTATCGTCACATAGTCCCGTTACAAAGAGTTACTGGGCACAGTGGGAAAGTTTAGTCCTAGAAAATGATGTGCTTTGTAGGAAATGGGAATCGAACGATGGCAAGGAGGTGACCACACAAGTGATAGTACCACGATGTGAAGTAGTCCCCCTGCTACAGGAAATACACGATGGTGCTTCTGGAGGACACCTAGGCATCAAGAAAACTCTACTGAAAGTGAGACAGCGGTATTACTGGCTCAATTGTAGAGATGACATAGAGCAATGGTGTCGGAAATGTACAGCGTGCGCATCGGTGAAAGGACCACAGACTAGGAGCAGGGGCAGGCTTCAGCTGTAAAATGTGGGAGCCCCATGGGAGCGCATCGCTATCGACGTCGCTGGACCTTTTCCAGTTACAAATGACGGAAACAAGTACATAGTGGTGATCCAGGACTATTTCACAAAGTGGCCCGAAGTCTTCGCCATACCCAATCAGGAAGCGACGACA
Organism: Mythimna ferrago; assembly: GCA_910589285.2. Taxonomy (NCBI): domain Eukaryota; kingdom Metazoa; phylum Arthropoda; class Insecta; order Lepidoptera; family Noctuidae; genus Mythimna; species Mythimna ferrago. The sequence continues at coordinate 13,506,086 of OU342700.1, forward strand.
GTGGCGAAGAAGGTGGTCGAAGAAGTAGTATGTCGGTATGGCGCACCTTTGGAAATCCATTCCGATCAAGGCCGTAACTTCGAATCTGCGCTGTTCCAGGAAATGTGTACTCTTCTGGGAATTTATAAGACACGCACAACACCTGCGCACCCTCAGTCGGACGGAATGGTGGAAAGGTTTAACCAAACCCTGGAGAATCACCTGGCTAAGGTTGTCGATGACCATCAGAAGGACTGGGACCGGTATATTCCACTATTTCTGATGTCTTACCGATCGGCAGTGCATGATAGCACGGGACATACCCCAGCAAGAGTGAATTTCGGCAGGGAGATGAGACTTCCAGTCGATGCCATAACTGGCGTGCCACCTGACAAGACTAAGCCAGTTACGGGCTACGTAAGTGACCTTCAAGATCAATTGGACGAAGTGCATAAACGAGTTCGTGAGAATAGCATGAACACCAGCGTAAAAATGAAAACTAGATACGACCGTAATGCCAATGCCAAGGGATTTGAGGAAGGTACACTGGTCTGGCTCCACAACCCGCTTCGACGGAAAGGGAAGTCGCCGAAACTCCAAGCTCGATGGGAAGGACCTTACACCGTGTTAAAAAGGATTAATGACGTGACCTACCGCATCAAGAAAGGGCTAAGAGGGAAACCCAAGGTTGTCCATGTGGATAGATTGGCGCCGTATCACGGATCTAATAATGCTCGGGACGAGCATGACTAAGAGGGGGCACTGTTACGCCATTAAACGTGAACACGCCATATCTCCGAGAAAATAAAGAGTAGCACGTAATAATTAAAACGCATTGCTGTTCGAAAGGTCTAGAATGGTTGTGCGTAGCCAGACTTAGAAAAATCTCGAAACATCCACACAGCCAGTACCACTAGTAATAGGTATTCATCTTACTGATAAGGGAAATGGTACTTTCCGTCTTTAACAATAGAGTCGAAATTCGCATGAAAGTGACTCTTATTACCACGAGCAATAAAAATGATTTATGACTTCGAGAAGCGATTCAATTGTTCTGGAATTCTGGATAGATCCGGGGACGTCGGTATCTAGAATTTTCTTGGCTCCGCATATAAATACGTGCCCCCGGTCGGAAGCGAGTCAGTTGTGATTTCGACTGCGATCAAGAGCGAACTACCCTAGTACTCGAAGTGATTTTACTCAACGACCTAAGCGATAGTGTAACAGTACTCTAGTGTTAATTGCGATTCGGATTGTTGTTGACTGGACTATTTTGTTATTGTTTGTGGTGAATAAAGTTGTCTCTTAGTAAATCGGCATTTGATTACCCACGCACGTAACAATAGTAATAGGCGCTTGATACTTAGCTTAGTTTAATAAAAATTATGCGACAAAAATGTGGGTAGTCATGATTATCTGTTTTATTTTTCTCTTCATTGGTTATAGTATGCTCTGCATCCTCATTGACGATTGTGTTTTTTCTTAATTAACGGTTTTAAAATGAATGAAAGTGAAATTGTGAAGTCGAAACGTGGCAAAGATGTGTTAATTTATTAAGGATATTCGTATCATTTAAATAAGAGGCGTGATAATAACTACTACTGGAGATGTACGAAAAAAGATAGTACTCGGTGTAATGTATCTATTACTTCTTTGCTTACAACCAACAATCAACACATTGTGCTGTCCCAAAATCGTGATCATATGCACTTACCCAACCCTGAAAAACGTATTGAAATGAAGTTAAAGGCTAATTTGAAAGATAAAGCTAATCAATCGATGGATTCACCTGCACAAATTGTACAGCGGTGCATCCAAATGGTACCGAGTACCAGTGCTCCCCATATGCCCAATAAAGATGCTATGAGGAAAATTATTCAAAGAGAAAGAAATAAAAATCTTCCACCGATTCCAAAGGATATTCACAGTGTCGTGATTCCCGAAGAATTAATGAGCAATGACTGTGGTGAACAATTTCAGATCGGGCACTATATTGATGATAATGAGTGCGTATTAGTATTTTCCACAAAGGAAAATTTGAAATTGCTGAACGAAGCGAAGTTTTGGATGATGGACGGGACCTTCGCTTGTTGCCCGCGTCCATTCCGTCAGATCTATACAATACATGCAATGGTTGGCGCACCACACTCCACGCATAAAATAGTTCCCCTAGTGTACGGTTTGCTTTCTCACAAGTCAGTAAAATCTTATCAAATTTTTTTAGAAATTGTTAAATGCGTGGGATTTGATAAATTGAATGTCCATTTGGATCCGGACATTATCCTCACCGATTTTGAATTTTCCGCTATGAAAGCTATTAAAAAAACATTTCCCAACTGTTTAAATAAACTGTGTTTTTTCCACTTAAATCAGAGTAGGTATATATCGTCATATACAGAAAGCTGGTCTAGCTACGAAATACAATAATGATGCAGATTTCGCTCATAAGATGCGGCATATCGGTGCACTGGCATTTCTAGAGCCAAGTGAAATTATTGAAGCCTTTGCTATAATAAAAGACGAAATTATACCAGACGAAGCAATTGATGTGATAACGTGGTTCGAAAAATATTATATCAACGGATCAATGAGAATTACAAAATCAGTTAGCTCTATAATGACAATGAAACGACTTCCACCGCAATTTCCACCTACTCTGTGGTCAGTACTTGATAGTATATTATCATATGTTCCTTTATCACAGAACGCCCTTGAATCGTGGCATAATAGATGGAATACACTACTAAATCGACAGAAGTGGAACATATTTAAAACTATCTCAGAGTTTAAAAAGGAGCAAAAGAATACAGTGAACATTATTGAAAGAATAAAATCCGCAGAACCTATGTCTAAGCGAAAGCGTGGAGGTACAGATTATTACAGGAAAAGGATTGAGACACATTTATCTGAAAAGAATCAGATGGACTTAAAATCATATTTAAATGGATGGGCACATATTTGTCACCTAATGAAATAATTTTATATATTTTTTTTTTTTTTTTTATCTGTTATAAACTAGTACTTGACTGCGATCCCGCCTGATGGTAAGCAGTGATGCAATCGTTGATGGTGAGGCGCACTAGTTTATTAAGAGCCTATTCACTCTAGCCTTGAAGACACCCAAATTATAATCAGACGGAAAGACCGCAGCAGGCAAACTGTTCCAGTCCTTCGAAGTACGCGGTATAAATGACGAGGCGAAACGCTTAGTCCGGACCGTAGATGCCTCAACAACGTAAGGATACTCGCCGTGCGTCGGTTTGTCCGATGGTAGAAATGAGATGGCGGAATCAAGTCATGCAATTCCTGCGCACACTCTCCAAAATGCAATCTGTAAAACACCGAAAGGCTGGCTACCCTACGCCTGTGCTCAAGGCTTTGAAGATTGGTCTTAACCAAATCTGGATCACCAATCAGCCTCTTCGCACGCCTTTCCACTGAGTCCAAAGCTGCCAGGTGGCACTTCGCAGCATCAGCCCATATGTGGCTGCAGTACTCCACACACGATCGGACCTGTGCTTTGTATAACATTAAAAGCTGTCTCGGTGTGAAGTACCGTCGGACTTTTGCGAGAACGCCTAGTTTCCTAGCAGCTACTTTGGCTTTGGACTCAATGAACCGCCCAAAATTGAGGTCGGAGGAAATTTCGACACCCAAGAGCTGAAGGCGGTCGGTACAATCCAATGATACATTCTGAAAAGTAGGAGCCGAGGTGAACGGGCTCCTTTTGGCGGTGAACAGACACGCCTGTGTTTTGGCTGCGTTGAATCCCACCAGATTGGTTTCGCCCCACTTGGAGACTGCCTGAAGCGAGATATTCGTACGCTCTACCATAGCCTCTCGTTCGGACCGGATTTGCTCTTTACTAGCCCGAGCACCTGGCAGGTATCTCTCTACAACTGTGCTATCATCTGCATACCCATAGATACCGGGCATCAGCAGATCATTAATATGCAGCAGGAAAAGAGTTGCAGAGAGCACTGACCCCTGAGGAACTCCGGCATTAGTCGTCATGGGCTCTGATGAGCATCCATCGACAACAACTCGAAGAGACCGTTCTCTCAGGAAGTCTTTTACCCAGTTAATCAGACCAGGAGAAATGCCGTATGCTGGAAGCTTGCTCAAGAGGCTAGCATGCCATACCCTGTCGAAGGCCTTCGAGACGTCTAAGGAGACAGCAATTGCTTCCCCATTCTTCTCGAGGGCCTCGCCCCACAAGTGGGTGGCATACACTAGTAGGTCCCCAGTAGATCGATTGCGGCGAAACCCGTACTGTCGGTCACTGAGGAGATCGTTACCTTCTAGGTATGCCATGAGGCGCGAGTTCAACACACGCTCCATAATCTTGCAGAGTATGGAGGTTATCGAAATCGGCCGATGGTTGGTAGGATCGGCACGACTGCCCTTTTTGGGCACGGGTTGCACGTTGGCAAGCTTCCAGGACTTGGGCACTATTCCAGTCCTAAACGAGAGGCGATACAAGCGTGTCAATACAGGAGACAACTCGGGCGCACAAGCCTTGAGAACAATCGCTGGTATACCATCGGGTCCACTAGCTTTATTCACGTCTAGACGACACAGTGCTCTCAGAACTTCTTTGTTCCTTATGCGAACCTCGGGCATCGAAGTGTCGCAGTGAGGTAGAGTCAGTGGAGTAGCACTGCCAGTATCAAGACGAGAATTATGGGCGAAGAGAGATGCAAAGAGTCCTGCTTTCTCTCTCGCCGAATGAGCCAGTGTTCCGTCAGGTTTAACCAGCGGAGGCAATGTGGGCCGACAGAAGTTCGCTTCGACCAATTTGGCAAGGGACCAGAAAGCTCTGCTACCGGATGGCTGTGCAGAAAGCTTTGTGCCAATATGGGCAATGCGGTCAAAGCGAGCCTTCTTTAGGGCCTTTTTGTAGGACTTGGCAGCACGGTTAAAGGCTCTCTTTGCTGAGCTCAGATCCGGAGATTTGCGGTCACGAGCGTCAACCCAGGCTAGAAACGCCGAATGCTTACGCTCTTCAGCTTGAACGCAATCAGCGTTGAACCATGGGTGAGCTGAGCTTCCGATGGGTACGTCACTATAAGGAATGAAATACTCCATAGCTTGACGCACCACATCGGACACAGCATCCGCACACCTCGACGGATCTTTAAAAGAGAAGCAGACCCGCTGCCAAGGATAAGACGCAAAAAAGTGACGCATCTCATCCCAATCTGCTGACTTGTATCGCCACATTCGCCGTTCACCACGAGAGTCGCAGTCAAGTGGGGAGAAGGACGACACAGACTTCACCAGACAGTGATCTGAAGTTCCAAGTGGTGAAGAAACTGTTACGATACATCTGTCTGGGTCGGTGGTCAGCAGAAGGTCCAGACAGTTGGCAGTATGACCAGCTACATCAGGCACCCTAGTCGCTTGCTTCACCAGCTGGGACAGGCCCATCGATACCGCAAAGTTTCGTGCTTCTCTCCCAGCATGGTCGGTCTTCTGGTACGGGAAAAGCCAGTCTTGGTGACAGGCATTAAAGTCCCCCAGAGCGACGAGCTGCGCATCAGGGTGCCGATGCAGAGCCTTATCGGCGGCCTCACTGAGGTGGTCAAACATTCGAGTTGTCTCCTGATCACCGCTGTGCGATCGATAGACACAGGCATAGACAATTTTGTCCATGGCAGTGTCCACCAACAGCCATAGCGTGGAAAGAGTTGTGTCCTCAAGGTGACGGAGACGCTGACAGCAGATGTCATTACGGACGTACATACAGACCCCAGCACGTTGCAGGAAATGATGCTCCAATGAGTATCCCGGGTAGCTGAGGTACGCCGCATCTGCCGGACATCTAATCTGCCTCTCCGTCAAGAAAAGCAAGTGTGGCTTGTCAGTCTCTAGATGGTGGTGGACCGCATCGAGATTGGAGTGCAGTCCTCTAATGTTTGAGAGGTGCACTTTGAACGAGAGGACGTGCATCCGCTGTTGACACTTGCTTCTCTTTTTAACTTTCATTGCTATTTTTTTAAATTTGGAGTGAATAGGAATGGTGGAAGATGGCAGTTGAGCGAGGTGATGCGATGTTAACCTCGACAACACAACCAGAGTTGCCGCGCCAGTGGAGGGTTGATCTGGAGACTGCGGGGACGCCCGAACCCCCCCAGGGATCGCCATCGGGTCCTCTCACCCGGTCGCCAACCGGCACGATGGGGCCACCCCGGGATTTTTCGCAGTTGGCGGGGCAGCCTTTCGTGTGTGGCTGGCACACTACTTGGGCCCCCAACTACCTACGGTCGGCCAGCGGAGCACCGTGCTTCGGATCCCGCTACCCTCCACGATCAAACCTCCGACGCAACAACAGCTGGTGCATCAAAACCGGTATACATCGCAACACAACTGCTCAGACCCAAATTCCACCGTACGGCTTCACCAGACATCACGCCGGAACACGACGGATCGCTTGGCGGCATGGCTTTGTCTGGTGGGTGGTAACTTTAAAGCCGGCAGCCGATGCTATGGCCTACCACCGCGTTTACTGCTCGTTTAGCACTACCCAGGGGACACGTGTAGGGTGGTCAGAAATCAAGTAAATCCTACGGACGCGAGCAGCTCATCCCCCAAAATTATTTAAAATTATTTAAACCTAGGTATACTTAACTACTTACCTACTTATAATAAAACTGTAAATTGAAGATTTTTTTTTTTAATCACATTGTAATCCACACTTTATAATGTAAATAAATGAAACGTTCATTAATCTTTTGTTTTATTATTTCCCCAATGTTTGCAATAACAAAATAAACGAATATGGATAGGTAATAGATAAATACCATTCATTAAAAGTAAAGGCGATCTTCCATTATAACATTTTCTTTCTTCATGTCTTTGTAGCAAGCTAGTAGCTTTTTGGTGGCTTTGTAGTTTAATAGTGAAAAAGCCATGTCGAAACAATCGTAGACAAAACGATCTGACGGCGAATATTCCATAGTTGAAAAGTTCTGTCGTCGAAACTAACAAATGCGAACCATTTTGTCGGCGAAACATCCATAGGTGAAACGTTCTATCGACGAATCTCTCAAAAACGAAACGTCCTGTCGGTGAACAGTCCAAAGGAGAAACGACTGTCGGAGAACGGTTGCAGAATCGAAGGAAATAGTGACTGAAATCCTAGTTCAAGTTTGAGAGAGATAGCTGCTGAACTTTTTGTGTCTCACGAGTCGATTAGAACAATCACTGGAGTATAAAACATGTTCCCATTTGACTAATCCCAAAAGATCTGAATTTTCTCTATGCTAAAACGAAACGATTCCAACCCAACAATCTTGAAACACATTATTAGTGTTGGCGAGAGGTGATGAAGTTGAAATCATGTTGACTATCCTATTTGACTATCGCGGTGTTGTGCACTTGGTATTGTTGCCAGAAGGCCAAATGGTAAATAAAGAATATTATTTGAATATTATCTAACAACATTTGAGAGATCAGATAAAATAAAATAATTCGGAATAATAACTATCATTTTGTGTGTTATTGACCTTTACCATACACCCACTAAATAATCAAGTCTACACGCATGTTTTTGACTAGGATTTAAGTTCTTATACAACTATTATACAATCGTCATAAATACAAAAAATGCTCTAGTATCAAAACTTTTTTCTCCTACTATTTCAATAATACTACATTCAAAATTTTCGGTTGTAACCTACTTTTCTCAGGTCACGCTTTCATTAGACGGACTCTACTACTTTTTATAAGATAAAAGAAAAATCTCTTCAATTACAAAAAAAAGGTTTCTCTAAAAAATAATTTCTTTTAAAAATAATCACAAAAAAAAATATTAAGAGTGTTTCTTTGGTTTTCATTTTTTTTACATATTTTCTTCTATTATTTTTTTCTAACTTTCTCAGTAATCAAAATCAAAAACATCTCTCGTTAAAAAAAGTTTAGAAGTTTTCTTACTTGTTATAGATACTATCCCTAGTTTTTATTCAATAACAAAAATAATTTTAATCTCCTATGACAATAATAAATTGTAGTTAACTACAGTAACAAAAAATAATAATCAAAATTATTAAAAATAACATCTTAGTTAAAATTCAACCATTCTTTTCCTTCTTACTAATACTTTCTAATTAATCTTCTTCTTTATACTGAAACACATGTTATTTTCCCATTAGACATAATGAAAATTGCTTAATCTGGCAGGTCTGTTTCGTCTTCAATATCAGTATCGATCAGTGTATCTTTGCCAGTATTGCTGGATGGTAGGTTGATAATAAAATTTTGATTGTATTAATGTGTATACTATTCTTATTGCATTTAAGGTAAACTGTCTGAAGTACTAGAACTTCAATTTTGTTATTAACTGAAACGACCTTGCAAATGAAATATTGAATAAGAAAAATAGGTTTAACCATAACCTTTAAATGTTTACTGATGAAATCCTAATAGTTCATGCGACCGACATAATCATTATCTACTGCAAGCTAAATGGTTGAAAGGACAACATCTAACATTTCATGTACAGAGCTAAATGTATCGATCGACACTGGGTATGAATTTAACAAAGAGGCTAAATGTATTAAACGACATTTTTGTATATATACACGGTAAAGCTAATTGCATTAAGCGACACTGGATAAGAATTTAACAAAGAGGCTAATTGTATGAAGCGACATTTCTATATATTTATAAAGTCAGGCTAATTGATTTAACGTGCGTTGCATGTAAATTGTAGCTACAGGAAAAAAAGTTTAAACGACTGTCTGGTATTTGGTAGTGAGCTTAAGTAGACAGTTCCTAAATTTGTCAATATTTTGTGTCGCTTCATACTTTGCAGTCCAAAATGGGCCCAAAAAATGTGGTTGTATTAAGCGACAAAAAAGTGCTCCGATCGTCACCAAACCCAGCTCAAATAACGCAGAAAAATTCGCTGATTCCAAATATGTATAAAAGTCTATATCGCTCAGAGTGTCGCTTAATACAATTAGCCCGGAACCCGTCGATATGTGAGTTTCAAGGTTATGTGAGTAAATTATACAATCATCAAGATATATGTAACAATGAAGACCTTGAAGTCCCGAGAGGACAATATTCATCATTCTTTGAAATGTCGCCGGCGCATTTTTGAGCCCGAACGGCATTCTTGTAAATTCAAATTGACCTGATATACTGTTGGTCGTTACGCTGAAGGCTGTTTTTTCTGTATCTTTAGGATGTAATAAGACTTGGTGGAAACCTGAAGATAAATCAAGAGTACTGAAATATTTTGAACTAGCTGCTGCCCGCGACGTCGTCTGCGTAAAGGCTCTACAGCACCAAAAATACCTAAGATGCCAGTGCCGCTATAGCATTATAAGTAAACAACTTTTAAAATAGCATTAAAATATAAGTTTTTTTTTGCAAGCGAAGCAAGTGAAAAGAGTTATATGGGAATCCTGCTGAGTTCAGTCATAAGATGTGACTGAAGGTATTAGAGAAAATAATGCAGGAATACATTCCAGGACACAAAAGAGTAAAAATACGTACAAAGGTATCATACTTTACAACACTTCCCTTCCGTTGGTAGTTATACTGCCAGGAGTCAAAATGTAAAGAGAGTCAGGACTGGTGACGCGAGAGCAAGCAGCGTACAGTTGCCCGTGTGAGAAGCAACTCGTCCTGAGGTCGACACCCGCTGCCCTCAGTGTCTGCCCTTGCGACTTATTGATGGTCATCGCGAAGCAAACACTCACGGGGAAATGTACGCGCTTGAACTGGAACGGGAAGTTATTGAGGTATGAGGGGAATGTATGGTGTAAATACTGCCTCGCCGACGCCACAACCCGTAAGAATTTCCGCCTCAATGGTGTGTCTGTGGAGCGAGATGACTTTAAGGCAGGTCCCGTTACACAACTTCGGAGGAGACAGGTTCCGAAGAAGCATAATCGGGACACCAACCTTCAGCTTGATGGTATGCGCCGGAAGTACACTTGCTGACAGGGAGTTCAGAAATTCCACGGGATAATGTGTGGCGTCATCTTGCTCGAAAACAATGTTTATCTTCTTCTGTTTATATTCACTTCATTCCTCTCAATTGCTGCATCCTGATCATTTTTGGACGTCAAAATGGCCCGCTCACACACCCAATAATTCTGCTGGTCCGGTATACGACTGATGTCCCCGTACATACAGCGAATGAGTTCTTCTAAGCTGGAACCGCTCTACCGAGAGACTCTGGAAGCATCACCTGTCTACCTCTCTCTTCTCGTAGAGTGCCTTCGCCAAAACTAAGAAGGACATCGGAGAATTCTTGAGCACGTGCATTGCCGCCGAGTCGTGCTCTCATATTAATGGTCAAGAGTAGCGTACGAACTCGTGAACACAACGAAGCATTCACCTTGTCAGCCCTCGATCCCGGCGTCACTACAGGAAGTGTTTGCCGGAAATCGCCACTAAACAGAACTGTGACACCACCCATCAAATGTTCGTTCCTGTCCTGGAGGTTTCTATCCACGACCTCAACTGCCTTCCTATTGGCCATCGTACACTCATCCCATACGATCAGAGAGCAATCGTTGAGCACGTGTTCCTTATAGCTGTTACGTAACACACCACAAACAGGCGTTTCGGCGCTCTCTAAATCGATGGGAATTTTAAACATGGCATGTGCTGTCTTGTCACCCGGAAGCAGTGTGGCAGCGATTCCCAACGACGCTACAGCAATAGCAATTTTGCCTTGCCTCCTGACCTCTGCAAGTATGCCAGTGGTAACAAATGTTTTTTCTATTCCACCAGGAGCATCCAAGAAAAACATTTTACCCTGGTTTTGCCCAACGCTTTCAAATACGGTGTCATAAATTTGTTTTTGCTCTTAAGAGAACAAAGCGACATGGTAATTTCGTATGGTGGTCATTTTGCCCGGATCGTAATTTGTCTCAGCGTTATACTCCCGATTTCCACGGTCTTGATGCGGTTATGATTGGGAAGCTGGTAACCCATATTCGATCAGTGGATTGCCGCCGATAGAAATGACCACATCTTGAAGTGAACTGAAACAGGTGTTCAGCACGCGTTCATCAGTTACTTTGACTTCGTCTCCAGTAGCACGCCTCAAAGCTCTTAGAAAATCTTCAGCCAGATTATGGCGATACTTCTTTCACAAAGCTACTGGGTTCGCGACTCCACAAAACACCAAGATGACGGCAAATAGATGACGCATGCAGCTGGGACTGTCACTGACGCTCGCCTACGCGAGGGTGTCATCCCAATTAGGCAAAAGGCTGCGCGGTAAGTGGGATACTCCACGTCATCAAATGTCCTCAGAAAGGCGAAAGACGTTGGGCCTGGGACAGTGTGAAGTAACAACCGCAGAAAATAACATTCGCCATTATTCGGATGCACAGTATAAACCCTACCCAATGCGGTGTCCTTGAAAATTCCCGGAAAACCTTCCACAGCACCTCCTCGTCGACGTCGGTTAAATACACGTCGGTTGAAGGCACCTCGTCATACGTAAGGGATCTCGCAAACTGGTCGACTTCACAGAGCCTGAAAAATGCCACCATGTAATACTTAACATCGCATTTTTTTTTAATTGTCTTCCTCAACTCTGCTCAAGATTTTGAGCGTTTTGTTGGAACTTGATTTTGTCAAAACGAACTATAATATGAAAAATGCATACTACTATCTATGAATTTTAAGAATAACTAACTACTAACCTCGCCAACATGATCAAATTTAAATTATTAATTTCCAAAAACTGTTAATATGTAGCTTGATTTGATTTTTATGAAATCTCATAGATGGCGCTGCTTCAAAATTGTCTTTATACTACTAACATTCATTCAAATATGTTTCTCTGCCCAAGTTACTTAAATGGCGTAGTTTTTATAGTGTAAAGCTAGATAATAGTATGGCTAACTCAAAAACAACATTTAAATATGCGTCGTTAGATTACACGCTGTCACAGAATACGTAAGAAAAATAAAGATACACAGCTCCTCCCCCGTAGGTGATAGCGTGATAATATGTAGCCTATATAATGTCCCGACCTCTTAGTAATATTCATGCAAATCCGTGCAGTACTACGGAAGTGTACACAGTACAGTACACTTTGAAGAAATGCCTAACGATTAAACACGTTATTGTGGCTAATTTATAAAAGATAGATTTATACTATTGAGGACTTTTTTGTAGATCTATTAGAGACCATCATCTTTGTAATACACACTTTTGGTGTATGATAAACGTATGCGAGGATAAGAGCTCGAACGCGCATTTTCATCCGACTTGCTTCAAATTTATCGTCCCTTCTCAGCCTCTAACCTGCCCAGGAGTATGGACCATAATCGTACCAAGTTTGGTTAAAATCCCTTTTAGTAGTTTTTGACCCATGCGTGCACATACAGACAGACAGACAGACAGACAGACAGACAGACAGACAAAAATTTTACTGATTGCATTTTTGGCATCAGTATCGATCACCAGTTATTAATTTTGAATATATATTCAATGTACAGATTTGACCTCTCTACAGTTTTATTATAAGTATAGATATAGATATAGATATAGATAGATATAGATAAAAAGAACGATTGCTGATATTATAACATAAGTCAGCCCGGAATAATAATTACCGTATTTGACAATATGGGACTGATTTTCGCTATTGCGAATTTCGGTTTCTAAATTTTCCAATTTGTGTGAAGCCAATTTCAATGACTCTAAATCAATATTTGATAAGCTAATTGGATTGATAGAATGAGTACTTTCATTCAGAATATTATACTTGCAACAATCATCCAAGGTCAGATCAAAATTCAGAATTATCTGACTCGGTACAGTAGATTTATACACATTTGAGGGATGAAATTGCAATGTTTGAAAATATGCTACACAATTATTTTCTAAAGATAAAATTCCTGTTCCATGTAAAATATAATCAGTAATGTTTTTGTTACATTTCACAGTTAATTTGTTAGGTTTAGATTGTACATAAATATATCTGTTGTTATTTAATTTTTGCCAAACATTTATATCACCTATATATATAACTTTGGAGTCACAAATCTCAGGAAGTGATAAGGTGACTTCGGTTAGTAACTTAGACTCACATGAGGGATTGTTAATCGTTGACAATATTGATGGTGAAGGACATAAAATATAATCACTATTGACATGCTTACATTCACTTATGCTATCTAATAAGACGTAAGATAATCTGTCATCCGTTACTGCTACATATAACTTTGAAGGACGAATTAAAACATAAGTTAAATATTGATTTGTATCGCGTGGAGTAGGTAGCGGTAAATTCTTGTATAGGTTGAACTTTATAGGATACATTAATGGTACTTGTATGATAAACATTAGTTTGTTATTATAATAATATACAGTTAGTTCGGATAAGTCGATTATAGTGTGAATGTTTTGCCATGTTAGCGGAACCGGGAACTCGCTGGTTCTCTTTAGTTGACTGTTATTCGATAACTCATTATATAATTTCTTGGGAGTTATGACGTATGGGTGTAAAATATTAGCTTTAGCGAATAAAATTGAGTTAAGTATTGTGTCTAAAATATTGGAAATTGACAGTAATGAGCCTTCAATAATATTAAACATAGAATTGATTTTTTCTAAGTTAAATATGTTGTTATTTGTCTTAGAACTACTTTAAAAAATATAATTAACTTTTTCAATCTGCCTATTGAGTAAAATTTCATTATTATTTAATTTTTGGATAGAAACATTAAAACTATTTATCGCAGAACGCACAACATGTATGTTATCTTTCATTAAAGAATAAATATGTTGCTCATTTTGTTGACAATTGCTAACAGCTTCGTCGTATTTTCTCGCGTCGTCAGCATCTAATGTACCGAAAAGGAATTTTAAAATTTCGCCTCCAAATTCAAGAGCGCGTTTTTGACGATTATCGGAAAAAAGATGCGACAAAGATTCCAACTTAAGATTATTAGAATTAATAAGTATTTCTAAGGGGTTAATAGTATCCTTACACTCTAAATTAATGTTAGGTAAATTACGAGCTTTTTCACAAAAATATGATATGTTTTCAATAGACTTTTCTATATTTTCCATATAAGGTCTAATAGGAATAATGTCTACATATGTATCAACATCAATAGTCTATTTCCAAAACGATAACTGGAATGTTATCATTCCAGTTATCGTTTTGGAAATAGACAATTGATGTTGGGTCAAAATAGATTCCTGCACTATGTTCTATTGTTTCAATTGGCTCGGACAAACTTGAACACACGAAACATCTGAAACAAATATTCACGCTGGTTTAATTTCGTTAAGGGAAATAATAATGGTTCCGAAAAACAATTTAATCTCCAGCGATCTGTGGCCGACTATTACTCTAATTAACTAGCGTTATAATGAATTACCGACAAAAAACCCAAAACATAAACGAAAAAAAAAATCCAATTTAACAACAAATAAGAGCATGTTCAAATTACATTTCCTCCTAAAAAAAATGGATCTTCGAATAAAAAAACTAAACTTCCGAATAGAATACTGAACCTCCGACAAAATTACTAAGTTACCGACAACAGGTTTGGTCAAAATAATCATATTTTTACAACTTGCATGAACTGTTTTAATTTCTATTGTTGGTTATCAAATTTATTTTTTAGCTCTCAATAATGATGAAAATACCTCAACTGTTCGGTCCGCGCGATGGAGTTCGGATCTACTACGTAACTACATTTTCATAATAAACTGAGTTTTGTTTTATTTTTATCTTTGTTCTTGCTGACATTATAAAAGTTAAGAAATTTGTCGATTAATAATACAGTATAATATTCTAGGAAACCAAAGTCTACTTGGTTTTCGATTAAGGCATGAATAGGGATACGTATCAAAATCCCGAAAGTTCATTATACCTATGGCTGAAATACCGACGTGCAAAACACCGAAATTCAAAATACCGAAAGGTTTAAATGCCGATAGTCGTTATATCGAAACACAAAATACCGATGTTCAAATGCCCGAAAGGACGAAATCCCGAATAGACGAAACTACTTGAACGTAGCGGTTGGTCACAGTTCTAACGTTACCTAACCTATTTCACCCAGTTCAAAGTGCAACCAAAATACAATCTACCTGTGACTAGACTATTAGACAATAGTAAACACATTTTTACGAGAGATTGTGGCTGAAATAGGTTAGGTTAGGTTAGAATTGTGACCAAAAGCGCGCGAGCCGAGCGAGCGAAGCGAGCGGCGCCGCGGCAGCGGCCGGCGAGTGCTACTTCTCAAAATAAAACAAATCGGGACCTTAGGGCACCTCGACACGGATGAGTCGGGATTTTGAACTTCGGGATTTTAAACATTCGAACAAATGAACTTTCGGGATTTTAAACTTTCGACCATACGACCATTTGGCGTTTCAATTTTCGGAATCTCGTCCATCGGTAATTTAAAATTCGGGATTTTTATACGTACCCATGAATACGACTGTTTTAACTTTTTAACGCCTGAAATAGGTACCGATAACGAAGCATACCCGTGGTAAGTAAAATTCATGATATATGTTGCAATTAAAAGTTATTGTTACAAGTACATTCTTATATTTTTATAAGTTTCTGTATAGCCACTCAGAATAATATTTTCAGTATAATGTGACAGTTAAAATAGCACCACAATCTATGAAATATGAAAGGTAATTTATGAATTAATAGTAGGCAAGTAAAGATAAAAATTACAAAGCAAAGTTTTCAGTAGAACGTAATTTATGCTGGTAGAAAAGTATTATAGACCAGGGTAGAAGCCTTTAAAAATAATAAAAAGTGAAAAAAAATAATAGTAGGATGAAACCCATTAGAAAAGGAGGAGAATATTATAAAAATGAAAGGAAAAATAATTTACGGGCGATCTGAGGTCGGGAAGGGGATGGGGGTGAGTTTTTAAGGGTAAAAAACGGTTTTTCTCGATTTCCGGCAAAACTAAAAGTCCTATGGAAAAAAGTCAAATGGCAAAGTTGTAGGTAATAAAAATATCTAAAACTTTCGTGTTTACACTTTTTTCACATAACCTCAAAATTTATGTGAAAAATTCAAAAAACCAAGTTTTTGGTTTTTTATTTTTATCTTTTTAAAAAATAAAAATTATTTCACGAAATTTGGTGAAAACTTACCTTTTTATGTCCCAAATACGCTGTAATTTATTTGATTAGAAATATTTATTTTTTCATCTTATTTTGAATTAATATCGAAAAAGCACCCTAATTTTCAATCGAAAAATCACCCGTCAAAATATCAGCTTTTTTCAAAAAGTTGGTATATTTTCTGTTCGTTGAAATCTCTACTTTCCGATGGTGAAAAAAATATATATGTTACCATAGTAAATCTTCTCAGAAAATGCAAAAAATCGAAAAAAACTCGAATTCGAAAATTTTTTTTCAATTATTATATACAATTTTGAGCTATTTATTAAAATTTATACTTTAATTACTCGAAAAACGTAAGATTACATATTACATTGATAAAAAAAAAAATTGCAAATCAAAATATACTACTATAATTAACAAACAAATAAGTTAATAAAATTAATATTCAATAAGACATCTACAATATTTGGAGAAAGTAGTCGAATCTTCTTTAAATTATATGCGTAGATGCCTATTTATAACTATTTTTAGATAACTTATATACCTGAGTGACCTACGAAAAATTTTAGCCCATCAAAAGGTATTTCATAGAGAAATGGGGAAGGGGCTAGGCGGGTCTGGGTCTTACTACGTACATACCTACTATTTCTTAGCAGCTGTAACAACCGTTAGCCTAGCCAGTACCTATTCGAAATACAGTACAGTATACAACATCGTTTATAAAAATACACGTGCATGCTGAGTTTCTTTAATATAATTGTGACAAGTTTACTTAAAAAAAAAACTAACAAGATTAAAAAATAATAATCTCCTTTATTTTACACAAACAAATTTAGTTACTCCCATGAAAAAAAATATTCAAAATACATAAAAAATATATTGAAAATCTATAATAAATATATATAAAATATTTATCGTAAATATATTTTTAATAACTAACTTTTGGCCGATTTGCATTTATATATTTTATACATTTCAAATATATTTTAGATACATTCAAAATATATCTTAAAAGACAGAAAAAACATAGCTAAGAATATAAAAAATATATATATATATATTTATTATACATTTTTAATATATTTTTTATGTATTTTGAATATTTTTTTTCATGGGAGTAACTAAATTTGTTTGTGCAAAATAAAGGAGATTATTATTTTTTAATCTTGTTAGTTTTTTTTTTAAGTAAACTTGTCACAATTATATTAAAGAAACTCAGCATGCACGTGTATTTTTATAAACGATGTTGTATACTGTACTGTATTTCGAATAGGTACTGGCTAGGCTAACGGTTGTTACAGCTGCTAAGAAATAGTAGGTATGTACGTAGTAAGACCCAGACCCGCCTAGCCCCTTCCCCACTTCTCTATGAAATACCTTTTGATGGGCTAAAATTTTTCGTAGGTCACTCAGGTATATAAGTTATCTAAAAATAGTTATAAATAGGCATCTACGCATATAATTTAAAGAAGATTCGACTACTTTCTCCAAATATTGTAGATGTCTTATTGAATATTAATTTTATTAACTTATTTGTTTGTTAATTATAGTAGTATATTTTGATTTGCAATTTTTTTTTTTTATCAATGTAATAGTAATCTTACGTTTTTCGAGTAATTAAAGTGTAAATTTTAATAAATAGCTCAAAATTGTATATAATAATTGAAAAAAAAAATTCGAATTCGAGTTTTTTTTCGATTTTTGCATTTTCTGAGAAGATTTACTATGGTAACATATATATTTTTTTCACCATCGGAAAGTAGAGATTTCAACGAACAGAAAATATACCAACTTTTTGAAAAAAGCTGATATTTTGACGGGTGATTTTTCGATTGAAAATTAGGGTGCTTTTTCGATATTAATTCAAAATAAGGTGAAAAAATAAATATTTCTAATCAAATAAATTACAGCGTATTTGGGACATAAAAAGGTAAGTTTTCACCAAATTTCGTGAAAAAAATTTTATTTTTTAAAAAGATAAAAATAAAAAACCAAAAACTTGGTTTTTTGAATTTTTCACATAAATTTTGAGGTTATGTGAAAAAAGTGTAAATACAAAAGTTTTAGATCTTCTTATTACCTACAACTTTGCCATTTGACTTTTTTTAATTGGACTTTTAGTTTTGCCGGAAATCGAGAAAAACCGTTTTTTACCCTTAAAAACTCACCCCCATCCCCTTCCCGACCTCAGATCGCCCGTAAATTATTTTTCCTTTCATTTTTATAATATTCTCCTCCTTTTCTAATGGGTTTCATTCTACTATTATTTTTTTTGGTTTTAAAAATTATCGACCCTGGTCTATTATGGCAATAGACAGTCATGTTTATTTTTCGAAGATTTCAGTATCTCATTCGGTCGTTTCGTCATTTTTATTCGGACAAAAGTAGTCGGAAAGTTAGTATTTTAGGCAGTAGATTTAATATTTTGAGTAAGAACAATTCTTCTTTTTTTGTCGGAGCTTTTATTACTACCCTTTCGTTAACGTGATATTTTACATGTTTTCTATTGACGCATAGAGTGACGTTATTTTTACCGTGTGTTTTTAAAATCTTAAATGGTCCCTTCCACACAGGGGACAGAGCCTTACGGAGCCTGTGATGGTGTTTTAAATAAACTAAATCACCGGTTTTATATGTTTTTTCTCGGGCTGTCGAATCGTAATATGATTTTGAGGATTCTTTACTTTTATTCATATTTTCAATAGCTTTTTCGCGGGAGTATCTCATCCTATATTGTTAAGCACGAATGTATTCCTGATAGGTAACGTTATTATTCAACTCGTAAACACTACTGGGAATTGACGGCTTATAACCGTATAGAAGTTCGAAAGGCAAGAATTCGGTAGTGCAATGAGGGGTTGTATTATATGACAGAATCGCTGTTGCTAGATAGAAAGAAAGAAAGAAAGAAAGAAAAGTATTTATTTTGGCGCAAAAAAAAACATTGTAGACAACAAAAAACTTAAGACAAACACAAAACAAAAAATAAAAAATAAATAAAAATTAACATTGTCTGTCACACGTTTGCGCCAAAAAAGGTCCAGTTCAGCGAAATGCCAGACAACTACGAGGTAGTTTGTCTGACGCTGGTTCTCAACTGAACCTTATTTGGAGTGAACAGATAAAAAGAAATTTACAAATAGTGTCAACACTACATTACATTAAAAACATAATACGTGATAAAACAGTAAATAAGTGAAAATATGTTATATGTTCAGTGTACAAAAAAATAACATAACAGAAACCGGTTTGAAGCGATTTAGCCTCAGTCAACACAACACCGTAACTACGCGCAGTGCAGCGACGCATAATAAGTCCACTACGCCCGGGGGGGCCGAGCGCAACGGACGATTTGCAAACAGCGTAAAAAATTTCAAGGAAAACCTTGTACCAATCTCGGGTACTTCGAAAACAAAAAATAATAATAGAAAACCACCCGATCAAGTAAAGCAAGTATTTTTAAAATAACGTTAATACTGAATAGATTTATAGTGTCTTAGCAGAAGGAAGTGAAAAAGATAGATTATGTATATTGGCTGAAAGGTGAGTGTCGCTTGTTTACAGTAATGACTCAAGTAGACAGGTATGCAATTATCTATATCTATACTTATAATAAAACTGTAGAGAGGTCAAATCTGTACATTGAATATATATTCAAAATTAATAACTGGTGATCGATACTGATGCCAAAAATGCAATCAGTAAAATTTTTGTCTGTCTGTCTGTCTGTCTGTCTGTCTGTCTGTCTGTATGTGCACGCATGGGTCAAAAACTACTAAAAGGGATTTTAACCAAACTTGGTACGATTATGGTCCATACTCCTGGGCAGGTTAGAGGCTGAGAAGGGACGATAAATTTGAAGCAAGTCGGATGAAAATGCGCGTTCGAGCTCTTATCCTCGCATACGTTTATCATACACCAAAAGTGTGTATTACAAAGATGATGGTCTCTA
This sequence comes from Mythimna ferrago, assembly GCA_910589285.2. NCBI lineage: Eukaryota > Metazoa > Arthropoda > Insecta > Lepidoptera > Noctuidae > Mythimna > Mythimna ferrago. The sequence goes on from OU342700.1 coordinate 13,526,109, forward strand.
ATAGATCTACAAAAAAGTCCTCAATAGTATAAATCTATCTTTTATAAATTAGCCACAATAACGTGTTTAATCGTTAGGCATTTCTTCAAAGTGTACTGTACTGTGTACACTTCCGTAGTACTGCACGGATTTGCATGAATATTACTAAGAGGTCGGGACATTATATAGGCTACATATTATCACGCTATCACCTACGGGGGAGGAGCTGTGTATCTTTATTTTTCTTACGTATTCTGTGACAGCGTGTAATCTAACGACGCATATTTAAATGTTGTTTTTGAGTTAGCCATACTATTATCTAGCTTTACACTATAAAAACTACGCCATTTAAGTAACTTGGGCAGAGAAACATATTTGAATGAATGTTAGTAGTATAAAGACAATTTTGAAGCAGCGCCATCTATGAGATTTCATAAAAATCAAATCAAGCTACATATTAACAGTTTTTGGAAATTAATAATTTAAATTTGATCATGTTGGCGAGGTTAGTAGTTAGTTATTCTTAAAATTCATAGATAGTAGTATGCATTTTTCATATTATAGTTCGTTTTGACAAAATCAAGTTCCAACAAAACGCTCAAAATCTTGAGCAGAGTTGAGGAAGACAATTAAAAAAAAATGCGATGTTAAGTATTACATGGTGGCATTTTTCAGGCTCTGTGAAGTCGACCAGTTTGCGAGATCCCTTACGTATGACGAGGTGCCTTCAACCGACGTGTATTTAACCGACGTCGACGAGGAGGTGCTGTGGAAGGTTTTCCGGGAATTTTCAAGGACACCGCATTGGGTAGGGTTTATACTGTGCATCCGAATAATGGCGAATGTTATTTTCTGCGGTTGTTACTTCACACTGTCCCAGGCCCAACGTCTTTCGCCTTTCTGAGGACATTTGATGACGTGGAGTATCCCACTTACCGCGCAGCTTTTTGCCTAATTGGGATGACACCCTCGCGGAGGCGAGCGTCAGTGACAGTCCCAGCTGCATGCGTCATCTATTTGCCGTCATCTTGGTGTTTTGTGGAGTCGCGAACCCAGTAGCTTTGTGAAAGAAGTATCGCCATCATCTGGCTGAAGATTTTCTAAGAGCTTTGAGGCGTGCTACTGGAGACAAAGTCAAAGTAACTGATGAACGCGTGCTGAACACCTGTTTCAGTTCACTTCAAGATGTGGTCATTTCTATCGGCGGCAATCCACTGATCGAATATGGGTTACCAGCTTCCCAATCATAACCGCATCAAGACCGTGGAAATCGGGAGTATAACGCTGAGACAAATTACAATCCGGGCAAAATGACCACCATACGAAATTACCATGTCGCTTTGTTCTCTTAAGAGCAAAAACAAATTTATGACACCGTATTTGAAAGCGTTGGGCAAAACCAGGGTAAAATGTTTTTCTTGGATGCTCCTGGTGGAACAGAAAAAACATTTGTTACCACTGGCATACTTGCAAAGGTCAGGAGGCAAGGCAAAATTGCTATTGCTGTAGCGTCGTTGGGAATCGCTGCCACACTGCTTCCGGGTGACAAGACAGCACATGCCATGTTTAAAATTCCCATCGATTTAGAGAGCGCCGAAACGCCTGTTTGTGGTGTGTTACGTAACAGCTATAAGGAACACGTGCTCAACGATTGCTCTCTGATCGTATGGGATGAGTGTACGATGGCCAATAGGAAGGCAGTTGAGGTCGTGGATAGAAACCTCCAGGACAAGAACGAACATTTGATGGGTGGTGTCACAGTTCTGTTTAGTGGCGATTTCCGGCAAACACTTCCTGTAGTGACGCCGGGATCGAGGGCTGACAAGGTGAATGCTTCGTTGTGTTCACGAGTTCGTACGCTACTCTTGACCATTAATATGAGAGCACGACTCGGCGGCAATGCACGTGCTCAAGAATTCTCCGATGTCCTTCTTAGTTTTGGCGAAGGCACTCTACGAGAAGAGAGAGGTAGACAGGTGATGCTTCCAGAGTCTCTCGGTAGAGCGGTTCCAGCTTAGAAGAACTCATTCGCTGTATGTACGGGGACATCAGTCGTATACCGGACCAGCAGAATTATTGGGTGTGTGAGCGGGCCATTTTGACGTCCAAAAATGATCAGGATGCAGCAATTGAGAGGAATGAAGTGAATATAAACAGAAGAAGATAAACACTGTTTTCGAGCAAGATGACGCCACACATTATCCCGTGGAATTTCTGAACTCCCTGTCAGCAAGTGTACTTCCGGCGCATACCATCAAGCTGAAGGTTGGTGTCCCGATTATGCTTCTTCGGAACCTGTCTCCTCCGAAGTTGTGTAACGGGACCTGCCTTAAAGTCATCTCGCTCCACAGACACACCATTGAGGCGGAAATTCTTACGGGTTGTGGCGTCGGCGAGGCAGTATTTACACCATACATTCCCCTCATACCTCAATAACTTCCCGTTCCAGTTCAAGCGCGTACATTTCCCCGTGAGTGTTTGCTTCGCGATGACCATCAATAAGTCGCAAGGGCAGACACTGAGGGCAGCGGGTGTCGACCTCAGGACGAGTTGCTTCTCACACGGGCAACTGTACGCTGCTTGCTCTCGCGTCACCAGTCCTGACTCTCTTTACATTTTGACTCCTGGCAGTATAACTACCAACGGAAGGGAAGTGTTGTAAAGTATGATACCTTTGTACGTATTTTTACTCTTTTGTGTCCTGGAATGTATTCCTGCATTATTTTCTCTAATACCTTCAGTCACATCTTATGACTGAACTCAGCAGGATTCCCATATAACTCTTTTCACTTGCTTCGCTTGCAAAAAAAAACTTATATTTTAATGCTATTTTAAAAGTTGTTTACTTATAATGCTATAGCGGCACTGGCATCTTAGGTATTTTTGGTGCTGTAGAGCCTTTACGCAGACGACGTCGCGGGCAGCAGCTAGTTATTTATAAACTGTGTACCAAATGTTTCAGTTTTAGAAATTTCTTTTGTTGTTTTCAGATTTATAACCATAATGTTCACTCATCCATAGAACTTACTGAAATTTCTGATGTTTTAGAAAATGATAACAAATCTGTAAAAAGTCTTCCAAATATAGAAATTGGTAAAAATCAAGCCTTGTCCGGTTTAAAGAAATCAAATAGAAATATCAGTAACTTTTAATATTCTTTTTTTTAACTTTCATTTTAAATATAAGTTTCAATTTCTATTTTTGGGTTCAATAATTAATAATTATAGTATCTTAAATAAGTTTTAAAATTTAAGCATACTTTGTAATTAGTTAAGACACACTCTGTAACGTAACTGAGTTTTATTTACTAATTTGCTTTTCATTTTACTATTCCTTCGCTTATTTTTAATTAAAATAAATTAAATGAAGCTCAGTCTAAAGGGGGAAGATGTTATAAACGGACTTTGTAACGCATCAAATGCTGACTAAGATAAAAACCCCGCCGCTTCCATATTGTTACCAATATTATAAAAAGGCATTTCCATGTGCTCAGACAGACAGTCATAGCCATTTTCGCAATACATATTGTACATTCCGTGTCGAGAGTTCAGTTGTGTAACCAGTGTGTCCTAGTGTGTAACCTTTGTTAATTAAATATTCTTTTAGCAGCAATAAGTGTTTTTTTTTTATAGGACCCACGGATTGCCATCCTAACAGTACCATAGGGATTGTGGTGTTGGGTGTTCTATGGCCATCTTTTTATATCAAAATCGAATAAAGATGATGTGTATCATGTCACATTCTTTATTACAATTAGAAGATATGCAAACCCGTACAATATTACCACTAGAACCTAATACAATAGTCATTTATTTAGTTTTCGTGAAAATTCATTTGGGATGTTTTATCACATGACGCTTCATAACACAAAAAAGCGCAAATATGCGCAAGATTTTCTTTTTGCATATGTCAAGTGGATACCTAGCGTAGGATATAAGATTCAATTTAGAACTTAGGCAAGCTTAGCTAACTACCAAAAGTCTCGTTGAAGTCAAAACAATTTGTTTTTTTCTAGCATTTTACGCAAATAATTATGACAGGTATATTTTATCATTAATTATAAAATTAACTACAGTTTTACAATTCACATAAAATACCCTTTCTAAGTATATAACACACTATATGGTTCTTACTTCACAAGTGCTCAATATTTAACTCTGAACATACCTAATTTAAGGGTTACAATTCATCGTCGTACTGTTGAGTTCTAATGCAATATTATCAAAGTTTTCTATATTGAACTGTTAAAAAACGAATTGCTTATAATATAGTACGACTCTTTAGGAAGAAATTAAGACCGAAATTTCAAAAAAGTATTATGATCAGCCCTTGTTCTACGATAAATCCATAGTGCGCCGCCCGCTGCATACCGCACCTCACTGCACACTAGATCAGTCACTTTCCTAGATAAAGCGTGTTTATTTTTTATGCAGTTGATTCTACTATTTATTTTGTTTGAATTTTGCAATTTTTCAATTTTCCATTAACTACTAATCTTCGTGTTTTAAAGTGTTTCGATGGACTAGTACTGTGCTCGTTTTAATTTAATGTCGTAGTTCCAGATCCACAATGTGTCTTTCTTTCGTTTTTTTTTTTAATTTTTATTTGTGGTACCGTCACTAAAAACAAACTTAAATGCCTATATAAGGCTATAGCCAGAGCGCATCTCTTGACAATTCCAATAATCCCAAACACGATTAGTTTACATTAATTTACGGAACCCTAAAAATGATATTAGAAACCTCAATATCATACCTCAATACCTATGTTTACAAACCAAATAAATGATTATGATCATGATTATGATTATGACAATACTTTATGCCTGATTACTGCATACTCAGAGGAAAAAATGGAGATGATATACTTGGCGACAATATGTCGGTAATAACAGCATTGGAAGGCGGAAACTATTTCGTTCATAAAAAACAGAATTTGGTATAGTTACGAAAGATATTAAACATTATACGGAGAAAATGGCTGTATAGTTTTCATGTGGCACAATTATGTGAAAAGGCAATAGAATCTTCTTTCATTTGAAGTCGGTTAAAATACCGTTTTTTGGAAATCCTATTCTATGAACTCGACGTAGTTCACGTTTTGTATCGTACATATTTATTTATTAAAACTTTATGCACCAGTAAACACTGTACAAAGGTGGACTTAATGCTTGAGGCATTTTCTACCAGCCGACCTTAGGGTGGTGCAGAAACATAACATGGTAGGTGCAACTTAAAGGCAAACAAACAAGTAGCAAATTAAAACCAGAATAAATACATAATTATTGTATAAATAAAACTTATACAAATAAATACTTACGAGTATTTACATACAAATAAACAAAATTATTATCAGAAACGAATCCGTCAAATCAACACTGTTTTGATTATGCCAACCGGCTGGATGCCATCCTGATATTCGACGGGAGCTCATTCCAAAGAAAGATCGCTTGGACAAAGAAGGACGACCGAATAAACCCAGAGCGGAGTGAGGGACATCGGAGTAGACTATTATTCGTCGATCGGTTTTTAGGGTTCCGTAGCCAAATGGCAAAAAACGGAACCCTTATAGATTCGTCATGTCTGTCTGTCTGTCTGTCCGTCCGTATGTCACAGCCACTTTTTTCCGAAACTATAAGAACTATACTGTTTAAGCTTAGTAAGTAGATGTATTCTGTGAACCGCTTTAAGATTTTTACACAAAAATAGAAAAAAAGCAATAAATTTTGGGGGTTATACTTAAAACTGAAACTCAAAAATTTTTTTTTCATCAAACTCATAGGTGTGGGGTATCTATGGATAGGTCTTCAAACATGATATTGAGGTTTCTAATATCATTTTTTTTCTAAATTGAATAGTTTACGCGAGAGACACTTCCAAAGTGGTAAAATATGTGTGTGTGTCCCCTGTAACTTCTAAAATAAGAGAATGATAAAACTAAAAAAAAATATATGATGTACATTACCATATAAACTACCAATGAAAATTGGTTTGAACGAGATCTAGTGAGTAGTTTTTTTTTAATACGTCATAAATCTAAAAAAATTCACTATTTAAAACATCGATCAAAGTTACAACGAACTACAAGAACTTTTATATTATGTTACTTGCTGCTACGGAACCCTCCATGGGCGATTCCGACTTGCACTTGGCCGGTTTTTTTTATCATAGTAAAAATCGGCAGAGCCGAGAGAGAGAGAGAGAGTTGGATATGAGAAGTCAGATAAGAAGGAGAAGAAGAGTTGTCAAGAAAACAGGTAAGTCAAGGCCCTTAGTGCTCTACGCTGACGAATAGGTAACCATTTCAACAGCGAACGATGTTCAGGAACATATCAGACTTGTCAAAATGGTCTAAGTCTAGATTAGCGTTCCAGGATTTCGGGTTTTCCTTTTGGAAGCCAATTTATGACCCCAGTAGGCTTCAGCCTCCCAGGCACCGGCAGTTTTCTTTGAGGCGAGCGTGGAACACTACGCGCCTTCAACGACTCGGGCTCGGTCCGGATAGTAACCAGACAGCCGGACGGTAAGCTACCCGTTGCTCACCATCCGCAAGCCCACGCCTACGGTGGGTGAAAATCAAGGTCGAAACCCCGGTGGCTGCGGTGTCAGAATGTCCGTTCCCTCACGCGTGCAGCCGCCTCTTTCCCTAGCATTACTGTTCAGCAGAAGGAGGTGACTGCCTACTATTCCCTACGCTCCAGACCATGTCCTGTAACAGGGCTCGGCGCAAGAGGTCACTACCATCGATCGCCCCCACGAGGACACAGCAGTGCTCCGCCCAAGCGGGGCACACCTCCACCATTATGCTCCACTGTGTTCTCCGGGCCAGGCGGTCCACACAATGGTGACACCCACTCTTACATTGTTGACATTTCTACGGTCTAAAATAAACCCTTCGCCTCGTCTTTTATGTCACGTACATCAAAGGACTGGAACAATTTGCCTGCTGCGGACTTCCCGTCCCATTACAATTTAGGTGTCTTCGAAGCTATAGTGAATAAACATAGCACAACAATTCTTAACAAACTGGTGCGCTTCACTATCCAAGATTGCATCATCGCTTACCATCAGGTGCGATCCCAGTCAAACACTAGTTTATATCTTAGATATATCTTATCTATATAAGTTCACCTCTGACCTTCATTGATATGAAGCATTGATAGCAATACATACTAGGTACATAATGTTTAGATTCAACTGACCGCAGATAACGAGTTATCAACAATTGGGTTTCGCCAGTGCTTATTTTTGTACTATGTTATCTTTTTAACAACGAACAGCATTAAAATCTTATTTTGAAAACTACATCGCAATTATAATAATTGGCTATCAAATGAAGCAGCAATTAGCATTCCAAACATTGGTTTGAGGAGGTGCACAGGTAGCCGGACGGCGGTGACGTCACATTTCACATTTCAGTATGTGCATCCTTATACTGTTTGACAGTTTCCCCTTCCACCAGATTAGAAAGACTTGATTGAACGAATTTGAAAATTTCTTTCGATTTTCGAATAAGTTACTTTTTGATGCAAACAACTAAAAAAAAAACAGGCAAGTGTGAGTCGGACTAGAACACTGAGGGTTTAGTTTGATAATTAAATCTAATGGGTTTATGGTCTGTTTCCACAGTGACATTGTTCTGTCCAAATACATATTGGTGGAATCTTTCCAGAGCATACACAATAGGCTAGTTGCAGTAAAAAATGTAATTAGTCCGTCTTTTAGATTATTCAAAAATAAGGGACACGTATTTTGTTATTTGAAAATTAAACCAAAAATGACAAAGATAGGTATAGCCCATTAAAGTTACGTGTAACATCACGCCGTGCTGCATTTTTTCGCACGGGGTGACGTCACACGTAACTTTCATGGGCTATATCTTTTTTATTTTTTGTTTAGTCGAAAAAAGAATAAATACGTGTCCAATGTATTTTTATGATCTAAAATACGGACTAAATAAAATACAATTATTTTGACCCTGGAAACTACCCTATTGTCAATAACTCTTTTTCAATTTGTACGTAACGACACTGTGTCAGTTAAGGTGTATAGTCCCTGGAACATCTAGCCGGAGTTAAATGCACGAATACTTGCACTGCGGTCTGCGCTCGTATAGAGCCCCACTGACCTGTACAACCATTTTGTTTTTTGTGAAATATTGATTGATTTACATATACTATATACTATATTCTGGAAAACACTTTACCACCATTTTTGTTTGTGTTAATATGTTCTAAAGTTCAAAGCCGTTTGAAAGGAGTATGTAAAACCAGCGAAAAATTATCATGTCAAATGTTTCTTTTAGACAAAAATATTAATCGCACGATAAAATCATATGTTGATAATATTGTATATGAATCTATTATAACATTTTTTTTTTCAACCCATCCATTTATTTTTATTTATTTTTTGTGTCATCATGTCCCGTAGTGGTGGGGGATGTAGTCACTGCAACCTAAATGATCTATTGTGATTCGCCACCTTGCTATAGAAACTCTTTTAGCCCGGAGGCATCCAGGAAATTTAGAATACTCCTAGCTGTTAGAGTTTTAATCTCCTCCGGGTGAATAATGTGTCGGCCCAGATGGACACTGCGTTTGTGGATAACGGGCCCGCATTCACACAAAAGGTGCTTAGGCGTCTCCCTCTCCTGATTGCAAACATCAGTGTCACTCAGTTTCATGTGAAATTGGTGTCTGTTTAGTTTGCAGTGGCCGGTTAAGGCGCGGGCTATCGCACAGATGTTCGTCCTGCTAAGCTCAAGAAGCTCGGCAGTTCGTTTTTGTGAGTAGCCTTCTATAAGAGATTTGGCGTGTAGCAATCCTGGTTGTATCAACCAGTGCTTTTTTGAATCGCCAAATAGGTTGTCCTTAAGGGTCTGCATGGCCTGGTTCTTTGAGATACCACAGAAGGGTTCTGGTCCTATCTGATGATCTTGAGCCCCAGTCCTTGCAAGTTCATCGGCTTTTTCGTTTCCATTGATTCCAGAATGACATGGTACCCATGCCAATCCTGACTGAGCATCTAATACCACTAAAGTAACGTGCTCCTTGCAGCTTAATAGCTGTTTCGGTGAGCGTCGGTAGCGGGTAATGCGCACGCTGTACGACGCGGCTTAGCGGACGCGGATCGAGACTCACTCAGATTGTGTTATCTTTTTTTTAAGGTGAAAAAATCATCCAATGACATCCTCCGCTCTTGGGCGGAGCGAAAGATAGTGTCAGACTTTTACGGACTGAAAACCTTCTTGTTCCTTCTTTGCCATTGTCCTAAGGCCCCGGGGATCTCTTTCACATCACCCATAGCCGCAGTAGGCTTCGACCCAGCTGGGCCCCTACGGTTTGCTGGCAACCCCTTGAGTCGCGCGTGAAAATACCTACTATACGCTGCCGACGACTTGGGCTCGGTCCGAATGAGTCTATAGCCCACTCCTCGTCGCTCCGGACCATGGCCTCTACCAAGGCCCGGCGCGAGAGATCACTGCCGCCAAGCGCCCCCACAAGGATATGGCGGTGCTCTGCCTAGTTGGGGCACATCTCTACCGTGTGCTCCACAGTGTCCTCCGGGCGATCCACACAGTGGTGACACCAGGACGTTTCTTCTGCACGAATCCGGTGCAGGAATCTCCAGAACTGACCATGTCCGATGAGAACCTGCGTCATGCGGAAGGTAAAGACGCCATGTTGTCTTTTCATCCACTCCTCAAAGAGGGGACTTACCGCTATGATTATAGCATGCCCAATCTTTCTTAGTTGCTACCACAATCACATTAACCCACGGTGTTGGGTGTGTAACTTTTCTAATCACTCGTATCCATTTTGACAATAGTTTGTCACACACTCCTATAGGTATCTCACGAACTGCACAGAGTGGCGGCTGAGTATCGCAGTTATTATTTACGACCAAGCCCGAGTCACCTCAAAGAACTTTTAACACAACCGTAGTGGCCCAGCAGAGCCGATTCCCGCTAAGGCCGCGGAGAATTTCTGAAAAGTAAACCCAAGTTCTTAAAACGCAAAAGACCAACTGAAGGAAACCGGTGTGGTTTTAGTAAGTAAAAGTCTGACACGCCCTTCCTATTCCACCTCAGAGCGGGAGAAGTCATTGGATGACTTTCCATCTTAAAAAAGAAACATTGCTTTTGTTAAGTGGTACATGACTAGGGTTGTCACCGCATAAGAAAGTACTTTGTTTTATTTTTGGTAAATATATTTTATGATTTGTATGCAAATAAAGACTATAAAAACACTCTATTTCCAATATTTACTATAGTGCATAAAATCAAACTAAATACTAAATTGTGTATTTTAACCTCGTTCCGCCCCACCTAAAAGGTGTCTAAACAATGTTACTAATGTATATCGAGAAAAAGAGCAAGGGGTATTGCACACTCAATAAATGAGCTCCCAAAAACGGTCGCTAGCATGAAGTGACGTTGGCAACATACAGCGAGTTGCTTGAGGAGTAGAGAGGTATACCACGGTTTCAGAACAATCCCGGAAGTACGGTCAAGCTCTGGTAGAGCTTCTTACTGGCGTTTAGCTTTAGCGTAGAGCATCTTACTGGCTTATACAACCTTCTCCCGACGCTTGCTCTTGCAAATCTCTACTCAAGTCATGCAATAAAGCAAGGGAGAGGTGGGAGCTCTGTTCCTCGTTAGTGTTCACTACGGCCGGCCGATAAAGGCAAGCCGGAGATGAAGAAATAAAATTCTTCAGGGAGATCAGGGTAGTGAAGTCACTAATATCTAATGTTCGCCATAAAACTGCCTTGCGGATTATAGCTCTGTTGTTCTAGCCTCTCACCCTAGGCATGTAACGGCAAAGTAAACTCTATTGTTACAGACCTAGGGTTCATTTTTTTTCTACAACTATCACACAACGCCGTCTAGACCCAAGCTAAGCAGAGCTTGTGTTATGAGTACTAGATAACTCATAAACATATTTATATATTTCTAAATACACACATATTATAAATTAATTACACCCAGACACAGAACAAATGGTTTTAATTTTACCTCAATACCTCCACGCGTTCTGGAGATAAAGGATCTTGGTAGACAGACAGACAGACAGACGTATCGACAACAAAGTGAACCCAAAACCAAAACCTGAATTTTGGTGTCTACCTCATTTTCATGGTCAATATGTACTTGATAAGAATAAAATCATATTACGGACCATATGCTAAGCAGTGGTGGCCCAGTGGTAACGGCTAGTGGTAGGTCGTGGGTTCAAAACCCAATCAGGTTCATTAATTGGCGTAATTTATGTTAAAGCATAATAACAAAAGGTTCTAATTTTGCTGACTGATTCCAGTCAACTTCATGGTCATGTAAAGAGGAGAGATGAAAAGCATGTTGCTAAAAGAGTTATGAATTTACCTATGGATGGATGGAGAGGGAGAGGGAGGCCAAGGAAAAGATGGATCGATTGTGTGAGAAGTGATATGAAAGAAAAGGAAGTTAGTGATAGCGTGACGAGTGACAGGACAGAATGGAAGAAAAAAACTAAGCCGACCCCAAATAAAACGGGACAAGGACAGAAAGAAGATGATGATGAAGAGGATGAAACTGGGGCCAAAATTTTACGGTGGAACCTACATATTTATTTTATTTATTTATTTAATTAATTAATTACAACGGTTAAACAACCAATTACAGTAACTAAACAAAGAGTATAAGTATAAATATTTAAACAACACGTACATCAATTCCGCTCACAGTACTTCTGACATGCCAATAAAATCATCTTCCATTCATCCGCAAACAGATCGTTTGTTGGATAAGAATCCAAGAGATCATTTAGTGCAGCCAAAGTGCGAGGTATTGGAGACTGAGCACATATAGGCACATATACACATATATGCAGGCGAAGCCGCTGGCAGAAGCTAGTAAATAAATAATAAAATAGGATTCATACAAAAAATAGTAGGTAGTATCAATTTACCTATTTAAGGAGATTTTTTAAATGGCAGTGAAGGAAAATAAGAACGTGAGGTCCTGGTTTCGACGGAATACCTTTTCAATGATATCTCTATACTGCGACGCCTTGTTAAGTCGACATTTTATTATTGCCATGTTTCGTTACATCGAAAAACTGTACTGCGAACGATTTTAAAGCGAAAATATCAAACTGCGAAGCCTTATTCTGTCGACGTCTTCCTACAGCGATGATAATTATGTCACTTAGGATTACTTACTTTTAATTTCGTTACCTACGCTAAGGTACAATTTTCGGCAGTCCGTTTACATCAAGGGTCAGCTCTCAGCCCTTACCTCTTCCTGATGATAATGGAAGCTCTGACGTCGTACATCCAGTAAGAGGCTCTCAGGCGTATGCTGTTTGCCAATGACATTATGCTGGTTGCCGAGAGTGGCCTAGAGTTTTCGAAGAAATAAACTTCGGTGATACGGTTTTCACACTGATGTAGGTATACCGGTTCCGACGAAGTTTTATTTGGTAAGTATCCTCTCAGTACCAGTTTTTTTTTTTTTTTTTCGATGGGAAAAATCATCTTATGCCCCCCCGCTCTTGGGCGGAGCGGGAGATAGTGTCAGACTCTTACTGACTAAAAAACCCATCCCGTTCCTTCAAGCCTTCATACCGGCGCTCGAGCGCCCTTTCGGATAACCCTGGCCCCAGTAGGCTTCGACCTGGCTGGGCCCCTGCTGTTGCTGACAACTCCTTGAGGCGCACGGGAACAGCGCGCGCCGTCGACGACTTGGGCTTGGTCCGGACAGTTACCGGACGGCCGGAAGGCGAGCTACCCATTGCTCACTGTCCGCAAGCCCGCGCCTACGGTGGTTGGAAATCGGGATCAGAATCCCGGCGGCAGCGAGAGCGCCGTTGCCTAATGCGGTCGGCCTCCTCCTTAGCGAGCATTACTGCTTCGCAGAAGTCGGCGACCGCCTGCCACTCCTCCTCGCTCCGGACCATGGCCTCGACCAAGGCCCGGCGCGAGAGGTCTCCGCCGCCGATCACCCCCACGAGGGCACGGCGATGCTCCGCCCAAGCAGGGCACACCTCGATTGTGTGCTCCACCGTGTCCGCCGGGCGTTCCGCACATTAGCGACACCCGGGCGCCACTTCCGCTTTAATTCGGAACAGGAACCTCCCGAACTTGCCATTCCCGGTGAGGACCTGTGTCATGCGGAAGGCTTTCACTGGTTACGGTGGTTTGACTAACAGGGGATTTTGACATATTCCGTTTTTGGTTCCGCGTGTTCTGCATGTTATTTCTAATTTTGGGGCTAATGGGTAGAGTTATTTTTTTGTCGTAACGCAGCACAACATTTTTGCCGAGTTTCCTTTCTCTTTCTACTTCTTTTTGTAGTTTTTTGCGCTTCAATAACACATTTTGTGTGAAATCTTCTTTAATATTAATTTGTGAGCCTTTCAGTGTCCCTTTGTTCTTTAAAATTTCTATTTTCCAGCCCATTGTCGTAAAAGTTACCAATAAAGGTCTTGTCTTGTTCACTTTTTTGCCAAGTCTTCTCACCAGTTCTATTTCAGATTGCATGACGGAAATCTTCATTTTTTATGCAATGTAGTAACGCACGTTGCAATTCTTCGTATCCATGCTCGGTCTCCTCTACTCCATAGAATATTAGATTTTTCTTTCTACCCTGTCTTTCTATAGAATCTATTGTTCTTTGCTGTTGATTTATTTTTATTTCTAGGTTGTTCGGTCTAGTTTCCATAATTGTAATTTTTTTGTTGATATATTGTCGTTTACAGCTGTGGTGATATTCTCTTGCAAATTTTTTATTTCTTGTTTTTGATTAGGTACTCAAATCGTTTTGAATTTCTTTGAGTACTTTCATAATAAATTATCCATGTTTTGGTGCCTGTGATGTCCTCTAGCGGTGGATAGTAATATTACGATCGTGCAGACGTTTTCTGGCGCTGTCAAACTAATACGCGTACGCAGCTTGTTGTACTTCTAGTTTGGCCAGTAGTCACTAGATGGCGTGATTTTCAAAATGAATTGTGTATGGTTATTTGCAGTATTTATTTGTAGGTTATTTATAGTTTCTTTATTCACTTTTTTTTTTCTATTTTCTTCAATTTTAGCACTAATATTTTATAGATTATCTTCTGAGATATCAATAGCTTTGTTTCTACTTCAATCATTTTTGTATTAGCACAATATATACAGTTGTTGATTTGATGTTTTGTAAGCCGGTGTTTTGTCAATTTATCACACTGTTCTTTGAAATTTTATAATGTTCACTGTTATTTAACGTTATTACACTGAGTTCAACACTTAAACTGTTTGGTGGCATTGAATATCGTGGCTAAATAAGCAGCACATGTTTAATTGTTAAATAAACATGCATTATATATATCGCATACTTATTATTTTCATGAATAATCAAACGTATCAACTCCGTTTTTCTATATGTTATTATATGACAATAGTAATATATAGTATAGAATTTGTATTTTAGCTTTAAGTTGACTTAGTTCAATACTCAAAAGCAGGCTCCTGCTGCGTCCGGCCTACTGACGCATGCAGTTCACTAACCTACGACTCTGTTTCTTAATAGTGGATTTGTGTTAGATTTTTAAATAAATTTCATAGTTGAGTAATAGATCTTTTATACTTACTATTCCGGCGCGCCCGATCCATTGTCGGACCACCAGACATACGGCGATGCGCCACCGGTACATGGTGAGCATCCCACTCATACGTACAAAACGTTTTGGGAACACATTTATTGTGCGTACAGCTTAGGAATGGAGTTTTCTGCCAGGCTTTGTGTTTACTGATAGCTACAATCTAAGCTTCTTAAAGTCAAGAGTAAATAAGTTACTTCTAGGAAAACCTGCTCTATCGTCAACCACATCATCACTTACCGTCATCTGAGATAGGTATCAGTTAAGCGCGAGCTCATCGACATCTTCTCTAACTCTTTTCGCATATTCCGTACAAAGCATGACATGAACTATCAATTATATAATTATTGTTGGTATTTACGTAAATTTCTTTTTTCTTTTCACTATATTAAATAAAAAAATTCTTCTCTTTGATTTTGTTTTTTTTTATCTGACATAAACTATTGCTTGACTACGATCCCACCTGATGGTAAGCAGTGATGCAATCGTTGATGGTGAGGCGCCCTAGTTTTTTATTAAAAGCCTATTCACTCTAGCCTTGTAGACACCCAAATTATAATCGGACTTGAAGACCGCAGCAGGCAAACTGTTCTAGTCCTTCGATGATATAAATGACGAGGCGAAACGCTTAGGCCGGACCGTAGGGGTAACAAAATAATAAAAAATAAAAATAACAAAATAAAATAACAACTTAAATAATAGCTTACTTAGGACTTGTATTTTGTTATATCAATTAATTTTTAAGTTTCATGTCAGTACTGTGGCACTTTTTGTAAGTGACGAATTCACTATGCTTATAACTGTATGTGTTATTTGTTTGTATATGTTTTAGTGAATAAATCATTGAGGTGCCTTCTCAATTAAATAAGAGTCATAAAAAAATAGTACGTAGTATTAATTTATCTATATAGGAAGAATTTTTAAATGCAATGAAGGAAAATAAGAACGTGAAGTCCTGGTGCCGCGGAAGTTTTATTTGGTGAGGAACCTCTCAGTAGGTACCTGTGTGGAGATTGGAAGTCAGTGGAGTGACCCCGTCGTGCCTCAGTAAGCACGTGAACCCGGTGGTCCTGCACCTGATCTCTCCTTGGTCTCGTCGGTCTACTGTCCCATCGAACTATGAGAGTAGAGGATCAATGAGTGCACCTGTGTTTGCGCATACACTTATTTCCTTATTTTTAATATTTCCGTTCGAAGCAATATCGTATAGATGTCCTAGATATAAAAACCAGTCAAGGGTGAGTCAGAGTCGCATACGTAAATAGGTTATGACACGAGCGGTGCTCAGTTTGGAAGTCATTGACTCACCTTTTGAAAGCTTCGCCTAACGACTAATGTGAAGATATCTTGTCATTGTGTTTAGTAAAAAAAATACTACTACTACGTTCTGTTTGGACAGGAAAGCAAGAGAATCCTTAACACGACTGATCTGATTACGTACTTTTGCAATCTCGGTGATATTTTTTTCGAACTTTGCATCCTGTTCCTGCTCATCTCAACTTTATATCCCTAGCTTTTTCCCAACTGGCTTGGGGTGGGCTTCTAATATAATTAGGCGCGGCTGAATATCCGTATTTTACGTGGAACTACTGAGTATCAGTCCACAATCCATTAACTGGGCAACACAATGCTCCTTGGATATACTGATGATCAGAATTTAAGGTATCTGAGTATCTGGATGACTGGGTGTGTACCTACGGTGTGTCAGTAATGTTCTGTATAAGTAAACTTACAAAAGTAGCTATGATTAAATGTACATTAGTAATTGCCCGATAATGAACCTTCGCTTTAGGGTGCGTTAACTAGTAGGCCATCACGACATTTCTTTTATTTCAGTCATGAAAGTTGTAAATAATCCCTATAGCAATCATCACGTTTGCGTTTTCCGCCGAACGCAGTGCGAGGTTATGCTATGACAACATCATCAGGCGCATTTCGATTATTTTAATTAGTTTTTGAGGAAACAGATTAAGTGGCAATCGGTGACGAAGATGCGAGGGAATTTGTCATATTCAGAGGCATTTTCTGCTAGTCCACCGGTCCATAGGAGTCGGCAGAAGTGTTCCTATATCTTACATAGAATCTACTTTTCTCCAGTAACTACATTGTATTGTACAGCATTTAATTGACTTATTGAAGCAACTCTATGAATATGGCACTGGTAGATGAAGTCCTTTCGGAAACTTTTAAGATTGAGTCTCGTGTTCCACAGCGGTGTATTTTGTGGCCCTATTCAATACTAAAATAAAATAAAAAAAAATATCTGATGTGATTTGTATTATTTCGTAATCAGGTCGATATCTTCCTGTCCTTGTACCGTTTAAATTGGGCACAACACAATTTTTTCTTGCATTCTGTCTTATCACCCTTCGCGCTATCATATCCTTTTCTTTTATCACTTCTCATGCAATTGATCCGTATTTTCTTTGGCATCCCACAAGTACCTATACTCATAATACTTTCAGTAAAATTGACATGGCCGCACCAAGACAAAAGATCCCCTTTTTACTTTTCAGTCACTTGGCGCCACTTTCAAATTTTCTCTAATATACTTATTTCTCACTTTGTGCATTGTCGTCACACCACATATCCACCTCGACATTCTTATCTCCGCTACATGGAATCTTTTTTCATCCGTCTTATTCACAGCCTAACATTCTGATCCATACAGTATGACAGAACTCAGGTTGGCTAATGAGAAATAGCAGCAAATATTTTAATTCAATTTCACATTTAAAACTAAAGATATTCATACTTTTTTGTTTTGGCATAAGTTCTGGTCAATAGTTGTGTGAAGGTCGAAAATAAAACCGCAAAACGATAACAATATCTAATGTTGTCGCATCGGTTTAGTTGCTTATCAAAAAAATATCACGCTTGTGGTGAGAATCCTGAATTACTTTATTGTAAGAGTCGTAGCCGCTTGGCGATCTAAATAGTTCTTTACTCCACGGGAAAAGACATAAGTTTATATAGGTAACGTTAGTTTATCTAGGTTTCCAGTTTATACAACGGTAAAACAAAGTACGATCGTACGGTCTACGTACATTGACCTTATTTTTGCATGACAATGCGAATCAATATGTTCGCTTGTCACAACAAATTAACTACTACTTATACTTAGTGTGCAACTTACCAACACGCGGAACATACGGGCATGTGAGAATCATTAATCTTTACGGTGTACGACACTAGTTATAAATAAACTTTGATTGGTACTATGTGAAGTGTTTTACATGTTGGTCACACCTGCTACCTAACACATAACCAAACACACAAACAATTACAGTGTACAGTTCAGCAACTACAGTCTGACCCGTACATTAAATGGTCGTACACCATAAAGATTCTCACATGCACGTATGTTCCGCGTGTTGGTAAGTTGCACATTAAGTTTAAGTACTAATTTGTTGTGACAAGCGAACATATTGATTCTCATTGTCATGCAAAAATAAGGTCAATGAACGTAGATCGTACAACGATTTTAAAATGATTTGTTTTTCAATAAAAGCGTCTTGACACACAGTACATTCCAAGCACCAGTAAATAAGTGCTATTTAAGTCGCCTCTTTGAGGCGTAGCTGGAAGGATCTCACGGCATCCTCACCTTCCGTAACACGCAGGTCCTCACCGGACATGGTAAGTTAAGGAGGTTCCTGCACCGGATTCGTGCGGAAGTGACGCCCGAGTGTCACTATTGTGCGGATCACCCGGAGGATACGGTGAACCTTACGGTGGAAGTCTGCTTTGCAAGGGCGGAGCACCGTCGTACTGTCGTCAATTTAGAATCAAAACTCTCGTAGAGGCGATCGGTGACGACGAGCTTTCACATCTGGCTCTGGTTCAGGTTATGATTCGGGGCCAGAGGGAATGGAAAGCAATCACCTACAGCGGTGAGCAAGGTGACTAAAACCGCGAGGGAGAGTAAATCCTCAAACCCCTCCAATCATCACTTGAAGACAAACCAGGTGTCATGAGTCACATGACAATTTGCACCACCAATGAACATTTTTGGGTATTTAAATTACCCGTTCATTCAGCCAGAATTTTTTTTGGTGTGTTGAATGTTTTTCTTTAGTGGGAACTGCTCCACCAAGAGTCTTCAACTTTAAAATATATTTTTTTCCTAACCGACGCATATTGATGGTCAAATGCAGTCTTTGAATTCGCGATCTTCACGGGTAGAGTTTGCAAAGTTGTGACATTCAACCAAAAAAATAAAACCTATTGGCCTTAACAGGATTCGTCGCTTTTGCTGACATCTCTTTGAGGCGCGCGTAGAATATAATTCTAAGTCCACTCAAGCCGGTCCTTATCGGACAGAAAACTAATAATTGTTCACCATCTACAAACCCGCCCCTACAATACTCAGGAATCGCACTGCGAATCCTAATGTCTCCTAAGGTCTCCTGCAGTGAGTATTTTCCGCAGCCTACCCAAATGTCCTTCCCGTGGTATTGTTCGTCAAGTCGTTGAGCTCCTTAGTAGTCTTGAGTTGAGCTTTGCGAATACTGACAAATGTTGACGCGTCCGCTCAAATCTGTATGGTTCTTTCTTCAAAAGACCATCTCAGACTAATCTGCATGGTTATCATGTGATTTGACCATTACATATTTACTGTATGGACCTTAAAAGAGACTTTGACCTCTGAGTTTGTTTCGGTGTTTCTTCTCAGGGTGGTCAGCTAGAAAACACCGGCCTCATCTAGCTAACGCTGACGAAAAAAAAATTTTTTTGACGTGTAAAAGTGTTTTTTTAAAACCTAAATAAATATCATTTATCAGTGAGAGCAGTGGTGGCCGAGTGGTAACGGCCCCGATTTACGAGTTGTAGGTCACGAGATCGAACTTAGCCAGGCGCATTACTTTGTGTAATTTATTTCATCACCACTGCTCTCAAAACGGTGAAGGAAAACGTCGTGAGGAAACCGGCATGTCCTAGAACCAAAAATTCGAAGACATGTGACATTCAGCAACCCGCACTGGGCCCACGTGGTGGATTACGGCCCATTCCCTCTCCTAGATAGGAGGCTTGAGTCCCAAGAGTGGGAACATTAAAAAGGCTGGTGAAGATGATGGTGATGATTTATCAGAGGTCGAGGCGTGACAATTGACTCTCCCTTACGCTTTCTGCCACTTTCTTCGCTCGCATCATTGTTTAGTGGAAGGAGGTGATGACTGCCGTCTTTATTGGATTCTTGTTCTATACCATGGCCTATACTAGGACCGGAAGCGAGAATTCGGGTTTTCGAGGTGTTACTCGGGACTGATCAACGTTGAGCACTTACCAAGTGTATGGTCGGTTTTGAGTACAATTTCTGAGTGTGGACTGAGGATTGTGAGGAGATGTGGATGAGACTGGTAATTGGTACTACTTTATTTATTTGTTTCTATTTTTTGTATTTTTGAAATCAGGTTAGAGCACTATTTCTTAGAGGTGAGGGTGAGAAGAAACAATGAACAAATCTGTGTAAGATCATTATTTTACGCCAAAACAGTTGTTCCTAAACAACACGACAAACTATTTCGACATTTAAATTTCAATCAACTTAGCCGTAACAGGAGGCACAGACTGTTGTATCTGGGGTCGAACCTTCGCCCGAGCCTAGTCTCCTACCGTTGGGTTTCATTTTACACATTTTATTGTAAACATAAAAAAAAATTGTAAGCGTGCAAGAATACGTAAAAACAATAAAATAAAACCTTCTAAAAACCCATATGAATTCGAACACCCTTCGTGTTACATGCAAGTCACTGTGCTACGGTCTTCGATGATCAAATCAAAATAGACATAAATGACATAATTGACTGATTGGCTCCTTGCTTACCTCCCATAACTTATAGCGTGATAATATGTACCTTTAAGCCTTCCTTGGTTTACAAAGAACATTTTTGCTGAATTTCAATTCAATCTATCCAGTAGTTTTGGCGTGAAGCCGTACCATACTACACACAGACAAAAAATCTAAAAAGTCATTTTTTGTCATCAGTTACGATTTTCTAACAAAAGCCACTTATTTTTTCTCTAAAATTCTCAATGTGCAGTTTTTCTTTCATTACTGTTTTATTATATGTATAGATCAACACCTACCTACACAGAATACATGATGTGCATCATCTTGGATGATTGGGAGAGGGGTGTACCGCAGTAGGAGCGGTGATAAATAACTTATGCTATAACGACGACATGACCCTCCTTGTAACAACTGAAGAATTATGAAATCCGGCTTAACAAATGTTTTAACAAAACATTTGTTGTAGTAATATTTCATGTATTTTATTTTTTGTGTACCTATATATAATTATGACAGACAGATATACCTAATATCTCACGCGCCAGCAACAGCATTACAGCGTCAGCAACAAAAGCGAGATACGTTCGTTCCACAAGCCTGCAACACCGGTAGCGCTAAGAAGAGACCTACTGAGATCTTGGCGTCATCAGCTCGATACACAATTACACACACAGCACACATGTACCTACATTAGCATCATGGTGCATTGACCACAAAAATTGTATGTAATTAAGTTAATATAATGGTTCTGGTCTGCAATACAATAGTAGTTGTCAAGTTTTGTTTAGGTAGAAAAATCATTCGATGACATCTCCCGTCCTTGGGCGGGGTGAGAATTGTTCTTTCCTTGCCTTCATCACAGGGGTTTCACTTTCACAGTACCCGTGGCTCCAATAGGCTTGTCTTTGCTGACAACTCCGTGAGACGCACGTGGAACAATATTGACGGTTACCTGACGATCGAACGGCAAGCTACTCATTCCTCGCTGTTCGCAAGCTCGCGCCTACGGTGGCCTTTGTAAATCGATCTGTAATCGACTTTATTCTCAGGTAAATTAACATAAAAAAAAAAATACAATTAATTGAGAACCTCCTACACAGTCACGTGGGCAAAACCGACCTACATGTTAAACACATGGCTGAAAAATAAAGTAATATTATTTTACAGGAAACCAGCGATAAGATAGTGGTGTGGTAAAAACCAAATTGTTATCAGGACAAACCTATGCGAGCTTGTTTATCAAAGAAACGCGGTTCCAATAGGAAATAAAAACATGGCACTGGCAACCCTTTGCTTTAATATCCTTCGGGCTGTCATCGAGAGTGCACGTCTCATCTGCTGAAACAACCTAGTCTGAAAAAGATGTACAGCACGCGTGTTTTGGTGCTGTTAGCACTGCTCGTCGGGTTTGCGCATTGCTTCTCGTGGGGTGAGTACTTCCTATATTGTGAATTTTGTTATTATTATTTGTTAATTTCATTTTTTGTTGAACGTCGGTTTACTATATCATAACCATTTTACTTCCGATACTAATAAATACAAAATGGTGGGTTATTAATTTTTAAATGAGAATACAATTATTAGGCATTATTCTAATTTCATTTATTTTGAGTGTAACAACAGTATTTTGCTATTAAAAGTAAACAAAAAAATAAGTTACGATATTTCTTTATTGGCCACGTGATCTAACTTCTGATTTTATAACTAAGCAACTTGAAAATGAGAAAGTCTCTAATAAACACATTTTTCTTTTTTACATCGCTAACTAAATATTTTTATTACCAAATGCGCGCGAAGCAAGTAATTATAAAATCATCGGTATTTTCTGGTTGCTAACAAAGAACTTACCTCCCCAGTGTTTCGATGACACAACTTCAACTGACACTTTTTATCAAAAAAGTTACCTACCTGAGTAATATTTATCAATATACTTGAACAGTGTTATGATGAAGTAAAATAACAAGGTAAACCACACAAACTTTACAAAATGTGTAATTTACACTTAGAGAAATGGCTGCACTCAATCGAGTACAGTGACCTTTAATGGGTTAATAATAAGAATTTTGTCAACTCGAATTTAAACCACTTTCAATGAATTATACTAGTTGTTATGTGACGTAGGTATGTGTTAAGAATACTTGTTTCTTTACCACAACTTAATAAATAAGATTTAAAGAATGTATTTCTCACTAAGAACAAGGTTCGCTTGATTAAATTAATCTGATTACAAAGGATCATGGCGGAGTCCCAAATAAAATTTTGCTGACATATTTTTTAGCGCCAACTGATGAAAAATATACAGATTAAATTTCTAAACAATTTTTTCTCAGACATTACTATTAAAAGAATCTTTATTTTAAAGATATTCCAGTTTAAAGTTAATGAGATTACGTATAAAATGTTAATAATACCTACGTACCTCTTTAAGAATTAAAAAAAAGCATTTTTGAACGTAGGACAAGTTGTCATGTTTTTTTTTTTCGGTGGGAAAAATCGTCCAATGACAACCCCCGCTCTTGGGCGGAGTGGGAGATAGTGTCAGATTCTGACTGACTAAAAAACCTACCCCGTTCCTTCAAGCCTTCATATGTACCGGGGCTCGAGTTCCCTTTCGGATAACCCTGGCCCCAGTAGGCTTCGACCCGGCTGGGCCCCTGCTGTTGCTGACAACTCCTTGAGGCGCGCGGGAACAGTGCGCGCCGTCGACGACTTGGGCTTGGTCCGGACAGTTACCGGACGGCCGGACAGCGAGCTACCCATTGATCACTGTCCGCAAGCCCGCGCCTACGGTGGCTGGAAATCGGGACCGGAATTCCGGCGGCGGCGAGATCGCCTTTGCCTGATGCGGTCGGCCTCCTCCTCAGCGAGCCTTACTGCTTCGCAGAAGTCAGCGACAGCCTGCCACTCCTCCTCACTCAGGACCATGGCCTCAACCAAGGCCCGGCGCGAGAGCTCTCCGCCGCCGATCACCCCCACGAGGGCACGGCACACATACATTTTTTTAAAATCCGAGCATAAATCACAGATCGTTAACGCACACACTCATGGTATTATTCCTATACAACTAGGTAAAGAACATAATTAGTATCCTTACGGCGACGAATACAGACGAAATCATGGTTAATTTTGCTCGAAAAGTGCATTTCTACCATAGTAGAGCCCGCGACCACTCACGTAATATTTTTATTGTGCGTTGCGGTCGATGTTTGTGAATTGTACCGTTACCTTATTTTGGCTATTACTATGTGTATTATAAAATTTAAGGTTAGTGCAAAAACCGGACGACGGTTTTTCTCAGATCAATGGACATACAGAACAGATAGTAGAATTTATCGTTGGTTGGAAGATGAAAACACTAACGACAAAGATATAATTGAAAGTGACACTGATGACGCGCAGTCAAAAGAAAAAGGCTGCTTGCAAGAATTCTCACATAGTACCTACGAATACAGAGCAAGAAGGAAATAGCACAGGGTCGGACTTGGAAAATCGGGAACTTTTACTAATATAATATAATAATAATAATAATATAATATTCCACAACTATCACACAACTTATAAATCTTACATTAAAAGTATTCTACGTATGTAGAGAGCGCACGAACTTACGTCTCAAGTATAGGCGCGCCTACTGGAGTGTTAAATCTATTACTATCTAAAATATAACTTTTTAACATACCTATTCTGATATTTTCTAGGCTGGTCTTTAAAGAGTTTTGCACCTACACAGAATAAAGTATTTGTCAAGAGTCTTTGTTCTGGGTTTCCATAGTTTAATGTTGCTGATATTCCTCAGGCTAAGATGGTATTTTATTTTGGTGAATTTTAATTCAGTGTATATTTTGCCTCATAGAATCTTTTTTACTACGAGATGCATGTTATGTATGCGTAAAGTTTTTATTTCATCGTAATGTTTTCTGTACTTGAAAGATGATTATAGTTCAACAATATCATAATGACTTTATTTTGGGAGGTTTGAATAGTTTTGAGTTTTGGTTTGACAGTACAATCTCAGATTTCTATCAAATACTCTAGATGTGACTTTACCACAGAGTTATAGATAGACTTACGCAATTTATGAAGGACACGAGTTATTGTCTTATGTGAAATATCGTTGAGAGATGTAAGCTCTGATTTTACATGTTCGTAATGCTGTTTCCATGATAGTTTGTCATCTAAATAAATGTCTAGGATTTTTTTTCGGTGGGAAAATCATCTAATTCATTAAACACCAAGCTAACGCAACACCCCAAAAAAGACCCCAAGCGGTTCGCGCATCTATTGTTTTACTATTGTGTCTCAAATTGATAGTAGGTATCTGAAAGGTTAATGACATTCCCCACTCTTGGGTGGAGCGGGGGATAGTGACAAACTTTTATTGACTAAAAACCCACTCCAGTTCCTTCCTTGCCTATCGTACCGGGGGCTGAGCTTTCGGAGCTAACCCTGGCCCCAGTAGGCTTCGACCCAGCTGGGCCCCTGCTGTTGCTGACAACTCTTTGAGGTGCGTGGCAACGCGCGCCGTCGACGACTTGGGCTCGGTCCGGATAGTTACCGGACGGCCGGACAGCTACCCATTGCTCGCCGTCCGTAAAGCCGCGCCTACAGTGGCCGGAAATCGGGATCAGAATCCCGGCAGCGCAATATGTCTTATTATTTTTTATGGTGAGAAATTCCCGACTTTTTTTCTTCTTTTTTTCTATGCATTCTATATGTGTACAAATTATGGAATTAGTGCCGTAGTCTTTTTCTTCTTCTCAAATCGACGGTTTTTTCTTTCCTCAAAGTTGGGCCCAGTATGTTGCCACGTTTATAGCTTCATCAGTGGCGTCTGTACAGATGTTAGGACACTTTGCGCACTCTAATAAGTGTGCTTTTATCTGGTCAGGAGCACCGCACTCACGCTGGGTATCGAAGGGGTCTATAATACCTCGTTTTGCGAGGATATTTTTGTAACGGCCTACTTGGGTGCACAACCTATTGATAGCTTTCCACATAGGCCACTGCAGATCGCTTCCGGGTGGCAGATGTTCCAGGGGTTGAACGAAGTCGGGCGGTGGTAAGTGGCGTTCCTCCAACAACATACATCTCACTGTGGGTGGTTGGTTCCGAATGGCCTGTGTGAAGCGGAGAAAGCTCTTCTGACTTCTAAGTCTATCCGAAGCTGATGATGCCATATAATTGAATCGCTTAAAAACTTTTTCTTTTTAGTTTCCATAATTTTTAATATTGGCTTTTGGTCACAAAAAGGCCATGACAGCCGCATCGTAACCTAATACAAGTAAAGCTTTGAACACTGTCTTATTATCAACGATAGCAGCACTAGAGAGAGGCTCCGATAATGTAATAAATAGTAAAATATTTGCGTGCTGTGATATAAGCAAAACATGTATGCTCTAATAATTTTTGACATAACACCATTGTACACCATGTTTTATGCAAATAAAATTGATTGATTGATTGATTGATTGAGTAATAATAAAATAGCCATTTATTTTCAAACTTTGGGATACAATATTTTTTGTGTGGCTGTTATAGAATGCCCCTCCGTTCGGTGTGCCTTTTAGCATAGGCCTCCTCCAACTGCCTCCACTGAACTCAGTCCATTGTCACCCTGGTCTAATATTGACCCGAGGTCAGGTGGATATCGTCTTCCCATCGTCTTGTTGGGCGATCCTGTTTTCTGACACCATCTCTTGCGTACCATAACCCCACTTGCTTGCTCCATTTGTTAGCCGTGCAGCAAATCATGTGACCCATCCAGCACCATTTGAGATGGTCAATTCTGGTCAGGATGTCTGAATCTTTAGTTCTTCTCCTTATTTCCAAATTACTAATTCTATCCCTGAGTTTTATTCCTAACGTACTTCTCTCCATCGCTCGTTGGCATTTTGCAAGTTTCTCGCGATGTTCTTGGTTGAGAGACCATGTGTCATAGCCATATCTAATCCAAAGAAGTATGCACGTGTTAAAAGTTTTTTTCTTGATAGCAATGCTCAGCTCTTTACTTTTCATTATTTCTTTCAGAGACCAGTATGGTTTCCAATCACAGACTATTCTTTTGTTAATTTCCTTAGTCGTTTGCTCTTTAGAGCCCAATAATACATACTCTTGTCTACTCTCCATATAAGCAGTGGTGGCCGAGTGGTAACGGCCCCGACTTATGAGTTGTAGGTCGCGGGTTCAAACCCAACTAGGCGCATTACTTTGTGTAATTTATTTCATCACGGTGAAGGAAAACATCGTAAGGAAACCGGCATGTCCTAGAACCAAAAATTCGAATACATGTGACATTCACCAACACGCACTGGGCCTGCATGGTGGCTTACGGCCCATTCTCTCTCCTAGAGAGGAGGCCCGAGTCCCAACAGTGGGAACATTAAAAAGGCTGATGATGATGATACATACTCTTGCACATATTCAAATGTTTTTCCATCCAATTTTATGGCAACCCCTTCAGAGTTAGTCATCAGTTCTGTCTTAATGTCGTTCATTTTTACCTACTTCCTTACTTTCGTTAGATAGATAGATAAATACTTTATTATAAATAAAAAATAAAACAATGATTTATGAAACTTAAAATTAATAGGGTGTCACAATGGGCGGTCTTATCGCTAAAAGTGTTTTTAGTGAGGTTTGCTAGCGTTTGTACAATTGTTTGTTGTTTGTCTGGGTCTATTTCCAGCAAAATGAGGTCATCAGCAAACCTCAGATGGTTCAAGAGGCTGCCTCTGATATTGAGGCCATATTCATTCCAGTTAAGTCTTCTGAAAATATTTTCCAGCACAGCTGTGAATAGTTTGGAGGACAGAGGATTACCTTGTCTAATACCTTTGTTAATGGGAAAAGGTCCCCTTTCGATTTCAGTTTTATACGGCTCTTGTATATACTGTAGACGTTCTAGAGTATTTATATTTAGGCATTGTCCACTCCTTGCTCTTTTAAGGTTGACCAAATGCAATTATGGTTTAGGCTATCAAACGCTTTGGAATAATCAATAAAAGCTATGTAAATGGGTTTCTGGTATTCATTGCTTTTTCCCGTATTTGTTTGATTGTGAGAATTTGGTCAATGGTGCTATAGTTTTTTCTGAAGCCTTTTTGTGATTCTTTCTAGAATTACTTTAGCAAACACCTTGTATAGGTACATATGAAATAAGACTAATTGGTCTATAGTTATTGATGACTTCTCTAGGCCCTTTTTTATGCAGGAAAATGATGTGGGACTCTCACCACTGACTTGGTATGGCGCCTGTTTTGAGTATGTCGTTATATATCTTGCTTTGAATTGGAGTCAGTTGTTCCACCATGCCTCTTACCAGCTCGTTTGGTATTTTGTACTTCTGCTGTAAGTATTGGCGGTACTTCATCATATGTATAAGATGGTTTCTCACTGGTTTTTAATTCAAAGTCTTTATCTATATGGGTGTTTTCACCAACGGCGTTTTTAGAGGTTCTACGCGTGAAATCACTATGTAAAATATTTATCTGTGACCATTCTATTTTTTTTCGTGTAATAAGAAAACTAGCTCATATGAAGGCACTAGTATAAATATATTTCTCTTAGATATAAATTTAAAAAAAAATGTCTGTTTCTCAATAACGGTAGTATGTCCGTGATTAATTTATAAGCGCACTTACCTCTTTAAATAGTTGTGATGGCAATTTTAGTACTTCAATTAAACATTATTATACTGGCCAATACACAAAGTATGTAACCATATTTATCACTTCTGTTACTTTTCCGATCATGCAGACATCAGGACCATTGTGATAAGAAACGTCCACGCCAAAAGTGCAATTTCGGTGTATTTTGTTGAAATCGATCTGTAACGTAAACAAGTCTATTTTAACGAACTATCTCCTTACGCACACGCAGGCCAAGACGTGCTCTTGCGTTCTCATTTATTTATTTATTTATTTATTTATTTATTTATAGTTAATTAAAACGGTACATGCCCACTTACATTAATTAACATAGAATTGTAAAAAACTTAAAAAGAAAAAAAAAAAATAAACAATTATACATAATGTTGACAGTTGTATGGAATTTTAGAAAATAATTAATTTGATTATTATAATAGGATTACATATTTCAATAACACATAAATTTAAATTAATAATTTAAGATCAAATACAGTAATACACGTTAACATGGAACAGTGGACACCCTTGCATACTGTCTCTCACAGAACGTCAGACAAACACGTCTTATTTTATTCCATTCGTCCGCAAACACATCACATTCAGAGTCAGCATTCAAGAGGGCGTTTAGCATCTTCAAAGTGCGACACACTGGGGATCCGGCTCTAGCGACAGTTCTAGACGGCTGAAGTGCAAATAAATTATGACGGCGGCTTTGACGGTGTCCAATGTATTTATCGGGCACAAATAATCGACAGAAGAGGTCATGAAGCTCAGGGCAGTCAATGCGTCCGCTCAGGACTTTACAAGCCACTACGAGCTGATCGAAACCCCTTCTCACCTCTAACGAGTTGAAACCCAGCATCCCCAAAAGGAAATTGGTGGGGTACATGTAGGGAAAGAAAGCGTACAGCCTCTGAAATAGAAATCTCAGGAAAGTTTTTTGCACCTTCTCAAGCATTAGTGTCTGAGTCGCGGTATATGGATGCCACACACAGGCACTGGCCTCAAGTTTACTTCTAACCAGAGTAGTGTATAAAAGTCTAATAACATTGGGATTACGGAAATCGCGGGCATTCCGCAAAACAAAACCCAGACGCCTGAAAGATTCCTTTGCAAGAGCAGAAATATGATAGTAGTGACATATCGCATCCTGCCGAGTTTTCACTCCATTACATAAGTACTTTTTTTTCTGAGAGGGAATAGGAACTAATCCAGCTACTATTCCTACTCTTTCTCTGTCCACGCAGTAAGATTGTGGAACTCACTTCCGCCTAGCATTCGTGATTTGAAAACGATCTTACTCTTTAAGACTAAAGTAAAAGAGCACTATCTTTCCTCTCTTGCGTGATAATCATATATATATACATATTATGTATTTGTTTTTAATATAAGATATATATAGTTACATAAGTATTTATTGGTTTAATTTAAGATTTCACTAACTCTTCTTTACTCATCTCTGCACACTACTGTCTACATCTCTTGTAATTTCTCCTTTCGCAGGTCTGCTGGAAGAAATTTCTATTTGAAATAAGCAGTACCTTTGTACAAAGTATTCTATTATTATTATCCTCTTCAGTATATTTGTGTGTACATAAATTGTAAAATAAATAAATAACAACTTCGAGTATAGAGTCTCCGATCTTGATAGAAGTGGGTGCTACATGGCTGTTTTTACCATGACTTTGGTTTTGTCCATGTTAATTTTAAGTCCCACTTTTTCGGAAGCTCTACTGAGATCACCACTGAGTTCCTCCGTAGTCTCAGCCATGACTACTATATCGTCAGTAAACCGAAGGCGCCTTTGATAAGAATGCCTAGCCCTTTCCATTCCAGAACCTTCAAGACAAGTTCACGGCCGCAATGTAGGCGGCCGTGAACAGTTTCGGAGAAATAACGTCTCCCTATCTCACACCCCGCTGCAAGAGGACAGGTTTCGAGTTCTGGTTTTGTAGTCGCACTAACATGGTGTCAGACATCATGTTAGACCTGGAAACGGGGTGAGGCAGGGAGACGTCATTTCTCCGAAACTGTTGCCGGCCGCAATGGAGAATGTCGTCAAGTTTACTGATAGTCAATCTGGCACCGTTGGAGAGGCTGCAGTTCAGCCCAAGTCTCGATCGAATCAAAGACTTTCTCGTAGTCTACAAACGCTAAGCAGAGAGGCCGATTATACTCCTCAGTCTTCTGTATAACCTGTCACAGTGCATTTATGTGGTCCACGATGCTGAAACCTTTTCCAATTCTGGCTTGTTCAGGAGGCTGGAAGTCGTTGAAAATGTGCGCGAGACAATTCGAGATGACTTTCGAAAACAGCCTGTAGACATGGCTCAAAAGTGAGATGGACCTGTAGATCTTAAACAGGGTATTGTCGGCCTTCTTAAAGAAGAGCACCACACCTTTGCTCCATGCCTCGGGCGTTTTTGCCTCGATTATAATGGATTCGAACAACTTCTGAATGGCCTTTAGGACCGGTTTTCTGGTAATTCTGTCCTCGCCCGACGCCTTATTGTTTTTCAGCTGTCTGAAGCAGCTATCCTGATCTCGTAAAGGTTGACGTCAGAGATATCTTCGGTATGACGTCGGGTCAATCTAGCTCTTCGGTCGTTTGATAGATTTGCAGCGGGTTTGGAGATTGACGTGTATAACTGTCCATAAAATGCCTCGATCTCTCCCAGAGGCTCCGATTTGGCGGATATAACTCTGCTATGGTCGGTCTTCAGTTTCGTGAGCAGAGCCCAATAGACAGATCTCGTGCAATGTTGTCGTTTGTTTAATAACTTTCATGAATCATGATGCAATAAAATAAATCCATTTTGGTGTGATATTGCAATTTGTGTAAAATTCTCAATTTCGGTGGGTAGGCAATTTCAGTGACCGCCATATTTTCAAAACTACAATAGTTATTTGTTTCCTACAAAAATATCTAGAATACTAATGTGTTCTAGAATAAGACAAGTTTATTTTTTCATCTGAAAACCTACAAATAAAAAATACCACCGAAATTAGCAAAAAATTGAGCCTGCGTGAAATGACCCATATTAGAGTAGAGAGTTCTGTAGATAATATTCTGTAGCTAATTTCTGGATTTCTTACCGTTTTGTCACTTGAATAGATTTGGTACTATTAAGTCTAAAACCTAAACTCCTTAACTCCTTAAAAGGTTTCTTTGTTCCGCCTGTTCTTTTGATTGTGTCTTCTATTTTTTAAATTTTTTAGACTTCCTGTCTTTTCTCATACTTTCTCAAATCGGTTTGTTAAGGTTGAGATTTGTTTCAAAGATACGGCCGAGTTACAAAACTGTATGATATTATTACCGTGTCCGAGCCGTGCAATGTACCTATTATGAACATTATTCATGTTGTTAATAGGTTTATATTAGCACGTTTTCTTTCGAAGAGCGAAACTGTACCTACTTTTAACTATAACTTATTCTGTGGTAACGGTAAGATACATTTCTGAGGAGGGAAAATCATCAATTGACTTCTCGCGCTCTAGGGTGGAGCAAACGGGCGCGTCAGAATTTTACTAAAACTCACCTATACTCCATATGTTGCCCTTTGCTTTTCAGAGTTGCTTTTTCTCTCTCAAATGCTCTTACAGCCCTAGCAGGCATCGGCCCTGCTGGGCCCTTTTAATTTTTTTGAGGCGCGCGTGCACTACGCACCGTAGACCTTGACAGTTTTGCGATTACAGCAGAAGAAAAAAAGAAAAAGAGTTTATTTTCGTCAAACATGGCGCATTAGATCGCAATTAGATCTATATTATATGGTCTATAAGAGCAATTACTGAAATAAAATCATTTAAAAAGAAACTCCATGAACTGTTAGTAAATAAATGCTATTATTCTATGAAAGACTTTTTCGACGATAAATCACTTTTAAAATACAATCTGGCTGGGTCATGATGCGTTTTGTATACTTAGATACATGATGAAATTTTTTACTGAAATTTATAACTGCAACTAATATTTAGAAATGTAATGTTGACATATATGTAAATTCACTATTATGTACCTACATTTTATTGTACGCCCTAAGGGTAGGGCATAGCTGTTCGCTAAATATATAATTATCACCATCTGTATTATGTACAATTACCTATGATCCACAATAAAGATGATTTGATTTGAATAAAACAAATAACAGTATCGACTTAAAGTAGCACGTAAGTAGGACATACGTTACATCCGCGCAAAACGGCCAGTGCTCAGCAAAATGTTGTGGCTCGTGTAAGACAGAGCCACAGCGCTGATTACATGTTATATCATACTTCCAATCACAGAAAAACAAAATAAAAACATAAATAACAAAAAACCATTAAAAACAACAAAACAAAAATTGGCAAACAAACACTGAACTAGTCGATTATTATAATCGCTCAATGAACGATTGAACATAAAACTAGAATTGTCAATGCGCAGTCACATAATCACATTTTGAGACTGTAGTTATTTTCCTCTATGGTCCGCTCCGTAGTAAAAAAAAAAGATGGCTGATCGATGCATAACAATAACAGCGGCAAGATTAATTTATCTAAGTACGTTAATAATTATGTAAAAAACAAGATTCCTGACCTACGCAATCGATTTGTTTGCATAAATGTGTTATTGAGTGAATTGATTTGTTGAAATGTTGAGTTTTAGTGAGTAGTAACAAGAGTGAAGTTTGAGTGCGCATTCATCTATGCGCTTAATTATCACGGACAGACGAGATTGTCAAGCCAGCCAAATCAACAAAGGTACAATAAAAAAAAAAAACATTAAAGTATGTAATTGAATCAGTAGTTCAGTACGACTATTGTATTAATTGAAAGTTGTCAGAAGAATGTAAACGTGATTAAATATTAAGTCATTTACTTACAGATATAAATATAAAAATAGTTGAAAATCGAACTTCTAAGTTAACGAAAATAAAAGATATAATATATATAGCCGTTTATGTCGCAAAAAACGTACAATGCGTTCCAAATGTCCAAGTATATTTCGACACTCAAGGGAATCAAAATTCGTAGGGTAAGTACTTGCTGTTGACTTAGAATCTTGAAATTTGGCATGAAACAAGATCTCATAGCAGAAATGTTGGAAAAAATCTGAAAACTAAATATAAAGGTACGTCACAAAAAAAAAAACTTTTTTGCGATTTAAAAAAAATTTCGTAACTCAATTCAGGAATTGCACTGTTTTCATAGGTAAGTTTGTTCGTACAAACTTACTGAGGGTTCCGTAACCCTCAGTACGCGAGTCCAACTCGCACTATATATGTAGAAATTAATAAAACTGTTTCTGGCAGAAATAAAAAAAAATATTTTTTGCTATTCGGAAAAATCTTCGAGGTGGAGCCTCGGGAATGGTAGTTTGCACGGAACCCTCAGTGCGCGAGTCCGACTCGCACTTGTCCAGTTTTTTTATACCTATCCAGCTATTACACTAGGTAATATTGTAAAGGAGAAAGTTTGTGTATATAATTGTATGTTCAGTAATACTTCTTCACAATCAAACGACTAAACGGATTTCGATCAAACTTGATATCATAATTTGGTTATTCGGACGTGAAACGACAAGCGTTTGAAAGTTCGTTCAACAAATCAAACTTGACAATTAAGTATTGAAATAATTGCCAAGTGTGATTTTTTGAACAAACTTATTTATTTGCCACATTCAGTTTGCAATAATCGTCATTTGAGACACCGGGCTGCAGTGCAGCTTTAGAGACCGGTTGCAATGTAAAACACAGCAGCCATTGAACTTCTAAAACTTTAGGATTTTTTGAATATCTATAGCAATACTATTTAAATGGAAAAGTAACTTTGTCTGTCTATTACCTCTTCACGTCTAAACAGCTGAACAGATTTGCATGAAACTACAACACAAGTAGACTATATCCTGGATCAGGAATCTAAATCTATTCAGCCGTTAAGAAGTAGGTTATAAGAGATAAAAAAAAAAAGTGAAAAGGTAACAAACAGATAGACATATGGACAGATAGAGCATCCGCTTTCACATTTACAATACCAGTATGGATATGTTAATGACAATGATGATATTTTTTTATATTTGAATATAATAATGACTCTGCATGTATTGGTTTCTGTAATAAGATAAATAAATAAATGTTACCGTGCCGCCGACAATATATTAAAATACTGGTAGTACCTAGTCCTCTCGTACTTCTGTGGCACTCCCCA
Organism: Mythimna ferrago; assembly: GCA_910589285.2. Classification (NCBI taxonomy): domain Eukaryota; kingdom Metazoa; phylum Arthropoda; class Insecta; order Lepidoptera; family Noctuidae; genus Mythimna; species Mythimna ferrago. The sequence continues at coordinate 13,560,334 of OU342700.1, forward strand.
TAAATTAAAATCGTGTCGGAGTACTCTGAAGCTATGTTATTGTAACGAGGCAATACTTAATGATAATACTAAAAGAAAACATGCTTGCAATACAAAACTTTTCAAATAAAAGTAGTAACGTCACTGACTTTTTTTAGCAATATACCACAACATAAAATAGTAATAAAAAAAAAGAGTACAATACAGTTGCAGTGACTGTGCCACCTCGTGTACTGAGTAACTGTTGAACCATTTCATTTGCAAGTTAGTGGGTAAGTAGTGAATTTTAGAAAGTAGGATCAGTGAGAATGCAAGTCATTTGGAAACCATTTGTATGAGCAACAAGTTTATGAAAAGACTAGCTGTGCCCGCGACTTTGTTCGCGTGGACTACAGGATTTTGAAATTATTTTTTTTTGCTAAAATAAAAGTAGCCTGTGTTAGTTAAGTTATTCCTTATTACATCAGCTACCTGCCAAAAAAAGTCCCGTCAAAATCGGTTCAGCCATTTCAGAGATTAGCCGGAACAAACAGACAGACAGACAAAAATTGTAAAAAAATTTATTTTGGTATATATATCATATAGTATCATATGTATATGATACATAATATGCATTTAGTGAAAAGCGGTTATTTCAATATTACAAACAGACACTGCCATTTTATTTATATGTATAGATGAAGAATAGCTTGATTTATATAATAGTGATCCACGCGCTCCTCAAAGAGATGTCAGCAAACCGTAATGGCCCAGCAGGGACGACGCCCGCTAGCACCGCGAGGAGTTCCTGATAAGGGAATCCGTAGTCCTAGAACGCGAAGGGCAACTGAAGGACACAGGTGTGGTTTTAGTCAATAACAATCTGACACGCCCTCTCGCTCCACCCAGAGCGGGAAAAGTCATTGGATGATTTCCACACTTATCAAAAAAAGGGTAGAGTGGGGAAAGTCGGACAGCGAGCTCCCCTTGCTCGCCGTCCGCAAACCTACGGGTAGTACTCTATCCTAAGCTACCCAACTCAAGTAAAGTTGAGTTGAGTAGAGTACGCAAGGAAGAGTATGATAGAGTATAATAGAGTACCAGTTGACGGGAGCGAGCCCGCGGGCAAAAGCTAGTATTAGATAAAATAAATCTCGGTCCTTAAAACAAATCTATTTCTATGTTTCAGACATCGTCGTCGCCACAGACACACAACTAGAGTTTTACAACGATGATGGTACACGGACGCACACACAAGTTATACCATCGGCTGGTAGGATCACTTCAGTAACATACGATCCTGTGCACTACAGGGTGCTGTTTAGCGACGATCACGGCTCGACAACGGTTATATACAGCTTGGACGTATCAACTGAGAATATACAAAATTTAGCTACGAGATCAACGCCCAACTTCTACCTCCGGATCGTCTACGACCCCGTCACACAAGCTCTCTATTGGAAGGAGCTTTCTAGTATACACAGGTTTTCATTAAGTCCTGCATCTTCTAACCAAGCTGATGGAAATGTTTTAGTTAGCTTGGATCACTACTGCTATGATCTCGCCGTGGACATCTGTGGAAGGTACGTTACTAGTGAGTAGTACCCGCACACGGGCCACAAAAAAACGCCGCCACAAAAAGAAGCTTGAAACGGCTTTGTTTTTGTGGCTCCTGTGCGGGGACACTAACGAGAAGATCGGAAAACTTGTTTTTTGTATTGAGAACAGTTTTCATTTGTTTCATGAAATAATCAAATAACATACTCAATCTTATTTGCACTTATCTACACTTCATCATTCATCATCATCATCATTTCAGCCGATACACGTCCACTGTTGGATATAGGCCTCCCCCAAGCGTCGCCACATCGAACGTTCCTGTGCGTCCCGCATCCATCGGTTTCCCGCAACCTTCACCAGGTCATCGGTCCACTTTGTAGGAGGCCTTCCACGCTGCGTCTTCCGGTACGCGGTCGCCACTCCAAAACCTTTCGGCCCCAACGGCCATCTGTTCTGCGAGCAATGTGCCCTGCCCATTGCCACTTAAGTTTGGCAATTCTTTGTGCTATGTCGGCAACCTTAGTTTTCCTGCGGATATCTTCATTTTTATTCGATCACGCAAGGAAACCCATAGTCCTTTCCATTGCTCTTTGGGTGACTTTAAGCCTTCTGATGAGGCCCATTGTGAGCGACCACGTTTCGGAGCCATATGTCATCACTGGCAACACGCACTGGTTAAAGACTTTCGTCTTGAGACACTGTGGTATGTTGGACGAGAAGATACCGCGTAGCTTCCCGAACGCTGCCCAACCGAGTTGGATTCGACGGTTGACCTCTTTCTCGAAGTTAGACCTACCCAACTGGACTGTCTGTCCGAGGTAGACGTAATCGTCCACAACTTCGAGTGTAGAGTCTCCGACCTTGATAGGAGTGGGCGCTACATGGTTGTTAATCATGATTTTGGTTTTATCCATGTTCATTTTAAGACCCACTCTTAGAGAAGCTCCACTTATAATATTATAAATGTGAAAGTAACTGTCTGTCTATCTGTTACACTTTCACGGTTAAATTACTAAACCGATTTTGACGAAATTTGTTACGGAGATAGCTTCAAACTCAAGGATGGACATAGGCTACTTTTTATCCGTCTTCGACTTCGCGTCCGCTGTAAACAACGTTCACGCGAACGAAGCCGCTGGCAGAAGCTAGTAATATCATTAAAGTGAAGTGTAAGTTAGTTTGAATGCACTAATCTCAGGAAGCACGGGTCCGAACAGAAAAATTCTTTATCAGTTGGATAGCCCATTTAATTTATTCAGATATTATATTTTTTCTATGTAGGAGGTAATCTCTGAAAATACAAGTCCGATTGCTGCACCATTCGACAGTAAAGGCCAGTAAAAAAAATTGTTACAGTTTTGCACAAAGTTTAACAGATAAACATGTCGACTGGTAACCCATCACTTCGCGGACTGACAGGCAGATAGTGGTGTGTGGAAGGTGACGCGCTTGGATTGTTAGGGAAGTGTTGACAATGGCGTCTCTCTCAGCGCGTCCGGTTAGTGAAAATAACTATGTCTGTCTGTTACGCTTTCACGCTTTAACTACTGAACTGATTTTGATGATATTTGGAACAGAGTAAGCTTGAAACCAAACAAAAGATATACGTCCGCAATAACCGACATTTATCCAGACGAAGTCGCGGGAAAAAGCTAGTTAAGAAAAGATTATTAAATTTTTCAAGATTATAAAATTAAATTGTACTTGAAAATAATGTATCTATTTATGTTCCGCTATGTTTGCCCTTGTGTGTAGGTTTATGACTCAGCTGAATTCCTCTTGAATTTTGTTAATATTGATGGATGTTTACAAATTACAGGTATATTTACTGGATCACAGACCATGAGATAGAGAGGGCTCGGTTAGATGGCTCCGAGAGAGAAGTTTTAATATCAGGTACTGTTTGGTTGCGACTAAGCTTGGCCATCGATCAACAAACACAAAAAATGTACTGGACTGAGAGAACACATAATAGTGATGATCACGTGTCTATTGCAAGTGCAAACTTTAATGGAAAGAACAGAACAACACTATATATTGTAAGAAACACTCATTATGTATTTTCATTGGCCGTGTCAAAAGACTTTTTATACTGGCAGAACCATAATGAACAGGGAATTTGGCGATTACCGAAGTATTCAACACAAACTGTGGCAACAAAACTAACCTCACCGTCTAGCACATACCGTTACTATTGTCATCGTATAGCAGCCAACTACACGATAAAGGAACAAATTCATGGGATAAACAGCTGCGATGCTCTCCAGGGTCTGATTCCGAATGACTCGAAGAGTGAGTCTCCAGCACCAGTCTGTCAGAACTACTGCATTCAAGGAGAGTGTAGCGTCAGTGCTGAGGGACAACCTACATGCAGGTAAAACGTGTTCATCGCACAGATATTCGGGGTCAGCTCACGATGCTTGAAGAAAGCGAAGCCGCGGGGTTTATTCAGATTCTCTTATGTGATACGTATATGTTGTTGTGTACTAACTCTAATAATTATAATTCGCGCAGCATCACTTCGCGTCTCGGTGTGAGCTGACCCTAACGTTTTTCACTGACGGCAAGTTAAGCGACGCCTACATATGTTACATGTCTAACGGTAACAGATCCTCAAGCATCCACGTCCTCACCAGCTTCGAAATGTTAAGTTAGAATTCCTGGAACAGTGACGCGCGTCTAACACACACGATACTTTCGCGGGCTTGCGGACGGCGAGCAATGGGTAGCTCGCCGTCTGACCGTCCAGTAGTCGACCGGACCGAGCCCAGGTCGTCGACGGCGCGTATTGTTCCACGCGCGCCTCAAGGAGATGTCAGCAAACCTTAGGGGCCCAGCAGGGTCGAAGCCTACTGGGGCCATGGGTTCGCTTCTGAAAGGAAAACCCGGCCCTGGAATACAAGGCAACGAAGGAATGTACGAGTGAGTTTTTAACTCGCTCTTCCGCTCCACCCTGGAGCGGGAGATGTCATTGGATGATTTCCCACCTATAAAAATTGTACACATATTAATTTCAATGTTTAATGTGTCTTGTGAACTGTGGGACAGAGACTTAATGCATTAAACCCCAAGCGAACGCAACTTTTACTACAGGATCAGCTCTTTTCTACGAATTTCTACGAATACAGTTTATGTTTGTATTAATTGGCAAATGTAAGAAAAAGATGATTGATTTAGGGTTTATAAAAATATAGGTCAATAAAAAATAGGTTCATTTTCATGAGTACTTTTAACCCCTGAAATATACTAAAGTTCCTTATTGCTGATCGAATTCATGAACATTCTATTTGATTGTAAATCATGTTTAGTGACGCGCAGTGGCCGCGCACCTCGTTTGCGTGTTACAACTAGTCACAATATCTGTTGGTCTGCTGAGTGACGCTGTTTCTTATCTTCATTATTTCAGTTGTAAAGCCGAATACTCCGGGGAGAGGTGCGAACTGAACGCGTGCCATAAGCACTGTTTAAACGGCGGTGTTTGTTCATTGAACGAAGAGGGTAAGCCGGCCTGCCAGTGCACAGCAGGTAACAATGGTGAAAGATGCGAAGTGTCCATCTGTAAAGACTATTGTCTACAAGGAAACTGTAGCGTCGGTGCTGAGGGCCAACCTCAATGCAGGTAAATATATACCGTGTTACCCATGGAGTTCGTTGTATAGATAATACATTTTATAACTAACTAGCGGACCTAACAGATGTCAGCCCGCCCGATTCTATTATTACCCAAACTCTATAAACATTAAATTCAGCCACTATATATGTACCTATATCGCAGGGAAATAAGGATATCAGGGATTTTGAGAAATCCATAGTGTATCACGAAATCCCGATAGATGTCGAATATTCTTGTTTATTACGTCTTCTCACTAAAAGAATCTAGTGATATGACTAAACAGCAATTTATCGTAAACTAAATCTACTAAAATGTCAGAAAAGCGCATACGGCCGAATGTCCAATCAACTACCTGAATGTACCCTAAAGGGGGTTGACTGTAGCCTATCAACAACCCTAGCTCCCTAACAACCTAGCGCTAAACATGTAACAACAATATATACGTATATATATAGTGCGGGAAGCCTGTTACCATGAGACCTAAGGCAACAGACGGAAAGTGGGAAGGATGAAGGGTGTGTCGGATGGGATCTTCTCACTGCCGATCCGCAGCCTCACGGACCGACCAATAACTAAGGCTGGGTATGACCAGAGCTTTCGGTAACCATTTATAGGCACAGTAACAGTGAGACGAGTCGATGGTCTCGTCGTAAAGAAACAAGTTGCTCGAAGCGTAGAAAGAGACTTTATTACATATTTACATGCTATTTATATTAATCTATTTACATGTATGAGTATGTAAATTATATTAACACACTTGTGTGAAACAGCTGATGCAGCCCAATAATTAAGTGACAAATAACTAGTATTGACGTAAATTCGGGTTCACCGCGGTCACTGCCCTGCTGCGTCGGTATGTTCACATCCTCGCGTGAACACCGAATAAAAATCGAGCCATACATTTCTCTCGCTCGCTCTAGCACTCACAGGCCCGTGTGAGTGCTAGAGAGTGCCAACTACTGGGAGCGAAACAAAAATGCGAGAGTGTGTGTGAGTGGGTTTTAGTCAGTAAAAGTATAACACGCCCTCCCGCTCTGCCCTAAAGCGAGATAAGTCGTTGGATGATTTCTCACCTAAAAAATCTCTTGTTCAGCAGGTCTGCTGGAAGTTTCTGTTGAAATAAGCAGAACCTTCGAACAAATGTTTACAATGATTTGATTTGTCTTTCTTTTGTTAGAAGTGTGTACTGAAATAAAAAAAATCAGTCGAATTGTACTCGTATATAAGGGGTTCAATATGTATAGAGCAGTGATGGCCGAGTGGTAACTGCCCCCACTTACGAGTTGTAGGTCGCGGGTTCGAACCTAGCCAGACGCATTACTTTGTGTAATTTAACATCGTGAGGAAACCTGACATGTCCTAGAACCAAAAATTCGAATACATGTGACATTTACCAACCCGTGGTGGATTACGGCCCATTCCCTCTCTTAGAGAGGAGGCCTGAGACCCAGCAGTGGGAACGTTAAAAAGGCTGAGGATGATGATGACTTCAATATTCTACTCAGGTGCAGAAGAACAAAAGTAATAATGTAAAGAGAATGCCTGCCCGCTATCATCCCACTGGAGGGCAGAGGCCTCTTCTCACACAGAAGGGACCAGCATTCATCAGCACACTTGCTGATAGTGAGTCGACGATTCCCGACTTGTATTTATTTGAAGTCCGAGTCCTCTCACCAATACCAGATACCAGTGTGGTCTAAGATAAACTTGTAGAGTGCTCCTGCTGCATCTACTAACACTGTGTTATAGTTTTCTTGATTATACAGTAACTCTTCTGAATTTTCGTTATTTCAGCTGCATGCCCGGTTACTCTGGAGAAAAGTGCGAAGAAAACGCGTGCCATAAGCACTGTTTAAACGGCGGTGTCTGCACCTTAAACGAAGAAGACGAGCCGGCCTGCCAGTGCACAGCAGGTTACGATGGTGGAAGATGCGACGTGTCCATCTGTAAAGACTATTGTCTACAAGGAAACTGTAGTGTCGGTGCTGAGGGCCAACCTAAATGCCGGTAAATCGTATTATGCATGAAATAAGTTTATTGAATATTTAATAATTACTATTATTACAGAGACTAACAAATATTGCCTTGCCAGGTTCAATTGTAACTCTAAACCATCCGGGACATATAACCAACCCACTCTAAAACAAAAGTTAAGAGTTTCAATAATATCGAGCCAGCTGTTTAGAAGACTTCAGTGTCAAACAGATACAGAAAATTAACTTTATATAAATGTTAAGTAGAGGCCTCGTCTCATACAGAGAGGGGACCAGCATTCATTAGCACACTTGCTGAAAGTGTGTTGACAACTTCAGACCTGTATCTGTTTGACGTCCGAGCCCCGTCACCGATGTCAGGTGGTGTAACATAAACCTATAGAGCCCCCAAAACGCCGCAGTGGCCGCGCACCTCGTGCCCCTGATACATCTACTCACAAATATGTGTTGGATTTCTTAATTATAGTAACTCTTCTGTAACTTTGGTTTTTTAGCTGTAAGACCGGTTACGCTGGGGAAAGATGCGAACTGAACGTGTGCTGCCATGAATTCTGTTTAAACGGCGGTGTTTGTTCCCTGGGTGAAGAGGACATGCCGGCCTACCCGGACACAGCAGATTACGATGGTGGAAGATTCGAGGCTTCTGCCAATAAGGACAACAGGTAAACTAAAACTTGGTCTTGTCACTGTCACTAGTTACGGAGCGAGGAGGAGTGGCAGGCGGTCGCCGACTTCTGCGAAGCAGTAATGCTCGCAAAGGAGGAGGCCGACCGCATCAGGCAACGGCGCTCTCGCCGCCGCCGGGATTCCGATCCCGATTTCCAGCCACCGTAGGCGCGGGCTTGCGGACAGTGAGCAATGGGTAGCTCGCTGTCCGGCCGTCCGGTAACTGTCCGGCCGTCCGGTAACTGTCCGGACCAAGCCCAAGTCGTCGGCGGTGCGCACTGTTCCCGCGCGCCTCAAGGAGTTGTCAGCAACAGCAGGGGCCCAGCCGGGTCGAAGCCTACTGGGGCCAGGGTTATCCGAAAGGGAACTCGAGCCCCGGTATGAAGGCTAGAAGGACCAGGGTGGGTCGTTTAGTCAGTAAGAGTCTGACACTATCTCCCGCTCCGCCCAAGAGAGGGGTTGTCATTGGATGATTTTTCCCACCATAAAAAAAACCCGTCGGAGCCCAGCAGGGCCGGTACCGCTAGGGCCGCGGGAGATTTTTAAAGAGTTACGGTGGCCCTAGACCCGCAGGCAACTGACGGACACTGGTGACTTATAGTCAGTAAAAGTCTGACGCGCCCTCTCACTCTACCTTAGAGCGGGAGAAGCTAGTTGATGACTTCCACATAAGAACACCCTGTCACGAGGGACTTGGAACAGAACTTGACAAAATAATATAAATGCAATTAGTAACAATTTGATATTGAGAGCGCCACTGCAGTAGTTATGACCGACCACTGATGAGCGTTTGACTGTACGTTTAACGACCCTTTTTTATTTTTGTTAGTTTTGTGTGTGTCTGTGTATTGTGGTGCCATGTTTGAAATGTTCGTTGTTTCAGCTCTGATGGCGGTAACTCTGGGGAAGGGAAAGTCAGCGCATGCCATCAGTTCTGTCTAAACCACGGCGCCTGTTCTTTGAACGAGGCGAGTGCGCCAGTCTGCCAGTGCACAGCTGATTACGCGGGTGAAAGATGCGACGTGCCCGCCTTTGTAGCCAAATGGGTATACAATAGTAAGGAAGTTTTTTCAGTCTAAACTTATTTTAATAATAAACAAGGAAGTCAGAGCTTTCCCTCTAGTGCAGACGAGGTCGGTGCTAGTGACTCAGGCCCATGTTCCATGGCCCACTTGCCATAACAACGGAAGAAAACCTTCGATTCATATCAATAAAATACGAGCAATAAATTCTGTCAATTCGAGGCGGAGTTGAGTTTTAGGATACGACTTGGGAAAGTCTTTCCTTCTTAGTTTCTCGAGCCTTAATAATCTTCTCATTACATCATTGTGTATTATTGTGCTCTCTTTCTAGATGTGCCGCCGGTCACTGTGAGCGACGTCAAGTCGACGTGTGCTTCAACGGTTGTCTGAACAACGGAGCTTGTTCAAAACGAGCGCGAAATGTGTAGCAGTCGAAGAGTGCGCGTTCATCTCTACAAATTCAAGAACATGAGTTTAATGTAGTTAAAGTAGTTTTTTAAGTCATATTTGATATTTTTGATTTTTTTACATTTTCTTTCCTTCATATTATATTTACAACCCGAGCGTATTAACACGGCTCCTGGCTCGAAAACAGTTGCCACATTGAATACTCGAAAATAGTTAGTATCGTCACGTTTAAAGCATCGTAAATTCGTAAAGTAGTGTGTCATGAGAAACTATATTATTATATTATATTATAGCCTTTATTAATTCCTTAATATAATTTAACATTTCATTAAATTAACATTTCATTAAATTAACATTTTTTATAATTTGATTAAAATAAATAATTTACAAATTCAACAATTATTAACATTGACATAAAAAAAGAAAACCAACAAATAAATACTTAACTTAATTTCAAACATTCTTATTGATACATGCTTATATAGATATTACTATTATTTGATAGTTAACTAAAATTAATTTAATATTATTAGTTTATTTATTTTAAATTTTATAATTGATTAAGGACCTCGCAACGAGTAAAGGCCTCCTCCATTTTTTTCCAATTGTCTCTATTCTTTGCCTTTGATAGCCAGTTGTTTCCAGCCACTTCATTTATCTCGTCTATCCATCTCTCCCTTGGTCTTCCCTTCTTCCGTTTATTGGGTGGTCCCGGCCAAGTAGTTATTCTTTGAGCCCATTTATCTTTGTTCATACGAGCAATGTGACCAGCCCACTTCCATTTCAGTTTCATGCTATGTTCTAGAGCGTCCAGTACTTTCGTTGTTTTCCTTATATCTGAATTTCTTATTCTGTCTTTTCTTTTTAGATTTAATATACTACGTTCCATTGACCTCTGGCATACTTGTAATTTGTTTTTAGTATGTTTATTAAATATCCAAGTTTGACATGCATAGGTTAGGCATGGCAGTATACAAGAATCCAGTACTCTTTTCTTCAGATATATAGGAAGGTTTGATTTAAGTATTTCCTTATGGCTCCAGAATTTGTTCCATGTGGCATTTATTCGTCTGTGTAGTTCATCCTGGTGTCTAGTCGTTACAAATGATATTTGTTTACCAAGGTAAATATAATTCTGTACATATTCCAGAGAGCTATTGTTGACTTTGATGGGTATCATTTGGTGATTGGTCATGACCTTTGTTTTTGTGGTATTTAATTCTAAGCCAATCTTTCTGCTCACTCTGTTTAAATCATTTACCATTTTTTCAAGTTGGGTTGATGTTTCCGAAAAAAGGACTATATCATCTGCAAACCGCAGGTTGCTCAGAAATTTTCCTTGTATATTGATACCTTCGCTTTTCCAGTCTAGATTATTCATAACGCTTTGTAAGACTGTTATAAAGATTCTCGGCGAGAGAGGATCCCCTTGTCTAACACCTCTACATATCTTTATTTCTGAGCCTCTTCTTTCCAATTTTACACAACTCTTACTTTTACTGTATATATCTTTGATAAGCTCAATAGTCTCTAGCGGTACATCGCAGTCATCCAAGGCTTTCCACATGCTACTATGGGAAATAGAGTCGAAGGCCTTGGCATAATCAATAAAAGCCAGATAGAGTGGCCGGTTGTGTTCATTATATTTCTCTATAATCAAATTTAATGCGTGTATGTGATCTGTGGTAGAGAAGTTTTTTCTAAAGCCTGCCTGTTCCGGTGGTTGGTGTTTTTCAGTGTATTTAGCGAGACGTTCTTCTAGACATGAAGCAAACAATTTATACAAATTTGGTTGAAGACTGATAGGTCGGTAATTACCGATATCTGCAGGGTTACCTTTTTTATATAATAAAATTATATCAGATTCCGCCCATGTTGTCGGTATTTTCTTGTCATCTAGAATCTTGTTAAACAGTGTAGTTAGGGGTGATGCTAGTAAATACTTGCCTGTTTTTATTGCTTCGTTTGGTATCCCATCTGGTCCACTGCTTTTATCAGATTTCAACCGCTCTATCTTTTTCAAAACCTCGAAAGTCGAGAATCTTTCCAGGGCGGTAGAGTTTCGATTAAGAAGCAAGGTTTCTTGGTCTGTATCTTGAGTTGCATAGAGCTCCTTATAAAATGTTGTGGCTATATCTATAATTTTTGATCTAGAAAATGTTTTGTCATTGGTAGAGTTATCCTTTAGGCAAGGAATCCAGCTTTTTGTCGAGTTTAGTACTTTGTATCCTTTTTTCAAGCTTCCTGATGTTTTGAGATGGTTTTCTATTGTTTTTAATCTGTGTTCGTTACGTTCTTTCTTGATTTGTTTGTATATATTTTTATAGAGATAGGCGCGCTCTTTCTTTTCTTCACTTGTTATATTTTTCTTATTTGTCAATTCGCATCTTCTTGCAATAAGCCTTTTGATACTCTCTGAAAATGTATGTTTTGAAACCGCTTCTTTTTTAATGGAGTTTAAACTGTCAGATATTGTTTTCTTGATTTTGCTATAGAAAGACTCTACGCCTTCACCTTCCTCAAGTTTTAACGAAGAAACGCTTTTATTTAGATTTTTGATAAACTGTTCCTTTTCTTCATTTGTCTTTAGTTCGGTATTGTTTTGGTTATACTTGGCTCTACTTTTTTTTAAATTTGATATTGTAATGGTGCTTCGTATTAATCGGTGGTCACTCGGATACGTTAGCCTGCTTAATATTTCTACGTTTGTAATTATCCCTTTAGTGTTAGTTAATATGTAATCAATTTGGCTTTTCTTTTTCTTTGGTGAGAGCCATGTCCATAAATTTTTTACGTTCTTTTTGAATAGGCTATTTGTTACAACTAGGTTATTCTCGCTACAGAACTGGAGCAGCGTTTCACCTCTTTTATCTCTCTTTCCAAAACAGTAGTTACCTAGTAATTTCTCTTCACCTGTTAACCGTTGTCCAACTCGAGCGTTAAAATCACCCATTATAATCAAAAGTTTGTTGAAATGAATTTGAGCTTGCCGGAGTTGGTTATAGAACTTATCTATTTCTTGGTCACTTACTTCAATAGTAGGAGCGTAGACTTGGACAATTGTAAGTGTTACGTTTCCGAATTTAAGATTTAAAAAACATATACGTTCAGAAATTGCAATAAAACTCTCAATATTCTTCTTGTATTTCTTCTTCACAAGAAAACCCACACCATATAGACCTTTAGTTTCACCTATATAACAGAATATATGGTCATCATCTTCTAGAATGTTATAACCACTCCTTCTTATTTCTGATAGGCCAATAACGTCGTATTTAATATGTATTAAAGATTCTTTTAGAAGTAGCATTCTTTCTGGTGAAAGGAGAGATCGTACATTATAAGTACATATGTGTAACTTTTGCAACGGAGGGTTGTGGTCTTGCTCTCCCGCGGGGACCGGCCGTACTGGGAGAGGAGGAGGAGGAGGGGGCGCTGTTGGTTGCTATTTTGTGTCGCAGAAATTTAGAGGTAGTATTTCTGGGTTCTGATTTTTCTTTGATAGGTATTGCTGTATATTGGTTTTGTTTTTCTTTGGTACGTTCCGCTACGCATCACAAGAGGGCGCTGTCAATAGTTATGGAAGAAATTACGAAAATGTTAAAAAGTATCCAAGGCGAAATGAAAGAACAAAAACAGGAATTGAAAAATATGAAAGAAGAAATTACAAGATCTATCAATGAGAATATAAACGAGAAGTTTAAAAATATAGAAACAAAAACTTTAGTCTTAGAAGAAAAAATTCAAGAACAAAATAGAAAGATAGAAAACTTCGACAAAGCATTGAGAAGAAGAAATATAATATTTTTTGGTGTTGCTGAAAATGAAAAGGGCTATCACGACCTCGAAAACAAAATACTTGAAATAATTAACTCTCAAATGGAAATTAAATGTACAAAAATGAACATAGAGCAAGTTAGAAGATTAGGAAAGCAGAGTGAAAAAGTAAGGCCGGTGTTAACTACTTTTACCACAATGGGAATAAAAATAGAATTATTAAAAAACAAGAAAAATCTCAGCAATACATCGTACTACATAAAGGAAGATTTCCCTCTGGAAGTTATCAACAAAAGAAAGGACTTGCAAGAGAAACTAAAGGAAGCTAAAGCACAAGGGAAAAAAGCCTTTTTGAAGTACGATAAATTAATAATAATATCGGAAAATGTAAGCGACAAAGACGCACATTATTCTTACCGGAGCAAAAGAGCCCATTCAACAACCCCAGAGTCATCGTTAACAAACACAAATAATATAGCTAACACGCCTAATAAACCCGTCATGAGAAACTACTCGGCGCAAAATAAATTTTGTTAATCAAAAAACTAAAATAAAATTCAATACACTGAATATTTCAAACGTCACTCATCAGGTGCCATGTTAATGCGCACGGGTTGTAGGTATTAACTAGTTAGTATTTTAGTTTTACGTTATCTTAGTTTCAATACTCAAAGCTCCTCCTGTCTCCGACCTACTGATGCATGGAGCTCACGAATCTAAGACTTTGGTTCTTTATAAATTGTGTATTCGTGTGCGCTTGTTCAGTTGAGGCTCCTCAATAAATAAGTAAATCGTTAGCTAAGTACCCTTATCTCTAATACCTATTAGTTGTCATTGTAAACTCTCTTTCTTAGTACAATTTCATGCTCCAAAAACATGTCATTCTAAACGTATTTAATACTAATGGACGCACCATCACACGAAGCTTCTTGCCTGTTGCGTACAATAACATTCCTATAGACGTTTATTAGATTCAGTTTATTGCGTTCAATGACAAAATTCGAAATTTCTCAGTCTATAAAATTATTTTTGATAAAGTTAATTGTGTTAACCTGCAGCAGGACTTAGACCGTTTCTCTAACTACTGCTCTTCCAATAAGCTTAACTTTAGCCTTCCAAAGCGTCATGTCATGACATTACCAAAACGAAAAATATCACCGAGTTCCACTATCGTCTTGCTATTATGTGTATTAGTACTCGTAAAGTTAGTTTTCTCCGCAATCTTGGTGTTCTGCTAGATTCGAAGCTCCATCTGGATGTTCAAATAGAAAAGATTGTTAACAAGCCCCACCACATGTTTGGTTTTGTTATGAGACCTGCCCGGGGTGTCCGTCAACCTTCCGCCTTATTGCACTTATACATTCATTTTAGTATATGAACAAACAAACAAAGAATCTATGTACAAAATTTCATAACTGTATCATGAAAAATTACAAAGTTGTAAGCTCGTTATTTCAGCAAAAATACATAGTTACCGGGCTATACAGGCAACTAAACGGTTATATTGCACTTGCAGCCAGCTTTTTCTAATGCTCGCTATGACCTGCCGTGACTTAGTGTCAGTGGTGTCCAACTTATGACCTTTTTAAATATTTTTGGGAAAAATATAACATGACACAAATAAGAATGAGTTCAATTCAATCCACATTCGTCTTCTCAGTTAAAAGGCATTTCGGAAGCAAACCCAAGCAACCCCTAAAGGATCCGCCGATCTCTATGTAATAACGTGGGCTTTAATGATGTACGCACATGAATTGACTTCTTGTATTTATATTTTAAAATTCAGAGATTAGTTCCAGAACAATGATCAGTTTTGTATAAGTATTATATCTGTGTACTAGCTAGTTTTAAATACTCGGAATTTTAATCTGTGGAGAACGTAGTGGCTAGCATAATGTTTTAAAATGTAATAATTATTTAAGATATTTTGACTATTATCTTATTGTGCTACTGTTAAAATAAAATACATCGGCCTAAGTCTGTGTACTAGTCCGAGTGGTGACCTGTAAGGTACCAGGTATCGTCAGGTGACTGACCGACTGAGGAGCAAGTGTCGCCAGAGCGTCACGCTCACAGTTCTCGTCCTGAGGGAGACGCGCGAACAGATCGCCGTGCAAATGATTGCTCGTCACACGGTCGTCTGTGTGGTGCGTCTATTTCGCTCTGTATTCTTTATTTTATCTTTGGGCATCGGTCTACAGTTCTCTACTAATATTTTTTTCAATTGTATTTTATTAATTAAGATTTTTAAATAAATATCATAATATTAAATAATTCATGCATTTTTATATTAAACCTTCTAGTTTACTTTAATTTTCAGTTTTGGATAGATACACACTTGAGACATTAAAAACTACTTCAAATTTACATCACAATTAGATATTGTGATGGATGGATGAATTAAAAATATTGCGAATAATTGTAACAACCATTATAATTCACTCGAAAAAATCTAACCTAAAATTCTGATCAATATAATAATATAATATAATATTCCCCAATATAACACAACGCCGTCTAATCCCAAGCTAAGCACAGCTTGTGTAATGGTACTAGACAACTGATAAACATACTTAAATATTTCTAAATACATACATATTATAGACTAGCTTTTGCCCGCGGCTTCGCTCGCGTTAAATTCGGGGTAACACGGTTCCCCTTTCTGTGGGGGGTTAGTGAACTCCCCTTAGCGAACTCCACTGCGGGCGACGTAACCTACGACAAACTTATTATTTGCAGTTGGTACAGTAATCGGGTCTAGGGATCGAACCGCAAAATTAAGTTTGTTTTTTATTGTATGTAATTTTCCGGGATAAAAAGTACCCAGGATATTAAAGAATAATTATACCAAGTTTCATCGTAATCGAACCGGTAGTTTTTGCGTGGTGCCTGAACAAACAGACAGACAGAATTTTTTTTAATCACAATTTTGGGTTCGGTGTCGGTCTAGTAACACCCACGTAGTGCCATTTATTTTTTTGATATTTTCAATGTACAGAATTTTCACAATTTTTTTTTTTTTTTTTTTTTAATTTGTATAAACTAGTGCTTGACTGCGATCCCACCTGATGGTAAGCAGTGATGCAATCGTTGATGGTGAGGCGCACTAGTTTATTAAGAGCCTATTCACTCTTGCCTTAACAACTACAGATTTATTATAAGTATAGACATAGAAGATAAATTACACACAGACACAGAACAAATGATCATGACAGCACACAAACATTTGTCCTGGGTGGCAATCGAACCCACGACCTCCGACATAGCAGTCAGGGTCACTAACCACTAGACCAACAGGCCTGTCGAAATATTAAAGAATCTTATTTAAATAGCGAGGAATTTATAAGTCACACATCACTGAAAATGAGATGGATTCTTATAAACTAAATCGCCTCTTGTATAGCTCAACTGATTATTATATTTAATCCAAGAGCGAGCGAAGCGAGCTCGGAATTGCAGGGCACTCCGACACGGAGTGTTTTTTTTATTTCCACCTAGAAAGTGACTTACTGGCTTAAAAGATAACTAGTGGCTAAGATAAGATCTGTTCGGGACAGAGTAGGTCCTGAACTGTACACTATAATGTTTGTATGCTTAGATAGGTGTTAGGTAGCGAGTGTGACCTACATGCGAAATACTTCACATAGTAAAAATCAAAGTTTATTTATAACTAGTGTCGTACAATTACCGGCACGGATCTTGAGCGCTGGCTTCAATTTGCGCAGAAGTCAAATATTCGGTCTATTTATTGGTGCGAAGTGAGACGCGGGGGCGGGGAGTGTCAGTGATTGGCTCGCCGCTCCATCGTGTCATAGACGTCACTCGTAATTCGTTCCCTGCGTTTGCTGCATGTATCTAACAACGACGACGATTGGCTCGCCAATGTATGGATTGCAAAAAGCGATCCCGACTCTGACGCCGAGCGCTCAAGGTCCTTGCCGGTATTTGTACAACGTAAAGAGTGATGATTCTCACATGTACGTATGTTCCGCGTGTTGGTAAGTTGCACACTAAGTTTAAGTAGCAATATTTGTGGTGACGAGCGAACGTATTGATTCACATTGTCGTTCAAAAATAAGGGTAATGTACGTAGACCGTACGGTATCATTCAAATGCTTGTTAACTGTGGCTGACTTAGTCATTTAGAAGGAAAAGTAGATCTTTGGAGGTGAATAATGCTATAAATTAAAAAGAAATCTGTTTGACTAGCACACATAACTTATATTACTACAAGATTTATAACTTGACGGTCTTTAATAGAAATATTTCAATGTCTGTAATATTGCCACACCAACAGTATTCGTGAGTTAGGTTTTTGGTGTAAAATATAGCTTACTAGCTTTTGCCCGCGGCTTTGCCTGCAGACATAACATATAGACTACGTCACTCAGGAATAAAGCAGCTTTCTACCGGTGCAAAAAAAATCTGGGCACCATCACTGACTACAAAGTTACGATTCTGACTTAAATATTTTTCGATCGAATTGCTATTATACTATATGTATATTATAAGTATGTCGTTTTCAGAACCATGACACAATCTGGTATTTTTGTAGGTAGGAAATCATTCAGTGCATTCTCCCGCTCTAGACTCCCGTCAGACTTTAACTGACTAAAACCCACTCCTACGTGCCTTCTTCGCCTTGCTTGCTCCAGACCCCAGGTTTTCCTTACTGAAGCGAACCCATGACCCCAGTAGTCTTCGACCCTACTGGGCCCCTACAGTTTTGCTGACATCTCGTTGAGGTGCGCGTGGAACTCTGCGTGCGACTTGGGCTCGGTGTGGACGGCTACCGGACGGCCGGATGATGAGCATCCCATTGCTACAGTAGCTTGAATTTGGGGCTGGGATCTCGGGAGCTAGGGCTCGTAAGTCCGTCCCCTCCACGTGCACCCTCCTCCTTTGTAGAAGAAGGCGACCGCCTGCCTTTTCTCCCAGCTCCTGACCATGGCCTGAATCAGTTTCCGGCGCGAGAGTTTGTGGACGCCCCGGTCGCCCTCACGAGGACACGGTGATGCTCCACCCAAGCGGCACACCTACACTGTATGCTCCGCTGTGTCCTCCGGGCGTTTCCTAAAATGGTGACACTCAAGCGTTTCTTCCATACGAATTCAGTGCAGGAACCTCCCGAATTTACCATGTCCGATGAGGACCTGCGGAATGTGAGGACGCTCTGTGACGTCTTTCGAGCCGGTTCTCAAAGAGGAGACTTAGCGTCATGATCATGACATGCCCAATGACGCAACCTAGGTGCGACAAGGACTTAAAGGAGAAAGTTTTTTTTTTTAATAAGGACACAGTTAAGTCATTACTTTACTACATTACACGTACATTTACTTTAATATCTGTATTAACTGCAATTCAATTGTGTTGTTTGTGTTTCGGCAATTTTAATAATTTTGACTCATTGAAACCGCGTCAAGACCATCATTCATGTGCTCTAACGGATCAATCTGACGAACCAGGGTTATCATAGTACGCCTGTTTAGAATAACCCATTGTCTCACGGGAGGGAGCAGTGACATCTAGCTGTCACTGTATCTGTAGTTACTTCTTTAGCGCTGTTTGTAACTTGAGATTTAGTTGTGTCTTCAACAACTTGCCATCGCTACTTGTCGTGTTTGGTTCAAAATATTATGATTTACTGTAGTTTCAGTGTTAGTTGCATGAGTTTTTGTAATATTTTCTTTTATAACGTCCTTTATTTCCAATTCATGGCAATCAATCAATCAATCTTTCAATTTTGTATTCTGTCATATCTTTTCTTTGATTAGTAATTAATAAAAAAAATTACTAGTCTAGCCACATTAGTAGGTATTATTCCTGTATGCTTTACTTGTTATATCACGGATTTGCTTCAAATCTTTCGAGTCGTTTTCTAAAGCGCTGATTCTTTTGATGATAATCGTCAAAAGCTTTAGTATCGTTGCCGGAACGTCTTGCTGAAGACCTATTTTGTGAGTTTTTGTCCTCCATATATTGCTCAGCTGATCCAATGTTGGCTGAGGGTGGTAATATCCTTCTTGACTCTTTAACTGGTTCTTAATAGTGAGACTCGTAACGTAGCGAGTATCGAGAAAAAGATTTTCTAGGAGTGTCTACTCCTAGAAAATGCGCAATGTGCAAATAGCGTTACGTCAAAACATGACTCTCACAATAACATAAAAACTCACAAGAGCGATTGCCTAATGAGTGGATAGGTGTCCTTGGTATTTGAAGTCAAAATAGTGCACTGTTCAATAATATATAGTATAAAACAAAGTCACGTCTGTACTTCGTGACAGATTTTGATGTCATTTACACGATTTGATAGACTTATTCATGAAAATGGATTAGATGTATATCGAAATATATGTTTCGAAAGATATATTTCGAAATAGCGCGGCTTTTGCCGGTCATTGACTGTAAATCTAAAATAATAAGGATCGGCGCTCACTGCCGGCATGGCACGGCAGGTCGCGCTACGGCATCTCGCGGAATGCTGTGGCATCGTATTGAAAGCCCAGCCACTCCTGCCGGAGTCAATCAGTTTTGCTAATCTCTTGGCGTGCTCGGTCAGTGTGAGAGACAAAAAAACGCGCGCAAGTGCGTCTTTTTCTTCCCTTGCCCCCGCGCATCGACCGGACCTCATTAACCGAAATTACCGCTGCGCAAGTTTCAACAAAGTCAAAGTCAAAGTCAAAATATTTTATTTCACATAGGCCTACATGGGCACTTATAAAACGTCAGAAGCACCAGCTTCTAGCACGGTTCCAAATTGAACAACAGACAACAGAACAACCGTATTTCAACTAACTTAGCAATCATAATTCCTTGACACAAAGTGACACATTACGTCTCGCGAAATGCAATGACGCCCCGGATCATTCCACAGTATGCCGCGGCGCGTCTTGGCATCGTGATATGGAAATAAAGTAACATGAATTCTAGATTCATTGAAATAAGATTCAAAATAACTTGATTAGTAATTAAATCCTTTGCCGTGCCATGGCGCCGGCCCTAAGGTGATGTGTAAGGAGAAAACAAAACACATTATAGGTACGTCACAAGAAGTATTTATTACTGTTCATCAACATCATCATTTTAGGGTTTTGAGGTTTTTTCACTGTTTTAGTTCGTCTCATAACAGCTGCAGCTGACCTCTGATGCAAAGATTGGTTATATCTGGAACAGTGCTTAATGTTTCTCATCTATAAATATAGTAAAACTGTAGAAAAGTGGTTTTTGTACATAAAAAAAAATCACAATAAAATAGCTAGGGTGTTAAAGAACAACCAATAGAACCCATTTCCAGCATTTTTCGAATTTTTGTCAGTTTGTCGGTTTGTCTGTTTATTTGTTCGGGCATCACGTAAAATGTACGAAAGCAATGTCAATAATTTTTATACAAAAGGATTGAGCGTAACTTGAAGTAACATTTAGTTTTTGTTTCATTGTAATCGGTTCAGTCTATCAAAAGATATTTGAATTTAAAATTTTCCAGAAGTAAAATTAGGGTTATGTGCACTTGGTAATGAAAATTACTTCACGTAACTTTTATGAAAAACAAAAAATTGTGCGTAAACTGTTGTAATATTAGATTTTTGTTTCATCGTAATCAGTTCATACCTTATAATAAAAGAAATGTAAATTATTAATAAATTATAATAGTCTTTCCGAAGTAAAATATTGAAACAGCGCCATCTATTAAACTTAGATTAGGCTATACCTAGAGATCAATTGCGTGCAGTATTGAATATAGATATTCGATAGATGGCGTTAGCGTGTGACGTCATTTTCGTTGAGAGAATGACCGTCACCCATGTCTGCTAGCGTCTTTGGGAATAATTTGTAGGTGTCTTTGCAGTTCTGTCTTTGAAAAGGTTTGCCCTTTATAAGGTCTTGATTTGATAACATCGTAAATCGTTCGTTTATTCGTTTTACTAGATTAAAAGGTTTGGTTGGATTCGGTCTAAATATTGAAGTGCAAAGTAAATTGTATCTTGGCAATTGCAATTTGAGTCAAGCACCTAGATTTATTTACTTCTTAGTTTAATATTTTGTTGGTCTTCAACTTAATTCTCATTGTGAAAGTTTGTGTTTTTGTGAATTGTTGAATTATTTGGTTCAATATTTTATTAGTATGGTTCAGTTTTTTTTAAATGCCTTCTAGAAAAATAACAAACCTTTTGCAGCGTAGCCGAGATGCGAAAAGGGTGAGACTAAGTAGGAACCAAGAACCAGAAGATCGTGAAGTGAGGCTAATTCCTAACAACTTTCCTTTCTCTTTCAAACGAGTGCAATTCCCAGTCAGTCTCTGTTATGCCATGACGATTAATAAAGCTCAGGGCCAGACATCCGCTGCGGGGGTGGACCTAATTTTTGGATGCTTTTCCCACGGTTAACTATACGTAGCTTTTTCACGCGTAAACAACCCCAATAATCTTTTTGTTTACGCTCCAGATGGTTCCACAGCTAATGTTTTTCATAAAGAAGCACTAGAATAAATAAATTATATTTGTATCGGTATCCTCCAACCAGTGTGACCAGATAAATACTGACTCTCGGAAAACTTACTAAAATATACTCAAAAAGTATTAAAATACTGAATCTGGTCACAGGGCTTCCAACAGCGCTTCGCACTAAAAATAAATTGTTAAGTTCCGACATCCACGCGAACGACGTCGCGGACACAGCTAGTAAATAATAAATTAAGAAATGAAGAACATAATTTTTATAAATTATCGTGAAAAGATGACTACCAGAATGGGACACGATCAACAACACGACAAATGATGTCGTTAGTAATGCTGATCATTATATGACAATATTATTTTTATTTATAAATAATACATACTTAATAAAGAAAGCTACCCAGACCTAGAACAAATAGACCTAATAAAAAGAATCTGTAGGCCATATCGACGGTGAAGTACCAATACCTTCCAACTGACACTTTTCGAGAAAATTACTTTTTAGCGCTTATAATTTAAACGTGTGTTTCCGCATGTTTTAGTGAAATCTCCGAAGCAGATATTTAGTTGCAACTGCATCAAGATAATTCTGGAAACACTTCCTAACTAAACCAACGGGTCAATTTATAGTAGTACCATCAAACATGTTTATAGGAGTACTTCGCAGTGTTGGGGGTCTTTAAGTCAACACTGAAGAGATTGCTTCTAGGCAAGCGTGCTTCATCGTCAATCACTTGAGCCGCATCATCGCTTACCATCAGGTGAAATGGTGGTCAAACGCGAGCCTATCAATAATAAAAAAGCCAATCACTCAACCACTTGCTGTCGAATAACATTGATTATGTTTTGGTGCTGAAATGAATCAATCAAAGTCTTAAGGACTCAGACTCGTTTTTTCTATAATTATCTGACTATTATGCATCAAAACATCGCGGGACTCATCAACAAGGTGGATCAACTAACACTTCACCTGCAAGAACTAGCCGAACAAAGAAATAATATAGACATAATTTGCGTCACGGAACACTTCATGGAGAGAGGACACGAGGAGCTTCTTTCAATACCTAATTATAAATTAGCCGCTTGCTATTCAAGAAGTACGAAAAGAGGAGGAGCTTGTATTTTGGTAAAATTTGGTCTCCAATACAAAGAACTAACGGATGTCAGTAAAATGTCAATTGAAGGCGTTGTCGAAGTTTGTGCAATTGAACTAATACCACACAACACAATCATTATTTGTATGTACAGGGTACCAAAGTTAAAAAATTTAGAAGCTTTTTATTCAAAATTAAGCATTATATTATCAAAATACTGTTATAACTCGAACAAGAATGTAATTCTATGTGGTGATTTTAATATTAATATTTTAAAACAAGATAAATTATCTCTTGAACTTACTGGTTTCCTATTGAAATTTAATCTATGTTTACAAATTAATCAACCAACTAGATTACAAAGCAATACGTGTATTGATAATTTTGCACATAATATTTCTCGAAAATGTACTCATAATGTTCTTGATCTTCATATGTCGGATCATACTGCACAAACTTTAAAACTTCCAGTAAAAAAGACGTGTTTAATCAAAAGTTGGAATATAAAAGTGCGTGACTATAGTAATGAAAACTTGATGAAATTCAAAGATTGTTTGAAATCAATTTCTTTTTCTGATGTCTACCTCACTAAAGACCCTAACATAGCATATAATACTTTTTAAACTCGTTCCAATTATTTTATAATTTATGTTTTCCAATTATGTACAAAAAAAGGAAATTAATAAAGAATCCAAATTGGCTAACACCTGGTATTAGACGGTGTAGCCAAATAAAAAGACAGTTGTTATGGCAACATAGATTAAATCCTTCTAAGCTAAATGTGGCAAAACTTAGAAATTATTCAAACCGACTTAAAAAAATTATAAAATTGACACAATTAGCAAAGAATACTTATAAAATAAAGTCAGCATATAATAAATCGAAAATGACATGGAATATAATAAATAGAAATAGAAGTAACTCTCCACCAGAGTATATAAAAGAAATAAATCATGATGGAGTTACATATACTACTCCCAAAGACATAGCAAATACTTTCAACGACTACTTCATAAGCCAAGCAGAAAAACTTTCTACTACTTCGACACCACTGACCACTGACAATAAAATAAATTTCTCTGCACAGTCAATGTTTTTGGCCCCTATCATACCAGATGAAGTAAATAGAATTACAAAAGACTTAAAAAATAAAAATAGTGTAGGATATGACGATATTTCTACAAAGGTTCTAAAATATGTCTCAGAAATAGTAGCACATCCTCTCAGCTTCATATTTAATTTATGTATTGAGTTTGGAACCTACCCCGATAAACTTAAACCTACTGTCATAAAACCTTTATTTAAAAAAGACGATGAGAAAGACATTAAAAATTACAGGCCAATAGCTCTTATTCCAGTAATATCGAAGATATTCGAAAAATGGATCTATAAGTCCATAGAGATATACCTCAACAAACATAATATACTTGTGAAAGAACAAAAAGGATTTAGGAAAGATCACTCAATAAATATGGCAATATATGACTTTCTTAATGATATCATAGCTAACATGAATGAAAGAATCCCCATATCAGCGATATATATGGATATGACCAAGGCATTTGACTTGGTCAACCATGATATACTGCTGAGCAAGTTAAATGCTTATGGAATAAGAGGAAATGTCTTATCTCTCATAAATTCGTACTTAAAAAACAGAACACAGCATACAGAAATAAGTCGAATTAGTAAGTTAAATAAAACTGTTATAAAATACATATCCAAAGAACGCATAATATCTTATGGAGTGCCCCAAGGCAGTGTGCTAGGGCCTCTATTATTTCTTATATATATAAATGACTTTCCCCAGAATATACCCTATCCTATGACATTATTTGCTGACGACAGTACTATTATTGTTAAACTTGATAAAAATAATAAAAACTTTGAAGCTAACATACTCAATGCATTACAACAAGCTGTTAACTGGTTGAAGCATAACAACTTAATTATAAATTTGAAGAAAACAAAAATTATGAATTTTCGGCAAAGAGTTGCTAATTTGGAACTATATGTAACCTATAATAATGAAAAAATTGAAGAAGTTGCAAATACAAAATTTTTAGGCTTAACAATCGACAATCAACTTAATTGGAAAGAACATACTTCACTATTAATTAAAAAAATTAGTAAGTATGTTTTTGCTTTGTATAAACTGAAGAAAGTAGTCAGTCAAGCAGCGGTAGTCACTGCATACTACGGATATGTCGATTCCATACTACGCTATGGAGTCATGTTTTGGGGAAACTCCGTTAATAAAGACATGGTGTTCAAAGCGCAAAAAAGATGCATTAGGGCTATTACAGGGCCCTAAGTCTGCTATTACAATAGTGTCAGAATGGTCTATCATTGATGTCATAATGGTCGATTTTGACAAGTTTGGTAATCTACTAATATAATGGCGTCATCATGACTTTCCAATGGTCAACCACTGACACCCCATTGAAAGAAGTGGCATAAAATGGTAATCTCGTACATATTGACAAATTAATATTTGACGTTTGCGGTAATCTGTTAAAACTTTGACAGTTTATTTGATCAGTGTTTGACCATTAGAACGTTGTTGTGCAGTTATTGGTTTTAATATGCTCGAAATTATCATTCTACCACGATTCTATTACAAGACCATTGACCGATCAATGATCGATCATTATGAATTAGGAGATTACAAACTTTTAGCAAAATGACAATGGGATCGTGTTGGAATGACGAATTTATAAAAATAGCAGACTTGGGGCCCAGGTATAAAAATAACTGATAGTTGCAAACCTTATTTTAAATCGTTAAAAATTATGACTTTACCATGCTTGTACATATTTGAGACTGCTTTATTTGTTAAAAAAAACATGCATCTATTCAGAAAAGCATCTGAACATCGCTATAAAATGATTAGACAAGAATATAGACATGAACTATGTATTCGGCCATCAAAGACCGCCTTGATGCACAAAAGCATTTTTTGCATGGCACCAAAAATATTTAATAAATTACCAAATGGAATTAAGGACTTAAATATTATTCAATTCAAAAATAAATTAAGACATCTATTATTGGAGAAATGCTATTATACTATTGACGAATTCCTTAATGATAAATTGTAAACTATTTGACATTGATATTTAATTTAATTTTGACATTGTATTATTATTTTCATTATAGTAAGTTATTTGACATTTATTTACTTTTGACATTGTATTATCATTTTTAATGTAGTAAGTTATTTGACCTTCATATTTATTTAATTTTTACATTGCATTATTATCCTAATTTCTATTCACTGACTTATATTTTTTTTATTTTTTTTTGTTATAATCCTTAATTTTAATTTAATATGTTGATTATTCTTATTTTACATTAATGACTAAATTATGAGATAGTGTGTACACCTTTGAGGTAGATTTTTGAGGAACTAATTTATTTATTATTAAGATCTCATGTAAAAATGTACCAAAAATCACACCAATAAATGAATTTTGAATTTTGAATTTTACTTTTCCGACTCCCGATTTTCAATTCCGACTGGTGCAAACATACTCGAAGATTCCAACAAGTCTGTATTAGCTAACTGAACATCAATGACTGTGTCGTGCAGGCTGTAGATTTGCGCGTTATGTCTGCTCTTAGAACTGGTCTGGTCCGGCTTGGTTTGCCCCCGTAGCTGGTCGGAGAGTAGTCTTGCCCTCGGTTTGTGTTCTGGTTCTAGCATCAGGCCACTCTCTGTGTCGTGGTGCAAATCAGAAGAAATGTCTTGTTTTGTATCATCCATATCAAAATTCGTTCTCAGTAATTCAACTTCGTTTGACTTGTCTGACAATACATTTTTTAAATTGTATCTCCGTGTGGTCGCTGGTCACCTCTGAGATTTATGCCATCCTGTAATTTCAGTTTTTTCTTAGTTCTCGCTTTGTAAGATATTTCTTCTGTGTACATACACATTGCTGTTTGCTGTACTCTTCATGTCATTCCTGAGAGAGTTTGATGGAGTTCGAACTGCTGTCAAACAACTGTCATGATGACAGTTCTTCACTGTAATCTGTCGTTTGTTCCCCAGATACGAAACTTTTCACATCTTCTTCGAAATCTTTATCTCGTAAGCATTCGTAATAAGTCTCTTTATCAATAATTCTTTCACTCTTGTTTATTATATATATTTAAATTTGTTTGTGAATATTTTTAAAAGTTCAATTTATAATCATTCATTACATTTTGAGAGATGTCAAAATTTTGTTTAACAGGCCCTCGAATTGGATCTTAATCAATATCGTTTAATTCAGCGTCGTCGGGACTGCTTTTAATTTTTTCCCAAAACCTTTCTATTCTTTCATTTAATTCTCTTCTCGTATGTGCGTTCAGTGTAATGATTGAATAAAATAGTTCGGACGTCATTTCGTATGACCTGTACTAAGTCTTTGTGAGTCGTAGGTTTCGTCTTCCTATAATGGTTTAGGTTACATAAAACTCTGAAACTTCTTTTTAGAATTAGTATACAAAGAGTTAATATAATCCAGTAATTCATTAACACTACGGTCGTATGATTCATCTGTCAACATGTCCGCCACTGTATTAATTTTCGCTTTTGTAAAAGCAACAGGTTTCCTTATGATCGTTTTTAATGCCCGCGTCAGAAAACTCTTTGTGTCACGATTTTCCATCAGTTCAGAAACTTTGCATCCTTTGTAGTGTTAGTTTCTGATTTCTTTATCTAGAATTCAGAAAAAGTTTTTAAATGCGGTGTCTTCGTAAATTTTAAGTATGTCAACGGTTTCTTGAATGAAATCCGTATAACTGTCCACGGTGGGTGCTTTAAAGACAAGTTTCAAGTTTTTATTTTCTTCAGTAATTGCCATGTAAAAGTTATGACCATTGTTTAGCTTCTTTATTTCTTCGGAGCGCTTGTCCATACTATATTTCTGAACAGTTTCTGGTACTGGATGGGATTTGAAGCGTAGCATCGTGTTAGTGGAAGATGAAAGATGTTTCTGATTCTTAGGTACTAAGGCAGTATTTGAATAGTCCTATGACACTTATTTCTACGAAGCATTATGCAGTTAGGTGTAGTTTTTTGTCATAAGGGTTAATCCTTATTTATTTATTTATTTATATATACTTTATTGCACATCAAGATTATAAATTAACAAAAAAGGAAACCACACAATAAAAAACACACAATTGGCGGCTTATTGCACAAATCTAGACGCTAGTTGCTAATTAAAAGTTCCAAATAGAAATCCAATTCCACTACCCGTGTAAAGAAGTCGAACCCAGTACCCCTAGACCCCGTGACATACGTATGGCTGATATGAACTGGTCCAGAAAAATTCCGAATCTTTTTTTTATCTGTTATAAACTAGTACTTGACTGCGATCCCGCCTGATGGTAAGCAATGATGCAATCGTTGATGGTGAGGCACACTAGTTTATTAAGAGACTATTCACTCTAGGCTAGAGTACTCTCGGACTCGAGGTGGCATCGACTGGAATCACAAATTCGATGAGATTGTAACACATCTAGTCACGTGACCCGCGCCGGATCAAGATGGCGGCGGCGGCGGCGGCGGCGTGTGATTGGTCGGCGGCGGCGGCGGCGTGTTTGGTCGGTGGAGGCGGCGGCGTGTGATTAGTCGGCGGCGGCGGCGGCACGCCGGCGCATTGTCCTCATTATCTGCATGCTTTTCTGAGTCTAAAACTATTCACAGAATGTGGTCTTCACATTTTGCACACTCAACTACTTCCATCGCCTGGTCTATTAGGGCGCACGGCCAACGACGTAGATTGACTTGGCAATCGGACTAAAGAATCCAATTTAATATACCTAATACGTATTACTTGTGATATACATGCGCATACCAAGTAAATCTAGGTCATCAAGGTCCCTTAAGAACGGACTGAATAAATAACCGACTTGGTATTACATTGATCTCACAACTTTTTACGGTAGAACTGAGTTGACAAAGCAACATGGACACAACCCACGGTTGATAATAAACAATAAAATTCCATGCGAATTTTTGTATATGATCATAGCAAGAATAGCCACGATTAGAACAAGGACTACGAAGGTGCCGCACGCGACTGCAGCAGCCTTCCAGTTATCACACAGATCCAAAGGCTCCATTGCTGAGAGACATTTGTCTCCGCACTTCACCAAACCAAAATCAAGAACATTTTTTCTCGATTTCATATAAGACAGGTCTTCAGAATTCCAACAGGCACATTGAAATCTGTTATTAGATAAATATAAACTTATATTCGCTTCTAGGAATTCCATTGGTATCTCTGTCAGAATATTGTTTGAAAAATCTATTGTTTGAACGTTTACTGACGGTTAAAATTACAGCGTATCATGCGCATGTCACAGCTACGTTACAATACGGTATCATATATTGGGGTAATTCTATAAATATAGACACGGTATTTAGGGCTCAAAAAATGTGTGTTAGGTCAATATGTGGCATTCAAAGCACGAAAAGCTGTAAACCGTATTTTGTGACTCTTCGTATATTATCAGTACCCTGTCTATTTATACATTCAGTCAAAAATTATCGGGAATGGATGATTTGTTTATGGTTCCAAATTCAAATTTGAGATTTTTTTGTTGTTGCTAGATTGGCACAATTGTTGTCCATTTTGGCGCGGAGTTTGAGTTGCATCTGTTATTTATATTAAATACAGTGCTGTTTTTAGTTATATCATATCTAGTGTGTATTGCGAATTTCATAATGGACAAAAACATCGAACAAAGAGTTCGGAGTCACTGTAAAAGTTACAGAAGGCTTACGGTGAATCGAATTTATCAAAAACTTGTGCTTATGAGTGATGTGATGGAAGGTTTGCCTCGCTCTGGTAGGCCATCAACATCTGCAATTGAAGTTAACATCGCCAAAAGTGAAGGAAATAGTGACTGAAAATCCTCATTCAGGTTTGAGAGAGATAGCCGCCGAACTTTCTGTATCTCACGAGTCGATCCATACCATTTTAACTAATCAATTGGGTATGAAACATGTTGCCGCTCGGCTAGTCCCAAAAGACCTGAATTTTTTCCAAAAACTCAATCGCATGAGAGTCGCTGAGGACATGCTAGAACGAGTCAATTCCGACCCAACATTCATGAAACGCATTGTTACTGGCGACGAGACGTGGGTTTACGAGTTTGACATGCAAACAAGTCAACAAGCTTCGAAGTGGCCTTCCAACTGAACCAAAACCGAAAAAACCACGTCAAAGTCGATCAAAGTCAAAGTCATGTTGAGTGTTTTCTTTGACTATCACGGTGTTGTGCATTCGGAATTCTTACCGGAAGGGAAAGAAAATTCTTGGATTTTGCACCACGATAATGCGCCTTCGCACAAGGCCATCATTGTGAACGAATTTTTGACCAAACATTCAACAAATAACATCGAGCAGCCACCATATTCGCCAGATATGGCTCCAGCCGACTTCTATCCTTTTCCCTAAACTCAAATTACCACTTCGTGGCACCCGTTTTCAATCTGTAGAAGATCTAAAGGAGAATTCGCGGCGAGAACTGAACTCAATTCCGGAAACAGCGTTTAAAAAATGTTTTGATGATTGGATTATTCGTTGGCGTAAGTGCGTTTCTGAAGGGGCATACTTTGAAGGTGATAAAATAAATTTGGATGAATAACAAAAATTTTGTGTATTATCTATTTTTTTTTCTTCCAGTAGTTTCTTGACAGAGTAGTATATGAAGTAGCTATATTAGTAAAACAAAATTTTCATTGGTTTGGAGTTTATAACAGCACGCGACATAGATATAAAATAAGTGGCAGACCACACAATAAAGCCATATTTCAGGTTTCTTAGGAATGGCTCCACGGGTATACAACAAACTGCCTAAATCTTTGCTAGAATGCGACGATGTTGACGTATAAAACAATATAAAACAATTGCACAATTTACTGCTAAATAAGACTTACTACACAGTGAATGAGTACCTGTTAGACAGGAATTTATGTGTACAATAATGACAAGGGTTACTTCTTTCTAAGTCCGACTTACTTTACTTAATCTACTTATTGTATTTATTTTGAGTTTGTTTTTATTTGTATTGACATTATTGTTTGACTATATTAATTTTGTTTTGTTTTGTGTTGACATTATTTGTAGGTATTAATCTCTAACATATATTAAGTACCCAAAATGTTTAATTTATTACAATTTTGCATGCCAAATTTGGTAAAACACAGTTTGTTGAGCATTCACATGACATCCAGAAATGTATAATTGATTGTACTGTGTTCTGCAATAAAGATTTAACTTTGACTTTGAAAATATTGGATTTCTTATAACGATTTTGGTGGCTTCTTTAATCCAAATTCTAACGATACTTTCTTTAAATACCTAATCATCTTCAGACATATTTTTAGGATTCCGTAGCTTAATGGCAAAAAACGGAACCCTTATGGATTTGTCATATCTGTCTGTCTGTCTGTCCGTCCGTCCGTATGTCACAGCCACTTTTTTTCAAAACTATTAGAATTATACTGTTGAAACTACCAAACGTAGATGTACCTTATGTACTTACCAAAAGTAGATGTATTCTGTGAACCGCATTAAAATGTTCACAAAAAAATAGAAAAAAAAACAAAAAAATTTGGGGGTTCCCCCATACTTAGAACTGAAACTTAAATTTTTTTTTTTAATCAAACCCATACGTGAGGAGTATCTATGGATAGGTCTTCAAAAATGATATTGAGGTTTCTAATATCATTTTTAGGGTTCCGTTAATATATGTAAACTAATCGTGTTTGGGATTATTGCAATTGTCAAGAGATGCGCTCTGGCTATAGGGCATTTAAGTTTGTTTTTAGTGACGGTACCGTAAATAAAAATTGAAAAAAAAAACGAAAGAAAGACACAATGTGGATCTGGAAATCCGACATCAAATTAAAACGAGCACAGTACTAGTCCATCGAAACATTTTCAAACAAAATAAATAGTAGAATCAACTGCATAAAAAATAAACACGCTTTATCTAGGAAAGTACCTAGTGCGCAGCGAGGTGCGGGATGCAGCGAGCGGCGCACTATGGATTTATCGTAGAACAAGGGCTGATCATAATACTTTTTTTAAATTTTTGCCTTAATTTCTTCCTAAAGAGTCGTACTATTATATGCAATTCGTTTTTTAACAGTTCATTATAGAAAACTTTGATAAAATTGCATTAGGACTCAACAGTACGACGATGAATTGTAACCTTAAATTAGGTATGTTCAGAGTTAAATATTGAGCACTTGTGAAATAAGAACCATATAGTGTGTTATATACTTAGAAAGGGTATTTTATGTGAATTGTAAAACTGTAGTTAATTTTATAATTAATGATAAAATATACCTGTCATAATTATTTACGTAAAATGCTAGAAAAAAACAATTGTTTTGACTTCAACGAGACTTTTGGTAGTTAGCTAACTACCAAAAGCTTGCCTAAGTTCTAAATTCAATCTTATGTGCTACGCAAGGTCTATCTAATTGAAATATGCAAAAAGAAAATCTTGCGCATATTTGCGCTTTTATTATTATTATTATTTCCTTTATTTTTCTATTTAACAATGAAATGAAAAAAAATTAAAAAATGTAAATTATATATTTACATTTTTAAATATTTTTTTAAAAAGCATTTAAAAAAAACAAAAACATTTAAAAATATAAAAATTATTATTATTCTCATTTATTCATAAATATTACATATAAATTACATTTTTAAATATTTCAATATAAAAAAAAACATTTAAAAATATAAAAAATAGTTACCCACCGGTATCGGGAACAGGGTCCAAGCTACCGGCGGTCAGGGCTCCAGAGAAAGGAACCTCCTAACAATACGAGCCGTGTCCAGGAGTACCGCCCTCTGAATCAAGCCCTTGATCCAGCTACCTAACGCGAGCCTCCTCAGATGCTGGTCGAGGCTCTTGGCTATTAAGCCATTACCCGACACGACTATCGGTACAATGATTGCCGAGTCTACATTCCACATGTCGACAACTTCGCGAGCCAAGTCGATATACTTGATTTGTTTATCTTTCTCAGCTTTCACGAGGTTCTCGTCATGCGGAACGGATATATCAACAATCATTGCACGCCTCTCGCTTCGGTCCACCACCACTATATCAGGCTTATTGGCTACAATAGTCCTGTCAGTGATGATGGACCGATCCCAGTACATTGTGATATCGCCATTATCGAGAACTGGGTCGGGCACATACCTGTAGTACGGCACCTCCGATTCCACAAGTGAGTACTTCAGAGCAAGTTGCTGATGGATAATCCTGGCTACAAGGTTGTGTCTATGCAAGTATTCCCCGTTAGCTAGACGAGAACAACCTGAAATAATGTGGCGGATCGATTCACCCGGACGGTGACATGCCCGACAGATGTCAACCGTACCGTCCTTCACAATAAATCTTCGGTAGTTCTTCGTCATGATAACTTCGTCCATAATTGCACAGACAAAACCTTCGGTTTCCCCAAAGAGGTCACCGACGCGCAACCAGGCTACGGACGCTAGTTGGTCTACATCGGGCCCATGAAGGGCCCGGAAAAAGCGTCCGTGCAGTTCCTTACTCTGCCATACTTCCTTGCGATCGTTAGTGTCAAGCACTACAGGTTTGCGCCAGTTCTCGTTAGCCGAGGAGAGCGGGGTGAGTCCCTTGTCCACTGCTACTACATCACGATGCATACCCACGTCGGTGGCTAGGAAATATTTCCTGAGACTGCATACCTCGCGATTGTGCAGGGTCTTAGCATTTAAAAAGCCTCGACCCCCACACTTCCGCGGGATATACAGTCTCATCACCGATGACCGTGGGTGATGCATTCGGTTTGCAGTAAGCAGTGAACGAACTCGCCTGTCCAGGGCGTCCAGTTCTGTTTGAGTCCATTTGAGTACGCCGAAAGAGTACATCAATACCGGCATGACCCAACCGTTGAAGGCGCGCACCTTGTTTCCGCCTGAAAGAAGGCTATTGAATACCTTCTTCAGGCGTCCAAAGAAGCGCTCCCTCAACGATTGCTTCATGTCAGTGGCATTGATACCTAAAGCTTCCGACATACCCAAATACTTATAGGTTTCAGTTGCAGAGAGGGATCTCAGGCTTATGGAGTCCGAGAGTTGAGTACTCACGGACTCCACAATCTCCCCTCGCTTTACATGCATGACCGCACATTTGTCCACACCAAACTCCATCCTGATGGCACTACTGAAGGTTTCAGTTACCTTCAGTAGCTCCATCAGTTGAAGCTTGTTGGGGGCAAAAAGTTTCAAGTCATCCATGTAAAGGAGGTGAGATGTAACCTGACCACCTCTCTTCAACTGATAGCCTAGGCCTGAATTCTCCAGCAGTGTGCTTAGAGGATTCAAGGCTAGGCAAAACCAAAGCGGACTCAAACTATCACCCTGGAATATACCCCGCTCAATCCTCACCGGTTCACTGCTCCTCTGAATATTTCGACATCCTGGATAGCGAAGGACCGTCCTCCATTGCCTCATACACGACATCAGGAAGGTGCGTAGTGTTGCATCAATTTTGTACAATTCTAGCACCCTCATGAGCCATGTATGAGGAACTGAGTCATAGGCCTTCTTATAGTCTATCCAACATGTCGACAGATCCTTTCGGGAGCGCCGAACCTGTTGGCTAATGGCCATATCAATGAGGAGCAGCTCCTTAGTACCACGGGACCCTTTCCTACATCCATTCTGAGAGGCAGACATGATTGAATTATTGTCAATATGGTTGTTAATCTTATCTCTCAAAATAGATGTAAGAACTTTATAGACCGTAGGTAAGCACGTTATCGGTCTATAATTTTTAGGTTCCGCGGTACTACCTGATTTGTGGAGCAGGTGGGTAACTCCTGTTGTTAGGAACTCGGGTAGTGAACTAGACTCCAAGGCAGCCTGGTACTGAGATGCCAAACAAGCGTGCGACCTTTGAAGCCACTTTATCCAAAAGTTGTGCAGTCCGTCCGGCCCTGGAGATTTCCAATTAGGCAACGGACGGACTGCACGGGCCACATCCTGGGGGCTGATTGTGATTGCCCCCATTTCTGTTATCGGTTTATTATTATTATTATTGTTGTTATTGTTGTTTGTTATTGTTGTGTTTTATTTTTTGTGTTATGAAGCGTCATGTGACAAGACATCCCAAATGAATTTTCACGAAAACTAAATAAATGACTATTGTAGTAGGTTCTAGTGGTAATATTGTACGGGTTTGCATATCTTCTAGTTGTAATAAAGAATGTGACATGATACACATCATCTTTATTCAATTTTGATATAAAAAGTTGGCCATAGAACACCCAACACCACAATCTCTATAGTTCGTTATTATTTTATTCTCCAAAATAATGATTACTTTTATATTGGGGTTTTTTAATTATTCTAGACATTATTTGATTGTTACAAATTTAGAGCGATAAAAATATTTCAGCCCTATCAACATTTTTACCTGAAAATTATCATATTTAAAAACTAACTTACAAGCGGTATTATGTGATTTTCACCAGAAATTGTTTTTGTCATTTGTTGTTGTTGCACAAGTTTTACAGGTAAATTTCTGAAAGCCAATATTAGTTGGTTGTACACAGAAATTTCTATAGATAACTCTGCCTGCTTTAACAACAGGAGAAGACGCCCAATGCTACAACAATTTTAGACCACATCATTCGAGAAAATGTTCAAGATCGGCAGCAAATAAAGATATATTTCATACATTACTGTCTAAGTACATGGGATCTAAGATACATAACAAGTATTCACAAAATATCTAAAAATAATGTCAAGGAACGAGCCTAAGACAC
Source organism: Mythimna ferrago (assembly GCA_910589285.2). Taxonomy (NCBI): domain Eukaryota; kingdom Metazoa; phylum Arthropoda; class Insecta; order Lepidoptera; family Noctuidae; genus Mythimna; species Mythimna ferrago. The sequence goes on from OU342700.1 coordinate 13,595,702, forward strand.
TCTGCAACTCTTGAGAGTGATTCAACTAATCACGGATCCTGACACTTTTCAGGTATAAAAATTGCCTAAATTTATTTATTTACTTTTTAGGTGTATAGGTAAATAAATTAATGTGCTTGATTGAAGCAATTCAGGATATTTTGTTTGAACCATTTTTTAGACTGATTTTATTATGAGTAAAAACTATAAATACTTTTTTATTTATTTATTATTTATTTATTTAAACTTCATGTACAGTAGTGGTACATAGGCGGACTTAATGCAACAAGGCATTCACATTCATAAAAATCATCATTCATATCATACATATCATCCATACATTCATTCATTCCATATTATCATTTTCATTTCATTCATTTTTTTTTTTCATTTTTTTCCATTCATTTCATATTTCATTCATTTCATTTTTTTTTTTGTTATATTATTTAAGTTTATTTTATTGTGTTTACATCCTACTTCGTAGAAGGCATTAAAAAGAGATAAAAACCACATTGTAGTGAATTTAAAATAACATACGTACGGTTTTTTGACATCATCGCGAATTTAGACGCAAGTAAAACCGCGAGTAAACCCTAGTGCTTATTAAATGTATACCTACCTATTTAAATACCTATAGTATGTACTATGTCACTGCGAAATTTCAACTCTTTATCTATAAAAATAAAGGAGATATAGATTTTTAATCAGCAAACGACCCATATTTTCCATAGTGCGGTGGTGGTGTTGGGCGTAGGTACTTTAGTCAGAGAACAACAAATCAGTGGCATAAACTTGCTCCGTGGACATAAAGACACTAAGTTGCGAGTTGTTTTAAAAGATCACTGATTGAATAATTAATCACGTAATATCACATTACAATTAGAATTTAAATCATCAACAGTCAAATTTTTAAATTTTCATAGTGTCCCCCGTTGTGCACTATGCACAAGTGACATCGTCTTATTAAATTTTCACGGACTCGTCTTAACAAGTCCCCATCTGCCATTCATTTAAGTTGGTCGAAGGCATTAAATATTTTAATTTTTAACTCTTTCACAGTGTACACTTCTCGCGCACATCTTGTTTTTTACGGCCCCCCACAAAAAGAAATCCAGTGGTGTCAGGTCTGGTGACCGTGCTGGCCATCGAATAGGTCCAAAACGGCCAATCCACTGCCTTTCAAACATATCCGTTAGTCGCTGTCTAACAGGCACTACGGAATGGGCGGGCGCACCGTTCAATTGATACCACAGTCGTCTATACACGTCCAAAGGTAAATCGTCCGTATAGTCTGACACTGGGCCACTAAGAATTTCTCTGTATTTAATGTCCCATCAATAAACACTGGACCTATTATTTTGTTCCTATGAATCCCAGTCCAGACATTTAGTGAAAACCGGTACTGGAATGAAGACTCACGGCTTAGGCGCGGGTTTTCGTTACTCCAATATCTTAGGTTTTGTCTATTCCAAACTCCATTTCTTGTAAGAGTGCTCTCATCTGTCCACATAATATTAAATAGGAAGTCTGGGTCATCTGATATTTTGTCGAGAAGCCATCATATCTCTGGATAACAGTTGTTGAACTTTTCTGAACTTGTAAGGTCGCCGTGCTTGCCATTTCAAATTTCTATGGACAGTTCTGTGACTCACTTGAAACCGCCGCGCTGCTTTCCGAAGGCTACAAGTCGGGTTGTTTTCAAAATGTTGTAATATCCGGTCCTCGATACTTGAATTTGAAGACACGCCCTCTTCTTTAGAAACCAAAGGCCGATTCTCTCGTAACCTCTGAATGGCCAGGGTTTATTTACGGCTGTTGGTACTTAGGGCACGTTCTTGTGTTACCGTATCTTTCCCGATATCTACGCAATGCAAAAGCCGCATTTTGGTGACATTCTCCGTACTTAAGTACCATGTCGGTGTAATCGGCAGCTGTGTACCTTATTTGAAGCATAATTAAACTAAAAAACTTACAAACCTAACCTAAATCACAAAACTAGCTACCTAATAAATGCCTAAATAACTAATATTACACTAACACTTAACAATAAGTCACACTAACCTATGCACACTATGCACTAATCCAACTATCATAAATCGTCTGCAATCACAATAACAACAAACTTTTCATAAAATCTCGACAATGCGTGCGCGGCTCGTCTTGTGATAAAAAAGTAGCCCCTGTGCTCTCCTCAAAGGGCGACGCTATGCACTGACTGACTGACATAGTTACTGAGTCAAGGACTATTTGCTTGAAAACATCCGCTCACAAACACACTCGCAATTTTCTATGCACCTCTGATGCATTATTTCCGTAAGTAATATTTCTTTTTCTTTATAGTTGTAGTATTTTGAGGGAGTAAGCAGGGCGCGTCAGAGTGGGATCGTATGACATCTTTCTCTGTCTTTCAAGCATATTGAGACGTAGAGAATAGAATCGTTCGTTTTTGCACAGGTTTTTGACCTTACAATGTTTACTATTATTAAAATCAAATCAAATCAAATCAGTTTATTGCAAACATGTTGTACAGTGGTTGGAATAAAAATAAAGAGTTTCAAACATGCACCCTGTAAGGGCACTGCAAAACAAATAAATTTCAGTAAAATAAAATACAATTTAAAATTCAGTTTCAGTTTTATTACGAAATAAAAAATAATTTCCTGTGGCTAAAGTATTCATTGGATTTGGTTGATTTTTTGTGTACGGGTAAAGAACATGCCATTTGTATAAAGTTGTAGGAAATTCACAGGAATTTTAGAAATTTAAAATCAGGATCGTAGCTTGCACTGTATCAGTTTTAATTTGCCAGTCATGACATACAAATATCATGGCGGTGGTTGATATTTAACGCCTGATAAAAAACTTATAGCTAATATTTATTTATCTAATTATTGCTAACTTAAACTAGTGGTGCAGAATTGAAGTGAGGCTTCAACACCATTCTTTACGTGGTTTAGAGGAATGTCAATCGTCCTGCCTCACATTGTATTAAAGAAGAAGTGTAGATATATATGTTTATATTTAGAAATATATAAGTATGTTTATCAGTGGTCTAGGACTCATAACACAAGCTCTGCTTAGCTTGAAACTATTGTGGCCCTAAACGTGCACTTACCGTTCACTGCGTTCGTGTGCACGTCACCTAGTGTGTGAACAAACTAAAGCCATTTGAAGTAATTACACACTAACTGCTTTAGCTGTTTTAACTGAATCATTTCTTCTTTAGTTAATTTTTAGTATATAATTATGTGAGGATTTATACCTGAGTTGATTTGAATTTAAGTTGGTACCCAACGCCTGCTCAAATAAAATGAGCAAATCAACAGTGCCTGTTATTAGTCTCAAGTAGTTGTGAAGTCTATGTGTACACTTGCATGTGCTACTGTGCTACTGTGTACTAGCTGTATTCTTAGGTTAGAAGAGTCGTTCAAAGTTTTAGAACAATTTTGGATCCAATTGTTCGGATACTTTGAGTGACAATTCTATCCATTACGATCGTCACCGAGCCGGATTTGTAATTCAATCGTAACATGTTTTGTAATCCTACTCTTACCTTGCCCTTTTATTTATTCATTTAATTCATTAAACCCCAAGCAAATGCTTGCGCTATTATTGTCTTTCTATTGTGTCTCTAATTGACTCGATTGAAAAGTTAATTCAAACAGAATGGTTTTAACTAATTACACTTTTTATATACCTACATGAAGTACATAGATAGCAGATTTTAAACTACAATATAAGACAATAATTCAAAGCTGGGAATGAAGGCATGATGTTATATTAATACACTGTTTAATTCACTTCAATGTTTTCTGTGCATGTAGTTCTATGCTGTGTCGTAGCCTCGTAGCGCTACGAGCCGCTACGGCGTAGCACACAATCGAGTCGAGCGTAGCAAGTAGTTAGCGGTGTACTCATTGATTAATTCAATGTAAAAAACTAATCAGAATATTTTTATTTCACATAGACACTTATGACGACATGGGCACTTATTAATCCTAGTGCGGCAACGTTATTTAAATAAGAAATACGCTTCTGATATTTAAGAAAAGATGAAAAGAAAATGAAGGTCTAGAGACTTTTGAAGGAAAAACGAGATGAGATATTTATTCTCAAAGAGTGTGAAGTTCACGTTGGTATTATACCAATTTTTTGCCCGTGGTTTGCTCGCATTAATGTAGATTTCTCAAATACAGTAGTTTTTCTCTGTCTAATGGTACTCTGTGTTTATTTTTGTACCGTTGTTTTAGGAGAGAAATCATCAAATAGCTTCTCCAACTCTTTGTGGAGAGAGAGAGCGCGTCAAACTTACTGACTACAACCCACCTGTGTCCCTTCAGTAGCCCTCAGCGACCCGATGGTAACCTATGATGTACCCACTGTAGCGACATCTATGGCGTCACATAAGAACTAATCCTACAGCGCGCAATCAAAGTTCTCCGCGCGATTTGAACATTATATACGACAGCCCAAAATCATCTATCGGGTTGTCTAATGTTTACCCGAAGATTATATACCATAATCATCATATTCCCGAATTTCATTTGCCCGAATGTTTTGTTTGCCCTAAAAGACATATGACATACTGTTAATTGCCCGAAACTTGGATACCATAAGATACGAGTGCCATACGTATTGTTTTTCATATATTTAAATTTTAAGTGCCATAATAATTATTTATTTATTTATTTAATGTTCATGCAACACAAAGTACGTAGGCGGACTTAATGCCTTAGGCATTCTCTACCAGTCAACCTAGGGTGGTGAAGAGACAATATGGTAGGCGCATAAAAAGAACATTTTGGTATTAAAACAAGAGTAAAAATTATACATAATTATAGATAAAATACACACACATATGTAATTATCAAACATAATATTTAAACGCCATAATTATTATTAGACATAACATTTAAATGCCATAATAATTATTAGACAAATATTTAAACGCCGTAATACATGCACCTAACCAAACTATTTCTGTGTGGTTTATAAAAAAATAACCACGAAGGGGATGGCGGCGCCCTTCTAACCTAACCTATCCGAGTCGGAGTGCCCTGCGGGCTTGCGGACAGTGAGGAATGGGTAGCTCGCTGTCCGGCCGTCCGGTAACCGTCCGGACCAAGCCCAAGTCGTCGACGGCGCGCGCTGTTCCCGCGCGCCTCAAGGAGTTGTCAGCAACAGCAGGGACCCAGCCGGGTCGAAGCCTACTGGGGCCAGGGTTATCCGAAAGGGCGCTCGAGCCCCGGTATGAAGGCTTGAAGGAACGGGATGGGTTTTTTAGTCAGTAAGAGTCTGACACTATCCTCCGTTCCGCCCAAGAGCGGGGGTTGTCATAAGATGATTTTTCCCATCGAAAAAAAAAAAAAAGTTGGTGTGCCCTAAAGTCCCGATTGCATCCAGTTTCTCCTGATATAACAACCGTTACATACCCAATATCGATGGCAAATGATGTTATGGCATATGATAATTATGGCATGTGATAATTAGGGCATGTGATAATTAGGGCTTACAATGATTATGACAAATGATGTTATGGTAAGTGACTTTATGGGAAACAAAGCTTCAAGCACGTGACTAATATAGCAAATCAGAGTAGGGCAAATGAATATTACGTCGTATAATATTATGGCTGTTAACTATTATGGCAAATGATATTAGGGTAAATAAAATTCGGGCAAACGGCGGTATAACCATCTATCGGACAATTGCCCACCAGACTATAACACCTGTCTGATCGGAGGATCCTCCCTTTTCAAAGGAGGTTTGCAGAACTTTACTCTCTGTTCCGCATACTTCAAGACCACAATTACTGACAACGTGTACGCGAAATGACGCCTCTTTTGTTTAGAAATAGCCCGAAAAGAAACTAATTGTTATTTATTACTTTTATCAAATCAACAGTCTTTTAACACGCAGTCACGTGGATGAAACCGAGGCACAGGAAATAGTCATGATAAACATATTGCCAAAAAATGAAGTTGGTTTACTATCGCCGGAAACCATGATAAGCTTATCAGTGTGCGAAAATTTATATTTCAAAATAATGTCAAAGTGTAATCGGTATTTAACCACAAAAACTTGCTTATCAAATAAACTTTGTTACAACAGGAAATAACTTTATGGCACCAACCAACACTTTACTTTAATAAACTACGAGCGGTCACCGGGAGTGGACGTCTCATCTACTGAACCCAACTTGTCTGAAGAAGATGCATAGCGCGCGTATTTTGGTGTTGTTAGCACTGTTTGTGAAACATGTGCACTTATTCTCTTGGGGTAAGTGAGAGTTATTTTATTATTTATTATTGTTAGTTTTATTTAAGGATGAACGGCAAAATTTTTAATGCATAAGAAAATCGTAATCCGGTTGCAGTTGCAGCTGCCAGGAAATCCACATGAAGTAGTCATTACCAAACAGGCGTGTTTTCAACGTAGTCTCTAACATTATAATATGTTTTTTTGACAAGGACATGCTTATTTGGGTTTTAAAATTTGCCTCGCTACGTTCTGTAACCGTATTTCGCAACTTGTTATAAAAGCGTATAATTTATTTGCTTGTTTTAGCTAATCTCCATTTGGATAATACAATGTAATGTTTACTACGCATATTATTTAATTATGAAAATCACTTCTATTTTTGATAATACTCAAGTTTTTGCGAACATGCATAATACACTCTACTTTAAGTAATTTTGTTTTAGGCGAAAACGGTAAATTATTCTGGCATAACAGAATCTTAATCATGACGTAAATTCGTAAGGGTGAAAAAAAAATCAAAAAAATCAATATCGGTATAAAATCATGATGAATTTTCTGATTTCTGACCAATAGGCGGTAACAGTAGGGTGACCGGTTTTCCAACAGTTTCATTTCCTATTGTTTGAAATATTACGAATGTCCATAAAACATTTTCAAAGAACTAGACCAGTTATTATTTAACGTAAGTTATGAGTACCTATGTGTTTAGACTATTGAGTGGTTTCTGAACCGCCAAAGCCAAGCTTTTCCTTCCACACGATATCAGAAACTCATAGGCCGTGTCGCCAAGATTTGAATTCAAATTCAAAATATTTTATGTCACATATGCCTACATGGGCACTTATAAAACGTCAGAAGCTAGTGCACGGTTCCAAATTGGTCGTTTCCTATGGAGAAGACCCGGCAAGAAACTCCATGGTTACTCTTTTAAAAAAGTGGTTGTTGATACAATATTTCCATACTACAGTAATAATAGATAATACAGAGTCTTTCAACCAAAAACTTTGTTTTATAAAACAAAATAAAACCATAAATTTTGAGGAAAATGAATAAAAAATTTATTGTATTACAAAAAGAAAATTTTGGTAATTATGAATGAAAAATGATATCTGGCAAATGTCCACCACGACCACGCTGACAGATGTTTCGTATTCGTATTCTTTATTGTACACAAAAACAAAAAAAAATACAAACAAAAAAAACAGGACATTTGATGTACATAGGCGAGCATAGGCGAGATGTTGATTCTTTTATCAATATTTTCGAAAAAAAAAAACGGCCCAATCACGCCTCCAGACCACATAGCGCACCACTGTGACACGTTGAGCATGCAAAGGCTTCTTAATCTTCTTCTTAAGGCTTTTACGATTTCCAGAAGCCTAATTGGTGCAATTTTGCTTGTTGACGTACCCTGACAAATAAAAATGGGCTTCGTCTGAATAAATGATTTTTTTTTTCAGAAAAAACACGGCGATTTGAATGGTCGGTCAGGTTCAATTCCTGCACCAGTTGAATCTTGTAAGGCTTCAAAGCTTTCGCGTTTGCCTTGTTGTGCTTTTGGATATCCCCAATTGTTGAGAACGTCGTGAAATTGACAAATTTTGATCTTCTTCAATACTGTGGCTCACGGCGGCGATGTTTTCTGTTGAACGACCTGGTCGAACACGGGTTGCTGTTGGCACATTTTGTACCGAGCCTGTCGACTCAAATGTCGCAACCAGGGTAGGGTAGCCAGCCTTTCGGTGTTTTACAGGAGGCATTTTGGAGAGTGTGCGCAGGAATTGCATGACTTGATTCCGCCATCGCAATTCTACCATCGGACAACCCGACGTACGGCGAATATTCACCCTTACGTTGTTGAAACCTCTACGGTCCGGACTAAGCGTTTCGCCTCGTCGTTTATACCGCGTACGTCGAAGGACTGGAACAGTCTGCCTGCTGCGGTCTTCCCGTCCGATTATAATTTGGGTGTCTTCAAGGCTAGAGTGAATAGGCTCTTAATAAACTAGTGCGCCTCACCATCAAAGATTGCATCGCTACTTACCATCAGGTGGGATCGCAGTCAAGCACTAGTTTATCTCAAATAAAAATAAAAAAAAATAAAAACCAAATTCTTAATAGCGGTCTCAGAAGGACGATTATGGTGTCCGAAAATATCACGAATTTTACGAAATGTAACTTTAACAGAACGACCATTTTCATAGTGAATTTGAATTATTTTAATGCGATTTTCGAGCGAAATTGAATTCATTGTAACAATTGCCTAAGCACCTACTACGAATACCGCCAAAAACGACATGTCAAAACTATCACGTTCTTGGTTTTGCCCCATTTGAAAAACAAAGTTCTTGTTGAAATACCCTTTACGTAAGAACAGTGTAAATACCCAAAAGCACAAAAAAAGAAAGAAATAATAATAATAATAAAAAAAGTGAGTAGTAATAAGAAGAAACCTAAGAATTCATGGAGTCTACAGCGTTCTCACAATCACATTTTTAAAGAAGAGGCTATATAAAAAAGGCTAGAAAAAAATTTACAACTATCAATAAAGTGTTAACAATATTACCAACGAATTTAAGATAGTTGAAGTCTAAATAATTTAAAAAGTATTGCAAAAGCAATGTGTTAGAAAACTAAACGGGAAAAAAATGTACATATTAAAACAACATGGAGCAGTTAATAGACAAAATATTAATGAGTTACCAGGGGGCCACATGTGCAGAGGTAGTCATTGCCAAACAAGCGTATCTTTGACATAGTCCTTAACCTTGTAATATGCTTTTTTGGTTAGGACACGCTTGATATGAGATTTGAATTTTCCCTCACTAAGTTCAGTTACCGCCTTTGGCAGCTTATTATAAAAGCAAATGCTGTTTACTAAAAATGACTTGCTAGTTAAGACTAGCTAGTCTCCATTTGGGTAAGACAATTTCTTGTTTATTTTGCGTGTTTTTTTTTTTTGTGAAACTCGCTTCTAATTTTAAAGAGTCCTAAGTTTTTACGAACATACAAAATGCTTTCCAAGATATAAAGAGAAGGCAGAGTAATTATATCGATTTCTTTGAATTTATTTCTGAGAGACTCGCGTGGGCTCATTTTATAAATAGCCCGGATTGCTCTCTTTTGTAATAATATATGAAAATTGAGTCTACATCAACTGCAGATCCCCACAGTAAAATGCTATAAGACATAAAACTGTAGAAATAAGCATAGTAAACTAACCTAGCTGTGGCTACATCTGTCAATTGCCTTATTTTTCTTACTGCATATGCAGCTGAGCTTAATCTTCCCGAGAGAGTTCTAATATAAGCACCCCACTGCAGTTTAGAATCGATAGTTATACTTAAAAATACAGTTTCTGTAATAACATCCAGTTTTTTGCTGTCAAGAATTAGATTGACGTTAACTTGAGGGACATTTGGCAATGAAAACTTTATTCATTTAGTTTTTATTTTGCATTTAATATGAGATTATTAGCTGCAAACCATTTCAAAAGAACAGTCAGACTTTCGTTGACATGCAAGACATCCCCATCTTTCCTGTCTACTTTAAAAATAAGAGAGGTGTCATCAGCAAATAGAATTATATCGGATAAATTAGCCATCATGAAGGGAAGGTCATTAATATAAACTAAAAAAAGGAAAGGGCCTAGAATTGAACCTTGAGGCACGCCTATCTTTAGTAAAGACCCTGAGGACGTCACCCAATCAATGTTTAACTTTATGCACAAATTAAAAACGTTGAACCAAGATGCGACCTATATGCTTTGGGATCTTCTATTACTCAAATAAGACTCAAAGGGAGGGTTTTTGTTCGAGGTTGGAAGTCAGCAAATAAATTCTGCCGCTCAGGATGGAGCCAGAGGGCGTGTCAGACTTTCACTGACTAAAACCCACCTGTATTCTTTCAGTAGTTTTTACGTTCTAGGGTCACGGACAAATGTCACAAGATCGGAGGGGGATATAGTGGCATATGACAGGAATTTAATTTACCGTCGAGCGCGCGGTTCCTAAACAAAAAAACCACGGATGACCTTTTCTTGCCGATGCCAGGCAAAGTTTCTTCGTTCGCTACGACAACCATCTTGCTCGGCTTGCCAGTCGTCAATAAGTCTGTACTGACTTTTGCGAAGAAACCACACCACGTATTTGTCACGTATTTTTCAACCCCCATTCCCTCGTGATCTAGGTTGAATGGGTTAAAAACTCGCAAAAATATCATTTGACCAACGCATTTCCTTCCAGTTAACCTTAGGTTAATGAAGAGACCAAAATATATGTATATTTTAAGGTTCATCTGTCTGTATCTATCAGTTATGTTGGCACAAAACGTATCATAGGCGTAGAAATAATCAAAACTAGTACAAATTAAAGTTCTGCAAACTCAACTGACAGACGTGATACTAGGAACTTTGTTGCATCACTTTTTCTCTCAGCCCAAATAGTGGGAAATCGTCAAAACTTCGAATATAAAAAAATCTCGTGTCACAGAGTTTATTGCCAAACTCCTCCGAAGCGGCTTGACCGATTCTCATAAAATTTTGCATGTATATTCAACAGGTTTGGGAAAAGGACATAAACTTTTTTTTACCCTCCTATCCGTAACCCCCATTTTTTCCGAAACGGCTCGACCGATTCTTACAACATTCCATTTCATGTATCTAAAAATCGGACTTAGACTATTTTTTACGCACCTACCTCCAATGTTTTTTCTTGCGAACGGCAAGCAGTGGATAGCTCACAGTCCAATCGTCCGGTAACCGTCCGGACTGAGCCCAAGGCGTCGGCGTCGCGTATTGTTCCACGCGCGCCTCAAAGAGTTGTCAGCAAACCACAGGGGCCTTGAAAGTAAGATTCGGCCTCGGTACGAAAGACAGGAGTGGACAAGAACGTAAACGCAGGCCTAGAACGTAAAAGAAAACTGAAGGACATAGGTGTGGTATCAGTACAAGTGTGTCCTACTCCACCCTAGAGCGGGAGAAGTCATTGGATGTTCCCCTTGATTTTACTACATGAAAATTATATTAATTTAAGTCATATACTATACTAGCTTTTGCCAGCGGCTTCGCCCGCGTACATAAAATATACTCTATGCCACTCAGGAAGAAAGCAGCTTTCTAACCGTGAAAAAAATTTAGCAATCGGACCAGTACTTCCAGAGATTACCTCCTACAAACAAAAAAAAAACAAACTTTACCTCTTTATTATATTAGTGTAGATTATACTTGCGTACCGCCTGCCTCAGTGACAATCGGTCGTACTGATGCCGTAGTTTATTCACTTTGTGTTACAAATTAAATATATTGTTGGTAGCGTCTTGGGCGTCCATTGATTACAGACTCTGTGTCAATCGTATTCAATTCAATAAGGCACTCTCTTACGGTTTCTCTCTGACTTAAGTGAGTCTGACAGAAATTAGAATTCAATATGTAATTTTCTAAACAATTAAAAACAACGACGTATCTCCCGGAATTTCAAGTTGCTAGTTCAGATAAATACTTTAAAAAAAGCGGATGAGGCGACGTTTTATAATATGGTTTCGTTGAGAATAAATAACGAGATTCATTTCACGTTGTTACGAGCCCCTCCGCCGGCATAGATTATGTTGAAGAAAAGGAACATCACTGCAGAAGAACAGGTGTTTCCAAATTATAAAATGAGTCTAAATAAGTTTCAGACTAGATAATTAGATTTTTTTTACGCTTAAAAATATTTTTTTGAAAAGGTCAAACAGTAAAGGCCACCCAACACCACACAACATTTGCAATCAGCACTTTTTATAAAGGTTACTAACAACTTAGTATGTGACCATTATAATTGCATATTTGTTATAACATGATAGGTACCACACAAGACCGATCTCAAAATGTGGTTTGAAAATGTCTTGGAAAACAAAACCTCATTTCTTCATCGGTACTCGGATTTAATTAGCTCTAAAGTCATATTCAACCTTTTCTTTTTCTTGGGCCACGTAGTGCTTTTACTATTATCACGATGGGCCTCAATAACAGTAAAATAAAAGTACATTAAATAGTACCTACATAATTGGATTTTTTAAATTTTAGACACGTCTTTTTTAATTTTTTGTTTTAACAATTTTTATACATAATTTCCTTGAAAAACAGTTTGATGACGATTTACTCCTGCTTTTTAATAAAAAGTGGCCAAGTGCGAGTCGGACTCGCCCATGAAGGGTTCCGTAGCAGCAAGTAACATAATATAAAAGTTTTTACCTATAGTTGTTGTATATTTAATAATAGTGTATTTTTTTTAGATTTACGACGTACTAGCTTTTGCCCGCGGTTTCACCCGCATACATAAAATATAGCCTGTGTCATTCAGGAATAAAGCTGTTTTCTATCGGTGATAAAATTTTCGCAATCGGACCAGTACTCTCAAAGCGTAAATTTTGCGTGAAAGAGTAAGAAACATACATCCAATCATCCATACATACAAACTTTCACGTTTATAATATTAGTATGTACAAATAAAGGAATGATTGGGATCAATGTATTTGACACTTGCTGTCAATGTGTTTGATAGTTGCTGTCATTTGCCAGTGGGTTAGAAAATTATCCCAAGGGAACATAATCCCAGGATAGAAAGTATTCTATGTGTTATTCTAGGACATGGTCTACCCGTGTACCATGTCAAGTTTCATCGGAACCCGTTCAGGAGTTTATGCGTGAAAGAGTAACATACAACCATACATCTATACATACAAACTTTCGTATTTATAATATTAGTAGGAAGTAGGATGAATATAAAGGTTGATCAATATTGCGCTGTATGGCGTTTTGTTGTCCAGGCATTGGTCAGAACAACGCGGTCGCCGCGGAGTGGTGTCAGCTCCGAGGCGGCCGCTAACTGCATGTCTTGGTAGCAAAATCTCTTAACTTCATCTTTCATTGCCGATTTCAGTACTTTCACTTGATAAATATTCTTTTTAACCGACTTCGAAAAGGAGGAGGTTCTATGTTCGGCTAAATGTTTTTTTTTTTTCGTTTTTTTTTTGGTTTGTTTTTTCACCGATATATCGGTCAATTGTGGACCGATTTAAAAAAAATATTTTTATGATTGAAAGGTTATGCTACCAAGTTGGTCCCATAGAAATATTGTTATGATCTGATCATGAACTTCCAAGATATGGAACAGAACTCCTCATAGAATCACAGCAGAACTGTCGTTACAAGTAAAAATGCTTTGTTTATACGCGTTACAGTCAATGACTGAGTGAAAGAAAAAGGGAAGGGGATGTATCGAACTGATCTGTTGATGAAGCCAGAAGGTAAATTAATGTAGGTAATCTAACCGTGTTTTGATTATTAGAATCGTTATGAGATGCTCTCTGGCCATAAGGTATTTAGGTTTGTCTGAGCGGTACTTTTTAGTGGTGGTACCATAACTAAAAAGTATAAAATAAAAAACTTAAAAAAAAATATAACCGACTTCATTGTTAAAAAAACACTGAATAGTATAAAATAACTTTAATTTCGGAAGTCGGTGTAGCGAAGAGACAAAACTATTATAGAAACACCGACTTCCGAAATTAAAGTTATTTTATACTTATCAGTGTTTTTTTTAACATTGAAGTCGTTTTTTTTTTAAGTTTTTTTAAATACCGATTACTTGCTTACCACCTGCCTTAGTACGAATCAGTCGTATTTATTCAGCTCATCTACATTTGTCTGGTGGTCAGTCTGATCTTCTGAACGAACATTGTGTTGGCGAGGTTTACACGGAAGGATCTTATGTTAATACTTACATAATTATTCATCCCGCATTTTGAATCGTGATTTCCATACTAGTATCACAGTATTACAATATTATAAAACTGTAATACTGTGCTAGTGATGAGCCCATCTCTTTATCGACCGCAGTGCCGTAACATAGACTTTTGTACGCCCGGTGTGAGCTTCTATAACTGAAACAAGAAAAAAGTTTTTTTTTTTTTCAAAAAGTAGGTATGTAGGCAGAAGCGAGCCCAAAACTATCTACATAGTCTGCCTAGTTCGCCTAGAATAGATTCAATTTTATTATATATTAAGTAACAGGGCGGCAGGCTAGAGGAGAACAGGTGGTCTCAAGTAAATACGTCACATTGCGATACCTGTAGTCACGGGTGCTCGACACCCACTGTTCACCTCTTGTGGCTGCTCGTGCCCCCCGAATACCCAAGTAGTTGGCCTTCCTAGTAGGGCGCGTCTACACCCATATTAGCTATATGATCAATAATGTATGTCTGCAACTGAATACGCAGCATAATACAAACTTGGCCCTGGTATAATCGTTTCTGCGCCCCTCTGCGGGCGGCGCCCTGTGCTCGGGTCCCGCCTATGTGAGTGCGTCACATTTAATTAAAAATGGCATTCTCTTACGATGTCTACCTTTCTGAATTAAATGAATGTTTCAGAACTTAGAAATTAAAATGTAATTTTAGAAGAATACAACAAAGTACAATAAAGTTTATTCTATTCTATTCTACTCCCGGAATTTGAAGTTACTATTTCCAAAGATCTTTTAAACTTATCGCTAGTGGACTAGGCAACGTTTTATGAGATGATTTCGTTGAAAGCTGCTTACTTTAAAATTAATTTAATTAGGCTTATTTTTTGCATGAAATAAACAATAAGTACCCTAGGTAGGTGCTTACTGATTTTTGGAAAAACAAATTACAACTGCTGACATAGATATGTTGAAGAGAAGGAACATCAGGGAAGGCAAGAAGAACAGGCGTTTTCTGAATATAAAATAAAGCTAATTAAGTCCCAAACCAGATCTATCGAATTTTTTTTACGTTAGTAGGTACTCGTAACTCGTCGTCGACGACTTGGGCTCAGTCCGAACGGTTACCGGATGGTTGGACAGTGAGCTAACCATTGCTTGCCGTCTGCAAGCCCGGGCCTGCGGTGGTCGGAAATCGGGATCGGCATCCCGGTGGCTGGGGCGTAAGGGCCTCTCCTTGGAGCGTGCACGTGCGGTCTCCTCCTTTGCAAGCATTATTTAGGTATTCGTTTTGGAACGAAGTTCCTTATCGCGCGTTGTGAAAGGGGGCTAGACGGAAAAAATTCTCACGAAAAATTGTACCGACACTTTTACTGTCAAAATGTAAATCCAAGATGGCGGCTGCAAGAAATTATGAACTTTTTCGCCATGGGTGTCGTTTTCATGGTTTTCGAGAGTGTTAAAACCGATGGTTCTGTCAAAATATAAATCCAAGATGGCGGCTGCAAAAAATTATCAAATTTTTCGTGTTGGGTGTCGTTTTCATGGTTTTCGAGGGTGTTGAAACCAATGGTACTGTCAAAATATAAATCCAAGATGGCGGCTGCAAGAAATTATCAGATTTTCCGTCATGGGTGTCGTTTTCATGGTTTTCGAGGGTGTTGAAACCGATGGTACTGTCAAAATATAAATCCAAGATGGCGGCTGCAAGAAATTATCAACTTTTTCGTCATGGGTGTCGTTTTCATGGTTTTCGAGGGTGTTGAAACCGATGGTACTGTCAAAATATAAATCCAAGATGGCGGCTGCAAGAAATTATCAAATTTTCCGTCATGGGTGTCGTTTTCATAGTTTTCGAGGGTGTTGAAACCGATGGTACTGTCAAAATATAAATCCAAGATGGCGGCTGCAAGAAATTATCAAATTTTTCGTCATGGGTGTCGTTTTCATGGTTTTCGAGGGTGTTGAAACCGATGGTACTGTCAAAATATAAATCCAAGATGGCGGCTGCAAGAAATTATCAAATTTTCCGTCATGGGTGTCGTTTTCATAGTTTTCGAGGGTGTTGAAACCGATGGTACTGTCAAAATATAAATCCAAGATGGCGGCTGCAAGAAATTATCAAATTTTTCGTCATGGGTGTCGTTTTCATGGTTTTCGAGGGTGTTAAAACCGATGGTACTGTCAAAATATAAATCCAAGATGGCGGCTGCAAGAAATTATCAGATTTTCCATCATGGGTGTCGTTTTCATGGTTTCGAAGATGCTGAAATAGTGCTGTCAAAATGTACATAAAATAGGATAGTATTTTTTAGTTATATTGTATTGGCTAGACGGAAAAAATTCTCACGAAAAGTTGTAACGACACTTTTTGCTATAGTAAGCTATTGTAAGCCGTGCGGCGTGCGCATGTTTCTCTGTCTGTCTCTCTCTCTCTCTCTTATAGAAAGCAAGCCAGAACGGAACTTCGTTCCATTCGGGTGTCCCTTGACACCTCAATAGTTTTTTTATTTATTTATATATTGTTTGGAACGGCATAGACTAGCGATGTGCGGCTTGACGTAATGCCTGCGCAGTGGCGTCCGCGCAGGCATTACGTCCGCGTCTTTATTTCCACAGTTTAATTCATTACTCATGAATTAAAGAAACCAACTAAAGGGCCGTCTATGGTTCAACGTATCGCGTAGTGTAATAAGGGTTAGACTGTCTTACTCGGAGAGAAAACAAAGTCGAGTCTGAATATCGTGTGCTGAATAACGCGTAGTGTAATAGGCCCTTTAACACTACATATAAAACTTAATTATAATAATAAATTTAAAAATTTAATTATATTAATAAAAACCGACGAAAACTTTTGTCACCGCCTGTGCTCAAGACAGAGATAGCGACACGAAAATGACACCAATGCTAACGTGCGAGCAAGACCTATTACCGCGTACCGAACATTGCCGTATAAAGACGAAGCTTTAGGGCCTGCGCTCACTTAAGACAAGACGTTTTTTAGACAGACTTGTTTAAGACGTCTCAGACAATTAATCTGAAACGTCTTAGACAAAACGGTGTTGTCTACGACACGGGGCGCTAGGGCTGTTGTTAAAATGTCGATTTATCGAAATATCGATATTTTATTTATTTATTATATCGGTTTTGTCTTAAAAAAGATCGTAAGTCGACTTAAAATCTCATCAATGGCCTGTGCTGCAATCTCTGCAAAGGTGCCAAATTGATTATTGGTACATCGAAGTGCTGAAGTGTTTGTACGAAAACGCCACCATATCAGTCCGACTCCAAGACCAGACCTCGAAACCTCTCTCTCCTGCAGCGAGGTGTGAGGCAGTGACAGGTCATCTCTCCGAAACATTCACGGCCGCAACGGAGGATGTCTTCAAGGTTCTGGACTGGAGTGGACTAATCATTAAACAATGTCAATGGCGAGTACATCACTCACCTTCGGTTTGCCAACGACATAGTCGTCATGGCTGAGACTATGGAGGAGCTCAGCACAATGCTCAATGACCTCAGTAGAGCTTTCGAAAGAGTGGGTCTTAAAATGAACATGGATAAAACCAAAATCACGATTAACAACCATGTAGCGCCCACTCCTATCAAGGTCGGAGACTCTACACTCGAAGTTGTGGACGATTACGTCTACCTCGGACAGACAGTCCAGTTGGGTAGGTCTAACTTCTAGAAAGAGGTCAACCGTCGAATTTAACTCGGCTGGGCAGCGTTCGGGAGGCTGCGCGGTATCTTCTCGTCCAATAAACCACAGTGTCTCAAGACAAAAGTCTATGACCAGCGTTACAATGGGCCTCATCAGAAAGCTTGAACTCACACAAAGAGCAATGGAAAGGACTATGCTCGGGGTTTACTTGAGTGATCGAATAAAAAATGAAGATATCCGCAGGAGAACTAATTTTGCCGACATAGCAAGAAGAATTGCTAAAGATAAGTGGCAATGGGCAGGGCACATTGCTCGGAGAACAGATGGCCGTTGGGGCCGAAAGGTTCTGGAGTGCGACCGCGTACCGGAAGACGCAGCGTTAGAAGGCCTCCTACAAGGTGGACCGATGACCTGGTGAAGGTAGCGGGAAACCGATGGATGCGGGACGCACAGGAACGTTTGTTGTGGCGAAGCTTGGGGGAGGCCTACGTCCAACAGTGGACGTGTATCGGCTGAAATGATGAATAAAAAATTAAATTAAAAATGTTTGAAAATGTAGCGTTCTCAGTAATTATATTATTCTTCAATTTTAATAAAACATGCGTACCAATATTTCTCAAGATGTTTAAAAATACATGTTATGTTCAGCTGTTTGAGTACTGCAATAATATCGATATTATCAACAGCCCTAGCACCCCGTGACGTAGACAAAACAGTTCTGTCTAAGACGTCTTGTGTCTTGATTAAGTGTGCGCAGGCCCTTACGAAGTTATTAAAAAGAGGTATCCAATAGGTACGCGTGTTTGAGGATGTTATATAGGTAATCGATATTTTTTTCAAATCGATTTATATTAAATTACAAAAATATATTTATATTCAATTTTTTATAGGATGTTTAAAATATTCTCAAACAGTCGTTATTGTAGTAGTCGTCTATAAATGTACACTAATATAATAAAGAAGTAAAATTTGTTTTTTTTTTTGTTTATAGGAGGTAATCTCTGGAAGTACTGGTCTGATTTCTAAAATTCTTTTACCGATAGAAAGCTGCTTTATTCCTGAGTGACATAGGCTATATTTACGTGCGCGGGCGAAGCCGCTGTCAAAAGCTAGTGACTGATATATTACCCCGTTAAATTTTGATCGTTTTAATCCCGTGGAGGGTCGATCCGGTACATGAAACATTATCGATTTGTAAAGATAAAATTAAAAAATGAAGTACCTTTTTTTTAATAGCGGGTTCAATGACCTATAGGTAATTAGTACGCAACGCCGACCTACAGGACGAACATCTGTGCGATAGCCCGCGCCTTAACCGGCTACTGCAAACTAAACAGGCACCAATTTCACATGAAACTGAGTGACACTGATGTTTTCCGGTCCTGTAACCAGGAGAAGGAGACGCCTAAGCACCTTTTGTGTGAATGCGGGCCCCTTATCCACAAACGTAGTGTCCATCTGGGCCGACACATTATTCGCCCGGCGGAGATTAAAACTCTAAAAGCTAGGAGTATTCTAGATTTTCTGGAAGCCTCCGTGCTAAAAGAGTTACTCTAACAAGATGGCGAGTCACAATAGATCTTTTAGGTCGCAGTGACTACATCCCGTACACTACGGGAGATGCATAGCCCCTTATCTTCAAAATAATAATAACAATTTTTCTGTTTTCAGATTTATTCCTATACCTGTGCTATAAGACCTTGCTTTGTACCAAATTTCTTGATTCTGGGTCAACGGGAAGTACCCTATGAATTTTGATTCCTTTGAGAGTATCGAAATGTACGTGTTTTTGCGACATAAACGGCCATATCTTTTTATTCGTTAACATAGAAGTTTCATTTTTCACAGCTTTAAGGAACCGCCAACTTGAATTTATGGTCATAATTTCAATTTTAATACCTCTTCGCGTTCCCGAGATAAAGAGTCTTGACAGACAGACAGGTAGATAAATAGACAGACAGACGGACAGGCAGACAACAAATTGATCCTATAAGGGTTCCATTTTTTCCTTTTGAGGTACGAAACCCTAAAAAGCTGTGAATATTGTTTAGAAAGACATTCTGTAGTTAATTTAATATCAGCATTGCACCCTAGTCGCTAGTATATATATACACCGTTAGATTTTGATCGTTTAAACACTATCGATTTGTAAATAAAAAAAAAAAAAAGTACCTTTTTTTTAAAACTCGTTTTAATTTACGCATGTTCGAAATTAATTTCTTAAAGAAGACGTCAGCTGAGCGTGTTCAATGACCTGTAAGTCGGCGTTGCGTACTAATTACCTATAGGTCATTGAACACGCTATTAAAAAAAAGGTACTTTATTTTTTAATTTTAAATTTACAAATCGATAGTGTTTAAACGATCAAAATCTAACGGTGTATATATATACTAGCGACTAGCGTGCAATGCTGATATTAAATTAACTACAGAATGTCTTTCTAAACAATATTCACAGCTTTTTAGGGTTTCGTACCTCAAAAGGAAAAAATGGAACCCTTATAGGATCAATTTGTTGTCTGCCTGTCCGTCTGTCTGTCTATTTATCTACCTGTCTGTCTGTCAAGACTCTTTATCTCGGGAACGCGAAGAGGTATTAAAATTGAAATTATGACCATAAATTCAAGTTGGCGGTTCCTTAAAGCTGTGAAAAATGAAACTTCTATGTTAACGAATAAAAAGATATGGCCGTTTATGTCGCAAAAACACGTACATTTCGATACTCTCAAAGGAATCAAAATTCATAGGGTACTTCCCGTTGACCCAGAATCCTGAAATTTGGTACAAAGCAAGGTCTTATAGCACAGGTATAGGAATAAATCTGAAAACAGAAAAATTGTTATTATTATTTTGAAGATAAGGGGCTATGCATCTCCCGTAGTGTACGGGATGTAGTCACTGCGACCTAAAAGATCTATTGTGACTCGCCACCTTGTTAGAGTAACTCTTTTAGCCCGGAGGCTTCCAGAAAATCTAGAATACTCCTAGCTTTTAGAGTTTTAATCTCCGTCGGGCGAATAATGTGTCGGCCCAGATGGACACTACGTTTGTGGATAAGGGGCCCGCATTCACATAAAAGGTGCTTAGGCGTCTCCCTCTCCTGATTACAGGACCGGAAAACATCAGTGTCACTCAGTTTCATGTGAATTTGGTGCCTGTTTAGTTTGCAGTAGCCGGTTAAGGCGCGGCCTATCGCACAGATGTTCGTCCTGCTAAGCTCAAGAAGCTGGGCAGTTCGTTTTTGTGAGTAGCGTTCTATAAGAGATTTGGCGTGTAGCAGTCCTGGTTGTACCTACCAGTGCTTTTTTGAATCGCCAAATAGGTTGCCCTAAGGGGTTTGCATGGCCTGGTTCTTTGAGATACCACAGAAGGGTTCTGGTTCTATCTGATGATCTTGAGCCCCAGTCCTTGCAAGTTCATCGGCTTTTTCGTTGCCATTGATTCCAGAATGACCTGGTACCCATCTCAGA
Source organism: Mythimna ferrago (assembly GCA_910589285.2). NCBI lineage: Eukaryota > Metazoa > Arthropoda > Insecta > Lepidoptera > Noctuidae > Mythimna > Mythimna ferrago. The sequence continues at coordinate 13,616,799 of OU342700.1, forward strand.
ATAACTTTATTCCTTTGCCCCAGGTAATTCAGTTTGTAGCCTCTACACAGCATATCACTTTCAACACGTTTTCCATCACCGTCAAGAAATAGTAAAGCTGACAGTTCTGAAAAGAACTCTTGTAACGTTTCGACCAACTCCATTGAAATAGGAAACACGCAGCCATTGTACGACAAATCGCCACGTGCCAGCTCAACAAATCGCCACGTGCCAGCTCAACAAATCGCCACGCACACGAACAGAGTGATAAGTGATTTTTAGTGGTTAGTTAGTTATAGCGGGACATTCTGTACAGTATTATTGGTTAAGTTGTTTTGTAAATATTAAGTTAGTCGGTCCTATTGGTTAAGCTCTTAGTCCGTAACATTGTAAATTAGTATAAAAGGAGATGCTTGGTCAAAATACACACATTCAGTTTTGGAGTCAAGATCATTACTTCAACCTTCTACTACTATCCCCAAAAGTTTGTTAACGCAGTCTTTTAACAGTTTCGAATTTATGGTATTCGAGTTCAAGGCGTTGAGAGCTGCCTGGCTATCTGAGTAAATCAGAATTAATTACCGTGATACCGTGCCGTGCCGTGTTATGATGCCGTGCTGTGACAGGGGCCGACAACATAAGCCACCACATCGTCAGCATAGCTATGTATACATCTAAGTCTCTTTTAGAGGCTTCAATCAGCAATTGGTCAACAACGAGTAGCCATAGAAGTGGCGATAAAACGCCTACTGGTGGGCACCCTTTAGTTGTTTTGAAGCTATTTGTAGTTCCGTGTAAGGTAACACTGATAGTTCTGTTGAGGAGCATGAATTCGATCCAGCGAGTAGTTGTTTCGTCAATCCCTTTCGCCTTCATTCCCTTGAAAGGGCGTCTATGGTGACGTTGTCGAAAGCTCCTTCAATATCAAGGAAAGCACATAGGACTATCTGTTTTTCTTCCAAAGCCCTTTCGGTCCTGTCTGTTGGTTCTAACAGAGCAGTTTCTGTAGATTTTCCTTTTTGGTAAGCATGTTGCTTCGGATGCAAAGGGTTATCCCTTAATGGTCCATCCCTGATGCATTCGTCAATAACCTTTTCCATACTCTTGAGTAGAAAGGAGGTAAGGTTTATTGGTCTGAAGGACTTTGGTTGAGAGTAGTCCTTCTTACCAGCCTTTGGAATAAAACAGACTTTAACCATAGTCCATTTCTCTGGTATATATCCCCAGGCAAAGCTTACTCTGAAGATTTTGATTAAAATAGGGATGAGTATAGTCTTCCCTTGCTACAGGAAAGCTGGGAAGATACTACTCGATCGAGAATCAGCCGTTATCGCGAACTAACGCTACCAGAGTTCTCGGTATTCTTATCGACAATAAGCTCTCCTACGAATGTCATATCGATCATATCGCCAAAAAAGCTGCCAAAGCCCTGGGATTCCTTATCCGTAATTCCAGTTCGTTTAAAAATATGAACACCCTAAAAATACTTTACTTACGTCCGCAGTCACCTTGAATACGGTAGTCAAATTTGCTGCTTCAATCCGACCGGTTGGAACGAATACAGCGGAGATTCACGAGGTACCTACTTGGGGTACAAGTTCAAAATCGATTGTCAAAGCTATTCCTGAATGTCCCCCCTCGGCACCGTCGGATTAGAAATCTTCTTCACGCTCCTCATTCACGCACCGTCTACCGTAGTAACTCTTACTTGATTCGCGCAGCAAAAGCTTTTAACAATTTAGTCAAAGAACACACCTCAGTTGATCTCTTTACAAGCAGCTTAGCATCCATAAATAGTTATGTCCAAAAGCAATGTTTTGTAATTGTATTACGTTATTGTCTTCTATTATTATCTTGCTATCAAACTTTGTATATCTCAATTACTTCCTAACTGTAACTTTCCACAATACTTCCATACTATATGTTCATGGAGGCTTGTAAATGGCTCATCGTGATCTATTTTAACGTTTATCTTGTATTGTCAGCTGTAAGCCACCCAAATAAAATAAAATAAAATAAGATATCATCATCACCTGCAGATTTAATCGGCTTGAATGAGAGTCTATTAAGCCCATTCTACCTTGTTCGGTCTAAAATACGCCGCTCTTCTCCAGTCTTCATTTGAAGGCAGAGAGATATGAGGAGTATTTTGTACGATGATGTCTAGTGCCATCACCGAGCCAGGGAAATGTATATAACGCCAGAATGTAGACGACAACGCCAGAATGTGGATGTAGACGCCAGAAGTTTCAGGGTTTCTTCCGCTGATACAGTGAAGGCACCGTCTGGTTTCTTTAAGAATTAATTCCAGTTGATTTGTAGGCGATTTGGATAAGACTTTGTGAATTCTGGCTCCTTGAGGGACTTTAGTAATCTCCTCGCAGAACTTCCTCCATGAAAGTCTTTTCGCCTTTCGGATTTCCTTGTTATAGGTAGTTAAAGCTTTCCGATACCGATCCCAGTCATCAGTTGATTTAGTCTTAGTAAACAACCTACGTGATTCTTCCCTTAAAACATCGAGCTTTTTGTTACACCACGTCACTTTTCTATCCCTCACAGTTCTTAAAGGGCAGCTCTCTTCGTAAAGGTGGCGGTTCGCGCCGCGACAGAGACAAGCGACCGAGACAGGAAACCGCGACCGAAGACTGCGACCGTTACTTGACCTTAGGCAATGTATAAGTGACAGCTCGCGAGCGAGACAGAGACAGGAGAACTGTCGCTCATACATTGCCTAACGTCAAGTAACGGTCGCGGTCTTCGGTCGCGGTCTTCGGTCGCGGTCTTCGGTCGCGGTCTTCGGTCGCGGTCTCCTGTCGCGGTCGCTTGTCTCTGTCGCGGCGCGAACCGCCACCTTAAGAGGCTGTAATGGATTCAGTAACTTGAGCAACATCATAATCCAATATTTCAGGGGAGCGTATGGTTTTAGGGAAGTCTTGGAGTTTCTCCTGGAGCTTTCATCTGTACAAGTCCCAGTCCGTGGCTTTCGCATCCCTAAAAGTGATGGTTTCGCAAATGTTGGATGTATTCAGTGCGAATTTAATAAGTCGATGATCAGACATAGAGGTTCATCACTGACATGCCAATTGGTTATCAGCCTGGCTTTAACATAAGCTGCAATCAGGTCATCGCTGCACAGGCCTTGTTTGCATAAGAAATCAATATTATTATTGAAAAGTATACACGCTCTTGGTTTGACTCCACCGATATGGTGTTACGACCTTACCTGCAGTCTGCAGAGCCCTGTCCAGATACCGTGTTAGTATTAGCCAGCCACGGTTTCTGATAAGAGCAATGATGATGAAAAAAAAAATTTTCTAGTATGAATAATACTAGAAAAAATAAATTTGACCGTCTGTCTGTCACTAGATAGTTGCAATTTTCACAAACTAAGTATTTCTGCTGCTGTTATAACAACATAAACCACTAAAAACCGTTTTTAGGGTTCCGTAGCTAATTGGCAAAAAACAACACGCATTTTTATTGAAAACTTCCTTTTCAATTCACAAAGTATTTAATTTCTTTATTCCCAAAAGTGGGAACATCTTCTTTTAGGGTAAACCAGCCCTTTGTGCCCCAGTCAGTAACGGGCCCCACTTGCCAAGACACGCATTTCAAATTTCAATAAAGTATATTTACAATCACATACATAACTAAATGGAATCACAAAGTAGGGAAATGTAATTAGAATGCTGGAGGCGGGCAGCCCTATCGCATGTTTACGTACCGCGCGGCTGTAGGCATTTGTTTCAAAGATACGGCCGAGTTACAAAACTGTATGATATTATTACCGTGTCCGAGCCGTGCAATGTATTATGAACATTATTTATGTTGTTAATAGGTTTATATTAGCACGTTTTCTTTCGAAGAGCGAAACTGTACCTACTTTTAACTATAACTTATTCTGTGGTAACGGTAAGATACATTTCTGAGTAGGGAAATCATCAATTGACTTCTCGCGCTCTAGGGTGGAGCAAACGGGCGCGCCAGAATTTTACTAAAACTGACATATACTCCATATGTTGCCCTTTGCGTTTCAGAGTTGCTTTTTCTCTCTCTTACAGCTCTCTCCCTAGCAGGCATCGGCCCTGCTGGGCCCTTTTAATTTTTTTGAGGCGCGCGTGCACTACGCTCCGTAGACCTTGACTATTTTGCGATTGCAGCAGAAGAAAAAAAGAAAAAGAGTTTATTTTTTGCGTCAAACATGGCGCATACCTTAAAATAAAACAAATAACAGTATCGACTTAAAGTAGCACGTAAGTAGGATATACGTTACATCCGCGCAAAACGGCCAGTGCTCAGCAAATTTACATGTTATATCATACTTTCAATCACAGGATAAACAAAATAAAAACATAAATAACAAAAAACCATTAAAAACAACAAAACAAAAATTGGCAAACAAACACTGAACTAGTCGATTATTATAATCGATCAATGAACGATTGAACATAAAACTAGAATTGTCAATGCGCAGTCACATAGTCACATTTTGAGACTGTAGTTATTTTCCTCTATGGTCCGCTCCGTAGTAAAAAAAAAAAGATGGCTGATCGATGGATAACAATAACAGCGGCAAGATTAATTTATGTACTACTTTAATAATTATGTAAAAAACAAGATTCTTGACCTACGCAATCGATTTGTTTGCATAAATGTGTTATTGGGTGAATTGATTTGTTGAAATGTTGAGTTTTGGTGAGTAGTAACAAGAGTGAAGTTTGAGTGCGCATTCATCTATGCGCTTAAATAACACGGACAGACGAGATTGTCAAGCCAGCAAGAGAAAATCAACTAAGGTACAATAAAAAAAAAAACAATCATAAAAGTATGTAATTGAATCAGTACGACTATGTAATAATTGGAATAAATATAAAGTTGTCAGAAGAATGTACACGTGATTAAATATTATGTCATTTAATTACAGATATATAAAATAGTTGAAAATCGAACTTCTAAGTTAACGAAAATAAAAGATATATGTATAGCCGTTTATGTCGCAAAAAACGTACAATGCGTTCCAAATGTCCAAGTATATTTCGACACTCAAGGGAATCAAAATTCGTAGGGTACTTGCTGTTGACTTAGAGTCTTGAAATTTGGCATGAAACAAGATCTCATAGCAGAAATATTGGAAAAAATCTGAAAACTAAATATAAAGGTACGTCACAAAGAAAAACCTTTTTGCGATTTAAAAAAATTTTCGTAACTCAATTCAGTTTACTGTTTTCATAGGTAAGTTTGTTCGTACAAACTTACTGAGGGTTCCGTAACCCTCAGTACGCGATTCCAACTCGCACTTAATATTCTCGCACTAAATATGTAGAAAGTAATAAAACTTTCTGGCAGAAATAAAAAAAAATTTTTTGCTATTCGGAAAAATCTTCGAGGCTTCATTCGGGAATGGTAGTTAGCACGGAACCCTCAGTGCGCGAGTCCGACTCGCACTTGTCCAGTTTTTTTTATATCTATCCAGCTATTACACTAGGTAATATTATAAAGGAGAAAGTTTGTGTGTATAATTGTATGTTCATGAATACTTCTTCACAATCAAACAACTAAACGGATTTCGATCAAACTTGACATCATAATTTGGTTATTCGGAAGTGAAACAACAAGCGTTTGAAAGTTCATTCAACAAATCAAACTTGACAATTAAGTATTGAAATAATTGCCAAGTGTGATTTTTTGAACAAACTTATATAATTGCCACATTCAGTTTGCAATAATCGTCATTTGAGACACCGGGCTGCAGTGCAGCTTTAGAGACCGGTTGCAATGTAAAACACAGCAGCCATTCGACTTCTAAAACTTTAGGATTTTTTGAATATCTATAGCAATACTATTATAAATAGAAAAGTAACTTTGTCTGTTTATTACCTCTTCACGTCTAAACAGCTGAACAGATTTGCATGAAACTACAACACAAGTAGACTATATCCTGGATCAGGAATCTAAATCTATTCAGCCGTTAAGAAGTAGGTTATAACAGATAAAAAAAAAGTGAAGAGGTAACAAACAACAGATAAAAAAAAAGTGAAGAGGTAACTTTGAATGTAGACAAATGTACCGTCTTACACTTAGGAAAAAACAATCCTCGAAAAAGTTATCATCTGGGACTTCAAAAACTCTCAGCTGTCGAGTCACAAAAGGATTTGGGTGTTATTATGTCTAGCGACCTAAAATGGGAAATGCATATATCTAATGTCGTCAAGAGAGCAAATTCGAAACTCTATATTATTCGCAAAGCATTTAAATGTTTGACACCTAAAACGTTTGTTACACTGTACAAAACCTACATAAGACCTCTCTTGGAGTATGCTAATGTTATCTGGGACCCATATTTTAAGAAAGACATTACCCTAATCGAAAATGTACAGAGAAGGGCAACAAAAATGGTCCGTGCCATTCGCAATCTATCTTACGAAGAGCGCTTTAAGGAACTTGACCTTATCACACTGGAACAACGTAGACAAAGGGGTAGGCTTATTGAGACTTATAAAATACTCACAGAATACTACCATGTGCCCAGTCTTCAAAACCTTTACACACTGAATGCCAACAAACATTTACGAGGACATTCCTCCAAGTTATGGGGAACTGCATCCAAAAAAAAGCCTTTGAAACAATTTCTACCAAACCGAGTTGTAACAGCATGGAACAGGCTCCCGGAAAGTGTTGTGAAAGCCCCCACATTGAACTGCTTTAAAAATCGGTTGGACAGACTAAACATCTCCAAACTATATGAAACACACGCATCAGCTAATAGCTGCTAGTGTGTCTTAATAATAATAATATAATAATAAAATAATAATAAAAATAAACAGATAGACATATGGACAGATAGAACATCCGCTTTCACATTTACAATACCAGTATGGATATGTTAATGACAATGATGATATTTTTTTTTATATTTGAATATAATAATGACTCTGCATGTATTGTTTCTGTAATAAAATAAATAAATGTTACCGTGCCGCCGACAATATATTAAAACACTAGTACTCCCTCCTCTCGTACTTCTGTGGCACTCCCCATAAATTAAAATCTTGTTGGAGTACTCCGCAGCTATGTTATTGTAACGAGGCATAATAACACAAAAAGAAAACATGCTTGCAATACAAAACTTTTCAAATAAAAATAGTAACGTCATTGACTTTTAAGCAATATACCACAACATAAAATAGTAATAAAAAAAAAAGAGTACAAACATACAATACAGTTGCAGTGACTGTGCCACCTCGTATACTGAGTAACTGTTGAACTATTCCATTTGCAAGTTAGTGGGTAAGTAGTGAATTGTAGGAGGTAGGATCAGTGAGAATGCAAGTCATTTGGAAAGCATTTGTATGAGCAACAAGTTTATGAAAAGACTAGCTGTGCCCGCGACTTCGTTCGCGTGGACTACAGGATTTTGAAATTATATTTTTTGGGTAAAAGTAGCCTAAGTTACTCCTTATTACATCAGCTACCTGCCAAAAAAAGTCCCGTCAAAATTGGTTCAGCCATTTCAGAGATTAGCCGGAACAAACAAAAAGACAGACAAAAATTGTAATAAATGTTATTTTGGTATATATATCATATAGTATCATATATATATGATACATAATATGCATGTAGTGAAAAGCGGTTATTTCAATATTACAAACAGACACTGCCATTTTATTTATATGTATAGATGAAGAATAGCTTGATTTATATAATAGTGATCCACGCGCTCCTCAAAGAGATGTCAGCAAACCGTAGTGGCTCAGCAGGGACGACGCCCGCTAGCACCGCGAGGATTTCCTGACAAGGGAACCCGTAGTCCTAGAACGCGAAGGGCAACTGAAGGACACAGGTGTGGTTTTAGTCAATAACAATCTGACACGCCCTCTCGCTCCACCCAGAGTGGGAAAAGTCATTGGATGATTTCCACACTTATCAAAAAAAGGGTAGAGTGGGGTAAGTCGGACAGCGAGCTCCCCTTGCTCACCGTCTGCAAACCCGGGGGTAGTACTTACTCTATCCTACGCTACCCAACTCAAGTAAGGTTGAGTTGAGTAGAGTACGCAAGGAAGAGTATGATAGAGTATAATAGAGTACCAGTTGACGGGAGCGAGGCCGCGGGCAAAAGCTAGTATTAGACGAAATAAATCTCAGTCCTTAAAACAAATCTATTTCTATGTTTCAGACATCGTCGTCGCCACACCCACACAACTAGAGTTTTACAACAATGATGGTATACGGACGCACACACTAGATATACCATCGGCTAGTGGGATCACTTCAGTAACGTACGATCCTGTGCACTACAGGGTGCTGTATGCCGACCGTTACGGCTCGACCACGTTTATATACAGCTTGGACGTATCAACCGAGACTGTACAACGTTTAGTTACGACAACAACGAAGTACCCCGTGAGGGTCGTCTACGACCCCGTCACACAAGCTCTCTATTGGAAGGAGTATTCTAGTATACGCACGTTTTCATTAAGTCCTGCATCTTCTAACCAAGCTGATGGAAATGTTTTAGTTAGCTTGGATCACTACTGCCATGATCTCGCCGTGGACAGCTGTGGAAGGTATGTTACTAGTGAGCAGTACCCGCACACGGGCCACAAAAAAACGCCGCCTCAAAACGAAGCTTGAAACGGCTTTGTTTTTGTGGCTCCTGTGCGGGGACACTAACGAGAAGATCGGAAAACTTGTTTTTTTTTTTGTATTGAGAACAGTTTTCATTTGTTTCATGAAATAATCAAATAACATACTCAATCTTATTTGCACTTATCTACACTTCATCATTCATCATCATCATCATTTCAGCCGATACACGTCCACTGTTGGATATAGGCCTCCCCCAAGCGTCGCCACATCGAACGTTCCTGTGCGTCCCGCATCCATCGGTTTCCCGCTACCTTCACCAGGTCATCGGTCTACCTTGTAGGAGGCCTTCCAACGCTTCGTCTTCCGGTACGCGGTCGCCACTCCAAAACCTTTCGGCCCCAACGGCCATCTGTTCTGCGAGCAATGTGCCCTGCCCATTGCCACTTAAGTTTGGCAATTCTTTGTGCTATGTCGCCAACCTTAGTTTTCCTGCGGATATCTTCGTTTTTTATTCGATAGCCCTTTCCATTGCTCTTTAGGTGACTTTAAGCCTTCTGATGAGGCCCATTGTGAGCGACCACGTTTCGGAGCCATATGTCATCACTGGCAACACGCACTGGTTAAAGACTTTCGTCTTGATACACTGTGGTATGTTGGACGAGAAGATACCGCGTAGCTTCCCGAACGCTGCCCAGCCGAGTTGGGTTCGACGGTTGACTTCTTTCTCGAAGTTAGACCTACCCAACTGGACTGTCTGTCCGAGGTAGACGTAATCGTCCACAACTTCGAGTGTAGAGTCTCCGACCTTGATAGGAGTGGGCGCTACATGGTTGTTAATCATGATTTTGGTTTTATCCATGTTCATTTTAAGACCCACTCTTAGAGAAGCTCCACTTATAATATTATTAAATGTGAAAGTAACTGTCTGTCAATCTGTTACACTTTCACGGTTAAATTACTAAACCGATTTTGACGAAATTTGTTACGGAGATAGCTTCAAACTCAAGGATGGACATAGGCTACTTTTTATCCGTCTTCGACTTCGCGTCCGCTATAAATAATGTTCACGCGAACGAAGCCGCTGGCAGAAGCTAGTAATATCATAAAAGTGAAGTGTAAGTTAGTTTGAATGCACTAATCTCAGGAAGCACGGGTCCGAACAGAAAAATTCTTTATCAGTTGGATAGCCCATTTAATTTATTCAGATATTACATTTTTTCTATGTAGGAGGTAATCTCTGAAAATACAAGTCCGATTGCTGCACCATTCGACAGTAAAGGCCAGTAAAAAAAATTGTTACAGTATTGCACTTAGTTTAACAGATAAACATGTCGACTGGTAACCCATCACTTCGCTGACTGACAGGCAGATAGTGGTGTGTGGAAGGTGACGCGCTTGGAAATGGCGTCTCTCTCAGCGCGTCCGGTTAAATGTAAAAATAACTATGTCTGTCTGTTACGCTTTCACGCTTTAACTATTGAACTGATTTTGATGATATTTGGAACAGAGTAAGCTTGAAACCCAACAAAAGATATACGTCCCCAATAACCGACATTTATCCAGACGAAGGCGCGGGAAAAAGCTAGTTGAGAAAAGATTATTAAATTTTTCAAGATTATAAAATTAAATTGTACTTGAAAATAATGTATCTATTTATGTTCCGCTATGTTTGCCCTTGTGTGTAGGTTTATGACTCAGCTGAATTCCTTTTGAATTTTGTTAATTTTGTTAATATTTCCGCAAAATTTCTAGTATTAGTTTACCAGCTTTTATATCCTCGGTTCACGGCACTGAGAAATTAATCAGGAATATCCTATCTCCCTCACTGATTGATTTAATTGTGCCGTGCTTCATCGAGGCTATAGATGCCTGGAGACTTGCTTGCCCGAATACAAATCCGCCCGATAACCCGGCTTCCCAGAGACGGTGGGATGAGCCGCTCTACAGAGTAGTTCAGGAAAACCTAATTCTAACATCTGTTACGACTGCTGGCTATGGGAAATTGGGAGTCAGGTCTTTGGCTTCACGCACTGCCGTCGTCGAATATTGGCACCTTGTTCGACGATACTACTTTCCGCCTAGCTGTTGCCCTACGACTTGGCGCTCCTTGTTGTTCTCCTCATCGCTGTCACTGTGGCGAAGCTGTCAACAGCCTCGGTCACCACGGCCTGTCATGCAGTCGAAGTGCTGGACGCATAGCGCGGCACGAGGCGCTACCCATACAGGGACACCGTAAAAACGTCCTCTTTTTCGTTGCAAAGTTAGCCGTATTGCTACATAGTACAAGCTCAAAAAAAAAATACAATGTATAGTCTAATGTATAAGTAAAAGACTTATGCAAAAACATTTTCTAAAAATAATCCAGAATTCTGAAAAAAAAAATCGCAAAAAAGTACACGAAAACAATTTTTCGTCTCGAAATACTTAATATTTTGAGTGATAACTATTATTTTATTTGTAACTATCAAAACGGAAATTTAACCAACTAAAGACATATGTAAAAATATTTTAACACATCGTTGTATTTTTTTTTTAAATATTATAAAACTGCGAAATATCCTTCATATTAGCGGACACGAGATTCAACTAAAATCAAACGCATAGCCATTTTCAACCGTATTTGTTTACCGCGATGCACTACTGTCGCGCGCTTGGTTGTGACACGCCCAGTCTGCAGCTAACTCTTACAGAGATAGGTCACGTTACGCGTGCGGCGCTCCAGTATTACGTAAATTCGTTTATGAAAATAAATTATTTCGTAAAAATTGACACTTATTAGGTTTTTACTTTTATAAGGTTTTTGTGTTGGACACTTTGTTTTGTTTACTATTTAGGTATATTTGAGACTCGTGATTCTGTGTTTGTGTGATAACAATAAAAAACAAAATAATGGGAAATAAGAGAAATAAAGTGCTACAACGTATTTGTACAAGAAAACGGAGAAATCAACGCAAAAATATACTGCATCTGAGTAAGTATAAAATTTTTTAATTAGTATAGTTAGTTATGTACGCAAAATGACACTATCAAACTAGATCGTCCAGTATAAGCTGACCTCCGATTGTACGACAAGCCTATACAACACGAGATCAGCTCATACTGGAATGCGTCGACGTGTGTAAGTACCTACGTATAAATTCATCACCATTTACCGTATTGAATTACAAATTATTATCATGGTGCTGTGGTCATATTTTCTCAAAATCTGAAATATATAGATAATTTATCTCTCGATTGAACGTAATAAGTCGGGACATAGGTAAACAAAATAATATGATGATTGATCACAATGTTCGCTTGCCGCTACGGCTGCTACTGGCCGGCGGCGGCGGCGCCGGTGACCGCTATGCTAAGAGTACAACATCGCTCGTCGCCACCGTCGTCACCAAGAGCAGAAACTGCGGTTTATTTTTAGTGGATTTCCAACTATATTTACTAAATTATAAAGTTCAAAATCTACTAAAGACAAACTGTAGCTTCGGCGCTGCCGCAGAGAATAGCGCTACAGTAGATAGGTAGGTAGGTACAGAGTAATAAAAATATCGCACACCTAAATCAAAACTAAAGTAATCAATTCCAAAACAGATTTCTATCGTTAGGTACCTACTAAATTCCTAAATAATATTCTGGGTTTTATCAGAGATTGGATAATCAGATGCATATTGTGATATACCTAATTCCTATGTACACTTTTGTAAGTGTCGAAAAAACCCAGTGATATCATGGTCGATTATTGAATAGAATCATATTGTTTGCCTAGAATTGTATGCAAATTCATTTATTTACCTACCTAAAGAGTACCGGCACAAAATAGATAGGTACAGAAGTCAATCTCATGTAGTTTATACCTACGCTAAGCGATCGCACACACGTCAGCGCGTTGCGCCGAACTGTATGAGCACGGTGAGAGTGAACGGCGAGATATCGTGTCCGTGAGTGGTGTCTGTGTGCGCGTTGCTCGAGCGTGCTCTGTATGTAGATTGTCTTCTGTACCTAGGAATCTATTTTGTTGTGGTATCGAACCGAAAGCGTGTATTTGTATGAAAGATGAACAAATAGGTATTTTAATTTGTCATTTGAAAACGGACCTGAATCATGGACTAAGTCTACCGTCCAGCTGATCCAGGAATTTGATCGTAGGTAACTATACATTTGATCTATTATCCAGTCCCGTGATACCGCAATACTTTTTCAGATTATGCGATCTCTTCGTGTGATACCTATACGTACCTACATACCCACATTTTTTTCGTAGGGGTACATAATAATGATAATATAATAGAATGTAGGTAAAGAATATAATATACAGGGATAAATCAATTTAGATAGCGGAACTCTGCAGATGTGGTGATGTGTTGATATCTAAAAAAAATAATTGATGATGTTTTTTGAGGTCAACAAATACTTTTGAAGTAATAGTTGAGAAAATCTGTGTTTCTTATTTATATCTATCGAAACTAGTGAATAGTCCAGGGAAATACCGTAACCAAAAGTACCGGGAAATCCCGGAAATTTGCGCCGTTTTAGGAACCGGGATTTTCAATATCTTATCCCAGTTCTTTCGGTACTTTCGGGAAAAGGTACATCGTACCCTGTATATAAAAAAGAAAGATTAAAAAAAAGATAAAAGAAAGATAATAAAAAGGTAAAAGAAAGATAATAAAATAAAAAGATCCTAACTAATATTATAAATGTGAAAGTGTGGATGTTTGGAATAGTTTGGATGTTTGTTACTTAATCACGCAAAAACGGCTGAACGGATTTGGATGAAATTTGGCATACATATAGCCATTGACATGGAAAAGAACATAGGCTACTTTTTATCCCGATTCCTTAAGTACCTAATGCCACGCGGGCGAAGCCGCGGGCAAAAGCTAGTATCTAATAACAAATAGAAATATAAATAAAAATATTTTTTTTTAGAAAGTTCCATCTGTTCCGATGGAGTAACATTCTTTTTGTTATATTACAGAGAACCCAGGGACTCTAAGAGTAAATCTGCAACATTACTCACACCTCTTACTGCAGTTAATCCAACCTCAACAGATACCGGAACTACACAAGAACAAAATTATGGGTATGTATCATATAATGAAATGGTTTATCTTCGTACCATCAGTTTAGCCTTTTACGAACTAACAAATATTTACCTTTGCATATTACTAAGATAATCAATTTATCTTTTTTTTTAGAAAAACCGCCAAAGACGAGCCATACCTTGTTGAAACCGATTCTCAAGAAAAATCATACCTACCAATACACGGTCGAAGAGTTGTAAATATGATGTACTTCATTCAGCAACTTAGAAAAATATCCAGTCATAGTTCCATATTCGATTGTAATTTTAAAGATATGTCCCTGATAAAATTCAGATGTATTATGTGTAAAAAAGATTTTATAATCACGAATGAAGAGCCAGCTAGCGAACATTATATCAACGCTAATTTGGCTGCGGTCACTGAAATCACTTCTGCGGGTATCGGCTATTCGCAGTTTCAAGAAATCACAGCGTGCATGGATTTACCTATTTTTAAAGAATTTACTTATTTAAAAATTCAAGACAAAGATTCTCGAAGCATCTTTCATGGGTACATACCACTATTATTATTCAAATAATAATAGTAGGTAGGTATGTAGGTAGATAAGGAAAATGGTACTCTCCGTTATTAATAATAGAGTCGAAATTCGCGTGGAGGTTCCTCTTGGTACATTGTGCAATAAAAATGATTTATGGCCCCGCGACGCGACCCTATTGTTTTGGACCGATCTTGAGACGTCGGTATCTAGAATTTTCTTCGCTCCGCATATAAATACGAGCCTCCGACCGGAAGTGAGTCAGTTGTGATTTCGACTGCGATCAAGAGCGAACTACTTAAGTGTGTTAAGTGATTTTATCTAACGACCTAAGCGATAGTGTAACGGAACTCGTGTTAATTGCGATTCGGATTATTGTTGACTGAGCTAATTTGTTATTGTTTGTGGTGAATAAAGTTCTCTGTTAGTAAATCGGCATTTAATTACCCATGTACGCAAGATTATTAATTAGGGTATTTCTGTTCGAAACTGCCCCTTTACGCGCACGTTAATTACTCATCCTGACTGTGAACTTATTCCCTCTTGTAACGTTTACCTATGTGAAGTTCTAGTAAAATCATTATAAATTGTTTTCTTGGTTTTATTACTATTTTCTTTTATCACACCCTCAAAACTACTTAGACAGAACTTTTCCATCTCCTGATGCCGACAAGTTAATAAATAAGTAATTTCCGTTTACGGGTTTTACTTTTTATTATATTTCTGTGTCATGTTCTAGTATACCTCTTGCCGTATAAGCTTAAATTGGATTATACTTACGCACGAACAGGGCCATATTCAATTAGCTAGCGAAACTCCACAGACGTGATTGATATAGATACCTAAACACGACAAAATAAAAAGATTTAAATGTGCGCTGGCAGTGCATTACTTGAAATGTGAGTTGAGAAAATCTTATTTCGTCTTCTGTCATGTCATGTTTAGATATCGAGACCCATCACGTCTGTGATGTATACATAAAACCCGATTGAAAATAAGGAAGTATTGACACTCATTTTGGCGTAGCCGCGGGCAATTACTAGTTATTGTAATAATATAATGCTAACTCCCGCTCAATCCTACTACACCCTATTCTACTCAACTCTAACCTACACTACCCTACTCTACCCAATTTTTTTTTTCCATAAGAACCTTCTTACTATAACAAACAACAAAAAAAGAATTATCGAAGTCGGTTCAGCTGTTCTCGAGATTTGCGCTTAGCAACACATTTAGTGAATCATTTTTATATTATAGACTAGCTTTTGCCCGCGGCTTCGCTCCCGATCTACCCTACTCCACCATACTATATCTTACTCTATTCTATTCTACCCTACTCTACCTTACTCTACCCTTCACTACCCTAATTTTCATTTTTAGGGTTCCGTAGCCAAATGGCAAAAAACGGAACCCTTATAGATTCGTCATATCTGTCTGTCTGTCCGTCCGTATGTCACAGCCACTTTTTTCCGAAACTATAAGAGCTATACTGTTGAAACTTAGTAAGTAGATGTATTCTGTAAACCGCTTTAAGATTTTTACACAAAAATAGGAAAAAAGCAATAAATACTTAGAACTGAAACTCAAAAATTTTTTTTTCATTAAACCTATACGAGTGGGGTATCTATGGATAGGTCTTCGAAAATGGTATTGAGGTTTCTAAAATATTTTTTTTCTAAATTGAATAGTTTACGCGAGAGACACTTCCAAAGTGGTAAAATGTGTCCCCCCCCCCTGTAACTTCTAAAATAAGAGAATGATAAAACTAAAAAATATATATGATGTACATCACCATGTAAACTACTAACGAAAATTGGTTTGAACGAGATCTAGTAAGTAGTTTTTTTTTAATACGTCATAAATCTGAAAAAAAATACACTATTATTAAAACATTGATCAAAGTTACAACGAACTACAAGAAATATTATGTTACTTGCTGCTACGGAACCCTCCATGGGCGAGTCCGACTCGCACTTGGTCGGTTTTTTTTTCCATAAGAACTTTCTCACAAAAAGAGAAACAACATTTTTTTGTCGTCTTCTAAAACTAGGTAAGTAGGTAAATTTTAATAAAATATGAATACAATTCTAGGTAAATAATATGATTTTATTCAACAGAACATTACATTTATCGATCCCGGAATCGCGGGTTTTTTAATCAAAAGCAAAATTTATTTTGGATATCCCGCAATTCAGAATACGGATGCCGCGGCACCGCGCCGGAATAAGGCCACGCGCTGCCTGCCGATACTAGCGTCCGTCAGCTGGGCCGTAGTGGGCGGAGCTACGCGCTGCCCGCCGCGTCCCTGCTTCACCTCCGGAAATACCTAAAGATTTGCTGCTTACCGCGCCTTAACGACATTATCCGACGAGCCCTTGTCACCGTCGGCGTTCCGGCTGTTTTGGAACCTCATGGCCTGGCACGCGACGATGGTAAGAGACCGGACGGTATGTCTTTATTTCCATGGAAGTTGGGTAGACCTTTAGTGTGGGACGCTACCTGTGTCGACACTCTTGCGCCATCCCATCTTCCTAGTTCATCGTGCTGTGCTGGTGCTGCCGCTGCGGCTGCGGAGAACCTCAAGCGGCGGAAATATAACAACCTTGTCGGCAGTTATATTTTTGAGCCGTTTGGGGTTGAAACTCTTGGGCCGTGGGGTCCGAGTGCTCATATACTTTTTAAAGAGCTGTCAAGACGCTTAGTTGACACTTCGCGTGACCCAAGGGCTGGTTTTTATCTCGGTCAGAGATTAAGCATTGCCATTCAACGTGGCAATGCCGCCAGCCTCTTGGGCACACTTCCAGTCGACAGCGATGCGGAGGAGTTTTATGACGCCATATTTTAGTAGGAAGTAGCCCTTAGTGTGTATAGTTAGGTTAAGCATACTTAAATATTTTAATTTAAGTTTATTATGTATATATTTTGTTGCTTTAAGTTGTAAATAAATAATTTATGAACTGTTATATTGATGGATGTTTACAAATTACAGGTATATTTACTGGGTCACAGACTATGAGATAGAGAGGGCTCGGTTAGATGGCTCCGAGAGAGAAGTTTTAATATCAGGTAATGTTTGGATGCGACTAAGCTTGGCCATCGATCAACAAACACAAAAAATGTACTGGACTGAGAAAACATATTATGGTGGACCATGGTCTATTGAAAGTGCAAACTTTAATGGAAAGAACAGAACAACACTATATACTTTAAGAAACACTCGTTACGCGTTATTTTCATTGGCCGTGTCAAAAGACT
This sequence comes from Mythimna ferrago, assembly GCA_910589285.2. NCBI lineage: Eukaryota > Metazoa > Arthropoda > Insecta > Lepidoptera > Noctuidae > Mythimna > Mythimna ferrago. The sequence continues at coordinate 13,634,193 of OU342700.1, forward strand.
TTATATACTGGCAGAACTATGGTGAACAGGGAATTTGGCGATTACCGAAGTATTCAACACAAACTGTGGCAACAAAACTAACCTCAACGTCTAGCTCAGACTGTTATTTTTGTCATCGTACAGCAGCCAACTACACGATAAAGGAACAACTTCAGGGGATAAACAGCTGCGATGCTCTCCAGGGTCTGATTCCGAATGATTCGAAGAGTGAGTCTCCAGCACCAGTCTGTCAGAACTACTGCATTCAAGGAGAGTGTAGCGTCAGTGCTGAGGGACAACCTACATGCAGGTAAAACGTGTTCATCGCACAGATATTCGGGGTCAGCTCACGATGCTTGAAGAAAGCGAAGCCGCGGGGTTTATTCAGATTCTCTTATGTGATACGTATATGTTGTTGTGTACTAACTCTAATAATTATAATTCGCGCAGCATCACTTCGCGTCTCGGTGTGAGCTGACCCTAACGTTTTTCACTGACGGCAAGTTAAGCGACGCCTACATATGTTACATGTCTAACGGTAACAGATCCTCAAGCATCCACGTCCTCACCAGCTTCGAAATGTAAAGTTAGAATTCCTGGAACAGCGACTCGCGTCTAACACACACAATACGTTCGCGGGCTTGCGGACGGCGAGCGTTGGTTAGCTCGCCGTCTGACCGTCCAGTAGTCGATCGGACCTAGCCCAGGTCGTTGACGGCGCGTATTGTTCCACGCGCGCCTCAATGAGATGTCAGCAAACCGTAGGGGCCCAGCAGGGTCGAAGCCTACTGGGCCCATGGGTTCGCTTCTGAAAGGACAACCCGGCCCTGGAATACAAGGCTACGAAGGAATGTACGAGTGAGTTTTAATCAGTAAAAATCTGACTCGCTCTCCCGCTCCGCCTTGGAACGGGAGATGTCATTGGATGATTTCTCACCCAAAAACAAATTGAACACATAATAATTTCAATGTTTGATGTGTCTTGTGAACTGTGGGACAGATACTTAATTCATTAAACCCCAAGCGAACGCAACTTTTACTACAGGATCAGCTCTTTTCTACGAATACAGTTTATGTTTTTATTATTGGCAAAATGTACGAAAAAGCTGATTATTTTTAAGGATTTAGGGTTAATAAAAATATCAATAAAAAATAGGTTCAGTTTCATGAGTACTTGCAACAACACTAAAGTTCTTTATTGTTGATCGAATTCATGAACATTCTATTTGATTGTCAATCATGTTTAGTGACGCGCAGTGGCCGCGCACCTCGTTTGCGTGTTACAACTAGTCACAATATCTGTTGGTCTGCTGAGTAACGCGTTCTTATCTTCATTATTTCAGTTGTAAAGCCGAATACTCCGGGGAGAGGTGCGAACTAAACGCGTGTCATAAGCACTGTTTAAACGGCGGTGTTTGTTCATTGAACGAAGAGGGTAAGCCGGCCTGCCAGTGCACAGCAGGTTACAATGGTGAAAGATGCGACATATCCATCTGTAACGACTATTGTTTCCGAGGAAACTGTAGTGTCGGTGCTGAGGGCCAACCTCAATGCAGGTAAATATATACCATGTTACCCATGGAGTTCGTTGTATAGATAATACAAACACTTTTATTACTAACTAGCGGACCTAACAGATGTCAGCCCGCCCGATTCTATTGTTACCCAAACTCTATAAACATCAAACTAAAGCTACTATTGATATGTGTATATACCGGAGTTCTGGAACGCAAGAATAATAAGGAACATAGGAGTGGGTTTTTGTCAGTAAAAGTGTAACACGCCCTCCCGCTCTGCCCTAGAGCAAGATAAGTCATTGGATGATTTCTCGCCTAAAACATCTCTTGTTCAAGCAGGTCTGCTGGAAGTTTCTTTTGAAATAAACAGAACCTTCGAAAAAATGTTAATAATGATTTGATTTGTCTTTCTTTTGTTAGAAGTGTGTACAGAAATTTAAAAAAATCAGTCGAATTGTATAAAAGGAGTTTAATATCCATAGAGCAGTGTTGGCCGAGTGGCAAAGACCCCCACTCACGAGTTGTAGGTCACGGGTTCGAACCTGGCCAGACGCATTACTTTGTTTAATTTAATTCATCACTACTGCTCTCAAAACGGTGAAGGAAAACATAGTGAAGAAATCGGCATGTCTTAGAACCAAAAATTCGAATACATGTGACATTCACCAACCCGCACTGGGCCCGCGTGCTGGATTACGGCCCATTCCCTCTCTTAGAGAGAAGGCCTGAGTCACAGCACGGGATTATTTAAAAGGCTAATGATGATGATGATGACTTCAATATCCTACTCAGGTACAGAAGAATAAAATTATAAATGTAAAGAGAATGCCTGCCCGCTATCATCCCACTGGAGGGCAGAGGCTTCTTCTCACACAGAGAAGGGAGCAGCATTCATCAGCACACTTGCTGATAGTGAGTTGTAGACCGAGTCCCCTTACCGACGTCAGTGTGGTCTAAGATATACTTATAGAGCACCTGAAACAGCGCAGTGGTCGCGCACCTCGTGCATCTGTTACAGCTACTCACAAATAATAATTGTTAGTTCTCTTGATAACTCTTTTGTACCGTCGTTATTTCAGCTGTAAACCCGGATACGCTGGTGACAGATGCGAAGTGAACGCGTGCAGTAATCGGTGTTCAAACAATGGTGTGTGTGCTCTGAACGAGAAGGGGGAGCCGGCTTGTGAGTGCGCAGCAGGTTACGACGGTGAAAGATGCGACGTGTTCATCTGCAAAGACTATTGTCTACAAGGAAACTGTAGTGTCGGTGCTGAGGGCCAACCTCAATGCAGGTAAATCTTATTATGCATGGAATTCACTGTATAGATAAAAAAAATTTAATAACGGGTCCGCTAGCCAACAAATATCGCCTTACCAGGTCCAATAGTAAACTTTAAGCCATCCAGAATATCACAAACGATATTTTCATCAAACCAATTAAAGTTTAGCTGATTAGAAAGAGTTCAGTGACATAAGAAGAATACTATTTTGTACATGTCAAGATAATGCCTGTCCGTTAGCGCGCCACTGGACGGCAGAGGCCTCTTCTCACACGGAGAAGGGAAACGAGCAGTGCAGTTGAGAGTTTGTCTTGCTCGCTCAAATGTCTCACTGCTGGCGGCGCGGGGATCATTCGGTTCCCTTCAAAATGGTTGAGCTGCGTGTTGCTGATATACGAGTCGTGTCCGTGAGCGGGCGCTGTCAGTTAAGACTGGTCATCTCTTACCTGCTAGTGGCTTATTTTATTTTCTATATTCAGAATTTATTTATTTTTACTTTATTAACATTATTCTCACATATTAGTAGCGACAACAATCACGTAACCGAGATATTTGTAATACCTTAGAAAGAGTTTACGTGGAGTTTCCTGCACATTTATCTCCTACCATTTTCATCTATCTTTGGAATGTGCATATTTTTTCTGACTGACTGATATCTTGACAATTCTACTCGGAAAAGCCCCTGAAATAGTTTATTTGAAAGAAGTGATTTGACTTTCAAAAATATGTGACTAATTTATTTAACGGTTTGATGTAAGGTCACAGTTGGGTCGGACAATCGATCTTAATTTTTATCTGCTGGACAGCGACGATACGGTCGACTATGGAGCGCGCTTACCTAGACTACCACTCTTGACTTAAAGATTCCCGGGTTGTAACTATCAGAAAATAAACTCCGGCAGGGAATCCCACCATGCACCGGTGGCGCACCGCCGTACTTGTGGTGGCACCGGCAGCTTGGTGGGCCCCACTTGCCCCGCGTGCTTGCTCTGCTGTTCACTTTGTGTCCGGGCCTTAGTATTAGTTGCCTAGAGCTTTTTTTATTAAAATAAATAAAATAAAATATTTTGTGCCAAGAAAATTACATTAATTTAATCTTTTTAAAAGCTTTTTATATAGAAGTACCGTAAAGGGCGTAACTTGAATAAAATTTACGTCACGCTCGTTACGGTACTTGCGGCTGATTTTCGCGAAATCTATAAAGCTTTTCAAAAACTAAAATCAATGTCAACTTTTGACTGCCTGTTGGTCTAGTGGTTAGTGACCCAGACTGCTATGCCGGAGGTCGTGGGTTCGATTCCCACCCAGGACAAATGTTTGTGTGATGAGCATGATCATTTGTTCTGTGTCTGGGTGTAATTTATCTATAATATGTATGTATTTAGAAATATATATGTGAATAGGTATGAATAAGTGTAGCGTCAACGTTGGGTGACGCGATATAAAAATTTCTAAAAAACAGGCTACAAGGATGGTACAAAATTGGAAGTCAGGTACTCACTGGGTGCTGGGATCCAGGATTATCTTGGACGCACTTTCAGACGATATTTCACGGTATTTTCAGAGGTTGTTAATCGCGCGCGCGTAAGATATGTTGGCCGGCCGGCTCGTTCGATTCGAATCGTAGTTTTTTCCTTACACCGTCAGAGGCGGTGCTGTGCGGTTTGGATATGAGGTTTTTGGGACGGAATGGGATAAGGGAATTCATCCTAAAGCCTGTTCATATCCCCCCACTTGAAATCAACGAGGGATTTCATAAGATAAGATAGATGAAGTTCGAGACTTGCGGTCCATGCAGATTCAGATATGTCACTGTACGGATATAGTTGTATGTTAAGTGTTGAGATTATGCTGGTTAAATGTATTTAATAAGTATAGGAGATGAGAAAAAATAAATAAAATAATAAGTGTTAGACTCTTAAAAAACAAAAAAAATAGTTGATAGATATTTGATATGATTTGATATGGGTTATTAATTATTTTGAGCGATTGGAAGAGGACAAATTTTGATAGTAGGTCTTACAAGTAAGCCTTTTGAAGTTTTGACTGTCACAACACGAATGATATTATCTTTGCCCGGGTGGAGCTGGACGACGCGACCAAGTCTCCATTCGTTAGCGGGTAAGCTAGGTTCATAAATGGTTACAAGATCGTTCAATTTTGGCTGACCGTTACCGTGTTTAAACCATTTCATTCGCTGTTGCAATGTATGCAGATAGTCCCTCTGCCAAGTGCGCCAAAAGCTCTGAGATAGACGCTGCAAAAGCTGCCATCGAGTACGTAAGGTCTCGTTTTCAGCATACACCGGTTCAGGTAGAGATACCAAAGGTCGACCGATAAGGAAGTGACCAGCTGTAAGAGCGTCAACCTCGCCGGGATCGGTAGAGAGTTCCACTAAGGGTCTAGAGTTTAACATAGCTTCCACCTTCGTTAAGATAGTATAAAATTCTTCGTAAGTCAAAATTTGTGATCCTATGACACGTTTGAGATGGTATTTTGTTGATTTTATTCCGCTCTCGAAGATGCCTCCGAAATGGGGACCGGAAGGAGGATTGAGCTTCCACGTAATACTTCGAGAAGCGAGTTGACTGGAAATACTATTGCTCTCGCGGTCTAGCATTTCGTTAACTTCCGACAAATAACGTCTGGCACCCACGAAGTTAGTACCACCATCTGTGACTATAGAGTGACAGAGTCCTCTCCGCGACACGAAACGATCTAAAGCCGCTATGAATGCTTCAGATGTGAGCTCAGTAACTAGTTCGAGATGAACGGCTTTAGTGGCATGGCAGACTATGAGGCAAAGGTAAGCTTTATAAGTTTTAGCGTTACGGCGTTTACTCTCTTTTATCATAAAAGGACCTCCGAAGTCGATGCCTACTGTTTGAAAACAGTGACCCAGTTGTAATCGGGAAGGTGGAAGATCACCTTGTAAAGGTTGAAGTGAAAGAGGTTTGATTTTAAAACAGGTTACGCATTTAGATAGCTGCGATCTGATAAGATTTCTAACTCCGAGTATCCAAAATCGACGCATAATTAAAGATTGGAGTAGGCGTGGCCCACAATGAAGATAAGTTTTATGATAGTGGTCAATCAGAAGAGTACTTAACCGAGAAATCTTAGGCAGGAGGTATGGATGTTTGACGCGACCTGGTAACGATGCGTGCTTGAGACGTCCCCCCACTCGCAAGATTCCGCGAGTATCGAGAAAAGGAGAGAGTTTAGATAAATGTTTGGGTAAAGGTTTCTTGGATGCTATCAAAGATATGACATCACTAAGACTTTGATGTTGAACATACTTTGTTATCTGATCTAAAGATTGGCTTAATTCAGTGGCTGTCAGGTAAGGTAAGAAGTTACGCTCTGAACGTTTAGCCTTTGCGTTATTAATGAAACGGTATATCCAAGCAACCACTCTTTCAACTTGGGAAAGAGAGGAGTGGCGTTCCATGATAGACTCCAGCACGTCAGCTTCACGTGTCGCACTAGCATGACACGCGCGTGATGCAGGCTTGAGTTCTGGCACGTTATCGGATACTTCTACTGCTGAAACAGGCCAGTTGAAGAGTTCAGTAGATAGCCACTGAGGACCAGACCACCAGATTCGAGAATCAGACAAAGATAAGCACGATAAACCACGGCTACAGATGTCGGCTGGATTGTCATGGGTAGACACATGTCGCCATTCAGTTGGCACAGGACTGTCGTTAATTAGGACCACTCGGTGCGCAACGAAAGTCTTAAGCTTATGTGGCTCAGTGTTTAACCATGACAATACAGTCGAGCTGTCTGTGAATAAGATAGATTTATTCAAAATGAGTTTTGAACTAAGCAAGGATTGAATGCGATTTATTACTTTAGATAGTAACACAGCACTGCAAAGCTCTAAACGGTTGACAGTCAACACTTTTAGAGGTGCTACCTTGGACTTAGCAACTAAAAGAGAAACGTGTACGTCATGAGAGGTAACGACACGAAGATAAACGCAACATCCATATGCTTTGGTGGATCCATCACAAAATCCGACAAGCTGGAATTCCTTAGATTGAGATGGTATAATCCTACGAGGGATTTTTATTAGTTTTAAGTTATGGAGATCGGCTATAAAGTTTCGCCATTCTTGTGCTATATCTCTCGGCACAGGTTCGTCCCATGAAAGATTAAGACGCCACAAATCTTGAAGGAGCAATTTGGCTTTTAGGATACAAGGTGTAAGCCACCCTAGAGGATCGGAAATACTTGCGACGCTAGATAAGATGGAACGCTTGGTGCATTTACTGTCCTCGATAGGGGACCGTGAGTAACCAAAACTGTCACTCACAGGGTCATATTGGACTCCTAAGATTTTTAAAGTTGATTTAAACACTACTCTCAGTTTAGTGGTCGCGCTCTTAGAGCGAACGACGCAACTGTGAGGGATAATATAAGGATTGAGAGTAGGTACCGCAAGGTTAGGTACAGGATATATGTGATTTAAATTCTCGTACTCACGCATAAAGTTAATATAATCGGATTTAAGTTTAGTTTGACTACTAAGTTTCTTTTCAAGATGAGTCAACCGCGATAAAGTACTATTGTAAGATTCACCCAAAGAGCATTTGTTATCCTTTAAGAGGATGGGTACGACGGATCGTCCGTCAGGTTCGCGATAGGTAAGATCAGTGTACAAGCGTTCGCCGATGTCATTCTCGGGTACGGTGATAACGCGCGGTGGTTCCTCCACTTCCCAAGATTTTTTGATTTGTTCATCTAATTTAAAGGTGGTGGCCACTAAAGAGCACGCGGTGTTAAATGGTGCAGAATTAAAGTTTACTGTCCCTGTGAGAATCCACCCAAAAACGCTATGCATAGCCGCAGGTAAACCGGGCCCCAGATTGATACGTTGACCGTCATAGATTTCGTGGAATAACTCCGCTCCTAATAATAAATCAATTTTGGCGGGAACATCGTAATCGCGATCAGCTAGCACGAGATGGTTGCACCGTTCACGAACAGCTGACGGTACTTTAACGCTAGGTATTAGAGCAGTGATGTTGTCTAATACGACTGGCTTGATATTAAATTGTGGAGCATCACCGTGTACAGGTCGTATAGTGCATTCCACCACCCCTTTTACTTGTGTGACTGAGTTTTGTCCTAGTCCGGCTATGCTAAGATTACACCGGCGGAGTTTTAACCCGAGCGTGCGTGCGCACGCAGAGGTGATAAAGCAGTCCTGCGCCCCACTGTCCACGAGTGCCCGTACAGTACATTGAGTACCGGCGGCGGTGTTGAACGCGCGCACCTGACATGTTCCTAGTAGGGCTAGCTCGCGGTTGGGAACGGCGGCCTGAGCGTGAGCCGTGACGCTCGCTCCAGTGGTTGCGCCGACGCTGGATGGTGAAGGATCAATATGCAATAGGGTGTGGTGACGTAATCCACACATCGTACAAGACATTTTAGACAGGCATTTGTCTATGACGTTTTTTTTTTTTTTTTTTTTTTTTTCGATGGGAAAAATCATCTTATGACAACCCCCGCTCTTGGGCGGAGCGGGAGATAGTGTCAGACTCTTACTGACTAAAAAACCCATCCCGTTCCTTCAAGCCTTCATACCGGGGCTCGAGCGCCCTTTCGGATTACCCTGGCCCCAGTAGGCTTCGACCCGGCTGGGCCCCTGCTGTTGCTGACAACTCCTTGAGACGCGCGGGAACAGCGCGCGCCGTCGACGACTTGGGCTTGGTCCGGACGGTTACCGGACGGCCGGACAGCGAGCTACCCATTGCTCACTGTCCGCAAGCCCGCGACTACGGTGGCTGGAAATCGGGATCGGAATCCCGGCGGCGGCGGCGAGAGCGCCGTTGCCTGATGCGGTCGGCCTCCTCCTTAGCGAGCATTACTGCTTCGCAGAAGTCGGCGACCGCCTGCCACTCCTCCTCGCTCCGGACCATGGCCTCGACCAAGGCCCGGCGCGAGAGGTCTCCGCCGCCGATCACCCCCACGAGGGCACGGCGATGCTCCGCCCAAGCAGGGCACACCGCGATTGTGTGCTCCACCGTGTCCTCCGGGCGTTCCGCACAGTGGCGACACCCGGGCGTCACTTCCGCATTTGTCTATGACGTGATTTGTACGTAAACAATTGGTACACATGTTATGTTTACCTTGTACTAACGCGAGTCTAGTACGAGAATCTAAGGATTGAAAGATAGGGCACCGATAAATCGAGTGCGCTTCACTGCAATGAGCACAAGTCACATTTGCAGGTGGGTTGGAATTTGTGAGATAAGATGAGCGTTTGGATCCGCTGCTATTTTGCCTACTAGTCGCGGGCGAAGATTTTTTCCCCTCAAGGTTACGAGGGTTAGAATTGTTGTTGACATTAGATTTAGAAGATAAATGACTAGTTTCTAAGATTTTTACATAATCTTGAAGAAACTTTAACAATTCATTAAAGGTGGGTATTTGAGAAATGTTTTGCGATTCGAAACGATCACGCGTGCCTGAGTCCAGTGCGCGCGAAGTTAAACAAAATAAGATAAAATCACCTAAGTCGTCAATTTTTAAAGCTTGAAGTGCATAGTATGCCTCATAAATTTCGTTTGTTAACCTTTGTAAATCTTGGAAGTTACCCGATTTTAAAACTGGCTGGTTGATGAATTTATCTAAGTATGTCAAAGCTATAATTCGCTTGTTTTGATAACGTTCGATCAAACTATTAAAAACAATTTCATAATTATCAGCGGTCATAGGGACCCCTTTGACAATGGATGAGGCCGGGCCTTGTAAACAGGACGCTAAATAGTGAAATTTTTCTATTTGTGAGATCGAATTGTTGTCGTGAATTAAGGTTTTATAAATATCATAAAATGCTTGCCAGTTCTCAATTTTACTGTCGAATTTAGGTAACTCAAGCTTAGGTAGCCGCGCGTTACGTCCCGTTTGCATGGAAGTCGCAGGCGGCAGCCCGTCAACGTTGTCGCTCCTATCAGTAATGTGCAGATCAGTCGCTGCACTAATTACGGCGTAGTACAAATCGTCAAACGAACTCAAAGACTTTTGACACACTCGAGCGTCAGGTTTTATGGCTAACTCCAAACTTTGTATGTTACTACATAACGAAACGAATTCTTCGCGAATTGAATGTATTCGAGTATATCTCGCCTTGAACGCCGATACCTTTGAACGATCTTGAATCATAGTTTTTGATAAGTCGTAAAGGATTTGAATATCACGATATACATATTCGCGTTGAGATTGAAGAAGTTTTAATTTGCTTTTTTCCATTCTGCTTCGTTCGAATAATAAGTAGGTAGGTAGGTACGAAATACGAACGAACTTAAGTTGAGATTTATTAAGTGTGTAAATCGATACCTTTAGGTGAAATATTTATGTAATAATGTTTGTAAGTGTATAAATACCGTGAATAGTTATAGATAATAATATTTCCACAACAAATTACGTAGATTACATGAATTTTTGTGACTATAATCCGACTAAATTAAGATGACCTCTGAATCCGCATGGGTTACACGGCGAATATGACCAACACAATTTTGTAGGATAATACTTTTAAAATGCAAAAATATAGCAAATCTCAGAGTTTTCATTCGAAATTGAACCTGAGAATGCCTGAAAAAACTGTAATCTACAGGTATTCGCGCTCGAAATGGACCAAAAATATGAATAGGTATGAATAAGTGTAGCGTCAACGTTGGGTGACGCGATATAAAAATTTCTAAAAAACAGGCTACAAGGATGGTACAAAATTGGAAGTCAGGTACTCACTGGGTGCTGGGATCCAGGATCATCTTGGACGCACTTTCAGACGATATTTCACGGTATTTTCAGAGGTTGTTAATCGCGCGCGCGTAAGATATGTTGGCCGGCCGGCTCGTTCGATTCGAATCGTAGTTTTTTCCTTACACCGTCAGAGGCGGTGCTGTGCGGTTTGGATATGAGGTTTTTGGGACGGAATGGGATAAGGGAATTCATCCTAAAGCCTGTTCAATATGTATGTTTATCAGTTGTCTAGTACCCATAACACAAGCTCTGCTTAGCTTGGGACTAGACGGCGTTGTGGGATAGTTGTGTGGAATATTATTATTATTCTCATTTATTCATAAATATTACATATAAATTACATTTTTAAATATTTCAATATAAAAAAAAAAACATTTAAAAATATAAAAAATATTTACCCACCGGTATCGGGAACAGGGTCCAAGCTACCGGCGGTCAGGGCTCCAGAGAAAGGAACCTCCTAACAATACGAGCCGTGTCCAGGAGTACCGGCCTCTGAATCAAGCCCTTGATCCAGCTACCTAACGCGAGCCTCCTCAGATGTTGGTCGAGGCTCTTGGCTATTAAGCCATTACCCGACACGACTATCGGTACAATGATTGCCGAGTCTACATCCCACATGTCGACAACCTCGCGAGCCAAGTCGATATACTTGATTTGTTTATCTTTCTCAGCTTTCACGAGGTTCTCGTCATGCGGAACGGATATATCAACAATCATTGCACGCCTCTCGCTTCGGTCCACCACCACTATATCAGGCTTATTGGCTACAATAGTCCTGTCAGTGATGATGGACCGATCCCAGTACATTGTGATATCGCCATTATCGAGAACTGGGTCGGGCACATACCTGTAGTACGGCACCTCCGATTCCACAAGAGAGTACTTCAGAGCAAGTTGCTGATGGATAATCCTGGCTACAAGGTTGTGTCTATGCAAGTATTCCCCGTTAGCTAGACGAGAACAACCTGAAATAATGTGGCGGATCGATTCACCCGGACGGTGACATGCCCGACAGATGTCAACCGTACCGTCCTTCACAATAAATCTTCGGTAGTTCTTCGTCATGATAACTTCGTCCATAATTGCACAGACAAAACCTTCGGTTTCCCCAAAGAGGTCACCGACGCGCAACCAGGCTACGGACGCTAGTTGGTCTACATCGGGCCCATGAAGGGCCCGGAAAAAGCGTCCGTGCAGTTCCTTACTCTGCCATACTTCCTTGCGATCGTTAGTGTCAAGCACTACAGGTTTGCGCCAGTTCTCGTTAGCCAAGGAGAGCGGGGTGAGTCCCTTGTCCACTGCTACTACATCACGATGCATACCCACGTCGGCGGCTAGGAAATATTCCCTGAGACTGCATACCTCGCGATTGTGCAGGGTCTTAGCATTTAAAAAGCCTCGACCCCCACACTTCCGCGGGATATACAGTCTCATCACCGATGACCGTGGGTGATGCATTCGGTTTGCAGTAAGCAGTGAACGAACTCGCCTGTCCAGGGCGTCCAGTTCTGTTTGAGTCCATTTGAGTAAGCCGAAAGAGTACATCAATACCGGCATGACCCAACCGTTGAAGGCGCGCACCTTGTTTCCGCCTGAAAGAAGGCTATTGAATACCTTCTTCAGGCGTCCAAAGAAGCGCTCCCTCAACGATTGCTTCATGTCAGTGGCATTGATACCTAAAGCTTCCGACATACCCAAATACTTATAGGTTTCAGTTGCAGAGAGGGATCTCAGGCTTATGGAGTCCGAGAGTTGAGTACTCACGGACTCCACAATCTCCCCTCGCTTTACATGCATGACCGCACATTTGTCCACACCAAACTCCATCCTGATGGCACTACTGAAGGTTTCAGTTATCTTCAGTAGCTCCATCAGTTGAAGCTTGTTGGGGGCAAAAAGTTTCAAGTCATCCATGTAAAGGAGGTGAGATGTAACCTGACCACCTCTCTTCAACTGATAGCCTAGGCCTGAATTCTCCAGCAGTGTGCTTAGAAGATTCAAGGCTAGGCAAAACCAAAGCGGACTCAAACTATCACCCTGGAATATACCCCGCTCAATCCTCACCGGTTCACTGCTCCTCTGAATATTTCGACATCCTGGATAGCGAAGGACCGTCCTCCATTGCCTCATACACGACATCAGGAAGGTGCGTAGTATTGCATCAATTTTGTACAATTCTAGCACCCTCATGAGCCATGTATGAGGAACTGAGTCATAGGCCTTCTTATAGTCTATCCAACATGTCGACAGATCCTTTCGGGAGCGCCGAACCTGTTGGCTAATGGCCATATCAATGAGGAGCAGCTCCTTAGTACCACGGGACCCTTTTCTACATCCATTCTGAGAGGCAGACATGATTGAATTATTGTCAATATGGTTGTTAATCTTATCTCTCAAAATAGATGTAAGAACTTTATAGACCGTAGGTAAGCACGTTATCGGTCTATAATTTTTAGGTTCCGCGGTACTACCTGATTTGTGGAGCAGGTGGGTAACTCCTGTTGTTAGGAACTCGGGTAGTGAACTAGACTCCAAGGCAGCCTGGTACTGAGATGCCAAACAAGCGTGCGACCTTTGAAGCCACTTTATCCAAAAGTTGTGCAGTCCATCCGGTCCTGGAGATTTCCAATTAGGCAACGGACGGACTGCACGGGCCACATCCTGGGGGCTGATTGTGATTGCCCCCATTTCTGTTATCGGTTCGCACGCTTGTTCGACCTCTCGAGTCCAACCACCTTCAGTATGACTGACAGGCACCGACCAGATGTTGCGCCAAAAGGAACACAAGGCGTCATCATCCGGAAGGCGCGTGTCAGTCACACCTTGGTCCGGTCGCTCCCAAGCCCTGTATACCCACCTTTCATTACTTTAGAATGCGCGATTCTGGGTGTACCGCTCCACCCGCCGCTTATACCTGCGGATTCGGTTTGCCCATGCATACACCTTCTGCTTCAGGAAGTCGATGCGCTCTGTGACACGGAGCATATAGTCTCGGGGGCAGATGTCAGTCCCCGAAAATGCCCGTCTCACAAAGCGCATCACTCTTGGGCGAGTGTTGCCCTCCCTGAAGCAGATTAATTTGCCGATGAGTGCTCTGGCCCCACCAATACGACGCTCGATCCTGCACTGCCAGGCCGGCACAGCTGGTTTTGGTCGTGTAGCTACATTACTATTTGGAAATTTGACGTGAGCTACACGACATGCCGCTACAGCCGCGCAGTACATGATCGAGTGTGCATCAGTGAGATCTTTGCAGTTGTCAAAATAATTTGACAATTGCGTATCCAGAGCAGCCACCAGCGTCTTATTCTTGTTATGCATGGGCAAGCGAGGTAAGCGCGGCCTAAGTACGGACGGCATGTTTCGATACTCGCGAATAGCGCATTCCAAAGCACTCCTCAATTCATTAGTGCACTGGGTACTTACTTGTATAACCATGTCAGTACTCTCCACGTCAGCAGGGTTGGCGACATGGTTAGACGGTGGTACCATCACTGGTACCACTAGTTGCGACGAAGGAGCAATGACATGGTTACTCATTTCCGTTCGGTTATTATTATTATTATTATTATTATTATTACTTAGAATAGGCTTTAAGGTAGTTAATTAAGTTATAAAAAGAATGCGCTTCCCTTAACAATCATTATTACATTACTGGTTAAAAGTGTACGATCTGGATCTGGTTTGTCGAATGATTAAGCCCAAGTCGGTGCTTTTTGTCCATTAGCTCCCTGATAGTTTTGATCACTTATTCTCTCACAGGTACCGCTTATGGAGGCATTGAAGTTTGATCACATTTCATAGCCCTGGTTTAAAACTGTATTGACATGTGATCTGGACTCGGGATCGTTGGTCAATAAGACCGGGATGAATCCACTCTACTAGAGTTTACGGGAACCAATATGATAAATTTTAGTGTAAAGATAGACATGGACCTTGAAGAACATAAAATATTTAAATACTTTTTACGAAGGTCTAACGTATCTTAGACCACACTGACGTCGGTGAGAGGGACGTCAGTGTGGTCTAAGATATACATATAGAGCACCTCGTGCATCTGTTACGTCTACTAACAATTCTTCTTCTTCTTCCTGCCCCTATCCCATATTACTTGGGGTCGGCGCAACACGTTTTCTTCTTCCATTCTGTCCTGTCACCCGTCAAACTATCACTAACTCCCTTTTCTTTCATATCACTTCTCACACAATCCATCCATCTTTTTTGCGGCCTCCCTCTCCCTCTTCATCCATCTACATGTATACTCAGAACTCTTTTAGTAATATGCGCTTCATCCCTCCTCTTCACATGACCATACCAAGACAACCGATTACCTTTCAACTACCAACAATTATGTTTTAGTTTTCTTGATTATAGAAAAACTCTTCTGTCTTCGTTATTTCAGCTGCATAACCGGATACTCTGGGGAAAGGTGCCAAGTGTCCATCTGTAAGGACTACTGTTTCCAAGGAAATTGTAGTGTCAGCACCGAGGGCCAACCTAAATGCAGGTAAATCATAATATTACCCTGAACACCCATGGAAGTGGTTGTATTTGGGGCCAAGGCGAGCAAAAAAGCGGCACAGCCGTACCGTCCTTTTCTCGAAACAGTTCAGAGTTCAGGCCATTTTCAACGCCCTATAACTCTGTTGTGTATAAATTAAACTAGAAACATAAAACAAGTTACCAAATAAGCGGTAACGGTAGAACGAATTATAACTGATCAAAGTTTCTTTATTCTAACAGTACGACAATTATTTGTTTTAAACTACATTTTTGTGTTAAGACACACTGAACTTTATTTTAATCCAATAGCTACTCTCAGATAGGACAAGAAAAGATCTGGTTTGTGCTAACTCTCGGACTAAACATGCTTTTGTGAATCGGTTTTATATAAATATATAAAACCGACCGTGACCTTATTTATATAACCAGTTAAACAGAGTCCTACAGATTTATAGTTTAAGTTACAATAGGTGTAATTTACTAGTCCAGGATTTTTTTGGCAAAACACAACGATGCAGACACGACAAAACCACTAGAAATTGTAAAATACAGTTCCTATATAACTACTCTAATATAAATCACTATATTTAACTTAAAAAAAAAGATATAAACCAGTGCTTGACTGCGATCCCACCTGATGGTAAGCAGTGATGCAATCGTTGATGGTGACTGACCGATCATCAAGACTAAGAATTACGTTTTAATTTTCTTGCTTATAGAGTAACTCTTTTATATCTTCGTTATTTCAGCTGTATGCTCGGGTACTCCGGGGAAAGGTGCGAAGAAAACGCGTGCCATAAGCATTGTTTAAACGGCGGTGTCTGCACCTTAAACGAAGAAGACGAGCCGGCCTGCCAGTGCACAGCAGGTTACGACGGTGGAAGATGCGAGCTTCCTGCCTATCAGGACAACAGGTAAAACTTGTTCTTCTCACTGTACACTAGTTATATCGAGCGCTGCGCTGGACGCTGATCGAGCACTCGGCAGATGCGACGAGATTTGTCAAAGAAAAAGTAAAAATAACATAATTCTAAAGTTTGCCGTATATAACGTTCGTTCACTCGTAGTGGGTGTTACAACTTAATCTACACTAATATAATAAAGAGGTATATATTTTTTTTTGTTTTTATGTTTTTTTTTTTGTTTGTAGGAGGTAATCTCTTAAAGTACTGCTCCGATTGCTAAAATTTTATCACCGATAGAAAGCTGCTTTATTTCTGAGTGACAAAGGCTATATTTTATGTACGCGGACGAAGTCGTGGGCAAAAGCTAGTGTTAGATAGAATTGTGTGTTTAGTAAAAGTGTTGGCCGACTAACTAAACGGAACTAACTAGTGACACAGTCGTCTGTTATTCAAATAATAATTTCATGTCGTCACTTTCCGAGTGTCTCGTTGGTCTAGTAGTCAGAAGCTCTACCTCTAAACATGAGGTTGTGGGCTCGGTTCCGGGTCATGCAATTATTTATGAGTTTTAGTACGTGGAACTTGTCAGTAGCAGCCTGAAGCCTGGGCTCGTACCCGCGTCATCGTCGGCCTGTAGTGTTCCGCGCGCACAGCAAACAGATGTCCGCGGGAATTATTAAAAGAGTTACAGTGGTCCTGGACCGCAAAGGCAACTGACGGACACTGGTGGCTTTTAGTCAGTAAAGGTCTGACACACTCTTTCGTTCTAAGCCATGACACGAAGGACTTGAAACAGAACTTGTTAAAATAATATAAATGCAATTAGTAACAATGTGGTATTGAGCGTCATTGCAGTAGTTATGACCGACCACAGATGTGCGTTTGACTGTTCATTTTTTCAACCTTTTTTAGGATTCCGTACCTCAAAAAGAAAAAGTAAACCATCATATGATTACTTTGTTGTCCGTCTGTCTGTTTGTCTGTCTGTAAGACCTCTTAACTCGGGAACGCGTGAGGGTATTGAGTTGAAATAATAACCATATAATCAGTTAGACTGAGTTAACAAAAACAAAGAGAAAGAGACACGACCGTGTCTATCGTAAAAAACGTATATTTCGACACTCTCAGCGGAATCAAAATTCATAGATACTTCACATCTTCCCATTGACATAGAATCCTGAAATTTGGCATGAAGCAAGGTTTATATCACAAGTATAGGAAAAAATCTAAAAACTGTAATTACGTCATAATTTTTTTTCTGCGATTCGGAAAAGTCTTCGTAACTCAATTTGGGAATTGAACTGTTATAGGTAAGTTTGTACGGAACTCTCAGAGCGCGAGTCCGACTCGCATTGGCCAGGTCTTTTTTTTAATTTTTGGTAAATAGTTTTACTATAGTTCCTATAGTTAATTGTACTGGCGTGTCTGTTTATTGTGTTATCCATTTGACCTGTTCGTTGTTGCAGCTCTGAAGCCGACAACGCATGCTATCAGTTCTGTCTAAACCACGGCGCTTGTTCTCTGAATGAGGCGAGGGAGCCAGTCTGCCGGTGCACAGCAGACTACGAGGGTGAAAGATGCGAGCTGTCTGTCGATAAGGACTTCAGCTTCCAAGCAGCTTGTACTGTCAGTGCTGAGGGGCAACCTAAGGTTATCGTTACTCTGGATCAAAGAGTGCATTCGACGTGTGCTTCGCCAATTGTCTGAATATCATCATCGTTTAAAAAATGTTATTGAATTATAGTGTAGGTACTATTAAGATATTTTTTTTAATTTAAAGTTTCGTATCAATTGAAACAATAATATAATTCATATTTCTCCATATAAATTATTAGTAACACGGAGCTAATGTTAGTAACATAACAAATGTAATGAGACATAGTATTGAAAGCGATCGTTAGTTTTAGTTTTCAATTTTGTTGTTATAGCCAAAGTTAAAATAAGTTTACTTACGTCTAGTTGACACTTCGCGTGACCCAAGGGCTGGCTTTTACCTCGGACAGAGGATAAGCATTGCCATACAGCGTGGCAATGCCGCCAGCCTTTTGGGCACATTACCAGTCGACAGCGATGTGGAAGAGTTTTTTGACGCCATATTTTAGTTTGATTTTAGTTAGTTGTAATTAGCGTAGGGTTTTATTATTATTTTTTTTTTTAATTTACTGTAATTGTAGTTTTTAGTTGTGTATGTAATAAAAATTGATTAAATAAGAATATTACTTGCAAAATAAAAAATTTATATTTATTAAAAAAAAAAAAAAAAGTTTACTTAGAGTAGTTTTTAATTTTGTACGTCTTGCTTTTTAAATATTACATATAGCTTTATGTAATCTGCATACATAGTCTATATCAGACTAATACTTTAGTAACTAAGAGTTTGTATTAGGGGGCACGGTAGTGCGCCCACCAAGGCAAGCAAAAGAGTGGCACGGCCGTAACATTCTTTTCTCGAAACAGTTCAGGCCATTTTCGGTCCCCTATAACTTCGTTGTGTATAAAACTAGAAGTCTAAAGTTTCAGTAACCATACAGGCATTGTATAAATAGCAGTTTACGAATTATAACTGGTCAGTTTCTTAATTTTATCACTAACTGACTGACCGATCATCAGAAGTATGTGGCACTTCCAAAAGACTTAGAAGCTTCTGAGTACAATTAGTGTTTAGTGTAAAATCAATGAAAGACTAAAACATTTTGCAATTTTTGTACAGTCTTCTAGATACACCAACTGCACAAATAACTTTGTAATCTCATAAAAATGTATTGGATTACAAAGTTATAATTACAGTTGATGGATCAGTGTTCCTGTAAAATAATGTACAAAAAGGAATAAGATGCCATCAAAAACATAACTAGTAAAAAACCAAGGCTTGCAACTCAGTTCTTCTACGGTAAAAAGTTGTGAGATCTATGTAACACCAAGTTGGTTAATTAATTCAGTCCGTACTTGGGGGATCTTGATGAGCTAGACTGACTTGGCAATCGCATGTATATCACAAGTAATACGTTATATTAAATTACGTTGTTTGGTCCGATTGCCAAGTCAATCCAGGTCATCAAGGCGGGTAGTTTATGTTTATGTTATGTTACTTTTTGGTGTATAATAAAGTTTATTCAATTCTATTGTGAATTGGTGTATGCAACTTTTATTGAGGGTCCTCAATAAATAAGTAAATCATACAACAATTTCATGCTTCAAAAACATGAAATGAAACTTATTTAATAAGGCATCCACACGAAGCTAGTTATTTGCTTGTTGCATGCAATAAAGTTGCAATAGATGTTTATTACATTTAAGTTATTGCATTCATCAGCTTATTATGTCTTCTACAAGGCTTAAATCGATCTGTCAATCCGAGCTGCGACCTGTAAGCCAGGTATGCTCAAGTGGCTCACAGTTCTCTTCCTGAGGGAGAAACTCGCGCGAGCAGATCGTGAGCACGTCATGAGCACAGTGAACGCTCGTCACACGGTCAAGTGCTCGTGCGTCTACCTTGCTCTTTAGTCATTCTGTTTTCTTCGGGCATCAGTCTACAGTTTTGTACTTATATTTTTGCTTTTGTATTTTATTATATAAGGTTTTTAAATAAATAAATTATCGTCGTCATATATAATACATGCATTTTTATTAATTACACTATCATTATAGACTATTTACAAACGGAGTATTTTCTTTTCAATTGAGCAGTTAAGCAAAATAAGCGTGGGGTTCGTTTCCCAGATCGGGTAAAATTTACTTGGTCGTATCAGTTCACTGAGAGTCAAGGAACTGAGAGATATCCTATGTTTGAGCACACATTGGTGCACTACACAAGTGTTTTAATAATAATAACGGAGCTACTCGACCAAAACCTGCCGTCCCTATCTGGCAATGCAGGATTGAGAGGCGTATCGATGGGGCCAGAGCACTCAATTGTAAACTATACTGCTTCAGGGAGGTAATACACGACCACGTGTGATGCGCTACGTAAGGCGAGCGTTCTCGGGGACTGGAATTAGCTCTCGAGAATACTTAGCTCACGTCACGGAGCGCATCGACTTCCTGAAGCAGAAAGTTTGTGCATATGCTAACCGTATTCAACGGTATAAGCGGCGAGTAAACCGGTATTCGCAGAATCGCATGTTCCAGAGCGATGAGAGATGGGTATACAGAGCTTGGGAGTGACCTGAACAAAGTGTGACTGACGTGCTCCGCCCGGATGATGCCGCAACGAATGCATTCTGGCGCAGCATTTGGTCGGTGCCCGTCTGTCACACTGAGGGTGGCTGGATGCGTAATGTCGAGCGCGTGTGCGAAGCTATACCAGAAATGGAAAAAGTAATTATTAGCTCAACAGATGTATGTCCGTTACCCAATTGGAAGTCTCCAGGACCGGACGGACTGCAAAACTGCTGGTTAAAATGGTATAGCAGCTCAAACGCGCTCCTAGCCAGCTATTCCAGTCATCTTTAGAGTCTGGGTTGCTACCAATTGCAAGTTAGCTTCACTTTTCTTGGACTGACCAACATTTGACTATTCAAAGCCTGCATATGGTCTATTTGAAATAAATGTTTTTGACTTTGACTTACCTTTTTTTAGTTTCTAACAACTGGCGTTACCCACACTGAATAATCTGTTCTATGGTTACCCATCTGCTCCATAAGACAGGTAATACTGCGGAACCCAAGAATTATAGACCGACAATATGCTTGTCGACGGTCTATTAAACTTCTTACATCCATTCTGAGAACAAAAATTAACAACCATATTGAAAATAACTCAATTATGTCTGCCTCTCAGAATATGTAGGAGCGGGTCACGCGGTACTAAGGAGCTACTCCTCATTGATATGGCCATAAGCCAACAGGACCGTTGATCCCGCAAGGATTTGTCGATATGCTGGATGGATTATAAGAAGGCCTATGACTCTGTTCCACATACATGGCTCATGAGGGTGTTGGAGTTGTATAAAATAGATGCAACTCTACGCACCTTCCTTGAGTCATGTGAAATGGAACACAGTGCTTCGCTATCCAGGGTGTCGATCGACCCGGGGGGACGATGAGCCTATATGGATTAAACGGGGAATATTCCAGGGCTACAGTCTGAGTCCACTTTGGTTCTGCTTAGCTCTGAATCCTCTAAGCACATTCAGGCTTGGGCTATCAGTTGAGAAGAGGGGGTCAGGTTCTATCTCACCTTTACATGGATGATCTGAAACCCAACAAGTTACGACTGATGGAACTACTGGAGGTAACTGAAACTTTCAGTAGTGCCATCCCAAGTCGCGCAGAAGCGCTGAATAGTAGCTGAATCACTGTTCACAATGGAATCTTCAGCTGAATAAACCTGCTGAATAAGAGCGTTAGAGGCGCCTACTCAGCTGATATAAGTCTGATTTGGGCACAAATTAATCAGCTGTTAGCTGAATAATGTAGCTGGTTGCACTATATCAGCGTTATTTGAGTATTATTAAAGGTAACAGTCGCCCCAAGAGTTGAATAATGACCGATTATCAGGGTATGTGTTACCTTTTATACACCACAAGGGCGAAATAATAGAGTACTTATTAGCTATTTTTCAGCACAAAATACACTCCAGGAAATTAGTAACTCTTCTAAAGAGCTGACAATTTACAAGTGGCAAAATTGTGAATAATTGTCACCCTACTACTTATTATTTTGATATGTTTTGTGTGAACCATTTTGTAAAGTGTTTGTGGGAAATATAGGCTAATAAACTTTGTTTTTCCTCCATTTCCATGAAATTCAAATGGGGAAGAGAGTTTATTGTCAAATACTATATAATTATAGAAGAAAATTTTCACGCGCTCTCAAAATATCACTGTTTACTTGAAAATTATAGGTAGTACGAGTATAAAATAGGTAGATAATATTATTATAAAAAATTAAGTCTTTTTATTTTTCCTTTGTATTTTAACAATAAGCTGTTTACGTATAAAATCATAACATTTTCTATTCAAATTCTGTTGTTATTTTCGTTGACTAAACAGAAACAAATTGTTATTACATTGTATACATAGATTAGAATCTAAAAAATGGCAGACAAGCAATGTGTAGGTACCGTATTAACCACAATCAAACGGCATGAACTGTTTAAGTGTACATGAATCAATAACGAGCTGTTACGAGTGGTTCTTGTGTTACACAAGTCAGCTACAGATTCATGTAAAGCTTGATAGTGGGTAACATGTATGCAAATAACTGTAGGTGATCATCAGTGAACCGATAAACTCTGCTGGAATTTTAGGGATCCGCGGATTAAGCCTCATCATTATCACATCATCCTATATTTTTTGGATTAGCACATGTTAATCATATACCTAGTAAGTATCAAAGTTTTCTCGACCAAAGTAGACATAATTAGGTAAAACTTTTTAAAAGCTCAGGCTTTTAATATCTTAAACGACACGATTAGTATACTTATACCACGAAGCGCGGAATAAAGAAGACTTCAAGGTCTTATGTAACAGCAATAATAGATTAATTGTCAACGATAGTACAAGTATTCAGCTCTCACGGAGATTATGGGTAACATGTGAGCTAGCTTAGTTAAAGTCCACGAAAATCCTTTAAATTGCTTAAAGCTGTATAATAGTGAACTTGTTACCTATATTAACGCTGCAGCCGTTTCAGTGTGGTCTCCGTGTAAAGCTCACTTTTCACCTATTGCAAGTCGAGTGTACTGTAATAACTCTTCATAAGTGCTAAAGTTACCGATGTTACCTCTTGTGACATCTTATAATGCAGTTTTGTGCTACTTGGGATGAGGATGTAATTCGGTGTAGATAAAAGTGCAGTCATGCATGTAAAGCGAGGGGAGATTATGAAATCTGAGGGAATTCAACTCTCGGATTACATACACCTTAGATTCCTCTCCTCAGTCGAAACCTACAAGTATTTGGGTATGTCGGAAGCGTTAGGCATTAACGTTACTGACATGAAGCAATCGTTGAAGGAGCGCGTCTTTGGCCGCCTGAAGAAGATATTAAACAGCCTTCTGTCAGGTGGTAATAAGGGGTTCCTTCTATTTGACAGAATCTTGATACTCCGAATTTTATTTGGCATAACACACTTGGCATAATCTTATTTAATCTAATTTAATATTTTCAAAGTATAAAAAATATTTAAGCATAACTATTGTTTGGCAGAATATTTACGTGACCGAATTCACAATGGCATACTTTTATCTTGGCAGAACTTTGTTTCGCATAATTACCTTTGCCATAATTAATATTACGCATAATTTTGTTTAGCATAATATTTATTTAGAGATACGATTATTTGGTATGGGTACATTTTTAAACATCAAAAATTAAAATACATGTATCTTATTGTAAAAAGTCAATATTATTTTGTGTTACAAAGTGAAGTGACAGAAACGAATCGCTTTTTTAAATCGACTTTACGCAGTCTTGTCTGCCCTACCCCCAGAGTGTAATTCAATCCCGCTGAGCTGAGGAGCAGGTGGTTTGAAGGCCCGCCGCCGCGGCTGTGGCTGCAAGCCCAAGCTGCGGTGGTGAGCGTTAAAATCATCTGCGACGATAACTTCGCGTGGGGTCGCCCAAACCCCGCAGGGCCGGAGCCGTGACAGAAACAATGCTTGCTGCATGTTGCATGGCTGCCTACACGCTGCATGCTTGCTTGCTTGCCTGCTTGCATGCCTGCTTCCATGCTTGCTTGCATGCCTGCTTCCATGCTTGCTTGTTTGCCTGCTTTTATGCCTGCTTCCATGCCTGCTTTCATGCTTGCTTGCTTGCCTGCTTTCATGCCTGCTTGCATGCTTGCTTGCTTGCCTGCTTGTCTGCTTGCATGTCTGCTTATATGCCTGTTTGCATGCCTGCTTATATGCCTGCTTGCATGCTTGCTTGCTTGCTTGCTTGTATGCCTGCTTGCATGCCTGCTTAAATGCCTGTTTGCATGCCTGCTTATATGCCTGTTTGCATTCCTGCTGTGCTAGCATGCTGCATGCCTGCTTACTTGCTGCGTGCCTGCTGCATGTTACATGCTTTCTTGCATGCTGCATGTCTGCTTGCATGCCGCTAGCCACCTTGGTTATTTTTTTATAACCATCCAGATACAGGAGGGCCTCAATGGGGACTTCGTCAACCCTATGTAAACCAACAGTGTTTCGTAATTAAGACGTTTCTGATTGTGAATTTTTTGCTAAATGATGATTCTGCTTTTTAATTACGAGTATTATGGATATGAACATTATAGTCTAGTCAAATTAGCAAAAAAAATGGACTTAATTCGTGTAGTTGTAATTTTTTGTGGAATCATTAGAAGACATGAATATAAGTCTTTTCTGAGTTTGCACCATTCCTGTTATATACGGAATATCGTTTAATATTAGGTTTTAACATTAAAGTCCCAAAATTTAAAAATTTCCTACGTATTTAGTTGTGGTAAGTTTAGATATATGTAGATACCCCTTTGGTGTATAATTACTTTTCACGAAAAAAGTGTGAGGTGTATGAAACACTAATAAATCATTATTTTTAATTTGCGGCTCAAGGGAAATTTAGCCAGTTGGTGCAAACTCATAATAAGCTTTTTAAAGCATCCTATACACCCAGTTATTTTTGCACCCTTTTGCATCCCTAGGAAAACAACATTTTACAATATTTGTAGATTGTACTTCGGGGCAAATTAGTGTAGTCATGGATTTTTTTAATATATAATGTATTCTATATATAAAACATTCGCACGTAATAAAAAGAAGAAATACATAACTGGAAGTTTATGTAGAGTTAACGTGAATATATACTGCGCCTCGTGGGGCTCGGAGAGCGAACGCGGGGTCGCGCGGCGCGCGCGCTGTGGTTCGAGAGTAAGTAAGTGCGTGCATGTATATGCGTTTAGATCATTTTCGTAATGTAGCAAGAAGCGATCCCTGCGCTATACAAATTAATAACTATAATTTACTCTATTTTATTAGCTGTGTTGTGAAAAATGGATTATGAAGTGTATTGCTATTGCATTGTTTGTCGTGACCTCCCGACCTGCCCCTGTAATATGTATTTATTTAACAAGAAATTATGATAACCATATCAATTCTCTGTCGATCTTTATTTCTTTCTGTACCTCAAAAGGAAAAAACGGAATCCTTATAGAATCACTTTGTTGTTCGTCCATCTGTCTGTCAAGTCCCTTTATCTCGGGAACAAGTGCAAGTATCAAGTTGAAATTTAAACCGAATACTCAAGACTGCGGTCCCTTAAAGCTGTGTAAAAATAAAAACTTCTAAGTTAACGAATAAAAAAATTTACGTCGCAAAAAATTCCGTGTTCCCAAGCGTAAACCCCAGTTCTTATTTCTTCGTAACTTCAAGGGCATCGACCTGGAGGCATTACAGTGCGACGCTAGCGATGTCGACTGGTCCCCTCTGGTTGAAATTGATGACATCTATGAAAAGGTGAATTATTTTAACGCAACCGTTATCAGATTGTTTGACCAGCATGCCCCCTTACGACGTGTCAAGGTAAAACATGATCCAGCACCTTGGGTAATTATTCATATTAAAGAGCTTATGACACGCAGAGATAAAGCAAAGAGCAGGTATAAGCGCAGACCTTCTGAGCTAAATCTTTCCTGCTTTATTTCACTGCGTAACAGCTGCAGGCGTCTGTGTCAAGTTGCCAAGAGACGCTACTTCCACGAACAACTCCATAACCGTAGTTCTTCCGACGTATGGAAATTTCTTAAGGCAAATCACCAACCAACCAGTGTAAGGATGTGAACCTTAATGATCTCAACAAGCATTTCTCTCGTCTTCCCTTTTCACTGGATCCTTCTGTCAAAGCTGCGACACAGGATGGCCTTTCTAGTTTGCCGTTGCCACAGTATCCCCACTTCAACTTTAGCGATGTTACTGAGATTGACGTTAAGAAATCTGTCCTCGCGATTACTTCTTCTGCGGTTGGCTGTGATAAGTTATCCTCAAGAATGATCACTCTCATCCTTCCCTCATTACTTCCTGTTCTCACGCATATCTTAAATCACTCTTTTACCTCATGCTCCTTTCCGTCAGTCTGGAAACAGGCTTATATTATTCCTTTACCCAAAATTAACAATCCTACTTTATTAACTCATTTTAGACCTATTTCTATCCTCCCTTTTCTTTCTAAAGATTTTGAGCACTTAGTTCATACCTAGACAGTTATCTCTTTTCTTATCGTCAAAGTCGATCATTTCTCCTTTTCAATCAGGTTTTCGCGCGGGCCACAGTACTGTAACTGTGCTTTTAAAAGTGACTGACGATATCCGCTGGGCTATGGAGAACAAGTCCCTTACAGTTCTTGTCTTGCATGACTTTAGTAGCGCCTTTAACTCAGTTGATTTCGATATTTTACTCGGCATCCTTAAATCTATTAATTTCTCTTCTTCCGCCTTAACCTGGTTCAATTCATATCTTCGGGGTCGCTCCCAGTGCGTCCGCCTTGAAGAGTTATTCTCTGAGTGGTGTAGTCTCACTAAGGGCGTTCCTCAGGGTAGCGTTCTCTCTCCTCTTCTTTTTTCTATCTTCATTAACTTTGTTACCAAAGCAATCTCTTCTAGTTTCCATCTTTACGCAGATGACTTGCAGCTTTACCGACATTTTACTGTAGCTGACGCGGATTCTGCGATTGCTGCCATGAATCATGACCTGTCATGTATCAGCGCTTGGGCTAAATTATTTGGCCTACAGATCAACCCAACTAAATCACAGGCCATGTTGATAGGCAGTAGATTTGTCCGCAATACGGCTGTAATTTCTTCTCTGCAGCCTTTAGTTCTCGACGGTGTCTGTATTGACTACACCGAAACTGCAGAAGATCTGGGTGTCATCATTGACTCCAATCTTTCGTGGCGTGCGCAGGTCAATGAAGTCAGTCGGAAGGTATATTTCTCCTTCCATTCACTCAAATGCCTTCAGGGTCTCTTGCCTTTGAAAACGAAAATCTCTTTGGCCTAAACACTTATTCAGCAGATTATAGATTATGCCGACGCCTGCTACCTGGATGCTACTGAGGAGCTATTAAACAAGCTTGAGTGATTGCAAAACTTATGCATTCAAGTGGCTCCCTATCCCTCTTCGCAGGAACACTCGGATTTTATGTCTCCTTTTCAATATCCTACATAACCCTTCTTATCCCTCCTACCTGCGTGACCGTTTTTCTTACGCACGCCTTCGCGACGCACCATGCAGGTCACACCTAAGATCCCTCCTTAAATCCCCTCCTCATAAATCCAGCTACTATTCCTACTCTTTCTCTGTCCACGCAGTAAGGTTGTGGGACTCACTTCCGCCTAGCATTCGTGATTTAAAAACGATCTCACTCTTTAAGACTAAAGTAAAAGAGCACTATCTTTCCTCTCTTGCGTGATAATCGTATTTATAAATATTATGTATTTATTTTTAGTATAAGGTATATATGGTTATATAAGTATTTATTGGTTTAATTTAAGATTTCACTAACTCTTCTTTACTCATCTCTGCACACTACTGTCTACATCTCTTGTAATTTCTCCTTTCACAGGTCTGCTGGAAGAAATTTCTATTTGAAATAAGCAGTACCTGTTGAGACCTCGGCTCAACGACCGGCGCGGCGGCCAGAACGAGACAGAGCATCGGACATCGCCGCCTGCGCCTACGCGACACGACAGCTCGCCAGTCAGCTGTTACACACATCGACGAACACCTGTGCTCGCGCTCATTTAAAATTACCTAGCCATTGTTTGATTTGCAAAGTAACAGTTGTCATAATTCCTATTTACATATTTTATTATAAATCTTGTTATACAGTCCATTCTTGTATCATTGCAAGGAGCTATCCGACTATATGGTCCTTCTACCGTTAGAAGTTGAACCTTAGCGGACTTCAAAATTTTGAATTGTCATCGTCAACGGTTCGTGAGTCATCCGACTTTGGACTCCGAGTTTGCAACGGACTTCGTTTGTTCTTACGTGCCAGCATCGCAATCGTCTTCAGCGTGTACTTTGGACGTCGTAGAAATCGGCACGGCTTCAAGAGCCGTCTTCGCCAGTTTGAAATTCCAACGAACAAAGGAAAATTTGGAACGTCATCGAAATCGTCGTGACATCGCAAGAAATCGAACCACCTCTTCAGATTGTCGTCGGGCCTTGAGAGTCGTCGTGAAGAATCTCCTCGTCACAATCAACAGTGGTTTGACCCAACAAAACCGTGAGATCGTTCTAATTACTCCTATTTTTTTCCACATCATATTCATCCTATCTTCTCACATCATCATCCTTCATCATCATATTCATTTCGTTTACATTTAAAAATCATTTCATTAGTATACATCGCACAAAGCATAAAAGGTGCAAATCATTCAAATCATTTATTTACAGTCACCTACATCTACTTGTTCTGCTGTTTCATCTCTTCATTATACACAATCATTATTTTAGTTAGTAGACCT
This sequence comes from Mythimna ferrago, assembly GCA_910589285.2. Classification (NCBI taxonomy): domain Eukaryota; kingdom Metazoa; phylum Arthropoda; class Insecta; order Lepidoptera; family Noctuidae; genus Mythimna; species Mythimna ferrago. Next base: position 13,662,587 of record OU342700.1, read on the forward strand.
CCTAGTCATTATCATATACAACATTAAATCATTAAATAATCAATGTATTAATTCAATATTTCAGTATAATTGTTATTATTACATAGCAGCTTTGACGCGTAGCTTAACGCCTGGCAATACTTCATAGCAATCTTCACTTAGTCATATTGTGTTGCTATTATATTATTTTTTCACTAGGAGCACTCTTCTGTTTAATTGTTTACATCTTCATAGTTTGCTTGCTTCTCTTTCCTTTCACCACTTTTTCGCATAAAGCACTTGCAATATGGCTGATATTAAAAGCTACATCAAGAAGCGAGCTTCACTAAAGGCTAAGCTTACACAGTTTTCTTCATATTTAAAAACAGCTCAATCTTGTAAAAAATTAAGCGAGGTTCAAGTCGTTGAGGTTGAGTATCGACTTAATACGTTTGAAAATCTATATGAGAAATATGATACTTTACAGACCGACCTGGAGATGCTGATTGACGACCCCAGCGAGCAATATGCGGAGCGTGAGGACTTTGAGCGGCAGTACTACAGCCTGGTCGCATCTGCACGCCAGCTGATCAGTGGCGCTCGCAAACTTCTGACGGGAGATCCTGCTTCTGAGGTGGAATCTTGTATTTCTCATTCACACAAACACAACTCAATACGATTACCTAAAATTGATTTGCCCAAGTTCTCGGGCAACTATCATGATTGGCTAGAATTTAGGGACACATTTATTTCAATTATTCACAATAATGAGAGTATTGATAAAATCAACAAGCTACATTATTTACGTGCCTCATTAAAGGGTAGCGCTTCTCTTGTTATCGACAATCTGAATTTTCGATCAGATAATTATGATGCTGCATGGAAGTTGCTCTGCGAAAGGTATGACAATAAAAGACTCTTAGTTAATAACCATGTACAAGCTTTATTTAATGTTCAACCTATCAATAAAGAGTCGAGTAAATCATTACGTCACATAATTGATACAACTAACAAAAATCTAAGAGCTTTGTCTACTCTTGGTCAGCCTGTTCAACACTGGGATACACTTATCATTTACATCATGACCAGTAGGTTGGATCAGGTGACGAATCGTGAGTGGGAAGAGCATAGAAATTCCTTATCTGACCCTCCAACATTAGCTGTCTTCATTAGCTTCATCAGCAATCGAGCTGACCTATTAGAGACACTTGAGGAAACTAGGTCATCAAAGTCTAGGAATGACATTCACGTTAACTCAAACACAAAAACCTTTGCAATATAAACAGAGCATCATTCTAAACCACTTTCATGCCCTATATGTCACCAAGATCATTTTATATTTCAATGTGACAAGTTCAGGAATTTACCCGTTCAAGCCCGTGTTACAAAAGCACAGAATTCTAATGTGTGTCTTAATTGCCTACGACCAGGTCATAGCGTACAAAAATGTAAATTAGGTCATTGCAAATACTGCCGTGAGAAACATAATACTTTATTACATATAGATAATGACAATTCTTCTAACTCTAATCAAAACATAGCATTAACTGTTAATCATCATAGTACATCTCGTGTTGTATTACTTTCAACAGCACTCGTGAAGGTGTTGGACAATAAAGGCAACCTTCACACTGCCCGAGTCTTATTGGATAACGGAAGCACTGCAAATTTCATGACTGAAGAATTTTCCCGTAAGCTAAACCTTCCTATTTTTCCTGTGAAGTCCAAGGTTAGGGGCATTAACAATCAGTCCTCAGATTGTTCACATGCATGTGCAGTTACATTAAAATCAGTGAATGGTGACTATGAATTAGGTATAGACTGTTACATACTACCTAAAGTCTCGTCATCAGTACCCAACACATATATTGATACGCAGAATATTCGTTTGCCTAGCAATGTAATACTTGCTGATCCCCACTTTTATGCTCCTACTGCTATTGATATTCTTGTTGGGGCGGAAGTGTTTTGGGGAGTCATAGGCACCAACCGTATTACTTTAGGAAAAGGCATGCCTTCGTTATTCGAGTCAAAATTAGGTTGGCTTATCTCAGGTGTCATACAGCAATCTACAAACTCGTCTCATGTTTGCATGCTTACAGATACCTTAAAGCTTAACTTAGATCGGTTTTGGGAATTAGATTCTGTAGCGCCTAGACACAAATTAACAGACGAAGAGCGATCTTGCGAACAAATTTTTGTAGATACCACCTATCGCGACTCGGACGGACGGTTTGTAGTCAATATTCCCCTTAAAGAATCACCTGACGTCTTAGGTGACTCTTATATAATGGCTAAGCGTCGCTTTCTCTCCTTAGAACGTCGTTTAGGTAGAGACGCTTATCTTAAAAACTTATATGTTAGTTTTATGAATGAGTACATAGAATTAGGCCATATGTCTGAGTATAATCATCATAACTCTACGTACTCAAACTATTTACCTCATCATGGTGTCTTAAAGGAGTCAAGAACGACCACTAAACTTAGAGTGGTTTTTGATGCTTCGGCTCGTACAACATCAGGTAAGTCCTTTAATGACATACAAATGGTTGGTTCTCTTCTACAAGACGATCTACTATCAATCTTGCTTAGATTTCGTCAACACATGATTGTAGTCAGCGCAGACATCGAAAAGATGTATAGAGTCACTCGCGTGAATGACATTCATAAACCTCTACAAAAAATTCTTTGGAGATCAGAACCAACTCATCCCCTAAAAACATACACCTTAAATACGGTAACGTACGGCACCGCTTCCGCTCCCTTTTTAGCCATTAGATGTCTGATGCAACTGGCTCAGGAGTGTGAAGACCCCTCAATACGCTCTATCATACAGCGTGACTTCTATGTAGATGACCACTTATCAGGTGCTTCATCTGTTACAGAGACGTTGAACAATTGTAAAAGGATTATCGCTGTTCTTCGGTCCGCTCAGTACAATCTCAGGAAGTGGCAGTCCAATTCGAGTGAGGTATTGCAAGCTCTTTGCGACGATCAGATCAGTTCTGATTTCGTAAATCTGAGTGATAACGACACCTCTAAGACCCTAGGGCTTAACTGGCGGTGCTCTACTGACACATTTTCCTTTTCCATAAATCTTACGTCCACTGATATTATTACAAAGCGTCATATACTATCAGTCATCGCACAAATTTTTGATCCCATTGGCTTAGTTGTTCCCTGCATTGTGGAGGCCAAGATGCTAATGCAACGGTTATGGCTTACAGGATGTTCTTGGGATGAACCTGTTCCTGAGGAAATACAACTTCTTTGGAGTGAGTTTAAAAACACTCTGCCCATTTTAAACGAATTCAGGATTCCCCGGTGGGTAACATGTAAATCAGTTTCTTCGCTACAATTGCATGTCTTTACCGATGCATCAGAAAAGGCATATGGTGCCTGTATATATGTACGCAGTGAATCTGAAAACGGTGAGGTACATGTGCATCTTCTTACCGCCAAGAGCAAGGTGGCGCCGGTCAAGGCAACGACCATACCCCGTCTCGAACTCTGTGGCACATTGTTAGGTTCAAGGCTATATGCAAAGGTTCGTCAGTCACTCACTCTTAATTTTAGTGACATATACTTGTGGTGTGACTCAACCATTGTATTAGGCTGGTTATCTACTCCGCCAACACAACTGAAGACATTTGTCAGACATAGAGTCTCTGAGATTCAGGAGACTATGGGGGGGAAGCCTTGGCGCTATGTTCCGTCACTTTCTAACCCCGCAGACCTCGCTTCGCGTGGACTCAGAGCTGACAAACTTTTGTCATCTTCGTTGTGGTGGTCAGGACCTCAGTTCCTCAAAGAACCATCAACTATGTGTCCTCAATTCCCTGAATCAAATCATAATAATTTAATCTTATCTGAATTAATTCATTCCTATCATAATGACATAACTAATAACACAGAAAATCTTATTAACAATCTATTTCCTAAATATTCATCTAACTTCTATTCTTTACAACGTATTGCGGCATATGTACTACGGTTCATTAACAAGTGTAGAAGAAAATCATCTGATAGTGGCGTTCTTAAATCTCATGAATTAACTAATTCCTTATATTTATTTTGTAACCTTAGTCAACGCGAATCCTTTCCTGACGAATACTACCTATTATCTAATGGTAAACCATTGCCAGCTAAAAATAAACTCCTATCTTTGTCTCCATTCTTTGATAAAGCTTGCAACTTAATACGTGTTGGAGGCAGGTTAAGTAATTCATTTTACGATTTTAATGTTAAACATCCCGTTTTATTGTGTAGTTCCAACATTATTTGCAAACTATTATTTAGCATGTACCATACAAGGCTTTTACATCCAGGACCTCAACTTCTACTTGCCACGATTCGTCACCACTTCTATCCTATTGGTGGCAGGAACTTGGCCAAGAGAGTAACACATCAATGTGTAAAATGCTGCAGAATTAAGGCTAGCACTGTACAACCAATGATGGGTAATCTTCCACAGCAACGCGTACATTTAGAGTTTCCGTTCCTAGATTCAGGCGTGGATTACGCTGGTCCAATCATGATAGCTGACCGCAAGGGTAGAGGATGTCGGCTCTTAAAAAGCTTTATTTGCGTGTTTGTGTGTTTGGCTACGAGAGCCGTCCATCTTGAACTTGTGTCAGACCTGACAAAGGATGCTTTCTTATCGGCTATGAACCGCTTTATTGCTCGCAGGGGGAAACCACGCAACGTATTCTCAGACAATGGCACAACTTTTGTCGGTGCCTTCAATGAATTGGCCAAGCTTCTTTCACAAGATTTGAACCTCAGTGCTATTGATCCTGGGATCAACTTCTCGTTCATTCCTGCATATACTCCACATTTCGGCGGATTATGGGAGTCCGCTGTCAAATCTGTTAAACACCATCTCAGACGTATTTTAGGTTTAACAAACTTAACCTTCGAAGAGATGGCATCATGTTTAATACAAGTAGAGGCTGTGTTAAATTCTAGGCCTCTCACTCCACTTTCCAACGATCCATCAGACCTCACTCCTTTGACTCCAGCCCACTTCCTCATTGGTCGATCGCTCGTTATGTTGCCTCATCCACATATCCAGACTGCTAACATCAGCAACTTGCAGCGATTTCGTCGAGTAGAGTACTTGAAGCAGCACTTTTGGACCCGCTTCACTCACGAATACATTTTATGGCTTCAGGAGAGGACCAAGTGGCGTCGATCATCGGGAGAGCTGAAAGAAGGGACACTAGTTGTCATCATCGACAAAAATTCACCACCTCTTCTCTGGCTTCTAGGACGCATTGTTAAGGTGCTTCCTGGCAGAGATGGCATCAACAGAGTCGCCGACATCCGGACACGTAAGGGTGTCATACGGCGCGCTTTCAACACCATCTGCCCCTTACCCGTATCAACACTTGAAGACACTTCAACGGGGGGAGCATGTTGAGACCTCGGCTCAACGACCGGCGCGGCGGCCAGAACGAGACAGCGCATCGGACATCGCCGCCTGCGCCTACGCGACACGACAGCTCGCCAGTCAGCTGTTACACACATCGACGAACACCTGCGCTCGCGCTCATTTAAAATTACCTAGCCATTGTTTGATTTGCAAAGTAACAGTTGTCATAATTCCTATTTACATATTTTATTATAAATCTTGTTATACAGTCCATTCTTGTATCATTGCAAGGAGCTATCCGACTAGTACCTTTGTACAAAGTTTTCTAATAATTTATTTATTTATTTATTTATTTAAACTTCATGTACAGTAGTGGTACATAGGCGGACTTAATGCAACAAGGCATTCTCTCCCAGTCAACCTTTGGGTTAAAAGAGAGATCACTGTGGTAGGTTTGCACAATAAACAAATAACAATTAATGAAAACGGAAAAAAAAAAGTTATTTATATATAATATATAATAAAATACATAAATATGCTAAAATAATAAACTAATAAATACTATGAAAAATATCAAATCTTAAAGAGAACTTAATAACAATTCTGACGAAGAACAAACTAAGGTTGAGAGGACTTCAAGTAGTAGTTCCGAATTTTACGTTTGAAGGAAAATTTGCTTTCGGCTTTTTTGATGTCAAGGGGAAGTAAATTCCAGAGTTTTATGGTGGAAACAGCGTAAGAATTGGACTTATAGCCAGTACGGTGAGAAGGAATCTGAAGAAGCATGTTTTTGGATGCACGAAGGTTAAGATTATGAGAACTGCCCAACACTTTAAAATATTGTTTTAAATAATCAGGAGCACAAGGATTGTTCATTACGGTGAAGAGCATGCAGAGGGATCTGAGGAATCTCCTGTGACGGATAGGCAGCCATTTAAGCTGAGAACGGAAGGAAGAAATGTGGTCATATTTACGAAGCCCGAATATAAAACGAATGCAGTTATTGAGAAGTCGATCCAATTTGTTTAGAAGTTCTTGGGAAAGATCAGAATAACAAACATCAGCATAGTCAATTATAGGTAACACAAGCGACTGGACCAAAGTAGTTTTAGTGCTCGACGGGAGGAAATTTTTGAATCTATAGAGAGACCGCAGCGTGAAGGTGACTCTCTGGCTAACCTGTGCAATCTGCTTATTCCAGCTTAACCTATCGTCAATATATAAACCTAGATCTTTAACGTGAGGTGAGAGAGGGATGACTGTATTGCCGAAAATAAGCTGCGGTAGTCGGCTAGTGTCCAAACTCCGTAAAAAGTAAGGACTGCCAATGAGGATAGCCTGGCATTTACTGACATTGACAGTAACCCCAAATCTGCTCGACCAATCAGCAATAGCCAGAAGGTCAGCATTTAGTAGAGAGATGCAGTTGTCAAGGTTGTCAATGTCAGTTTGCGCGTAGAGCTGTAGGTCATCAGCATACAGATGGAAAGAGCATTTGAGAAAAGCAGTGATAGAGTTTATAAATAAAGAAAATAAGAGAGGAGAGAGTATACCGCCTTGTGGAACGCCGGTTTGCAGGTCGCACCAGTCAGAACACTTCTGATCAGCACGTACCGCTTGCTGACGACCACGAAGATAAGAAGAGAACCAATCCCGTGCCAATGAAGAAACCCCAATTTGAGACAAGATAGCCAGAAGGATATCATGATCAACGGTATTAAAAGCGTTGGAGAAATCTATTAAAACTAACACCGTTAACCTCGAGTTCTCCAGGCCATTCCTGACGTCTTCTGTGACTTTAAGCAAGGCTGTGGCTGTACTGTGGCCAGGTCGAAAACCAGATTGAAATGGGGATAACAGATTATTCTTAAACACAAAGGATGAAATCTGTTTAAGAACAACTGCTTCTAGGATTTTGGATAGGAAAGGAAGAATGGAAATTGGTCTAAAGTGATTTGATAAAGTGGGAGTGGAAATTTTTGGAAGAGGGATAATGAAAGCCTTACGCCAGCTTGTAGGAAACACCCCAGTATGGAGGGAGAAATTGAAGATATGTGTGATAGTGGGGAGTAAACTTGTAATCAAGAGGGATAACATCGTTCTGCTGACTCCATCACAGCCGACAGCCTTGGACTTAATCGCAGTGAAAATTTTGAGGATCTCCGAGTCGGTCACTGGGGAAAAAGAAAAAGAATCATGAGGTAAACTTGGCGTGGAAGTTATATCAAGAATTGTAGTATTTTTGACAGGAATAGCAAGCATAGCCGACGATGAGAAATGTTGATTCAAATCATTCAAAGATATATTAGAGGGAAAAGTATGTATAATGTTATCCTCCTCAGTATATTTGTGTGTACATAAATTGTAAAATAAAATAAAATAAATAAATGTATATTTCGACACTCAAGGGAATCATAAAGGTACTTCCCGTTGACCTAGAACCCTGAAATTTGGCATGAAGCAAGTCTTATAGCATAAGTAGAGGAATAATTGCCTCTGGCGAAAAATAAATGGCATTCGAGATTTAAAATCGATCTCACTTTTTAAAAATCGAGTAAAAGAGCACTATCTTTCCTCTCAATTGTGATATTTATTTATATATTGTATGTAATATGTATGGTATATATTTATAGCTGTAGGTATATATTATTTTTAGGTATATATAATTATATATGACTTTGGTTTAAGACTTCACACATTCTTCTTTTGCTTCCTACACACTATGGTCTACATTTCTTTTTGATTTCTCCTTTCGCAGGTCTGCTGGAAGAAATTTGCAAATAAGCAGTACCTTTGTACTAACGTCTCTTATGTATTATCTGTTTCTGTTATTTTTGTGTGTACATAAATTGTAAATAAATAAATATTTATTTTATTTAAGTTAGTTGATACGGAACCCTCAGTGTGCGAGTCCAACTCGCCCTTACCCAGTTTCTTTTTGAGGCGCATACTTAAAACTCCACATTTTTTATACTAACATTTTTTTGTTCCTACCTTACCTGATGACGTAGGATAACCAGCGGTTTGTAATCTGTCACACGGTTTATAGTTCTAAAGACAACCAAAATACAACTAATTTATTAGGTAGTGCCCGCGACTTCGTTCGCGTGGACTACAGAATTTAAAATTTATTTTTTCTAAAATAAAAGTAGCCGTTACTCCTTAATACATCAGCTGTTTAAGTTTCTGTGAAATTGTTACTATTTTGGTGTACAATAAAGTTTATTCTATTCTATTCTACTTAAAATCAGTCCAGCCATATCAGAGATTAGCCCGGACAAACAGACAGACAGACAGACAAAAATTGCAAAAAATGTTATTTTGGTGTATGTACCGTATATATATTCATATGCATGTAGTAAAAAGCAGTTACTTGAATATTACAAACAGACACTCCAATTTTATTTATATGTATGTATGTATAGAAGATAAATAAAGGACATGCTTGCAGGACACTCTCGTTTTTTTTTGTTTAAACATAGACTAACTGTTTTTTTTTTTTATAAAAACAAAATTAGGTTTCTTTACTAAAACTTACTAACGGAGCATTTACAATCAGAAAGTACTCCTTCCTTGTAAAATACATCTCACAACGAAAAAAAAACTTACGAGGTTTTTTTTTTATGGTGGGAAAAAATCATGCATTGACATCCCCCGCCCTTGGGCGGAGCGGGAGATAGTGTCAGACTCTTACTGACTAAAAGACCCACCCCGTTCCTTCTAGCCTTCATACCGGGGCTCGAGCGCCCTTTCGGATAACCCTGGCCCCAGTAGGCTTCGACCCGGCTGGGTCTCTGCTGTTGCTGACAACTCCTTGAGGCGCGCGGGAACAGTGCGCGCCGTCGACGATTTGGGCTTGGTCCGGACAGTTACCGGACGGCCGGACAGTGAGCTACCCATTGCTCACTGTCCGCAAGCCCGCGCCTACGTTGGCCGGAAATCGGGATCAGAATCCCGGCGGCGGCGGCGGCGATAACGCCGTTGCCTGATGCGTTCGGCCTCTTCCTTTGCGAGCATTACTGCTTCGCAGAAGTCGGCGACCGCCTGCCACTCCTCCTCGCTCCGGACCATGGCCTCAACCAAAGCCCGGCGCGAGAGGTCTCCGCCGCCGATCGCCCCCACGAGGGCACGGCGATGACAACGCTCCTAAGTGATGACTTCGCTTATCTCTTCTTGTCTATTTATTATTCCGTGTCGCGCGCTTGTCACTTCCATGGCGTAATAGTTCTTTGGCAATTAAGACAACACTATAAAAACGTATGTTCCTTAAAAAAATGTTAATTTTTTATAGGGTGCAAATATATAATAAAGGAAACCACCCTGGATGGATAACCCACGATCGTCGGTTATGAGACTGTACATCCCGCGGAAGTGTGGAGGTCGAGGTTTTCTCAGTGCGAAGTACCTACACAATCGCGAGGTGTGCAGCCTCAGAGAATACTTTCATAAAACCGATGTGGGTATGCACCGAGATGTGGTCGTAGTGGACAAGGGACTCACCCCGTTCTAAGGAGAACTGGCGCAAACCTGTGGTACTTACTACTAAAGACCATAATGAAGTATGGAAAAGCAAAGAGCTACACGGGCGGCGCTTTTATCGGGCTCTTCATGAGCCTGATGTAGATTTTAGAGCGTCCGTCGCCTGGCTACGTTTCAGCCATATCTTCGGGGAAACTGAAAGTTTTATCTGTGCAATTATGGACGAATAACTATCGGGGATATATAGTGAAGGATGGGACGGTGGACATGTGTCGAGCATGCCATCGACCTGGTGAGTCCATTAGACACATTATCTCTGGTTGTTCTCGTCTGGCTAACGGCGAGTACTTGCACAGACACAACCAAGTGGCCAGGATTATTCACCAGCAACTTGCTTTATAATACAAACTTATGGAATCAGTGGTATCGTATTACAGGTATGTGCCCGACCCAGTTCTCGAAAATGACCATGTCACGTTGTACTGGGATCGGTCTATCATTACTGATCGAACTATTGTAGCCAATAAGCCGGATATAGAAGTGATAGACCGATTAGCGCGCCACGCAATGATAGTCGATTTCACCATCCCACATGACGAGAATCTCGTGAAAGCTGAGAAAGAGAAACAAATGAAATATCTCGACTTAGCACACGAGGTTGTCGACATGTGGAATGTGGACTCGGCTGTCATTGTGCCGATTGTCGTGACCGTCATAAAGCCAAAGCTTCGACAACCATCTGTCGAAGCTGTCGTTGCGTGGCTGGATCAAGGGCCTGAAACAGAAGGCAGTTCTCCTCGATACGGCTCGCATTGTGATTAGGTTCCTGTCACTGGAGCCCTAACCACCGGTAGCGTGGACCCTGCTCCCGGCACCAGCGGAGAAATATTTTTATATTTTTAAATGTTGTTTTTTATATGTTCTTTTAAAAACTATTTAAATAAATGATATGCAAACAAGACAAATTAAGGAGATAATAATAAGGAGGTTTCTCTCTCAGGAGCCCTGACCACCGGTAGCTTGGACCCTGTTCCCGATGCCGGAGGGCTACCTACTATTTTTTTTATATTTTTAAATGTTTTTTTTAATATCCTTTTTTATAAGAAATATTTAAAAATATAATTAATATGTAGGTATATATTATGAATAAATGAAAATAATAATAATTCAATAATCAATTTCTATAAATATTCATCCCTTGCGCGATTCTTCTAATTCTTCGCCATTGCAGCGGGAGATATAAAACGCGTCGTGAAATGTGCATTAATTTTTTTCATATATATCTTTAGTATTCTACAGAACACAGACATGAGTGAAAACCGCTTCGTGAGTTCTTAGCCTAAGTAAAAGGCCGAGTATTAAAAAATATGGTAATATTTTTAATTATTTTAGTTTTCAAATCATATTAGACTCTACTATAAATAAACACTGTAGCATACGCACCAAGCCGAAATAGGGGTGGCTTTAATACTACACAGGGAAAATAACGATTTACGTGTAATTACGATGTTCAATAACTCGACATAGGCCACAGCGAATACAATGCACTCACGTACCTTGGACTGCTCCGGCGACCGTTGAGTTTCCACCTTCGATTGTCCACAAGCTAGCTTCAGGGTTTCACGTTTAGAGGGCTGTTCACACGCGAAAATAGGTAAAGATTCGATTTCCCATAGGATTTCGACCGATTTAAAACGATGCGCGCGCGTCTTGCTTTTTGCTCACACGTTCTATGCCTTCGCTCCAATCAAACGAGTACATGTGTGCAATGACAGTTAGTTATACTGCCTCCGGTGTTGCCATCTTGCGAAAAAATTGAACATCGATACATTATGACTTTGATCTTTTGCATTAGAAAAACTTTACGGTAACGGAACATCCCGCCCACCAAAATGCCTATGGTATTTTCTGGTTAACGATGAAAAGGGTTCGTAGGACAAGGATCGATATTTACAGAGTACGATACATATATGCTTAATCAGCGATAAAAATGTGTTACGATGGAAGTTAGATAGGATAAAGATTTGATACAACAAATATTTGATACGATTTAAGTTAGATACGATAGAGATTTGATACAACAAAGTTTGATACGATATAAGTTAGATACGATAGAGATTAGATACTAGTAATAGAAGATGGTACGATTTAAGTTAGTCCTCGAGTGGGAGAGGGCATAACTTAACCAACGGTCTTTGAATGATATGATTTTTCGAGGTTTTAATTACTGCAACTCGGGCTATCCCATCAGCCCCGGGTAAAAGTTCCACGACTCTGGCGAGTGGCCATTGAAGTGGGGCGCGGTTGTCGTCTTTAATAATCACCATTGAACCTGTCTGCAGTGGTTTTGAATCTTTAGTCCATTTGGCGCGTTGCGTTAAAGAGTGGAGATATTCGTGTTTCCATCTAGACCAGAAATTCTGTTGAAATGCCTGTATCAGCTGCCACCGATTAAGCCGATTTACATTAACATTGGATAGATCTTGATCGGGGACGGCTGTTAGAGGTTCTAAAGTGAGGAAATGACCGGGAGTTAGTGCTGATAGATCGTTAGGATCGGAACTGATTGGACAGAGAGGGCGCGAATTCAAAATGGCTTCGATTTGTACGAAGAGTGTCGTGAGTTCTTCGAACGTCAGTACTTGGTTACCTACAGCATGGAGTAAGAACGATTTTGAGGCGCGTATTTGAATTTCCCAAACGCCGCCGAAATGGGGAGCCGATGGAGGGTTGAATTTGAAATCAATCCTCTCCGAGTTAGAAGCTTGTTGCATGAGGGATGATAGTTGATTCCGTGCCCCCACAAAATTCGTACCACAATCCGAGTGTATCTCGTTGCAACGACCACGACGTGCCACGAATCGTCGTAGAGCCGCGATGAATCCATCTGTTGAAAGAGTAGAAACCACCTCGAGGTGAACTGCTTTGGTCGCGAGACATACGAACAAGCATAGGTACGCCTTATCGATTTTAGCGCCGCGATGAGGGCCGAGTTTGATACGGAAAGGTCCGCCAAAATCCACGCCTACGATTGAAAAGGGTTTTACCTGATTGACGCGGTACGACGGGAGATCGCTCATGAAAGGTTGTAATGGTTGGGGATTAGTTCGATAGCACTGAATGCATTTAGCAAGGCGACGGCGAATTGTCCGTTTTGCGGAAACGATCCAAAATTGTTGCAGTAGTAGAAAGTGAGTGGTATTTATACCAGGATGCAAATAGCTACGATGAATAAAGTCGATGATTAAAAACGTGAGTGGGTGTTCCGAGGGCAGGAATGCTGGGTGCTTTTGTTCGTATCCTAAACCCGATCGAGAGATCCTGCCGCCCACCCTAAGGATGCCTAGATCATCGATAAACGGGTTCAGTTTCCGGAACGGTTTCGTTAGCGGTTTGTTTGATTTTAAGTTACTGAGTTCCTCAGAGAAAGCACTACTTTGTACGTTTTTAACGATTTGCATCAATGAGTTGTGTCGTTCAACATTATTTAGATACCTGTTACTCACAGCTTTATTTCGATTACGACAATTGTTTATAAAACGATAAATGTAGCCTAATACGTTTGTGATTTTTGATAACGATGAGAAACGGTTAATGAGACTTTCAAAAATGGAAGTTTCGGTTTTGTTAATGTCGGTGGAGTTCAAGACGATTGATTTACGTACTTCGGCGTCTACGATTACCTCATCCTCATGTGATAGTTTAGCTGAACCTATGGGCCAAGATTCACGATCTTCAGCTAGCCAACATGGCCCCGCCCACCATAGCGTATTGTGAATGATTTCACTGGGAAATAGTCCGCGACTGCAAATATCAGCTGGGTTATCGCCTGAAGAAACGTGATGCCAGCATTCAGTGGGTGCAATGTCTTGTATGTGGCTGACACGGTTAGCAACAAACGTGGCCCAACGAGAGGAATGTGACCTTATCCATGAAAGGACCACCGTGGAGTCAGACCATAAGTAAACAGCATCGAATTTTATACGAGAGAGGTAAGTTTCGTGTACGAATTTGTATAAGTCCGATAGAAGCACAGCAGCGCAGAGTTCGAGTCGAGGCAGGGAGGTACGTTTAAGAGGTACTACCCGTGCTTTAGAGCAAACTAGAGAGGTGCGAATATTACCATCTGCATCGATAGCGCGCAGATAAATGACTGCCCCGAACGCAATTTCCGAACTATCACAGAATCCGTGTATTTCGTATGATTTAGAATCCTTGCATGTAAGTTGCCGAGGTATTTTGAGTTCGACCAGTGACTGTAATTGTTCTTGATAAGTGTTCCAGGTACGAATAACCTCATCAGGAGGGGTCTGATCCCAACCAACACCGAGTATCCAAAGTTTTTGGATTAAGCACTTCGCTTGAATTGTGATAGGGGAAAGTAACCCTAAAGGGTCGAATATTCTAGCAATCTCGCTTAGAATGGAACGTTTAGTACATGACTGATCGGAAGGTTTGATTTCGAATAGGAAAGCATCTGAGGTAGGATCCCATTTGAGGCCTAGAACTTTCAAAGTTTGCGTTTCAGTATTGTCGAGCGATACCGAACCTGTCAGACAATGTTCGCGGGGAAGATCGGACAATAGCTGAGGATTATTACTTGCCCATTTCCTGAGTTGGAAACATCCTCGGTTGAAGAGAGCGATAGTTTGCGATTTAGCTTCTTGAGCGACTTCCAGGGATTGAAAACCAGTAGTGACGTCATCGATATACACGTCCGATAAGAGAATTTGTTTGGCAATTGGATAAGAGTCTCCTTCGTCTTCAGCAAGCCGTTTCAGAGCACGACAAGCGAGATATGCACTCGAAGCCAAGCCATAAGTTACGGTGTTCAGGCGATATTCTTGAAGGGGCTCGCTGGGCGAGGTCCTCCAAAAAATGCGCTGATAGTCACGATGTTCGGGTGCCACGAGAATTTGACGGTACATCTGACGAGCATCAGCCATAAATACGATATTGTGTTCGCGAAAACGCAAGAGAATTTCTAAAATATTAGGTTGTAATTTTGGGCCGATAAGTTGCGTATCGTTAAGTGATCGAGAGTTTAAATCCTTGGCTGATCCATCAAAAACAACGCGTAGACGAGTGCTTGCAGAGTCAGGGCGTAAAACACAGTGATGTGGAATGTAGTATTTACCCGTGCTCATCTCGTTCGTAGGAACCAGAGACATGTGGCCGCTTTCGATATAGTCATTCATGAAGTCTACGTATTGACCTTGCAAAGAAGTGTCACGTGTCAGCCTTCGTTCGGTAGCGTAGAACCTTCGTAAAGCAAGATCACGCGAGCCTTCGAAAGTTGGTTCTGATTCGTTTCTGAAAGGAATGCGGACTACGTATCGTCCCGATTGGTCGCGATAGTGATCGGTAATAAACTTTTGCTCGCATAGCAATTCGTCTGGAGTCAACTTCGAAGAATTCGGGAGAGAATCCAGTTCCCAGAAGCGTTGAACTAAAGAGTTTAACTCGTTGTCGATGTCGGGCAACGTATGCAACAAAGTACTAGCCGAGAGACAAGTTTTGCCTAAGAGAAGCCAACCGAATGTTGAATTAAACGCGGTAGGTTGATTGGCACCTCCTTTAATATGTTGATTGAGTACAGAGTCGGCGAAGACATCTGCAGCGAATAATAGATCGATCGGACCTGGAATGTCGAAGCCAGGGTCCGCCAACGGTAGCGACTTAATATGTGACCATCCCGATGTGTTTAATCGCGCAATGGGTTGATCGCCACATATTTTAGTTATGACGTGCATGTCGAGTTTGAATAAAATCTGCTTATTTGTACCCACGGAACAAGTGACGTCACCGATAATCGGCGCGGCGGCTTCTCCCAGTCCGCTAACGTTCGCGGTCGTTGTGGTAGGTTTAAGATTCAAACGCTTTACTGCGGAAGCCGTTATAAAACTGCTTTGACTTCCAGTGTCGAATAAAGCGCGAAACGATTGCATATTGCCTGAAGCGTCCTGAATGTGCACGATCGCAGTAGCCAGCAACACGGTAACGTTCAATTGAGACCTTGAAATCAACGACGATTCGATTTGATTTGATACGTTATTAGTAGAATTATTGCGATGAAGTAAGGTATGATGTTTACGTTTGCATGTGCGGCACGAAAAAATTGAATTGCAATTTTTCAGTTGATGTGATGGCTTCAAACAATTAAAACACCAATTTTTATTTTTAGCGATTGTCATTCGCTCATCAATCGATTTTTTAAGAAAATCTTGACACGATGTAATCGTATGTGATTCGTTACAATAGTGACATTTATTCGAGTGGGAACTGATTTTAGTATCACTGGTACTGCCAGTGGGAGCTTGATCATCGGTTGCAGCTACCAGTGCGTGTGGAGTGTTGCGCTTCGCCTGTGGCTGAGGATTGTTGAGTGAGTGCTTGGGTGCAGGATTAGTCGCCTTGGATGATTCGGAAAAGTGTGTGTCACGTAATAACGCTTCGCATTTAGACCTTAGAAAACATTTGAGTTGTTCGTAAGACGGTAACTCGACATTTGAATGGCTTTCCTCAAAGCCGCGGCGTAAATCTTTGTTAAGTTTCGATAAAACGTGATAAACTAAAACAAAATCCCAGTGTGCGATTGGCAAATCGATCGTTTTTAATATACTCAAATTCTCTTCGAAAAGGTCAAGGGATTTTTGAAATTCGCGCGCATTATTGCTTTGAAAGTCAATGTTTAAAATATCCCGCCAACATATGAAAGCTAGGGTACGTTTACTCTTGTAGCGAGCAACGAGCGCTTGGTATGCGTCGTGATAATATTCGTGTGTCATAGGAAACGCTTTGACTACGGATAACGCATCGCCGCTAAGAGAAGATATCAAATAATGAAACTTCTCCGTATCGGTAAGAAGAGTGGAGTTGTGTATTAACGCGTTAAAGGTATCAAAATACTCTGGCCATAATTTAATGTTTCCAGCGAAAGTAGGTAGTACGATTTTCGGTAGCCGAATATGATTTGATGATGAGACATTGTGCGATTTAATCGATTCATTATTTACTAAACTACGGTGAATTGATAACACTTGATAGTACATGTCATCAAAATCCTCCTGTATTTGATCATCTTCACTGTTTGGATCGGTGATGAGTTCCAAAATCGTGAAATGCGCATCTTCAAAACTCGATGCAATTTGCTTTAAGTCTTGATGATACGATAAAAACAAGTCGCGCTGAGAAGTATCACTTGAAGCTGAAGCGCCTATCTCTAATGCCTTAGCTAAGCGTTTATACGCAATAGTTCGCTTTCTACGCAAGGACGGCAAATCATGAACCGTGAATTCTTCATCCGCAGATCTAGACTTGGATTTCTTTAGCATGGCTCTTTTGCGAGTAGAATGTTTACCTATAAGCGACATTCTTCCTTATTCGTTGAAGTCTTGTAATCTTCTATAATATAAAAATGAATCGCAAAATGTGTTGGTAAGCGCATAACTCAACAACGCCTGGACCGATTTCGCTAATTTTTTTTTTGTTGTGTTCGTTATTATGAGGAGAAGGTTCTTATGGGAAAAAAAATAAAATTAGGGTAGTGTAGGGTAGAGTAGAGTAGTGTAGGGTAGTGTAGGGTAGAGTAAGGTAGAGGAGGGTAGAGTAGGGTAGAGTAGAGTAGGGTAGGGTAGAGTAGGGTAGGGTAGAGTAGGGTAGAGTAGGGTAGAGTAGGGTAGAGTAGGGTAGAGTAGAGTAGGGTAGGGTAGAGTAGGGTAGAGTAGGGTATAGTAGGCTGAAGTAGGGAAGAGCGGGAGCGAAGCCGCGCGGGTAAAGCTAGTATATAATATATTAGGATAGTTACGAGTTCCAAGTTCAAAACGTAAACAAGGATAAATTGATAACACAAAGAAAGTTAAGACTTATAACTTTGATACGACCGAATAGAAAGAATATAATATGCACGGAATTTACGATCTTATTCCAAGCGAAAAGAGTCGTACACCCCGCTACGTAACTTGAATAAAATGTTTACAACGAATGTATGAACGATTTATAATTCCGATTGACAATAATTTGCGCGGTAAACTATACAGTAAATCGATAGGTAATTCCAGAATGTTCGCCCGCTCGGGCGTTGTGTCACGGGTCTACCCGACAATTAAAAAAAAAAAAGTTTCGTCGAGTATTTGGAATGTTTGCAACTTTTTAAATATGATTGGTGATTTAAATAATAGAAGTATTGCGAGCCGATCAAACTGGTGATTGTTAAAGATCTTGCAATAACTCCCGATTAGTGTGAGATGAATATTCGAATTAAAAACCCTGTTCAATGATGATTACTCATGGACGCCATTGCGACGCGTAGGTATGATCGGTCCGATAATTGTAGGATTACAAAATGATGCGATAACTTAGAATGCGGGAGAATGATAATAACGATAGATTTATGTATTCTAAATTAAATCACAAAGGTTTTGACCAGAAATACCATAAGCAAAATGCGATGGACTTGAGTTAAGATGGAAAGTCCCTGGTTTCGGCACCAACAAGATGTAGCATACGCACCAAGCCGAAATAGGGGTGGCTTTAATACTACACAGGGAAAATAACGATTTACGTGTAATTACGATGTTCAATAACTCGACATAGGCCACAGCGAATACAATGCACTCACGTACCTTGGACTGCTCCGGCGACCGTTGAGTTTCCACCTTCGATTGTCCACAAGCTAGCTTCAGGGTTTCACGTTTAGAGGGCTGTTCACACGCGAAAATAGGTAAAGATTCGATTTCCCATAGGATTTCGACCGATTTAAAACGATGCGCGCGCGTCTTGCTTTTTGCTCACACGTTCTATGCCTTCGCTCCAATCAAACGAGTACATGTGTGCAATGACAGTTAGTTATACTGCCTCCGGTGTTGCCATCTTGCGAAAAAATTGAACATCGATACATTATGACTTTGATCTTTTGCATTAGAAAAACTTTACGGTAACGGAACAAACACTACAGTATCTTTGTCCAATTTTCCATAAAGGTTCTATTGTTAAAAAAACCGGTATGAAAAATCGAATTTGGGGACATGACTTTTACTAAAAATCTGGCAACACATTTCTAGAATTTGGCATTTGGACTTATCGAATCATCGTCTTTAATTAAAAAACGAATCATTAAACAATAAACTAAAGATCGTTTTAAACGATCTTTAGTTTAATGCACTATAAGGGACAATAAGTGAGTTTAGAATTAAAGTTTAGAATTAACATATTTTTTCATACTTATCACGTGTACATAATACACAGCGTTCGTACATTACATAACTTTAGAGAAATAGCTGAAATTGTGTCTACAAATGTTGATTACAGGTGGCGTTGCTAGTGAGAATTCTCCGCAGCAACGCCACATTAATTTACTTTTTTCTTTTAAATTAAAAGGCTTACATTCACAAACAATGCATGTACGCTATGTACGTCAGCCGTACATAAAGATGGGTTTATCATAATAATAAAATATACGGTGGCGTTGCTACAGAGCACAACACCCGCAGTTGCTATTGCAGCTGGCGATAGTGAGAGGAACTGTGTGACCAGTACACAGCCGTAATTTCGCGAGGCGCATCGTTAATAACTGCGTGCGAAGCGTGAAAAGATCCTCGAACAGGGGACGGTTGTTTTAAACAGACGTGCGATGCAGGCGTCTTCGAGGTAAAACTTTATGCCCTAGAATGAGTGAATTGCCTTGTCAGCGGGCAAACTGCAAAATCGCGCTACTTGAGTTCTAAAATTAAAAATAGTAATAATATAATTAAAACTACCTGGAATATTATAAACAGTGAAACTGGAAGATCTAAAAAACCATGTAGTGACTATAGCCTTAAAATTAATGACAGCGTGATCAAATCGGACTCACAAGTTGCTGCAGCTTTTGAAAAGTTCTTTTCAGAGATCCCCATATTAACTACTAAATCTCTGAACTCATCACCCACTGCTGCAGAGTCTCTGCTTAAAGAAAATGTTAAAGTTTGTGATTCAGATTTTAATTTCGAACATGTGACATATGTGGATATAATTAAAACCTTTAACACTTTGAATGTAAAAAAGACCAATGAATGACACACTTTGAATGTGAAAAGAAGAGATTTATGGGGAAATTCTGTGGATGTTGTAAAGTCCATTATAAAGGTTGTAGCTCCTAGTTTAGCACTTATTTTTAATAATTGTATTGATCGTGGCGAGTTTCCTGACTTAATGAAGTATAGTAAAATAATACCATTGTTTAAAACGGGTAGTACATCTGACCCCACAAATTATAGACCTATTTCAGTGCTACCCACCTTTAGTAAAATATTTGAGAAACTAATTTTACATCAATTACAAAGATTTTTTAATAGACATAAGTTGTTACATAATAAACAGTTCGGTTTTACAAGGGGTCGTTCAACAACCGATGCCGGGGTTGAACTTTTAGGACATATTTATAATGCATGGGAAGACAAATGCGATGACCTGGGCATTTTTTGTGATTTGTCCAAGGCTTTCGATTGCGTTCTCCATGAAACATTAATCAGGAAACTACACCATTACAGAATCCAGAATTCCTCTCTGGATCTTCTTACTTCTTATTTGAGTGATAGGATTCAGAGAGTTGATGTAAATGGAAAAAGATCACCCGGGTCTGTAGTGTCAATGGGTGTGCCCCAGGGCTCGATTCTTGGTCCATTTTTATTTCTCATTTATATAAATGACTTGCCATACCTCATAAAGGATAACCATGACATAGTGTTGTTTGCAGACGACACTTCGCTTTTGTTTAAGCTTAAACGTCAGCAGCCGGTTACTGATGACATAAATAACGCACTTTCAAAAATAGTATACTGGTTTAATGTCAATAACCTGCTCCTTAATGAAAAGAAAACCAAATTTGTTAAATTTACGATGCCTCACGTAAGGCAGGTAGAAACTAGTGTGCTAATAAAAGGTAAAGAATTGAGTCCTGAAGACACTACAGTGTTGTTGGGTATAACTCTTGATGCTAAGCTTCAGTGGGGCCCACACATAGCTAGGTTGTCGAAAAAACTTAGCTCTGCCGCATACGCTGTTAGACAAATTCGAAATCTAACTGACTTAGAGACAGCCCGTTTAGTTTACTTCAGTTATTTTCATAGTGTCATGTCGTACGGTATTGTATTATGGGGAAATGCCGCCGATATCCAAACGATTTTTGTTTTGCAGAAAAGGGCCATTCGTTCAATTTATAAATTAAGTCTCAGATACTCCCTCAGAGATAAATTTAAAAACATTAATATTTTGACTGTGCCATCTCAGTATATCTATGAAAATATTTTGTATGTTCATAAAAATAAAAACATGTTTAAAAAATACAGTGACATTCACAACGATAATACTAGGAACAAACACAAGTTAGTGGTTCCTGCCACCAGGCTCAAAAAAATAGGACGCTCATTTAGATGCCAAAGTATACATATAAGGTATATTATTGAGGATTTTCGAAATAAACCACAAATTGTTTCTCTGAAAACAAAGATTTGTTTATTCAACATGCTTTTACAGTATTATGTAATAAATTATCGTTTAACTAAAGTTACACTTTTATCTCACCTGAAAACAAAGAAACGACATTAAAGTTCACTAATATCGCCTCCTCAATTATATCCCTTTAATTATCTCTCTACAAGTTTTTATAACAATAAAATGCACATATAATCTAAACATCATCTGTCATTGAATGATACGTCACCCCGTATCCACAGCTTAAAAATTAAAAAATGAAATGTCATTTCCAAGGAGGTCATTTCATTACATCTCCCCCCCATAGGAACGAAAATTCTAAATAATATAATACAAACAATGCACCTGCAAGCTATCTTTATACCTATTCGTTTTCTTCTACTTCATCTTCTGCCGTAACAGGTTGTAATTTTGTTATGTGGAATAAAGTTGATTCTGTTTTTCTGTTGCCAGTGTCAATCTTATAAATGGAGTTCGATATTTTCTCTATTATCTTGAAAGGGCCTATTTTTAATTCGTCTAATTTTTTCCTGTTCAGTCTATTTCCATTTTCTACATATACACTGTCTCCTATCTCGAACTCTTGTATTTTCCTATTTCTATCAAATATTTTCTTGTTGTACTTATGAGATTTTATTGTATTCTCTAATGCTAATTTTCTATCAGCAATCCACTTGTCTTCCTTTTCTATTGTTTTAATTTCATTTGGTAAAATACTGACATTTGTACCATCCAGTAAATATTTTGGTGCAAAACCTGTAACAGAATGGTCTGTTTCATTATATTTCTGTACACATTCTCTTGCTACTGTTGTCCATGTTCTCTTATTATTTTTCTCATTTATTTTACATCTTATTTTATTTACTATTGTTTGGTTTAATCTTTCGTTCAAGCCGTTCGAAAATGGCGTATTCACAGCTGTAAATATTAGTTTGATGTTATTCTCCTGCAAATACTGTTTAAATTCTTTTGAATTGATGCCTGGATATTGGTCTGTCAGAATTATTCCAATCTCATCTGTCTCGAGTACTTTCTTTGTTAGTTTTATAAAGTCACTTGCGTTCTGTGTTTTTGAAGTCACAATAAACGCATATCTTGTGTAGTGGTCTACTAAAAGGTGTAAGTATTTTTTTGTTGACCTAGATCCTCCAAAGCCACCTATAGTATCCATTGACATTATCTCAAATGGTTTTGTTGCTGGTCCCAGTTGTGACATTAACCCAAATTTTCCTTGACATCTTGATTTATTTTTTATGCATATTTCGCATGTTTTACAAATATTTATGATATTTTTTGTTAGGTTTTTAGCTGTATATAGTGGACTTATTTTTTTCTGTAATTGTCTGATTCCAATATGGCATAAATCTTCATGCACCTTTTTTATAATTTTTTTACTAAATTCTTCTGAGAGTATAATCTTTTCAAGTTTCTTTATTTTTTTATAATAGATTTTATTTTTGTGTAGTAGGTTTTGTTTCTTTTCTTTTATTGTTTCATTTTTTTCTTGGTCTTCAACTATATCTTTTATTTGTATTAAATTAACTATTTTTAATAGTTCCTCCTTGTTATCTTCTGATTCTAATACAGGGTTTCGGCTCAAACAGTCTGCTTCTATATTTTCTTTACCAGGTATATATTTTACTGTAAAGTCATATTGAGATAGGTAATATGTGAGGTCACCCAATTCTTCATCTGTCCTGCATTTAATATTCATGTTCTCTAGAGGTTTGTGGTCTGAGTAAATAGTGAAATGTTTTCCAATTAGCCAGTGTTGCCAGTATTTTACTGCTTCTTTCATAGCAATACATTCCAAATATATGGCCTTTTTTCGTTTTTGAGATTCGTTTAGTTTTTTTGAAAAATATGCCACCGGTTTGTCTTTACCGTCTAGTTGAGTCTGTTTTAATATTGCCCCGATACCCTCTAAAGATGCATCTGTAAAGATCTTTATTGGTAAGTCTTTGTCGAATATTTCCAACACAGGTTGAGAACATAAATATCTTTTTATTTGATTAAATGATTCTTCACACTTCTCCGACCACACAAACTTTTCATTTTTTCTTAATAAATTATGTAATGGGTCTAAAATAATTGCACTTCTTGGTATGTATTCATGGTAGAAGTTAATTTTTCCCAAAAATTGTCTGACATTCTTTTGTGTCTTAGGAGTTGGAAAATGTCTTATCGAGATCAAATTGTCTTTTAGTGGTCTTACCGAATTGTTCTGAATTACATGGCCGAGGTACTTTACTGAGTCTGAAGCAAAGTTACATTTTGTAAACTTCAATCTAAAGCCTTCTTGTATTATTGCCTCTAATACATTTCTTATGTGTTTTATATGTTCTTCAAAGGTGTTCGAGTATATCAGAATATCATCAATATAGTTTACGGAGTATCCTGTGAGATTGTGCTTTCTTAGAATATTGCTTAAAATTCTCTGGAAAATTGCTGGTGATGTTTTCAAGCCAAAGGGAAGGCAGGTCCACTGGAAGTGGCCATCTTGTGTGACAAATCCTGTTTTATATCTGTCTTCCACCCGTAATGGTATCGCCCAGAATGCTGAATTTATATCCAGTGTAGTAAAATACTTACAATTTCTAGTTTTAACAATCAAATCATCTATTAACGGAAAAGGTTGAGCTTGTGGAACAACAATTTTATTTAGTTCTCTGAAATCTATACATAAGCGGGATTTCCTATTTTCACCCTTTTTAAATGCCAATGTCACTGGAGCAGCGAAAGGACTGTAGGATTCTTCTATTAAATTATTCTTTAGTAACATGGATATTTGCTTTTCAATTTCTAATTTATCTTCTATTGTACATCTGTATGGTCTTTTACTACAGTATCTATTTACTAGTAAATCTATGTGAGCTTCATAATCTCTAACTGTTCCTATATCATACTTGTCCTTTGCAAAAATTGTTTTATATTCCTTTATTATTTTCTCGATCTCAATTTTCTTTTCATTATCTAAATGGTCTGTCATACTTACAAACTCTTCTGTTTCTATATGTTCATTAAAATTTATTGCTAATGTTTTTATATTCTTTTCTTCATTTCTGTTATCTTTAGACATTTCATCTATTTTATTTGTTCTTATCTTTTGTTCTATCCGCAAGTCCTCGTTTTGGGTTAGTTTGAATTTCTTTATCATATCCAATCCGATTATAAAATCATCAAAATATTCATTTTCTACTATGTATACATCCACCTCTTCTTCTAAATCAAATATTTTTATTTTTATTGTTATCAAACCATCTGTTTTTTTCACACCATTAACCGTTTTCATATATGCTATATTCTCATTGTCCTTTTTTTCTTTTATTTTAATAAGTCTTGAATTTATTAAAGAGATCTGTGAGCCTGAATCATAAATGCCACTCACTTCTAGTTTATTTTCTAATAAGAGCTTGATTTTGATTAATGGTGTACTTACTCGTTTTTTTTCTCAGTATTTATATCTACTTCAATAATGGAGTTGTTATTTACATTTCTGGGTTTAAAAACTTTTTCAGATTCATTTTTATTTTTCTTGAACCAACATGACTCTTCCGGATGATATCTAATTCCTTTGTTCAAAGATTCACAAGTGTTACATGGCTTCTTCTCGTTAGTTTTATTTCTATAAAGGAATGTACAACTCTTTATTGTACTTGAGTTTTTCTTGTACATCATACCTTCATATTTTCTTATCTCATTGAACAAATCAGTAGTGTCATTGAGTTCATCTCTGTTTAACCTATTTAAGATAAACCCAGGTAAACCTGTTGCAATAAGATCTATCATTGTTTTGGAGTCTATCGATTTGTTTATGCCTAGCATTAGCCTTTCTTTTCTAATAGCGTAATCAATTAGTAGTCCTTCTTTATATCTAAATGCGAGAGCATATGTAACTATGTCCCATCCTCGGTTTTTAAAAGTTTCTAAAAATTTGTTTTTCCATTCATTCCATTCAGCCTTTATTGTTAGTTTTATGGCCATCGAGCTATACCAATCCAAACAAGATTTTTCTAAAAATAATCTCAATATATCTATTTTTGTTTCATCTTTCGATATATTAAAGCGCTCACACTCCTTTTCAAAATTCTCAATCCATTGCATTGCATTAGGGTTCTTGCTTGTGAATTTTTCAATAATAAATTTCTCTGAAATATGTTTTAGGTTATGTTGATTTTCTTTCTTTGTAGTAGTTTCTATTAATTTTTCCAAGATATGTTAGAAATTGTCGTTTATGTCTATTGGTTGTTTTGTGCTCATTTCTTCTAAATATTGATCTAAAAATTGCATATTACCTTCCTCATCTCTATATGTTTTCTTAAGATCTTCATCCAATTTTATCCATATTTTTCTACTTTGATATCTTTTTTTTATACTATTTTTTATTTTTGAGAAAGTATTCATTTTGACAATATATGTATGATGAATCACCGGCTTCAGCTCATCAGGTAAAACATAACATTTTCCTTCTTCTGTAGATATTGAGGTTATGGCTAATACATTTGATTTGCCATCATTTGAAGCTATCATCGTAAACTCAAATTGCAGCCGGTCCATCTTCTTTTAGTTAACAAAAATGTCGTTTTATAAGGTATATTATTGAGGATTTTCGAAATAAACCACAAATTGTTTCTCTGAAAACAAAGATTTGTTTATTCAACATGCTTTTACAGTATTATGTAATAAATTATCGTTTAACTAAAGTTACACTTTTATCTCACCTGAAAACAAAGAAACGACATTAAAGTTCACTAATATCGCCTCCTCAATTATATCCCTTTAATTATCTCTCTACAAGTTTTTATAACAATAAAATGCACATTTATAATCTAAACATCATCTGTCATTGAATGATACGTCACCCCGTATCCACAGCTTAAAAATTAAAAAATGAAATGTCATTTCAGGTCATTTCATTACATACATTTTTATAATAAGCTTCCCAGTCCTATTCAGGAACTTAGCATTAATAAATTCAAAATATTTGTAAAGCGAAAACTTTGCCAAAAGGCTTTTTATACTGTAAGAGAGTATCTCGAGGATAAAACGGCTTGGGATTGACCTGCTCCAGTACCTACTCACTATAATTATTATCATTTGAATGTTTTTTTGTTTTAACTGCCTTTTTTTATTAACGATTGTTGTTGTTTTACAATTATGATATTGTATATATATATATATATTATTATTATTTTTTAACAATTATGACATGTTTATTTTTACTATTTGACTGATTTTTTTTTTATATACTTACTTTTTTTTACAATTTGTAATATTTACACTTCTGTAAATTTTATTATTGTGAATGTGAGAACTATGTGAATTACTCTTTCCTTTTCTTTTATTTTCACATGATGTCTGGCAATTTTGAGTATTTGATGCGGCCTACCCAAATGTCCTTTCTTTGGCATTGTTCGTCAAGTCGTTGAGCTCCTTAGTAGTCCTGAGTTGAGCTACACGCATATTGACAAATGCTTGCACTGACTGGACAGGTCCACTTAGAACTGTGTGGTTCTTTCTTCAAAAGACCATCTCAGGCTCAATCTACATGGTTCTCATATGATTTGACCATTACATGTTTTGCTGTATGGACTTTAAAAGAGACTTTGACCCCTGAGTTTGTTTCGGTGTTTCTTCTCAGGGTAGTCAGCTAGGAAACACCGGCCTCATCTAGCATTAATTGACGAAAAAAAAATTGACGTGTAAAAGTGTTTTTATAAAACCTACTTGCAAAATAAAGATAAAAAAAAAACCAGGTTATCCCTTCTTATCCGTTGGTTTAGACTTCGCTGGCCCATTTTTTATTGTCAATCGTAAAGGCCGTGGAAGCCGCCTTATGAAATGTTATTTAAGCGTATTTGTTTGCCTGCATTATAAATGCATTCACCTTGAGGCAGTCAGTGATTTGACGAAAGATGCATTTATAATGACCCTCAGGAGATTCATTGCTTGTCGCGGAAAACCAGCGGAAATATTCAGCGATAATGGAACAAATTTCGTGGCCGCAGCTAAAGAAATAGGAGATCACCAAAAGCAAACAGGTGTGGTAATCTTGGCTTTGTGAGGTGTAAGTAATGGTACTTGATTATACGGTTGGTGATAAACTACGGGTATCTTCTGTGACGACGTACGCAGGCTTCAATTGGTTGATCGACATGTTTGCTTGCCGATTAGGTAGTTGTATAATGTAGACTTTATCTGCGGGACGCGCACTAAACAGTTACTGCGTTGCGATTGGCATGCGCGCGCGTCGCCTCTCTAGTGGGCGTATACAAGACATATGTCCGGAGCAGAGATTGGACAATAGTTTTGACGTCAGGAAAGGGAACAGTTAGTTAGTTAAAGCGTAACACATACGAACAAAGTGAAAAGTGACTTTAGTGGTCAATTAGCTTTAGTAGGACATTCGGTACACTATTATTGGTTAAGAGTTTTGTAGATATTAAGTTAGCATTTCTTATTGGTTAAGTTCTTAGTCCGAAAACTTGTACATTAGATAGTATAAAAGGAGGTGTATAGTAAAACTGTACACATTCAGTTTTGGAGTTAACATTATTAATTTCCACCTCCTACTACTATCCCCAAAAAACTATAACTTTCAAATTCATACCTCCTTACTCTCCTCATTTCAGTGGCATATGAGAGGCGGGGGTAAAATCGGCCAAGCACCATATAAAAAATGTTATTGGCAATAGCCACTTGACCTACAAAGAAACATCAACTTTGTTTGCACAGGTGGAGGCAATTTTAAACAACCGTCCCCTGTGCCCTGTGTCCTCCAGTCCTGACGATCTCCTTCCACTTTCCCCAGGACACTTTATCATCGGGAGGCCCTTGACTGCACTGCCAGCTCCAACCCTGGATGACATCAGCCACGACCGTCTCAAGCGTTACGAGCGTCTAGAAAGAATACGGCAGCACTTCTGGCAAAGATGGAACAAAGAATATCTGTCGGAGTTACAGCAAAGAACCAAGTGGCGGACTGATACATCCGAATTGAACGTCGGAGATACCTAATAATACGGTGCTGCTAGCAGACAATAATAATAATAATAATGCATTGCACTGGGTACTCACGGATATAGCCCCGTCATCATCATCCTCACCAACATGGTCTGGTCGCGGTGAAACACTGGGTTGACGTTGCACCGCGGCCGGTGGTGAAATAGGTGAGACACGGCCATTCCGTGATTCTAGGCGCAGTCTATCAAGTACGGCGTCATCCAACATACGGTTACGCTGGATGACCCGCACCTGATCGCTTCTTTGGCCGCCTGAATAAAGTACTAAACAGTCTTTTATCAGGCGATAACAAGGTCCGCGCCTTCAACGGTTGGGTTCTGCCGGTTTTGATGTACTCTTTTGGCATACTCAAATGAACTCAGACGGAAATCGACGCCCTGGACAGGAGGGTCCGCACTCTGCTTACCGCAAATCGGATGCATCACCCACGATCATCGGTGATGAGGCTGTATATCCCGCGGAAGTGTGGGGGTCGTGGCTTCTTAAATGCCAAGACCCTGCACAACCGTGAGGTATGCAGTCTCAGGGAATACTTTCTAGAAACCGACGTGGGGATGCACCGAGATGTAGTGGCGGTGGACAATGGCCTCACCTCGCTCTCCTTGGCCAACGAGAACTGGCGCAAACCTATAGTAATGGATACTAATGAACGCAAGGAAGTATGGAAGGGCAATAAATTCAAAGAAATCGAAATACTGACACTGCCTTCTCTCTATATCTTAGAAAGTATTTTGTATGTCCGTAAAAACCTAGGACTTTTTAAAATTAGAAGCGATTTCCATAACATAAATACTCGTAGTAAACACGAAATTATATTGCGCAAATGGAGATTAGCCAAGACCAGTAAGTCATTTTTAGTAAATAGCATACGCTTTTATAACAAGCTACCAAAAGCGGTGACGGAACTTAGCGAAGGAAAGTTCAAAACCCATATTAAGCGTGTCTTAACCAAAGAAGCATATTACAAGGTTAAAGACTATATCGAAGACACGCTTGTTTGGCAATGACTGCCTCTGCACTTGTGGCCCCCTGGTAACTCATAATATTGTGCGAATGTATCTATTAACTGCTCCATCTTTGTTGTAACATATTTTTTTTTTCTCTAACACATTGCTTTTGCATTTTTTTTTCTTTTTTTTATATATTGTCTGACTCCAACCACATTAAATTTGTTAGTTTTTCTTTTTTTTTGGTTGTTAACGTCTCATTTAATGACAGTTGTAATTATTATTATTTTTTCTACCTTTTTAGGGTTCCGTAGTCAACTAGGAACCCTTATAATTTCGCCATGTCTGTCTGTCCATCTGTCTGTCCGTCCTCGCTTAATCTCTGTGACCGTTAGCACTAGAAAGCTGAAATTTGGTTCGAATATGTATATCAATCACGCCGACAAAGTGGTAAAATAAAAATTGGAAAAAAATGTTTTATTAGAGTAGCCCCCCTATATGTAAAGTGGGAAGTGATTTTTTTTTTAATTTCAACCCTAACGTGTGATATATTTTTGGATAGGTATTTAAAAATGAATAGGGGTTTACTAAAATCATTTTTTGATAATGTCAATAATTTCGGAAATAATCGCTCCAAAAGTAAAAAACAATGTGTCCCCCCCCCTTCTAACTTTTGAACCATAAGTTTAGAAAATATGAAAAAAATCTGACAAGTAGAACTTTATAAGGACTTTCTAGGAAAATTATTTTGAACTTGATGGAAAGAACAATTTTTGTACAAAAAAGACAAAAAGGTTCTACAAAATAATTTCTGAACTAAGTTTGTAGTATAATCGTATATGCAAGCATTTTTTTTTAACTTCGTTTACATATTTTAGTATCCTGAACGTATCTTCTTTCAAACAAAAAAAGAATTATTAAAATCGGTTCTCGTAATCCAAAATTACCACCGAAAACTTCTTCTGGTACCTATGTATTAATTAATAACCCAATTCCCCGAGAGATGGCGCTGGGCTATTTCGCATTCGCGCTGTTAGGATTTTTCCTGAGTTGATGGGGTCGGGTATTATCGAATTGTTCGGTTGGTCTCTCCTTGGCATTGGCGGTATTATCTTATAACTATATAAAACTTCTATCAGGAACATGCTAAAGCAATTTAGAACAAAATGAAAATTCATTTTCAACGCCATCTATCAAAATGTTAAGATTTTTATCTTAACATTTTTATCGAACCAGTTCATAAATGGTTCGATAGATGGCGTTGCGTAATAACTTTCATGACCTACCGTAATAAAAAATCGTTGCTTCTTAAATAATTATTCGTAATTTTACGAGTGCACAATCGCTGTTCTACTACTTGCATACTGTTTTAGTTATCACCGTCCTTTCTGGGCCCGTTCTTAGGGTTCCGTATTTATTAGAGTTCCGTACTTAGTATGTTAACGTAACAATTAGCCTTTTTTAAAACTCATAAGTGGGAACACTTATTGTGACGGACGGGAAACTACGGAACCCTACACTGAGCGTGGCCCGACACGCTCTTGGCCGGTTTTTTTTTATGTAGCCTCTTTTTATAATTTAAATGGAAGAACACTGTAGACTCTACGAATTCTTAGATTACTTCATATTTTGACTCACTTTTTTTTAAATGATTATTTTTATTGTGCTTTTGAGTACAATATAGACCGGTTTACACTGTTCTTAAATAATACCTTTTAATACTGTTATATGGAAATATTGTAAGTACAACCATTTTTTTAAAAGAGTAACCATAGAGTTTCTTGCCGGTTCTTCTCCATAGGAAAAGACCAATTTCGAACCGTGCACTAGCTTCTGACGTTTTAATAAGTGCCCATGCAGGCCTATGTGAAATAAAAAACTTTTTGACTTTTGACTTTTGACTTTGATGTGCCCGACTCAGTTCTCGGGAATGGCAGCGTCACATTATATTGGGATCGATCTATCATCACTGACAGGACTATTGTTGCCAATAAACCTGACATAGTGGTGATAGATCGACTAGAGCGTCGTACAGTGATTGTTGAAATAGCGGTCCCTCATGACGAGAACCTCGTGAAAGCTGAGAAAGATAAACAAACTAAGTATTTTGACTTGGCTCGCGAGGTTGTCGACATGTGGGAAGTGGATAGAGCAATCATTGTGCCGATAGTCGTGACGGCCAATGGTTTAATAGTCAAGAGCCTCAAACAACATCTGCGGAGGCTCTCGTTAGGCAGTTGGGTCAAGGGCTTGATCCAGAAGGCAGTACTCCTTGACACGGCGCGTATTGTCCGGAGGTTCCTCTCTCAGGAGCCCTGACTCGGGATCGGGATCGGACTCCTGATCGGGAACAGGGTCCAAGCTACAGGTGGTAGCTTGGACCCTGTTCCCGATGCCGGTGGGCTACTATTTTTGTATTTTTAAATGTTTTTTTTTTTTTTAATATCCTTTTTATAAGAAATATTTAAAAATATAATTAATATATATAAAATAAATGAAATAATAATAATATGTTTATTCAGGGTAAAATTTGTAAAATGGTTACATAAAATCTTAAGAGAATTACAAAGGTATTCTAAATGCTATATTATGTGCCTGTACTAGAATAAACCTGTATCACGAAGCTCTTACATTATTGTTTTTTAGGACAATACTATTGATAAACAATATTTAAAAAGTCTATAAGTAGTGAAAAATATAATTAAATTATTTATAATGTTATATACCTAGTTTACTTAAACACTAAAGTTTACAATATGTTATTTTGTATTCTAAAACTGCCTCTTGCACTTTATTCTCTAGTTACACACATATGATTTTGCGTCAGCAGAATTAGTAATTGGGTTAAAGTCGAGGTTGCGTTAATTCTAAAGAGTTATGTTTACATTGGACAAATATGCTAAAATAATAATAAGAAAAAACCGGCCAAAAGCGTGTCGGGCCACGCTCAGTGTAGGGTTCCGTAGTTTCCCGTCCGTCACAATAAGTGTACCCACTTATGAGTTTAAAAAAATACTTGTGTGATGAATCAAACACTTCAGGACAAATTGTATAAATGTTTTATTCACTTTGATAAACACAATTTCATACTTATTGTTCTATTAACAATCATTTACAAATACACAGATTAGTCGGACATGTTTTCTGTTCAACAACTCAAAGCAGAATGACTCTGTCCAAAATGACAGTTACCAACTCAATGTTTACCACAAACTTTCACAAACACTCGGTCGACTAACCGACCAATCAGAGCAAAGTAAAGAGTACGTAACATCAATTGACTAACTAATATACATTAGAGTTTATCTAATAATTAACTGCAAGTAAATATTTCATTTTAACAATTATGATATATTTATACAAAACAAATCCATAATGTCTAATATTATAAACTATTACTTAATGTCTACAACGAATGCCTAAAGTTCATGTAACTACTAGCGCCATCTATCGCTTATCATTGGAAGTTGAACGATTTATGAATATTTTCTTTAAAAATCATTACATTCGGCCATCCGACATCGTGCGATCTCCTGACGCACGATTACAATTAAAATGATAGGATATTTTCATTAAAATTATGAAACTTAATTCCAGTTCGACCAGGAACTGAGTCTTACATTCAAAATCATTACATTCGGCTTAGTCTTGATTATTTGCTTTATCGTCACGTCATATGTTTATAACATTCATCACACAAAGAATAGTGTATATATAAGGCTTTTCTATATATTTGAGATCATATAAGGTCGGAGGAAGGTATGTATTATGAATGTTATTCCTCAGTTTGCCAAAACCGCTAATTCCAGTAATTTTATACTTAAAACTTTTTGTCTTTTTTGTTTTCAATGGATCTATGGATTTTAAAATAAAGCAAATTCAATTTTACCCTCATAATTGCAGTCAGATCTACTAATCTTTATTAAACCACCTATGCTGTAGGTAGTAGGGATTTTACTGGTAACGAAAGTATCTTTTTGCTAGTCTAACCCAAATATTGGTGCTCACCTCATATCTTAAACTTTTTAACGTATTTTACTTCGTAATGTTTATCATTTAAAGTATCTCTGATCCTAGTAGTTTTGTGACAGTCTCATATGTTTCATTGGTGTTCGTCATAGTCAGTAATCATTTTATTTTGCTAGGGGATTTAAAATAGTGTTTATACATTTTAGCAAAACCGCAGTCAACCTAAGACAAGATATAGCGTTAAGAACAAGGTCAACACCATGACTATCGCAAAAGCTCTTGATAGTGGGTAAAGTGTATAAAAGAAATCCATGATTGCACTATTATTCAAGATATTTATTTATTTATTTATTTATTAAACTACTGTCTGAACTACTGTTAAACTCTCTACTGATATTAAAGTATAATTGATCAGCTTTTTGTTCGAAAGTATAGTCTTCATTATTTACGCACACTCAACTCATTTCATGTCATTGAGTCTTTTATCGGGTTCAGCCAGCCATAAGAATTTGAAATCTAGATCCGATTCATTAAAACCCAAGCAAATGCTGGCGTTTGTTCTCTCATTGTCTTTCTATTGTGTCCCTAGTCACAGTATTCGAAAAGTTGATATTTATATTGTTGATAATCAATTCTCGTCTCAATACTATAAACAGAAACAGAGGATTCGTCTTAATTTCTGTAGAAAACATGGTATTACGGCTTAAGGTATCGACATACGCGTCCTAGATCTTACACTCTTAATGGTTAAACGAAACTCACTAATCTGTAGCCACCATGTTGCAATATGTTGTGTGGCGTCTCGTTTAGTCAGAGTTCATTACATTCATTATTTGAAAGCATAATATAAAATAGAAATTTAAGCATTTAGAATAAAAGTGATTCTTCAGCTAGAGGGTCTAAGGGCTTAATTGTACTAATATATCTCCTAAATCTAAGGTCCCAGCATATGTGCGCGATTTCGTATCAAGTAAAGGTTCTAATAATGAAGTTCGGATCAAACTGTTTGTCAAACTTTATTTTAATTTGAAACCTTGAAATTGATCCTCTACTCTAGTGTATGGATTTTCAATCTATCTTCCTTTAACCGAATAAATTACGATGTAATATTTAGCTCTATTTAAATCATTCATTGTTTCATAATTATCTTAGGAACCGGCTTCGATTTCAGTCTTGACGACGAGAACTAGTTATGGTCATGTAATAGTAATATTTTTATCCTACTTGTAAAATAAATATCACTGTGTTCTCTATCTATGGAATCGGTCTCTGCTACAGTATGCACACGTCACAGGAATTGAAGACGTGTAATAAATTCATTTGCTCGTCTAAAATTTAATGCTTTGACTCAATTCCTAATAGATTTATCATAAATACCGTGTGTTTAAAATTCTATCTACAGCTCTTTTACTTATATGCATCCGTTTATAAGCATTAATTTCTCGTAATCATATTCACATAAGTTATACCTCAAGTATTACCAGCTAACATTTTTGCTTGAAACTGACCATAATTCTGCTCATTAGAAAAAATCATTTTAGTTTGGTTTACACTTCGTCACTAAATACTAACTTACAAAACTTGGCAAGGTTTCGTAAATTTTCTATTTTCTCTTGGTAACACTAGCAAATTTTTGAGTCAAAATCTGTAGTCAGTTTCTGATTCTACTTGCTTAATACAAATCAATTCTATTTACTGTTTCTAATCAAACTTAAATACTCTCAAAATTTACAGAAGTGACGGAACTCCCGTATCACAATGTTCCAATGGATATGTTCAAACCTCGATACTTGTAACGCTTTCCTCCTTGAAAAATCATTCAACCACTTTCTTAGACCAACATGAGGTACCCCTTTGCTTCTTGCATCGTGGTGGTGTGTTACTCCTTCCAGATCGTCTCTTTGCACCATTTTTCTCCAAGTTTGTACTGTTTGAACCAGGAGCTATCCATTTGTTCAATTAGACTGGCAATTTTTCTTCTGTAGTTCTGTCGGAATCCAAGTCTTACGCTCCTGAGGATAATTTCTACTGCACCGGGCACACTTAACCCGAATCTTAATTGGCTCATCTGGCCAAATCAAATGGCCCACTTGGCCTTCTCAACTGACCCACTTGGCCTCAAATGGCCCACTTGGCCTCAAATGGCCCACTTAGTCTCAAATGGCTTACTTGGCCTCAAATGCCCACTCGGCCTCAAATGGCCCACTTGGCCTCAAATGGCCCACTTGGACTCAAATGGCCCACTTGACCTCAAATGGCCAACTTGGCCTCAAATGGCCCACTTGGCCTCGTCAAAGGCACGCTTAGCTTCATCGAAAGCACGCTTGGCTTCATCAAAGGCACGCTTGGCTTCATCAAAGGCACACTTAACTTCATCAAAGGCACGTTTGGCCTCATCAAACTCACGCTTGGCCTCATCAAAGACACTCTTGGCCTCATCAAATCACTATTCCAAAGTGTAGATCTCATTTATCATTTATCATTTATCATTTATCATTTACCATTTACTATTTACCATTTTTCATTAATTGTCGTTTAACATTTATAAATAAATAAATTTATCATTTATCACTGATCACTTATCACTGATCACTTATCACTGATCACTTATCACTGATCACTTATCACTTATCACTTATCACTCATCATTTATCATTTATCATTCATTATATATCATTTATCATTCATTATATATCATTTATCATTCATTATATATCATTATTGTGACATACTCATAAGGGCTACAACATGTTTTTACAACTATACGTCGAAAGGAAAGGGAGATTATCGTACCACACAAAGTAATCTGAGGCAACAATGACAATTATCGCTATGGGAAATAGGTAAATTTTACATTATACGAATTCGATGAAATTAAATAAAGTAAAAGTAACCCAATAGAAACTAAAATGAATCACCAGCATTTAAGAGGTGTTTAGGCTTAACTGTCAACGTTCGATTACGAACATGACGCGCATATCAGCACCACTCAGTTCACACATTTGAAGGGAATCGAATGATTCAATACACGAGCCTGTCACCATCAGTGAGAAATTTGGGCGAGTATGATACTGGTCTAAAATACTTGGCACACTTGGCTAAAAAATAAATAAATCTCGAGCTCAGTTAGCTTCAATTAAGGCACACATAACCTCTTGTCTGAAGTAACACTAGCACACATGGGAAAAAGAAAAAAAAATATTTCGAGCTCATTTAGCTTCAATTTAGGCACATAACTTTTTGGCTTAAAGTAACACTTGCACACTTTGGTAAGAAAAAATATCTCGAGCTTACTTAGCTTCAATTTAGGCACACATAACCTCTTGTCCAAAATCACACTAGTACACTGGTGAACAGGTCATAGTTCACCCCCTAACATAATCTGATGAACATACATAGTCCACCCTTAACATAATCCGATGAACGTACATAGTCCATCCCCTAACATGATCCGATGAACATACATAGTCTATCCCCTAACATGATCCGATGAACATACATAGTTCACCCGCTAACATAATCCGATGAACATACATAGTTCACCCGCTAACATAATCCGATGAACATACATAGTTCACCCCCTAACATGATCCGATGAACATACATAGTTCACCCCCTAACATAATCCGATGAACATACATAGTTCACCCCCTAACATAATCCGATGAACATACATAGTTCACCCCATAACATAATCCGATGAACATACTTAGTTCACCCCCTAACATAATTCAATGAACATACATCGTTCACTCATATCATGTCTCGATATAAAATATTTAAAATCAATACGATACTTTATCATTAGATAGAGATTTAAAAATCAGCGCTGCGATGTATTAACAATTACCCTGAATATTTCATGTGTTATTATATAATGTGTCATATTTAGATAATGCGTGATGCAGTATATATTGTCGATGTGAGCAGTAAAACAAAGAAATCAAAACGCTACCAGAGTGTAGCTCTGGCTCTCTCCCTCAATTTGTTTATCTAACACATATTACTTTTAATTATCTAAATAGGCACATTTGCAATAGTATATATATATATATATATATATATATTTTAAGTCCATACAAAATATTGTCTTTGTATTCTGACTATAGTTTTATGCATAACTAAACAAACAAACTATAAGTGGAAATTATCATAACAATAAGAAAGAGTTAAAAAAAAAAATGAACTAATATAAATATACATTACATATTAATTACTTTGTTCGCAACGCTATCGCTATGTTACGGGCTTTAGTAAAAAGTATCGTATCATTCACGCACACTAACCCGCCGCTGTGGCGATGCGCATACGATGCCGCGCACTTTGTTTTTGTTAACGTACTTTTTTTATGTAACTACCCACTACTTTTATAGCTTACTACGCCGATCGGCTTAATCTATTCTTACTTAAGTATTAATATTGTATTTTCTCAGTAAGTGATTTGTAAATCTTTTGAGAACAATAAATATCTAAAACCATATTAAACGTCTGTTAAGATGAACGTTATTGGAGTGTAGCCCCGACCAAACGCTTATACAAGAAATAGTACACAAAATGTATATTAACTAAAAATTTGTAGGTTATATCGAGATCGTCTGCTGACAGTTTTAATATGAATAGTTGATAGATTAACGATTATGTATCTATGTGATACATAAATTACCATTGGTGGGCGTTGAAGCAACATCCCAACAGACAAAATTTCTCGATAAACGTTATAATATTTGTTCAAACATACCTTTTTGTCTGGTCCATCGCACTTCTGAAATGTGATGAATCAAACACTTCAGGACAAATTGTATAAATGTTTTATTCACTTTGATAAACACAATTTCATACTTATTGTTCTATTAACAATCATTTACAAATACACAGATTAGTCGGACATGTTTTCTGTTCAACAACTCAAAGCAGAATGACTCTGTCCAAAATGACAGTTACCAACTCAATGTTTACCACAAACTTTCACAAACACTCGGTCGACTAACCGACCAATCAGAGCAAAGTAAAGAGTACGTAACATCAATTGACTAACTAATATACATTAGAGTTTATCTAATAATTAACTGCAAGTAAATATTTCATTTTAACAATTATGATATATTTATACAAAACAAATCCATAATGTCTAATATTATAAACTATTACTTAATGTCTACAACGAATGCCTAAAGTTCATGTAACTACTAGCGCCATCTATCGCTTATCATTGGAAGTTGAACGATTTATGAATATTTTCTTTAAAAATCATTACACTTGCATATACGATTATACTACAAACTTAGTCCAGAAATTATTTTGTAGAACCTTTTTGTCTTTTTTGTACAAAAACTGTTCTTTCCATCAAGTTTAAAATTATTTTCCTAGAAAGTCCTTATAAAGTTCTACTTTTCAGATTTTTTTCATATTTTCTAAACTTATGGTTCAAAAGTTAGAGGGGGGGGGGACACATAAATGATAAATGATCTTTATTTTGCAAGTACTTTGGTTTCATAAAAACACTTTTGAACGTCAATTTTTTTTTTTCGTCAATTAATGCTAGATGAGGCCGGTGTTTCCTAGCTGACTACCCTGAGAAGAAACACCGAAACAAACTCAGGGGTCAAAGTCTCTTTTAAAGTCCATACAGCAAAACATGTAATGGTCAAATCATATGAGAACCATGCAGATTGAGCCTGAGATGGTCTTTTGAAGAAAGAACCACACAGTTCTAAGTGGACCTGTCCAGTCAGTGCAAGCATTTGTCAATATGCGTGTAGCTCAACTCAGGACTACTAAGAAGCTCAACGACTTGACAAACAATGCCAAAGAAAAGACATTTGGGTAGGCCACATCAAATACTCAAAACTGCCAGACATCATGTGAAAATAAAAGAAAAGGAAAGAGTAATCCACATAGTTCTCACATTCACAATAATAATTGAATAAAAATTAAAAACATTGTTTTTTACTTTTGGAGCGATTATTTCCGAAATTATTGACATTATCAAAAAAATATTTTAGTAAACCCTTATTCATTTTTAAATACCTATCCAACAATATATCACACGTTAGGGTTGAAATTTAAAAAAAATCACTTCCCACTTTACATATAAGGCTACCCTAATAAAACATTTTTTTCCAATTTTTATTTTACCTCTTTGTCGGCGTGACTGATATACATATTGGTACCAAATTTCAGCTTTCTAGTGCTAACGGTCACAGAGATTAAGCGAGGACGGACAGACGGACAGACAGACATGGTGAAACTATAAGGGTTCCTAGTTGACTACGGAACCCTAAAAATGATGGTTTGTAGGTCAACACACTGGAATTTTGAATCAGCAGTAAGCGTTACACGGAAGTCTGGCCTTGAATATGACGCTCTAGGCGCCCTCTAATCGATAGAGTTAATGTATCTATATTCCGCTATTTTTATAGCAGGACACTCAGCGTCTCCTGTTTTACAATGCCTCGCCGCTGCAATGGAGACTCGGACGCGTGCTGCGTCTTATCTACGGACCGGACAAAATACTTACCGATGACCTTAAAGATAATGTAGACATTCAAATGGAACGTAGGGCACTGGCAGTTCGAGGTAACATGTTGATCCGTAGATTCACTCGTTGTACGGATCAAGTCATCACCCTGTTCAAAGCTTATTTTCGGGGGTCTGTATGCGGGGAGTCTATGGGTTAGCTACACCAAGAGATCGCTGGATGTCTTACGTATCCAGTACAACAATGTTTTTAGGATGCTGCTGAAACTGCCCCGTTTCTGTAGTGCGTCGAAGATGTTGCTCAGAATCAAACTGACGGCTTCCATGCAGTGATTCGCAAGAAAGTCACGTCACTGATGCACAGAACGCGGGTCAGCTGCAATAGCATCCTAAAAACTGTAGTTGAGAGCAGTGCCGTAACTAGGGCGGTATAAAAGGCTAGTTACGGCTCTGGTTGAGAGTCCTAACTCCCCTTTTCGGAGGCACTATGTGGAGAGAATGTTCAGATAGGTTACTCCTTGCCATATCTTTCTCTGCACATCTTGCCTCACCATCTTTCTTCACTGCTTATTTCTATTTTTATTTTTTATTTCATTAACACTAATTTTAAGATTTTTACTAACAAAGTGGACCACAATCTTTATTT
The DNA here is from genome assembly GCA_910589285.2 of Mythimna ferrago. Lineage (NCBI taxonomy): Eukaryota > Metazoa > Arthropoda > Insecta > Lepidoptera > Noctuidae > Mythimna > Mythimna ferrago. The sequence continues at coordinate 13,702,932 of OU342700.1, forward strand.
TTTTTGTAAAAAGTTTTTTTATTAAATGTTTTTTTTTTTATATATATTTGTATATATGTGATATAAAAAATTTAATTTATTTAAGGCAAGACAACAAGTTGTCTTGCCTTAAATAAATTATTATTATGTTCTTTATTTTTTTTAAATATATATTTCTGATATTTTTAAATATTTTTTATATCACATATATACAAATATATATAAAAAAAAACATTTAATAAAAAAACTTTTTACAAAAAAAATAAAACCGACTTACTAAAAAAAACTGTGTGTTTCTGTAATAGTTTTGCCTCTTCGTTATTTAACACCGACTTCCGAAATTAAAGTTATTTTGATAGTTTTAGTGTTTTTTTTAGTAAGTCGGTTTTATTTTTTTTGTAAAAAGTTTTTTTATTTCACACTTTTTAGTTGCAGCCAGAGTACCTTTTTCTCATGACAATTCCAATTAACTCAAACCCTGCTAGGAGACATTGTTTTATTATGAAGTTCCCGTGTCTACCTTCCGGCTCCATCATCATCATCAGATCAATTCGATAGTACCTTATGGCCAAAATGCATCTCATGACAATTCTAATAAGCCCAAACACGGCTAGGATACATTGATTAATTACGGAGTTCCGGTGCCTATCTTCCGGCTCCATCATCATCATCAGATCAGTTCGATAGTACCTTATAGCCAAAGTGCATCTCATGACAATTTTAATAAGCCCAAACACGGCTGGGATACATTGATTAATTTCGGAGTTCCGGTACCTATCTTCCAGCTCCGTCATCATCATCAGGTCACATCGATGATACCATTTTCAACATACCTATTCAGAACTATTCATTTATTTGTAACTATGTTCATTGAGAGATTTGTGTGACTATGAACTTCCGTTGGCCATTTCTGGTCGTCTTCACCAGTTCCACTTCATCAAATGTCATGTTTTGACTATAAATGCTTAAGTCTTTGATAAAAATACCAAAAGAACTATATGGTTGCCTATAATATTTGAGGAGTTCCCTCGATTTCGCCAAGATTCCATCATCAGATCCCGACTTGGTGACTATGGGACCATTTGGGAAGTATACCCTTTCTAACAAAAAAAGAATTTTTCAAATCGGTTGGCAAGTGACGAAGTTATGCGCGAACATACATAAAAAAAAAAAAAAAATACAAATTTCCGAATTGAGAACCTCCTCCTTTTTTAGAAGTCGGTTAACAAATTTCCGAATTGAGAACCTCCTCCTTTTTTAGAAGTCGGTTAAAAATATAAAAACTGTAATCCACCGATGTCGGGAGCAGAGTCCAAACTACCGGTAGTTAGGGCTCCAGAGACAGGAACTTCCTCACAATGCGAGCCGTATCGAGGAGTACTGCCTTCTGTATCTGGCCCTTGATCCAACCGCGCAACGACAACTTCGACAGATGATCGTCGAAGCTTTTGGCAATAAGACCATTGGTGGTCACGACAATCGGCACAATGACAGCCGAGTCCACATTCCACATGTTGACAGTCTCGTGTTCTAAGTCGAGATATTTGATTTGTTTCTCTTTCTCAGCTTTCATGAGATTCTCGTCATGCGGGATGGTGATATCGACTATCATTGCACGGCGCGCTAATCGGTCTATCACCACTATATCCGGCTTATTGGCTACAATAGTCCGGTCAGTAATGATAGACTGATCCCAGTACAAAGTGACATGGTCATTTTCGAAAACTGGGTCAGGCACATACTTGTAATACGGTATCTCTAAATCCACTAGGTTGTACTTCAAAGCAAGTTGCTGGTGGATAATCCTGGCTACTTGGTTATGTCTGTGCAAATACTCGCCGTTAGCCAAACGAGAACAACCAGAGATAATATGTCTGATAGACTCACCCGGACGGTGGCATGCCCGACACACGTCAACCGTCCCGTCCTTCATTATATATCTCCGGTAGTTGTTCGTTAAGATAACTTCGTCCATAATCGCACAGACCAAACCTTGTAATTGGTCTATAGTTCTTGGGATCAAGGTTACCTGTCTTATGGAGCAGGTGGCTAACGCCAGTTAAACGTGAATAAACACTTTTTCTTTCTTTCTTTCTTCTTCTTTCTTTCTTATCAGGTATTCTGGTAACGAGCCAGACTCTAAGATTGACTGGAATTGCGACGCTAGGGGCGCGTGTGAGCTGCTATACCATTTCAGACAGAAATTTTGCAGTCCGTCCGATCCTGGTGTTTTCCAGTTCGGTAACGGACGAACTGCTTTGGCTACATCCTCTGGGGTGATGGTAACTTTATCCATTTCTGGTATAGCTTCACACACGCGCTCGACGTCACGCATCCAGCCACCCTCAATGTGACTGACAGGTACCGACCAAATGTTTCGCCAGAATGTAGTCGTGGCAAAATAATCCGGGCAGCACTCGTCAATCACACTGTGTTCAGGCCGCTCCCAAGCTCTGTACACCCACCTCTCATCGCTCTGAAACATGCGATTCTGCGAGAACCGGTCAACTCGCCGCTTATGCCGCCGAATGCGGCTCGCCCATGCATAAACTTTCTGCTTCAGGAAGTCGATGCGCTCTGTGACACGAGACATGTATCCTTGAGGACTAATATCTGTCCCCAAAAACGCCCGTCTCACAAAGCGCATCACTCGTGGTCGTGTATTACGCTTCCTGAAGCAGTGTATTTTGCCGATGAGTACTCTGGCCTCATCGATACGCCTCTCAATCCTACATTGCCAGGCTGGTACAGCAGACTTCGGTCGAATAGTTCCATCTATATTTGGAAACTTAATGTTGGCTAAACAACATACCGCAACAGCCCCACAATACAAGATTGAGTGCATATCTACAAGGTTCTCGCTACTCTCAAAGATATTTTTGAGCAACGAGTCCAAAGCACACACCAGCGCCCTATTTTTTTTTGTGCATGGGTAACCGTGGCAAACGAGGCCTAAGCTCAGTCGGAGTCGACATGTACTCGCACGACGCATCCTCCAGTGCGCTCCTCAATCTTTCGTTGCACTGGCTATTTACTGTGGCAACCCTATCTGCATCTGCATCATCATTATTATGGTCGGACCGCGGCGAGATTGCGTTAGTAGTCGGCGTTGCCGCGGTCTGTGTTTGTGTATATGTCAAGACGATTTGGTTGCTCAGTATCTCTGAGCGCAGCCGATCATGTGCAGAGCCGTCCAACCTCTGGTTGCGTTGGATAACCCGCACCTGATACGACAATCGTTGAGCCGAGACGTTCACGGATGGTTCCAGGTCCTGAAAAAGAGACAGCATCCTTTCACGGTACGCAGTGAGGTTAGTTCCCCCCTCTGTAGACCCGTAATATGCGCGCATGACGTTTCGTTCATTGACTGAGTCCATCTCATGCGCTGCACACAACCACCGGCAGCGGGGACCCGGCTCGGGGTCGGTTGGCCCCTAGGTCCCATGCTCTTCGGTGGCCGGCCTCTCCCCGGCCGGCGTACAAGTGTTGGCGACGTCGGCGGGGAGAAATACTCGTCGCTCGAACTCGACGCAACTGCAGCCGCCGGTGACACTGGTGATCCGGGGTCCGGCGGCGGCGAGGCGGAGCTGAGCGACGAGCCCGGGGGTGGATGTCGTGCGCGTCGTGCAGCTGCTCTAGTTAACATATTTCTTTCAATTCATTCCATTTTTAGGATTCCGTAGCCAAATGGCAAAAAACGGAACCCTTATAGATACGTCATGTCTGTCTGTCTGTCCGTCCGTATGTCACTGCCACTTTTTTCCGAAACTATAAGAGCTATACTGTTGAAACTTAGTAAGTAGATGTATTCTGTAAACCGCTTTAAGATTTTTGCACAAAAATAGAAAAAGAGCAATAAATTTTGGGGGTCCCCATACTTAGAACTGAAACTCAAAAATTTTTTTTTCATCAAACCCATACGTGTGGGTTATCTATGGGTAGGTCTTCAAAAATGATATTGAGGTTTCTAATATCATTTTTTTCTAAATTGAATAGTTTACGCGAGAGATACTTCCAAAGTGGTAAAATGTTTGTGTGTCCCCCCCCTGTAACTTCTAAAATAAGAGAACGATAAAACTGAAAAAAATATATGATGTACATTACCATGTAAACTACCATCGAAAATTGCTTTGAATGAGATCTAGTATATAGTTTTTTTGAATACGTCATAAATCTAAAAAAATACACTATTATTAAAACATCGATCAAAGTTACAACGAACTACAAGAACTTTTATATTATGTTACTTGCTGCTACGGAACCCTCCATGGGCGAGTCCGACTCGCACTTGTTTCAGTTTGTTGTTGATTGATGTACGTCGTTTTTGACAGACGTCATTTGGTGTTTTTTCTTATTCTTCTATTTTCATTAATTATTTTATTTGTTTGCTTGGTTCGGATAGGTTTTCTTATTGTAAAATTATTAAGGCTTCTTATAAAGTAAAAATTGTTTCACTGTTTTGGAAAAAGAGCGAGTTTTACAAATTTAAAATGGAATAGAAAAAATATGCGACTTGTTACTAGAGTGTTGCCAGGTTATTATTATTTCCTTTATTCATCAATATTACATATTATAAATTACATTTTTAAATATTTCAATATAAAATAAATAAAACATTTAAAAAATAAAAATAAAATAGTAGCCCAACGGTATCAGGAACAGGGTCCAAGCTACCGGTGGTTAGGGCTCCAAAGAAAGGAACCTCCTAACAATACGAGCCGTGTTCAGAAGAACTGCTTTCAGAATCAAGCCCTTGATCCAGTCGCCTAACGAGAGCCTCCTAAGGTGTTGGTCGAGGCTCTTGGCTATTAAGCCATTGGCTGACACAACTATCGGTACAATGATCGCTGAGTCCACTTCCCACATGTCGACAACCTCGCGAGCCAAGTCAATATACTTGATTTGTTTATCTTTCTCGACTTTCACGAGGTTCTCGTCATGCGGAACGGATATGTCAATCATTGCACGCCTCTCGCTTCGGTCCACCACCGTTATATCAGGCTTACAATAGTCCTGTCAGTGATGATGGACTGATCCCAGTACAACGTGATATCGCCACTATCGAGAACTAAGTCGGGCACATACCTGTAGTATGGCACCTCCGATTCCACAAGAGAGTACTTCAGAGCAAGTTGCTGATGGATAATCCTGGCTACAAGGTTGTGTCTATGCAAGTATTCCCCGTTAGCTAGACGAGAACAACCAAAGATAATGTGGCGGATTGATTCACCCGGTCGGTGACATGCCCGACAGATGTCAACCGTGCCGTTCTTCACAATAAATATCCGGTAGTTATTCGTCATGATAACTTCGTCCATAATTGCACAGACAAAACCTTCGGTTTCTCCAAAGAGGTCACCGACGCGCAGCCAGGCTACGGACGCTAGTTGATCTACATCGGGCCCATGAAGGGCCCGGAAAAAGTGTCCGTGATGTTCTTTACTCTGCCATACTTCCTTGCGTACGTTAGTGTCAAGCACTACAGGTTTGCGCCAGTTCTCGTTAGCCAAGGAGAGCGGGGTGAGTCCCTTGTCCACTGCTACTACATCACGATGCATACCCACGTGCCGGGCTACGAAATATTCCCTGAGACTGCATACCTGGCGATTGTGCAAGGTCTTAGCATTTAAAAAGCCTCGAACCCCACACTTCCGCGGGATATACAGTCTCATTACCGACGACCGAGGGTGATGCATTCGATATGCAGTCAGCAGTGTAAGGACCCTCCTATCCAGGGCGTCAAGTTCCGTTTGAGTCCATTTGTGTACACCGAAAGCGTACATCAATACCGGCATGACCCAACCGTTGAAGGCACGCACCTTGTTTCCACCTGACAGAAGGCTGTTAAGTACCTTCTTCAGGCGGCCAAAGAAGCGCTCCCTCAACGATTGCTTCATGTCAGTGGCATTGATGCCTAACGCTTCCGACATACCCAAATACTTGTAGGTTTCGGTTGGAGAGAGGGATCTCAGGTGTATGGAATCTGAGAGTTGGGTACCCACGGATTCCACAATCTCCCCTCGCTTTATATGCATGACTGCACATTTTTCCACACCAAACCCCATCCTGATGACGCTTATTATTATTATTATTAAAATATTAAGAGTCGCGGATGTCAACAAAACTAAGGGCTATGTACGCCGATCCATGGTACGGCTCTGCCCGTTACCAATAGCGGATGAACTCAAGGGTTGAAAGGGTCAGTCTTTCAACGACCGGGGAGATGTTCCGGCGCAGCTACAAGCGCCTACTCAAGAAATTGTACAAATCATTGCCGACATAATTTTGATAGGCGTTTGCTAATTAATACCAAAATTGTTTAGTCTCCTTCACTAGCGCCGGAACATCTTTTACTTTTGGTTAGACAACGATATATCGAATCGTGATCAGAATATTTTGATAAAAGTTCTTTAACAAAAGGCAATTGGTACAGGACGACTCAACCAATCACTTCCTCGGATGCTCTGGTTCAGCGACGGAAAATTGAATAGACAGGAGTTTGTGATGGCTTTGAGACCCCGATCCGGCCACAACCTAATCAACAGCTTTGGATTTATGATGCGCAAAGTCGATTCTCCCAATTGTGTTCTCTGTGGCACTGTAGAAGATGTCATGTGTGTGTAGCAATGTCATCATATCCTATCGGAGTGTTTGAGTATGTGGTCCAAAGATGTTTAGCCAACTTACAGTTTTAATGTGGGCTTCTATAATAGCGTTCTAGCCTCACCTTTAACAAATGCTAGAATACTTTATCGTATTACTTGTATTAAGTCATCGGGGTGACATAATCTGTATAAAAAAAAAACCGGAAATAAAATGAGATTGAAAAAATATTGTTTGTTGTGGTAAACAGCTACTAGTAGATCAGATGTAAATGGAGGAGTCAACAGTGCTTGATTGAGATGTTGATTAGGCTTACACAAGGAAAGAAAATTAAAAATATATAATGGATAAAAACTTGCTGTAAGAAAACCCAGTTGTGGGTTAAGCTCGCCTATGTACTCATATCTAATGTCCTGTTTGTTTTGTTTGTATTTTTTTTTTTTTTTGTGTACAATAAAGAATAAAGAATAAAGAATAAAACATGTAAACGCCTGAGGAAATATACATCGCAATTAGTAACACGACGTGAATAGAATCATTGTAGCAGGCGTTAAGATTGCTTTGCGCGCGCCGGGCCTTGATACAGGCCATGGTCCGGAGCGAGGAGGAATTGCAGGCGGTCGCCTCCTTCTACGAAGCAATAATGCTAGCAAAAGAAGCGGCCGCACGCGCGAGGCAGTGGCCCTCGCGCTCCGGCCGGGATTCCGATCTCGATTTCCGGCCGCCGTAGACGCGGGCTTGCGGACGTCGAACAATCGGTAGCTCGCCGTCCAACCATCCGGTAACCGTTCGGACCGAGCTCAATTCGTCGACGGTGCGTAGTGTTCCATGCGTGTCTCAAGGAGCTTTCAGCAACTGTAAATGATAAATAAATGATAAATGATATTTATTATGTAAATAGGTTTTAAAAAACACTTTTACACGTCAATTTTTTTTCGTCAGTTTATGCTAGATGAGGCCGGTGTTTCCTATCTGACTACCCTGAGAAGAAACACCGAAACAAACTCAGGGGTCAAAGTCTCTTTTAAAGTCCATACAGTAAATATGTAATGGTCAAATCACATGAGAACCATGCAGATTTGTCTGAGATGGTCTTTTGAAGAAAGAACCATACAGATTTGAGTGGACCTGTCCAATCAGTATAAGCATTTGTCAGTATTCGAAAAGCTCAACTTAGTACTACTAAGGAGCTCCACGACTTGACGAACAATACCAAAGAAAGGACATTTGGGTAGGCCGCAGAAAATACTCAAATTGCCAGACATACGTTAAAATTACTGAATAGAAAAGAAAAAGCAATCAACATAGTCCTCACATTTACAATAATCTAAGGAAATTAATAGTTTACAAAATATTTGGCAAAATAAATATTTATGTCAAAAAAAAAAAATAATACTTTAAGTACTTAAAATGTATACACGTCAATTTGTAAAATAAAATAAAAATAATCTCCAATGTCAAATTGTAAAAAATCAAATAAAAGAAAAAGAACATTTGAAAATAAAAATAATTAAAAAAAATACAAAAAGAAGATAAAAATTAAAATATCAACAGTTGTAGTAGGTACTGGAGCAGATCTATCCCAAGCCTTCTCGTCCTGAATATAGTCCTTTACAGTGTAAAAAGCCTTTTGACAAAGTTTACGTTTTACAAATGATTTGAACTTATTAAGGCTTAGTTGTTGAATATGACTAGGAAGTTTATTATAGAAGTGTATACATTGGCATCTAAATGAGCCCCCTATTTCTTTGAGTCTGGTTGCAGGAACTACAAATTTATGTTTGTTTCTTGTATTAAAATTATGAAGGGGCCCAGCAGGGTCGAAGCCTACTGGTCCCAGTATGGTTCGACACTTGGGGGTGATACGAAAGAGATCCCCGAGGCCTTGGAACAAAGGCGAAGAAGGAACAGGAGTAGGTTTTTAGACAGTAAAATAATAATATAATCCAAAGCGGGTTGTAGAAAGTATATGGAAAGTATCACGGGTAGGGCGATCTTAACTCTGTCTATGCCGTGCACAAGTTTGTTTGAGGAGATCCTTCGATTACCTTCCAGCTCAGACCATATTCATAGTATCAGAAGGTACTACCTACTAAATTCTAACCGGATACATAACAATATAAACAAGTTGATAACAAACTTGTAAAAACAGGATTCTTATGGGTAGGTACGTATCATATAAGCCACTCCTAGATTGATTTTATTTCATTTACGTTACATGTCCATATTTGGGTCACAGATATCTGTACTATATAACTGAATCAATCCGATGAATTCGGAGGCAATTGGCTGTGACAGACGGACAGACAGACAGGCTTATGAGTGACTAAGAATTCCGTTTTTTCATTCGGAGGTTTAAACCCTTTTTTTGCGGCAGGAAATTGATAAATAACCTCCCCCGCACTGGGTGAAGTGAGAGGGAGTGGCAGACTTTACTGACTTAACCCGCCTGTGCTCCTTCAATTGCCCTTTGCACTCCGTGGCCGCGGGAACTCTTTTGATTTACTTCTCTCGCGCAATGACCTTACTGCTGTCAACACTATTCGCGACATGGGGTTGATGGTCGCGTAGTTAAGAGGTATAGTCCCTTGAACATCCGGCTGGAGTTAAATACACACACTCGTACTGCCGCCTGTGCCCGCATAGAGCCCTGCTGACCTTTAAAATCATTTATTTTTGCAAATTATTGATTGATCAACATAATTAATAATTATGCTATTTTGTGGGTAAATATATTTTTAAAGATCAAAGCCGTTTGAAAGGAGAAGGGTAACCAGTGAAAAAATATCATGTCATTATTTATTTTTTGGGAAATGTATGAATCAAAGGAAAAAAATCATAATGTTGATAATGTTATAACCGAGCCATTACCGGGAAGTAGTCTTCAGAGAGTCAATGTTTTATGCCACCAATTGGGAGCAAGGGCCTTAAACTTTGAAAGTTAAACTTGCAATAACTTAAAGTGTAAACGAGAGAAACAGAGTTTGTTGATTGCACTCTGACACTACGCTATCAACACGCCACACTAACGCTAGCATCTTCATGACTTAACGGCAGAAAAGATTTGGATGAAACCTAGCACACGACTAGAACATGTCGTGGTGGACACATGCCACTTTTGAAAATAGACCGAAAAGAAACTTAGTATCTACTATTTATTCAGATAATTAAATCAATTGTCCAGTCTGCTACATATACGAGCCTGGGCGACACCAAGGACACGGGAAGTAAATTATTGATAACACACATTGCTAAAAAACCGACCGAGTGCGAGTCGAACTCGCGCACTGAGGGTTCCGTACAAATTTACCTATAATAATGGTTCACGGTTTATACTTAACGTTTATGTTTATGAAATATTTTTTTTTATATTTGATTTGATTGAATGAAAGGTAAATTGCTGTTTACGATTTATGACGTATTAAAAAAAAATATTTACTAGATCTCGTTCAAACCAATTTGCGGTGGAGGTTTGCATGGTAATGTACACCATATATATTTTTTAGTTTTATCATTCCCTTATTTTAAAAGTTACAGGGGGGATATACCTTTTTCCACTTTGGAAGTATCTCCCGCGCAAACTAGTTTAGAAAAAATTATGAAACCTCAATATAAGTTTTAAAGACCTATTCATAGATACCCCCACGTACAGGTATAGTGAAAAAAAAAATTTTGAGTTTCAGTTCTAAGTATGAGGAACCCCCAAAATTTATAATTATTTTTTTTCTATTTTTTTTTTTTGTGAAAATCTTAATGCGGTTCATAGAATACATCTAGGTACTTACCATGTTTCAACAATACAGTTCTTATAGTTTCGGAAAAAGGTGGCTGTGACATACGGACGGACAGGCAGACAGAAAGACACAGACATGACGAATCCATAAGGGTTCCATTTTTTGCTACGGAACCCTAAAAAATACAGTAATATCTATTTTTGTACGAAACTAGTGATAAGCAGAGTAGTGTGCAGAAATTCATGATTTTAAAATAATGACAAATCAGGATTTACACACACAAGCTTGCTTATCAAGCTGGAACAGCAAATAAGTTCAAGGCACTACGCAATACTATCCGAGTGGTCGCCGAGAGTGAACGTCTCATCTGCAGAAACAAGTTTGTGTGAAGACAAGATGCACTGCACGCGTGTGTTGACGCTGCTAGCACTGCTCGTCGGGCTGGCGCATTCTTTCCAGTGGGGTAAGTACGAGTTTGTTATTCATTTTGGGTCTAACGGCTAGACTGTTGTGGCTTAACAGATCGTAACCAATTTACTTCCACAATTTATTTATAAATGGTGTTTATTTTACAAATAACACTTATAAGCGTTAATTCTTCGTTTATTTAAATTAAACGAAGCCGGTTTTTTTTTTAACTGAACTGAGTTTGATCTCTGCACCCCCACAGTACTCCCCCTTTTTTGCTTTGAACATTACAAGTGTTTAATTCTATTTATAACTTTAGCTTATATTACTAGTACATTAACAGTATCATGTTTTTATATTGGATCATTAGATTATAAATTAAGTTTAATACCTTGTATCGTACATCTCTGGTTATTAGATTTATGGCGTAAACTTATATTGCTGAACACTTTTTGACGAATTTAATACAGATATGAGTTTAGACATAATGCCTTTTTTATAGTAATGTTGTTTATTATTTTTACACACATCACTAAAGACTATACAGCATGTTGTTGTTGCGTCATTTGTTCAGCCATTGGTATATCCATGTTGCTATGCCAAACTGTCATCTCTTTCCGTAATATTTTCTGAGCTCCTTGCTTACATTTCTTAAGCATCCTGTATATGATATAGATGCCAATGACTATTGCAAGGCCAATTATTATCAGGGGTATTTCTCAAATATTATAGGCAACCATATTTTGGTATTTTTATCGAGGACTTAAGCACTCACAGTCATCCGGCGGGATCTCATGGTGGAATGGCGTCAGCGACTATCGCAACCCCGTGCTGGGCACGCCACAATTATGGCGATAAGTCCCCTCTTCGAGGCGTGGCTGGAAAGACATCACGGCGTCCTTACTTTCCGTATGAGACAGGTCCTCACCGGAAATGGCAAGTTCGGGAGGTTCCTGTTCCGAATTAAAGCGGAAGTGACGCCCGGGTGTCGCCACTATGCGGAACGCGCGGAGGACACGGTGGAGCACACAGTCGCGGTGTGTCCTGCTCATGCGGCACCTCTCACGCCGGGCCTTGGTTGAGGCCATGGTCCGGAGCGAGGAGGAGTGGCAGGCGGTCGCCGACTTCTGCGAAGCAGTAATGCTCGCTATGGAGGAGGCCGACCGCATCAGGCAACGGCGCTCTCGCCGCCGCCGGGATTCCGATCCCGATTTCCAGCCACCGTAGGCGCGGGCTTGCGGACAGTGAGCAATGGGTAGCTCGCTGTCCGGCCGTCCGGTAACTGTCCGGACCAAGCCCAAGTCGTCGACGGTGCGCGCTGTTCCCGCGCGCCTCAAGGAGTTGTCAGCAACAGCAGGGGCCCAGCCGGGTCGAAGCCTATTGGGGCCAGGGTTATCCGAAAGGGCGCTCGAGCCCCGGTATGAAGGCTTGAAGGAACGGGATGGGTTTTTTAGTCAGTAAGAGTCTGACACTATCTCCCGCTCCGCCCAAGAGCGGGGGTTGTCATAGGATGAATTTTCCCATCGAAAAAAAAAGCACTCACAGTCAAAAAGTGACATTTGATGAAGTGAAACTTGATACTCACACAGATATCCCAATAAACATAGTTAAGCGACCATGACAATACAAATAAATGAATGGTTCTGAATAGTTATGTTGAAAATGGTATGGTAATGATGATGGAGCTGGAAGATAGGCACCGGAACTCCGTAATTAATCAATGTATCCTAACCGTGTTTGAGCTTATTAGAACCGTCATGAGATGCACTTTGGCTAAAAGGTAGTATCGAACTGAGGAAGTTCTGAAAAAGTATTTTTCTAATAATGGACTATTGAACAAAATTATATTTGATTCAAGTTCGCTGCACTGCACACTGCACATGTTATAATGGTGCAACAGCTGAGGCCCAGCCGGGTCGAATCCTACTGGGGCCAGGGTTATCCGAAAGGGCGCTCGAGCCCCGGTATGAAGGCTTGAAGGAACGGGATGGGTTTTTTAGTCAGTAAGAGTCTGACAGTATCTTCCGCTCCGCCCAAGAGCGGGGGTTGTCATTGGATGATTTTTGCCATCGAAAAAAAAAAAACATGTTATAAAGATGCTTTCGGAAAATAAAGAGAATGCTTCGATCTCTACGTTTTTCCTTTGGCTCAGCAAAAGATGGTACCGATCACATTATTACCTATCTACGTACTATTAATACGTCGTCTGTCTAAAAAGACAAACAACTTGGGTTATTATTAGGGCAAAATGAAATCTGATGTAATCAACACTGGTTCAATAACAGTCATTTTGCGGCATGGTTGCTTATAGTCAATTCCATATAAGACTAGTGTGCTGAACACTAGAAACATATTAGATTTGTCAAATTGGCTCTAGTTTTTGAGATAAAGACTATTAGCTATTTCACTGAAAAACCCTAAATAAAAATACCATATGTATTTAATAAAAATATTTTAAATAAGATTCTTTACAAAAAGGTTGTAAAAACCAAAAATATATATGCTGTTTATCAAATAACTAAAAAAAAAATTACAAAAAAAAAATCTGTAAGCTTTTCTGTTATGGTTTTGCTCAGAACAATCCCTTATTAAAGTCCAAGAGTAGTCTGCTATCATGTGGCGGTCCCATCGATCTTGGTATCTTTTTTCTATTATCCTGAGGTCCTGGAGGAACCGTTAAATGATAAATGATAAATGAATGATAAATGATCTTTATTTTGCAAGTAGGTTTTATAAAAACACTTTAACACGTCAATTTTTTTTTTTGTCAATTAATGCTAGATGAGGCCGGTGTTTCCTAACTGACTACCCTGAGAAGAAACACCGAAACAAACTCAGGGGTCAAAGTCTCTTTTAAAGTCCATACAGCAAAACATGTAATGGTCAAATCATATAAGAACCGTGCAGATTGAGCCTGAGATGGTCTTTTGAAGAAAGAACCACACAGTTCTAAGTGGACCTGTCCAGTCAGTGCAAGCATTTGTCAGTATGCGTGTAGCTCAACTCAGGACTACTAAGGAGCTCAACGACTTGACGAACAATACCAAAGAAAGGACATTTGGGTAGGCCACATCAAATACTCAAAACTGCCAGACATCATGTGGAAATAAAAGAAAAGGAAAGAGTAATAACCCACATAGTTCTCACATTCACAATAATAAAATTTACAAAAGTGTAAATATTGCAAATTGTAAAAAAAGTATATAAATAAAAATTCAGTCAAATAGTAAAAATAAACATGTCATAATTGTAAAACAACAACAATCGTCAATAAAAAAAGGCAGTTAAAACAAAAAAACATTCAAATTATAATAATTATAGTGAGTAGGTACTGGAGCAGGTCAATCCCAAGCCGTTTTATCCTCGAGATACTCTTTTACAGTATAAAAAGCCTTTTGGAAAAGTTTTCGCTTTACAAATGTTTTGAATTTATTAATGCTAAGTTCTTGAATAGGACTGGGAAGCTTATTATAAAAATGTATACTTTGGCATCTAAATGAGCGTCCTATTTTTTTGAGCCTGGTTGCAGGAACCACTAACTTGTGTTTGTTCCTAGTATTAACGTTATGAATATCACTGTATTTTTTAAACATGTTTTTATTTTTATGAACATACAAAATATTGTCATAGATATACTGAGATGGCACAGTCAAAATATTAATATTTTTAAATTTATCTCAGAGGGAGTATCTGGGACTTAATTTATAAATTGAACGAATGGCCCTTTTCTGCAAAACAAAAATCGTTTGGATATCGACGGCATTTCCCCATAATAGAATACCGTACGACATGACACTATGAAAATAACTGAAGTAAACGTTCTCCTTGTTCCTCATTGGAATTATCCAGATTATCTAGGAATCTGTCCAAATGGCTATGTATAAAATGCAATTTGATGCTCATATTAGCTCCTAATTTGTGAAAATTTTAAAGCATCTGAGCAACCAATTCTGAGCAGTCAGGTGCTCTATGATTTTCCAAAAAATGTTTGACTACTAAAACAACTTAGACATGCTTCAGATTCAATTTGTGGCATATGGTTTGCAAATTGAGTGTTTTTTATAAGAGTACGGATTTGTGGCCCTGAGTATGGATAAACCCAAGTAGGTTTTTTTATACTAGTGATACCTATTACATTTACTGCATAAAAGTAACAGTCCTAGTAACAGAGCTAAAGTAACAGAGCCTACTAGTCACTTATAGTGACTAGTAGGCTCAGTCCATATCATCAGCAAATTAAAGCCCTTAACATCCTCTTTGGCTTTTTTTTTTTTTATGGTGGGAAAAAATCATGCATTGACATCCCCCGCCCTTGGGCGGAGCGGGAGATAGTGTCAGACTCTTACTGACTAAAAGACCCACCCCGTTCCTTCTAGCCTTCATACTGGGGCTCGAGCGCCCTTTCGGATAACCCTGGCCCCAGTAGGTTTCGACCCGGCTGGGTCCCTGCTGTTGCTGACAACTCCTTGAGGCGCGCGGGAACAGTGCGCGCCGTCGACGACTTGGGCTTGGTCCGGACAGTTACCGGACGGCCGGACAGTGAGCTACCCATTGCTCACTGTCCGCAAGCCCGCGACTACGTTGGCCGGAAATCGGGATCAGAATCCCGGCGACGGCGGCGGCGATAACGCCGTTGCCTGATGCGTTCGGCCTCCTCCTTTGCGAGCATTACTGCTTCGCAGAAGTCGGCGACCGCCTGCCACTCCTCCTCGCTCCGGACCATGGCCTCAACCAAGGCCCGGCGCGAGAGGTCTCCGCTGCCGATCGCCCCCACGAGGGCACGGCGATGCTCCGCCCAAGCAGGGCACACCTCGACTGTTTGCTCCATCGTGTCCTCCGGGCGTTCCGCACAGTGGCGACACCCGGGCGTCACCTCCGCATGAATCCCGTGCAGGAAACTCCCGAACGAACCATGTCCGGTGAGTACCTGCGTCATGCGGAAGGTAAGGACGCCGTGAGGTCTTTCCAGCCACGCCTCAAAGAGGGGACTTACCGCCATAATTGTGGCGTGCCCAGCACTGGGTTGCGATAGTCGTTGACGCCATTTCACCATGAGATCCCGCCGGAGCTCTGTCCGCCATGCCGTGACCTGTCGCGGCAGCGGACTTTCACCCCGGCATCCTCTTTGGCTGCAGTATCGCAAAGATTCTACACAAGACTCACAGACGGTATTGGACACGCAATAGTTATTTTTTGGTGTAAGGTTTATCCCAAATCAAATCAAATCAAATCAAATCAAAACATTTATTTCAAATAGACCATTTACAGGCACTTTTGAATAGTCAAATGTCGGTCAGTCCAAGAAAAGTGAAGCTAAATTGCAAAGAATGCTTGATAGGTTTTATCACAAACTCTGTGATCTTTTTTCGCTGCTTTTGTATGCAAAATTTGTCACATATAAAACAAAAACTATTGGGGTTGTTAACACAAAGTTGTCGTAACGAACTCGTATTTTTCAAGACAAATAATACTTATAAATTTAAAAAAAGGCATGAACTGAAGATTTCAAGGTCTAATAGCTAATTAATAAAATGGTTGTAACTAAATACATGAACAGATATTAAAATTTTGTAGGATATAATCAAATTAATATATTTTTAGGAATTTACTTTTATATTTTTCATGGATTTCTTGTGTTTCGTTTATCTCAAGAACCAGAGTCAATCCAAAATAAGTAAATACATACAGTGTATGTCTGATACAAGTATTTACAAAAATCATTAACAAAATAAATGCCGCAGATTTTTTTATTTTTTTTTGTTCCCCTGTGTGATCAAGGTTGAATAAGAGATCTTGATCATTGTTTACTAACGTAAAAGCTCCTATTAACGACCCCCTAAAATGTGTACTCTATTAACGATCTAATTTTTAAATCACTCATATTAGACATAATACAGGGTTCCAGAAAAGTCATACCTTAAAAATTAGTTACATATTTTTGTTGGACAACAAAAAGAGTAAAGTTTGTGTGTTTAAATAGCCAGTGAAAGAAATAATTTGACTTTGAGTGGGACGCGCCCGAAGCGGACGCACTTTTCATAGTGTCACGTCTCCAGCCACGTAAGTACACCTAAATATTACTTAAGGAAAATAACACCCTAAAAATGGATTTGTCTTCTTGTAATCACATTACAACTGTAACGTATATATTCGTTTTCTAAACTAACTCTTAATATAATACTTTTTATTGGTTTTTATGTTATAAAATCATGTTTTAATTTAAGGCGGTAATAGAATCCAAATTTCAAAACTTGATTCTAATAACGACCCATGGCGTTGTTAAAATTTTGAGAACATTTAGTATTTTAAAATAATATCTATTATGAACTACCTCATTTGATTTTAATTTTTGCTTATTCAATTCTTAAAATTATTTTACTACGTTAGTTCTATTAACGACAAAGCTATTTCTTAAAGTTTTTGTGTAAAACTCGATTCAACGTTAGACAATATCTCTATTATTATAATGATATTATACTGTAAATAACCTGTTTTATCTGAATTAAAGACTAATTGACATTAAAAGCAATAATATAGCAATGAGATCGAATTTAACAGTATACAATAAAGCGGATATTTTATCTGTTTATTATTAATTTTATTGGTCGCTAATAGAATATTGTAACCTTCATACTTGATTCTATTACCGACTCACAGCTGTGACGATATATTTGGTAATATTACAGTACACGAAAAAAAAATTTAGGTATATTTTTGAACAAATTGGCTCATTTCTTGCATACGTGACGTTTTGAGAGATTTTGTCACATGCCATATTGTTAATGTAAAATAATATTTGCCATCCAGCTTCATTCATGGCTTCATGGCATTGGCTATATTTTATATGATTTCAAATCAAATAAAAATGGCGGGACGGAATGGGGGCCATGTAACTTTTTAAAGCTTCTTTCGAAGAATTAAATTCTATATCTCTTTAAAGATTGTGTTCTTTTATAGAATCATGGAGCCGCAGAAGCGCAAGCAGTAAGCCTTTGCTCAACTAGAAGCTGCGCTTCTAGCTATAAATGAAGGGACCAGCTTATATGAAGCTTCAAAAACCTATGGCATACCGAGGACAACTCTGCGTGACAAGAGAAATTATTTTGTGATTGTATTACGAAAAAAAAAAAAAAATTTTGTTACTGATTCATAATATCTTATTAGTATGTAGGTAGGTAATTAAAAAGTAAGCATTTAATTGTTTGAAGACTGTTTTCTGGGACTGATTATATTTTTTATTAATTAAAATAACAAAAAATAAGTGCTCTAAGCGTTGCAATAAATTATTATTTTCATATTGTAATAATGTTGGTCTCATAACTATTGCTATTATATAATAAATACCTTAAAAAATATTTTTATTTCATTTAATAGTACAGAAGAAGTGACAACTTCGTAGCGGTCGGTAAAAGAAGCAGAAAAATCGGTAATAGAATCTTGCCGCATTCTATGGGTCGGTAATAGAATCAACTACTCTTTTGGATTAAATAATTATTTAGTAACTATTGTGTTATTGAATATTGAATTTAAGTACTGAATTGCAAAGAATACTTCGCTGAGATTAATTATAAATTATAACACCTTTCCTAACATTACAGCTTATACCTATTTTTTTAAAGTGAATCCTAAGACAGCTAAAACTGGCGGTAATAGGAGCATTTACGTTAATAGAAGAACTTTATAAAAAGTATCGAATATAAGTATTTTCATGATGAAAACAATTAAAATTAAATAGAAAATGTCATAAATAAATAAACCATCAAACATCATTAAATAACCCGCCCCTGATCGTTCCCGGTGCAAAAGTGCTCATGACACTCGCCGCATTACCCCGCTGAATTGCGATAGCCAACCTTTGCACCAAGAACGACCCGGACCGGGAGTCACCTGTTGCCTCCCCGAGCCTACGGCCCAAATCCCCCACAAAACACTTTGCCTCCGTACTCCAACTGCCCAGAGTCTCCACAGCAACCGGCACAAAATGGTAAAGCTGTTCCAAAGAAGCGTACTAAGCGTAATGATGAAATATTATACAAAATTCCTAAGTCGTTTGACTTTTTAGACAGACTGTAGTCGACATATTTCATAGACTACATACACGACCAATGCTCACTTTATATTTATTTTATTGGTTACATTTTATTATTTGCTAAAGTATGGCTAATTTTACGTTTTTACTTTTACAAGAATCTTACAGGGGTCTAGCTAATTGTACCGCTACGCGTCGTTTTCTTATCTTTATTCGCTTTCTTTCAGTAAGTGGGTTTTAATCTGTCAATTGAAACTGATATTAATCTATCTTCTAATTGTAATTTATACACTTTTTCAGATCTTTCTAATATCTTATAAATGGCTCTTATAACAAAATACTAATGTTAGGGACTTTTTTACTTTATCTATTTTTAAAAATACTTACGAGTACGTTTTGTAAGCGAACGTCATTTGCTGATTGATATTGATTGATAGGGATGCTGAATGCTAAAAGTAAAACTATGTAATTCACTTGATACGAGTATTGAGTCCACGACCTTAACTAATGATAAATGAGGTGTTGTTATGACGCGGTCCGAATGTGAACTGAAGTTCATGTAAAATGTGTGTTAATTACCTAGTTACAATTCAATTATGATGAGAGAGCATTTACGCAATGTGCGGTTGCACCGTACATACTCCCGGGCGCGAGATGACTGATGCTGATGATGCTTTGATATGGTGTTGTTAGTATGATCTGCTGATACAAGGTGATAGAATAATTTTTACTTATGTTCCTAAATTGTTAGTTGATATTTTTAAAACTACATTTTGTGGTAACAGGTGAAGGTGCTCTATTGGTTTCTATTATCGCGCACTGATCACTACGAAACACGTCACTCACGCACTGTACACTTTGATTTGGTACAACACTCGCATTAAGGTCTCTGTTGCTGGCTCGGTAGTGCACGGAGGGTTGCCCAGGTTGAGGCCAAAGGTGCACGGTGCGGCGTCTTCGCCAGCGTATGCATGCGAACGTAGAGAAGGCTAGCCCTGCTGCCCCAACAACGTAGATGGCCACGTACTGGTGTATATCGTGAATTGATACCCCGTCAGCGATGGTCGCCTGTTCCGAGGCTGCTTTCATTTGTTTTATTTGCTCGGAGATACTTTGTAGTGAAGATAAATAGTTTTCTTCTTTGTACTCGTAGTGTGGAACTGATAAATTGATAATGTTATTGACAGGAGCGATCTCTACGACAATCATATCGAGCTTAATTTGTCAATCATTCGTTTGTTGTTTGTGTGCCGTAATTATGAAGTTGTTTCCGAGCACAATAACGCAAGTCCGATCTCGTTGATAAGGCCTCGGCGCTTACGTGAATGCGCTTCAAAATGCTGACTGAGTAACATACTACGATCGTAGTACTCCAGTTCCATGAATCCGTTGTAACAATATGATAACGTCACAACGACATTTGCTTTTTATTTGTGAATATAAGCTTTCAAGGTGTTTCATATAGATGTTAAATATTACACCCGTGCCAATATGGTTACATGTCGTAATGTACTATTTTCCAATGATCTTGTTTTAGATTCATTTCTGATATTTTGTCAAAATAAATTGCTTGTTTTCTTCCTATTTGTGTTATGTTGTATGCACCCTGTGCGTTACATGTAATGTTAATATCAGGAATAGTAAATTACAATATTGTAGAAAAAGTGTAAGTCTTCTGCGTTGGTTTAAGTTTACTTGTGGAGATGGTTTTGTATCCTGTTGGACTGAAGCTGATACTTGTTTGTGGTCTTCTTGTTCTTCGCAATCAAGCAAGGAAGCTTGAAGACAGGCCATTTCATATGGGCATTTCTTGTTTGTAGTGTGACTACTCTGACGTACCCATCTCTGCCAGGGTGCACTTGTATCACCCATTGGTCGTATGTTGGCGTCTTGCATCAACACCAAGATACCGACTTTGATATTTTCTTGAGGACGTGTCCATTGTGACCTTGTATTTAATTGTGTTATATATTTACTTCGCTAGCGTTTCCAAACATCTAGATAAGTCCTTTGAGTTAGATTTTTTTAAAATTGATATAAACTAGTGCTTGACTACGATCCCACCTGATGGTAGGCGCACTAGTTTATTAAAAGCCTATTCACTCTAGCCTTAAAGACACCCACATTATAATTGGACGGGAAGACCGCAGCAGGCAAATTGTTCCAGTCCTTCGATTTCTTATGCACAAGATTCCATCTTGGGCGTACATCTTTCTCTGTTTCGTACAGTATTAAATTTGGACCACTTGACAAGAAACGAGCGGGAGTAAGGAAGTTCAAATCTGCTGAATTTTCGGTAGGATATGTTGGTCTTGAGTTCAGACATACCTCCAACTGATGTAGTATTATACTATACTCTTCAAACGTTTATTTCTGCTCCTCTACAACTCTCTTCAGATGATATTTTAGGCTTTTATTGGCTGCCTCCCATAGTCCTCCTGCTGATGGCCATGGAGGTGCGTTAAAGTGCCATTCGATTCCCATTTTAGTTATTTCTGCCTGAAATTCTTGATTGAATGTGCTTCTTATTGCATGATATTCGTCCTGTAGGACCTTGTTATAATGTTGGTACCTTGATCGCTGAATATTTTCTGTGGGACTCCTTTCCGAGCTATACCTAATTCTGCGAAGAGCAGCGAGAAATGATGATAACGATGTCAAATCCTACACCAACTCTAAGTGCAAGGCTTTAGTTGCCATGCAAATAAATACGGCGACATAACCCTTGGTGGTTTTTATTCCACGACCCTTGTTGGCCTTGATATAGACATGTCCCGTATAGTCTACACCTAAATTTTGGAAAGGACGTGACGGATTCGTCCTTTCTGGTGGTAAATCTCCCATGACTTGATGCTGATTGCTGGGATTGTAGCGACGACACTTAACGCAACGTCGAACTCGGAATTTAACTGCTCTGATTCCGCCTACAATCCAATATGTTGTCGTATAAATGCTAAAGTTAGCTAAGGTCCACCATGAAATGCTAGCACGTGGGCCTAATCAATCAGGATTTCCGTTACACGACTGCTTTTTGCTATAGATTATTGTATGTTTCATCTGATGATCTATGTTGGCATATTTGAGCCTCCCGCCGCCTCGAAGAATGCCGTCTTGAAGAAACGGATTTAAGTTCAATATTTTGCTCTTGCTTGATATGTATTTCCTCTGGATCTTGGTTCACCATTCAGCCTGCCTAATAACACAGTCACGGAGTAAGTCAGTAATTTGATAAACAAAGCACTGCTGTACCTTATTCATTAGTTTTGCTAGTAAGATAGCTCCTGACAGCTCTAATCTCGGCAATGATACTGATTTATTCGCTGGTACATGTCTAGCCTTTCCAACTAGCAGTGTTGGTTTTGATTGCTCATACCCCTTGATCCGAACATAATATATTACACGCGCAAATGTCTTCTGAGATGAATCGCAAAAACCGAATAATTCAATATTGACATGTTCTCTTGTGTTTACCCATCGTGGTACTTGTAGTTTGTTGATGATGCTTTTAATACCCACCCATTCGCTTAGTATGTCTTCAGGCAAAGAATCGTCCCAATTTAGGTTACGTAACCATAAGTTTTGAATAATGATTTTAAGGGGCTGCATCTCGACATATATTTTCACTGTTTTTCATACAACTGCTCTTACGCGATTATGACGTTATTACACATTTTTCATCAGATATTTTGGAAACACAGTATCTTGTGCATATTATCAAGGCTTCTATGAAAATCAATTTATAAAGGGGGTGGCCAAGATACGGCCGAAAATTGACAATGCCGCGGACAAGATTATTATTTATACTTAAAATCTTAATAATTAATAGAAATAATTATTAAAATTATAACACGTCAGTTAAAGTTCGTATAAATAATATTAAACAATAAGTATATTCATTAATTCAGTCTTTCCGTGGTTCCTGCAACGAATCACAGACTACCAAGAGATACAACGTATTTCAAGTTTTTTTTTTTTTGATACAAAGTCTTTTAGTCGGAATAATAGAGATTACATCGAATTTTCCATTTGATGATCCAACAGAACAGAATTTATTATATCAATACTATGCATTTTGTTCATTGATAAAAATGCGTACGAAGCATAATAATAATTATTTTGCTTATATTATTAAAAATATATATTAATCGCGCTATTCAAAATGGTTCGGTATTTTTGGCGGGAATTCTTGAGTGAAGTTCAATGGTTGGTTTAGGCGCATTAGGGCTAATTCTCATTTTGGCAACCGACTCCCAAATAGACTACTTCTCATTATGGCCACTTCTCATTTTGGCTACTTCTGATTAGGGCTACTTCTCACATGGGCTACTTCTCACTTGGGCTACTTCTCACTTGGGCTACTTCTCATTAGGGCTATTATTCATTAGGGCTACTTCTCATTAGGGCTACTTCTCAAAATTTGGGAATGTTTATTGAAATAAGTACTGTCTTTGTGTATATAAACATGTTTACTCATTCATAAGAGATCAATTACATTATTTTAAGAATAAATCAACATTAATATTGAACCAATGTAATAGGTAAGTATACAAATAAGTATTACTTCTTGTAATTACTTTAGTCTGGTTTAAAATAACATTTATTTTATAATTTGAAAATTGTGCAACAGAGCGTCGTTACCTCTTTGATTTTTCATAAACACAAGTTCTTCTTCCATCTTTTCGAATAATAAACAACAATAATTGAGACAATTCACCGTTTTACGATCGATCAGAAAATAAAATTAAAGCACCCACATTTTCGATAACATAAATTACTTAGTACCCACATTTTAATCTTAGTCAAGAATGTAACTTTTTAATTTTTTAATAATGCATTAATAATGACTATTATTACTCTCGTGTATCTAGAACTAATGAATTATCAAATACAATAATTTCCTGGTGTATATACTTTATTATCTATAACTTATATTTATTGTGGACGTATAAGATGGATGGCAGTATTGTGCCTTTACTAGAAAATCGGGTAGGAAATAACAGATGGCGCTACGTGTACTACGCGCCGTCATATTGATTTGTGTATGTTATAAAAAAATAAATGTTATTTTAAACCAGACTAAAGTAATTACAAGAAGTAATACTTATAATATTGTATACTTACCTATTACATTGGTTCAATTAATGTTGATTTATTCTTAAAATAATGTAATTGATCTCTTAAGAATGAATTAACATGTTACGCTCAAAGATCGAAAACGCTCAGTGAGCGGAAAAATAGCTCACAACGCGTTATGGTCACAGTAAAACATCCACATGGCGAAATTCGTGTTATGGGTCTAATGAAAACGCGCACGACGCGTTGGGGCAGTCACAGAAAGACCACATAGCGAAATTCGTGTCGTGGCTGACATGCTATTCGACCTCAACGCGTTGTGGCAATGAAGAAAAGCCAAGACGCCATAACACGAACTTCGCCATGTGGATGTTTTACTGTGACCACGACGCGTTATGAGCTATTTTTCCGCTCACTGAGCATTTTCGATTTTTGAGCGTAACATACATAAAGACAGTACTTATTTCAATAAACATTCCGAAATTTTGAGAAGTAGCCCTAATGAGTAATAGCCCTAATGAGAAGTAGCCCAAGTGAGAAGTAGCCCAAGTGAGAAGTAGCCCATGTGAGAAGTAGCCCTAATCAGAAGTAGCCAAAATGAGAACTGGCCATAATGAGAAGTAGTCCATTTGGGAGTCGGTTGCCAAAATGAGAATTAGCCCTAATGCGCCTAAACCAGTTTGACCTCTGCACCCCCACAGTATTCCCCCTTTTTAGGGTTCCGTAGCCAAATGGCAAAAAACGGAACCCTTATAGATTCGTCATGTCTGTCTGTCTGTCTGTCTGTATTTCGGGTACAATGTCGGAGCCGTATAGGTTGGAATGCGGGGTGAGACAGGGTGGGTTGACCTCCCCTGCGCTCTTCAACCTGTATATGGATGCACTGATCGATGGGCTCAGCCGCCAGCGCATAGGCTGCCATGTGGATGGTGTCTGTGTGAACAATTTGAGCTATGCGGATGATATGGTGCTGCTGAGTGCATCTGTCTGTGGATTGAGGAAATTACTGAGTACCTGTGAGGAGTATGCCTCAAGCCACGGGCTGAAGTATAATGCAATCAAAAGTAAATTCATTGTGTTTGGGGCGGGTCTTAAGATATCAAAGGATGTTCCACCTGTATGTGTAAACGGGGTTTCTCTAGAGAGAGTGTATAAGTTTAAATATTTAGGTCACATTGTCTCAGCAGATCTGAAAGATGATACGGACATTGAGCGGGAGCGGAGGGCGCTGTCGGTCAGGGGTAATATGCTGGCTCGCAGATTTGCGCGCTGTTCGAGGGAGGTAAAAGTAACACTGTTCAGAACTTATTGTACATCCCTCTACACGTGCAATCTGTGGGTAAGGTATACGCGTGCGGCATACAGCGCCATCCGCGTCCAATACAATAACGCGTTCAGGGCGGTGATGGGGCTTCCTCGTTACTGCAGTGCCTCAGGTATGTTTGCAGAAGCGCGCACTAACTGCTTTCACACAACTATGCGTAAGCGCGCAACATCCTTGGTGAGCAGAGTGCGGGCTAGCTCCAACACCGTGCTGGCGATGATCGCCGCGAGACTGGATTGTCCTCTCATCCGGCATTGTTCGGCTAGACATGTTCCGATACCAATGCCGGAGAGGGAGTATTAATTTTAATTATGTTAGGTAATTAATAATATTGTGGTTTTAATTTGTTTATTTTAATTTTTTCACTTTGATTGTAATTATAATTTGTTTAATTTAATTTTAATTAATTTAATTTAATTCTAACTTATTTTGACATTAATTTATGATAATTTAAATTTTATTTGTGTTTGTGATTTATATTTGTATGGAATGTGTAATTTATATGGGAATCATTTCCTGAAATAAATGATTATTATTATTATTATTATTTCTGTCCGTCCGTATGTCACACCCACTTTTTTCCGAAACTATAAAAGCTATACTGTTGAAACTTAGTAAGTAGATGTATTCTGTGAACCGCTTTAAGATTTTTACACAAAAATAGAAAAAGAGCAATAAATTTTGGGGGTCCCCATACTTAGAACTGAAACTCAAAAATTTTTTTTCATCAAACCCATACGTGTGGGGTATCTATGGATAGGTTTTCAAAAAATGATATTGACGTTTCTAATATAATTTTTTTCTAAATTGAATAGTTTACGCAAGAGACACTTCCAAAGTGGTAAAATGTGTGTCCCCCCCCTGTAACTTCTAAAATAAGAGAATGATAAAACTAAAAAAAATATATGATGTACATCACCATATAAACTACCAACGAAAATTGGTTTGAACAAGATCTAGAAGAAGTTTTTTTTTTAATACGTCATAAACCTAAAAAAATACACTATTATTAAAACATCGATCAAAGTTACTACGAACTACAAGAACTTTTATATTATGTTACTTGCTGCTACGGAACCCTCTATGGGCGAGTCCGACTCGCACTTGGCTGGTTTTTTGTTTTGTACATTACAAGTGTTTAATTCTATTTATAACTTATCTAATATTACTAGTACAATTAATGCATTATCCTACCTTAACAACGTTTATAATATCAACTGTCGCCAAGTATTGCATTACTAGTACATTAACAGTATGTTTTTTTTTATTGGATCAATAGATTATGCATTAAGTTTAATACCTTGTATCGTACATCTCTGGTTATTAGATGTACACATATATTGCTGAAAACTTTTTGATGAATTTAGTACAGATATGATTTTAGACATAATGCCTTTTTATAGTAATGTTGTTTATTATTTTTACACACATCACTAAAGACTATACAGCATGTTGTTGTTGCGTCATTTGTTCAGCCATTGGTATATTCACGTTGCTATGCCAAACTGTCATCTCTTTCCGTAATATTTTCTGAGCTCCTTGCCTACATTTCCTATATGATATATGTAGATGACAATGACTATTGCGAGGCCAATTATTATCAGGGCGTATTTCTCAAATATTATGGGCAATCATGTAGTAATTTTGGTATTTTCATCGAGGACTTAAGCACTCACAGTCAAAAAGTGACATTTGATG
The DNA here is from genome assembly GCA_910589285.2 of Mythimna ferrago. Taxonomy (NCBI): domain Eukaryota; kingdom Metazoa; phylum Arthropoda; class Insecta; order Lepidoptera; family Noctuidae; genus Mythimna; species Mythimna ferrago. The sequence continues at coordinate 13,729,780 of OU342700.1, forward strand.
AAGTGGAACTTCATACTCACACAGATATCCCATGAAAATAGTTAAGCGGCTATGACAATACAAATAAATGAAAGGTTCTGAATAGCTATGTTGAAAATGGTATGGTAATAATGATGGAGCTGGAAGATAGGCACCAGAACTACGTAATTAATCAATGTATCCTAGCCGTGTTTGGGCTTTTTAGAATTATCATGATATGCATTTGGCTATAAGGTAGTATCGAACTGAGCAAGTTCTGAAAAAGTATTTTTCTAATAATGGACTATTGAACAAAATTATATTTGATTCAAGTTCGCTGCTCTGCACACCGCACATGTTATAATGATGCTTTCGCAAAATAAAGAGAATGCTTCGATCTCTAGGCTTTTCCGTTGGCTCAGCAAAAGATGCTACCGATCACATTATTATCTACGTACTATTAATACGTCTAGTTATCATATTTCATAGACTAGATATGTACATTACCAATGGTCACTTTTTATTTATATTACATTTTATTACTTACTTAAAGTATGGCTAATTTTACATTTTTACTTTTACAAGAATCTTACCGGAGTCTTGCTAATTCTACCACTACGCGTCGTTTTCTTATCTTTATTCGCTTGTGCAGATTCGCTTTCTTTCAATATGTAAGCGGGTTTTAATCTGTCAATTGAAATTGATATTATTTTATCTTCTAATTGTAATTTAAACACTTTTTCAGTTTTTTTTGTAATATCTTATAAATGGCTCTTAAAACAAAATACTAATGTTAAGGACTTTTTTTACTTTATCTACTTTTAAAAATACTAACGTGTACGTTTTGTTACCGTACGTCTTTTGCTGATTGATTTTGATTGATAGGAATGCTGAATGCTAAAAGTAAAACTATGTAATTCACTTGATACGAGTATTGAGTCCATGACCTTAACCAACGATACGTAACACGTCGGTTCAACGCAGGATGGATGAAATGGCGACAGGTCACGGGAACAACTTGTGACCCACGCATGCCCCTCAAGTTAAAGGGTAAAATTTACAAGTCCGTCATAAGACCTGTCATACTGTATGGATCAGAATGTTGGGCTCTGAAAAAGAAGGATGAAAAAAGATTGCATGTAGCGGAGATGAGAATGTTGAGATGGATGTGTGGTGTGACGAGAATGGATAAAGTGAGAAATGAGTATATTAGAGGAAGTTTGAAAGTGGCGCCAGTGACTGAAAAGTTGAAAGGTAATCGGTTGTCTTGGTATGGTCATGTGAAGCGGAGGGATGAAGCGCATATTACTAAAAAAGTTCTGAGTATACATGTAGATGGATGGAGAGGGAGAGGAAGGCCGAAAAAAAGATGGATGGATTGTGTGAGAAGTGATATGAAAGAAAAGGGAGTTAGTGATAGTTTGACGGGTGACAGGACAGAATGGAAGAAGAAAACGTGTTGCGCCGACCCCAAGTAATATGGGATAAGGGCAGGAAGAAGAAGAAGACCTTAACCAATGATAAATGAGGTATTGTTATGACGCGAATTACGTAGACTGCAGGCGTTGGCTCGAAAAAAACCAAAGTACTTTAAACTAATTTATTTTAGAACAAAGAAATTACAATTAATTTTAGTGAAACCTATTCGATGCTAGAATATGGAATGACCAAAAACTTATTAAAAATAACTTATTGCTAATATGCCGTTTTGCTGCGTCGGCGGTTCGTGGCTGGCCCAGGTGTCGACGATGCAGTTTTCATGTGTCCGACGTCAATCGAATGAAATGCTAGGTCGGCGATATCCATTAGGGATCCGTATGTAACACCTCCCTCCGAAGATCAGCAACTATTTGATCATGTTGAGAGAAAATGTTGCTGGAGGTTCATCTCGTTTCTTGGAGTCCCTGGTTACCTCTTCGTACGTATGTATCTTAACAGTTTGTGGTTTTTCGTTGCTGTCCGCTCTGAGATTCCCGCATCTATATCTGCGGCTTATCGCTAAGATGATAAGTGCGAGTACGCATATTGCGAAGATATAGAATGGTATTGTTGTATGGTATAGAACAACCGAATGAGTATTGTCAATCTTCAGAGGACTTTCCATCACTGCTTTTCTCTGGATGCTGTGAAGCTCTTCTAAGTTGACTGAATTGAAGCCAATGATGATGAGTGGGAATGTTGGTCTGATTTATCTCGTTGTATGGGATCTTTGATAACTTGAGCGGCTGGCCTTCAATCTCGTTGTTGTCGTTGATGATGGTGAATTCTGATGTTTGCAGGTAGCAGTCCACTAGAATGGTGACGAGGTAGCTGCCTTGTAGAGTGTTGAACTCTTTTCTTCCACATGCTAATTGTACTTTAGTTGGTTGAGGTAGTGACAGTACGTAATGCTGGTCATCCAGTTTCTCCATTGCTTCTTTGGAAAGTGAAATCTTGACGAAGTGGCAGGTGTCTTCTAGATCCTGGTTGGTGATGAGTTTCTGGATACAATCTGGTTGTGTCCTAATTTGGTGACTCGTCTTCTTTTCACAGAGATGTATGTTACTGTACTTCGGGCATTCAGCCTCTATGTACACGAATGATTTCTCGTTAGTTGCTATATAGGGAGAAGGAGGTATACGGGCAAGCTGTTTTTTATTGGGTACGATAGATAATCTGTATAGATCGTAAGAGTCTATGGAAACTATGGGGAAGCTGTAAACTTAACTATTCTTTTTTCAATAAAGTAAGAAACTGGTTTAATAAGATTATAATATTCTCTTAACTCTAGATTTAAAATCTGAACTTGATATTATATCGATTTTAACTTGTCTATCATATTTCTTAGTACTTCTATGTCTATCATCGAATGATGAGTGCTAGCCGCGCGTATAAAAGCCATTATGTTTTCTATTCTAACTATTTCTAACTTTAAATCTTCTACGTTATTAGTAATTATTCCTAGGATTTGGGCAAACTTTGCAAATTTGATTAAACTATAATCTCTGTAAGCGTTTTTCTCTAAAAGTAGTTCTAAGGTTGCATTCATTATTTTCTGATTCTTGGTTAGCTGGTCTAAGATGGTACCATGCTGGGACATCCATTCTTTACTAAGACTGATGTGATTATTAAATTCTGAAACTTATTTTCGTTGTTTTGTAAAGTTTTAATTGCTTCGTCATGTTTCAGGGCATCTTAATATTCTAAGTTGCAAGTAACGCTTTTTATTACTGACCCTAGGCTATCTACGAGACCTCGTTTGACTCTGGAAGGTTCCAAAGATTTGAACTGCTTTAAAACTCTGTCAAGCTTGTTAGTAAGATAGTCGACTTGATATTCGTAAAGCATGTAAGTCTCATTGTTAAGTCTGGTCTTAAACGATTGAAGTTACGTTTGTACAGAGTCTATTTTGTCCTCTATGTCAGCTAGTTGTATGTACTGTATGAAGGAGTAGTAATGTGTGGTTAGTCTAGTATGTCCTAGTTTATATGGTAGTAATCCTGGTCCATCAGCTAAGGTCTCAAGTTTTATCTCTTGAGGGTGCGACGCATGGATTGTCAGTAGCAGCAGAAACCTGTAACAATTGGCTGCCTTTAGGTACACGTTTTAGCCTCGCTTTGGCTACGGGGCCTCGTTTTTTAAGAAGTATATATATGTATCGGTAAATCAGCTAGTACAGTATCTTGCGTATACCGTGGTGCAGTTTTCTGACGGCTGGCAAAGGGATTTTTAATAAACACCTGCTGCTGAAGGGCATTTTCTACTTCTGGTTCCCGAGTTTTATTCCTGCTTTCAATTAATGCTGTCCGATTGGCAAGAGATGAGTCATTAATAATGTCATAAACCTGCTTCATCTGCTCCTTATGATTCTGTGCATAATGCTGTAAAATGTGCTCCCTAAAGTCGATGTCTATCGGGTCTGAATAATTCATTGTGGATAGAACTATTGTATGCTATGATAGCGTATGGCATGAGGTTAACAATTGGTTCCTCTTTGTGTTGTAATTTGAGGATTCTAATGTGCTCCAATAATGTTGAATGAAAGCGCTCTATGTTACTATTGTCATTTGGGCTATGAGGTAAAACTTTATGATGAATTATCTTATGAAGTCGTGTAAATTCAGAGAACAATTGGTTAGTGAATTCGGTGCCGTTGTCAGTAATTATAGTCATAAGTAGTCCATGATGGATACAGTAACGTCAGTAACGTAGCAGAGCTTGCAGAATGTTAATGGCTGTTCCGTCTCGTAAATGGTAGGCTTGTCCGTACTTCGTGAAGGCGTCAATGAAAGTCACGTAGTGAACTGTAAAGAGGTCCATGTGAATAATTTCAAGTGGTTTGCTGGCTGGGGGAACTAAGTTAAATTGTGGTCTAATGGGATTTCGATCATATTTGGCTTGACTGCAAATGGTACACTCATTGATGTACTTGGTAATATGTTTTTTCATTTTTGGCCAATAGTATTTTCGTGAAAGGGCCAAGTGACATTCATTTATACCACGGTGGTTTGTTTTACCGTCGTGATAGTGTCGAATGATGTCTCGTTGTCGCAGATATTCTTTGACATTTTCCAGTTCTATTTTAGCTAGTACTAAATTGAGAAAGGAGCTTTTGAATTTATCTTGTATAATGGGAATTATTGAATACATGGCCAATGGGGAATTTATCAAGATAGCCGTTTTACCCTTCGGGTTCACATATTCTTTAATAGCATTGATAACGTCATTTTCTAGGTTGGACTCTGAAAGCTGGATTGCCATTCACGTATGGTTTTCGAAAGGTTTAGTCACTGTTGGTCGGCGTTTTACGTCACCTACTACAGTCAAGTAAATCTGTCGATAAAACTTATTGAGTGGCTCGTCTGTGATGGGGACTTCAAGTATGGGATGTTCATTACTGGTATGTACGGTGTCAGTCGAGGAGTTCGTCTGCTGATGTGGTGTTTCTGATGGGTTATTGATCATTGAGCTAAGGTCTTTAATGCTTTCAATTAATGAGTTGATCTCATCCACTTCCTCATTATGAATTTCTACACGTGAAAGAGCATCAGCGTTGGTGTTAAACTTTCCTTTTTTGTATACTACTGTAAAGTCATATTCGCTTAGTCTGAGTCGCCATCTAGTCAGTCGTGAGTTTGGTTCCTTCAAATTCATCATCCACTGTAAGGGTTTGTGGTCAATTAGTATTTTAAATTTCCTACGAAATAAGTAAGGTCGGAATTACTTCGTCACCCAGACAATGGCAAGTAACTCCTTTTCGATGGTACTATAGTTTAGCTCACTTTCGTTAAGTGTGCGTGAGGCATAACAGACAGGTTTATCAGATCCTATGGGTCCCTGAGATAACACTGCTCCAATAGCGACATTCAAAGCGTCTGTCGTAAGGTTGAATTCTCGTTTAAAGTCTGGGTACTGCAGTATGGGGTCATTGGTCAGTAGGGTCTTGCAATTCTCGAAGGCATTGGTATATTATGGGCTCAGAGTTATCTTACTATCTTTTTTTAGACATTGGGTTAGTGGTTTGTTATCCGAGCGAAGTCGGGAATGAATTTTCGGTAATAACTGAGGCCTAAAAATTGTTTAATTTCCTTGGGGGTCTTTGGTATTGGATATTTTCGATTAGCAGATATTTTGTCGGGCTTCGGCTTGATACCGTCTCTGCTAATGATGTGACCTAGGTATGCGGTCTCGAGCTTTAAAAACTTAGATTTGTCCATCTGAATTTTAAAGTTCGACTCTCTGAGTCTTTGGAAAACCTTTTCCAGGTTGTCCATGTGCTCCTGGAGAGAGGTACTGTAGACGATAATGTCATCTAAATAAACCAGGCAATTGTTATTCAGGAGACCTCTTAGAACATCAACGTCCATGACTCTCTGAAATGTGGACGGCGAGTTTTTAAGTCCCATAGGCATTCGAAGGAACTCGAAGTGGCCGTGTTCCACATTGAAAGCGGTTTTGGGAATATTCTGGGGGTCCATCTCGACTTGGTAGAATCCACTTGCCAAATCTAAGGTCGTGAAATATTGGCATTTCCCTAACTTGTCAAGGACGTCACTGATGTTTGGAATGGGATACTTGTCGTCGACGGTTTTCTCATTCAACTTTCGGAAATCTACCACGATACGCCATTTCTGTTTTCCTGAAGCGTCTATCTTTTTGGGGACAACCCATATGGGTGAACTCCAGGCTGAATCTGAAGGCTTAATTATGCCTTGGTCTAGCATTTTTTATATCTGATTCCTAACTTCTTCACGATGGATAAAAGGGTATCGCTAACTTTTTGTGTATGCGGGAACTTCGTCGGTGGTTCTTATACGGTGTTTAATTTTATTAGTAAAAGTCAATGGTTCTCCGTCAATGTAAAATACGTCAGTATAACGAGAGCAGAGCGTCAAAAGGTTAGCCTTTTCCTCTTCATTAAGATGGTCTGTACGTAGACGTGAAAAACATCATCAGCGCGATTTGATTGGTTAGTTGGTGTACAATTAACGTTAAAGAGTTCTGCTTGGGCTGGTTGGTCTAAAGAAAAGATGACGTCATTGGACGTTGGGTTCTCTAGCTGTACAAAACCACGATTGTTAACTACAGTGGTCAAACACTCATGAATGATGCAGTTACAAAAAACCTGTTCGTTTACAAGAACATCGCCATCCGGGGTGTTAATTGGTATTCGAACTAATTTAGAATTATTTGTTGGGATAATGTCCTCATACAGATTAACATTGCGTGAATTATATACTTTTATTTGATTTGTAGCGGTACGCGTTATTAACCTATATGAAGAACTATTGGATCACTATTTATTCTATATTTATTCTCTATTAATTCTATTTAATTCTCTATTGTTCTCGTCGACAAAATTGTTTTCCAGGCACCTAACCAGATCGCGGAGAATCTCATTTGCGACTTATAAGAAAGTGACGTAATTGACCAACTCCATCTGTGGGTTTTTAACAATATTAAGACTGCCCAACGCGCGACCGGTATACATATTTGGCCAATAGATGTCACTAAACAAAAACTAAAAAGTTCGGCTAAACACTTATAATCTTTTAAGTCTATTTTGGCTTCCCATTTGGATAGTAAATCGAATCCTATAAGTCCGTCAAAATAGTCGTGAAAGCGATAAATGAATAATTTAATTGAGTCGGTCTCGTTGAACTCGTTAAAACATGGTAGTGTTATAGAATAATCATTTTTACTAACACCGTGCACATTTGTGACCTCGAAAGGGTCATAGTTGAGGGGGTAATGAGGGAAAAACTTTTGCACAGCCTCGGGGCTGATGAAAGACTGGTTAGCGCCAGTGTCTATCAAAAATTTTAGAGGAGGGCAAGAAATTTCGATGTATGGTAGTTGTCTTTGTGTCTGTAAGTTTAAGTCTATCCTTGCTCTTTTAATGGCTTGTTCTTCGGAAAATTCTGAATCTAGTTAGCGTCGCTGGGACCCGGTTGTGGTTCCATGTCACTTGTTGTCTGATTGTCATAAATTACATTACTGTCAGTCATAGCAGGGTTGCCGTCACAGTCGTAAAACATGTAATAGTCGCCATAGTCCATGTAATAGCTGAACTCTGGTTCGGGATAATATTCGACCGGATAAAGACAATTGTCAGGTAAAGCGATTTCGTTCATGTTCACTTCGCGCGTTTTAAAATAATTAGACGGTGGTGGGTTTCCGCTTCTACGCCAGTCATGTCCTGATGTCATGGGTAAGGGTTTCGGAATGAAATGTTGCACTCCGCTCATGGGTTTTGCACCCATATTTTGTGGTGGATTATTCCTAGGTGGTAACCTGAAAACGTTACTTTGCGGACGATAATTTGGTGGTGGTGCGTGGAACATTTATTGCCTTTGAGTCGGCATGCGATTGATTAGGCGTATTGAATTTAAAGGGGCAGAGGCTGAAGGCCACGCAGACCTACTGGAGCAGGCCAGTTAGGTAGTGTGGGTCGTGAAGCGCCTTTGAAAGGCATAGCATGCATGATAGGGGGCTTGTAAATTACAGGCATGTTAGGAAGTCTATCTAGCTTAGGGGCACTGTGAGTTTTTGCTACGTCATTACGCTGCTGCAAATACATTATATTTAATTCTTCCTGCACAAATTCCAGGGCTTTCTCGATAGTTTCTGGACGCATACAATGTATACGCGAGCCCAAAGGTTCCTTAAGTCCTCGTACAAAGGCTTGCATGGTAACCTTCCTATAGAGTATTCGTTTAGCCTCAATAGTCGTCGGGATAGTCTCGTGTAATGTCACATACGTCATTATCGTACTAAACAAGGTCTGACACTGGTCATAAAATTCCTGATGGGTTTTTGTACCTTGCGTAGCCAATGAGAGGTCGTTGTACAAAGCCGTTTCGTCGCGCTGGTCTGAAAAGTTGTTAATGAGGGCTGATCTAATACCTGCCCAGGTTTCGGGGATGCCATTTGAATTTATAGTGGATGCAGCAGGCCCAGTAATCTTATTTAAAATACCGTTTAAAAGACACACATTATTTAACTCTCTAACCGGTTCAGCGCTAGCATACTGAGTAACTATTCTATCGCATATGTTAATAAATCTAGTTAAAACGTTAGGGTTTCCATCAAAATCGGGCACGAGGCGTAAGGCCTTGAAAATAATATCGGGATTAAAAGACATATTGGGCTCAAATAAACTATTCAAATTAAAATCTGATTCGCTATCTATATCTCTACTAATATCTACTAAATGCCGGCGCGCCTGTCGTGATGCAGGTTCCCGGGGGTAAGATCTATCGCGACGAAAAATCTTGGACATAAAAATAACTTGGGAGTAGAAGGAAGCAACACGAAAAATATTCTAGTGTACTTACATATGTTTCATCCCTGGCTCTTCTTCGTGAATCGATGTCTGGATTCGCCACCCGGCTCCGCAGCTCCAACGTAGGTTCAGGATACTCGTGACGTGACTTGATAGCCGCCCGGGCGACCCGCGATTGCGAATATCGAAGAAAGATGACTCTAATGCAAAACGCGAACTAGCCTGTGAGTATCCTACCGACTGCGCCAATTACGTAGACTGCAGGCGGAGGCTCGAAAAAAAACCAAAGTAGATTGGAACAAAGAAATTACAATTAATTTTAGTAAAACCTATTCGATACTAGAACATGGAATGACCAAAAACTTATTAAAAATAACTTATTGCTAATATGCCGTTTTGCTGCGTCGGCGGCTCGTGGCTGGCCCAGGTGTCGACGATGCAGTTTTCATGTGTCCGACGTCAATCGAATGAATTGCTAGGTCGGCGATATCCATTAGGGATCCGTATGTAACACGCGGTCCGAATGTGAACTTGATGTAAATATAAATATTGCAAAGTTGATGTAAAATGTGTGATAATTAGTTACAATTCAATTATGATGAGAGAGCATTTACGCAATGTGTGGTTGCACCGTACATACTCCCGGGCGCGAGATGACTGATGCTGATGATGCTTTGATATGGTGTTGTTAGTATGATCTGCTGATACAAGGTGATAGAATAATTTTTACTTATGTTCCTAAATTGTTAGTTGATATTTTTAAAATTACATTTTGTGGTAACAGGTGAAGTTGTTCTATTGGTTTCTATTATCGCGCACTGATCACTACGAAACACGTCACTCACGCACTGCACACTTTGATTTGGTACACCACTCGCATTAGAGCCATATTTCACCGGGACACCCTGGTAGCGCCACTGGTTGCGCTACCATGGTGTCCCAGTGAAATATAGCAAGACACCAAACAAGACACCAGAGCAAAGATTTCATGTATCCTACGGATAATCTAGATTGCCTACGCAGCAAACACACTCTAAAGTGTTCTTTATTTTCATTAAGATTAAGTTCATATTGACAAGCAAACGGGGAAAAAGGTACTGAACAAGACAACAAGAAAGGGTCGGTGTGTCCCTTTCTTACCTCTGTTTTAACTAGGGTAACCAAGATTTTACAAAATTAATTGTTTTTATTTTTGTCACTGCAGCATTTGATATTAATTAATGTATTTTTTTATATCGACAGCAAAGTACCAATAACACCAAACTGTCTGTCAGACCTGAAAACAAAAAAAATACTCGAATTTTACTAATACGATTATCGTATGATTTTGTATGAAATGAGTCAGAGCCTGCGTGAATTTACAAAACGCACCAACGCGCGTGAGTGCGTAAAAAACCCGTACGATGATGCAGATCTGCACTTCCGCAAGTACGCGCGTAGGTGCGTCGACGCGCACCGTGCAGCGTGATGCGTGGCAGTGTGATAATCGCTTAAAACACGCGGAAAAACCTTTTTAAATTCATAGCGGTAAATTATGATTTTCTTGAAAAAATATTTTTAGGCGGTATTGGTACTTCACGGTCGATAAATATAATATTCTAGCATTTGCCCGCGGCTTCGCCCGCGAACACCCCACTCAGGAATAAAGCAGCTTTCTATCGGTGAAAAACTTTTTGCAGTACTTCCAGAGATTACCTAATATGGCTTGTTCGTCAACTCGCTTAAGCAATTCGCGCGTGTCCGCGCGAGTTGGGACCTTCCGATTTCACCTACTTTTTCTGTCGTCCTCTTGCTTAAACGTATAAAATACAGTCAAATAATAACAATTACTATAAATAACTAGCTATTGCCCGCGGATTTTTTCACGCAGGCTATACCGGTTATCTACTTAGATTTCGGGATATTATGTTAAAGGTGAGGAATGAGGCAAGTAGGATGTGGCCAATGTACACGATACCCAAGTTACTTTAAAAACATTTTACGTTACTTTTGACTTTCTCATGTTACCTGCACCTGCATGGTCTTCACCGAAAATGGCAAGTTCGGTCGGTTCCTGCATCGGATTCAGACGGCAGTAAAGCTCGGGTATTACTATTGTGTGGACCACTCGGAGGACACGGTGGAGCACCCGAGGACATGGTAGAGTTGTGCCCCGCTCGGGCAGAGCACCGCTGTTTCCTCGTGGAGGCAATTTTTGGCAACAACCTTTCACGCAGGGCCCTAGTTCAGACTATGGTCCGGAGCGAGGAGGAATGGCAGGCGGTCGCCTCTTTCTGCGAAGCAGTAATGTTAGCGAAGAAGGAGGCCAAAGGACCATCGGCCTGAGAAGACTAACCGTTAAAAAGACTAACCGTCAGACTGAGAAGACTAACCGTTTATATGATGAATTAATAAATTCAAAATATAACCCTCATGCCTTAGTAACAATTGATCTTACAGAAGATTCCATATTAAAACAAAATAAATCTTACAAACTTAGTCAAACTAAAATTAAAAAATATGCTAAATTGAATAAAATCATTAAAAAATGTAAAAACCACAAGAAACAACAAAAACACTTTTCCAAAAATATTCAACTGCGGAAAGAACGTGTTAACTTGATTAATCAATTAAACAATTACCAGATTAAGTTAAAAGACAGTATATATATTTATCAAATTGACACTCAGCGCTTACAGTCTGAAATACAGACTCTTGATAACTCCCTTAAATCAATTTATAACAAATATGTATGTTCAAAGAACCAAATAAAGGAACATATTCTGGCTACAAATGAGTTGGTGGACAAAGTAGACTCTCTTACTCTAAGAAACAACCAATGCACTTGTCAGAAAGAATCTAACCAGGCTGGCCTCCAACTTGTGGTAACGGAGAACTCTTCCCAGCCCATCAGTGCTCAGGACTGTATTCCCGACCAGGTACCCCACATTCAGCATGAATTAACTCAAGGGGTAGATTCAGAAAATTGTAATTTTTCCTCTCATAACGGTAGGGATTATCAATCAATTATATTTTCAGATAGTATAGGAAGAGGATTAGGGCAATTAGTTAGTAAAAAACTCCCTTTTCCTTCTCAAAATTATTGCACACCTCAAGCTTCCTACCATCACATAATGTCATTAGTTAATCAGCAAGTATATGATCCCAACGCTATTCTAACTGTATTTGTGGGTAATAGCTTAAATGTGAAGACAGATGACATCACCAATAATGTCACTGAGCTGTTGAAGATAAATTGTAGGAAGATAATTTTGTGCGCTTTTCCTTACTTTGAGCACTTGTCAGACAGACAAAATAAGTACATACATATGCTAAATATGCATATGCATTTTTTAGTTAGTCATCATAGTGATAAGTTTTTCTTTTTTGACATCAACAATTTTGTTGATAAACTTTTTTCGACCAGGTATACTGTGTACCTGCCTATTATATTAAGACGTCAAATAGCGCAGCTATTAGCAGTTAATATTAACTCAGACATAAGCAGTATGTGGTACCCAGTAATCAGTTGCACCATTAGTAATAGTACTAATATTTTAAACTAGGTAATAAGACAACAGTTGGTACTGATGTTGGCAATGTATGTCAACTTAAAAATAAAGTATCTTCTAGCATTCAAGCTACAGGGGGTAAGCAAAAATCCTTTAATATGTTTCTTCAAAACATTCAGGGTTTTTCTGCAAAACAATTGGAAATTGAATTATTCTTAGAAAAAACTATGTTTGACATTATTTGTTTTACTGAGCATTGGTTAAAGGATTTTGAAATGCTAATTAATTATGATAATTATAATGTGGGCAGTTGTTTTAACCGAAAGTCAATGTTACGTGGGGGTTCATTAATCCTTATTAAAAATAGTATCAAATTTAAAACTCGTAAAGATATAGTTGCACTGTCCGTTGAACATAGCATTGAAGTGTCGTGTGTTGAGCTGGATAGGCATGTCATAGTGTGCGTTTACAGGCCCCCTAATTATCAAAACTACTCTATTTTTGAGTCAGTCATGGAAGATGTTATGGCTAAACTTTCAACTGGTAATAAACCAGTAATTATCTGCGGAGACTTTAATGTTAATATTTTAGAAATTAATTCAGATAGCAGTAGATTATTAAATCTTTTCAAATCATTTAATTTATCAAATGTGTTTATTGAACCAACTCGAACAACGACAACTACTGCTACATGTATCGATAATGTTTTTTGTTGCTGCAAGTATTTAGAAAAAGCCATTGTAAATTATCTGCCTTCTGATCATAGCGGCCTAATGGTAACATTTGAATCCAACTTACCAATACAACAAGTGCAGATACAATTCAGACCAATAACATCCGGTAAACTAAATAAATTTAATAGCACTTTAACTAGCAGGTTGGGTGATTGGAACCTTGCAGAAAACAATGGTAATATTTTGTATAAAAATTTTTTTTCAGTAGTTCAAAAGGAGTTTAATCAGACGTTTGAGAAAAAAACTAAAACTATCTGCCCTAAGTTTAGATTTAGTGACTGGGCAACTAAAGGAATCAGAATAAGTAGGGAAAGACTTTTCGAGTTGTATGGCCTTAAGCCTATTATTAACACTGAAACTTTTAATAAATATGTTGCTACTTATTCTAAAATGTTTAAAAATACTTGTAAGGCAGCTAAGGCCTTATACATCAGCAACAAAGTTAAAACAGCAGATAATAAAATAAAAACGGTTTGGAATATAATAAATAATGAAACCAACAGAAACAAAAGAAATAATAATGATTACACATTGGAGACTCATCATGGTCTTATTAGCGATAACAAACTAGTTGCAGAAGAATTTGTAAATTTCTTTACCAGTATTCCAATTAAAACTACTGAAGCCCTAAATTCGTCGCCATCGCATGCTTTTGGTTTATTACAGGCGAACGTTGCAGCCTGTTCGACTGAATTTAACTTTAAACATATAAACCCCATAACAGTAATAAAAGCTTTTAAAGAAATCAAGATTAAATTGACAGAAGATCTATGGGGTATGTCTATCAAAGTTTGTACCTCAATTATTGAGACTGTAGCGCCGTACTTAGCGTTAATATTTAATTTGTGTATAGATCAAGGAGTCTTTCCGGATCTAATGAAATATAGTAAAGTGATACCACTTTTTAAATCCGGAGACAGTAAAGACACTAATAATTATAGGCCGGTGTCCGTTTTGCCGGTTTTTAGCAAGATATTTGAAAAGGTGATGTTAAATCAAATGCTTAATCATTTTAACACCAATAACATCTTACACGATAAACAGTATGGTTTCACCAAAGGGCGTTGTACAACTGACGCTGGTGTCTCCTTACTAAAACACATTTTTAATGCGTGGGAGGAGGCACAAGATGCTATAGGCATCTTCTGCGACCTGTCTAAGGCGTTTGATTGTGTGGTTCATGAAACATTACTCCTGAAACTGGAGCATTACGGACTAGGCAAAGCAGCGTTAAGCTTATTAAAATCGTATTTGAATGACAGACAGCAACTAGTTCAAATAAACGGTGTCAATTCGTCGGGATTAAATGTGAAAATGGGGGTACCCCAAGGTTCAATTTTAGGTCCTTTTTTATTTTTAGTTTATATTAATGATTTACCCTATTTGCTGAAAAATAAACTTAATATGGTGTTGTTTGCTGACGACACTTCTTTGATTTTTAAGATAAATAGAAGGACTAATAATCTTGACGATGAAAATAACGCTTTATTGCAGGTCCAAAACTGGTTCACTGCTAATAATCTAGTTCTAAATGGGAAAAAAACTAAATGCATAAGATTTTCCTTACCAAATGTCATAAGTAGTGATTGCGACATAGTATTGAACAATGAGAAACTAGAATTTGTTGATAAAACAGTTTTCTTGGGGATTACGCTTGATTCTAGGCTACAATGGGGTCCTCACTTAACATCTCTTGCAGGACGGCTTAGCTCGGCTGCATATGCTGTTAGAAAAATCCGCCAATTTACGGATGTTGATACCGCTAGACTAGTCTATTTTAGTTATTTTCATAGTGTCATGTCGTACGGTATCTTACTATGGGGACGGGCTGCAGACATCGAGTCAATCTTTATATTACAGAAAAGAGCCATCAGAGCTATTTACAATCTCCGCCGGTGCGATTCTTTAAGGGAACTGTTTAAAGATATTAACATAATGACGGTACCTTGTCAATATATCTATGAAAACATCATGTATGTTAGAAAAAATCTTCATCTTTTTAGCAAAAGAGGCGATAGACATAATTATGTTACAAGAAATAGGGATCAATTAGTTCAACCAGGTTTCAGACTGGCTAAAGTGGCCTCTTCTTTCATGGGGTACTGTTTGAAATGTTATAATAAAATACCACCCCAAATATTAGAACTCAATGAAACGAAATTTAAATCTTGTATTAAACGCACACTATGCAGGCAAGCATATTATAAGTTGGAGGATTATATTCAAGATAAAAATGCTTGGCTCAATGCTGGTCCAGCTCCACTACCACTAGGGCGTACTAATTAGTTGATTAGTTGGAAACTAATATTATTATTTTTAATTTGAAAGACACAATTGCATTGTATAATGTAGAAGCACTTTTTCCAAGTTTGTGAATGTGAAGCACCATGGAGCATTTTTATTAGGTTACAACTTCTTTTTTGACATTACGAGCATGGCAGTTGAGAGTTTGTCATGCTCACTCAAATGTCTCGCTGTTGGTGGCACGTGTTATTGGGTCGTTCAGTTCCCTTCAAAATGGTTGAGCTGAGTGGGGCTGATGCACGCGTCATGCTCGTGAACGGGTGCCGTCAGATGGGACTGGTCATCTCTTAGCTGCCAGTGGTTTAATTCAGTTTCTATCTTTTAATTATTTTACATTTTTTATTTCATTATCGACATTGTGCTCACATGATAGAAGCAACAAGTAATATGTAACCAAGCATTATATGTAACACATAATATGATTTAAAAGAGTGTCCATGGAGTTTCTTGCACGTTCTTCTCCATAGAGACCTACTCTTTGGAACGTGCAATTTAGCTTCACTTTTCTTGGACTGACCGACATTTGACTATTCAAAAGTGCCTGTAAATGGTCTATTTGAAATAAATGTTTTGATTTGATTTGATTTGATTTGGCCGCCGAAATTCCGAGCCCAACAACGGACCACGGTAGACGCGGGCTTGCGGACGTCGAGCAATGGGTAGTCCGCTATCCGGACGTCCGGTAATTAACCGAACCGAGCTCAGTCGTCAACAGCGCGTAGTGATCGACGTGCTCCTCAAAGAGATGACATCAAACCGTAGGAGTCCAGAAGGGCCGATGCCCGCAAGCTAGGACCCCGGCGAATTCCTGAAAAGGAAACCCGTAGTCCTAGAATGCAAAGGGCAACTGAAGGTCACAGGTTAATCGTGAAATGGAACGCATCCAAGAAAGATTTTGCTCATCGTGTGGGCGCTCTTAACTTTTTTGACACATACATGACGTATCGATACTGCATATTCACTCACTTACGTGTATTTCTAAGTCTCGTACTTAAACGTGTGCTAACATTAACTAATATTTGGACGTCAACTTTGGTTGCTTATTGCTGATAATGTTGTGATTTGTTGGTAATTAATAGGTAAATATGCAATATTATATTATTGTAATGTTGATTTATAAGTGTTTTATTTTAAAGTCAAGTCGAATACAATTTCTAATACATTTTTAGTGGGTACCTATGTTATAAAATTTTTTTTTAGTTGACTGTACATAAATACGTCAGATTTTCAAGTCTGAGCGAGTTGACGACAGAAAAAGTAGGTGAAATCGGAAGGTGCCTGCTCGCTTGGACTCGCGTGTATCGCTTAAGGCCCAAGCGCCCGAAAAGAGCCATAAAACAGTGATTTTCTGAAGCCGACTCCTCGCTAACGGCCAGGTTAATAGGTTTGAAAAAAGGTTGCTTGTAGGTCCGGCTGGTATTTTTTATTTATAGTTTTTTTTTTATTGAGATAATAAAAACAACGAAAATTAAAGGAATTTTTTTTATATATTTTTGAAAAAAAAATAGATACGTAGTCAATTTGACGAATATTACCAGAATTTTGTGATAGATTCCATTCATCGTGATATTATGCTCTCTATGCAAATTCTGGCATCCTGTTGCAGGTTTGTGTTGTTGAGAGCTGCAATTTAATCAGCTAATGTTTATATAACAATAATAATAAATAATTTATTAGTTTGGTGGTGATCACTTGCTAAGCGATCTCCTGCTTGGTGAGCTCCTACATGTTTTCAATAGCGTTCATGTCTGGTGTATTGATTGACTAGATTTTTTGTCCTATGATGAGTTCCCTGACAGTTTTTGTCTGACAATTATAGTGATGTGACCTAACGAAATTTAATCGATTTTTTACAATAACGAATCAGTTGGCATAGGTAATGGAATCGGATTACCGATTTTAGATTTATAGATGATAAATGTGAAAGTTTGTATGTGTGTGTGGATGTTTGTTACTCTTTCACGCAAGAACTAGTCTACGGATTTTGAAGAAATTTTACAGTAAATTAAAAAACCTGACAAAAACTAAAAACCTGAAATAACGCGGGCGAAACCGCGGGGGACGGCTAGTGGTAAATAAAATGCAGTCTGTTTAAAATAATAATTTATTTATTATTCACTGTCAGAACTTGACTCTTGATTTGAACTCATATCCATATCGGAATCGGAATCTTCTTTACTACTAACCGCGATGATTAATTATTGGTCCCTAATTCGGTCGATCCGGATATATTTATTCCAGTCCTCTGTTATAGTTTTTTGAGTTTTTTCTATTACTTTTTTCCAATTTTACATGCGATTACAAGATGGCCGCTCCGATTTTGTCGATTAGTGTGTCGTCGAGTAGTGTCAATCTCTATTGGCAGAAGTTCCGTTTAACGCATTACACATTTTTAAGTTCTATGCTTTTTTATTTTATTTACTTAATTTATTAACAGTTAATTATAACCACAATAATTTACTTAGTAATTAACGAAAGACAATATTTTTTTTATCATTTAATTTTTTTTTTTTTTTGCCTGTTTATTTTTTTAGTAATCTAAAGTAGTATGCGTGCCACGGAAAAAAATGAACTGTCAGGGAACTCATCATAGGGCAAAAAAGGTATAGGGTAAAACATTAATGTTTTTTAGCCAAGTATGCAGTAACACCCCTGGTTTTGTAGCACAATGCAGATTCGGGCATAAAAATGGACTCTTCGTCAATAAGGAACCATTCTTCGAGATGCGGCAGCAGACCAGTTTCTAGTACTCGCTTGTACTGGTCATGCCTCACGGTCCCTTTCACGATATGTAGACCCTTGCTTGAGATTAAAGACTACATCATAATACTAATTGAGAATTTAGCTGTCTCTTAACACCGGTTTTTATGGAGCTATTCTCCAGGGCGTCGTCGGAAAGGAGCATTTTTTGAACGGACAAAAGAGCTTTTGTCAACCAAAACCTGAAACGTCGATTCATCGGAGAAACATGTCTGAAAAATTATATTATTTCATCAGATAATGGCAGTAGTTTATTAACAATGTACTGTACTATTTAAAGTCTTATTTTTAACCGACTTCAGTCTGAAACAGTCATATTTTGATGTTGTTTGGCCCTGTGCAATAGTCTCTTCTTAATGACCTCGGTGAGGCGTGGTTTTTTGCCGATGACCTATCAACTTCTCTTTTGCTTACTCTCGAAGAATTGTCTTATCGAAAACTTCTAGGCTCTCGTAGTTTGTAATCGTGGTAAGGTCTTACCTGTCTAATATACATATAATAGATTTTATTGAGGATTTTCGAAATAAACCACAAATTGTTTCTCTGAAAACAAAGATTTGTTTTATTCAACATGCTTTTACAGTATAACAATTATCGTTTAACTAAAATTACACTTTTATCTCACCTGAAAACAAAGAAACGACATTTAAAGTTCACTAATATCGCCTCCTCAATTATATCCCTTTAATTATCTCTCTACAAGTTTTTATAACAATAAAATGCACAAAATAATCGAAACATCATCTGTCATTGAATGATACGTCACCCCGTATTCACAGCTTAAAAATTAAATTAATGAAATGTCATTTCCAAGGAGGTCATTTCATTACATCTCCCCCCCATAGGAACGAAAATTCTAAATAATATAATACAAACAATGCACCTGCAAGTTATCTTTATACCTATTCGTTTCCTTCTACTTCATCTTCTGCCGTAACAGGTTGTAATTTTGTTATGTGGAATAAAGTTGATTCTGTTTTTCTGTTGCCAGTGTCAATCTTATAAATGGAGTTCGATATTTTCTCTATTATCTTGAAAGGGCCTATTTTTAATTCGTCTAATTTTTTCCTGTTCAGTCTATTTCCATTTTCTACATATACACTGTCTCCTATCTCGAACTCTTGTATTTTCCTATTTCTATCAAATATTTTCTTGTTGTACTTGTGAGATTTTATTGTATTCTCTAATGCTAATCTTCTATCAGCAATCCACTTGTCTTCCTTTTCTATTGTTTTAATTTCATTTGGTAAAATACTGACATTTGTACCATCCAGTAAATATTTTGGTGCAAAACCTGTAACAGAATGGTCTGTTTCATTATATTTCTGTACACATTCTCTTGCTACTGTTGTCCATGTTATCTTATTATTTTTCTCATTTATTTTACATCTTATTTTATTTACTATTGTTTGGTTTAATCTTTCGTTCAAGCCGTTCGAAAATGGCGTATTCACAGCTGTAAATATTAGTTTGATGTTATTCTCCTGCAAATACTGTTTAAATTCTTTTGAATTGATGCCTGGATATTGGTCTGTCAGAATTATTCCAATCTCATCTGTCTCGAGTACTTTCTTTGTTAGTTTTATAAAGTCACTTGCGTTCTGTGTTTTTGAAGTCACAATAAACGCATATCTTGTGTAGTGGTCTACTAAAAGGTGTAAGTATTTTTTTGTTGACCTAGATCCTCCAAAGCCACCTATAGTATCCATTGACATTATCTCAAATGGTTTTGTTGCTGGTCCCAGTTGTGACATTAACCCAAATTTTCCTTGACATCTTGATTTATTTTTTTATGCATATTTCGCATGTTTTACAAATATTTATGATATTTTTTGTTAGGTTTTTAGCTGTATATAGTGGACTTATTTTTTTCTGTAATTGTCTGATTCCAATATGGCATAAATCTTCATGCACCTTTTTTATAATTTTTTTACTAAATTCTTCTGTGAGTATAATCTTTTCTAGTTTCTTTATTTTTTTATAATAGATTTTATTTTTATGTAGTAGATTTTGTTTCTTTTCTTTTATTGTTTCATTTTTTTCTTGGTCTTCAACTATATCTTTTATTTGTATTAAATTAACTATTTTTAATAGTTCCTCCTTGTTATCTTCTGATTCTAATACAGGGTTTCGGCTCAAACAGTCTGCTTCTATATTTTCTTTACCAGGTATATATTTTACTGTAAAGTCATATTGAGATAGGTAATATGTGAGGTCACCCAATTCTTCATCTGTCCTGCATTTAATATTCATGTTCTCTAGAGGTTTGTGGTCTGAGTAAATAGTGAAATGTTTTCCAATTAGCCAGTGTTGCCAGTATTTAACTGCTTCTTTCATAGCAATACATTCCAAATATATGGCCTTTTTTCGTTTTTGAGATTCGTTTAGTTTTTTTGAAAAATATGCCACCGGTTTGTCTTTACCGTCTAATTGAGTCTGTTTTAATATTGCCCCGATACCCTCTAAAGATGCATCTGTAAAGATTTTTATTGGTAAGTCTTTGTCGAATATTTCCAACACAGGTTGAGAACATAAATATCTTTTTATTTGATTAAATGATTCTTCACACTTCTCTGACCACACAAACTTTTCATTTTTTCTTAATAAATTATGTAATGGGTCTAAAATAATTGCACTTCTTGGTATGTATTCATGTAGAAGTTAATTTTTCCCAAAAATTGTCTGATATTCTTTTGTGTCTTAGGAGTTGGAAAATGTCTTATCGAGATCAAATTGTCTTTCAGTGGTCTTACCGAATTGTTCTGAATTACATGGCCGAGGTACTTTACTGAGTCTGAAGCAAAGTTACATTTCGTAAACTTCAATCTAAAGCCTTCTTGTATTATTGCCTCTAATACATTTCTTATGTGTTTTATATGTTCTTCAAAGGTGTTCGAGTATATCAGAATATCATCAATATAGTTTACGGAGTATCCTGTGAGATTGTGCTTTCTTAGAATATTGCTTAAAATTCTCTGGAAAATTGCTGGTGATGTTTTCAAGCCAAAGGGAAGGCAGGTCCACTGGAAGTGGCCATCTTGTGTGACAAATCCTGTTTTATATCTATCTTCCACCCGTAATGGTATCGCCCAGAATGCTGAGTTTATATCCAGTGTCGTAAAATACTTACAATTTCTAGTTTTAACAATCAAATCATCTATTAACGGAAAAGGTTGAGCTTGTGGAACAACAATTTTATTTAGTTCCCTGAAATCTATACACAAGCGGGATTTCCTATTTTCACCCTTTTTAAATGCCAATGTCACTGGAGCAGCGAAAGGACTGTAGGATTCTTCTATTAAATTATTCTTTAGTAACATGGATATTTGCTCTTCAATTTCTAATTTATCTTCTATTGTACATCTGTATGGTCTTTTACTACAGTATCTATTTACTAGTAAATCTATGTGAGCTTCATAATCTCTAACTGTTCCTATATCATACTTTGTCCTTTGCAAAAATTGTTTTATATTCCTTTATTATTTTCTCGATCTCAATTTTCTTTTCATTATCTAAATGGTCTGTCATACTTACAAACTCTTCTGTTTCTATGTGTTCATTAAAATTTATTGCTAATGTTTTTATATTCTTTTCTTCATTTCTGTTATCTTTAGACATTTCATCTATTTTATTTGTTCTTATCTTTTGTTCTATCCGCAAGTCCTCGTTTTGGGTTAGTTTGAATTTCTTTATCATATCCAATCCGATTATAAAATCATCAAAATATTCATTTTCTACTATGTATACATCCACCTCTTTTTCTAAATCGAATATTTTTATTTTTATTGTTATCAAGCCATCTGTTTTTTTCACACCATTAACCGTTTTCATATATGCTATATTCTCATTGTCCTTTTTTTCTTTTATTTTAATCAGTCTTGAATTTATTAAAGAGATCTGTGAGCCTGAATCATAAATGCCGCTCACTTCTAGTTTATTTTCTAATAAGAGCTTGATTTTGATTAATGGTGTACTTACTCGTTTTTTTTCTCAGTATTTATATTTACTTCAATAATGGAGTTGTTATTTACATTTCTGGGTTTAAAAACTTTTTCAGATTCATTTTTATTTTTTTTGAACCAACATGACTCTTCCGGATGATATCTAATTCCTTTGTCCAAAGATTCACAAGTGTTACACGGCTTCTTCTCATTAGTTTTATTTTTATAAAGGAATGTACAACTCTTTATTGTACTTGAGTTTTTCTTGTACATCATACCTTCATATTTTCTTATCTCATTGAACAAATCAGTAGTGTCATTGAGTTCATCTCTGTTTAACCTATTTAAGATATATCTAGGTAAACCTGTTGCAATAAGATCTATTATTGTTTTGGAGTCTATCGATTTGTTTATGTCTAGCATAAGCCTTTCTTTTCTAATAGCGTAATCAATTAGTAGTCCTTCTTTATATCTAAATGCGAGAGCATATGTAACTTTATCCCATCCTCGGTTTTTAAAAGTTTCTAAAAATTTGTCTTTCCATTCATTCCATTCAGCCTTTATTGTTAGTTTTATGGCTATCGAGCTATACCAATCCAAACAAGATTTTTCTAAAAATAATCTCAATATATCTATTTTTGTTTCATCTTTTGATATATTAAAGCGCTCACACTCCTTTTCAAAATTCTCAATCCATTGCATTGCATTAGGGTTCTTGCTTGTGAATTTTTCAATAATAAATTTCTCTGAAATATGTTTTAGGTTATGTTGATTTTCTTTCTTTGTAGTAGTTTCTATTAATTTTTCCAAGATATGTTGCAAATTGTCGTTTTTGTCTATTGGTTGTTTTGTGCTCATTTCTTCTAAATATTGATCTAAAAATTGCATATTACCTTCCTCATCTCTATATGTTTTCTTAAGATCTTCATCCAATTTTATCCATATTTTTCTACTTTGATGCCTTTTCTTTATACTATTTTTTATTTTTGAGAAAGTATTCATTTTGACAATATATGTATGATGAATCACCGGCTTCAGCTCATCAGGTAAAACATAACATTTTCCTTCTTCTGTAGATATTGAGGTTATGGCTAATACATTTGATTTGCCATCATTTGAAGCTATCATCGTAAACTCAAATTGCAGCCGGTCCATCTTCTTTTTTAGTTAACAAAAATGTCGTTTTATAAGGTATTTTATTGAGGATTTTCGAAATAAACCACAAATTGTTTCTCTGAAAACAAAGATTTGTTTTATTCAACATGCTTTTACAGTATAACAATTATCGTTTAACTAAAATTACACTTTTATCTCACCTGAAAACAAAGAAACGACATTTAAAGTTCACTAATATCGCCTCCTCAATTATATCCCTTTAATTATCTCTCTACAAGTTTTTATAACAATAAAATGCACATTTTGTGTGCGTGTATTGTAGTGTCCTTGGAAGTGTGTACGGAGAGAAATTAAATCACTTTTAGTTTTGATATTTGTTTACTTTGGAAACGAATTACATTACAGATTGTACTTATGCGTAAGCGCGTCTATAGGTGGTCGTTGCTACGGGCAGACTGAAGCCCGGGCACTGCGCATTCTACATGGGACATTAAATGCTGCGTCAGCGCCGCTACATCATTCCTCCCCTTTTTTAAAAAAAAATATTTTTTTTTTATACAAAACACATTATGAAATCTAAAAATAGTATGAATACATATTTGTGTCGCTGACTGTACTACAAGTTACAATGAATTTGCTTATGCATCATTTAGGTTCTTTAAACAATGTTGTAATCAGATATCTGTGCGCACCTGCGTCATATAAGCGAACAAAGCGCGACTTATGCTGTTTGAACAATGCTATGACGTTCATTTTAGGTCCTAAACTGAATCGCTACGCCATAGCTAGAAATGGGTATAAGCAGTGTACATTTTATATTATTAAACAATGGATTTACACATGTTGTCTGTTATTTTTAGCATGACAATACAATAGTATAAATATTAGGTTTGAACAGTAAAAAATATTAATAACCCATAAAATTTTCTTATGCTAACAACTTAACTTTATGTGAACACTTCTATTTCACGATATTGCGGTTACCTTTTAATAAGGTACCGTCTTGATATTGGTACATATTTAGAATGACATTAAGGGTAGCCACCATGACGACCTACTCTGCTATAAAAGAAATTGGCACCCCTTAGAGTCCACAGTATTCGTCATGGTGACGCCAGTGAAAAAAGAAAAATACATTCATACATTACACAAGTGATTCACTTACACTATAACACATATTTTACATAACTTGACTTGGATGGACGAAGGATGACGATTTCTGAGCTGGTTATTTTAGTAAACAACTTTGGAATTAGTTGATGGTTGTGGTGGTTGCACAGTTTCCACCTTAATGCTTGGTAAGGCTATTGTACTAGCCGCCATTTCTTTCTTTAACCATTTCCGTATACCTCTGATGCACCTTCGTTTTCCTGTGTAAATTATAACTATGGCCAATAACGTTATCGTGACTATCATGATGATACCGATAATGTTTAATTTACTTTCCACTTGTGTTACGTTGGTTAAATTCTCGTTTACGATCACGTTTTCTTTTGTCTGGTTGGAACCCATTTTTATAATTTAAATTTACGGCAAAATGTACTTTCTCGAGTAGTGTCGAATATGTATTGGTTAATTTTTCTTATACGTTGAATGTGCGATTATTTGCCCTCAATTACTATTTTGCTAATTTAACGATATTTTATTGGTTTTGTGCTTACCCGTCCTGTTCGCGTTGTATATGTATCGCTACTGGGTTTGCTTGTTTGAAACGTTACTTTTTTCTGAATATTTTTGCCTTTTTTAATATCGTTTTTATCTGCTATTTGTGGATCATTTTTTTCGGATTTCGATTCGTTATCTATTAATAGGTATGCTGGTTTTAAACGATCTATGGACACATTAGTTTGTCTGTCTGGTAACTGTACCCGATATACTTTATCTTTTCTTCTGATGACACGATATGGTCCATCGTATGGAGGTTGTAATGGTTTCCGTACTGCGTCATTCCTAATGAATACGTAATCGCTTGTATGTAAATCTTTGTGTACAAAAATCTTGCGGGGTGGCTTGTTTTCTCGACTAGACGGTTTTAATGTGTCTATGACGTCCTTTAGTTTTTTTACAAAACTGTGTTCATCGTACGACTTTACGTTACTTGCGTCGTAAAAGTCACCTGGTACTCTAATATTGCTGCCATACAACATTTGGGCTGCGGTTACGCCAGTGTCAGACCTAATTGTTGTGCGTAATCCTAGCATGACCGTTGACAATTCGTCTACCCAGTTTTTGGTATCTAAACGTGCTTTTAACGCGGTTTTTAATGATCTGTGCATGCGTTCCACGGACGCATTACACTGCGGATGATAAGGAGTGGTTCGCGTTTTTTGAATTCCCATTAATGACATTAATTCTTTAAATAAGCTACTTTCAAATTGTCTTCCTTGATCGCTTGTGAGTTTAACTGGACACCCGTAACGACTGATCCAGCCGTCATATAGTGTTTTGGCTACGTTTTCTGCCGTTATTTCTTTTATGGGAAACGCCTCTGGCCAACGCGTGAACCTGTCTACGATTGTTAAACAATATCTAAATCCTTCTGGTGCAGTTGGGAGTGGACCAATGAGATCGATGTGAATTTGGTCAAAACGTTTGCTGCTGTCGAAAGTCCCTAGGTCTGAAAAGGTATGCTTCTGAATTTTCGCTTTCTGACATCTAATGCAAGTTTTAGCCCAATTACCAACGTCCTTATTCATATTTGGCCAGAAATATCTTTCACTAACTAATTTCCTACTTGTTCTTATACCTGGATGGCTCAAATTATGTATCGCATCGAAAGCTAAACGTCGGAATTTTTCAGTTAAATACGGACGTGCGATATCAGATGACATTTCACACACTACGTGCTTGTTCGTTCCGAATAAAATAACACGTTTCAATAACAATGTGTTATTGTTGTACGATTCGCTTTGTAATCTTGCAAGCTCGGCGTCCGTTTCCTGCGCGGTTGCAAGTTCTGAGAAATCTAGCGTCGTGGGACACGATATGGTTGCTACTTTGGATAAGGAATCTGCTACTATGTTATCGTTCCCACTAATGTGTCTTATGTCTGTACTGAATTCGCTGATGAACATAATTTGCCTAGTTCGTCGTGAGGTTTCCCTATTCGTGCCTGTTTTATTAAATGCATAAGATATAGGCTTATGATCTGTGTAAATAATCAACTCTTGACCTTCTACCATGTTGCGAAAGTGAATTATAGCTAAATAAATAGCTAGTAGTTCTCTATCGTAAGTGCTATATTTCATTTGGGCCTCTGTTAACTTTTTTGAATAATAACCTAAAGGTTTCCACGTGTTATTGACGTTTTGTTGTAATACTGCGCCTACACATTTGTCTGACGCGTCGGTCATTAATGCTAAAGGGGTATCTGTCGATGGATACGATAATAAAACTGCGTTTTTTAAGTCTTCTTTACATTGCTCAAAATTGCGTTCTGCGAGCTCTGTCCAGTTAATTTCAGTTTTATCTTTACGTTTAGAATTTCCCAAGTACTTATTTAATTCTGTTTGATGATCAGCTGAGCGAGGTATGCTTGCTCTGTAAAAATTCAACATTCCCAAAAACCTTCTTAGTTCCTCTACTGTTTGTGGTTTAGGGTAATTTATTATAGCTGTAACTTTATCTTCTAAGGGTCTAATACCTTCCACGGATACTTCATATCCTAAAAAATCTAATTTTTCTTTACCGAAACTACATTTAGCGAAATTAATCGTTATGCCATATTCATTGAATCGCTCAAAAACTTTTTCTAAGTGTTGTTTATGCTGCGTTTCGTTTTCCGACGCTATTATGACGTCATCGACGTAGTTAAATAAGAAATCTAAGCCTTTCAAAACATTATGATGCATGAAACGCTGAAAAGTTTGTGCCGCATTACGTAATCCAAAGGGCATGCGCATGAATTCAAATAACCCGAAGGGTGTTATGACAGCTGTTTTTTCAATATCATTTTCCGCGACCGGTATGCAATTATATGCTCGATTAATATCTAATTTAGTAAAAATCTTCTTATTAGCCAAAATATACGTAAAATCGTGAAGACGGGGCACGGGGTAGCGATCCGGTTTAGTGATCGCATTTAAACGTCTGTAGTCTCCACATGGCCTAATATTACCGTCCTTCTTGGGTACAACATGCAGGGGACTTGCCCAAGCGCTATGGCTCGGCCTACAGATCCCAAGCTCTTGCATAACCCTAAATTCATTTTTGGCTCACCAACGGAACGATCTTCTAAGATTTAAGTCTAGTTCTAAAATGTGTGTACCGTACGTAGTAATCTCGGTACCGTTCGCTGCGTACAACTTATAACTAGCACTACTTGCGTTATCACTTTTAAGTACGGCCTTGCGAGGTAGAACTGACACATTTGCACCACTATCTACTAAAAAGTTCAAACCTGATTTCTTGTCCCGGACACATAGACGGTGATTGAAGTTCGCGCGGTCACAGCCTCCCGTCGCTGACTGCACCGACTCTAGTTTTCCGATGGCTTGGATTCTTTCTTCTTCCAGTTGCACGGCGGAACACACTTTCTTGCCCTGTTGCGGTATCTGAAGTGGAATTTACACAACCAGTTGGGGTCGTCTTCAGGTGCTGTGGCATTCCTTGACCTGGAGCTTGATCTTGAGCTGGATCGAAATCTTCTGGATCCGTACTTTCTCGATCGACCTCTGGAACCAGTCTCGATCTTGCGTAGTCTGTCACTTAACTTATTTATTGCCGCTACCATTGAGTTGTCATTGTTCGCTGGTCCCGATTCTTCCTTTGTGGTTGAGACGCTGTGAATTGGAGTAATGGTCTCTGCTACCTTGTCTGCGATTGACGCCAATTTTTCCATATCTTCCTCATCCGTCACTGCCAAGACGCTGCGTACCGATGGTGGCAAATGATTTTTCCACATTACCTTGAGCGTTTCGTCGGTAACTTTTCCTCTGGCCAGGTCTCGCATTTTTCGTAGGAGGTACGATGGCCGTTGATCGCCTAGCTCCATTTCGCTAATCAGCTTTTTGATTTGACGTTCCGCTGACTCTTTATACACCGTAATTAATTTTTGTTTCAAGGTCTCGTATTTTCTTTCCTTGGGCGGATGTAACAAGATATCCGCGACTTGCTCGGTGACCTCGAGGTTCAATTTAGACAATATTATCCGATACTTGGAATCGTCGGACATCTTCTGCGGATTGATAATCGCTTCTGCTTTTACGAACCATAATTCCGGTGACCTTGGCCAAAAATCTTCTATTTTGTCAGTGATGGAGACGGGTGAGAGAACATATTCGTCAGTTGTCGCTTTGGCTTCCATCTTACGTATCGAGAAATATAGGCGAAAGTTTCACACACTATAGAACGCGGGAAGTTGAGTCGCCCGGTCTCAATCGACGTACACACTTTATATCACGTCACAGTTTTTGGAATCACGTCGGTTTTACGATCACGTCGGGGTCACCAATTTTGTGTGCGTGTATTGTAGTGTCCTTGGAAGTGTGTACGGAGAGAAATTAAATCACTTTTAGTTTTGATATTTGTTTACTTTGGAAACGAATTACATTACAGATTGTACTTATGCGTAAGCGCGTCTATAGGTGGTCGTTGCTACGGGCAGACTGAAGCCCGGGCACTGCGCATTCTACATGGGACATTAAATGCTGCGTCAGCGCCGCTACACACAAAATAATCTCAACATCATCTGTCATTGAATGATACGTCACCCCGTATTCACAGCTTAAAAATTAAATTAATGAAATGTCATTTCCAAGGAGGTCATTTCATTACATATTTATTTTAATATTTTTCCATCACACAACTTTATTTCACTTTTGCAGTATCACAAATTGTGAAACAACATGTTACGCCTCAAATCATAACAAATCTTTTCGAATGAATTTAACTGTTTCTCCAGATGGGTGCGTGACGAGTATTTCGGATATTCGTATCCATCAGAAGGAAGTTCGTAGAGTTCTGCGTAACTTTGACGTGAATAAAGCCAGTGGCCTCGACGGGATATCAGCAGTTGTTCCTAAAACTTGTGACTTGAATTGTCTCTAATCTTGACTCGCCTATTTTGCCTCTCTGAGACTGAATAAGTGCCGTTCAGACTGTGCCCAAGAAGGCCAGTCGAGCTGACCTGGCAAACTACCGATCCATCTCCGTTACGTCCATCCTCTGTAAGAGTATGGAACAGGTGTTTAACAGATAACTTCTGGCATACCTAGAAACTAACGACATCCTCATTGACTGGCAATACGGTTTTCGCCGAAATCGGTCTATTGAAGATTTTCTAGCGTATGCCATTCACATCTAAAGCGAGGCCATCGAGAAGCATGGGGAAGCGCTTGCCGTCTCCCTTGATATCTCGAAGGCTTTCGATAGGGTCTAAGCTGAAACGAAAATCTTGTTGCTAAGCTTCCTTTCTCTAGTCTAACCACTGGTCTGTGTGATTGGATTGTAAACTTCTTGAGGGATCGATCCATCCGAGTGGTTATTGATGGCTGCTCGTCGGGTCAAATGGATATTAATGCTAGGGTCCTTCAGGGGTCGGTACTCTCGGCAACACTGTTCTTGCTGCACATAAATGACCTATTCAAAGCCAAGTACCTTTGGGTATACAAACGATAGCACTGTTGTTGAGAGTTCCATGTCCGGCGCGCGAGCTAATGGGTCTCAGATCCAGTCTCTCCAAAATCTCTCTCAGATCTCAGAGCTTCTTGGGGTGCCGCTGTCGACTACCCTCAATGTCGGCTTCTACATCGAAGCAAAAGCCCAACTGTCTGCCAAAAAATTGGGAATCTTAGCAAGGATGAGACGGTATAACTTCTATCAAGCACAAGTTCTATCGTGTATGGTCTTGAGCATCGCATTGGAGTTGCAGAATTTATTTTCGGCAAGTCCGTTCCATCATTGGACCACAAGATATACGGCGTTGCGACACCGGTACATGGTGGATATTCCACCCATACGTACAAAGCGTTATGGGAACACACTCATTATGCGTATAGCTAAGGAGTGGAATTCCCTGCAGGATTCTGTTTCCTGAAAAACTTTTTGTGTTATGCTTCACTCAATCAGTCTTTTAAGGCTCTGTTATGTTCGGTTTAAATTTGGCTGATACGAAATGTAAAAACTGTCTGACATTTTGCGCGCACTTTGATTGAAAGCCAATATTCGGATTCGTATTCGCAAATATTGAATTTAAATATTTGCATTCGCATTCGTGAATGTAAGAAATTAGACATTCGTTATATCACTAATGCTGGTTTCTTCACGATGTTTTCCTTCGGCGTCTTTGAGAGCTATGTTTTTTTTCAGCTCAATTTCAAATGTCTGTGATTTTTAAGACATTTCTAATAATTATGTTCAGATTTATGAATAAATTTTATTTTTATAATGCTTGTTTTTCTTTTCAAACACGAAAATATTGTGTAATTACATAGTAATCATTTCCTTTTTTTTAAATTGCAGAACAAAACTGGTTTATACTTCCTCTTTGAGTTAAAACACCTCTCAATATTTATATCAAGCCAGATAGGTGTGTGATTTCTTGAAATTACGTAAATAACGTTAATTTTAATGGGTTCTCATTCCTAAATAGCAATATTTTAA
Organism: Mythimna ferrago; assembly: GCA_910589285.2. Lineage (NCBI taxonomy): Eukaryota > Metazoa > Arthropoda > Insecta > Lepidoptera > Noctuidae > Mythimna > Mythimna ferrago. Next base: position 13,760,450 of record OU342700.1, read on the forward strand.
GTCACCAATTAAGTAATAAGAAATATTGGTATAAATATTAACAATTTGAGGAAAAAGATTTTACGTCCATAAATTTCATATATTTCAGGGAGTATTTTGACGGAATTTTACAATATAGTCGTCATGCTATATAGGCGTATCAACCAAAAACTAGTGTTATAGAGGAAATTCCCTAAAATTAAGAATCCTATATTAATTGCAGTATAAATATATAGCTACATGCAAAAAAACAACGAGCTGGCTCAATCACAGGAAAAGTTATTAAGTTTTTTATCTCTCCTGAAAAATAGGGGTTTTGTGGATACGCCCCTATGGTTTGAGACCCGCGATATGTATTTAATAAAAATATTTTAAATAAGTTTATCAAATAACTAAAAAAAAAAAATACAAAAAAAATCTGTAAGCTTTTCTGTTATGGTTTTGCTCAGAACAATCCCTTATTAAAGTCCAAGAGTAGTCTGCTATCATGTGGCGGTCCCATCGATCTTGGTTTGGGAATTATCCAGATTATCTAGGAATCTGTCCAAATGGCTATGTATAAAATGCAATTTGATGCTCATATTAGCTCCTAATTTGTGAAAATTTTAAAGCATCTGAGCAACCAATTCTGAGCAGTCAGGTGAACTATGATTTTCCAAAAAAAATGTTTGACTACTAAAACAAAGCTTAGACATGCTTCAGATTCAATTTGTGGCATATGGTTTGCAAATTGAGTGTTTTTTATAAGAGTACGGATTTGTGGCCCTGAGTATGGATAAACCCTAGTAGGTTTTTTTATACTGGTGATACCTATTACATTTACTGCATAAAAGTAACAGTCCTTTATGTGACTAGTAGGCTCAGTCCATATTATCATCAGCAAATTAAAGCCCTTTACATCCTCTTTGGCTGCAGTATCGCAAAGATTCTTCACAAGACTCACAGACGGTATTGGACACGCAATAGTTATTTTTTGGTGTAAGGTTTGTAGCGACATCTATGGCGCCACAAAAGAACTACGAAGAAAGTACGAAATCCTGTATCGCGCAAACAAAGTTCTCCGCGCGATTTGAACATATACGACAGCCCGAAATCATCTATCGGGCAGTAGCCCACCAGACTATAACACCTGTCTGGTCGGAGGATCCTCCCTTTTCAACGGAGGTTTGCGGGACTTTACACTCTGTTCTGCATACCTCCAAACTGGTGACCCTCGACAAAGAACGTCAGCGCAGCCTTCGTGCAGCTACTACTTCGAGACGTCATCATCACTTCCTCAAGCTTTCGAGCAGCGAGCCATACAGCCAGCACCCACGGCTATAGAGGGTATCCTGACCACCAGCATGCCTACCTGGTCATACCTGGTCATCACCTTCAGCCTCATCAGCGACCTTGGCTTGGCACACCGCACCTTCGGCCAGTCACATGAAGAGCTACGAAGAACCTCTCCTGGTCGACGCCAGCAGTCAAGCCCTACGTCGCACAGCACCGCTCCGACTCACTGGAGCCAGCAGCACTACTCCGACTCACTGGAGCCTGCAGCATCATCCCGACTCACTGGGACAGCACCACCCCGACTCACTGGGGCATCATCCCGACTCACTGGGACATCATCACCCCGACTCACTGGGGCATCATCCCGACTCACTGGGACATCATCACCCCGACTCACTGGGGCATCATCCCGACTCACAGGGATAGCAACACCCCGACTCACTGGGGCATCACCGCAGACAGTTCCGACTCACCGAGAACTATGCGGCATCGGTTCCGACCCACTGGAACCAACCTACGCTGGCCTGGCGCGCATCAAGAACCATCGATCTCCGATCTCCGGAGGGGAGTGATGTAGTGACATCTATGGCGCCACAAAAGAACTACGAAGAAAGTACGAAATCCTGTATCGCGCAAACAAAGTTCTCCGCGCGATTTGAACATATACGACAGCCCGAAATCATCTATCGGGCAGTAGCCCACCAGACTATAACACCTGTCTGGCCGGAGGATCCTCCCTTTTCAACGGAGGTTTGCGGGACTTTACTCTCTGTTCCGCATACCTCCAAAAGTTTATCCCAAAGAATGCTTGATAGGTTTTATCACAAACTCCGTGATCTTTTTTCGCTGCTTTTGTATGCAAAATTTGTCACATATAAAACAAAAACTATTGGGGTTGTTAACACAAAGTTGTCGTAACGAACTCGTATTTTTCAAGACAAATAATACTTATAAATTTAAAAAAAGGCATGAACTGAAGATTTCAAGGTCTAATAGCTAATTAATAAAATGGTTGTAACTAAATACATGAACAGATATTAAAATTTTGTAGGATATAATCAAATTAATATATTTTTAGGAATTTACTTTTATATTTTTCATGGATTTCTTGTGTTTCGTTTATCTCAAGAACCAGAGTCAATCCAAAATAAGTAAATACATACAGTGTATGTCTGATACAAGTATTTACAAAAACCATTAACAAAATAAATGCCGCAGATTTTTTTATTTTTTTTTTGTTCCCCTGTGTAATCAAGGTTGAATAAGAGATCTTGATCATTGTTTACTAATAGAAGAACCTTATAAAAAGTATCGAATATAAGTATTTTCTAAATTATGAAAACAATTAAAATTAAATAGAAAATGTCATAAATAAATAAACCATCAAACATCATTAAATAACCCGCCCCTGATCGTTCCCGGTGCAAAAGTGCTCATGACACTCGCCGCATTACCCCGCTGAATTGCGATAGCCAACCTTTGCACCAAGAACGACCCGGACCGGGAGTCACCTGTTGCCTCCCCGAGCCTACGGCCCAAATCCCCCACAAAACACTTTGCCTCCGTACTCCAACTGCCCAGAGTCTCCACAGCAACCGGCACAAAATGGTAAAGCTGCTCCAAGGAAGCGTACTAAGCGTAATGATGAAATATTATACAAAATTCCTAAGTCGTTTGACTTTTTAGACAGACTGTAGTCGACATATTTCATAGACTACATATACGACCAATGCTCACTTTTTATTTATGTTACATTTAATGGTTACATTTTATTATTTGCTAAAGTATGGCTAATTTTACGTTTTTACTTTTACAAGAATCTTACAGGGGTCTAGCTAATTGTACCGCTACGCGTCGTTTTCTTATCTTTATTCGCTTTCTTTCAGTAAGTGGGTTTTAATCTGTCAATTGAAACTGATATTATTTTATCTTCTAATTGTAATTTATACACTTTTTCAGATCTTTCTAATATCTTATAAATGGCTCTTATAACAAAATACTAATATTAGGGACTTTTTTACTTTATCTATTTTTAAAAATACTTACGAGTACGTTTTGTAACCGAACGTCATTTGCTGATTGATATTGATTGATAGGGATGCTGAATGCTAAAAGTAAAACTATGTAATTCACTTGATACGTGTATTGAGTCCACGACCTTAACTAATGATAAATGAGGTGTTGTTATGACGCGGTCCGAATGTGAACTGAAGTTGATGTAAAATGTGTGTTAATTACCTAGTTACAATTCAATTATGATAAGAGAGCATTTACGCAATGTGCGGTTGCACCGTATATACTCCCGGGCGCGAGATGACTGATGCTGATGATGCTTAGATGTGGTGGTGTTAGTATGATCTGCTGATACAAGATGATAGAATAATTTTTACTTATGTTCCTAAATTGTTAGTTGATATTTTTAAAACTACATTTTGTGGTAACAGGTGAAGTTGCTCTATTGGTTTCTATTATCGCGCACTGATCACTACGAAACACGTCACTCACGCACTGTACACTTTGATTTGGTACAACACTCGCATTAAGGTCACTGTTGCTGGCTCGGTAGTGCACGGAGGGTTGCCCAGGTTGAGGCCAAAGGTGCACGGTGCGGCGTCTTCGCCAGTGTATGCATGCGAACGTAGAGAAGGCTAGCCCTGCTGCCCCAACAACGTAGATGGCCACGTACTGGTGTATATCGTGAATTGACACCCCGTCAGCGATGGTCGCCTGTTCCGAGGCTGCTTTCATTTGTTTTATTTGCTCGGAGATACTTTGTAGTGAAGATAAATAGTTTTCTTCTTTGTACTCGTAGTGTGGAATTGATAAATTGATAATGTTATTGACAGGAGCGATCTCTACGACAATCATATCGAGCTTAATTTGTCAATCATTCGTTTGTTGTTTGTGTGCCGTAATTATGAAGTTGTTTCCGAGCACAATAACATTGACTCCGGCCACCTGTTCATTTGTAATTTGATTCCCACATATGATTCTCAGAGTGCATTGCCCCCAACACGTAGTCATGAATGTCTTCAGATCACTGTCTGGTGAAGTCTGTATCGTCCTTCTCCCCACCTGACCGCGACTTACGTGGTGAACGGCGAATGTGGCGATACAGGTCGGCAGATTGGGATGAGATGCGGCATTTCTTTGCTTCTTATCCTTGGCAGCAGGTCTGCTTCTCTTCTGAAAATCCGTCGAGCTGTGCGGATGCTGTAACCGATGTGATACGCCAAGCTATGGAGTATTTTATCCCTTATAGCGATGTACGCGTCGGTGGCTCAGCTCACCCGTGGTTCAACGCCGATTGCGTTCAGGCTGAAGAGCGTAAGCATTCGGCGTTTCTCGCCTGGGTTGACGCTCGTGACCGCAAAGCTCCGGATCTGATTTCAAAGAAGAGAGCCTTCAACCATGCTGCCAAGTCCTACAAAAAAGCATTAAAGAAGGCACGCTTCGACCGCATAACCCATATTGGCAAAAAACTCTCTGCACAGCCGTCCGGTAGCAGAGCATTCTGGTCTCTTGCCAAGTCGGTCGAAGCGAACTTCTGTCGGCCCACTTTGCCTCCGCTGGTAAAGCCTGATGGAACACTGGCTCATACGGCAAGAGAGAAAGCAGGACTCTTTGCATCTCTCTTTGCCCATAATTCTCGTCTTGACACTAGCAATGCTGCTCCACCGACTCTGCCTCATTGTAACTCTTCAATGCAGGAGGTTCACATGAGGAACAGAGAAGTTCTGAGAGAGCTGCGTCGTCTAGACGTGAATAAAGCCAGTGGACCAGATGGCATACCAGCGATTGTTCTAAAGGCTTGTGCGCCCGAGTTGTCTCCTGTATTGACGCGCTTGTATCGCCTCTCATTTAGGACTGGTATAGTGCCCAAGTCCTGGAAGCTTGCCAACGTGCAACCCGTGCCCAAAAAGGGCAGTCGTGCCGATCCTGCCAACTATCGGCCGATTTCGGTAACCTCCATACTCTGCAAGATTATGGAGCGTGTATTGAACTCGCGCCTCATGGCATACCTGGAAGGTAACGATCTCCTCAGTGACCGACAGTACGGGTTTCGCCGCAAGCGGTCTACTGGGGACCTACTGGTTTATGCCACCCACTTGTGGGGCGAGGCCCTCGAGAAGAATGGGGAAGCGATTGCCGTTTCCTTAGACGTCTCGAAAGCCTTCGACAGGGTATGGCACGCTAGCCTATTGAGTAAGCTTCCAGCGTACGGCATTTCCCCTGGTCTGATTAACTGGGTAAAAGACTTCCTGAGTGAACGGTCTCTCCGAGTTGTTGTCGACGGATGCTCATCAGAGCCCATGACGATTAATGCCGGAGTTCCTCAGGGGTCTGTTCTCTCTGCAACTCTCTTCCTGTTGCATATCAACGATCTGCTGGTGCCCGGTATCTATGGGTATGCAGATGATAGCACAGTTGTAGAGAGATACCTGCCCAGTGCTCGGGCTAGTAAGGAGCTAATCCGGTCCGAAAGAGAGGCTATGGTAGAGCGAACGAATATCTCACTACAGGCAGTCTCCAAGTGGGGTGAAGCCAATCTAGTGGGATTCAACGCCGCCAAAACACAAGCGTGTCTTTTCACTGCCAAAAGGAGCCCGTGCACCTTGGTTCCTACTTTTCGGAATTTATCCCTGGAGTACACCGACCGCCTTCAGCTTTTGGGGGTTGAAATTCCCTCAGACCTTAACTTTGGGCGGTTCATTGAGTCCAAAGCCAAGGTAGCTGCTAGGAAGCTGGGCGTTCTTGCAAAGGTCCGGCGGTACTTCACACCGGGACAGCTTTTAATGTTATACAAAGCACAGGTCCGTTCGTGTGTGGAGTACTGCAGTCACATATGGGCTGGTGCTGCAAAATGCCACCTGGCAGCTTTGGACTCGGTGGAAAGGCGTGCAAAGAGGCTAATTGGTGATCCAGATTTGGTTAAGTCCAACCTTCAAAGCCTTGAGCATAGGCGTAGGGTAGCCAGCCTTTCGGTGTTTTACAGGATGCATTTTGGAGAGTGTGCGCAGGAATTGCATGACTTGATTCCGCCATCGCAATTCTACCATCGGACAACCCGACGTACGGCGAATATTCACCCTTACGTTGTTGAAACCTCTACGGTCCGGACTAAGCGTTTCGCCTCGTCGTTTATACCGCGTACGTCGAAGGACTGGAACAGTCTGCCTGCTGCGGTCTTCCCGTCCGATTATAATTTGGGTGTCTTCAAGGCTAGAGTGAATAGGCTCTTAATAAACTAGTGCGCCTCACCATCAAAGATTGCATCGCTACTTACCATCAGGTGGGATCGCAGTCAAGCACTAGTTTATCTCAATTAAAAAAAAAAAAAAAAAAAAAATGTAATAAACATTCAATTCTATCAATGTTATTTTGTAAGTTGCGCTTTTGGTTGTACTAGTATCTCCTGGATTTTTGACGCAGTTATTGTTGTCCGACTCTCGTAGATATACAGGTTTTTGTAGTTGGCATAAGTTTGTATTTAACCTTATATTTTTGAAGAAGTTCATTTGCAGATATGGGTAAATATGTATCCCTTTTGATGTTTATAGTTGTGTTTATATTAGTACTATACTAATCATACGACTACTTTCTTGGTGTTGAATAGGTATCATATGATATAATATGTTTGCTATTGGGATTTTTATTACAAATATGAAGTATTCATGTGTCATGCGTGCCCTTACTTGAGTAATTTGATAGATTTTGTAGAAATGCAATGATATATCTTTGGGCATCTGATTTGAAATAATATTTAGCTTATCTTTTAGTTGAACTGGTGTTATAATATGAATGTTGAAATGTTGGACGGTAGTGATCGTGTCCAGCAAAAAATCTTGAATGTTCTTTAAACTGCTTAGAATGTTGTTTGCAAATAAAGTTGATAAAATGAAGTCTTCCGTGATTGCTACTTTCTCAACCTCATTCTTCAATGTGCTGATAGCTTGATCTATGTATATTGTTGCGTTGCCTTCATCCTCTCTTCTACCTAAATTTATCTATGCTGCGCCCGACAGGGTCCATAATTGTGGTACGCAATAAAAAATTGAATTGAATTGAATTATTAAGTGCTGATTAAATATTTTATGCTGTTTTTCCATTGTTTGTTCAACACGTTTGAGGAAGTTGTTCTCAACTCCAATGATAGATTTTGGATTGCGCCAAAGATTGGCAAGATGTTTTTGATTTTCTCTGACGTAATGTCTTGTTGGTATTGTTCGACGAAATTTTCATCACCAAAGAGACTTGTTGCAACGTATCCGATCTCGTTGATAAGGCCTCGGCGCTTACGTGAATGCGCTTCAAAATGCTGACTGAGTAACATACTACGATCGTAGTACTCCAGTTCCATGAATCCGTTGTAACAATATGATAACGTCACAACGGCATTTGCTTTTTATTTGTGAATATAAGCTTTCAAGGTGTTTCATATAGATGTTAAATATTACACCCGTGCCAATATGGTTACATGTCGTAATGTACTATTTTCCAATGATCTTGTTTTAGATTCATTTCTGATATTTTGTCAAAATAAATTGCTTGTTTTCTTCCTAATTGTGTTATGTTGTATGAACCCTGTGCGTTACATGTAATGTTAATATCAGGAATAGTAAATTACAATATTGTAGAAAAAGTGTAAGTCTTCTGCGTTGGTTTAAGTTTACTTGTGGAGATGGTTTTGTATCCTGTTGGACTGAAGCTGATACTTGTTTGTGGTCTTCTTGTTCTTCGCAATCAAGCAAGGAAGCTTGAAGACAGGCCATTTCATATGGCCATTTCTTGTTTGTAGTGTGACTACTCTGACGTACCCATCTCTGCCAGGGTGCACTTGTATCACCCATTGGTCGTATGTTGGCGTCTTGCATCAACACCAAGTTACCGACTTTGATATTTTCTTGAGGACGTGTCCATTGTGACCTTGTATTTAATTGTGTTATATATTTACTTCGCTAGCGTTTCCAAATATCTAGATAAGTCCTTTGAGTTAGATTTTTTTAAAATTGATATAAACTAGTGCTTGACTACGATCCCACCTGATGGTAGGCGCACTAGTTTATTAAAAGCCTATTCACTCTAGCCTTAAAGACACCCACATTATAATTGGACGGGAAGACCGCAGCAGGCAAATTGTTCCAGTCCTTCGATTTCTTATGCACAAGATTCCATCTTGTGCGTACATCTTTCTCTGTTTCGTACAGTATTAAATTTGGACCACTTGACAAGAAACGAGCGGGAGTAAGGAAGTTCAAATCTGCTGAATTTTCGGTTAAAGGATATATTGGTCTTGAGTTCAGACATGCCTCCAACTGATATAGTATTATACTATACTCTTCAAACGTTAATTTCTGCTCCTCTACAACTCTCTTCAGATGATATTTTAGGCTTTCAATGGCGGCCTCCCATAGTCCTCCTGCTGATGGCCATGGAGGTGCGTTAAAGTGCTATTCGATTCCCATTTTAGTTATTTCTGCCTGAAATTCTTGATTGAATGTGCTTCTTATTGCATGATATTCGTCCTGTAGGACCTTGTTATAAGGTTGGTACCTTAATCGCTAAATATTTTCTGTGGGACTCCTCTCCGAGCTATAATTCTGCGAAGAGTAGCGAGAAATGATGATGACGATGTCAAATCCTACACCAACTCTAAGTGCAAGGCTTTAGTTGCCATGCAAATAAATACGGCGACATAACCCTTGGTGGTTCTTATTCCACGACCCTTGTTGGCCTTGATATAGACATGTCCCGAATAGTCTACACCTAAATTTTGGTAAGGACGTGACGGATTCGTCTTTCTGGTGGTAAATCTCCCAAGACTTGATGCTGATTGCTGGGATTGTAGCGACGACACTTAACGCAACGTCGAACTCGGAATTTACTGCTCTGATTCCGCCTACAATCCAATATGTTGTCGTATAAATGCTAAAGTTAGCTAAGGTCCACCATAAAATGCTAGCACGTGGGACTAGTCAATCAGGACTTCCGTTACACGACTGCTTTTTGCTATGGATTATTGTATGTTTCATCTGATGATCTATGTTGGCATGTTTGAGCCTCCGGCCGCCTCGAAGAATGCCGTCTTGAAGAAACGGATTTAAGTTCAATATTTTGCTCTTGCTTGATATGTATTTCCTCTGGATCTTGGTTCACCATTCAGCCCGCCTAATAACACAGTCATGGAGTAAGTCAGTAATTTGATAAACAAAGCACTGCTGTACCTTATTCATTAGTTTTGCTAGTAAGATAGCTCCTGACAGCTCTAATCTCGGCAATGATACTGATTTATTCGCTGGTACATGTCTAGCCTTTCCAACTAGCAGTGTTGGTTTTGATTGCTCATACCCCTTGATCCGAACATAATATATTACACGCGCAAATGTCTTCTGAGATTAATCGCAAAAACCGAATAATTCAATATTGACATGTTCTCTTGTGTTTACCCATCGTGGTACTTGTAGTTTGTTGATGATGCTTTTAATACCCACCCATTCGCTTAGTATGTCTTCAGGCAAAGAATCGTCCCAATTTAGGTTACGTAACCATAAGTTTTGAATAATGATTTTAAGGGGCTGCATCTCGACATACATTTTTACTGTTTTTCATACAACCGCTCTTACGCGATTATGACGTTATTACACATTTTTCATCAGATATTTTGGAAACACAGTATCTTGTGCATATTATCAAGGCTTCTATGAAAATCAATTTATAAAGGGGGTGGCCAAGATACGGCCGAAAATTGACAATTTCGCGAACAAGATTATTATTTATACTAAAAATCTTAATAATTAATAGAAATAATTATTAAAATCATAACACGTCAGTTAAAGTTCGGATAAATAATATTAAACAATAAGTATATTCATTAATTCAGTCTTTCCGTGGTTCCTGCAACGAATCACAGACTACCAAGAGATACAACGAATTTCAATTTGATGATCCAACAGAACAGAATTTATTATATCAATACTATGCATTGTGTTCATTGATAAAAATGCATACGAAACATAATAATAATTATTTTGCTTATATTATTAAAAATATAAATTAATCGCGCTATTCAAAATGGTTCGGTTTTTTGGCGGGAATTCTTGAGTGAAGTTCAATGGTTGTTTTAATTATGCGCAAATTGATTCCTAGTAGACATAGTTATTTTAGTATTCGCTTTCATAATGAACTCTGCACTTGCCTATCCCGACGATAATGACCCCGGCCGCTTTATCTCGGACTCTTTTTCTACTTTTTTTAATCACTCCAGCATCCGACAAATGGACACCGACCCTGTAAGAGTGGAGCTTGTCATTGGATGATTTTTTCCACCATAAAAAAACTCTGTGTACCATATTTCGACCAGCAGAAGCCAACGCTGTGTTAATTCTGCTTTAAATATTACTAAAATGAGACGGCATTCTTTGGAAATTGTGTGTGACGGCATTCTGGGATACAAGAATGAATTTACTCACGGTAGGTAAGAACTATTTAATTTGTACCAATACTTAAATAACAAAAATAAAAATATGTAAATAAAATACTACAAATGTTGACGTTGAATGAGTACTTGTTGATGAATAAATAAGTCATGTTTTTAGATTCGGTTCTAATATTTTAGCCTTTCAGTCGTGGTAATTAGAGACACAATAGAAATACAATGGATGCGCGAACGCCGGCTTCGGGTTTAATGAATACGACGAAAAAAAATATTAACCAAATGTTTTCTTTTACAAATTAAATAATAGTATTTGCTGTGCTACATCCGCCATTTTGAATCCCACCATAAAATAATGTAACAATTAAAATTTATTTAACTCATTTCCTCGAACTTTTAGTTAAACCCGTAATAGCTGTAACAGGTTTATTATTTCAAAAACTATGAATTGAAGTTGTCTGAATATATTATTATGTCCACTGGTCGCCAAATTTGTATGAATGGTGGGCCATGCCCTTTGTGTGAAACTAATCCAGTTAAGACCTCTGAAAATCTGCTATTTTGCATGAACTTTGACACTTCATAATTTACTCAAAAATTTAAAAAATAAAAAACTACAACATACAAGCCTAGCCAATTTTATCAAGAATCTATATAATGAAAATGTTTTTCAAAAACTTTTAAGTATTTAAAAAAAAACACGTATTTCCTGGAACAAGTTTTGTAAAATATTCGAGTAAATCACGGAATTACTGAATGCCAACAGAGTTTTTAGGTATTAGTCTTTTTTCGCGTTGCCTTTTCTTCAAACATCACGTTGGATTGCGTTAGATGAAGTAACAAGCTTTTAAACCATGCTCGATATTAACGATAGGCGAGTGGAAAAGCAGCCTCTTAAGCTTTGTCGTCAGTGGTGATAGCCATCCCAAAGGGTCAAATAATTTTGAGATATCTGATAACAATATTCTTTTATTAGTCATTTGTGTATTTGTTTGTTCTTTTTGCATTTCTAATTGTAGTGTCTTTTTTTGGGTTCCCAAATTATTAGTCTCAAGGTCTTTTATTTGTTCTGATTGCTTGAAATTGAAACTATCTTAAGTATTGTTATCGGACGGTATGTGTTGTAATAACACAGGAACATTTGTTTTCCATTTCCTGAGGTTGAGATATCCCGACTTCAAAAGATTGATTATCTCTTATGAGCTGCTGTACTGATTCTGATGTATGCGATCTATGTAGTGAAATGGTTTCAAATAACAATGTAACTGGAAAAACAACAACAGAAAAAAAGAAAAAGCCCAAGTCACACGTTATAGGTACCAAACGAAACACTTTAATAACGTGTGACTACGGCTTGGTCTTTTGTTCCGTTCTTGTTTTTCTAGTTACCTTGTTTATTTCAGCATACTGAAAATCTTGTTTTATACTTTTTCAGCGTCGTTTTTTTGACGTAGTCGGGTTTTAGTTTTTGACTTTTTTTTATTTAAACAAATTTGTTGTTAAATCACTGTGCTTCTATACTATTTACTTGTAAAAGCTAAATTGTCAAATAAGAATTATATTATTTCTACTTGCGCACGATATGTTTTATCTGCTTTTTTTTTAAGTACCCGTGAAGCCTTTACAAATGATATGAAATACGGTGTATTAATCTCCATTTTTATTTTTAACTCATTACATTTTGTCCACTAGATGGCGCCATATCGAGTTTTGTGACACATCACGTAGCCTATGTTCAGTGGATAATTAAGACGGTTCTAACGATATCACATATGTCGAGTTTCAATGAGTAGATTATGAGCTATGAGGGATCCGATGAACATACTCACATACATACATACATAGACTGTCAAAATCATAACCCTCCTTTGGCTTAGCCGTAGTCGGGTAATAAATATCACTATATTTTTAGGGTTCTGTACCCAAAGTGTAAAACAGGACCCTATTGCTGAGACTCCGCCGTCCGTCCGTCTGTCCGTCTGTCACCAGGCCGTGTCTCATATGAAATTTTCACAGATGATGTATTTTTTGTTGCTGTTGTAGTTAAAAACAGAACAAAATAAATATTTAGGGGGCTCTTATACAACAAACGTGTTTTTTTTTTTGCTGTTTTTATAGAATGGTACGGTATGGAACTCGTCGTGCGTGAGTCCGACTCGTATTTGGCAGTTTTTGGTTTGTGTGGATACAAAATATTTTTCAATATATTTACTCGAAAACCCGCTCTTACCCCTACCACCATTTGGGCACGCCACCATCACGGCGGTAAGTCTCCTCTTAGAGGAGTGGCTGGAGCGGCAACACGCCGTCTTTACCTTCCGCATGACGCAGGTCCTCACCGGACATGCCAAGTTCGGGAGGTTCCTGCATCGGATTCAAGCGGAAGAACAGCCTGGGTGTCACCATGTGTGAATCGCCCGGAAGACACGGTGGAGCATACGGTAGAGGTGTGCCCCGCTTGGGCAGAGCACAGCTGTGTCCTCGTGGAGGCAGTCAGCGGCAGCTACCTCTCGCGCTGGACCCTGTGTCGGGCTATGGTTGGGAGCGAGGAGGAATGGCAGACAGTCGCCTCCTTCTGTAAAGCAGTAAAGGAGGAGGACGCATGCGTGATATATCTAGCGAACCTCCTCACGCTCCAAACGCCGAGATTACGACTACGACTACCAGCCACGGTAAAGGCGGACGTGCGGACGTCGAGCAATCGGTAGCTAGCCGTCCGGCCGTCCAGTAATTGACCGGACCGAGCCCGGTCACCAACAGCGCGTAGTGATCCCCGCGCTTTTCAAAGAGATGTCAGCAAACCGTGGGGGCCCAGCAGGGACGACGCCCGCTAGCTAGAACCGCGAGGAATTTCTGAAAAGGAAACACGTAGTCCTAGAAAGCAAAGGGCAACTGAAGGACACTGGTGTGGTTTTAGTCAGTAAAAGTCTGACACGCCCTCGAGCTCTGCTCAGAGCGGGAGAAGTCATTGGATGATTTCCACACTTAAAAAAAATTCCTAACTCCATGAGGCACTATAATTAAGGCTTCCGTTCTTCCTCCTAAGGTACGGAACACTAACGAAGAATAAAATGTGGTTAGTTGTTGGCTATGATTTTATAATTATTATGTCTAGATGGAGCATCTTCATATAAATCGTTTAGTAAGTATTGATTATAATTATTTGTTATTTTTGCATTATTTCTGACTGAGTATGTATTTTACTTTTTCTTTTATTTCTGTCTATTCACATAATAAAAGGGGTAATTGTAAACGCTATTTTGGTACCTACCTATCTATTTATTTATTCATTTAATTCAAACAACTTTTTAAACAACAAGTACTTAGAAAATAGAACAATAAAATAAAATATAAAACAACTATTTAAATTACAATTAATAAGAGACATATTTCGTGCAGGACTTTTCATACCTATTTAATAAAGATAATACACAGTCACACATTCATCTCATACATCCTGACAGTATTGTCTTCCATTCTACCGCAGACATATCAAAATCTGAGTACTTGTCTAGGAGAGCATTAAGCGCAGACAGTGTCCGAGGTATGCGTGATGTGGAGTGCGCGACTGTGCCACACGTAGGAACTGCCAGGAGCCGGTATTTCCTGCCACAGTGTAGTGTCGTTACATTAATAAATACATTCCGTACTTACTTTATCGTTAGTAAAACTTGTGTAAAGCAACAGACATGTAAAGCAACGATAGTAAGAAAGAACCAACAAAACATTGCAGAATGGATAAATCATCTTCCACATGGATAGAGTCGTCGTGGCCGCCGAGGCGCCTCGGACGGCAGAATCGCACTACAACACACTACGACTACACAGTTATACAACTCTGCTTGCTCTTGCCGGCAATGAAGGCGTGATGTTATGTTATATTAATAAACTGTTTTATTTACTTGAATGTTTTCTGTACAAGTAGTTCTATAATGGGTCGTAGCCTCGTAGAGCTACGAGTCGCTACGAGCCGCTACGAGCTGCTACGGCGTAGCACACAAACGAATCGAACGTAGCAATACTTTGATTGTGAATTTACCGTGAACATCTGGCCGGAATTGGTTTTAACAAACTTCAAAAAGAAAGAGGTTCTGTTATGGGGTGTGTTAGTGATGAGGAGTTGGAGACAAGGAATTTGAGGAGCTTGAGGATGAGGAGAAATGACAACCACACCATGCAATTGACAACTGAAAATATATTTTGTTTCATAAGTTTTTAAAATATGTACAAAACAAAAAGTTTATAAAAAAAGGTTCCATTGGGAACATCCGCCCATTTTTTTTTAAAAGTGGGATTCTTATAATTGTACTAGCTTTTTAAGCGGCCTCTTGAAAATGCCTGCTGCCGTAAGTACATCGGCCACTCTGGCCACTCCGTCCCTGCCACGGTAGACCTTTTCTATTCGGCCTTTAGGCCACACTCCTCGCGGCAGATTGTTATCAACAATGATCACCACGTCTCCAACTTTAATATCAGGCCGTTGTCCGGCACCTCTAGATAAGTGCAGTTGAGGCAAGTATTCTAATACCCAACGACGCCAGAATTGATCTGCCAGTTGGACGGCCTTCCGCCACGAAATTCTGCCACTCAGATCTCCTTCGCTCGAGTTGACCGGAATGTTTCTTCCAGAAGAGGTGCCGATTAAAAAATGGCTAGGTGTTAATGCCTCCGGGTAATCTGGATCGGGAGAAACGTGCGTGAGTGGTCTGCTGTTCACAATTGCTTCCGCTTCGACAAGAAGGGTTGTTAGGACCTCATCTGATGGAGACTTTTCTTTTAGTGTCACCTTTAGTACAGTCTTAATACTTCGCACCAAACGCTCCCATGCCCCCCGCCCATGAACGGCGCTGCCGGTGGGATAAAATTCCATTCAATGGCTTCATTTGTAGCGAAAGAGGAAACTTGGCTACCATACAATTTCTTCAGTTCACGATTTAGACCCACAAAGGCTGTCCCATTGTCGGAGTACATCTGGCGGGGGCAACCGCGCCTTGCGATAAATCTTCTCAAACTCATTACCGCCGCATCGGTGGAGAGGCTGTGAACAACTTCAAGATGGACTGCTCTGACGACTAAACAGGTGTAGAGAGCAACATATCGTTTCTCGTGTCTGCGCCCGATGGTAACTTGGATGGGGCCAAAGTAGTCCAGGCCTGTATAGGAGAACGGTCGTTCACTGTGAGCTAATCTTGCTGGTGGAAGTTTTCCCATTGGCGGGTTGAATGGCGTAGCCTTTCGCTGTCGACAGAATAGGCAATGGTTTGCTACTGACCGAACTGTGGTTCTTAAATGAATTATCCAGTAGACTTGACGAAGTTCATTCACAATTGTCTCTGTGTTAGCATGAGCGGCTTTCTGGTGGTAACGAAGCACTAAGAGGCGTACTGCCGGGTGTTTTCCATCTAATATAATTGGAGACTTGGCTTGACTCGAGACTCCAGAAGCAGCAGTGATCCGTCCTGATAACCGAAGTAGGTTGTCCTCTCCTATGGTAGGAGACAGGTTCAACAATCTGCTAGAGCGTGGCAGGGAGGTTGCTGTCTTTAGGCAAACTATCTCTGTTTCAAAGCAATCTATCTGGCTTTGCCATAGTATATGGTTCTCCGCTAATTGTAGGTCAACCGATGACAAGTCAAAAGGAGTTAGTTTTGTTTTACCTACTCTACGGCAAATGTTAAGAAGCTTGCGTGCAAACAAATGAGCTAGAGCAGTGGCTCGAACGAGACATAACCATCTACTGATGCGCAACGGGCTAGCTGAAACGGGAACTAAGAGATGAAATGGTTCATCAGATATTGCATTACATATGACTTTGTGCCTTGGTTTCAGCTCAGTCTGACCAGCCGTCGGCATTGTGATAATTGGTTCTACAGGCCACTGGTCTGATGATAATAAAAAATTAGGACCAGTAAACCAGCGTGACTCCATATTTAGCGGCTTTTTATCTATACGTGTCGCATCGTCAGCTACATTCATTTCGGTAGGAACCCAGTGCCATTCTCCGACACTAGAAAGCTCTAAAATTTCACCAATACGGTTGGCCACAAAGGGCTTGAATTTACGAGCGTCGTTTCGCACCCAATCTAAGACATTCATGGAGTCACACCAGAAAACTCGTTTATCTGGCTTAAACGTGTGAGCATTGCAGATGGTGTTGGCAAGTCGAGCGTCTACCAAGGCACCTTGAAGTTCTAACCGTGCTATGGAGGAGGGTTTTAATGGAGCTACTCTGACTTTACTACCGATCAGTACTACCGCAATGGTATTATTCGGGAATAGCAAACGCCAATACGCTACAGATGCATACGCAGATTCGCTAGCATCACAAAAGACATGAAGTTCTCTCTGCGCTACATCAAACTCGCTCAAATTATAACGACGAGGAATTTTTAAATTAGAAATGGAATTAAGGCAAACTTCGTGCCATTCTTTCCAAGCCGATGAGTCATCTTGAGTGAGTTGTTGGTCCCAATCGACTGCTTTACGCCATATATTTTGGAACATGATCTTTGCCCTCACCACAAGTGGGGCCAAAAAGCCTAGAGGATCATACACGCACATCAACAAAGAGAGAGCTTCACGCTTTGTAAAACTATCGGAAATGGATTTACCGATCAGGCCTTTAACTTCAAAACTAAGACAGTCCTCACCGGGCTGCCACACCAAACCAAGAGTTCTAACAGACTTAGCTATTTTACCCATATCAACATTTACATTATCTAAAGATGGATCTAATAGGTGCTCTTTTGGAATGAGAGCTAGGGCTGTCGGATCATTTGACACCCAAGATCTCATTTTAAAGTGAGCCTTTTTATGAATTTCTACAATATCAGCAGCAAGGCGCGCTGCTTTGGCTGCTGAATCTACCGAAACAATGCAATCATCCATATAATGGTTATGGAGTATAGCATCCACAGCTTCTGGGAAGTCGCTTATATACTCAGTGGCGTTTCTGTTCTTTATATATTGTGCCGTAAATGGGCTAGAAGCGGCACCGAATATCATTGACGACATCCTATATATTCGAATTGGTTCCTCGGGTGAATTTCGCCAAAGAAAGCGTTGGGCATCCCGATCTGCCTCGCGTATTTTCACCTGAGGAAACATTTCTTCTATGTCAGCAGAGAGCCCGACTTTGCCTTCGCGAAAGCGAAAGAGAATATCTATAATAGAGTTAAGTAAGTCAGGTCCAGTAAGAAGCATGGTATTTAAGCTCACACCGTTTGATTTGGCCGCCGCGTCGTAAACTATGCGCAGCTTGCGTGGCTTATTGGAATTAGTAACGCCAAAATGCGGTAAATACCAACATTTAGAGCTGGACGAATGGCTGCTTTCAGGACCTTCCGCATATTTTTTGTCAAACGTTGATTGCATGTTCAATTTATACAATTCAGCATAGGCGGGCTCTTTGAGCATTTTTCTCTCTAAGGTTTTGAACCTCGACATAGCTAGGCCAAAACTATCTGGAACTTTAAATTGCTCATCCTTCCAAGGAAGCGCAACTTCATATGTATCGTCAGGTAAATGACGGGTACTATCTTCTAGTATTTTGATGGCAAGAGAATCTAGTTTGTAATAAGACTGAATAAGTGCGTCAAGATCATTATACTCACTGGAAGTACTAACATGATTGATTGTGTCAATAGCCTTTGTTCTACTTGACTGAAAACCAAATAAAACCCAACCTAGACTCGTGTTAATTGCGACTGGTTGAGACTTGCTGCCTCTTCGAGTTGATTTAGGAATCGTAAGATGCCAGTTGTCGATGCCAATAATTACTTTAGGTTCGGCTTCCATATAGCAGAGAACGTCGCTTAAGTCGCGCAAGTGGGGGAACTGCTGGATACTTTCAGTTCGAACAGTCTGTTTGGATAACCCTAGACTATTGATTGCCCGAGCCTTACAAATGGTGAACGTTTCCGTACATTGTGAACCTTTGATATCAAAGTCGACGTACTGAACCTTTATGTCTTTTCCTAAACCACTGACACAGTCAAGCCTAACGTGTGATTCGGGCCCTGCGACACCAATTTGTTCACATAGTTGGGCATCAATGAACGTAGCAGTGGCGCCATCGTCTAACAAAGCAAACGTATCAACACTACATAGCGGTCCCGAAATCGTAACTGCAACGACTTTTAACAAAGGTCTCATATGGTTATAGTTTTCGTCAGATAAATTTGAAAAAGAGGAGGTATACGCTATTAATTCACCAGGTTCTTTACGCGGCACCTCACCCCACCTGGTATTTTCGCAGTTTAGTTCATTCACTAAAACTGTATGAGCTAATAAATTTATGTCATGCAAAAGTTTATGATGTCGGAATTTACACTCAGTCACATTGCAAACCTCTTTCTTATTTTTGCAAAACTTATAACTATGTGAACCTTTTTTAAGACATTTATGACATAACTTATTTTCTTTTACGAACTGCCATCGGTCACTAACTGACAATGTCATAAAACTATTACAGTCTACTAAATTATGTTTATGTTTACACATAGGACAGGGTTTTATTTCAATTTCATCTGAAATTTCTAGTTTTTTAGCCGAAAATTTAGGTGATGAGGTCTTGGAAGTATTTGGGGTACTATCTGAAAATGGGGCGGAATGTACCTTCTCGTACTTTTTAACAACAATTGAGGGTTCTGATACTAAACCAAACTTGAGTTGCTTTGCAACTTCACGAGTCAAAAATAAAACTAACAACTCGAGCATAGTCTTACCCTGTTGTGAGAAGTGAGCTACAGCAAAATCCGTCCATTTATTTCGTAGTAATGGGTTGAGTTTACCTAGAATAGTTTGAAATAACTCAGGAGAATCTAGGTAACTCTTCTGATCCAAGAGCCTCATAACTTCAACTGAATTTCTTACCTTGCAGGTGAATTTGTTGAGATCATTGCAATCTAAGGAACTTAACTTGGGCCACGACCGTACGGAAGCTATTTCCTGCAAAACAATAAATTTGGGGCGACCGAACCTAAGTTGCAATGCGTCCATTACCTCCACAGGATCACGCGCAGAAACTAGGAGCACCGCTACCGTTTCACGTGCTATTCCACGAAGTCCTAGGTTGATCCGTGTCAGGTTCTCAAATGCGGAGAAGGAAGACTTCGTGTCTTCGTAGACTCGCTTAAAGGCGAGCCAGTCCAATGGCTTGCTATCGAAGATAGGGAGGCGTCCAACGCCATTCTTGGGTTTTGAACCTCCACCGACATTCGCTAGCGACGACGTAATAGCCTGTGCTAATAAAGTTATATCAGAGGGTTGTTGTTTAATCTCTGAAGAATTAAAAGCAGGTTCTTGAGTGCTGTCAGGGATTGGAATCCGAGGCTGACTGCATGGAATAGCCTTTTCGGATGATACTAACCACTGTTGTACTTGCCTTTCTGATTCTATGGAGCTTCTGCGACTCCCTCGACTGTCGGCTTCTAAAGCTGCAAGCTGAGCCTTTAGGTCCAAGTTAGCAGCTTCTCGCTCCGATTTGGCTGCTGCTGCTGCCGCCGCCGCTGCCGCCGCCGCTGCCGCAGCCGCACGATCAGCCTCGGCGACCTTCCTAATGTGGGCCGCCTGTAAGGCCAACTTTTGGGCACGGATTGTCGCTGACGACCGTGACGTCCTGGAACTCGTCGTGGAGCGATCACCGCGCACTACTGGGGCTTCGCTCATGTTGCTTTGGTGGTTGCCTTCCTCCTCTCGAGCTTTCGCTTGGCTCCTTGTCTCCACCATACGAATTTTTAAAACTTATGTTTTGCTGGTTCGAAAAAAAAGTGGGAGAAGGACCAAATGTTAGTGATGAGGAGTTGGAGACAAGGAATTTGAGGAGCTTGAGGATGAGGAGAAATGACAACCACACCATGCAATTGACAACTGAAAATATATTTTGTTTCATAAGTTTTTAAAATATGTACAAAACAAAAAGTTTATAAAAAAAGGTTCCATTGGGAACAGGGTGGGTCAAAATAGGCTTTTTAAAATAAAAGTTTAATTGAACTAGAAGAACTTTTAATTAATAAAGAAAGTTAACAAAGAAAGCCTGTTGTCCGCGACGACGTTCAATTCCACACTGACTGTAAAAAGTATATTCCTAAGTTATTGCAATATGCTGAGTCAATGGAAAAACGTGTTATTTAATGTAAACGATGTTATTTAATATATAACAGCCCCCCGGATAAAATGGAGCATCTGGGAGGAAAAGATGCGAAATTGATATTAAAGTTTACGAGATGACTTGAACGTCGTTTCAGACTTACAAACAATATTAATTATAGCGATAGCACATAGTAAAATTGTAAATAGTAGTACATATAATCCTAAAACAAATTAATTACCCCAAATAAACATTAGTTACATTATTAATAATTAGCAGAGAAATATTAAGAACATTCAATTTGAATTCTAATTCATCTTAGATACTAAAAGGTTACGCTTAATTGGTGTTGGCCTTGACATTGATGCATAAGTCTCACCAGCCACGCCGTTTTCATTCAAGACAGATAATTCGATAGTAGGTTGATGAGTTTCAGTAACTTTCTTAGAATTACATTGGTTGAATATCTGTATGCAACAATGATCTGTCGATTTTGGACAAAAATATCTTCTGGAGTACCATGGAGCATTTTTATTTGGTTACAAGTTGTTTGACACTATGAGCATGGCAGTTGAGAGATTCTCATGCTCACTAAAATGTCTCGCTGATGGTGGCACGTGTTATTGGGTCATTTGGCTTCCTTCAAAATGGTTGAGCTGAGTGGGGCTGATGCACGCGTCATGTTCGTGAACGGGCGCCGTCAGTTGAGACTGGTCATCTCTTAGCTGCCAGTGACTTATTCAATTTCTATTTTTATTGTTACCATTATATTTAATTTTTATTACTTATCTTCATTGTGTTCACATAATAGAAGCAAAAAAAGAAATATGTAACGAAAATTCATGTAACTCAATACGATTTAAAAGAGTGTCCATGGAGTTTCTTGCACGTTCTTCTCCATAGAGACCTACTCTTTGGAACGTTCAATTTTGCTTCACTTTTCTTGGACTGACCGACATTTGACTATTCAAAAGTGCCTGTAACTGGTCTATTTGAAATAAACGTTTCTGATTTCTGATTCTATAAAGTAAATATACAAAGAATACAATGAAAAGTACATAGGAAAGAGACATGTAATGAATGCCATATTGTTGAAAATGATTAGGACTTTCAAGGCTATCTAAATCCTTTTCGAATGAATTTAAATGTAAACTAGCTTGTAATAGAGAATCCATATTATTTGCATCGTTTAATTTTAAATAAGGCAATCTGATAAGTGTTTTGTTGACTCTACTTTTATCACAACAATCATCGTCTACAAGATTTAAATTAGAAATAGTCTGTGAACTTATATTGAGAACGATATTTGATTGTGGCACGAATTGTAGAGTTTTATAGAAGGCTTTACAGGTTTTAGGTATGGACAGTACGCCCGTGCCAAACAAAGTTTCGTCAAAATTATTTCCATCATTCTCGCAAGAAATATGACACTTTCCTGACTCAGACAGAACGAAAATCCAATTATTATTATTTATTTTATGAAATACTTGTACTGAACCTTTTAGTAGCTTAATTTCACAAGAACTAGGTAACTTATTTACTACTTCTGTAATTAAGATAGTTTCACAAATTGGGTTAACGACACTTGAAAAAACACTTTATAACTCACACACATGGGATTTACCCGCAATCACTTTGCACTGATTTACACTACGCAACAATGAATAGAACATATGATCGACTGTTATTGCTAGGTAAGGATGAGTGGGAGCGATGAGTCCAAACGTATCAGGTTGCGATACGTCGTAAGGGACAGGCATTGGAATTACGCGGTACAAGGTATATGTCTGCGGAAGGACGAGCGGGATTTTAATGACGATAATTATTTTGTTATTATGAAAATAAGAAACGATTCTAGAAATATCGATTAGTTCGTGAATGTTTTGTAACGACAGGGATACCGGGAGTTCGTAATACCTTGGCATATTATTCCTATTTTGTTCAAGTTCGTTATATAATTGATGTGGACTAAGTATAGTCGGATGCAATACGTTCATCTTGCTGAATAAAATCGCATTATTGATATCTTCTATATCAAATGATAATGAAATAATGATACTTTCAAGAGCACTTAATAGTGAATTGATGTTTGACTTGATTTCTAACTTATCGTTGGAGTTGGAAATGAGTTGAAGTCCTCTATCAATGACCTCGAGATTCTTATTTAGACGTTTCTCATTTTCGTTTAATTTAGAGATAGAATTATTGAATGTAGTGATAGTTGACTTAATGACATGGATATTATCTCTCATTAAATGGGCTAATTGTTTTTCATCTGTTTGTACTTGGTCGATCGCATCGGAAAATTTGAGAGCATCCTCTGCATCCAGAGTGCCGAAAAAAGTTTTTAATAAAGATCCGCCAGCGTCTACGAGGCCGCGTTTGTATCTTTTATTACTATTAACCAAGTACGAGACAGAGAAATACTTTTTAACGTTATTATCGTGTTGATTTTGTAATGCTGATAAGGCATTTAAACAATCCTGTTGGATTTTAGAAGAACTATAATCTTTGCAATAATAATTATTGACCCTAGAAAATAACGATTCTACGATAGTGAAGTGAGAATGTATTCTACTAATATCTAGGTAAGTTATGACGTTCCAGTTATCGTTGGTGAATTTCAGATTGTTAACTTTAACAAAACATAGGCCTGGACTCGTAGTTATAGGCGTAACGATCTGATGACACGAAGTTGATGAACCAAAGTGCCTGCAAAGATAAGGTCAAGTTATAGCATCATCTGACGCCAGCTTTATTTCGTCGTAATGATGACGTACGTGTCTACGATTTATTAATAAGGTGACGGTGTGATTACCGTTTATTTTGACAATTTTAAAAGGGCCTTTCCATACAGGGGATAAGGCTTTGTTTTGTTTGTGGTGACACTTGAGGTAGACTGAGTCACCAATGTTATACGTAACAGGCTGCATGAGAATCGTAAAGGCGTTTAGACCTTTCTTTAGATAATTGAATGTTTTGTAGTGCTTTTTGCCTACTATAATATAATCTATGATTTAATAATCTGACGTAATCCGTATAAGTGTTATTCTCTAAAGTATCTATAGATTTAGGAATATGTGGCTTGGAGCCGAATAGCAATTCGAATGGTGAATAATTAGTAGTTGAATGAACATTAGAATTGTAGCAAAACATGGCTGTATAAGTCCCAAGTATGGGCATTTTCGTTCACAAATGGCCTTAAATATTCTTTAAGGGTGGCATGACTCCTCTCTAGGGCGCCACAAGTTTGAGGATGATAAGGCGAGGCTAGAATGTGTTTCATACCGAATAATTTTGTAAGTTGTTTAATGACCTTGGAAGTAAAATTAGTGCCTTGATCCGTGATGATCATTTTAGGGATTCCGAGATGAGATATAAAGTGAACTATTTCTTAGCGGTTTCATCCGATGAGCAGGTTAACAAGGGATAGGCTTGCGAGTATTTTGTAAGATCATCCTGAATGGTAAGAATAAATTTGTATTTAAATTCGTAGGTCTCGGGGAGAGGACCAACAATATCAAGGAATATTTTTTCAAGTGGTTTTGTTGCAGTGGAGGTAATGATCATAGGCGCACGATGAATTTGACGTAGGGGTTTATTAATCTGGCAGGATTTGCAGTTTTTTTATGTAATCTTCGATGTCTTGCCGCATATTTTTCCACCAGTACATGGTCTTTATCCTTTCAAACATACGTGATACGCCAGGGTGACCAGCCGTCGGTAGATCATGATTGTTACGAAGTATCTTTTTGACTTCCTTAGGTGTGGGTAATAGAATAGAGTTTCTATAGATATTTACTTTAATGCCAGTATCATGGAATACGTAGCCTATAATATTGTAGATTTTCGTATAAGAAAGCTTGGTGAATGGGTTGGAGAAGTCTGAAATCGCAACTTCTTTCTCCTCTAAATACCAATATTTAACCATATATCTATATTCGACTAATAGTCTAAAAATATCCTTATACGACATTTCATCGTAGTGATGAACGCGCACGAATAAATGTGTGAACAAATGCTTATCGTTAGAAGTGCTGTATATGGTATAAAGTTCACGTTCAATGTCACGAACGCTAGGTTGACTTGTAGATAAGTCTATAATGTCTTTGCAATAAGGAACAGAATCGTCCAAATCGATTGAGGTAGGATATGCAATTAACTTGCACTTGGCCTTTAATAATGATTCGTTGTATTCTTGAATGGTGGTATCAAAACCAAAGTTAGGCTGTTTAGATTGTTTTAAGTATTTTTCGTAAGTATCTGACGAGCATGGCGAAGGATTATCGGAGGGTGAGCTTGGAGGATGAGAGTCCATAGGATTCGGAATATTTGAGTTCGATGACTCGTCTTCGATAGCGCATACCGGGCGATTTAGATTATTATCAGGATCTTGTAATGGGAAACGCGACAGAGCGTCCGCGTTGCAGTTTAATTTGCCTTGTTTATGAACTATTTCGTAGTTATACTCTTCTAATTTTAGGCGCCAACGTATTAGTCTAGAACCAGGGTCTTTGACGTTTAATAGCCAAACTAAGGGCTTGTGATCAGTGACGATTTTGAACCTATAACCGAACAGATAGGGACGAAACGTTTTAACAGCGAAAAGGATAGCTAAGAGCTCTTTCTCGGTTGTTGAGTAGTTGCCCTCAGCTCTGTTTAATGTTCGCGATGCGTATGCGATAGGCTTATCCTTGCCTATTTTGCCTTGAGATAGTATAGCGCCTACGGCGTAGTTAAAAGCATCGGTAGTCAGCAGAAACGGCTGAGAAAAATCTGGATATTGTAATAGGGGCGCCGTTGTTAATTTATGTCCTTTTTTAATAGGGAAGTTAAAGATTTTGTAATCTTGGAAAAGTTTTCAATGAATCGCCTATAATAGCCAACTAGCACTAGGAAAGATTTTATATCTTTCGAATTTTTAGGAGTTGGAAATTGAGTGACGGCCTTGATTTTATCTGGATTGGGACAAACACCTTTATCGGTAATTATATGACCTAAATAAGCTACTTCGCGTCGTAAGAACTCGCATTTTGCGGGCTGTAATTTGAGATTGTATTCACGAAATCTATCGAAGATTAGTTTGAGTTTATCGATATGGGTTTAAAGATTTTGTCTATATATAATGCAGTTATCTAAATAGAATTAACAGTGAAGGCCTTGAAGGCCAGAGAGCACAGTATTCATAAGTTCTTGGAACGTAGCCGGACCATTTTTTAATCCGAAGGGCATTCTTGTGAATTCATAGTGCCCGGATATTTCGTTACCTACAACGGTGAAGCCGGTTTTGGATGCGTCCTTAGGATTTAATTATAATTGATGAAAGCCACTTACGAGGTCCAGAGTGCTAAAATATTTTGAGTGGCTTTGCTGGTCTAGGATATCTGTGATCAAAGGTATAGGATAAACTTCGGTGACTGTCACGTCATTTAATTTCCTATAGTCAATGACTAACCTCCATTTCTGTTTACCCGTAGAGTCTACTTTCTTGGGCACTACCCAGATCGGGGCGCTCCAGGGTGACTTGGAAGGACAATGATATCTTGGTCTAGCATATTTTTGATTTGGGATTCGACTTCACCTTTGTGGCACTCGGGAAAACGATAGGATTTTACATGAATCGGAGCAGCGTTACCGGTATTTATTGAATGCTCAATAGCATTAGTATGTGTCAAAGGCTCGCCCTCGAGATAGAAAATATCGGTATAATCTGAACAACACTCTAAGAGCATTATTGTCTCTTCAGGATTGAGGTGTTCAGTACTAATGAGATCTAGGACCTGTTGCGATCTATCATTTGAGATATTGAAAAGATTATTTATGTTTTGGTAATCGTCATTACTAAGAGACGCGGATGATACAACTTCGGGCTCATATGGAAGTAAATTAAAACTTAACTTTCTTAGTTACTTAATTACTAGTGCGCCTCACCATCAAAGATTGCATCGCTACTTACCATCAGGTGGGATCGCAGTCAAGCACTAGTTTATCAGAATTAAAAAAAAAAACAAAAATGAACGTAGTAATATTTAAATACGATTTCCG
Source organism: Mythimna ferrago (assembly GCA_910589285.2). Classification (NCBI taxonomy): domain Eukaryota; kingdom Metazoa; phylum Arthropoda; class Insecta; order Lepidoptera; family Noctuidae; genus Mythimna; species Mythimna ferrago. Next base: position 13,787,272 of record OU342700.1, read on the forward strand.
ACTTGGTAGTATTGAGCACCGAGATATTGAAACAGTGGTTAGGTTTAACTGTAACAATACAGTTTGCTAAGTAGACTCCCTCTGAGTATATATGATCAAGGACTAGAGCATCTTTCATATGTTTTAGCTCCTCTAACGGATTTGAAATAGGACATTCAACTATTATCTCAGAGCGAGGTGGAATGGTGTAGACAATTCGTCTAAAATTTAACGGTATGACATGACTTCCAATGAGCAATGCGGTTTGAGAATACTTAACATCACACTCGAGTTTTTGCAGGAAGTCATTACCTAAAATACCATCGTAATCAAGCCGTACTTTATCACTGACGGCGTGGAAAGTGTGACTAAAACAGAGATTAGAATTTGGAGGACAAGTATATTTGAAATCTATAGTGAACGACCCTAAAGTTTCATAACAGGAGTCGTCTTCACTCAGGCCCGTTTTTTTTTTTTTTTTTTTTCGATGGGAAAAATCATCTTATGACAACCCCCGCTCTTGGGCGGAGCGGGAGATAGTGTCAGACTCTTACTGACTAAAAAACCCATCCCGTTCCTTCAAGCCTTCATACCGGGGCTCGAGCGCCCTTTCGGATAACCCTGGCCCCAGTAGGCTTCGACCCGGCTGGGGCCCTGCTGTTGCTGACAACTCCTTGAGGCGCGCGGGAACAGCGCGCGCCGTCGACGACTTGGGCTTGGTCCGGACGGTTACCGGACGGCCGGACAGCGAGCTACCCATTGCTCACTGTCCGCAAGCCCGCGCCTACGGTGGCTGGAAATCGGGATCGGAATCCTGGCGGCGGCGGCGAGAGCGCCGTTGCCTGATGCGGTCGGCCTCCTCCTTAGCGAGCATTACTGCTTCGCAGAAGTCGGCGACCGCCTGCCACTCCTCCTCGCTCCGGACCATGGCCTCGACCAAATTTGCAATGTTTAGTCATTTTCGCAGAAACGTTGAGGGTAAAGTTTCATATCTTTTCTTCCTCGATGGCTATATTTATAGCCTCATTAAGATTTTTTGGATTACGGCACCTCACCATGTTGCTAAGCCCTGGATTTAGACCAAAGTTGAAAGTGTAGAGGGCAAGATCCTCTGTCATAGCAATCCTTCCTGGTAAATCTTTCTTAGAAGTAGCAGAGTTATGTATCTCGGTTTGCATGTCTGTTAAGCATGTTTCTAAACGTAACGCGAATTGTGATACTGATTCGTTGGGCTGCTGTTTACATGACTGCAGCTCAAAGAATAGGTGGCTATAATGTTTCCGTTCTCCAAAATTTTGATGCAGGAATGATTGCAATGATTTGAAATCTTCAAAGATTTTATTTAAACAGGCTATTTGAGCCTTGTCTTGTAATTTGGATAAAATGTATTTTAAGATTAACCTTTTTTGGCGCATTTAGGCAGTTTGTTAAGAATGCAGGTAAAGTTACACGATCTCCTCGGTATATATCGATAAAATCACATAAAATTGTAAGAGGATATTGTTCACTGAGAGACACTTCGGTCTTGGACATTTTGAAAGATTTAGATGTAGGATTAGATAGAAATTAAATCACAATAGGGGTTGTAAGATATCGAACTTTAAATAATAAGATTTGGTAAGTTTGTTTTACAGATTTGAATTAAGATAATGATTTTGAAATTGTAGGATTTGGAATTATCTGAAATAGAAATAGGATTAGCAATAACAAGCGATAAGATATTCTACTCACAGCAGCACGGCGAGTAGGAGTGTGGCGCACATCGCAGACTTCGTAGAGATGAGCAGGTAAGTTGAACACACCAGGCACCGGACCAGCGACGGCAGCAAGACCAGATGGCGGTGGAGTTCGTGTGGTGAGTAGCTCCGGGACAGGACACGCCGCAGCACGTCAGCGAGAGCGGGAGAGGTGTCAGCGACGCGGTAGGTCAGCATTGATGAGCTGACGAGACTCAACTTCCCGGTCGGGTAAGTTCAAGAACTAGAGTTCGATGTGAAGGAGTCACGACACTGTTCGAGTCAGAGTTCAGAGACTTTCACGTGATATTACGGCACAGCGATCCGGAACAACCAGAATTCAGGGACTTCGCGATGTCGATATAATCACTTCACACAAAGAGTTTGTAGACACAGATTTTGAGACACAGAGTTTGTAAGCACAGAGTACCTAAGTGCTTACAGCACAGAGTTTGTACTGAGTTTGTAGTAGATACAGAGTTCAAACTATCACTCGCGTAACACGTAATAGAGTACCAGCACAATCGATACTGGTATACCACTTCTGACACCACTGTTACGGGGTGGGTCAAAATATGCTTTTTTTAAAATAAAAGTTTAATTGAACTTGAAGAACTTTTAATTAATAAAGAAAGTTTACAAAGAAAGCCTATTGTCCGCGACGACGTTCAATTCCACACTGACTGTAAAAAGTATATTCCTAAATTATTGCAATATGCTGAGTCAATGGAAAAACGTGGGATACACGTGTTGTAGCGTCAGCTGGTAATTATTATATTCTTAATGATGTTATTTAATATATAACAGTTCTAATAGAACCTCCTTCTTTATGTTCAGCTGAATGTATTTTTTTTTTTGTAATGTATAGGCTCGCATTTGACCACTATCTCACCTGATGGTAAGCGATGATGTGGCCGACGATGGAACACGCTTGCCTAGAAGCAATCTATTCACTCGTGACTTAAGGCGTATAGTCCCTTGAACCATCTGACCGAAATTATGTGAACGCAACTCTCGCACTCGCCTAGGCGACAGTACGCAAATCTGTGCATTTATTTGCGGCCAGCAGCGCCCGGAAAGCGCTTTAAATCCATTTTCTCTGCGAGATATTGATTGATTTACATATGCAATGTTCACTTTGAAGGATATTTAACCACCAAATTTTATGTGTAAAAATGTTTCTAAAGGTCCAAGCCGTTTCGAAGGAGTAGGGAAAAGTTGCGAAAAGCTGCGAAATTGCTAAATATTTTTTTTTTGTCAAAAGTATTAATTGCACGAAAAAATCAAATGTTGATATTATTGTTCATGAATCTGTAGCGACATCTATGGCGCCACATAAGAACTACGAAGAAAGTACGAAATCCTGCATCGCGCATTCACAGTTCTCCGCGCGATTTGAACATATACGACAGCCCGAAATCATCTATCGGGCAGTAGCCCACCAGACTATAACACCTGTCTGGTCGGAGGATCCTCCCTTTTCAACGGAGGTTTGCGGGACTTTACTCTCTGTTCCGCATACCTCCAAACTGGTGACCCTCGACAAAGAACGTGAGCGCAGCCTTCGTGCAGCTACTACTTCGTGACGTCATCATCACTTCCTCAAGCTTTCGAGCAGCGAGCCATACAGCCAGCACCCACGGCTATAGAGGGTATCCTGACCACCAGCATGCCTACCTGGTCATACCTGGTCATCACCTTCAGCCTCATCAGCGACCTTGGCTTGGCATACCGCACCTTCGGCCAGTCACATGAAGAGCTATGAAGAACCTCTCCTGGTCGACGCCAGCAGTCAAGCCCTACGTCACACAGCACCGCTTCGACTCACTGGAGCCAGCAGCACTACTCCGACTCACTGGAGCCTGCAGCACCACCCCGACTCACTGGGGCATCATCCCGACTCACTGGGACATCATCACCCCGACTCACTGGGGCAACATCCCGACTCACTGGGTCATCATCACCCCGACTCACTGGGGCATTATCCCGACTCACTGGGATAGCAAACACCCCGACTCACTGGGGCATCACCGCAGACAGTTCCGACTCACCGAGAACTATGCGGCATCGGTTCCGACCCACTGGAACCAACCTATCACTGGCCTGGCACGCATCATGAAGCATCAAAGAACCATCGATCTCCGATCTCCGGAGGGGAGTGATGTAGCGACATCTATGGCGCCATATAAGAACTACGAAGAAAGTACGAAATCCTGCATCGCGCATTCACAGTTCTCCGCGCGATTTGAACATATGCTACTGCCCGATAATAAACATATACTTTTTTCAAACCAATTGACCTAGCCGTTACGGAGGAGTAGGCCTCAGAAAATCACTGTTTTATGGCACTTTTCGGGCGCTTGGCCCTTAAAGATCCCTAGGTTGTAGCTATCAGGAAACACAGACTCTGGCAGGGAATTTCACTCCTTAGCTGTACGTAAAATGATTAAGAGAAGATACTATTTTTATAAGGCTTGTAGCGACATCTATGGCGCCACATAAGAACATCGAAGGAAGTACGAAATCCTGCATCGTGCAATCAAAGTTCTCCGCGCGATTTGAACATATACGACAGCCCGAAATCATCTATCGGGCAGTTGCCCACCAGACTATAACACCTGTCTGGTCGGAGGATCCTCCCTTTTCAATGGAGGCATGTGGGACTTTACTCTCTGTTCCGCATACCTCCAAAGGCTCACTGATATATCTCGGTCACTAAAATTGTGGACCGATTTGAATTTTTCTTTTTCTTATTGAAATGTTATGTTTTCGAGTTGGTCCCATAGAAATATTGTTATGATCTGACGATGAACTTTGAAGATATGGAACAGAACTCTTCATGGGTTCACATAAGAACTGTCGTAACAAGTAAAATTGCTTTGTTCATACATGAAATGTAGTCGATGACTGACTGAAGAAAAAAAGGGAAGGGGATACATCAAACTGATCCGATGATGAAGCCGGAAGGTAGGCACCGGCACTCTGTCAGTGTAATCTAACCGTGTTTGGGATTATTAGAATTGTTATGAGATGTACTCTGGCTATAGCCATGGTACCGTATAAGGTACCGAGCTAATCTGATGATGGAAGGTGGGCACAAAAACTTGCCTTGGATTATTGGAATTTTCATGCAATGTTTTAATGATTGAATTCTATAAGTACCTTAATATGGAACTTGCACACTTTAAGTTTGACTGAGGGGTACTTTTTAGCTGTAGAATATTTTTTTTTATTTACAGAAAAAAAATGCAACCCATTTCACTGATGAAAAAATACTAAAAAATGCAGTTAAATGAAGTTAGTAAATAACGAAGAGACAAAACTATTAGAAACTATACTATATTTAGAAACAACGACTTCCGAAAGAAAAGTTAATTTGTACTTTTTAGAGTTTTTAGGGTTCCGTACCTCAAAAGGAAAAAACGGAACCCTTATAGTGGCTTTGTTGTCCGTCGGTCTGTCTGTCTGTCTGTCAGTCTATCTGTCTTTTAAGAGTTTTTGTCTCAAGAGCGCGTGGAGGTATCGAGTTGAAATTAAAACCATATACTCACATCTGCAGTCCTTCAAAAAATCAAATTTCTAAATATCGAAAAAAAAAAAAGATACGGCCGCTTATGTCGCAAAAAACGTGTATTTTGACACTCGCAAAGGAATCTAAATTCATAGAGTACTACCCGTTGACCTAGAATCCTGAAATTTGGCATGAAGCAGTCTCATAGCACAAGTATAGTAAAATATCTGAAAACTGTTTTGTAAACACGAAATTCTTATAAACTCACCGGTCATGTGTTGATGTTTACTGTATTAGAGTAAGATCCCAGGGCCTCCAGACGTCACGTATTTTCTGACGAACGAAATGTGGACGATTGAGTACTGTTAGTATGTACTAAGAACGCATGCCTACCTGCTAGCTTGCTTAGACGACCAATTTTCAGGTATCATGTAATCAAGGTACATAAAATCATTAGGTACTTACTTCACGTAAATTCTCCAAGCTCATTTTTACGTATATTTTAGGCAATATCTTTAAAATCAAGTCGCCTTTCCTTTGATTCCTTGGGCCATATTGTTTTACAGAAGCTTTAAAGCTCCCAAAATATTGACATAACTTCACGTAAAATTCTCATGTTTGATTTTTATATGTTCACAAGTGTGAAATTTCACTAAAAGTGACAAATATCTCCACTTCATGTATTTCTAGGTGGTTATAAAAAAAAAAAACCACGAAAGCTAACCTATCCTTGTCGGGGTACCAAACTTTAGATTTATTAGAAATTTAAATTTCATAATTGCAATTCACGTGTTTTAGTCGAACAAAGAATCAGTATTGTAATCTGCAGACTAATGGCCAATCATACGGTATGCTTGGCCATTAGTCTGCAGATTACCCTACTCATTAGGAAGTCTACATATCTAGTTATATAACAACTTAAACATTTTTTTTTGACCTCGCCGACTCTACGTCTACTGACTCTTTTCTACGTTATATTAAAATTTGTGCTACATCTCTTTTGGTGTCCGAGTTTGGTGTTTATCCCAGGATAAAAAGTATCCTATGCGTTATTCTAGGACATGGTCTAGCCGTGTACCAAGTTTCATCGAAATCCGTTCAGTAGTTTTTGCGTGAAAGAGTAACAAACATCCATACATCCATACATATTAACTTTCATATTTACGAGTATAATATTAGTAGGATATACGGTACATACACCAACATATTTTTTTTACAATTTTTGTCTGTCTGTTTGTTCCAGCTAATCTCTGAAATGGCTGGACCGATTTTGACGGGACTTTTTTGTCAGGTAGCTGATGTAATAAGGAGTAACTTAGGCTACTTTTATTTTAGAAAAAAAGAATTCAAAATCCTGTAGTCCACACGAACGCGGTCGCGTGCATCTATACATACATATAAATAAAATTGGAGTGTCTGTTTGTAATACTGAAATAACCGCTTTTTACTAAATGCATATGAATCTAAATACGGTACATACACCAAAATCACAATTTTTACAATTTTTGTCTGTCTGTCTGTTTGTTCCGGCTAATCTCTGAAATGGGTTTACTATGCCGAATCGAATGCCAAATGGTCGAACATCAATTAATCGAACACTTTAAATCGAACACCTAAATACTCGATCGTTCATAATATGGAATGGTTAATAAATCGAACACTCAATACGTCGAGAACTCAAAATATCGACTGTTTGATCGAGAGGCCAATGCACCACACATTCACCCGGAGGACATGGTGAAGCATATGGTGGAGGTGTGCTCCGCTTGAATGGAGCACCGCCATGTCCTCGTGAGGGTGATCGCCGGCAACAACCTCTTGCGCCGATCCCTGGTACAGGCCGCAGCTGTGCGTTTGAGGGAACGGGCTTTCTCACACCCCCCGTTAACGGCGCGTAGTTTTCTACGTGTGCCGTCGGCTGGGGAGTGAGGAAGCCCGTTCCCTCACACGTGCAGCCACGGCCAAGACACGCGCGTACAGAAGCACCATATGCTTTACCATGTCCTCCGGGTGAATGTGTGATGCACTGGCCGCTCGATCAAACATTCGATATTTTGAACACTCGACGTATTGAGTGTTCGATTTATTAACCATTCGATATTATGAACGATCGAGTATTTAGGTGTTCGATTAATTGATGTTCGACTATTTGGCATTCGATTCGGCATAGTACACCCTCTGAAATGACTGGACCGATTTTGACGGGACTTTTATTGGCAGGTAGCTGATGTAATAAGGAGTAACTTAGGCTACTTTTATTTTAGAAATAATGAATTCAAAATCCTGTAGTCCACACGAACGAAGTCGCGGGCACAGCTAGTGTATATAATTTGAATCCAATCCGTCCAATAAATTCGGAGGCTGTGACAGACGGACATACAACAAACTTATGTATGGCTTGTGTGTGGCAGACTTCTACTGACTACAACCAACGTGTGTCCCTGCAGTTATCCTACGCGCTCCAGGGCTCTGGTAACTAACTCTTTGGAACAATCCCGCAGCCCTAGCAAGCGTTGGCCCAAGTGGGCCCGGTTCATTTTGCTCGTTTTGTCCATACGACCCGCGACGACAGCTGAGGCATAAGGATTTCCTCTCCTTCATGATCTCCGCCACCACCTTCGCTTGCATTACTACTTCGCAGGAACTGACTGCTTCCTATCCTTCTCGCTCCTTACCACCACCACCACCACTATCAGCCGCCTGCACCAAGACCAGGCGCTAGAGATCGCCGCCAACAATCACCTCCACGAGGGCACTTAGTCCTCCACCCAAGTGGGGCAGACTTCCTCCGCATGGTCCACCATGTCTTTTGAGTGATTAGCATAATATTGACTCCTGGACGTTTCTTCTGTACGAATCCAAAACAGATACTTCCTGAAACACCTATGACCAGTGAATATGTGTCTATGTGTATCTTCCTGCCCTAGTCCCGTTGTATTTGGGGTCGGCGCCACACGTTTTTTTCTTCCATTCTGTCCTGTCACTCGTCACGCTATCACTAACTATACGTGTGTCAGGCGAAAAGTGAACATACCTTAGCGTCTTTACAACCACTCCTAAAAGATATATACCGCCGTAATTGTGGCGTGCTCAAGGTTCGAACCTTACCGGGGCCAGGGTTAGTTTCGAAAGACAGCTCGAGCCCCGGTATGAAGGCTTGAAGGAACGGGGTGGGTTTTTAGTCAGTAAGAGTTTGACACTATCTCCCGCTCCACCCAAGAGCGGGGCTGTCATTGATGATTTTCCCACCAAAAAGGTTCGAACCTTAAAATCTTGTTTTTATACCAGAATAGCTACAAAATCCCAAATAACTCTTATCTCAGACTGAATTAGTTGGAGCCATTTTATCGGATTTCAGTTTCCGTACAATTATGGTATTATTAGGGTTGGCCCACACCGAGAAGCGACGCCGTATGAAGCTGCGCGCTTTTTAAGATAGCCATATGAAATAGAACTTTATTTAACACTCTAAAAGGTACACATTTCTATGAGAATTCTACAACAGAAAAAATCCCAACCTACAGTGCCATACATTTTGCAAGTTTCAAATTTATTTGCGTTGTGTGTATGTTAGTTTGTTCAGGCCAGATCTTGCAAGTTGAGTGAGAACCATTTCCTCTCATCCCTCGGAGTTTAATCTTCACAAGTTGGTTCACTTCCAATAACAATGCTTTTTTTATGGAAAGCATGACCTGACGCGGCATCCAGATAAAAGAAATCTTCAGCGGTGACGGTAGCAATGATTTTTGTACTTATATTTTTTTGTTTGTTTTATTCACCTGCTGCTTCACATTGCACCTTACGCCGTTACCTATGATGCGTTTTACCCCGCGCTATGCAGTGCGAAATAACTGGCCACTTCCACGACGCCGTCGCGTCGCATTGCGTCTCGGTGTGAGCTGCCCCTAACGTTAGTGTGATAATTCTATCGTATATAGGTATATAACTGGTGGTATCGAAAAGTTATTTTGAATCTCTTTTTATTATTGTACTTATTACTCTTAGAGGGTTTGATCAGTATTACCTTGGAGTTTTATATCTAAGAGGCTCATGACGGTACTGTATCAGTCTTTTGCTCACGGCTTCGCTTGCATCAATGTACATTTCTAGAAAATAGATATTTTTTCGGTATTCATGGTACCTTATGTTTATTTCTGTATCGCTTATTTTAAGAAGGAATTTTTAAGTAACCTTCGATTTAATACTCTCCCGCGATTCCTGTACTCTCATAATGTATATACGAAATGTCAGCGTAACAAACTTTAAGACTTAAAGTGCGAATGAGAGTATGTTTGTTCATGTACATCGACGCAAGTGACGTCTTCATGACAGAAAAGATTTGGATGAAACCTAGCATACGGCCAGACCATGTCGTGCAATAGAACCCACTTACTTAGTTAACTTAGTTTATTACTATATTAATAATAAATTATGTTTAAATTGTTTTAATCAAATTTGCAAACTAAGGACACAGGAAGTAGGTACACGATAAAACAAATAGCGAAAAAAATACAGTAAATTTTATTTTTGACGGAAACAAGTGATAAGCATATGAGTGTTCGGAATAAAATAAAGATAAAATGTTTTATCTTTATTTTACCCACATTTTTTTGATAGGTTTTACCCACGACGTGACGGAAATAAGTACAAGGCACTAACCAACACTTTGCTTTAATATTCTCCGTGCTGTGACCGGGAGTAGACGTCTCATCTGCTGGAACAACTTTGCCTGAAGAAGAAAATGCATTGTACGCGTGTTTTAACGTTGATATTATTACTATTCGTTGGGCTGGTACATTCTTTTTCCTGGGGTAAGTCAAAGTTTGTTCTTTAATTCTAAGTCAGACGGATAAATTATCACGGCTTAACAGAACTATTATCAATTTACTTTCAAAAGTTATCAGTAAAACTACATATTCTGCAATATTTGTCGGCTTTTAGTATCGGTATAAAGAAAATAAAATTCTGATCATAAGGTTTCAGGAAAAAAATCTTCTATTTTAAAACTACCTAGTCACAATTTTATAAGCACAAATATTTTTTTGCCATCTAGAATAGCAATCCTTGAGAAAAACATTAGTTTGGTTGCGAAGACCTTTTTTTTTTATGGTGGGAAAAATCATGCATTGACATCCCCCGCCCTTGGGCGGAGCAGGAGATAGTGTCAGACTCTTACTGACTAAAAACCCACCCCGTTCCTTCAAGCCTTCATACCGGGGCTCGAGCGCCCTTTCGGATAACCCTGGCCCGGTTGCGAAGACCTGGGAACGGTGGAATGTCCGTCCTCGCACAGTTTCATTGTATTTTATTTAATATATAAGGGCCTGTCCGCACAGCGGTATTTCACCGCGTGGAAAATATTCGCGCGGATTGATTTCCACACCGCACCGCGTCAAATCTGCAAGATATCACAGAATTTTTTATCGCGCGTTTTTTTTATCGCCTGTGTGGAAACTTCCATAAGATTCAAAGTGTTACAGAATAACGAAAAAAAAACCGCGCGGTGAAATACCGCTGTGCGGACAGGCCCTAACTCCTTCTCTTTCTCAGAGAATTATACCAGTTATTGTATAACGTAGGTATATGTTTAGAACGCTGAGCTTTTTCGAACTACAAAGTTATGTTTGCCCTTCAACCCGGAATCAGAAAATCATAGGCCATGTGGTTGATGAGAGACCATCTTGGTGCAAGGATTTTTTTTTATCTTTATGCACAAATTAACGATGATAAACCAAAGTATGCCTGTACGCTTTGGGATCGTCCATTACCTATTCGCGTAAGGTTTAAAAGGGCTTATTTTTTGAAGTGGAATGTCATCCTATATTCAGTCATTCATGACTTCTCCCGCTCTGGGTTGAGCGTGTCAAGCGTGACAGACTTTTACTGATTAAAACCTTCCTTTCAGTTTCCCTTTGCGTTTTATCACTATGGTGACGTAGGTACACAACGTAGTACATATGACATTTATTTCTTTGTTGATCTTGCGATTCCTAAACTGGAAAACGACAAATGACCTTAACTTGCTGTTCCCATGTAACGTTTCTCCGGTCGCCGTGACAGCCACCCGGCTCTGTTTTGCCAGTTGTCAACAAGTCTGTGACTTTGGTGAAGAAACCTCACTACGTATCTGTCACGTACTTTTCAAATCCCATTCCCTCCTTTTTTTTCGATGGGAAAATCATCTTATGACAACCCCCGCTCTTGGGCGGAGCGGAAGATAGTGTCAGACTCCTACTGACTAAAAAACCCATCCCGTTCCTTCAAGCCTTCATACCGGGGCTCGAGCGCCCTTTCGGATAACCTTGGCCCCAGTAGGCTTCGACCCGGCTGGGCCCCTGCTGTTGCTGACAACTCCTTGAGGCGCGCGGGAACAGCGCGCGCCGTCGACGACTTGGGCTTGGTCCGGACGGTTACCGGACGGCCGGACAGCGAGCTACCCATTGCTCACTGTCCGCAAGCTCGCGCCTACGGTGGCTGGAAATCGGGATCGGAATCCCGGCGGCGGCGAGAGCGCCGTTGCCTGATGCGGTCGGCCTCCTCCTTTGCGAGCATTACTGCTTCGCAGAAGTCGGTGACCGCCTGCCACTCCTCCTCGCTCCGGACTATGGCCTCGACCAAGGCCCGGCGCGAGAGGTCTCCGCCACCGATCACCCCCACGAAGGCACGGCGATGCTCCGCCCAAGCAGGGCACACCGCGATTGTGTGCTCCACCGTGTCCTCCGGGCGTTCCGCACAGTGGCGACATCTCATTCCCCCTCGCGATCCAGAGGGAACGGATTAAAAAGTTGCTAAAATATATCATGTGATTAACGGACCTCACTGGGCATTTTTTAGGGTTCCGTAGTCAAATAGGAACCCTTATAGTTTCGCCATGTCTGTCTGTCCGTCTGTCCGTCCTCGCTTAATCTCTGTGACCGTTAGCACTAGAAAGCTGTTTGGAACCAATATGTATGTCAATCACGCCTACAAAGTGGTAAAATAAAAAATTGGAAAAAAATGTTTTATTAGGGTAGCCCCCCTATATGTAAAGTGGGAAGTGATTTTTTTTTTAATTTCAACCCTAACGTGTGATACATTGTTGGATAGGTATTGAAAAATGAATAGGGGTTTACTGAAATCATTTTTTGATAATGTCAATCATTTCGGAAATAATCGCTCCAAAAGTAAAAAATAATGTGTCCCCCCCCTCTAACTTTTAAACCATAAGTTTAGAAAATATGAAAAAAATCAGAAAAGTAGAACCTTATAAGGACTTTCTAGGAAAATTATTTTGAACTTGATGGAAAGAACAGTTTATGTACAAAAAAGACAAAAGGGTTGTACAAAATAATTTCTGGACTAAGTTTGTAGGCAAGCATGTTTTTTAAACTCATAAGTGGGTACACTTATTGTGACGGACGGGAAACTACGGAACCCTAAACTGAGCGTGGCCCGACACGCTCTTGGCCGGTTTTTTTTCCAGTTAACTTTAGGGTAATGAAGAGAAAAAATATGTTTTAGGTTTCATCTGCCTGTATCAATCGCTGACATGTTTTAAATATGGCAAAAGTCTTATCATGGGCGTAGAGATAATCATTTTAAAACTGGCTTAAATTAAAGTTCTGCTAACTTAACCGACAGATGTGTTAGGGAATTTGTTGCACCGCTTCTTCTCCATGTCCGAATATCGGGAAGTCGTGACGGTTTTTAGAGACAGTCTTTACGTACATTTTGAGTATATATAGAAATATCAGCATGTCAGCTCGTCGTCCTGCCCTTCGGTAACCGTCCGACGAGTTGGGGCCATGGAGCACTATCCGGGTAGTCTTCAAAACGATGTCAGCAACCGTAGGCGCCCAGCGTAGCGCCGATGCGCGCTAGAGCCGTTCTGAAAAAGAAACTTGTTGTTTTAGTCAGTAAAAGTCTGACATTCCCCCCCTCCCTGCACCACCTTAGAGAGAGAGAGAAGTCATTGGATGATTTGCCACGTTAAAAAGAATAACATCTGCTATTGCTGCAAAAATTTGTGTACCTACCGGTACACAAATTTTTGAGTTTTTAAAAGAATTTCCACGCTCTTAGCAATAGCAGATGTTATTCTTTTTAACGTGGCAAATCATCCAATGACTTCTCTCTCTCTCTAAGGTGGTGCGGGGAGGGGGGGAATGTCAGACTTTTACTGACAAATGTTTGTAGTCAGTGTTTTTCGTTATTGTTTGTTCCTTATTTAACACCGACTTCCAAAATTAAAATTATTTTGATCGTTTTAGTTTTTTTTTTGTGAAGTCGGTTATTTTTTTTTTATAAAAAGTTTTTTATTTCACACTTTTTAGTTGCAATACACTTACAACCAGAGTACCTTTTTCTCATGACAATCCCAATTAACTCAAACCCTGCTAGAATACATCATTTTCTTATGAAGTTCCCGTGTCTCCTTCCACCTTCCGGCTCCATCATCAGATCACTTCGATAGTACCTTATAGCCAAAGTGCATCTCATGACATTTCTAATAAGCCCAAACAGGGGTAGGATACATTGATTAATTACGGAGTTCCGGTACCTATCTTCCAGCTCCATCATCATCATCATCATCATCAAATCAGTTCAATAGTATTATATAGCCAAAGTGCATCTCATGACAATTCTAATAAGCCCAAACACTGCTAGAATTGATTGATTAGTTACGGAGTTCCGGTGCCTATCTTCCAGCTCCATCACTATCATCAGGTCACTTCGATGATACCATTTTCAACATAACTATTCAGAACTATTCATTTATTTGTATTGTCATAGTCGCTTAACTATGTTAATTGTGATATTTGTTTGAGTATGAAGATCCGTTGGCAATGTCTGGTCTTCTTCACCAGTTCCACCTCATCAAATGTCACTTTTTGACTATAAATGCTTAATTCCTTGATGAAAATATCAAAATGACTATATAGTTGCCTATAATATTTGAGGAGTTCCCTCAATTCAGCCAAGATTCCATCATCAGATTGTAAGGTGGTGTGTTGGGAGACGAGTGAAACGAGTGCTTGCTGGTAATACACTGCTTTTATTATAAAAGATACCTCATTAAATATGTTATAAGCATAATATAAACTAACTACACCGCACCTTTCCTTTACAAGAAAAAAAAAACTTACGGCTAAATAATAATAGCTAGGTTCTTTTTTTTTTACCTGCGCAGTGGTTTTTTTTTTGTTGTTTACGTAAGTACATGGTCTTTATAAATGTTACAACTAAGTATATGTTTACATTAACACCTCCGAATATAAGACATGATTATAGATATTTCAAAGGTACATTATTGTTAAGTTAATAATTGCTTTAAAAATCCTTGTTATTGAATTTTTCTTATTTATACAGCATTCTTGTATAATTTGGTACGGTTTTTATGCACAATATCTTCCTTTCCATTTTTCAAAATTTTTACGTTACAATCCAAATCATTTAAAACTGGAGAGGGTCCCAAAAATATTGAATCCATTTTGTTCTCTGAAGGATTTCTTAACAACAATAAATCACCCTTCTTCTAATACACAGGGTTTACTAAAGTATCATGTTTAATTTTCCTTTTTATCTTACTTTGAGTTAAATTATTGTGAGCATCTTTTTGCGCTCGCTGCAATCTATACTTTAATTCTAATGCGTAGTTGTGATGAGCATATAGGGGATCTATGATATCGCCATTGAGATTGCTCGGTAATATACATCACTTCCCGAATACTAGTTCGTGAGGCATGTCGTTGGTTTCCGTATGGACTATGTTGTTGTAAGCAAAACACCAATACGGCAACCAACTACTCCATGTTCCCGTTTGATTTTGGCAATTTATTCTTAAATACGCACCCATAGTTTTGTGTGTGTTCTCCAATGCTCCAATACTCTCGTGGTGATAGGCGGTGGAACATAGTTGATTAATTTTTAGAAGATGACATACCTCTTTCATAGTGCTGGAAATGAACTCGGACCCGCGATCGGTCGCTATTTCGCGTGGTATACCAAATCTTAAAATAAAATTGTCAACGAGAGCACGGGCCACACTTACTGTGTCTTTGTTGTGTAATGGATATGCTTCTGTGAATTTAGTTAACTCACATTGTAAAGTGATTATATAACTGTAGCTATTGGTATCTTTCTGAAACGGTCCCACCATATCTAAATAAATTTTATCGAAAGCTGAGTTAGCCGTGGTCGTAATTGCCATTGGCTGTTTGGTGCCTATCGAATACTTCTGTTTTTTACAGTGATCACATTCAGAAACATATTCAACAATATCCTTAGTCATACTAGGCCAGAAATAGTATTTTTTTATGTTATTTATCATTCGCCTTATGCCCGCATGGCCACTTGTAGGCAATAAGTGAAAATATGACCCGTCTATTATCTAGATTATTTAATCTTTGCAATTTATTTATGATACAAAACCATGGTCCTGTCCATTTATCTCTATTATTTATATCTTCCGTTAATTCTTTTATAAATCTCTTATTGTTTTCGTCTCTGAGTACACATATTTTATTGATTGCAAATTTTTTACATTATAATATCAAATCTCTCACCAACCCGTCTCTCGAAATTGGTAATCGAGATATTGTTTGTAAGTAAATACTAGACTTAATTGGCACGTAAATTAAATATTTAAATATTTCTAATGTTAAACCACTTTTTAAAATTTTCTGTAACTCTTTACCGCTACAAAATAAAAGCTCAGTTATATTATTCGGTTTTTTAATGATGTCTACAACTCTCGGTTTGCCAGACTTTGAAATAATATTTTCATTATCTATTAATGGCCGGTTCGTATTTTTTTCCTCACAATGCATATTCAATTTTCGAAGTTGTGATCTCGTCACCACGTTCATAATTTGCTTGTTCATTGTTTTTAAATCGTCGGATGTGATTTGAATCCGCGATAGCGCGTCTGCTACTGAATTTGACTGGCCTTTAATATACTCTATACTAAAATTATATTCATCTTATTGTAACCTAAATTTTGCAACCTTATTGCAACCTACTTGATGGGTCTCGCATTGAAAATAGATAAACTAACGGTCTATGGTCGGTTTGTATCCTGAAACGTTTTCCATCTGAACGTCTGAGATGTTTTATACTCCACACTACTGCCAGAAGTTCTTTTTCAATAGTGGAATAGTTTACCTCCGCCTTATTTAAACTTCGACTAGCATATGCTACAGGTCTTCCATCTTTATTACACAATACTGAACCTATAGCTTTCCCTGACGCGTCGGTTTGTAGTATAAATTCATTACTTTCTGATAAGTCAGGATATTATAATACAGGTGGGTTCATTAGGGCTAATTTTAATGTTTCAAAAGAATGCTCGCAGTCTCTTGTCCACACAAATTGAGCATTCTTGGTACATAATTTATTTAAGGGTAATGCTAATTCAGCAATTTTTTTTATATATTTTCGATAATAATTGGCAAAAGCTACAAAACGTTTTGTCTCATCAGTATTTTGGGGCGTTGGGTAGTGTTTTAAAACCCTAGCCTCTTCTGGGTCTGGTAAAATTCCAGCTCCAGAAACTATGTGTCTTAAATAAAGCATTTTTTTTGCAAGAAATTGCATTTCATCTCAGCCGATACACGTCCACTGCTGGACATAGGCCTCCCCCAAGCGTCGCCACATCGAACGTTCCTGTGCATCCCGCATTCATCGGTTTCCCGCTACCTTCACCAGGTCGTCGGTCCACCTTGTAGGAGGCCTTCCAACACTGCGTCTTCCGGTACGCGGTCGCCACTCCAAAACCTTTCGGCCCCAACGGCCATGTGTTCTGCGAGCAATGTGCCCTGCCCATTGCCACTTAAGTTTGGCAATTATTTGTGCTATGTCGGCAACCTTAGTTTTCCTGCGGATATCTTCATTTTTTATTCGATCATGCAAGGAAACCCCGAGCATAGCCCTTTCCATTGCTCTTTGGGTGATTTTGAACCTTCTGATGAGGCCCATTGTGAGCGACCACGTTTCGGAGCCATATGTCATCACAAGAAATTGCATTTAGCAGGATTTAACTTTAGGTTGACCGTAAGTAATCTACTGAAAACATCCATTAAATTCCGATTATGCGAGTCTAAATTTCGACCTATTACGACCAGATCGTCTTGGTAAACCAGGCATTTTTCGTAATTAAGCCCGGACATTGCTATAGTCATCATTCTACTGAAGTTACTAGGACTAGACTTGAGCCCCATGAGCATTCTTGTCATTTGATATTGATTTTTCCCTGTTGTAAAAGCTGTGCAAGGCCGGCTTTGTTTATTTAGTCCAATTTGGAAAAATCCTTGAAATAAATCCAAATGCGCAAAACAAATTGCCCCAGCTAAAGAATCAAGTATTTCAGATATGTTTGGCAAAGGAAATTTGTCGTCTTGCACTTGGTTATTTAACTTACGATAGTCTATGATTACGCGCCATTTTTGTTTACCTGAATTATCGATTTTTTTTGGCACTAATATATTGTAGTGCACTAATATAGTGTAGGCTAGTATGCGGTTTTAAATCTATATTTTGTTCATATATTGGCGTTGTAGATAATTTGTCACCAGATGAAATATACCCGGGTATTTAGCGCAAATGCTTTTAATTGATTGTTGCTCCTCGGAATGTAATCCGTTTAACCCGTTGTATGCCGGAACGCAGATCTACGCGAGACACAATGACTTTTTAGTTGTGTCTGCATACTAGAGGTTAAATTTAACAAGGAAAACATAGGTAGTTTTTACTCTATCAGCATTAACCATTGGTTTCTGAAACTGACAAATAAAGTAATCCTTGAGAGTGCTACTACCGACCTCGAAGTTGTTTATTACTAGCTCATTTTCTCTGGTATTCAAGATGCATATTGGTATTTTTCCATTTTTCGGCCTAGTCACGCTACTGGCTAGGAAAACACCCTCGCATAACTCTTGACTTGAAATAACACATTCTTCTTGTATACTTGTCTCGATATACTGTATTGATTCACATCGCGCCGGTGCTATTATACTCGTATAACAATTAATAGTATCATTTGGTCCGAAACAGTCAAAATTCAATGTAACCCAGTTCGATTTATTTGTTAGCAATTGTAACGTACTAGACTCAAAGTTTAATTTAGCTTTGTATTTCTTAAAAAAATCATGTCCTAATATACCTCTGCCTTTACATGGTAAGTTTTTAAATTCAAGAAATTTATGCATAAAATCGTGTTCGTTATGATTAAGGCAAAGATACACATAACCTTCTGAGAATACATCTCCACCGATACCTTTAACAATAACTTTCTCTATATGGTATGGTATTTGTAAATGTTTCAAATACTCGTACTTAATTCCAGACACTGATGCGCCGGTGTCAATTGGCCAGTCATGTTTCAGGTGCGGGTCATCCAGCGTAACCGTATGTTGGATGACGCCGTACTTGATAGACTGCGCCTAGAATCACGGAATGGTCGTGTCTCACCTGTTTCACCACCGGCCGCGGTGCAACGTCAACCCAGTGTTTCACCGCGACCCGACCACGTTGGTGAGGATGATGATGACGGGGCTATATCCGTGAGTACCCAGTGCAATGCACGTTTGAGGAGCGCTTTGGAGGATGCATTCCGGGAGTACCGCTCTATACCACCAGAGCTTAGACCCCGTCTACCTCGTTTGCCTATGCATAGAAAAAATAGGGCGTTGGTGTGTGCTCTAGATTCGCAGCTATCAAATTGTTTTGATAGCAGCGAAGACCTTACCGATACCCACTCGATCTTATACTGTGCGGCTGCAGCGGCGTGTCGTATAGCTCACGTCAAAATTCCAAATAGTGACAGAGCTACACGACCAGCTAAACCAGCTTGGCAGTGCAGGATCGAGCGTCGTATCGGTGAGGCTAGAGCACTCATCGGCAAACTTATCTGCTTCAGGGAGGGCAACACTCGCCCTAGAGTGATGCGCTTTGTGAGGCGGGCGTTCTCGGGTACAGATACTAGTCCTCGAGATTATCTACCCCGTATCACAGAGCGTATCGACTTCCTGAGGCAGAAAGTCTATGCATGGGCAAACCGTATACGACGGTACAAGCGGCGAGTGGAGCGGTACACCCAGAATCGCGCGTTCCAAAGCAACGAAAGGTGGGTTTACAGGGTTTGGGAGCGACCGGACCAAAGTGTGATTGATACGCGCCTACCAGATGATGATGCCATGTATTCATTTTGGCGCAGCATTTGGTCGGTGCCTGTCAGTCACACTGAGGGTGATTGGACTCGGGAGGTCGAGCGAGAGTGCGAACTTATACCAGAAATGGGGGCAATTACCATCAGCCCCCAAGATGTAGCTCGTGCAGTCCGTCCGTTACCAAATTGGAAATCTCCAGGGCCGGACGGGCTGCACAACTTTTGGCTTAAATGGTTTAAAAGTTCGCACGCTCGCTTGGCGTCCCAATTCCAATCTGCCTTAGAGTCAGGGTCGCTGCCCCAGTTCCTGACGACAGGAATAACCCACCTGCTCCATAAATCGGGTAGTACTGCGGAACCCAAAAATTATAGACCGATTACGTGTTTGCCGACGGTCTATAAAGTTCTTACATCCATCTTAATGTACCAAAACTGATCTCCGATCAGAAAAAGTTTGAAGGGAAAGAGGACCTAAGCAATTTTATGTCTGAGCTGGTCAAGATAGTTGACGCCGAAATTAAGGATACTGACATCAAAGATATCTTCAGAATAAAACCACATGAAAAATCGAATGGATCTGGTACTATCGTTGCCGAGTTTTCTACAGTACTAGTGAAAGAAAAGATTCTAACTGCTACAAAAAAATTCAACAAAAGCAAAGAATTAAGTGATAAGCTACATTCTGGGCATTTTCGCTTTAAAGGAGAAAAGAAGCCTATCTATGTGTCTGAGAGTGTCACAAAAAAGACTGCCAAACTATTCTCTCAAGCCCGTGAATTTTCCAAAACAAATGGCTACACATGCTGGATTTTTCGTGGAGCGGTTTTTATGCGTCTCGATAATAATGAACGCGTACAGATTAAATCAGAGCATGATCTTGCTACTATTCAAAGGAAATCATAACTTTCAGAATTTTTACTTTTTTATAATTTTGCTTTGTATAATTTTAATTATTTTATTAGCTATACAAAATAATTGCATTACACTTAAATGTACATTTAACTACAGGAAAGAAGAAAAAACACTTATTCCCATCAATCAGTTTAGGCATAACTACTACAATAAGCATATTTTTAAAATTAATAATCCAACAAATTTAAACACATATAAGACCAACACAAACATCATACCAATACACTACACACATTTTAAGCATTGGCCAGTAAGGACATGTATCAAATATTTTAAAAATGGCTGCATCATGTGAATCTTTACAAACGCTGCAAGAAATAGACAACATACAGCTTGCTAAATCGATCACATGCGACTGTAATGAGTTAAACAAACATACATATATACAAAAAAATGATTTAACTATAATCTCCCAGAATATTAGAGGCATTTACTGCAATTTTGACGACTTTTTACTTACATTATCTAGCCTTAAATTTGAAACAGACATCATTATATTGACTGAATGCCAACTTAATCTAAATAAACCTGTCCCGCAACTAAATAACTACAACTGCTATTATACCACAAACCTTTTAAATAAACATGATGGGGTAGTCACGTATGTAAAAAAATCCTTAAAACATAAAGCTACAGAAGTTAAGCTCTTACACGCATCATGTCTTCAAATCGAGTTTCTAAATAATATTATCATTGGAGTGTATAGATCCCCAGCAAATTCAAGTGCAGATAATTTTATTGACTCTCTTAGCTCACATTTGGAATCATTAAATATACAGAAAAGAAACATTGTGATCACAGGGGATATTAATATTAACTTAAGGCCCAGGGAAACTGAGAAATCCTACGAACGTAAAAATAGAGTAAATTACCTTACAATGTTATCCTCATACGGAATTCTGGCCGGGCACTCACTACCCACTAGAGATATGAATTGTCTTGATCATTTTATGTTAAAAATTAATCCGAAAAAAAACTCAGCATTTATAGCTATCTTACGCACTACCACTACAGACCACTATACTATCTTTCTTTCTTTGGCAAAAACAAAAGACAAAATCGCTCCAAATAAAATTAAAACAATTATTGATTTTGAAAATGCTCTCCTATATTTGCAAAATAAAAATTTAGCTGAATTACTATTTATTGATGACCCCAGTGTGGTTACAATATCATTAATAGGAAAAATAACTGAATCTTTGTCAGCTAATACACGCACTATTACCATACCTACCAGTAAACGTTTATTAAAACCTTGGATTACTCAGGGTATTTTGAGATGTATTCGTAATCGTAATGCGTTACAGAAAAAAGCACGAAATGATCCCCACAATGAAATTGCCAAAATTACGTATACGCGGTATAGAAACTACTGCAATAATCTCATTAAAAAGTTAAAAAGAAAATATAATAGGGAACAAATTACTAATGCTACCAAAAATAATAGACTTCTTTGGAAAAATATAAAAAATATCACTTATACAAATAAATCACGAACAGAGAACTTAGAATTGTTGCAGGTGAAATCATCTCCTACAGAATCAGCTAACTTTATAAATAAATATTTTTCAAGTATAGGCAAAGATCTGGCCCAAAACATATCATCAGGTACTAACTTATATAGTAAACTCCTTAATAAAACGCCATCACACATAAATTCAATGGTACTCCTGGATACTGATCAATCCGAAGTTGGCACTACGATTATGAATCTTCGATCTGACAGTGCTCCCGGATGGGACAATATACCTACTTGCTTCTTAAAACTGGCTAAAAATGAAGTTGTACCAATTATTACGCATCTTGCCAATTTATGTTTCCAAAAAGGTGTTTTTCCAGCCCCATTAAAAAAATCTATTATTACACCTGTGTATAAGGGTGGTGGTAGAGACGATGTTAATAATTATCGACCTATTTCTGTCTTGACTGCAATTTCAAAAATTATAGAAAAACTGATAAATACTCGCCTCTTGCAATACCTAAATAGATTTGATATTCTGTCACCTTCTCAATTTGGATTTAGACAAAAAAAGTCAACTGAAGATGCTGTAATTGCACTGAGTTCTTTAGTTACCGAACAACTCGATAAAGGGAACAAATGCATGGCAGCTTTTCTAGATCTTAGAAAAGCCTTTGACACCGTCTCTACTTCCATTCTTTTACACAAGCTTGAAGCAATTGGAATTCGTGGAGTACCACTGGCACTTTTTAAGGATTATCTCTCTGGTAGAACACAAAAAGTGAAACTAGAACATATTACTAGTGAGGACGCAGATGTATCATACGGCGTACCGCAAGGAAGTGTACTAGGACCTACACTTTTCTTAATTTATATAAATGACCTCTGCAGTATGAGAATTAAGAATGCCAAAGTAATCTCGTACGCCGATGATACAGCTGTCGTCTTCTCAGGGGAAACTTGGGATGCTGTTAAAAATGGTGCAGAAGAAGGATTGGCTCTTGTTGCAACTTGGTTAAAAAAAAATCTGCTCACCCTGAACACAAGCAAAACCAACTTCATTTGCTTTAATATTTATAATCAGCTCCAATCAGATAGAGAATTTAATCTAAAAATACACACTTGTGACGTTACTACAGATAGAACTGGATGCAATTGCCCTTCTATCGAACAAGTTACCCAAACAAAATATCTGGGAGTGATTATTGACCAGCGTCTGTCCTGGTATCCTCATCTGGAAAACGTCATAAGTAGAGTACGAAAACTTATCTGGATATTCAAAGAGCTGAGATATGTTGTACCGAAGAGAATAAATATAAATCAAAAGAAAGATAGTGACAAAAAAAGAAACCTTTTAAATGAAATTTATGTGTCTTTGGTCCAGTCAGTTTTAATATACTGCATACCTGTATGGGGTGGAGCAACGAAATCTAGTTTTCTAGAATTGGAACGTGCTCAAAGAGCGATACTTAAAGTGATGTACTTCAAAAAAAGAATATTCTCAACTGAAAAGCTTTACAAATTATGTAATCTGCTATCAGTGAGAAAATTGTACATCCTGCTTGTCATCCTCAAAACGCACAAAGAGACACCATATGATCCTAAAATCCTTAAAAAGAGAAAGAAACATTGCATAATAAACGTTCCCACTACAAAAACAGAATTTGCCAGGAGACAATATAAAAAACGGTCTGCCTTCTTGTACAACAAGATTAATAAAATTATATTTATCTATGATAAAAAAAGAGTCGAATGCAAAAAACTATTAACAATTTGGCTACAAAATTTAAGTTATGATGATACAGAGTCACTTTTGCAGCGTATAACTTAATTATAACACACAACACCACCTTCTTTCCTACACACATACACAGACATATCATCACACTCCCTCACACACCATTACACATCATCACACCCACACATACTATCACACAACTCATGCACAAAGACAATTGATCGTTTTTTCTTTTTTCTTCTTGTTACTTTTTATGTTTACTTTATATTTATTTTACTTTTTTCATTTGCCTAATTGTGTATTTATAAAGTAAGGGAAGAGCGGAGTCTTCAACTACAGGCATTTTTATGTCTAAATGGAGACTCCTCGACATGTAATTCAATCCAAAATTATATGCAATAAAGTTATTTTTTTATTTTTTTTTTTTATCTTGAGAGCTAAAATTAATAGTCATATTGAGACAAATTCCATCATGTCAGCTTCTCAGAATGGATGTAGGAACGGGTCCCGTGGTACTAAGGAGCTGCTCCTCATTGATGTTGCCATTAGCCAACAGGTTCGTCGTTCTCGAAGAAATCTGTCGACATGTTGGATAGATTACAAGAAGGCCTATGATTCAGTGCCCCATACATGGCTCATGAGGGTGCTGGAGCTATATAAAATTGATGTAACTCTGCGCGCCTTTCTGATGTCATGTATGGGGCAGTGGAGGACGGTCCTTCACTATCCAGGGTATCGACGGGTTTCGGAGAACAGCGAACCCTTAAGGATCGAGCGTGGCATATTCCAGGGTGACAGTCTGAGTCCACTGTGGTTTTGCCTAGCTTTGAACCCTCTCAGCACACTGCTGGAGGGTTCGGGTTTAGGCTACCGGTTGAGAAGAGAGGGTCAGGTCATATCTCACCTTCTTTACATGGATGATCTGAAACTTTTTGCTTCCAACAACTTGCAACTGATGGAGCTACTGAAGGTAACTGAAACCTTCAGTAGTGCCATCAGGATGGAATTTGGTTTGGACAAATGTGCAGTCATGCATGTAAAGCGAGGGGAGATTATGGAATCCGTGGGAACCCAACTCTCGGATTCCATACACCTTAGATCCCTCAGCTCAACCGAAACTTACAAGTATTTGGGTATGTCGGAAGCGTTGGGCATCAATGCTGCTGACGTGAAACAATCGTTGAGGGAGCGTTTTTTTGGCCGCCTGAATAAAGTACTGAAAAGTCTTTTATCGGGCGGGAACAAGGTGCGCGCCTTCAACGGTTGGGTCATGCCGGTTTTGATGTACTCTTTCGGCATACTCAAATGGACTCAGACGGAACTCGACGCCCTGGATAGGAGGGTCCGCACTCTGCTTACCGCAAATCGGATGCATCACCCACGATCATCGGTGATGAGGCTGTATATCTCGCGGAAGTGTGGGGGTCGTGGCTTCTTAAATGCCAAGACCCTGCACAACCGTGAGGTATGCAGTCTCAGGGAATACTTCCTGGAAACCGACGTGGGGATGCACCGAGATGTAGTGGCGGTGGACAAAGGCCTCACCCCGCTCTCCTTGGCCAACGAGAACTGGCGCAAACCTATAGTAATGGATACTAATGGACGCAAGGAAGTATGGAAGGGCAAGGAGCTTCACGGGCGCTTTTACCGGGCCTTACATGGGCCCGATGTAGATCTTTTAGCGTCCGTCTCCTGGCTACGCTTTGGTGATCTCTTTGGAGAAACCGAAGGTTTTGTCTTTGCAATTATGGACGAAGTTATGATGACGAACAACTACCGGAAATATATTGTGAAGGACGGTACGGTTGACATCTGTCGGGCTTGCCACCGGCCTGGGGAATCAATCCGACACATTATTTCTGGGTGTTCTCATTTAGCTAACGGAGACTATTTGCACAGACACAACCTTGTAGCCAGGATAATCCATCAGCAACTTGCTCTTAAATACAATCTTGTTGAATCAGAAGTACCGTACTATAGGTATGTGCCCGACCCAGTTCTCGAGAATGGCAGCGTCACATTGTATTGGGACCGATCTATCATCACTGACAGGACTATTGTTGCCAATAAGCCTGACATAGTGGTGATAGATCGACTAGAGCGTCGCACAATGATTGTTGATATAGCGGTCCCTCATGACGAGAACCTCGTGAAAGCTGAGAAAGATAAACAAACTAAATATCTTGACTTGGCTCGCGAGGTTGTCGACATGTGGGAAGTGGATAGAGCAATCATTGTGCCGATAGTCGTGACGGCCAATGGCTTAATAGCCAAGAGCCTCGACCAACATCTGCGGAGGCTCTCGTTAGGCAGTTGGATCAAGGGCTTGATCCAGAAGGCAGTACTCCTAGACACGGCGCGTATTGTCCGGAGGTTCCTCTCTCAGGAGCCCTGACCGCCGGCAGCCTGGACCCTGTTCCCGATGCCGGTGGGCTACTATTTTTTATATTTTGAAATGTTTTTTTTTTTATATTGAAATATTTAAAAATATAATTTATATGAATGTTTATGAATAAATGGAAATAATAATAATAATAATATTTTTATTGAAATCACTTGTATACAAACATCAATGTCGCCCTGGCTCTTGTACTAGGATATCCTGTATCACAAGAGCCAGACCTCTCACTATACAGGGATCATAATTAGTAGTGACAAGATAGACAAAAATAAAAAAAAATTATAGATGGCATGCAAAATAATTATAACAACAACAATAATATAGAGTGTGTGTAGGGAGTTGGGGTGTGTAATTGTGTAGTGTAAAGTGTAAGTGTAAGTGATTGAGTGTCAAAATTTATGTTACAGTTCCAATTAAAATTTCTATTTCTTCGTAGTTCAAGCGTGCTCCATCGTCGGCCACATCATCGCTTACCATCAGGTAAGATTGTGGTCAAACGCGAGCCTATCCAATATATATAAAAAAAAAATATTTAAAAAAAAGTTGAAAGTGTCTAACCACTGTATTAATGTTATTTTGAATTGGAAGTTGTTTAAAAGTTTAAGATGTTTCATCCCTTTTCCTTGCCCGATTTTATTGTAAAGTCGTGGAGCGATGAAGTGATAGTGCTTGTTAGCAAAAACTATTAAATTAACTAATTATTGATGTCACATTTGTCTCCTTTCTTGAATAAAGGCTTAATTATGGAAAGTTTTAATTTGTCAGGAAAGGTTCCATGGGAAAAAGACATATTTGTTAAATGAGTGAGAATACTAGTTAGTTCGTTACAACAAGCTTTTATGATTTCGAACCCTCTGACCTGGTGAAAGACAGAGAAAATACTTCCTGTCGCACCTCGTTTACTAGCATAGGTCGAAGTTGTTAAGTTGTTTTGAAGCTCTTTGTAGTTCCGTGTAAGGTAACACTGATAGTTCTGTTGAGGAGCATGAATTTGACAACGAGTAGTTGTTTCGTCAATCCCTTTCGCCTTCATTCCCTTAGAAAGGGCGTCTATGGTGACGTTGTCGAAAGCTCCTTCAATATCAAGGAAAGCACATAGGGCTGTCTGTTTATCTTCCAAAGCCCTTTCGATCCTGTCTGATAGTTCTAACAGAGCAGTTTCTGTAGATTTTCCTTTTTGGTAAGCATGTTGCTTCGGATGCAGAGGGTTATCCCTTAATGGTCCATCCCTGTTGCATTCTTCAATAACCTTTTCCATACTATTGAGTAGGAAGGAGGTAAGGTTTATTGGTCTGAAGAACTTTGGCTGAGAGTAGTCCTTCTTACCAGCCTTTGGGATAAAACAGACTTCAACCATAGTCCATTTCTCTGGTATAGATCCCCAGGCAAAGCTTGCTCTGAAGATTTTTATTAAAATAGGGATGAGTATAGTCTTCCCTTGCTACAGGAAAGCTGGGAAGATACTACTCGATCGAGAATCAGCCGTTATCGCGAACTAACGCTACCAGAGATCTCGGTATTCTTATCAACAATAAGCTCTCCTACGAATGTCATTACGATCATATCGCCAAAAAAGCTGCCAAAGCCCTGGGATTCCTTACCCGTAATTTCAGTTCGTTTAAAAATATGAAAACCCTAAAAATACTTTACTTACGTCCGCAGTCACCTTGAATACGGTAGTCAAATTTGGAACCCAAATTATGCTGTTCAATCCGACCGGTTGGTACGAATACAACGGAGATTCACGAGGTACTTGGGGTACAAGTTCAAAATCCCTTATATAAGTTACAATGAAAGATGCACTCGACTCCACTTGCAGCCCCTTGTAACTCGCAGAAATATATCTGGTATTCGCTTTCTAATCAAAATGGTACGCTCTAATCTATCAAGATTGCCCTGAATTATTGTCAAAGCTATCCCTGAATGTCCCCTCTCGGCACCGTCGGATTAGAAATCTTCTTCACACTCCTTATTCACGCACAGTCTACCGTAGTAACTCTTACTTGATTTGCGCAGCAAAAGCGTTTAACAATTTAGTCAAAGAACACACCTCAGTTGATCTCTTTACAAGCAGCTTAGCATCCATAAATAGTTATGTCCAAAAGCAATGTTTTGTTATTGTATTACGTTATTGTCTTCTATTATTATCTTGCTATCAAACTTTGTATATCTCAATTACTTCCTAACTGTAAGTTTCCACAATACTTCCATACTATATGTGGAGGCTTGTAAATGGCTCATCGTGATCTATTTTAACGTTTATCTTGTATTGTCAGCTGTAAGCCACCCAAATAAAATAAAATAAAAATAAAATAAGATATCATCATCACCTGCAGATTTAATCGGCTTGAATGAGAGTCTCTATATAGCCCATTCTACCTTGTTCGGTCTAAAATACGCCGCTCTTCTCCAGTCTTCATTTGAAGGCCTGGAGCGGCGGATATGAGGAGTATTTTGTACGATGACCGAGCCAGGGAAATGTATAGACGCCAGAAGTTTCAGGGTTTCTTCCTCTGATACAGTGAAGGCACCGTCTGGTTTCATTAAGAATTCCAGTTGATTTGCAGGCGATTTGGATAAGACTTTGTGAATTCTGGCTCCTTGAGGGACTTTAGTAATCTCCTCGCAGAATTTCCTCCATGAAAGTCTTTTCGCCTTTTGGATTTCCATGTTATAGGTAGTTAAAGCTTTCCGATACCGATCCCAGTCATCAGTCGATTTAGTCTTAGTAAACAACCTACGTGATTCTTCCCTTAAAACATCGAGCTTTTTGTTCTACCATGTCACTTTTCTATCCCTCACAGTTCTTAAAGGGCAGCTCTCTTTGTAAGAGGCTGTAATGGATTCAGTAACTTGAGCAACAGCATAATCCAATGTTTCAGGGGAGCGTATGGTTTTAGGGAAGTCTTGGAGTCTCTCCTGGAGCTTTCATCTGTACAAGTCCCAGTCCGTGGCTTTCACATCCCTAAAAGTGATGGTTTCGCAAATGTTGGATGTATTCATACAGATCAGACGTAGATGGTTCATCACTGACATGCGAATTGGTTATCAGCCTGGCATTAACATAAGCTGCAATCAGGTCATCGCTGCACAGGTCTTGTATGCATAAGAAATCAATATTATTATTGAAAAGTATACACGTTCTTGGTTTGACTCCACCGATGTGGTGTACCTTACCTGCAGAGCCCTGTCCAGACACCGTGTTAGTATTAGCCAGCCACGGTTTCTGAATAAGAGCAATGATTATGAAAAAAAAAATTTCTAGTATGAATAATACTAGAAAAAATAAAGAACATGGGTCAAAACGTACCCACTTTGTAGCAAGTTGAAATTGGTACCATTCGAAAGGTCTTTGAAAACGAAGATATTTTTTGTACAGGAGCAACTTTGTAACTTATGTCGGAAAAAAGATATTCGATGTTGAAAATATCAAAAATCCTTAGTAAAATCGACCCACGCACGTTCAACATTTTTGTGATTTTATCCATTTGGTGGGTACGTAGTTCGAACTATTTTGTGCTAGCGTCAGTAGTTAGTACTTTTTAGGAACTGATTTTGAGATTGATTTTGTGATGGTTCGTATATATACGTACAGAAAAGTAAAAACTTTTTATTTCAAAAAAAGTCTTACAGCTTACACAAGTATAAAAACTTGTTAAAACCCTTTGTGATTACTTGCCCAGATAGCTATATTATTGATATATGTGGACCATACGCTGCAACAAAGACTGATGCCCAAATCATGACTGAGATTATGAATGATCTAACGGCCCCAGTGCATATAACGTTACAAACAGATGACGTTTTTATATTAGATCAAGGTTTTAGAGACTCTATACCAAATATAGAAAGTGTAGGCTATGTTGCCCATATGCCACTTCGTAAAGATAGGCATGCCACACAGCTTACAGATATTCAAGCCAATAAATCTCGAGAAATCACCATAGTGCTGGGTCATTGAAGTAATAAACGAATGGTTCAAAAGGGACTACAAAATATTTAGGCATGCAATAAAACACTCCCTCACTTATTTGAAGACTTCCGTATTGCGGGAGCCCTTATAAATGCATTTAGGCAGCGTCTGACAGATAATGAGCATGCCCACGCTTTTATCAATATAAGAGCGCAAAGAAGAACGGAACAGACTGGGCAATTATGTAGTCGCCAGAACATATGAATAGACAGCAGGCGGTGGTCACAACAATGACGCTACGTCAATACCATTTCCACAATTGACGGAAGAAGACGTCATTCGACTCAGTTTGGGAACATACCATTTAAAGCTCGCTAGATCATATGTTGCCGAGCATTTGCGAGGTGGAGATGGTTTAAATAATATTGAGGTATCTTCGAGCCGTAGCTCTAGTATGTCGCAGCATGGGCTAGTAACCGAAAACTGCTCGTTAATTAGAGGCCGCATATTATCGAGGTACGTGTCGAATACAATATATTACACATATATTTTAATCAAGGTTAATGTCCAGGGCAGAGAAGCCATCGAAGCGTATTATTGATCCTGCATGACGGGTATGAGAACTCTAGGTGCTTTTGCCCATACTATTAGGTGCCTGCCAACACCTAGATAACTTCGTAGGTCCGGCAAGTGCCTGGGATGATATAATCATTGAAAGTAACAACACAATTTAATAAAACTGTGCTATTTAAGATTGTCAGTTTTTATTTAATATTTTTTCTGTACCACAAACCAACGGTAGGAAGCTATATCGCTCTCTAAAGACAGAAAAAAATACTGATTACCTATTTATTTGGTCTAAAAAGCAGAAAAAGTGCGATTATTGGCAATTGAAAATGTTACAAAGAAGTTGTCATAACTTCGGTCTTTAATTCATTCATTCATTCGTTCATTTATTTTCAAGTTACTCAATTAAGCCTCTTCTAAATTACACCTGGTCTAAAATGCTACAAAGTGGGTACGGGTTCCATACAAAATTACCCATTGTTCTTTGACCGTCTGTCTGTCACTAGATAGTTGAAATTTTCACAAACTAAGTATTTCTGCTGCTGTTATAACAACATAAACCACTAAAAACCGTTTTTAGGGTTCCGTTGCTAATTGGCAAAAAACAACACGCATTTTTATTGAAAACTTCCTTTTCAATTCACAAAGTATTTTATTTGTTTATTCCCAAAAGTGGGAACATCTTCTTTTAGGGTAAACCAGCCCTATGTGCCCCAGTCAGTAACGGGCCCCACATGCCAAGACACGCATTTAAAATTTCAATAAAGTATATTTACAATCACATAACTAAATGGAATCACAAAGTAGGGAAATGTAATTAGAATGCTGGAGGCGGGCAGCCCTATCGCATGTTTACGTACCGCGCGGCTGTACGCATTTGTTTCAAAGATACGGCCGAGTTACAAAACTGTATGGTATTATTACCGTGTCCGAGCCGTGCAATGTATTATGAACATTATGCATGTTGTTAATAGGTTTATATTAGCACGTTTTCTTTCGAAGAGCTAAAATGTACCTACTTTTAACTATAACTTATTCTGTGGTAGCGGTAAGATACATTTCTGAGGAGGGAAATCACCAATTGACTTCTCGCGCTCTAGGGTGGAGCAAACGGGCGCGCCAGAATTTTACTAAAACTCACCTATACTCCATATGTTGCCCTTTGCGTTTCAGAATTGCTTTTTCTCTATCAAATGCTCTTACAGCCCTAGCAGGCATCGGCCCTGCTGGGCCCTTTTAATTTTTTTGAGGCGCACCGTAGACCTTGACTGTTTTGCGATTGCAGCAGAAGAAAAAAAGAAAAAGAGTTTATTTGCGTCAAACATGGCGCATACCTTAAAATAAAACAAATAACAGTATCGACTTAAAGTAGCACGTAAGTAGGATATACGTTACATCCGCGCAAAACGGCCAGTGCAGAGCAAATTTACATGTTATATCATACTTTCAATCACAGAATAAACAAAATAAAAACATAAATAACAAAAAACCATTAAAAACAACAAAACCAAAATTGGTAAACAAACACTGAACTAGTCGATTATTATAATCGATCAATGAACGATTGAACATAAAACTATTGCCAATGCGCAGTCACATAGTCATATTTTGAGACTATAGTTATTTTCCTCTATGGTCCGCACCGTAGTAAAAAAAAAACCGGCCAAGTGCGAGTTGGACTCGCCCATGAAGGGTTCCGTAGCAGCAAGTAACATAATATAAAAGTTCTTGTAATGTGTTGTAACTTTGATCGATGTTTTAATAATAGTGTATTTTTTTCGATTTATGACGCATTAAAAAAAAACTACTTACTAGATTTCGTTCAAACCAATTTTCGTTGGCAGTTTTTATAGTAATGTACATCATATATTTTTTTTAGTTTTATCATTCTCTTATTTTAGAAGTTGGAGGGGGGGGGGACACACATTTTACCACTTTGGAAGTGTCTCTCGCGCAAACTATTCAGTTTAGAAAAAAATGATTTTAGAAACCTCAGTATCATTTTTGAAGACCTATTCATAGATACCCCACACGCATGGGTTTGATGAAAAAAAAATTTTTGAGTTTCAGTTTTAAGTATGGGGACCCCCAAAATTTATTGCTTTTTTTCTATTTTTGTGTGAAAATCTTAATGCGGTTCACATAATACGTCTACTTACAAAGTTTCAACAGTATAGCTCTTATAGTTTCGGAAAAAAGTGGCTGTGACATACGGACGGACAGACGGACAGACAGACAGACAGACAGACAGACAGACAGACAGACAGACAGACAGACAGACAGACATGACGAATCTATAAGGGTTCCGTTTTTTGCCATTTGGCTACGGAACCCTAAAAAGATGGCTGATCGATGGATAACAATAACAGCGGCAAGATTAATTTATGTACGTTAATAATTATGTAAAAAACAAGATTCCTGACCTACGCAATCGATTTGTTTGCATAAATGTGTTATTGAGTGAATTGATTTGTTGAAATGTTGAGTTTTAGTGAGTAGTAACAAGAGTGAAGTTTGAGTGCGCATTCATCTAAGCGCTTAAAAACACGGACAGACGAGATTGTCAAGCCAAGCCAGCAAGAGAAAATCTACAAAGGTACAATAAAAAAAAAACAATCATAAAAGTATGTTATTGAATCAGTATGATACGAGTAATCAGTAATAATTGGAATAAATATAAAGTTGTCAGAAGAATGTATATTATGTCATTTACTTACAGATTTAAAAAAATAGTTGAAAATCGAACTTCTAAGTTAACGAAAATAAAAGATTAAGATGTATAGCCGTTTATGTCGCCAAAAACGTACAATGCGTTCCAAATGTCCAAGTATAATATATTTCGAAACTCAAGGGAATCAAAATTCGTAGGGTACTTGCTGTTGACTTAGAATCTTGAAATTTGGCATGAAACAAGATCTCTTAGCAGAAATATTGGAAAAAATCTGAAAACTAAATATAAAGGTACGTCACAAAAAAACTTTTTTGCGATTTAAAAAAATTTTCGTAACTCAATTCAGGAATTGAACTGTTTTCATAGGTAAGTTTGTTCGTACAAACTTACTGAGGGTTCCGTAACCCTAGGTACGCGAGTCCAACTCGCACTATTAATATTCTCGCACTAAATATGTAGAAAGTAATAAAACTGTTTCTGGCAGAAATAAAATAAAATGTTTTTTGTCTATCCGGAAAAATCTTCGAGGCTCCATTCGGGAATGGTAGTTTGCACGGAACCCTCAGTGCGCGAGTCCGACTCGCACTTGTCCAGTTTTTTTTGTATCTATCCAGCTATTACACTAGGTAATATTATAAAGGAGAAAGTTTGTGTGTATAATTGTATGTTCATTAATACTTCTTCACAATCAAACGACTAAACGGATTTCGATCAAACTTGATATCATAATTTGGTTATTCGGAAGTGAAACGACAAGCGTTTGAAAGTTTGTTCAACAAATCAAACTTGACAATTAAGTATTGAAATAATTGTCAAATGTGATTTTTTGAACAAACTTATTTATTTGCCACATTCAGTTTGCAATAATCGTCATTTGAGACACCGGGCTGCAGTGCAGCTTTAGAGACCGGTTGCAATGTAAAACACAGCAGCCATTCAACTTCTAAAACTTTAGGATTTTTTGAATACCTATAGCAAAACTATTATAAATGGAAAAGTAGCTTTGTCTGTCTATTACCTCTTCACGTCTAAACAGCTGAACAGATTTGCATGAAACTACAACACAAGTAGACTATATCCTGGATCAGGAATCTAAATCTATTCAGCCATTAACCTTTCAATTGTGGAAATCATAAACGGGTTTAATGAATTAAGAAGTAGGTTATAACAGATAAAAAAAAAAAGTGAAGAGGTAACAAACAGATAGACATATGGACAGATAGAGCATCCGCTTTCACTTTTACAATACCAGTATGGATATGTTAATGACAATGATGATATTTTTTTAATATTTGAATATAATAATGACTCTCTGGCATATATTGGTTTCTGTAATAAAATAAATAAATAAATGTTACCGCGCCGCCAACAATATATTAAAATACTGGTAGTACCTAGTCCTCTCGTACTTCTGTGGCACTCCCCATAAGTTAAAATCATGTCGGAGTACTCTGAAGCTATGTTATTGTAACGAGGCAATACTTAATGATAATACTAAAAGAAAACATGCTTGCAATACAAAACTTTTCAAATAAAGATAGTAATGTCACTGACTTTTTTTAGCAATATACCACAACATAAAATAGTAATAAAAAAAAAGAGTACAAACATACAATACAGTTGCAGTGACTGTGCCACCTCGTGTACTGAGTAACTGTTGAACCATTTCATTTGCAAGTTAGTGGGTAAGTAGTGAATTTATTGTAGAAGGTAGGATCAGTGAGAATGCAAGTCATTTGGAAACCATTTGTATGAGCAACAAGTTTATGAAAAGACTAGCTGTGCCCACGACTTCGTTCGCGTGGACTACAGGATTTTGAAATTATTATTTTTTTGCTAAAAGTAGCCTAAGTTACTCCTTATTACATCAGCTACCTGCCAAAAAAGTCCCGTCAAAATCGGTTCAGCCATTTCAGAGATTAGCCGGAACAAACAGACAAAAATTGTAAAAAAATTTATTTTGGTATATATATCATATAGTATCATATATATATGATACATAATATGCATGTAGTGAAAAGCGGTTATTTCAATATTACAAACAGACAGTGCCATTTTATTTATATGTATAGATGGAGAATAGCTTGATTTATATAATAGTGATCCACGCGCTCCTCAAAGAGATGTCAGCAAACCGTAGTGGCCCAGCAGGGACGACGCCCGCTAGCACCGCGAGGAGTTCCTGACAATGGAACCCGTAGTCCTAGAACGCGAAGGGCAACTGAAGGACACAGGTGTGGTTTTAGTCAATAACAATCTGACACGCCCTCTCGCTCCACCCAGAGCGGGAAAAGTCATTGGATGATTTCCACACTTATCAAAAAAAGGGTAGAGTGGGGAAAGTCGGACAGCGAGCTCCCCTTGCTCGCCGTCCGCAAACCCGGGGGTAGTACTCTATCCTACGTTACCCAACTCAAGTAAAGTTGAGTTGAGTAGAGTACGCAAGAAAGAGTATGATAGAGTATAACAGAGTACCAGTTGACGGGAGCGAGGCCGCGGGCAAAAGCTAGTATTAGATAAAATAAATCTCAGTCCTTAAAACAAATCTATTTCTATGTTTCAGACATCGTCGTCGCCACAAACACACAACTAGAGTTTTACAACAATGATGGTACACGGACGCACACACAAGTTATACCATCGGCTGCTAGGATCACTTCAGTAACATACGATCCTGTGCACTACAGGGTGCTGTTTACCGACCAACACGGCTCGACCACGTTTATATCCAGCTTGGACGTATCAACCGAGACTGTACAACGTTTAGTTACGACAACAACGAACAACGCCGTGAGGCTCGTGTACGACCCCGTCACACAAGCTCTCTATTGGAATGAGTATCCTAGTATACGCACGTTTTCATTAAATCCTGCATCTTCTAACCAAGCTGATGGAAATGTATTAGTTAGCTTGGATCACTACTGCTGGGATCTCGCCGTGGACATCTGTGGAAGGTACGTTACTAGTGAGTAGTACCCGCACACGGGCCACAAAAAAACGCCTCCACAAAAAGAAGCTTGAAACGGCTTTGTTTTTGTGGCTCCTGTGCGGGGACACTAACGAGAAGATCGGAAAACTTGTTTTTTGTATTGAGAACAGTTTTCATTTGTTTCATGAAATAATCAAATAACATACTCAATCTTATTTGTACTTATCTACACTTCATCATCATCATCATTTCAGCCGATACACGTCCACTGTTAGATATAGGCCTCCCCCAAGCGTCGCCACATCGAACGTTCCTGTGCGACCCGCATCCATCGGTTTCCCGCTACCTTCACCAGGTCATCGGTCCACCTTGTAGGAGGCCTTCCAACGCTGCGTCTTCCGGTACGCGGTCGCCACTCCAGAACCTTTCGGCCCCAACGGCCATCTGTTGTGCGAGCAATGTGCCCTGCCCATTGCCACAGTTTGGCAATTCTTTGTGCTATGTCGGCAACCTTACTTTTCCTGCGGATATCTTCATTTTTTATTCGATCCCGCAAGGAAACCCCGAGCATAGCCCTTTCCATTGCTCTTTGGGTGACTTTAAGCCTTCTGATGAGGCCCATTGTAAGTGACCACGTTTCGGAGCCATATGTCATCACTGGCAACACGCACTGGTTAAAGACTTTCGTCTTGAGACACTGTGGTATGTTGGACGAGAAGATACCGCGTAGCTTGCCGAACGCTGCCCAACCGAGTTGGATTCGACGGTTGACCTCTTTCTCGAAGTTAGACCTACCCAACTGGACTGTCTGTCCGAGGTAGACGTAATCGTCCACAACTTCGAGTGTAGAGTCTCCGACCTTGATAGGAGTGTGCGCTACATGGTTGTTAATCATGATTTTGGTTTTATCCATGTTCATTTTAAGACCCACTCTTAGAGAAGCTCCACTTATAATATTATAAATGTGAAAGTAACTGTCTGTCTATCTGTTACACTTTCACGGTTAAATTACTAAACCGATTTTGACGAAATTTGTTACGGAGATAGCTTCAAACTCAAGGATGGACATAGGCTACTTTTTATCCGTCTTCGACTTCGCGTCCGCTATAAACAACGTTCACGCGAACGAAGCCGCTGACAGAATCTATATCATAAAAGTGAAGTGTAAGTTAGTTTGAATGCACTAATCTCAGGAAGCACGGGTCCGGACAGAAAAATTCTTTATCAGTTGGATAGCCCATTTAATTTATTCAGATATTATATTTTTTCTATGTAGGAGGTAATCTCTGAAAATACAAGTCCGATTGCTGCACCATTCGACAGTAAAGGCCAGTAAAATAAATTGTTACAGTATTGTACAAAGTTTAACAGATAAACATGTCGACTGGTAACCCATCACTTCGCGGACTGACAGGCAGATAGTGGTGTGTGGAAGGTGACGCGCTTGGATTGTTAGGGAAGTGTTGACAATGGCTTCTCTCTCAGCGCGTCCGGTTAAATGTAAAAATAACTATGTCTGTCTGTTACGCTTTCACGCTTTAACTACGGAACTGATTTTGATGATATTTGGAACAGAGTAAGCTTGAAACCCAACAAAAGATATACGTCCGCAATAACCGACATTTATCCAGACGAAGTCGCGGGAAAAAGCTAGTTAAGAAAAGATTATTAAATTTTTCAAGATTATAAAATTAAATTGTACTTGAAAATAATGTATCTATTTATGTTCCGCTATGTTTGCCCTTGTGTGTAGGTTTATGACTCAGCTGAATTCCTCTTGAATTTTGTTAATATTGATGGATGTTTACAAATTACAGGTATATTTACTGGATCACAAACTATGAGATAGAGAGGGCTCGGTTAGATGGCTCCGAGAGAGAAGTTTTAATAGCTGGCAGTGTTTATGACCGACTAAGCTTGGCCATCGATCAACAAACACAAAAAATGTACTGGACTGAGAAAACACATAGTAGTGATGATCACGTGTCTATTGAAAGTGCAAACTTTAATGGAAAGAACAGAACAACACTATATATTGTAAGAAACACTCGTTATGCATTTTCATTGGCCGTGTCAAAAGACTTTATATACTGGCAGAACTATAATGAACAGGGAATTTGGCGATTACCGAAGTACTCAACACAAACTGTGGCAACAAAACTAACCTCAACGTCTAGATCAGACTGTGAGGTTTGTAATCGTATAGCAGCCAACTACACGATAAAGGAACAAATTCAGGGGATAAACAGCTGCGATGCTCTCCAGGGTCTGATTCCGAATGACTCGAAGAGTGAGTCTCCAGCACCAGTCTGTCAGAACTACTGCATTCAAGGAGAGTGTAGCGTCAGTGCTGAGGGACAACCTACATGCAGGTAAAACGTGTTCATCGCACAGATATTCGGGGTCAGCTCACGATGCTTGAAGAAAGCGAAGCCGAGCCGCGGGGTTTCTCAGCATTCTCTTATGTGATACGTATATGTTGTTGAGTACTAACTCTAATAATTATAATTCGCGCAGCATCACTTCGCGTCTCGGTGTGAGCTGACCCTAACGTTTTTCACTGACGGCAAGTTAAGCGACGCCTACAAATGTTACATGTCTAACGGTAACAGATCCTCAAGCATCCACGTCCTCACCAGCTTCGAAATGTAAAGTTAGAATTCTTGGAACAGTGACTCGCGCCTATAACACACAATACTTTCGTGGGCTTGCGGACGACGAGCATTGCTTAGCTCGCCGTCTGACCGTCCAGTAGTCGACCGGACCGAGCCCAGGTCGTCGACGGCGCGTATTGTTCTACGCGCGCCTCAAAGAGATGTCAGCAAACCGTAGGGGCCCAGCAGGGTCGAAGCCTACTGGGGCCATGGGTTCGCTTCTGAAAGGAAAACCCGGCCCTGGAATACGAGGCAACTAAGGAATGTACGAGTGAGTTTTAATCTGACTCGCTCTCCCGCTCCGCCTTGGAGCGGGAGACGTCATTGGATGATTTCCCACCTAAAAAAATTTAACTCATATCAATTTCAATGTTTAATGTGTCTTGTGAACTATGGGACAGAGACTTGATTCATTAAACCCCAAGCGAACGCAGCTTTTACTACAGGATCAGCTCTTTTCTACGAATACAGTTTATGTTTGTGTTAATTGGCAAATGTATGAAAAAGCTGACTATTTTTAAGGATTAAGGGGTTAATAAAAATATAGGTCAATAAAAAATAGGTTCAGTTTCATGAGTACTTGCAACCTCTGAAGTATACTAAAGTTCCTTATTGTTGATCGAATGAACATTTTATTTGATTGTAAATCAAATTGTTGAGTGACGACGAGATTGGTTAGTGACGCGCAGTGGTCGCGCACCTCGTTTGCGTGTTACAACTAGTCACAATATCTGTTGGTCTGCTGAGTGACGCTGTTTCTTATCTTCATTATTTCAGTTGTAAAGCCGAATACTCCGGGGAGAGGTGCGAACTAAACGCGTGCCATGAATATTGTCTACACGGAGGAGTTTGTTCTTTGAATGTGGACAATAAGCGAGTCTGCCAGTGCACAGCAGGTTACGATGGTGAAAGATGCGAAGTGTCCATCTGTAAAGACTATTGTCTACAAGGAAACTGTAGCGTCGGTGCTGAGGGCCAACCTCAATGCAGGTAAATATATACCATGTTACCCATGGAGTTCGTTGTATAGATAATACAAACACTTTTATAACTAACTAGCGGACCTAACAGATGTCGCCCGCCCGATTCTATTGTTACTCAAACTCTATAAACATCAAAATAAAGCTACTATAGATATGTGTATATACCGGAGTTCTGGAACGCAAGAATAATAAGGAACATAGGAGTGGGTTTTAGTCAGTTAAAGTGTAACACGCCCTCCCGCTCTGCCCTAGAGCGAGATAAGTCATTGGATGATTTCTCGCCTAAAACATCTCTTGTTCAGCAGGTCTGCTGGAAGTTTCTTTTGAAATAAGCAGAACCTTCGAACAAATGTTTATAATGATTTGATTTGTCTTTCTTTTGTTAGAAGTGTGTACAGAAGTTGAATTGTATAAAAGGGGTTCAATATCCATAGAGCAGTGGTGGCCGAGTGGTATCGGCGCCCACTTACGAGTTATAGGTCGTGGGTTCGAACCCAGCCAGACGCATTCCTTTGTGTAATTTACTTCATGCCCACTGCTCTCAAAACGGTGATGGAAACCGACATGTCCTAGACCCAAAAATTCGAACATATGTGACCAACTCGCACTGGGCCCGCGTCGTGGATTACGGCCCATTCCCTCAGTGGGAACATCTTTAACCTACTCATGTACAGAAAAACAAAATTATAATTGTAAAGAGAATGCCTGCCCGCTATCATCCCACTGAAGGGCAGAGGCCTCTTCTCACACAGAGAAGGGACCAGCATTCATCAGCACACTTGCTGATAGTGAGTTGTAGACCGAATCCCCTCACCGACGTCAGTGTGGTCTAAGATATACTTATAGAGCACCTGAAACAGAGTGGTCGCGCACCTCGTGCATCTGTTACAGCTACTACTCACAAATAATTGTTGGTTCTCTTGATTATTGAGTAACTCTTTTGTACCGTCGTTATTTCAGCTGTAAACCCGGATACGCTGGTGACAGATGCGAAGTGAACGCGTGCAGTAATCGGTGTTCAAACAATGGTGTGTGTGCTCTGAACGAGAAGGGGGAGCCGACTTGTGAGTGCGCAGCAGGTTACGACGGTGAAAGATGCGACGTGTCCATCTGTAAGGACTACTGTTTCCAAGGAAATTGTAGTGTCAGCACCGAGGGCCAACCTAAATGCAGGTAAATCATAATGTTACCCTGAACACCCATGGAAATGGTTGTATTTGGGGCCAAGGCGAGCAAACAAGCGGCACAGCAGCACCATGCTTTTCTCGAAACAGTTCAGAGTTCAGGCCATTTTCAACGCCCTACAACTTTGTTGTGTATAAATTAAACTAGAAACCTAAACTAAGTTACCAAACAAGCGGTAACGGTAGAACGAATTATAACTTCTTTATTCTAACAGTACGACAATTATTTGTTTTAAACTACATTTTTGTGTTAAGACAAATTGAACTTTATTTTAATCCAATACCTACTCTCAGATAGGACAAGAAAAGATCTGGTTTGTGCTAACTCTCGGACTAAACATGCTTTTGCGAATCGGTTTTATATATTTCTGAAATCTTATTTATATAACCATTTAAACAGAGTCCTACAGATTTATAGTTTAAGTTACAATAGGTGTAATTTACTAGTCCAGGATGTTTTAGCAAAACACAACGATGCAGACACGACAAAACTACTAGAAATTGTAAAATACAGTTCCTATATAACTACTCTAATATAAATCACTATCTTTACATAAAAAAAAATGATATGACCAGCTTGACTGCGATCTCCTCAGTGATGCAATCGTTGATGGTGACTGACCGATCATCAAGACTAAGAATTACGTTTTAATTTTCTTGCTTATAGAGTAACTCTTTTATATCTTCGTTATTTCAGCTGTATGCTCGGGTACTCCGGGGAAAGGTGCGAAGAACACGCGTGCCATAAGCACTGTTTAAACGGCGGTGTCTGCACCTTAAACGAAGAAGACGAGCCGGCCTGCCAGTGCACAGCAGGTTACGATGGTGGAAGATGCGAGCTTCCTGCCTATCAGGACAACAGGTAAAACTTGTTCTTCTCACTGTACACTAGTTATATCGAGCGCTGCGCTGGACGCTGATCGTGCACTCGGCAGATGCGACGAGATTTGTCAAAGAAAAAGTAAAAGTAACATAATTCTAAAGTTTGCCGTATATAACGTTCGTTCACTCCTAGTGGGTGTTACAACTTTATCTACACTAATATAATAAAGAGGTAGTTTGTTTTTTTGTTTTTTTTTTGTTTGTAGGAGGTAATCTCTTAAAGTACTGGTCCGATTGCTAAAATTTTATCACCGATAGAAAGCTGCTTTATTTCTGAGTGACAAAGGCTATATTTTATGTACGCGGACGAAGTCGTGGGCAAAAGCTAGTGTTAGATAGAATTGTGTGTTTGGTAAAAGTGTTGGCCGACTAACTAAACGGAACTAACTAGTGACACAGTCGTCTGTTGTTCAAATAATAATTTCATGTCGTCACGTTCCAAGTGTCTCGCTGGTCTAGTAGTCAGAAGCTCTACCTCTAAATATGAGGTTATGGGCTCGGTCCCCGGGTCATGCATTATGTGGAACTGGAGTTTTATTATGTGGAACTTGTCAGTAGCAGCACGAAGCCTGGGCTCGTACGCGCGTCATCGTCGGTGTGTAGTGTTCCGCGCGCACAGCAAACAGATGTCAGCCAAACTGTAGGGGCCCAGCAGGGTCGACGCCGCTAGATCCGCAGAAACTATTAAAAGAGTTACAGTGGTCCTGGACCGCAAAGGCAACTGACGGACACTGGTGGCCTTTAGTCAGTAAAGGTCTGACACAGTCTTTCGTCCTACTTTAAAGCAGAAGAAGCCAGTTGATGATTTCCACCTCAAAAAAAAAACCATGTCACGAAGGTTTAGAAACAGAACTTGTTAAAGTAATATAAATGCAATTGGTAACAATTTGATATTGAGAGCGCCATTGCAGTAGTTATGACCGGCCACTGATGTGCGTTTGACTACATTTTTCAACCCTTTTTTTAATTTTTGTCAAAAAGTTTTAATACTTACTATAATTAATTATAAATTATAGTTACCTTGTACTGGCGTGTCTGTTTATTGTGTTACTATTTTCGAACATTTTCATTGTTTCAGCTGTGATGCCGGTAACTCTGGGGACGGGACAGTCAACGCATGCCATCAGTTCTGTCTAAACGGCGGCACTTGTTCGCTGAACGAGGCAAGGGAGCCAGTCTGCC
This sequence comes from Mythimna ferrago, assembly GCA_910589285.2. NCBI lineage: Eukaryota > Metazoa > Arthropoda > Insecta > Lepidoptera > Noctuidae > Mythimna > Mythimna ferrago. The sequence goes on from OU342700.1 coordinate 13,830,116, forward strand.
AGTGCACAGCAGATCACGAGGGTGACAGATGTGAGGTTTCTGTCAATAAGGACTTCAGCTTCCAGCTTGTAGCGTCGGTGGTGAAGGGGCAACCTAAAGTGACCGTTACTGTGGGGAAAGGAGTGGAGTCGACGTGTGCTTCCACTGTTGTCTGAACAACGGAGCTTGTTCGGGACGAGCGCGGGATGTGAATCCATTGAAGAGTGCACGTTCACCTCTACCATCACCATTACGTATACAATCTGACCGTTACTAATTTAGTATTAGCCGACAGAAACATTCATCATCACACAATAATAGGTTACCTTAATGATACAATAAGAATTATTTTTTAAGTTTGCTTTTTTGTAACGAATTTATTGGTTTAAGCAAAGGTTATTTAAGTTTACTCTTAATATAGTTTTTAAGTCAGGTTATTTTTATATTTTTTCTATTATTTTTGTATTTTCCTGTCAGCTATGACTAAGTAAGAACAGATTCTGATATCTTAGTGACTCTAAATAATATATATATATAATTTGTATTTTAGTTTTACGTTATCTTATATCAATAAATAATCAAAAGCATGTTCCTCTTGTCTCCGGCCTGCAGGAGGATGCAGTTCATGAATCTAAGAATTTTCGTTCAGGGTCCTCGAATGTAATAAACCTTAGTGTTTATCCCAAACATTAGTTGCCATCACAAACTCACTTTCATCATCATCATCTTCCTGCCCTTGTCCCGTGTTACTTGTTACTTCTGCTCTGTCACCCATCACGTTATCACTAACTCCCTTTTCTTTTATATCACTTCTCATACAATCCATCCATTTTTTCTTGGGCGTCCCTCTCTCACTTTATCCATCCACATGCATACTAAAAAATCTTTTAGTGAAATGCATTTCATCCCTCCTAATTATATGGCCATACCAAGACAAACAATTTTAATTTTATGTTTCAAAAACTAGTAACTATAAAGTTATTTGACGCATATTCACACAAATATTAGTTTCTTACCTATTGCGTACAAAAAAGTTGCAATCAATGTTTATTAGATTCAAGTTATTGCGGACAGGTTATTAAGTTTTCTACAAGGCTTAGATCTGTCTATTAATCCGAGCTGTGACCTGTACCAGTTATTCTTAAGTGGCTGACAGACTGAGCAGCAAGTGTCGCCAGGGCGTCACGCTAACAGGGGCCTAAGTCTGCTATTTTTATAAATCAGTCATTCCAACACGATCCCATTGTCATTTTGCTAAAAGTTTGTAATCTGCTAATTCATAATGATCGATCATAGATCGGTCTTGTAATAGAATTGTGGTAGAATGACAATATCGAGCTTATTAAAAGCACTAATTGCGCAATGACGTCGTAATGGTAGGTCACTGATCAAAGGAACTGTCAATTTTTTTGCAGATTACCGCATACCTACATCAGATATTCATTTGTCACATATATATCCGTGATTTGTCATTATGTACGAGATTACCATTCTATGTCGTTTCTTTCAATGGAGTGTCAGTGGCTGACCATCGGAAAGTCATAATGACGCCATTATATTAGTAGATTAACAAAACTTGTCAAAATCAACAATTATGAAATCAATGATAGACCATTCTGATACTATTATAATAGCAGAGGCCCTGTTCTCGTGCTGAGGGAGACGCGCGAACATGTCGTCACGCTCAAGTGCTCGTGCATCTGTCTCGTTCTTTAGTTATTCTGTTTTCTTCGGGCATCAGTCTATAGTTCTCTACTAAAGCTTATGCTCTTGTGTTAGATTAAGTAAAATTTTTAAATAAATAAATTATCATCGTTATATAATATATGCATTTTTATTAACACAAACTTACCTAAAATAGTTCAATTCCCGGCGGGATTTTCAAAGATTTTTCCGAATAACAAAAAAAAAGTTATAAGACATTTTTACTATGTTTGTGAGAAATAAAAAAAACTTTTTACAAAAAAATATATAACCAACTTCAATGTTCACTGAAAAGTACAAAATAACTTTAATTTCGGAAGTCAGTGTTAGTCCTTTCGTTATTTAAACACAGACTTCAAAAATTTAAGTTATTTTGTACTTTTCAGTGAACATTGAAGTCGTTATATTTTTTTTTTTACACTTTTTAGTTATCGTATCACCACTAAAAAGTACCCCTCAGCTAAACTTCTCGATTCTAATAATCCCAAACACGGTTAGATTACATTAATTTACCTTCTGGCTTCATCATCAGATCAGTTCGATACATCCCCTCCCCTTTTTAGGGTTCCGTAGCCAAATGGCAAAAAACGGATTCCTTATAGATTTGTCATGTCTGTCTGTCTGTCTGTCTGTCCGTCCGTATGTCACAGCCTCTTTTTTCCGAAACTATAAGAGCTATACTGTTGAAACTTAGTAAGTAGATGTATTCTGTGAACCGCATTAAGATTTTCACACAAAAATAGAAAAAAGCAACAAATTTTGGGGGTCCAACTGAAACTCACAAAATACAGCTGAAACTTGAGGTTTCTAATATCATTTTTTTCTAAATTGAATAGTTAGCGCGAGAGATACTTCCAAAGTGGTAAAATGTGTCCCTCCCCCCCTCTAACTTCTAAAATAAGAGAATGATAAAACTAAAAAAAAATATATGATGTACATTACCATGCAAACCACTAACGAAAATTGGTTTGAACGAGACCTAGTTTTTTTTTTCCTTGTCCTCGAATACATCCAAAGGATGAACCCTAGTTTATATTACAATCTAGCCTTATATTTTTTTTTTTTTATAATGGATAGGCTCGCGTTTGACCACAATCTCACCTGATGGTAAGCGATGATGTGGCCGACGATGGAGCACGCTTGCCTAGAAGCAATCTATTCACCCTTGACTTAAAGACCCCTAGGTTATAGCTATCAGGAAACACAGACTCCGGCAGGTGTATAGACTAATAAGTAATTTAATTATATCCTAAACTAATAAATTGTCTTTACTAAGAATATGTCCAATAACACTTTTCTTATTGTCTCTATTAAGGCGAATACACTTCGTTCTTGTATTTATTAGGTAGCAATTATGCTACATTACACTATTCACTATCACTAAACACTAACTCGAACGGTATTGTTATTTTTAGTCTTCTCACTATATTCGTGTGGTCGAGATGCTGGATTGCCTCGATGTTCACATGCTGATGAAGTCGCTTTTCGTGAGCTTCTGCAATTTTTTTATCACTTTGTCGATGAACTCAACTTTTAGGTCCCGATGGAGGTCATCGTTTCGTATGTACCATTTACAATTTCCCTTAGTACCTTGTTAACGCACACGTTAACACCTCCAAGACACACATGCGTCATCAAGCAGAGGGGAGCGGGCGGCGTGGTAGCAGCAGCGGCTCGACGACGGCTCGCGCGCCCTCAACAGAACACTCCTTTTAACACCGCGACCACGATCGCATCGATTTCGATAATTAAATTTTGACCTGTAAAATACCTAATATTATAACCTAGAAATACAGTCCGCTTTTTATTCCACCTGGGCCTATCTATGGTCCTTCGAGGTTTCGGTCAAGTTTAATTAAATATCTTGCCGCGATCGCAAGCCACGCCACCACAAAGCGCGTCAGAAATCAGCTGGAGGTCAAACAGAGGACATCGCATCAGTGAACTCAACCTACCAGCATCTGGAAGCAGCCACTCAAGCAGCGTCGGCCACATCAGTCGCAAAGGACGAACAAAGGGTTTGGTAGCAGCGGTTTCGTGAGTTCGACCAATTCATTCTTTTAAAATCATTAAAAGTCATCACATATTCAGTCAACTTGCTTAATTGCCATCCATTCCCATTTTCAAGCATAAATTCATCCATAATTAGTCCTTTCTATAATCAATTATTCATTTAAGCAATTATTGCATCAGATTTTTTTTCCAGACATCACCTACCTACATATTTCTTTTCTCAATTTTCTTGTAACTTTTTTTATTATTTCGATTCTTTCCTATCACCAACCATTTCTTTTTCATTATTATATCACTTTCTAATACCGTTTTTTTTCTCTTGTACAGCTTACATCGCCTTGTTCTCAGCGTACCTACCGAGTTCATTCATTAACACACCGAGGGTAATTTGGTAAAGTTACGTGATCGCCGCGCTGTACTTGCCACATTCCCAATCCAATTTAAGTAACGTTTCAATTAAGTACATTACATTAATTAAATTTCAATTATGACTGATCCCAAATCAGCTCAAACTACAAATAAGCCCGACGAATATGACATTCCTCAGCTAAATACATACAAAAAGAGGAGATCCAGTCATAAAGGAAAGGTCACGGTATTTAAAAATTATCTTGAGTCATTATTAAAATCAAAAAAACCATTGTCTGATTTAGATATTATACAACTTAGCAATCGATTAGAGTCCTACAAGTCCCTTGCAAACGATTTCGAGAAAAATCAAACCCTCATCGACGACATTGTTGGGGTTTCAGATGAACAGCTGAGGGAGCGGGAGCAATTTGAAATGGAATACCAATATCAACTTGCGCTCGGCATCCATCTGCTGCGTGAAAATGAAACTGCCTGCGTCGCCGGGTCTGTACCAACTCCAACTGCAGGTGACACAGCAACAAAAGCATTCATAAAATTACCCACCATTGACCTTCCACACTTCTCAGGGGAATTTCAGAATTGGCTCGAATACAGAGACACTTTTGAATCACTCATACACAACAACAAATCAATAGATAACATTCAAAAGTTTCACTATTTGCGTGCATCTCTGCAAGGTGAAGCTTCCGATATTATTAAATCGTTAGAAATGTCATCACACAATTACCGGGTAGCTTGGGAACTTATAACGGAAAGATATAATAACACACATCAGCTGATTTACAATCATCTTCACGCATTATTCAGCATACAAAACATTGAAAAAGAATCCGCAACATCGCTCAGACAATTACTAGACACAGTAAATAAAAATCTCAGAGCTCTTAATAATTTAGGCGAACCCACAGTAGACACAATTTTAATTTATCTGATTACCTCCAAATTAGATTTCACAACACTCAGATATTGGAAAGAATCAAGCAAAAACAACATAGTAGAAAAGCCCACACTTCAAGATTTAAAATCATATCTCAATGATCGTTTAATGCTTTTACAAAATCTTGAATACACTAAAAACATACATAAAAACATACAACAAACAGATTCAAAAACACATACATCAAAATCAGACAATAAAGATAAACAATCTCGCATTCCTTGTCCCTTATGTAAAGGTCAACATTTTCTATTCGCTTGTCCACAATTCAAACAAATGACTGTGGAGAAGAGGATAGAAAGGGTTTCCAAGTTTTCCAACTTCTGTGCTAACTGCTTGCATAACGGTCACGAAACAAAGTCTTGCCGTGGCGGAGCATGTAAATATTGTCAACAGAAACATAACACAATGCTACACTTACATAAGGAACCGACCAGGGACACTGCGCACACCACACTCGCTAGTAACAGTAGCTCACAACACACATCAGTTCTACTTTCCACTGCCTTAGTACATGTCCTCGCCAGTGATGGAACACCACACTTGGCTAGGGTTTTGCTGGACAGTGGAAGTACCTCCTGTTATATCACTAACAGTCTGAGTAAAAAGCTCAATCTCACATTCGAACCCATTCGAGGCACAGTTTCGGGCATAAATCAGCAACATACACAAATTTTTCATCGCACAAATGTTTTGATAAAATCATTACATGGTTCATTCACAGCCAATTTGTCATGTTTGGTACTTGATACAATAGCACACTCATTACCTCACATGCGCATCAATACACAAGGTTTAAATATACCTAAACATTTAAAACTAGCCGACCCTCAGTTCTATGAACCCGCACCCATTGACATATTGCTAGGCGCGGACATATTCTGGCAAATAGTTAGCAGCGGTCACATTCGGTTAGGTAAACAACAGCCTACACTACAAGAAACTGAATTAGGCTGGCTAGTTTCCGGGTGTACAACAAACACCGACAAACACACAAACAGTTGTTTTTTCAATAACAACAACTCAGATCAGTTATCACGCTTTTGGGAGCTGGATAGTTTATCTAATTCACAAATAAACGATCCCTCCGAATCAGATGCATGCGAGATAAATTTTACACAAACAACTACGAGACAAAGTGATGGCAGATTCGTTGTCACTATTCCATTTAAAAAATCACCCGATTGCTTGGGTGACTCATATTATCAAGCCAAAAAACGGTTTTATTCAATAGAAAACCGCATGAATTCAAATCCCACATACAAACAACAGTACTCGAACTTCATAACAGAGTACATACAACTAGGTCACATGACTTTAAACAAACATTCACATAAAAATACATACATTCATTCAGAACATAATACATCAATCATACAGTCAATTGCAAACAGCACTAACACAAACATACAGCACTCACCAGTATACTATATTCCACATCACGGTATTATACACGAGTCAAGCACAACCACAGAATTTGTATCACAAAAACAAATCACAAAACGCACAATTTTATCCACTATAGGTCATATTTTCGACCCACTGGGACTCATTAGCCCTTGCGTACTCGAAGCTAAACTAATTATGCAACAGATGTGGATAAATAACATCAGCTGGGACGGTGAAATACCGGTTTCAATACAACAACAATGGGCAAAGTTCGTGGAATCATTATCTTTTATAAATCATTTATCTATTCCTCGGCGAGCATTCCATGACTCATTGCGCGATAACAATGAACTTCATATTTTTTGCGATGCCTCACAACAGGCGTATGGTGCGTGCGCATACATACGTACATATACACCAGGTGGCAATGTCAATGTTCAGCTGTTAGTTGCCAAAGGACGGGTGGCTCCTTTAAAAACACTTACCATACCGCGACTTGAATTATGTGCCGCGTTTATCGGTGTTAATTTAAGTAATAAAGTTTTAAACTCACTTCGCAATAAAAACAACTGTAGGTGTTATTATTGGAGTGACTCAATAATTGTTTTATCTTGGATAAATTCACCGACACACAAATTACAAACATTCGTCAAACACAAAGTCACGGACATTCTCAAACATACTGAACCACAGTCATGGTACTATGTACCAACCAAACAAAATCCAGCTGACATAATCACGAAGTGTACCAATGCACAACAGTTACTTCATACACCTTTATGGTTCTCAGGACCTGACTTCTTAAGGAATGATGATAATCACAGCTGGCCTGAACAACCAGGGCATCTCAGCGTATCTGACCTTCCAGAAGTCCGCTCCCAAACACATCTCACGCACAAACATACAATTGATAATAATTCATTTATTTACAAATATTCTAATTTTAACAAACTTACACGAATCGTAGCTTACATACTTCGGTTCATTCATCACTGCAAACATAAACAATCAAATAACATCAATACAAAAAAATGCCAACAGGTGTGCATAGGTGACGTCATGCCTTTATCTACTAACGAACTTAATTCAGCTAGATACCAATTAGCGAAGATAGTACAATTAGATTTCTTTTCTGAGGAATATCAACTATTATTACATAACAAGCAGTTACCTGCTTCACATAGATTAAATTCACTTAATCCTTTTATAGGGGATAATCACCTCATTCGTGTGGGCGGAAGGTTAGCACAATCGCCATACAATTATGATAGAAAGTTTCCTATCCTACTGCATCCAGCTCATCACATTACTCAAATCATATTCTCAACATATCACATCACACTTCTACACGCTGGCCCACAACTGTTGTTGTCTCACATACGTCAAGCTTTCTGGCCAATTTCTGGTCGAAACCTGGCTAGAAAAACTACACAATCATGTGTTACATGCAAACGGTTTAAAGGTAAAACTGTAACACCTATCATGGGACAGTTACCTGAACAGAGATTGCACGCAAACTTTGTATTCAGTGACGTAGGTGTCGACTACGCAGGGCCAATTATGATCAACAACCGTAAGGGACGTGGAAGTGTACTTATTAAATCTTACATTTGTATTTTCATCTGTTTTGTAGTTAAAGCTGTGCATTTGGAGTTGGTTACAGATCTGACGACTGAGTCTTACATAGCAGCAATTAACAGGTTCATTTCTCGCAGAGGTAAACCAAATAATATTTATTCAGACAACGGGAAGAATCTGGTAGGTGCTGCGCGTGTGGTCACCAACTTTATCAGGAATCACAGTGAGTCAATTTACAGTTGCGCTGCAGAACAAGGTGTAAATTTCCACTTCATTCCTCCATATTCACCCCACTTCGGGGGCCTATGGGAAAGCACTGTTAAATCAGTGAAACATCATCTCAAAAGAGTACTTGGGATGGCAAACCTCACATATGAGGAAATGTACACATTGCTAGTCCAAATAGAAGGCATTCTTAATTCAAGGCCTCTCACACCTCTTTCATCCGATCCATCTGATCTCTCAGCTCTCACTCCCTTTCATTTTCTCATTGGTCGTACTCTAACTGTTCTACCTCATCCACAGATGTCCGACTGCGACTCGGCACGGCTGCCGCGTCATCAACGAGTCGAACTTCTACGACAACATTTTTGGAGACGCTTTAATAAGGAATATATTTCCCAGTTGCACCAAAGGACGCGCTGGCAGCGCTCACAAGGCGCGCTCACAGAGGGCTCATTGGTCATCGTGAAGGACGAGGCGCTACCGGTGGCTCAGTGGCCGTTGGGACGTATCGTGAAGCTGTATCCGGGACATGACGGAGAAGCTCGAGTAGCGGACATCAAAATAAAGACCGGGACAATCAGACGGGCTTTTCATAAAATATGCCCATTGTTGGATGGACCATCGGACTGATCACGAAGCATACTGTATACATCATCATCATCATCAGCTGGGCTGGCCTTTCCATGGTGGCCCGGGAATATGTTAACGCACACGTTAACACCTCCAAGACACACATGCGTCATCAAGCAGAGGGGAGCGGGCGGCGTGGTAGCAGCAGCGGCTCGACGACGGCTCGCGCGCCCTCAACAGAACACTCCTTTTAACACCGCGACCACGATCGCATCGATTTCGATAATTAAATTTTGACCTGTAAAATACCTAATATTATAACCTAGAAATACAGTCCGCTTTTTATTCCACCTGGGCCTATCTATACCTTGTTCTAAAATCGTTGTATGATACTTATATTGGTCTGTTTGGTGCAGCCCCACAGCTGAATGCCATAAGTCCAAACTGGCATCAGGACTTGTCTATATAATAACAATTTGTTCTGCACAGACAACGTGGAATTTCTTCCAAGCAGCCAATACATTCTTTTGAATCGTAAGTCGAGTTCATCTCTTTTCTTCTTGACGTGGGCTTTCCAGCGTAGCTTAGCGTCAAGAGTCATACCCAGATATTTGGCTGTATTCTCATATGGGACTTGTTTATTATTTATATAAATAATATATCCAGTTTATATAAACTGGAGAATACTGGTGTTTCTTGTTACTAAAGTCTATGTGTACAGATTTGGATTCATTTAATTTAATCCTCCATTTTTTGGTCCAGTCATAAACTTGGTTGACAGCCATTTGAACCTTTTCAACTGCTTCTTGGTGGCTGTTTCCTACAGCCATGAGAGCTGTGTCGTCAGCGAAGGTCCCAATGATATTATGCTCTGATTCTGGAATATCGCAAGTGTATATTAGGTACAGGACCGGACCTAATACACTTCCTTGCGGTACGCCGGCTTTTATTTGTTTCATTTCTGAGTAGGTATCTTCTTGCCTTATTCTAAAGACTAGGATTCCAGAATATCTGCAAACTGCTTCGGTAACAGGATCTTTAGTTTATATATTAGACCTTCATGCCATGCTTTGTCGAAAGCTTGTGCCACGTCTAGGAACGCAGTAGAACAAACCTTCTTTTCTTCAAAGGCGTGTTCTATTACGTTTGTGATCCTATGCACTTGATCAATAGTTGAGTGCTTTTCTCGGAAACCAAACTGGTGCTCTGGTATTATGTTCTTGCTTTGTATTATTGGTTTGAGCCGTTTAAGTAACAGCTTTTCAAAAAGTTTTGACATAATAGGTAGCAAAGAGATTGGCCTGTATGATGTTGTTTCATGTGCAGGTTTTCCAGGCTTAGCTATCATGATCACTTCAGCAACTTTCCATAAGTCTGGTACATACTTGAGTCTTAGTGCAGCATTTATAAGGGTTGTCAGCTTAACCAGACCCTTTCTTGGTATGTTATGAAGTATTTCCCCTGTTATTAAATCGTAACCTGGAGATTTTCGACGGCTTATGTTTTGTTTTATTTCTCTTGCTACTTCTCTTGGTGTTACTAGTTTAATATCTTCATAATCTGGTGTCGAGTTAACTAAATTGCAGTCCTGAATGATTTCCCCCTCGTTTGGTTGAAATATGTTTTCTAGGTGCTCAGCAAACCTCTTGGCTTGCTGATTATTAGTGACTGCCCATCGCCCGTTTTCACATTTGATGGGAGGGATTTGTGTGATCGGCCTTTTGAGATGCTTGGTAGCCTTCCAAAGTGAGTAGTCTGTCTTTAGGTCGTTACTTAGCTCCTGAAGATAGGTTTTGGTTGAGTCGTTTTTAAAGTTCTGAATTATTCTTCTTAATTTTTTTGTCAGATTGTTAAGTTTGCGTTTGTCATCAGGGCACCTAGACTGATGCCACGTTTTTCTTTGTCTTCTTTTCTCCATAATGAGTTGCTTGATTCTGAAGGGATAGATTTTTCCCTTCGTTCTCTTGTTGATATTGGGTGTATTTTCCCACGCTGCTTGCTGAATCTGCGTTATAAAGTTTTCTAATTCAAAATTTAAATGTTCGGGTGTTTTTAAAGGAACTTTAAGATCTATTTGATCATTCAATGTGGTCTTAAAACTCTCCCAATCTGTGTATTTATTGACAAGAGTGAGCCTGTTTTGTTTGTACAAAATATTTTCACTAATTTCTAAATAGATTGCCGAGTGATCTGAGTTCATGTCATAGCTTTGTTCTGTTTTTATGTAACTAGTTGACAGATTTTTGGTTACGAAAAAATCTATTAAGTCTGGAATTTTATTTGAATCTGTTGGCCAGTAGGTGGGCTTTCCAGTAGATATAACTTCACATTCCATCTCTTTTATGGCACTCAGTAGTTCTTTGCCCTTAGTAGTAGTTAGTCTGGAACCCCCAATGAGTATTTTTAGCATTAAAGTCTCCACCTAAAATAAAACGACTACCAAGGCTGGTAAGGAAACGTATATAGTGATCTCTTTTTATCATTTACCGAGGTGGACAATAGATGGCAGACACTGTTAGTGGATATTTTTTAGTTTGGAGACAAATCGCCAATGCTTGGATATCTTTCTCTTCGTACTTGAGCTCTTCGTAGTGCTGTAAATTTTCTTTTACAATAACGGCACTACCGCCTCTTGCAGAATTATCTGGGTGAAGTGCATGGTATACTTTGTACCCTCTAAACTTAATGTGAGATTGTTTTGTGAAGTGTGTTTCTGATATAAGGCACACATCTATTTTTTGTAGGTCTAATACTACTTGTAACTCGTTCTGGTGTTTTAATAATCCATTTGAGTTCCATGTCATAAACTTTAGTGTAATAGTCATTTTTTAAGCTTAAGAGTAGCAATTTTGTTGCTATTTTCGATTTTCTTCAGTCTCTCGTCGAATGATGACATTAACTTTAATATTTCATCCAACTTCTTGTCGCTATTCATATCACCCATTGGCGCCTTTGCTATGCCTCTTGCAGCTGCTTGGGCGTATGAGATGTTTTTGGTGGTGGTTTTCTTCGTCATTTGACTCGGTGCGTTTAGATAGGGGTCCTCACCTTTTCCAGTACGTGCATTTTGTTGAGGGGTGATGTTATGGTTTTGATTTATTATTTCTAATCTGCTGCATTTCTTTAGCAACAATACATCCCTGGTAGTTGGCAGGATGTGGAGCTCCACAGTGGATGCATTTCGGCTTCTCTTCTTTTGGTTTTTTGCAATCCTTGGTGAGATGTTTACCAGTGCATTTTACACACCTCGGTTCTGTTGAGCAATACTTTTGCGTATGGCCGTATGCCTGGCATCTTTTGCACTGAGGTACCACTTTTAATTCTTTATTGTACACTATAGCAACAAAAAAGATTGATCTGATTTTTGTAGATTTAAGGGGCTGAATTTCTACGTTACATCCCATTATATATTTTATATTATAAATTTTACTGGTTTCTTCATCGTTTGAAAATGACAACATGAACATATTGAGTGGCTCTTTAGTTTTCCAGCTCAATTTATTGACTGCTTCTAAAATCTTGTAGCCTTTGCTTCGCAAGTCTTCGACTACTCTTTCTGGGATGCATGTATGATGCAATTTTTTCGCCATAACTCTTATTGGTCTCTCCTGCTTATTCTCATAGGAGTGCCAAAGACAATTATTGTTTTAAGGGCATTAGTAATTGTTCTGTACGATTCTTCGCATTTAGCATTTACTTTAACGGTATCCCCGTTCATCATTTTGATGCTGAATGTGTCAGCTGATTGGCTCTCGCATAAGAAATCATAGAATTTCTGGTATTCTTGGATACCATCTACAATAATAGGTGGTGGCATAGGAGTTCTGATGTGTTTTTCCTTACCTTTGTTCTCTTTACTTTCGTGTTCTGTTTGAGTAGGTTGGGCGGGGGAGGTATTCAATTTCCTTTTCTTCCTGCTTTTTTGCCTTATCCAACCTGTTTCTCGAGCAAGCTCCTCTTCATCTGTGCTGTATTCAACAGCCGGGGAAGAAGTCACATTATTGGTTGTTGCTGATTGCGGTGGGTTTCCCGCTTGAAGTTTCAGCTGCTGCTGGAGAATTTCTATTTGACTTTTCAGGTCATTTAAGTCTTTTTCTAGTTTTTTACGCTGATTCTGTTCTTCACGAAAATATTTAAACAACAAATGTTCAGTCTGTGTATTCAAGATTACTGTGGTATCACCCAGAGTCTCCTTTTTCGAACTCATTATAAAATATAATTGAGTATTAGCTTCGCCTTAATTATATTCTCCGTCAGTCGTCATCATTGCGCAAAAACTAGGTCATTGCGATGCATCGGACTTGACGGCGTTATTTTGATGAGTAAGCACTTTACACTGGTACGCGCGTGATCGAATGCAACACAACTGCTCTCAGTGAAAATCGAACGAGATCTAGTAAGTAGATTTTTTTAATACGTCATAAATTAAACAAAAATCACTGTTATGAAAAAATCGATCAAAGTAGTAGTAATAAAAGTTCTTGTAGTTCGTTGTGAACTACAAGAACTTTTATATTATGTCACTTGCTGCTACGGAACCCTTCATGGGCGAGTCCGACTCGCACTGGGCCGGTTTTTCTTGCAGTCAGTCACCGACTACACGTATAAACAAAGCAATTTTTCTTGTTACGACAGTTCTGCTGTGATCCTATGAGAAGTTCTGTTCCATATCTTCGAAGTTCATGATCAGATCATAACAATATTACCAACTTGGAAGCATAACCTTACAATCAAAAAAAGAATTTTCAAAATCGGTCCACAATTGACCGAGATAGACACACCTATATGTCTATCTCGTTCAACATACATAAAAAACATACATTCAACCGAACATAGAACCTACTCCTTTTCAAAGTCGGTTAAAAATTCAGCTCAATCGGTAACCGGAGAGTGGGTAAAATTTAATTTGCAAGATTTGATTACAGACAAACATCGGGACAGGTGAAACTAAATAAAAGCTTGTAAAATACAGTACAAAAGTTTTAATGTAATTACATAGTTTATATGATATATATGATTAAATGTCAAAACGGGCGTTTTATTTTTGACAACTTTAGATAGCTGACATAATATTATGAGTGACTATGAGTTGGTGGGCGCGTCCGGAGGCGTGGCGGGCGAGGCGGAGGGCGGGGGGAGGTAGTCGTCGGTGCGCATGTCGTTGATGCCGAGCTCCTCGTCCTGCTCGAAGGAGCGCGTGTAGCGGCTCACCTTCAGGCCTGCAACCACCGCGCTCAACGTCATCATCATCAGCCGCACGCGTCCACTCAACACGTTTAATCCTTTACTTCAAAGAAGCCCTTTTATAGTGACTTGTATTGTCTAAATGTCGGCCAGTTAAAAACGTGAAGTTAAGAGGCTGCTTTTCCTCTCGCCTATCGTCAACATCGAGCATTGTTTAAAATCTTGTTACTTCATCTAACGCGATGTTTAACGAAAAGGCAAAGTGAAAAAAGAAAGATGACGCCTGAAAACTCTGTTAGCATTCGGTAATTCCGTAATTTACTCGAATATTTTACAAAACTTGTTTCAAGAAATACGTGTTTTTAGGGTTCCGTAGCCAAATGGCAAAAAACGGAACCGTATGGATTCGTCATTTCGTCTGTGTCTGTCTGTTTGTCTGTCCGTCCGTATGTCACAGCCACTTTTTTCCGAAACTATAAGAGCTATTATACTGTTGAAACTTAGCAAGTAAATGTATTTTTTGAACCGCATTAAGATTTTCACACAAAAACAGAAAAATAACAATAAATTTTGGGGGTCCCCCATAGTTAGAACTAAAACTCAAAATTTTTTTTTTTCGTCAAACCCAGACGTGTGGGGTATCTATGGATAGATCTTCAAAAATGATATTCAGGTTTCTAATATGATTTTTTTCTAAACTGATGAATAGTTTGCGCGAGAGACACTTCCAAAGTGGTAAAATGTGTCCCCCCCCCCTGTAACTTCTAAAATAAGAGAATGATAAAACCAAAATATATATATGATGTATGTGTGTATGTGTGTGTGTGTGTGTGTTTTTTTTTATACGTCATAAATCTAAAAAATACACTATTATTAAAACATCGATCAAAGTTACAACGAACTACAAGAACTTTTATATTATGTTACTTGCTGCTACGGAACCCTTCATGGGCGAGTCCGACTCGCACTTGGCCGATTTTTTTTTTAGCCGTTAAAAGTTTTTGAAAAAAATTTTCGTCATTTAGAATCTTGATAAAATTTGCAAGGCTTCTATTGTTATACTTTTTTGAATTTTCAAATTTTTCAATTATGAAGTGTCAAAGTTCATGCAAAATAACAGATTTTCTGGATTAGATTTACACAAAGTTATTAGGTAATTGATTTCAATAGAAGGTTAGATAATATCCACAAGATATCTATGTTTCCAAAATATCTAATGAAAAATGTATAATAACGCCATAATCGCGTAAGAGCGGTTGTATGTAAAACAGTGAAAATGTATGTCATAAACAAGTAAAAAATATATAATAATATAATAGAAGCCTTGCAAAAGTCAAAATTCTGAATGGCACTTTTTTTCAAAAACTTTGTGTTGTCAAATATTTGAGTAAATAACAAAATTACCGAATGCCAACATGTTACCGAAATTACCGAATGTTTTCAGGCGTTATCTCTCTTTTTTCGCGTTGCCTCGTCATCAAACATCGCGATGGATTGCGTTAGATGAAGCAACGAGCTTTTAAACCATGCTCGATGTTCACGATAGGCGCGTGGAGGAGGAGGCTAATAGAGTTATCTGAACAGAGAGGGTTGTGCTGATGATTTTAATGATTACATTTCCATAATTAAATACATGTTACGTTCGCCAATCATAATTTTAATCATTTTAGTCACTTCACTTACAAGTACTCGTAATATTATAAGATGACTAAATTTCGCATCATCGAAAAGAGTTCCGAAAAATGCGAAAAAATCGTCAAAACTCTTCAGTTTTTCTAGATCAAGAATAGGTAATAACACAATATTCCACAACTATCACACAGCGCCATCTAGTCCCAAGCTAAGCAGAGCTTGTGCTATGAGTACTAGACAACTGATAAACATACTTAAGTATATATTTCTAAATATATGCTACAAATAATTTACACCCGGACACAGAACCAAAGGTCATGCTCTTCATACAAACATATGTCTTGAATGGGAATCGAACCCACGACCTCCGGCGATCAGCGCCACTATCCACTAGACCAGAAGGCTATTTTGCAACCGGGATGGAAGTCGATGTAATTCATATGTTGAGGGTCTCAATACGAGAGTCTATGACCAGTGCGTATTGCCAGTAATGACTTATGGCACCAAACTATGGTCGCTTACAATGGGTCTCATCAGAAAACTCAAAGTCACCCAAAGGGCGATGGAAAGGGCTATGCTTGGAGTTTCCTTGGGTGATCACATCAGAAATGAAGATATCCGCAGGAGAACCAAGGTTGCCGACGTGGCTCGAAGAATCGCCAAACTTAGTGGCAATGGGCAGATCACATTGCTCGCAAAACAGATGGTCGGAGCGGCGACCACGTACTGGAAAACGCAGCGTTGGAACAAGGTGGACCGATGACCTGGTCAGGGCCGCGGGAATCCGATGGATCCGCCACACACAGACTACGTCGAACAGTGGACGTCTTTCGGCTGATATGATGATGATGATGATGATGATAAGTGTTAGTAGCGCACCTTCGTCAGGCACGGCGGGGTCGTGCGCGAGGCTCTGCACGTAGCTGTTCCCCGCGGGGTCGTCCAGGATGACGGTGACCGCGCGCTCGCCTCGCAGCACCTCCTCCACTTTCTCCACGAACCTGCACCGACCGACGTGCGCAACGCGTTCAATAAACATATGGAGCTCGGGCTAACAATAATTCAAAAATAATAATAATAATATTCCACAATTATCACACAACGCCGTCTAGTCCCAAGCTAAGCAGAGCTTGTGTTATGGGTACTAGAAAACTGATGAACATATATATTTCTAAATACATACATATTTTAGATAAATTACACAGAACAAATGATCGTGCTCATCACACAAACATTTGTCTTGGGTGGGAATCGAACCCACGACCTCAGGCATAGCAGTCAGGGTCACTAACCACTAGACCAACAGGCCTGTCAAATTTAACAGCAATCTGAATTTTTGGAGCATTAACTAACATTTTACAGTTCTGTTTTTTTTTATTGTAAAAAAAATTACAAAAAAAATATAAAATGTCTTTCATTAATCCCGTGGCGCTGATGAGACCCTCTGTGTGTAGTGTGTGTGTAGAGAGGGCGCTGCTCGTGTTACCGGTCGAGGCGGTCGCGGTTGACGCCGGGCGCGTCTCCGACGGCGCCGGGGCAGTCGCGCCGCCGTGGCGCTGATGAGACCCTCTGTGTGTAGTGTGTGTGTAGAGAGGGCGCTGCTCGTGTTACCGGTCGAGGCGGTCGCGGTTGACGCCGGGCGCGTCTCCGACGGCGCCGGGGCAGTCGCGCCGCCGTGGCGCTGATGAGACCCTCTGTGTGTAGTGTGTGTGTAGAGAGGGCGCTGCTCGTGTTACTGGTCGAGGCGGTCGCGGTTGACGCCGGGCGCGTCTCCGACGGCGCCGGGGCAGTCGCGCCGCCGTGGCGCTGATGAGACCCTCTGTGTGTAGTGTGTGTGTAGAGAGGACGCTGCTCGTGTTACCGGTCGAGGCGGTCGCGGTTGACGCCGGTCGCGTCGCCGATGGCGCCGGGGCAGTCGCGCCGCCGTGGCGCTGATGAGACCCTCTGTGTGTAGTGTGTGTGTAGAGAGGGCGCTGCTCGTGTTACCGGTCGAGGCGGTCGCGGTTGACGCCGGGCGCGTCGCCGACGGCGCCGGGGCAGTCGTGCCGCCGTGGCGCTGATGAGACCCTCTGTGTGTAGTGTGTGTGTAGAGAGGGCGCTGCTCGTGTTACCGGTCGAGGCGGTCGCGGTTTACGCCGGGCGCGTCGCCGATGGCGCCGGGGCAGTCGCGCAGCTGTGCCGCCGTGGCGCTGATGAGACCCTCCGCTGTGGTGAACCGCCCCCCGAGCGCTCTGCCCCCTACTTCCAAGTCCAGCTCTGGTATCTCCATGCTGCAGGTTTCTGACTGCAAGCGAAGATAAGGGCTTGATTAAACTTAGTGAATGCGCAGCGTGTGGAGTTGTCATCTGTCGTCAAGATGACTGCTCTCATTTTGACGACAAATAACTCCACTGCGTGAGTAATTCGCTCGCTCCTTTGTAAACACCATCCTCAACGAGGATGGTGTTTACGAAAAACGCTCCGAAATGACTTAGGCGGTGTACGACTTATGGACGCGACGCACGACGCTCGTGCACCGCGTCTGGCGTGTGAGAGAGACCACTATATTGGGCGGAGCGGGAGACAGTGTCAGACTCTTACTAACTAAAAAACCCACCCCGTTCCTTCTTGCCTTTCATACCGGAGCTGAGCTACCTTTCGGGGCTAACCCTGGCCCCAGTAGGCTTCGACCCAGCAGTAAATTTCTATGGTAAGCATTCGTACGTCGCCTACAGCGTCACGCCGGACGCGACCGTGTGCTGCAGTATACCCGCCGCCACACACACCTTGAGCACGTCCCGGGAGAAGTCGGCCTTGCTGGCGACGCGCAGCTCGAAGCGCACGCCCTTGTCCTCTATGCCGCCGCCCGACTTCACCTGCACAACACATACAACCACGTCTCTTGAGCCCACCATCAAACAATATAGCATAAGCATAGTATAATCAGCCTTGTAATGTTCCCACTGCTGGGACTCAGGCCTCCTCTCTAGGAGAGGGAATGGGCCGTACGTAATCGACCACGCGGGCCCAGTGCGGGTTGGTGGATGTCACATCTCTTCGAATTTTCAGTTCTAGGACATGCCGGTTTCCTCACGATGTTTTCCTTCACCGTTTTGAGAGCAGAAGTGATGAAATAAATTACACAAAGTAATGCGCCTAGCTGGGTTTGAACCCGCGACCTACAAGTCGTAAGTCGGGGCCGTTACCACTTGGCCACCACTGGTCCAGTGAGTGGGAGCAGTGGTGGTCAAGATCAAATAATAATAAAGCCTTTCCATTTCCTATACTCTATTTTATAATGTTTCCTAGTTTAGTGTAAGTAAGTACTTATTTCTAATGTTAGTTGTAGCTTCTAAGTTAAACTAGTTATTTTTATAGAAACCCCTGGCCAGGGTATAGGCCTCCTCAAATTCTTCCATTTCTCTCGGTCCTGTGCTGTTCTGAGCCAGTTCTCCCCGCCACTGATATTGAGTCATCCACCCACCGTTTTTGTGGTCTGCCTACGTTTCTCTTTCCTTGCGGGTCGGTCCAGTTCGAGTCCAACGTTCGTCGGTGTATCTCGCACATGGCCGGCCCAGTTCCACTTCAGTTTTAGTGCTTGCTGGAGCGCATCTGTGAGTTTTGTCTTTTTTCTTATTTCTTGGCTCCTTACTTTGTGAATTTTTCTTTAACTCAATATGCTTCTTTCCATAGCCGACTGATCAAATAAACAACATTATTCTTAGTACATCCGAAACCTGAATATAGTTTGTTCAGAATCAGTAACTGAATGGACTCCAATAGTTTTTACAGCATGTTATATTTTTTCCCAAAAATATTTAAAAAAGGTCACAAGTTGGACACCACCGACATGTGCAACACAGGTCACGGCTGATCATAGCAAGCATCAGGAGCCAAAACAACTCCTCAGTCGCCTAGATGGCCCGGTGGTTATGTATTTTTGCTGACATAACAAGCTTATAACTTTGTGATTTTTCATGATACAGTTATTAAATAGGTACATTCTTGCAGATTCTTTACATAAAAACTCTAGACACGTGTTTCGGGTTTCGCATGTACTAACACTAATGTTGTATAAGTTACCGGCGAACTGTATAACTCTGGTATTCTATACAATACCCAGGCAATGTATAGAATACCTGGGCTGAACAGGCAATGTACCTATGACATATTATACATACTTTACCTAGGTATAGTCTGTCTAATAAGTTAAACGACTTGGGTAATTTTTAGGGTAAAATGAAATCTGATGCAGTCAACACTGGTTCAGAAATCAAGGTTGATTGTGAGATCTTGGTCCTTGTTTAATAATGGAACCTTATAAAAAGTATCCAATTTAAGTATTTTTTTAAATGATTTAATACTATTAGGGGACTTTTTAACATTAAAAAATGCAAAAGATTTTCGTTTAAAATATACCTATTTCTTATTCTCATTCTCTATATCTTATTTCTCTTTAATGATATTCTTATTACAAAAGTAGGATACATTTCCAAAGACATAATAGTGTCATAATTAATAAAATAAATCTGGAATCGTACGAGAAATCTGATCCTAAATATTCTATTCCAGTTACTGATTCATCATCACTAGCCATGCTACGATCAAGATCTGTTGTTTAACTATCATCATCTCAAAAAACAAGTGAATGATAACTAAAATTCCGGTTGCCAACATTAGATTTTTAATTTCCTTAAAAAAATTCCAAGTCGTTTAACTTATTAGACAGACTATAATGTATCTACTGATCCACAGGCAATGTGTAAAATAAATATATTTTGGTGTATTTTTGTCAACGTTAACCTGCTACCTATAAATGATTTTTTTTTTATAAGGAATAACCGACAAAAAATTCCACCACGAAAGCGATAGTATAATAGCGGAGGGAAGCGCAGCCACCTTAAATTAGTTAGTATTTTTTTTTGTGAACGTCTCATTTATTGACAGTTGTAATTATTTAAAAAAATTATATATTATATAGCCTCTTTTTATAATGTAAATATGGAAGAACACTGTAGACTCCACGAATTCTTAGATTTCTTCATATTTGACTCACTTTTTTAAAACGATTATTTTTATTGTGCTTTTGAGTACAATATAGACCGGTCTACACTGTTCTTACATAATATCTATTAATACTGTAATATTGTAAGAACAACCATTTTTTTTAAATAGTAACCATGAAGTTTATTGCCGATTCCTCTCCATAGGAAACGACCGTGCGCTAGCTTGACTTAGTGAAATAAAAAAAATTGAATAAGGTTGAATAAAAAAGAATCTAAAGCATTTATTTCAAACAGATAATTTGCAGACACTTTTGAATCTATACTGTACTGTGTAATTGGTCAGTCCAAAAAAAGTAAAGCGAAATTGCACGTTCTTTGGAACTTGCAATTTCGCGTAGATCTCTATGGAGAAGAACGTGCAAACATCTGAGAACTTGGGTGCACATACCTCGTTGGTGCGATGTCCGCATAAGTCGCAGGTAGTGCTCATGATGACGACCTCCTTGAAGTGCGGGATGTCTGCAACACAAGACTCGGCACTTGGAGGCAGCCTGGCGGCCGCGGCACGTGGCTCTCAAACATGGTCAAGCCAGAACAGCCACAGGCTTCGTGTACATAAGACGATCATCACCAAAGGTCGGAACGAGGTAGAGTTACACATTTACTTAAACCGATATCATACAGCGAAAGAATAAAGTGTATATACCTCAAATCTCGACATTAATTAATTAAACCCCAAGCGAGCGCCGGCGTCCGCACGCCCATTGTCTTTCTATTGTGTCTCTAATTACGGTGCGAAAGGTTAATTTTAAAGAGTAGATTTTTTATGACTATAAGAAATGGCCGAAAACATCTGTTCCTGCGTTAATGACGAGCAGGAAGTGTACAAAGTTAACCTGACCTCAGTTGACTTAGAGAGATCGTTTTTAATGAAAAATAAAAATTGTATATCAGTTATCTTTGTTTTATTTGTCTTATCTATCTTTGAGGTTTTTATTAATAATAATTTGTAATATTGTTGGCTACACGGGATTTTTCATTAGAAATCCTGGGAAGATCCACATTAATATCAACATTTCGATGCAAGTACATGAATAACTCTGCCTAATCCCGACCTCCGACAATCGCACTAGCTTCTTGCTGCAGCTTCGCTCCAATCACAACAGAACCGTGCATTTTCCAGAACAAAAATCAGAACGTTACTTCTAGAGATAACCCACTACAAACAATAAATTGAACGTCTAAAATATTAGTTCCTTTCTTATATTTATACTTCTTCCTTTTTTCAATACACTTGCTCATAAAGTGACTCTTATTGCACTGCACTTAGGTAACAAGTGCCATTATTTAATGGCACTTGTTACCAAAGTGTGACATTTGATTACCTTTACGCACTAGTGCTATAATGTAGTTAAAACCTTTTTGTTCAACCTCTCCCCGCCATAAATTTATCACATTTATCGTATAACGCGCGCGTCGTTCCCACGAGCAAAAGAAAAAAAAAATGGGTTAGGTTATTTTCTTCACAAGTGTATTGAAAAACGTCGTGTGATACATGTGAGTAATTAATGAGTACCGTTCTCGGCTCTCTTATGACCCTCGTCATGGCTCAGGTCTAAATACCGCCTCGACGGTAATCACTAACATTACACACTTATGTCATAATGTACTATTATTATTCACCAAAGCCATAAAGTTTTAAGTGATAGAATGTACTGATTAAAACAAAAAAAAAAAAACATTGATACGCGAATGTCTAAACTAGGCAGATTATATCTATATCTTAGAAATCAGTGTGCTTCTGAGAATCAATTAAAAATTATAGATTATAAGTATGCAAGCATAACAGATAGTGATTATATTAATAACAAAAGAAATAAAAATACCGAAAGAAAATAAATCAAAATGAACGGTTGATTATTAATTTTTTTTTTATTATTGATAGGCTCGCGTTTGACTATTATCTCACCTGATGGTAAGCGATTATGTGGCCGACGATGTAACACGCTTGCCTAGAAGTAACCTGTTCACTCTTGACTTAAAAGCTGTAACTATCAGGAAAGACAGACTCCGGCAGGGAATTCCACTCCTTGGCTGTACGCACAATAAATGTATTCCCAAAACGCTTTGTGCGTATGGGTGGAATGTCCACCATGTACCTACCGGTGACGCAACGCCGTACGTCTTGTGATCCGATGATGGAACGGGCTTGGCGGAATTAGATTGTGCAATTCCAGTGCACACTCCCCGAAATGTAAACGATAGAAAACCGACAGCGGCGATGCTCAAGACTTTGGAGCTTCAACTCTACAAGTGCATCATTACCGATGATTCATTAATAATCATTGATTGATGATTGTTTGTGCCAGAGCACAGCTTGCTCGCTATCCCAGCTTCAAGAACTAAGCTCGTGTTATACGGGGATAAACAAACAGCCGCAGCCGCCTTGAATAGCGCCATACTACGTACTATGTATGGTCACCAAAGGTTTCCATGAAGGAACATGTCTTTCTTTTTTAAATATAGTTTCGCAGAAGCATTTAGCCAATCAAAAAGTCATAATGTCCGGTTGCGCAGACACTTGAGATATAGAACTGCACCAATTTTACATCACTGTATCCACTAGGAATCATTTTGTGAATAATTAAAACAGCCACGCGGCCGCTGTGGGACGCGCAGGAGCGTTCATTGTGGCGACACTCGGGGGACGCCTATGTCCAACAGTGGACGTCTGTCAGCTGATACGATGTGAATCAGCCACTGATTTTGCCTCGAAATAGTATCGTAAACTCTCAGGCAACAACCGGATTGGTCGTCGACTATGATTTAAGAACGTACAGTCGAATACGGTCCAGCTATTTGGTATACACACAAGATAGCTTGCCATAACTTTATAACAATCCTGTTGAATTATTGGAAATAATAATATTCCACAACTATCACACAATTTATTATTGTTAACATATTTGTAAAAAGTAATCTCTGTTTATCAATTTCTGTGCCAATGACTGACAAACTGAAGGGGAATCGTTTGTCTTGGTATGGTCATGTAAAGTGGAGGGATGAAATGCAAGTTACTAAAAGAGTTATGAGTATACATGTGGATGGGTGAAGAGGGAGAGGGAGGCCAAAGAAGAGATGGATGGATTGTGTGAATGTATGTATCACTAACATATGTATAGCATGTTGAGTGACAGGATTGAATGGAAGAAAAAACGTGTTGCGCCGACCCCAAATAAGATGGGACAACAGCAAGAAGAAGAAGAATCTCTGTTCATCAAAGTTCTTCTCCATAGAGATCTACGCTACGCACGTTCCAAAGTGCAAATTAGCTTAACTTTTTTGTTTTTGACTGATCGACATTCTGACAATTCAAAAGTGCCTGTAATGGGTCTATTTGAAATAAACGTTTCTGATTTCTGCAATACTAGACTAGACTAGTATAATGTATCGTGAAAACATGCACGGTTTCCACGAGATCCCAAGTTTTGGGACATAGCGACAAAAACACGAATAGTGCAAAATAACTTTAATTTGGGTTTTTCAGTGTTAAAAGACCGACCACTAAAATTGATGTTATTTTGTAGAAATACATCAAATGATTAAACTACTTATAGCCAGAGTACCTTCGTTGCATGAAAATTGAAAAAAAAAAAACGATTTATCCCCTCTTGACTTCACTATAAATAAAACAATTTTACTTGTTACGACAGTTCTGCTGTGATCCTATGAGGAGTTCCGTTCCATATCTTCAAAGTTGATCATCAGATCATAGCAATATTTCTATGGGACCGATTAGGATATAATCTTTAAATAAAATAAAGAACCAAAATCAATCAACAATTGGCCGAGAAATCGATAAACATACATAAAAAAAAACCATAAACCTGTAACCTCCTCCTTTTTGAAGTCGGTTAAAAACGTTAAATTCTTTGTTTGTTTGCTTAAAAAGTAATACAGCTTACTGGAAGCATGAATATATGCTACTTACAGACAAACATACTATTCGAATGTACTAGGACATAGCAGTGCTATAAGCGGATGAATAATAAATATGGCGTAATGCATAAGCAGAAAAACAAGTATTTATTACATTCATAAAACCCCGACTGCGAATAGATGTCGTTTTCAACTGTAAATAATTGTTTGGTGAGGCTTTCGTCCTGAAGTGGGGACTAGATAATTCTAAAGATAACATAGCAGTACTCCTAGTCAAGATTCTGGAGCAGTAACAGTAGAAGTTCACTGATGTCAAGAACAGTCTCCCGACATCAGTGAATTAATTCAGTTTTATAAATTTTTTGAAGAACTATCTCATATTTAGTTTTTGAGTGAAAAAAAAAAATGGAAATAATATTATAATGGGGGTTTACATCTTATAATTTCAATCTTTTTTTTATAAGTTTCAAATAGAAATATTTGTATTGCTAGAAGTGAAGACCTTTTTACCATTGGCGCCCAATGTGGGCTCAACTTGCAATTGGCGCCCAGCGTGGGTCTAAACTTGCAATTGGCGCCCAGCGTGGATTTCAACTTGCAATTGGCGCCCATCGTGGGTCTTAACTTGTAATTGGCGCCCAGCGTGGGTCTCAACTAGCAATTGGCGCCCAGCGTGGGTCTAAACTTGCAATTGGCGCCCAGCGTGGGTCTAAACTTGCAATTGGCGCCCAATGTGGATTTCAACTTGCAATTGGCGCCCATCGTGGGTCTTAACTTGCAATTGGCACCCAGCGTGGGTCTCAACTTGCTATTGGCGCCCATCGTGGGTCTTAATTTGCAATTGGCGCCCAGCTTGGGTCTCAACTTGCAATTGGCGCCCAGGGTGGGTCTCAACTTGCAATTGGCACCCATCGTGGGTCTCAACTTGCAATTGGCGCCCAGGTTGGGTCTCAACTTGCAATAGGGGCCCATCGTGGGTCTCAACTTGTAATTGGCGCCCAACGTAGATCTACTTACAATTAGCGATCAACGTGGAGCTCAACTTGCAATTGGCACCCAACGCGGGTCTCAACTTGTAATTGGCGCCCAATGTGGATCTACTTGCAATTAGCGCTCAACATGGAGCTCAACTTGCAATTGGCGACTGACGTTGAGCTCATATCTCTATGATTTAATAAAGAAAGAAATCTGTATAGTAATACTGTATACTTACTTCATCCAAATTGATATTTTAAAATCCGAAGTAACTCTGCTATTAAGACAGACTAACCTCTTCACGTCTTAACGGCTGAACTTATTTAGATGAAACTTGGCAAACGGGAAACTACGTCTTGGAATAGTAGATAAGATACTTTTATTTGTAGAGTGTATTTGAATTTAGGATATCTTTCTCTTTGCACAGCGGAGTGAACCACGTGGGTTTCGTTATGCTACATATTTGTAATTACCTATCTATATACAACATTAGTTTTAGTATATATGCGAAACTCGAAACACGTGTCTAGTATTTTTATGTAAAGAAACTATGTACAAAGTTTCATAACAGTATCATGAAAAATCACAAAGTTATAGCTTGTTAAATCAGTAAAAATACATAGTCACCGGGCCATCCAGGCGAGTGAGGGTTATTTTGCTCTTGCACCCAGCTGTTTGCTGGCGCCTAATGCCCGCTATGACCTGCCGTGATCAGTGTTGTACTTAGTGTCAGTGGAGTCCAATTTCTGACCTTTTTAAACGTTTTTGGGAAAAAATGGTGTAAAAACTACTGGAATTCATTCAGTTAATAATTCTGAACAAATTGTATTCAGGATTCGTTTAAAAAAAAAGTATGTTGTGTATAGTAGTTGTTAATGATGTTAGTAACAGCCCTGCAAGGTTGTTAGTGTTTTACAAATAACCCTGTATACATCGCTAAATTTTGATCGTTTTAATCCTGTGGAGGGTCGGTCTGGCACATGAAACACTATCGATTTATAAAGATAAAAATAAAAAATAAAGTACCTTTTTTTAAACTCGTATTAATTTACGCATGTAAGAAATTAATTTCTTTAAGAAAACGTCAGCTGAGCGAGTCCAATGTCCTGTAGGTAGTTTGTACGCAACGCTGACTACTACATAAAGGTCATTGGACTCGCTCAGGTGACGTTTTCTTAAAGAAATTAATTTCTTACATGCTTTAATTAATACGAGTTCTAAAAAAATGTAATTTATTTTTTTATTTTATCTTTATAAATCGATAGTGTTTCATGTACCAGACCGACCCTCCACGGGATTAAAACGATCAAAATTTAACGGTGTATACAACAAGTAACAACAACAGGGAACAAGCTTATAACTTTTTTTTACATGATACAGTCATGAAATTTTGTACATGGATTCTTTACATTAAAATACTAGACACGTGTTTCAGGTTTCGCATGTGCTAAAACCAATGTTGTGTAATCGACTGTCCCTAAGTAAACTATCGAAAGTGAAAAAGCTTACTTTGCAAGAGAACTATTTGAAGTTTTTATTTTATGGACGACTTCGTCATTAATGACTATATCTGTATATACCTAAATTTAGTTTCATATGTTGGGTTTACGAATCGTTAGACGAAAATATTTTGTATTAAGCTGGGTAGTTTTTATTAGGCTTCAAACAGAAACAAAATTCTAGATTCGAGAGTTTACGTAGGGACAGTCGTATTATATATAGGGTGACTGGTAATTAGTGACCGATACTTATACACGTTATTATACTCATGATTACAAACAACTTTCTTAAAGAAACTTTTTTTTTATGCTCATTACTTTTATCACAATAAAAAAACAGCTGTTAGCGCAAATTCGCGCGCGCGCGCCTGGGACCTCTCAGCTGTTAGCCGTGTAATGCGGTTGTCTCATAAACCCTACCTACAATAGTGATAGAGCACCCGCGCCACTTGCAAACCCATCGGTGTATGTAATCAGTGTGCATGTTTCGGTTAAATAATATAGGTTAAAAAATGAGTAAAAAAAAAGTTTCTTTGCAAAAGTTGTCTGTAATCATGAGTACAATCACGGGTGTAATTATCGGTCACTAATTACCAGTCACCATAAATAACCCAGTTGAGCACTATCTCACTGAATGGCAAGCGACGGTGTGGTCGGCGACGGAACGCGGCTGCGCAGGCGCCACTACCAGCAACACTTACTGGTCAGCTTCATGTTGGTGTCACAGGGCGCGTCGCAGTCGGGGCAGTTGGTGCGGAAGGTCATCACCTCGTCGGCCGCCAGCCGCTCGTACGGCATGGCGGACGGGTCCGCGGGCGACAGCAAGTGATCCTGCTGCCCTGACAGCGAGAGCCCGTCGATGTGCGGGTACTCCTCACTGTCACCGTTTTCCTGAGATAAGACAAGTTCGTCGTACTTGCATAGCATAAACGTTAGCAAAAATGCTTGATTAAGTTGTAGCGACATCTATAGCGCCACATAAGAACTACTAGAAATCATCTATCGGGCAGTAACCCACCAGACTATAACACCTTTCTGGTCGGAGGATCCTCCCTTTTCAACGGAGGTATGTGGGACTTTACTCTCTGTTCTGAATACCTCCAAAAAGGTCAAAGTTTGATTTCACTCACACAATCTTTGACAGAATATTTTACAGAGTTATTTGTTAAACACCGGCAACCTCTCAGGACTATGTTACTAACGTCATAAACAACAACTTTTGTTCTATGACTTTTAAAAATTTATCATATTTTAGTTCATCAAATTTTCATCTATAATATAAAAATGAATCGCAAAATGTGTTGGTAAGCGCATAACTCAACAACGCCTGGACCGATTTCGCTAATTTTTTTTTTTTTTGTTGTGTTCGTTATTATGAGGAGAAGGTTCTTATGGAAAAAAAAATGAAAATTAGGGTAGTGTAGGGTAGTGTAGGGTAGAGTAGGGTAGTGTAGGGTAGAGTAAGGTAGAGGAGGGTAGAGTAGGGTAGGGTAGAGTAGAGTAGGGTAGGGTAGAGTAGGGTAGAGTTGGGTAGAGTAGGATAGAGTAGGGTAGAGTAGGGTAGGGTAGAGTAGGGTAGAGTAGAGTAGGGTAGGGTAGAGTAGGGTAGAGTAGGGTAGAGTAGGGTAGAGTAGAGTAGAGTAGAGTAGGGTATAGTAGGGTAGAGTAGGGTATAGTAGGCTAAAGTAGGGAAGAGCGGGAGCGAAGCCGCGCGGGCAAAAGATAGTACAAAAATAAAAATATTTAAATTGAACGTTCTAAATATTACGAAGTCTATGCGAAGCAATAGTACAGTAGTGGAGGGGAGCGGTGAACGTGCGGCGGGGTGCTTGAAACGCTTGCGTCGCGTATGTAGGTATAGCAAAATACAGAGTTGAAATATGTTAGATAGAACAACAAAGTCTTAAGGGTTTGTTTTTGGTAAATGAATTATGTTTTGTAAAAAGTCATAGAACAAAAGTTGTTGTTTGTGATGTTAGTGATACAGTCCTGCAAGGTGGTTTGTGTTTTACAAATAACCCTGTGTATGCATAGCCAAGTCAATTAACCCTTCAGTGCTCGTGTTATGAGCATTTTGCAGTCCTCAGAAAACAAACGCTATTATTTATAAAACAATGAAATTTTCACAATTAAACATAGTGCGACGCAGGTAAGAAGCCGCTCTCCCATCCTGCATCTATCTGTATTGCAAGTTTGAGAGCAATTACTAGGATTACTACACCCAGGTCTCAGGCGGCAAATTCCTCATCGCGCGAGCACCCGAATTAATAACAATGAGACATAGACACGCTTATCAGATAAAGTAAAGCGACAAAAAAGAAGTCGGCCTGTCCACACAAACTGTCCAATCAAGTTTATAATTTTGAATGAAGAGGCCGACTTTTTTTTTGTTGTTTCCTGAAAAAAAATATTGTACAAAGTTGTTCAGTTGCGTGTACTGAGCAAGCCCTTGAACCCTGCATTATAATTTTTATTGAATTAGATGTTGTGCACGCTAGCACGTCGCGTACCTCTGTGTGGTGCGTGTCGTAGATGCCGAGCATGTGGTTCTGTGCTTCGGAGCGCTCAAACGAGTAGCGGCGCGCGCGGGGGTCGCGCCGCGGCGCCGCGGGGTTCTCCAGGAAGCAGTTGCCTGCAAACAAGGGTTCAGCACGTCAGCACGCAGGCAATGCGGTTCAATTTCCACTGCAGTTCATGCAGAAAATACACTCGAGAGCAACCAAATCGACTCAATGTACAAGTGCAAGTGCGCAGATGTTTTCTTCGAAGAATACTAAACCGTTTTAAAAAAAAAAAAAAACGGCAAGAGCGTGTCGGGCCACGCTCAGTGTAAAGTTACGTAGTTTCCCGTCTGTCACAATAAGTGTTCAGAATAATAAAATAAGTATGTAAACCAAGTTAAAAAAAAAATCTAGGATGTACGGTTAAATAACAAACTTAGTTCAGATATTATTTTGTACAACTTTTTAAAAACCCATAAAGTTTAATAAAATAATTTTCCTAGAAAGTCTTTATAAAATTCTACTTTCGAGATTTTTTTCATATTTTCTAAACTTATGGTTCAAAGTTAGAGGGGGGGGACACATTATTTTTTACTTTTCAGAATCAGAAGAGTTTTTTGAAGCAATTATTTCCAAAAATATTAACATTATAAAAAAATGATTTTAGTAAACCCCTATTCATTTTTAAATACCTATCTATATCACACATTAGGGTTGAAATGAAAAAAATGAAAAACAGCAGGGCCCCAGCCGGGTCGAAGCCTACTGGGGCCAGGGTTATCCGAAAGGGCGCTTGAGCCCCGGTATGAAGGCTAGAAGGAACGGGGTGGGTATTTTAGTCAGTAAGAGTCTGTCACTATCTCCCGCTCCGCCCAAGAGCGGGGGTTGTCATTGGATGATTTTTTCCCACCATAAAAAAAGGTTCCGTACAAACTTACCTATGAAAACAATTCACTATGAATTTTAATTACTTTGAGAGTATCGAAATACACGTTTTTTTGCGACAAAAATGCACGTATCTTTTTGTTTTCGTTAACTCAGAAGTTCGATTTTTTCACTGCTTCAAGGGACCACAAACCTGAGTATATGGTTTTTTTTTTTCATTTTAACTCGATATCTTCACGCGTTCCCGAGATAAAGGGTCCTGACAGACAGACAGACGGACGGACGGACGGGCGGGCGGACAAAAAAGTGATCCTGTAAGGGTTACGTTTTTTCCTTTTGAGGTACGGAACCCTAAAACGATACATCCTGGGAACCTAACAGTTTGTGCACCAACTCGTAAGTACCGTAGTGAGCACATTTCCTTATGCGTCCAATTAAATTAATTATTAACGAGTAAAAAAAGTACTGAATTAATTTTTATAATAATGGTATAAAATTAAAACTGAAGTTTCAGGTTTTCTAACGCTGTAATTTATTTTAAACTGTTCTCTGAAGAAAACATCTGCACACGCACACTTGTACGTCGAGTCGATTTGGTTGCTCGCGAGTTTACAGCGAGTCGACTTGGTGGCTCGCGAGTGAACGTCGAGTCGATTTAGTTGCCCGCGAGTGTACGTCGAGTCGATTTGGTTGCCCACGAGGGTACGTCAAGTGGATTTGGTTGCCAGCGAGTGTACGTCGAGTCGACTTGGTTGCTCGTGAGTGTAGTTGCTGAGGTTTTTTTTTAATTTTATTTGTTGTTTAGTAAGAGATGAAATAGTAGAAAATAGCCAAAAAGAGACATAGGAACTACAACTAAGTCAGCAGCGCAGTATCAGATATCCGCACGATAAGAACATTATATATTATACATACAGGGTTATTTGTAAAACATTAACAACCTTGCAGGACCTTATTACTAATATGATAAACAACAACTTTTGTTCAAAGACTTTTTACAAAATATAATACATTTATTAAAAACAATCTTTCAACATTTCGTTGTTCTATCTAACACATTTCAACTCTGTTTTTTTTTTGCTATACCTACCTAGCACAATAACCCCCGCCACCCGATCCCCACTCCCTTCCTCTACGAGTATTGTACTATCACTTGCTTCACATAAACTTCGTATTATTTAAAACATTCAATTTAAATATTTTTATTTTAGTATGAAAATGTTTTAAAGTCATAGAACAAAAGTTGTTGTTTTACAAAAAACCCAGTACATATCCCCTCCTCCTCCTAAATTAGTTAGTTATCGACTACACGTACAAACAAAGCAATATTTTTCTGGTGTGATCCTATGAGGAGTTCCCTTACATATCTTGGAAATTCATCATCAGATTATAACAATATTTCTCTGGGACCAATTCGGGTATTACCTTTCAAGCAAAAAAAAAATTTTCAAAATGGGTCCACAATTGACCGAGAAATCAATGAACTTACCTATAAAATGCATACAGGCTGACATAGAATACCTCCTTCTTTTTTAATTCTAGCATGGCGTAGACGGCCTTGTAATGTTCCCACTGCTGGGATTCTGGCCTCCTCTTTAGGAGAGTGCTGTAATCCACCACGCGGACCCAGTGCGGGTTGGAGGATGTCACATATCTTCGAATTTTTAGTTCTAGGACATGCCGGTTTCCTCACGATGTTTTCCTAAATTACACAAAGTAATGCGCCTGGCTGGGTTTGAACCAGCGACGTACTACTTGTAAGTCGGGGCCGTTACCACTCGGCCACCACAGCTCTGTTTTCAAAGTCTACATCTACACTTCATATTATAAACTTCAGGACCTAATCTCTGAAAGTACTGGTCCCATAGCTAAAACTTTATCACCGATAGAAAGCCGTTCTATTTCTGAGTGACATAAGCTATGCTCTATTTACCTACGCGGGAGAAGCTGCGAGCAAAAGCTAGTCGGTTATAACAGTGTCAGTCTCACCAGTCACCCCCAGAAATTCGCAGGGCAGTGGCTGGCCGCATAGAAAGAGCGAAACAACAAAACGACCCTCGCCATCCAATGCACAATTACAGCTCGGTGCCCCTGAGACTTAAAAGTCCTAAAAGTTTTGTTGCAAGCGTGAACCCATCTCAAAACAACACCACCTCGGAGAGATGCGACCTTTGGCGGGAGAAGTTTAAACCTCCTGATGATTTTATCGAGCCGTCGGAGAGCCTCTCTCCTGGACACAAGTTGCCACGGCCAAGCTGGAAAACTCTAAACAGAATCCGCACCTAGGTTGGGCGCAACAAAGACAATCTCTACAGGTGGGAATTCTCAGATGGTTCCGATCTTCAGTGTTTGTGCGGCGTCTCTCCGCAGACCATGTCCACCTTCCGTCCTGCATCACCTGCTCACGTAGGGACCTAATGACAGCATCGGCGGACGGCATTACCGTGGCCGAATTCTGGGCCAGGCAAGGAATTTCACTAGTTTTGCCATCGATACGCTAAGAAGAAGAAGTCTCACCAGTGATATCCGTGAGTTCGATGGTCCAGGGCGTGTCCCCGCGCTGCAAGGCGGCCAGCTTGTCCACGAAGGCCTGGATCTGCTCCGCGTCGCGCGGGTGCTCCGCCCAGCGCGCCGCCTGCTCCTGCGAGAGCCCACGGACGGCGCGCGACACCAAGCCTTCTATTGTCGTCACCCCTGCAACCAATGCCAAGGTCAAAGCACTGCTGCCTGTCTTTGAGTCAAGAGTGAATAGGTTAATTTAAACAAGCGTGCTCCATCGTCGACCACATCGTCGCTTACCATCAGGTGAAATAGTGGTCAAGCGCGAGCCTATCAATAATAATAATAAAAAAAATACTAGCGGTGACACCTGAAACACGTGGCAAGTATTTTTATGTAAAGAATCTATGTAAAAAATTCAAACATCACAAAGTCATTCGCCAGTTATGGTACCTGATTGGCAACATAAATACATGGTCACCGGACCACTCGAGCGACTGAAGAGTTGTTTTGCTTCCTGACTTAGTCCCGTATTTACAGAACGTCACTCAAAACTCAAGCGTTACTTAAAACTAGTTTCAACCAATCAAATGGCTTGAATCTAGTTTTAAGCAATGCTTGAGTATTGAGCGATGTTCTGTAATACGGGCCTAAGTGTCGGAGGTGGGCAACTTGTGACCTTTTTTAAATATTTTTAGGAAAAATATAACATGGTATTAAAATGAATGGAATCGATTCAGTTACTGATTTTGAATAAACTATCCCACCA
Source organism: Mythimna ferrago (assembly GCA_910589285.2). Lineage (NCBI taxonomy): Eukaryota > Metazoa > Arthropoda > Insecta > Lepidoptera > Noctuidae > Mythimna > Mythimna ferrago. The sequence continues at coordinate 13,863,751 of OU342700.1, forward strand.
AAACAATTTCATGTAAAATGTTGCCAAGACGACCACATAAGGTTTACCCTGTGAAAAAGATATCAAATCTCATGTAGAGCCAAGCTTCTGAATCTACACGGTCTAACTCTACCGACCCTAACTTCACTAATTCTACATATCAGTAAAAAGTATGGCTTCACCGTTTCTCTACCGTCGGGGAGGTGATGCGAATATTTAGTTTCTGAAGTAAGTACTGTGAAATCGAAAGGAGATCGCAAGAGTTGCTTTTTTTATATAACCAACGAACTGGCTTTTAAATATAATTCGAAGGATTATGCTGTTCTAGAATAGTTTTGAAAGTTAGTAGAAAAAAAGAATGTCTGTTGTTTTTTCAGTGCTGAAGTGATTTTTATATGAATAACATGTATTCGTAAAATAAGTAAGAAAAATATAAGAGTGCGCCGCCCGAAGTGTTTCATTTCAGGAAGTATCCCTATACGTTGGTTACCGACGAGCTGAGCTGCGTCACATGGTGGAGGCGCCGACCGACGCTTTGGAGTGAAAGCTAAGTGAAATAGGAAAAACACAAACATACAACATGGCACAAATAATATTTTTCTCGGGCGTCGGCACGAGCTTTGATGATTTTCTTTTGCAATTCCGCCGAATTGCAGCGATAAATAAATGGGCGGAAAACGACCTAGCATTAATTATGGGAGCATATTTAGACGGTCCGGCTCTAGCTTATTTTAAATTTATTTATAATGAAAGAACATCATTCAAAGATTTATGTGATAGCTTAAAAAACGAATTCCCGTCGGGAACGGATTATGTAGAAAAATTCTATAACGCTCGTCAAAGCGAGAAAGAGGATGTTGTGGCTTTTTTTTATAGACTGGCTGATTACGGGCAACAAGCGGGCATAACTGACGATAAAATTTTTATTAAAACATTTCTAAAAGGGATCACCATAAATTATAAATTGAAATTAGCAACTCGATTATATAACTCAAAAGCGGAGCTACGAGCCACGCTTCAGCAAGTCGAGGAGATTTTTAGCGAAACACAACATGATTCAATTAATTTACCATTGCAACCCCCGCGTGTTAGTTTCGATCATCTCCCCAATACAAACCAAAGGTCCCCATCAACCCCGAGACCATCTATCCCGGCGACATCAAGTGCCACACCACAAAGTGCGGGCGATGCGGAGATGTTCCATACACCCAGATACAATTTTCGCCCTAGACATCGTTATAATTGGAATAATCGTACACAAACTGCCCCCAGCCAAAGAAGCCCACCAGCACCCAACCACCCAAACGAGCAAGGGCACAGCCGATAAGGAAACAAGCGGAGTTGCAAGCTGTGTCCGAGAGAGAGCAACTCCGGACAGAAAACAGAAAAAAAAATACTGGTGATCTTACTCCATTTATTAATATTTTTATAGCTGAACAGGCCTATAGTGCGCTGATAGACACTGGAGCATCAATTTCGTGTATATCAGAGCAATTAGCCACGAATCTTGAACTAAAGAGTACCAATGACGGGACGAATCATTTTGTGAAAGCAATATCAGGATCATATCTGAAGGTTCTCGGAAAAGTGAAGATAACTTTTATGATAGATTCACGTATTTTTGTTAATGAATTTGTAATAATTAAGGACATTAGTCAAAGTTTAATCCTCGGTCAGGATTTTTTTCATAAATATAATGCAATTATAAATTTCGCTGATAGTTGTATAATATTGAATAATATTTGTGTAAAGTTTTGTGAATATTGTGATCGAAATGTCGCGTCAATGTCACGCCCTATGGTACATCATGACCAGCATGACAGAACAAATGAAAAAAATAATGTCATTTATGGACATGAACCCAGAGAGGGAGGAAGGTTGAATTATATTTCGAAAAATGATTATCTTTATTTTTCTAAACTAATAGAAAAAAATGACGGAGATTTAATGTCAAATATTTCTGAAAAATGTACTACCATAAATAAACTTAATATTAACTCAGAATTAAGTCTTAATGAAAAACTTAAGCTAAAAAACCTCCTTTCCTCATATCGGGAAAATTTTGCATTTACGGCCTCAGAGTTAGGTAGATGTAGCTTAGATGAAATCACCATTAGAACTGTAGATGAGATTCCAGTTCATCACCCAGCCTATAGGGTTTCTCCAAAGCAGCTTGAAATAATTAACTCGCAAGTCGAAGAAATGTTAAATAATGGAGTTATTCGAGAATCCAAGAGCGCATATGCATCCCCGGTAGTGTTAGTACAAAAACCCGATCAAACGTGGAGATTTTGTGTAGATTATAGAAAATTAAATAAAAAGGTAATTACTGATAGTTATCCGTTGCCAATTATAGAAGATATTATGATATATTTAGCGGGAGCACGTTATTTTGCTGATTTAGATTTAAATTCGGGTTATTGGCAACATCGTTTATGTGAGAAAGATAAACATAAAACAGCGTTTATTACGTCATCAGGATTATATGAGTTTAATGTTTTACCCTTTGGACTTAAGACAAGTCAAGCTGTTTTTCAGAGAACTATGGATAAAGTATTAGCTGGGATAAAGTACAAAAAGGCTATTTGTTATGTAGATAATATATTAGTTTGGGGTAATAATTTCACTGAATTTTTAGAGTCATTAGAAGATGTCATGGAGCGATTAAAGAAAGCAAACCTTACACTGAAACCGAGCAAATGCAGTTTCGGCTATAATATAATTTCTGTTTTGGGACATGAGATCTCAGGAGATGGAATCAGACCAGATAAAAAGAAACTACAATCGTTGAAAACATTAAAAACTCCAACAAATACTAAACAAGTAAAATCTATATTGGGTTTGTTTTCTTACTATCGTAAGTTCATTAGTAATTTTGCAGCAACACTATTATGTTGCCCTTAACAAAATTGTTAAGGAAAGGCGTCGTGTTCAGGTGGACAGACAAGGAAGAAGAAGCGTTCCGAAGCATAATAAAAATTATGGAGTCACCACCCCTTCTGTAGTTTTATTCCCCTAACCCTAAACTAATTACACGATTATATGTAGACGCATCTGGTGAAGCGGTAGGTTGCTGTTTAATGCAGGGTGAAGAATTAATGTATCCAGTTGCATACGCGTCAAGGAAGCTGAGCGACGGAGAGAAGAAATATTCTACTACGGAGAAGGAGTGTCTTGCTTTGGTTTGGGCTCTGAATTATTTCAAACATTTTCTTTGGGGTCTGAAGTTTCAGGTCATGACAGATCACAAGGCGCTTTGTTGGCTGAGAAACCGGAAAGACATGAACGGACGATTAGCTAGGTGGTCGCTGTGCATCCAGGCTTATGATTTCGATATTGTTCATTGTTCAGGTAGAGATAATGTTATTGCTGATTTTTTGAGTAGAAATCCCTTAGGCCAAGAAGACGAGAAGCAGAGGAGTACCACGGAGCAGCTGGAGGATGGCATGCAGCTGTATAGAATAGAAGTTGTAAAGATGCGAGAGGAGCAAGAGAGGGATGATTTTTGTAAACGTTGGTTAGATAGGATTGCTGCTAATAGGGGTAATGATGTTAAAGGTTTTAGTGTCAGGGATGGTGTGTTGCGTAAGAAAGCCAGGAGAGTGACTGGTATTTGTGAACTAGTTGTGATTCCAAAAGGGCTTTTGTACGAGATTTTAAATGAATTGCATGATAATCCTTGGTCAGGTGGTCATTTAGGATTAGCTAAGACGTTGGCTAAGTTTAGGGAGAAGTATTTCATCAAAGATGCAGAGAAGGAGATAGAGCGTTATGTCAATAGTTGTTTGTTATGTCAGGAGCGAAAGAAACATAATCGATTAGCCCAGTTACAGCCCATTGTAGTGAATGATTTGATGGAGAAGGTAGGCATCGATGTCTCAGGACCTTTTAGAAAATCGTTGAATGGTAACAGATATATTATCGTTAGTTTAGAGTATGCTACGAGGTATGCAGTTTGCAGAGCGGTACCCAGAGCGACAGCCCGGAGGATCAGCGACTTTCTGATAGAGGATATTTTTTGTCGATTTGGTGGTGTCAAGGAAATTATATCTGATAGGGGGTCGATTTTCACTTCTCGTTTAGTCAAGGAAACGGTGAGTTATTTCGGAGCAAAATCCCGCTTCACCACGGCTTCTCGTTCTGAGGCAAATGGTTTGATGGGACACCATAACAAAACCATTTGCCAAATGCTTTCCATGTATGCGAGGGCCGATCAAAGAAATTGGTGTAGTTATGTGCCACTCGTGTGCTATGCGTATAATTCAAATAAACAAGCAAACACAAGAGTGTCACCACACATGCTTCTCTACGCGAAGGAGCCACTATTCATAACTGACATGACAAGTCATCAAAGTCATTTAGATTACGTAGGACGTCACGATCTGAAAAGTCATCTGTCACGATGTGCCATAGATAATATAAAAAAAGCACAAGCAAGACAGAAAGCTTATTATGACAAGAAGGCCAAAGTAGTAAGGTTTTTGCCCAATCAGTTAGTTATGATTTATACACCTAGACGAATATTGAATAAAAGTTTGAAATTAAGTAGGTTTTATAAGGGGCCTTATCAGATAGTTAGAAGAATTTCAGACGTGAATTATGTAATAAAAAAACCAAATAATAGGCGTTTTAGGGACATTGTACATGTAAATAGATTAAAACCATTTTATGTTAGAATGTAAATAAATTGAGGCTCAAAAGGCTTAGAATCCAGTTTAAAAATAAAAATAAAAATACGAATAGAGTTGTGATTGTCAAATCATTTATGTCAGATTGTAATGTTATCATAACACAGATTGTTTTAGTGAAAAAATGTTTTAATTAGTGTTTCTGTTTCATGAATAATGGGTAAATGCTGCCGGGCGAGCGCGCCCAGCAGACATGGTTAAGTGTGCACGCAGCCGGGAGTTCTCAGAGGGCAAAGTCAGAGAAAATAAATACCTCCTATAGAAGTGTATGCATGAGTTAGATTAGGCAAGATTGTACTCCAGAATGATTTATTAAAGTTATTAGCGAGAGGAAAATATCCTCCCGTCCTCCCTTAAGAGACCCGTCGGTCATCCCTTATGAGAGGATTTTGCATTATTCAAACTGAGCTAATATCAACTTTGCTATTGGGGCATAGCCTATGCAAAGAGAGTCTAGTTGACTCTAATGATTTAGCTATTTTGGGAGTTATTTTTAATAATCTTTGTGGTTGATTAACTCTGGAGTAGACTCTTATTATGAGAATGTGTAGGGGATCCGATGCGAGTGTGACTCCTTGTCCTCTGACCCGATAAGCGTCCGAAGAAATTAGTCATAAAAGTATTGAGTCTTAGAATGTAATCCCAGTCTGGGTGGTTGTCACTCTGGCATCCTAGGTTAGAAGGGTGCAGCACTGTGGCTTTTTTGGAGGTTTTGCTGCGGTGGGGTTTAAGCATGACAACGTTGAATGATAAGCGAAAAGTTAGCGCAAGTTTGTAAATAGATTTTGAATTTTGTTTATCGTTCGTCATGACTTAGGCTCGCTCCTAAAGAGACGACCACCATAATGTGATTTTTTTTCCTCCATAGGTAGGGACCTCTGTGTTAGGTATAGGTAGGTCATGCTTAGTCCTTCGAAAGTTTTTAGAATATAAATGCTTGTTGCCTCAACATTTCTATTCATTGGGGCGTAGCTCATGTGATATCGAAAGGAGATCGCATGAGTTGCTTTTTTTATATAACCAACGAACTGGCTTTTAAATATAATTCGAAGGATTATGCTGTTCTAGAATAGTTTTGAAAGTTAGTAGAAAAAAAGAATGTCTGTTGTTTTTTCAGTGCTGAAGTGATTTTTATATAACATGTATTCGTAAAATAAGTAAGAAAAATATAAGAGTGCGCCGCCCGAAGTGTTTCATTTCAGGAAGTATCCCTATACGTTGGTTACCGACGAGCTGAGCTGCGTCACAGTACTAAACAGCCAAGCCATACATTTTTACTGATGTGTAGAATTTGTGAAGTTAGGGTCGGTAGAGTTAGGCCGTGTAGATTCAGAAGCTTGGCTCTACATGAGATCTGATATCTTTTCACAGGGCAAACCTTATGTGGTCGTCTTGGCAACATTTTACATGAAATGTTTTTGGTGGGATTTCAGTACTTTTTGTAAGTTGCTAGGCAGTCTTTTTAGTGTTTATTTTTTTCTTCTTTTTTTGGGGTGTATTTCTTGCACATCAGCAGTGCCGGTTTTCATAGCCCATTCTCTGTCTTTGCCTTTTTTCTTTGATGGTTTACTGATTACCATAAGCGATAAATAAGGGCTTGTAAGTACTTATTAATAGGTTTTTTAGTAACTGTCTACAGTCCCGTGTAAACTTTCATATCCTAATTCATAAAATTGATGAAAGTCTCATACAAACTTCCATCCCCCCATATTAGGGGATGGGGGGCAAAAGTTATAAGTTTTTTTGTTGGTTGTATACTAAACTTAGATTACATATCCAGCTTTCTAGCACTTCAAGAAGTAGCCAAACATTTTGATGATCATCAGTGTGTCATGGTGTCAGTGAGTGTGTCAGTGACGAAATCGGTGTATTTTAGATACCAATAAAATCTAAAACATTAGAGCTATTCAATTGAGACTTTGTATGTTTAATAAGTCTGTTATTGACATTATATCCTGAGAATATGAACTATCTGGTACATCGGAAACCAACTCTATGAGGGTTCAAAAAAACGACGAAACACTTTGAGAAAAGGTAGGTAGTGCCCTTGCGCTTCGCTTGGCTCGTCTTGGCGGGGGCACTACCGTGCCCCCAGATATTCAGATTTAAAAATAATGTTGTATACAAAAGGAGAAACTGACTGACTTCTGGGGTTAGGAACGTGAAATCTTTCACAAGGTATCCGTTAAATTAGAAAAATGCCGGCGAAATATTCCACCACTTGGCAGTCCAGAACCAAGTACTGAATCCTACACGTTCCTGTGTCGCTGTCTATGACACCCAGTATATGTTTTAGGGCCGACGCTGCATTAATCGGGCGCCCGCACCACGGTCCCATACACAAGTGCTCCGTCGCGGCTGGCCGCACGGGCACCCCTCCGCACACGTTTTACTGCGTAATACATTCAGTCAAAAAAGTATCGGGAATGGATGATTTGTTTATGGTTCCAAATTCAAATTTTAGATATTTTTGTTGTTGCTTTTAGATTGGCACAACTGTTTTCCATTTTGGCGCGGAGTTTGAGTTGCATCTGTTATTTATATTAAATACAGTGCTGTTTTTAGTATGTATTGCGAATTTCATAATGGACAAAAACATCGAACAAAGAGTTTGTCTTAAATTTTGCATCGCCAATGGAATTTCGTGTTCGGAGTCACTGAAAATGTTACATAAGGCTTACGGTGAATCGACTTTATCAAAAACACGTGCTTATGAGTGGTACAAAGCATTCAAAAGCGGTCGAGATGTGATAGAAGATTTGCCTCGCTCTGGTAGGCCATCAACCTCTGCAACTGAAGTTAACATCGCAAAAGTGAAGGAAATAGTGACTGAAAATTCTCATTCAAGTTTGAGAGAGATAGCCGCCGAACGAAATGATCCGTACCATTTTAACTAATCATTTGGGTATGAAACATGTTGCCGCTCGGCTAGTCCCAAAAGCTCAATCGCATGAGAGTCGCTGAGGACATGCTAGAACGAGTCAATTCCGACCCAACATTCATGAAACGCATTGTTACTGGCGACGAGACGTGGGTTTATGAGTTTGACATGCAAACAAGTCAACAAGCTTCGGAGTGGCGCCTTCCAACTGAACTAAAACCGAAAAAACCACGCCAAAGTCGATCAAAAGTCAAAGTCATGTTGACTGTTTTCTTTGACTATTGCGGTGTTGTGCACTCGGAATTCTTACCGGAAGGTCAAACGGTAAATAAAGAATATTATTTGAGCGTTATGCGGCATTTAAGAGAGCAAATTCGACAAAAAGGCCGTGGAAATAAAATTCTTGGATTTTGCACCACGATAATGCGCCTTCGCACAAGGCCAACATTGTGAACAAATTTTTGACCAAACACTCAACAAATACCATCGAGCAGCCACCATATTCGCCAGATATGGCTCCAGCCGACTTCTATCTTTTTCCTAAACTAAATTTACCACTTCGTGGCACCCGTTTTCCATCTGTAGAAGACATAAAGGAGAATTCGCGGCGAGAACTGAACTCAATTTCGGAAACAGCGTTTAAAAAATGTTTTGATGATTGGATTATTCGTTGGCGTAAGTGTATCGTTTCTGAAGGGGCATACTTTTAAGGTGATAAAATAAATTAGGATGAATAACAAAAATTTTGTGTGTTATTGATCTTTTCCCGGTACTTTCTTGACAGAGTAGTAATTTTGTATTTGCACCGACTTTTATTGGTATTGGTTTTTACTTGGGACATCATTTTAAAGTAGTTCATATTTTACTTATTAATATATTATTATTACATATAATTTATGACAGCGCCGATTTTTTTTTAGTCAATTTAGCTGACGCTTTATTTGGCTTACAACTACCTCATTTTGTATTTGCACCGACTTTGATTGATTTTAGTTTTTACTTGGGACATCATTTTAGAGATGTAATTCATATTTTACTTATTATTATATTAGTGTTACATTTGACTTATGATGGCGCCGATTTTGTTTCATTTAATTTAGCTGACGCTTTGTCTTATTTACAACTACGTCACTTTGTATTTGCACCGACTTTTATTGGTATTAGTTTATACTTGGGACATAATTTTAGCGATATTATAATTCATATTTTACTTATTATTTTATTGGCGTTACATTTAAGTTATGATGGCGCCGATTAGTATATATTATCAAAATGTTCGTGGGCTACGGACAAAAACATCTGTTTTCTATAGGAATTTATGTATGAATTCGTTTGATGTCGTTTGCTTGACAGAAACATGGCTTATTGATGGCATTTCGGATAGTGAATTGTTTGATGACCGATATTTTGTGTGGAGACGCGACCGTAATTACTCGCAAACAAACCAATCTATGGGAGAGGGAGTCTTAATAGCTATACGGCGTGAACTTGTCGCCGATGTCCGCAACGAATGGTGCTTCCAAAAACGGGACGAAGTCAATGACTTCTCGACCACTTTTGGGATTGATGAACCCGAGTGTCAGACTGCTGGTTGTACATCAGACGTATGTACTATTGACATACGGGAGGAGGAAGTATTTAGGTTGCTGGAACAATTGAATCTGAATAAATCCGCAGGCCCTGATAACATTTCTCCAGTCTTTATATCTAAATGTGTCAAGTGTTTATCGGTTCCGCTTACAATTCTGTATAAGCGGTCATGCGAATTAGGAGTAGTGCCTATTATCTGGAAGTCAGCGTATATAACGCCGATTCATAAAAAAGGGCCCAAGGGCTGTATAGATAACTACAGACCAATATCAAAACTTTGTGTGTTCGCTAAAGTTTTGAAGAAGATTGTGCATAAACAACTGTCCTCATCACTCAAATTTACTTTTTCTGAACATCAACATGGTTTTTTAAAAGGCCGTTCTACTACATCCAATCTTGCTGTCTGTAGTGACAGACGGAGCACATGTCCAGGAGGGCTCAGGTCGACGTTGCATACACTGACTACAGTAAATGTTTTGATCGCATCGATCATGCACTTCTTTTGCGTAAATTACTACTGGCAGGAGTGAGAGGTAACTTATTCAGATGGTTCTCGTCATACGTGGAAAACAGGTGTCAGACAGTGGTTCTGAATGGGTTCACGTCAAGAGTGATGTATGTACATCCCATCAGGAGTTCCCCAGGGATCCTTATTAGGACCTCTTTTATTTAATATTTTTATAAATAACATTGCTTCTTGTTTCTTACATTCGAAAATTCTGCTTTATGCAGATGATATGAAGACCCTCGGTCAAATATCAATTATTGACGATGCATACCTTTTACAGGAGGATTTGGACCGGTTTCTCGTTTATTGTTCTAGTAATAAGTTAGATCTAAATGTTTCGAAATCAAAATCTATGTACTTATGTACATTTTCTCGCAAACCAAACCCTATTAAATATGATTATAAGCTATCGAACACCACAACAGCCAGATTCGGCGTCATAAGAGATGTTGGAGTAACTTTTGACTCTAAACTTTTGTTTGATGAGCATATAAATATAGTAGTTAATAAAGCTTCTAAACTAAAGCCCTTGGTTTTATTTTTAGGATTTCTACTGATTTTAAGAATATCAAGACAATGAAAATTCTTTACTGTGCGTTTGTCCGTAGCCACCTTGAATAAGCTTCTCAGATTTGGAATCCCGATTATAATATTTATATCAATCGCCTTGAAAGCATACAGAAGAGATTTTTAAGATACACTCAATAACGCGCAAACACCTTTCTTCCTAATTATGGAGTCGGTGCAAAAAGTTTCATATGCTGCCCCTACAGGAGCGAAGAAAAATTGCAGATATTGCTTTCTTATTTAGCTGAGCTGGTGAGCAAGATTGGACTTCGGGTACCTAATTCGTGTGCGCTTCGCCGCAAAGCGCGTCTTCTTCATATGCCTGTTGTTTCAACAAACTATCGTAAAAACTCATATATTATAATAAGAACTTGTCGTACTTATAATACGGTGTGTCAGGATGTCGACCTTGATTTGTTTACAACCGGTGTTAAGAAAGTAAAGAAAACGTTAGCTGCTCGCTTTTTTGTTACAAATTGAAAATCATTTTTTATATTCTTTTTTAGGGTTCCGTAGTCAACTAGGAACCCTTATAGTTTTGCCATGTCTGTCTGTCCGTCTGTCTGTCTGTCTGTCTGTCCGTCTGTCCGTCCTCGCTTAATATCTGTGACCGTTAGCACTAGAAAGCTGAAATTTGGTACCAATATGTATATCAATCACGCCGACAAAGTGGTAAAATAAAAATTGGAAAAAAATGTTTTATTAGGGTAGCCCCCCTATATGTAAAGTGGGAAGTGATTTTTTTTTAATTTCTACCCTAACGTGTGATATATTGTTGGATAGGTATTTAAAAATGAATAGGGGTTTACTAAAATCATTTTTTGATAATGTCAATAATTTCGGAAATAATCGCTCCAAAAGTAAAAAAACAATGTGTCCCCCCTCTAACTTTTGAACCATACGTTTAGAAAATATGAAAAAAATCTGAAAAGTAGAACTTTATAAGGACTTTCTAGAAAAATTATTTTGAACTTGATGGAAAGAACAGTTTTGTACAAAAAAGACAAAAAGGTTGTACAAAATAATTTCTGGACTAAATAATCGTATATGCAAGCATTTTTTTAAACTCATAAGTGGGTACACTTGTTGTGACGGACGGGAAACTACGGAACCCTACACTGAGCGTGGCCCGACACGCTCTTGGCCGGTTTGTTTTGTATATTACGAGCGCTATCGCGTTAACCCTATGCTGTTGTCGTCTTAGTTTTAGTCATACACATTAGTATATGTGAAAACTTGTAAATGGCCGTTTTTTACCTATTTTAAGTTTTACTGTAACTAGTTGCTGTAAGTTTTCCGAACAGTAATAAAATAAATAAAAATTTAATTTCGGCCAGATAGTTCAAGGGACTAGGTATAAGCCTTAATAACAAACCAACCGCAGCTTACCTCCCTTCTGGCTCTGCGCGGGTATCTCGAAGTCGAGCTCGGGTATCTTGACGCAGGTGTAGTCGCTCTTCACGACCTGGCGGTTCAGGTCCTCGGCGCCCTCCACGCGCAGGATCCAGCTGCAACAACGCCCCACTCGTCCAGAAACACACTCGACAGATGTCGGTGGCCTATCTCAGCAGAGATGACCCAGGAGCGCAGGACATACCAAAAACAAACCTCAATCATGAAGTTTTGTTTTTGGTATGTTGTTGTATCTAACACATTTCAACTCTGTATTTTGCTATACGCCTGTATGAGGCGACGCAAGCGCATCAAGCACCCCCGCCACGCGATTCCCTTTCCCTTCCGCTATTGTACTATCGTTTGCTTCACATAGACTTCGTAATATTTAGAACGTTAAATTTAAATATTTTTGTTTGTATGGAAGTCTGATAAACTAAAATATGATAAATATTTAAAAGTCATAGAGCAAAAGTTGTTGTTTATGATGTTAATAACATAGTCCTGAGAGGTTGCCAGTGTTTTATAAATAGCCCTGTATAGCTTAGCATCATCAGCCTTGTAATGTTCCCACTGCTGGGACTCAGGCCTCCTCTCGAGGAAAGGGAATGGGCCGTAATCCACCACGCGGGCCCAGTGCGGGTTGGTGAATGTCACATGTCTTTGAATTTTTGATTCTAGGACATGTCGGTTTCCTCACGACGTTTTCCTTCACCGTATAAGAGCAGTGGTGATGAAATAAATGACACAAAGTACCTAATGCACCTCGCTGGGATCGAACCCGCGACCTACAACTCGTAAGTCGAGGCCATTACCATTCAGCCACCACTGCTTTCTAACGCGACCCATATACGACCAGTAGCCTGATTCACGTAAAATCAAACAAGCCAAATATCGTTGAAGTTTTATAGTCGTTCGATCGAAGTCCTATCTAAAAGCGGTATTCACGATCTATCGACTTATTTCCAGTTACATTAATAAGTATTCTACCAGGATAATGTAAAACAGATTTTTTTTTATAAATCGACGAATTTCAAACGACTTTAAAATCGGTGTCGTTCAAACTCGATTGATGGATGTGAATACGGAAATGGTCTAAACGACTAAATCGCTACGATATCGTTATAGTTTTCATTACGTGAATCGGGCTACTGAACTGAACTGTTAAAGGCTCGGTGCGGACGAGCAACCGACCACAGCCACTGGTGGCGAGCGACAGCGACTTTAGAGCAGTGACGTAGCTACTAAGGGGCTAGGCGGGGCAGTGCCCCGGGGCCCTCAAGCTCGGGGGGGCCCAAAACCTGGCTAACAAACCGCTTATTGAATGAACGAAAAAGTTTACGAAAAATATTTCAGTTGATAGCGATAGTGAATCAGATCATGTGACCACTGCAGTACTGGTTGAACAGCCTACACTCATGAACATTCGGTAATTAAGTTGTCGGCGATCACATTAACGATGACTATGTCTCCATTTCACTGAGTGTGCATGTTAATAATAAATCTTCTTATAACTTGGGATTTAATAAAAGATAAAGCAGCGTTGTATTTTTAAAGTCTTCTTCTTCCTGCCCTTATCCCATATTACTTGGGGTCGGCGCAACACGTTTTCTTCTTCCATTCTGTCCTGTCAACCGTCAAACTATCACTAACTCCCTTTTCTTTCATATCACTACTCACACAATCCATCCATCTTTTTTTCGGCCTTCCTCTCCCTCTCCATACATCTACATCAGAACTCTTTTAGTAATATGCGCTTCATCCCTCCTCTTCACATGATCATACCAAGACAACAATTACCTTTCAACTTTTCAGTCACTGGCGCCACTTTCAAACTTCCTCTAATATACTCATTTCTCACTTTATCCATTCTCGTCACACCACACATCCATCTCAACATTCTCATCTCCGCTACATGCAATCTTTTTTCATCCTTCTTTTTCACAGCCCAACATTCTGATCCATACAATATGACAGGTCTTATGACGGACTTGTAAATTTTACCCTTCAACTTGAAGGGCATGCGTGGGTCACAAGTTGTTCCCGTGACCTGTCGCCATTTCATCCATCCTGCGTTGATCCGACGTCTATGATGTGTCATGACCGTCTCGGTCTGCCTCACCATCCCCTTGGACGAGTGACCCGAGGTACCGAAAGTCAAAACAGATTGGTATGGGCGTTCCGGCGAGAGCTAAAGGCACAGGGTTTAAGAGACCGCCGAAATCGCAGAATCGTTGTACCTATTTTTAAAGTATAGTATATAAATATTTTTTAAATATATTGATAAAGCTTAAACAATTTAGGGGCCCCAGTTTGTTGTTGCCCCGGGGCCCTTGGTCACCTAGCTACGCCACTGCTTAAGAGGCTCCTTTTACTCTCGCCTATCGTCAACATCGAATAAGGTTTAAAAGCTTGTTGCTTCATCTAACGCTAGAGAGGAGGCCTAAGTCCCAGCAGTGGGAACATTAAAAAGGCTGATGGTGACGGGTCGCGTTAAGAGCTGATTACTATATGTTATATATACGTTATGAGCTGGTACTCACGTGACGCCCTTCTCGGCGTAGGCCCCGCCCGGCTGCAGCTCGTTGTTCTGGTAGCCGCACTCCTCGCACGAGAACGACATCACCACCACGTTCTTATAGTACGGGATGCGGGTCAACAGGAGGCGCGTCATGCCCTGCGAGAGGAAGCCATCATCTTCATATCAGCCCAAAAACGTCCACTGAAAATCTTTATTAATTTATTTAGTCTTCATGCAACATAAAGTACATAGGCAGAATTAATGCCTTAGGCATTCTCTGCCAGCCAACCTAGGGTGGTGCAGAGAATATGTAGGCGCATAAAAAGAAAATTTTATTTTCAAAATAAAATAACCAAGAGTAAAAAGTATAACAAGCATAGCAAAAAAAAAAAAGTAAAACTATAGCATACATTTAAGTTTATGTTTTTGTCATTTTACTTTTGGTGTACAATAAAGTTTATTCTATTCTATTTTATTCTATAACAATGATTGCTTTTCATTATTACGAGTAGATGATAATACATGATCTCGTAATGAAAAGCAGTTCATTGTTTGTTTTTCGGGTTTTTTTTTTTTTTTGTTTTACGCAGAGATATTAGGAAAAGGTCAATGTACTTTATTCCACGGTTATCTGGCGCCCTCTATAGTGCAGACTGATTGGCAGCGAGCCTTGAACCTGTGGCCTAACTATAGGGTGGCAAGGCTGGCAAAATGCCACGGGCTCCAGGGCCGACGGGGCCCCCGGTCTTAGAGGCCGCGAGCTCAGAAGCAGTAACCCAAAATATATTTAATAAAATCATCATCATTATATAAGCCGAAAGACGTCCACTGTTAGACATACGCCTCCCCCAAGCGTCGCCACAACGACCGGTCCTGTGCGTCACGCATCCATCGGACTCCCGCGACCCTGACCAGGTCATCGGTCCACCTTGTTGGAGGCCGTCCAACGCTGCGTCTTCCGGTACGTAGTCGCCACTCCAGAACCTTTCGTCGTCATCGACCATCTGTTCTGCGTGCAATGTGCCCTGTCCATTGCCACTTAAGTTTGGCGATTCTTCGAGCTATGTCGGTAAGCTTTGTTCTCCTGCGGATATCTTCATTTCTGATGTGATCACGCAAGGAAACTCCAAGCATAGCCCTTTCCATCGCCCTTTGGGTAACTTTGAGTCTTCTTATGAGGCCCATTGTAAGTGACCACGTTTCGGAGCCATAAGTCATCACTGGCAACACGCACTAGACTTTCGTATGAGACACTTTGGTATATTGGACGAGAAGACACCGCGCAGCTTCCCGAACGCCGCCCAGACGAGTCGGATTCGACGATTGACCTCTTTCTCGAAGTTAGACTTACCCAACTGGACCGTCTAATCAAAACGTAATCGTCCACAACTTCGAGTGTACAGTCTCCGATCTTAATAGGAGTGGGTGCTACATGGATGTTAACCAAAAATTAAGTTTTGTCCATGTTCATTTTAAGTCCCACTCTTTCAGAAGCTCTACTGAGGGGTGACCTTTATACTGAGTTCCTCCAAAGTCTCAGCCATAACTATTATGTCGTCGGCAAACCGAACGTGAGTGATGTACTCGCCGTTCACATTAATGACTAGTCCTCTCCATTCCAGAACCTTGAAGACATGCTCCATTGCGGCCGTGAACAGTTTCAGAGAAATGACGTCTCCCTGTCTCATGCTTGGAGAGGGGCCAGTTCCCACTTCGCTGGAAGACGGGGAAACTGGTCCTCATCGCGAAGCCAGGGCACCCTGCGGACTCTCCGTCCGCGTACCGGCCCATTGTGCTGCTCGACGAGGTGGGCAAGCTCTTTGAAAGAGTGATTGCGAGCCGCCTCGTCGCGCGCCTTTCACGGGTGGGGCCGGATCTTTCGGACGGACAGTTCGGCTTTCGCAGGATGCGCTCGACGGTGGACGCCATCATGCGCGTGCGAGCCCTCACGACGGGGGATGCGGTGTCCCAGGGTAGGTGTGTCGTGGCAGTGTCCTTGGACATTGCCAACGCTTTCAATTCCCTGCCCTGGAGTACGATCCGGAGGGCACTCCGGTACCACCGGGTGCCCGAATACCTCTGTCGAGTAGTCGAGGCCTACCTGTCGGACAGGTATATTGTCTACCCCGGTCACCAGGGAGACTGGAAACGTCGGGAGATGTCGTGCGGTGTTCCGCAGGGGTCGGTACTAGGGCCACCCTTGTGGAACATCGGGTACGATTACGTGCTTCGGGGCGACCTCCCTGACGGGGTCAGCGTGGTCTGCTACGCAGACGACACGCTGGTTCTAGCGCAGGGAGAGTCATACCGGGCGGCGGCCGCTTTAGCGACACGCGGGGTTGCGATAGTCGTTGGTAGGATCCAGGAGTTGGGACTCGAGGTGGCGCTGCGCAAATCCGAGGCCATGTGTTTTCACGGTCGCGGCCGTCGGAACGCGCCACCGTCGGGTTCCCAACTAACGGTAGGAGGAGTTCGCATCGGCGTCGGGACATCGATGAGGTACCTGGGACTCATCCTCGACAGTCGGTGGAATTTCGTGGAGCATTTCCGACGTCTGGCTCCCAAACTCAACCGGACTGGGGCCGCTCTCAAGCGGCTCCTGCCCAACCTTGGGGGTCCAGACGCCTCCTGCCGGAGGCTCTACGCGGGGATCGTTCGGTCCATGGCCCTCTACGGGGCGCCGGTGTGGGCGCCGTCGCTGCAAAAGCGACCGGCGGCCATTCTGAACGCCTGCCAGGGGGTCATGGCAATTCGGATGGTGCGGGGATACCGCACGATTTCCTGCGAAGCGGCGAGCCTTCTGGCTGGCCTACCACCGTGGGATCTGGAGGCAACAGTCCTTGCACACATGCACGACATGCGCGTGGAGATGCAACGCCGGGGTGAAAGTCCTCTGCCGCGACAGGTCACGGCATGGCGGACAGAGCTCCGGCGGGATCTCATGGTGGAATGGCGTCAGCGACTATCGCAACCCCGTCATGGGCACGCCACAATTATGGCGATAAGTCCCCTCTTTGAGGCGTGGCTGGAAAGACCTCACGGCGTCCTTACCTTCCGCATGACACAGGTCCTCACCGGAAATGGCAAGTTCGGGAGGTTCCTGTTCCGAATTAAAGCGGAAGTGACGCCCGGGTGTCGCCACTGTGCGGAACGCCCGGAGGACACGGTGGAGCACACAATCGCGGTGTGCCCTGCTTGGGCGGAGCATCGCCGTGCCCTCGTGGGGGTGATCGGCGGCGGAGACCTCTCGCGCCGGGCCTTGGTCGAGGCCATGGTCCGGAGCGAGGAGGAGTGGCAGGCGGTCGCCGACTTCTGCGAAGCAGTAATGCTCGCTAAGGAGGAGGCCGACCGCATCAGGCAACGGCGCTCTCGCCGCCGCCGGGATTCCGATCCCGATTTCCGGCCACCGTAGGCGCGGGCTTGCGGACAGTGAGCAATGGGTAGCTCGCTGTCCGGCCGTCCGGTAACCGTCCGGACCAAGCCCAAGTCGTCGACGGCGCGCGCTGTTCCCGCGCGCCTCAAGGAGTTGTCAGCAACAGCAGGGGCCCAGCCGGGTCGAAGCCTACCGGGGCCAGGGTTATCCGAAAGGGCGCTCGAGCCCCGGTATGAAGGCTTGAAGGAACGGGATGGGTTTTTTAGTCAGTAAGAGTCTGACACTATCTCCCGCTCCGCCCAAGAGCGGGGGTTGTCATAAGATGATTTTTCCCATCGAAAAAAAAAAAAAAAAAAAAACGTCTCCCTGTCTCCCACCTCGCTGCAAGAGGATAGGTTTCGATGTCTGATCTTGAAATCGGACTGACATGGTGGCGTTTTTATACAAACACTTCAGCACTTCGATGTAGGTACCGATAGTCAATCTGGCACCGTTGGAGAGACTGCAGTACAGCTCACGTCTCGATCGAATCAAAGGCTTTCTCATAGTCCACAAACGCTAAGCAGAGAGGCTGATTATACTCTTCAGTCTTCTGTATAATATGCCGCAGAGTATGTATGTGGTCCACGGTACTAACGCCTTTTCGGAATCCGGCTTGTTCGGGAGGCTGGAAGTCTCTGGAAAACAGCTTGTAGACATGGCTCAGAAGCGAGATGGGCCTGTAATTCTTAAGCAGAGCATTATTCTTAAAGAAAAGTACCACCACGCCTTTGCTCCATGCCTGTGGCGTTTTTTACTCGAATATGACGTAATTAAATAGCTTCTGAAGGACCTTTAGGACCAGTTTTCCACCCGCGTAAGGAGTTCGGCCGACGCCTTGTTGTTTTTCAACTGCTTCAGAGCCATCCTAATCTCGTACAGGCTGACGTCCGGGATGTCTTCGGTATAGTGTTTAAAAAAATATTAAAATGGAATCACAACGTAACGTGATTTATCGGGGGCCCCATCTAATGAATTTGCCACGGGCCTCAGATGATATAGTTACGCCACTGCCTTGAACAAAGTTATTCTAACGTGTGAATGGATACCGGATGGACGTCGGGATGCCGACCAGCCGATTTTCCTTTAAGGTGAGCACGTGAGCTATTCAAAAGAAATTCGCAAGAAATTGGTAGAATCATCACAGCACTGATTCGTTAGATTTGTTTTTACCCGACTACGGCAAAGCCAAAGGAGGGTTATGATTTTGACAGGTTATGTATGTATGTATTATGTGTGTATGTGAGTATGTTCATCTGTTCCCTCATAGCACCTAATCTACTTATCGGAACTCGACATATGATGTATCGTTAGAACCGTCTTAATCGTCCGCTGAACATTGGCTAGGTGATGTGTCACAAAACTCGATATGACGCCCTCTAACGGACAAAAAGTGATGAGTTAAAAATAAAAATTAAGATAAATACGCCGTGTTTGATATCATTTGAAAGGGCAAAATATTGCTCAAATTTAATTTGACGCCCTCTAGCGGAAAAAAATGTTAAGATAAATACACCGTGTTTCACATCATTTGAAAGGGCTTCACTGGTACTTAACAAAAAATATCATCAAAATTCAATGTGGCGCCCTCTAATGGACAAAGACTACTGTGTTATTAAAAAAAAATAAGATAAATACGTCGTGTTTGGTATCATTTGAAAGGGCTTTACGTAAATAGTATAGAACACACGTGATTTAACACCAAAATTTTTGACTTGTCGGGTTTTAGTTTTATACTTTTTTTCACAACAATGTTGTCTAATTCTATGTATCTAAGTATGTATTCTGCCGTCGTAATTCGAAAAGGCACAACTAACATTTTACAAATGTTGAGAAAATCGAGATTAAAATATTTTTTGAATTTTGTAAAAAAAAACACGTTTAAAATGTGTTTTTCGAAATTGTGTGAATGTAAAAAATTGCTTTTTTTTAGTATGTACACAACGATAGCAATATTATATTTTTAATTTTAATGGATATATTTAATAATTACCATATTTCTTTTTAACTTAACATAAAAAATAACATGAAAAGAGCAATATTATATTTAAAAGGCACATATAACCAAATATGCCTTTTCAATGTAAAATTTTGAGTAAAACATTTAAAATTTTACGATAAAAAGGCATATTTACTCAATTGTGCCTTTTCTCTGTAAATTATTAAAATAAATACATAGGCGTGTTCCATCGTCGGCCACATCATCGCTTACCATCAGGTGAGATAGTGGGCAAACGCGAGCCTAAATATTACAATTAATTCCTAATATTTATATTTTATACTTTGTGAGTGTATTTTATTGTGTCTCCGCAGTAGGATTATATATTTTAAAAAAGGCTGATAAATGTCATTGTATAAGAAACAAAATAAGGCAGTTGTAAGAAAATAAAACATTTATTTCAAACAAATTTTCAAAAGTACTATCAATATTAATTATATAAATAATTTAAGGATTCAACAAAACAAAAACAGAATTGTTTACTAAAATGGCACTTCAAAATCTCTCCTAGTTAAAAATTAGTTGACACAGCCAATTAGGAACTTCAAAATATTTATCAAAAAAAGAAAACGAGATTTACAAAAACAATAATTATCATAACAATTATGTATCAAACATCTAAGTTGTTTAAATTTTTATTACAATCCAATGAATTGAATTAACTTCTTATTACTGAAAATGGCACTATGCATCTCTCTATCACAATCTTGACAAGGTTACAAAATAAGTAAGCACTTTTTATTATCAAAATTAAAGAAAAAAAAATTCTAAAGCTGAAAATTAGAAACTTCAAAGCACCTAATATTAATTCTCATAATAATTAAATCGACACTAAAGTGAATATAAAAAACCAGTCTTGCATTATTTCAGTCTTCTTGGTTTTGAAACAAATCGACTGCTCGATCATTTACAGGTAATTTCCCAAAAAATCCTCCTGTTAGTGGGCATAGTGGACCAAGCTTTGTGAGTATGGTAGATTTCCTTTCACTCGTGATACTCCTCGGAACAAGGTGCACCGACAAGCCTCGACACATCAGGCACAACTGACGGCATTCCCTGCATACCGGGGCCCCCTCACTTCATCTCCGTTCACAAATGTTTAGTAGTAAAGGCACAAACACCAATGTGCCTCTTTTATATAACATTTATAAGCGTTAGGGGTAAATAGAAAGGGCATAACTGCCAGTTGTGACTTTTCTTTCTACATTAATTGCTAAAGTGTTCGTATAAAAAATAAGCACAATCGCCACTTAAGCCTTTTATATTTGACGTACGTCAGTTATGCCCTTTCCATTGAATATATCAATAATAAAAAGGTGAAATAAAAGTCATGTCTCACAATATGCCTTTTTATTGTAATAAAACTTAAAAAATGATGCAGTTGTGCCCTTTAAGCTTATGTTATCTCTGTTCATTTTGTAGCTAAAAATCCACAAAAAATCAGGCAGATAGGCATTTTTTTCCTGATTCCGAATATATATATAACTCATTTTGACAAAAAATGTTAGTTATGCCCTTTTTCGGTAACACGGCAGTATTTACTACTGTATTTGTCTCTCTTCTGTTTGTCTATTTATTAAGTTGCACCTACCACGTTGTTTCTGCACCACCCTAAGGTCGACTGGTAGAAAACGCCTATGGCATAAGTCCACTTTTGTGCAGTGTTATGTGCATAAAACTCTAATAATTAAATCAATTGATCACTTCATCTCAATCATCAATGAACAACATAAATAAGAGGGTTTTTTTTTTTCGGTGGGTACTATACAGATGACATCCCCCGTCCTTGGGCGGAGCGGGAGATAGTGTCAGACTTTTACTGTCAAAAAATCCGACCCCGTACCTTCGTTGCCTTCCATACCGGGCCGAGCCTCCCTTTCAGAAGCAGGCCCTTGGCCTCAGTAGGCTTCGACCCTACTGGGGCCCCTACAGTAAATAAGAGGGGTAGGATTTTATGGCACTTTTTTTTTCTTTTTAAATCAATGGTATGCTCATTAAACTAAGGCTCCAGAAGGTGGCTATGTTAATAGCAGCATCGGTGGCCATTCATTAAAACCTCCATAATCTATATAGATTCCGACCCCGATGACTGGCCACCGAAGGTGCAAGCTTTGTGGATGGCGAGCAATAGCTAGCTCGCCGTCCGACCGTCCGGTAACCATCCGGACCGAGCCCAAGTAGTCGACCGCGCGTATTGTTCCACGCGCGCCTCAAGGAGTTGTTAGCCGTAGGAGTCCAGCAGGGTCGAAGCCTACTGGGGCCAAGGATCTGTCTCTGAAAGGAAGATTCAGCCCCGGTACGTAAGGCAACGAAGGAACAGGAGTGGGGTTTTAGTCAGTAAAAGTCTGACACAATCTCCCGCTCCGCCCAAAATCGGGGGATGTCATTAGATGATTTTCCCATCTAAAAAAAATTGGGCAAGTGCGAGTCGGACTCGCGCACTGAGGGTTTTGAGTCTCGATGATTTAATTATTTTTTTGTACGTTTTACAACAAATTAACGGTTTTCAGATTTAATCCTATACCTGTGCTATAAGACCTTGCTTTGTGCCAAATTTCAGGATTCTGGGTCAACGGGAAATATCCTATGAATTTCGATCTTTGAAAGTATCAAAATATACGTTTTTTTGCGACATAAACGGCCGTATCTTTTTTATTCCTTAACTTAGAAGTTTAATTTTTTCACAGCTTGAAGGGACCGCCGAGTATATGCTTTTAATTTCAACTCGATACCTCCACGCGTTCCCGAGATAAAGCGTCTTGACAGACAGACAGACAACAAAGTGATCCTATAAGAGTTCCGTTTTTTCCTTTTGAGGTACGGAACCCTAAATAGGTACATTATTCCAGTACAGAAACTAGACAAGAAAAGGCAGGCAAGTATTATGTATACCAATTAAAACCTTTATTTGAACCGCTAGTACTTTACTGCAATACCCACCGCTCCACTGGCACGGAGCCAGTTGTTTTGATTGAGTACGCCACGGCCTGCTATACAGCGGCCAACTTTCAAATAAGACAATGCTGGACTCCCCCCGCCCTTTCCCCTATCCACAAGAAAATGAAGATGTGTTGGTGGCACGGAGTAAGTACAAAGAGGAGGCGGCCTAAACAACTATGCACTGCGTGGCTGGTGGTAAATATATTACAAACAGGCAACACTGCTACTGAATATTGAATTTTAAAAATATTACTTTTACTTCATTAAACCCCAAGTTCGCGCACCCATTGTCTTTCTATTGTGTCTCTAATTCTCACGATTGAAAGTTTAATATAGGTAAGACATATGTTTCACATGAGTTAAAGTTTTTTACTGGTTCTAGGTTTCAGTAGAAAAAGTAGTAATAAATTTTACGTTTACTTTCTTGTCTCATTGTTCGTATTTTTAATGTGGAACACTAGTATAATTCTGCAAGCGAGAAGATTTTTTTTTTTTATTGTTTGTAGGTTCGCGCTTGACCGCTATCTCACCTGATGGAAAGCGATGATGCGGTCGACGATGGAACGCGCTTACCTAAAAGAAACCTATTCACTCTCGACTTAAAGATTCCCGGGTGGGAAATGAATCTTCATCTACAACAAGTTTTTAATGTAAATATTTTTTTTATAGCAAGCTTTTCTGCCCCCGTTAGTAAAAAAGACGCATCTAACATTTTTTCCAGATTTGATTTGAGTTTCATATTATTATTAAACCAAGTTAAAGCTCATTATATTCGGCTTTATTTTCAACTTTTAATATGTTACTATTTAAATTTACTCAAAGACAGCAAAACATTTCCCGTTTCATTCATTAAAACATTTTTTTCTCCGTTTTTGCTTTTTGTTAGATACGTCTTTTAACTATCAGGGGCAGTTTTATAGTACGGTTTAATACCTATATAATTATAATGAATACTCATCAAGATGAATCATACGAGCCCAAACTCGATGGGGTTGTGTCGTTTAACTACCAAGCTCCTATAGCCACCTTCCGGTTTCATCATCAGATCAGCTCCAAGTCATAATAATTTTGCATTGTCATCTGATTTACACATGCATGCAAAATTTCAGCTCAATCGGTAGCCGGGAAGTAGGTCAAATTTAATTTGTAACATTTGATTACAGACAAACATCGGGACAGGTGAAACTAAATAAAAGCTTGTATAAATGATACGATTATGGTTAGCGAGACTATTTCAATAGATTACTTCTAGGCAAGCATGTTCCATCATCGGCTACATCATCGGTTACCATCTGATGAGATAGTGGTCAAACGCGACTATCAATAATAAAAAAAATCCTACCTGAACTTTGTACCGCCTATCAGTCTTGATATTTTACTCCTAGAACACATTAAATCCATATATCTTTCGATATAATCAACCGATGGCGATGAAACAAAGCCTAAGTAGTACATCAAGTTACAATTTTAATGTATTACAGTTATCTACGTCAATTTCGTACATTTTACGTGATGCGCGCACACTAAAAACTTCTACAGACTTATTATACATTGCAGTATAACTGTCATTATGGGACGGTCCCGCAAGATACGGGATGGTTGGCCGCCTAATCCTATACTACTAGCCTGGACACAGTAGCGCTCATAAACAGTTCCTTAACCCCGACTGATCGAACGGCGTCGCGGCGGCGTCGCAGTAATATCGCTGCAGTAAATGAAGCTAAATTACTTTGATAGCCTCTACTAAGCAAACCATACACAATAAATATAAAATTAAATATGTTTTTGTGATAGAAACGTGATGTTCTGTCCAGGTTCGCGATCGGCACAATGTTTACGTACGTTCGCGTGGCAGTTCATGCACAGCGACTCTATCTCCGTGACGGCGGGCTCGTCGGACTCCTCGCCTAACTCCTGGAACACCGGCTCTGGTTTTTCGCACGACATTATTGAGAATAATAAAGCTTTCAGTGAAAAAAACACGACGCACTAAGAGACTACCGCACGTTTCTCTGACAGATAGAATTGGATAGAATGACAATGTCTAGAACGTAGTGGTACCTCGCGTTCCGAATTGCGTCAAAGCGATTATATCGCGAATCCGACCAACGCGCTACGTCACAAACAGTACTGAATAGTCCTTATATTTTGTGACTATTAAATTCGGTCGGATTTGCGATAAAATCGCTTTTGATGTAATTCGGAACTAAGGGATTAGGTACTCTTTGGACAATGACAGTGACACTGACAGTTCTTCACCCTCTCTGCGTTCTGAATTGCGTCCAAAGCCATAATATCGCGAATCCGACAAACGCGCTTAATCACAGTTATTACTCATCAACCGATTTGGGTACATATTAGGGTAAAATGAAATCTGATGTAGTCAACGCTGGTTCAATAATCAAGGTTGATTAAGAGATATTGATCATTGTTTACTACTAAAAGAACCTTATAAAAAGTATCGAATATAAGTATTTTTTAAATAATTAAATAGTATACAAAATTCCCAAGTCGGTTGACTTTATAGACAGACTTACATTTTGTGACTTTTTTTGGATTCGTGAAATTATCACTTTTGACGCAATTCGGAACGCAGCGAAAAAATTGACATGACGTTTGGACAGCCTATTGCGTTTTGTTTGTGGAGAGAGATTAGATATGATGGCAAAAGGGAATAAAATAAAAATAAAAAACATTTATTTTCCTAATATTTTATATAATCCTTAAAATCGTATAGTTTCTAAAATTCTTCATTCCTATTATTTCTTTGTGTTCAGTTCACGTTTACACACAATGTAATTTATTATACCGACTGCTTTTTGCACCACTGCAGTTTGTCCACCGACCACTAACCGGTATCTTCTTATTTCCTTTAAAGATCATTCAGGACTACACTGCAACACAATTTTTTTTGCAGCAAATTATTGAGTTACATAAGCTCATACAAAAACACAACTTACAACCTTGATCAAGCACTCTGCGATAATAGAAGAATGAGGAATGAGGCCCAATCATCTCAGAGATAAGCGTCAATTACCCTTTTAAACTGGTAGGTACCTAAAGTGATCGACGGCAGTAACTTAGCGTTTAGTTGGAGTTGTGCTATCGATAAACCGAAGGTTGCCACCGGCTCACGCTCTGCCGTGCCCCGCCGGTGCACGCTGACTACATGATGTCATGACGACTTATAAACACAACCTTGGAATAGCAACACACATATTGCGTCATCATTTTATTTTGGTCGATTTTGTCGCTTCTCTATTACACGACTAAATTCAAGAGCCCTTCCCTGATACAGAACTTTGTGAAATAAACGTCCTCTTGATTCCGGTCGGGTTATAGCAAAATGTTCCCGCGTGAATCGAAATGCTATTTGAATTTTGAAGTTGAATTTAGTCAACATAGAATCTGTGTGCGCGCTGCTCGTTGCTGCTGGTGTGGATAAAGTTGTGGATACACGTGAATTGTGGCTAGTCTTTATAAAGGTTATTTATATCTATCGAATCGTAAGTACATTTTATACTATCTTTTTTTTAAGTTGTGCAAATTGAAATTCGTGTAAAGCCACAAAAAACTTTAGCGGTTTTGGATATAATCGAGTTCGATAATGACATCATTTTTAAGTATTCGTTGGATTATAAGATGAAGAAATAGATAGGTTCAAAGGTTGCCGTTATTTATTCACTGTGACTTCTTTATTCTTTTTTTTAATGGAGCCTAAATTGACGTCGTCGTCGCACTCACACCTCAGGAGCACTGGGATTGTTTAATTTTTGCTCATTATGAGTACATACCTACCTAGTTGTCTATAATTTGTGACAATAAATTAATGTAGATACGATAAACTAATAATGGATTTGCCTTCCTTGATCTCTCATAGAAATTAAAATATTACAAGTTTATAGGTATTTAATATACCTACCTACATAGTTGTCAATCCATAAACTATCTAGTGTTACCATTTTATAAGGTAATTTAATGCGTAAGGGGTGGGTGTTATTTCAGTAAAATGATGTAATCGACAAAATAAGCAGTAAACTATTATGTGCATAGTAAATATAGTACAATATCTAAATAGAGGTAAGATGATTGTGATCGATGATGTTACAATGTGTTCCAAATGAGAATAGGATCGACCGCCATGTTTTGACATCACGATTTACTGTCAAATCGAGGAAAGAAATTTTTAAACATTAATTAATTTACGAAAAATTTAATTTATTTATAAACTGTGAACGAAAGAAGTTTAATTACTTAGAATCCATTTCTTAAATTTTACTCTAAGTTTTTCAATTTTGCCAAAATTTCTTCGATTTAACAGTACGACGAGACGTCAAAACATAGTAATCGGTCCTATTCTCGTTTGGACGCGTGGTACGTTCCGTGTTCTCGCTCGAGTTTCCTCTGTATCAGGGCCCGATTTAGCTATTTAGCCGATTCGGGCAAAGATATTTTTCGCCGCCCTTTACACAGGTACACAAAACCATATAAATCAGTCCTATGTCTTAAATATTTCCACTATCCAATCTGAAGTAGGTTGGAAGGTGGCACATAAAGTTCCTGTAATCTACACGACACACTACTACACAGCCGCGGGCAAAAGCTAGTCGCAAATAGATGGCTAATGGCTAGGTTGGATGATAGGAATAAGTCAATTTTGCCGCCCCTCATTTTTTGCCGCTCTGGGCAAATGCTCGGCTCGCCGCCCGTTAGACCGGGCCCTGCTCTGTATGACAGACAGACAAACAAACAGATGTCGTGGAATTGATCACTTCATGAATGGCCAACTAAAACTTGCCAAATCATTTAAACTTTAACGTTTGATGATATGTCAATTCTCGTTTGGCCATAACTGTCATTAATGTAAGATTTCAATGATAATAAAAAGTCTAAAGAAAGTAGGCCAAACGAAGATGGAAATATAATCAAATTTTAAGGCTAAATCCCTTGAACATGTGGCCGGAATTAAATAGACACAACACTCGTCCCCGCCTAGGCGGCAGTGCTCGTATCTGTGCAGTTAATTCCGGAATTTTATCTTCGATAAAATAATTCAATTTAATTAAAAAATCAGTTATATATATTATGACAACGTCGCGGCCATTCTTTATTTTTATGTAAAGCAAAATTACGTTTGTCTTCCCATATTGGAATGCAAATTCCAATATTTATTTCTTGGACATTTTATTGTTACGAAAATTCTTCAATAAAACGAAAAATATATTATGTTGAAACTGTAGAGTTTTAACTGGACTCGAGGTGGCGCTGCACAAATCCGAGGCTATGTGTTTTCACGGTCGCCGCCCTCGGAACGCGCCGCCATCGGGTTCCCAACTAACGGTAGGAGGAGTTCACATCGGTGTCGGGTCAACGATGAAGTACCTGGGACTCGTATTCGACAGCGGGTGGAATTTCGGGGAGCATTTCCGATGTCTGGCTCCCAAACTCAACCGAACGGGGGCTGCACTCAAGCGGCTCCTGCCCAACCTTGGGGGTCCAGATGCCTCCTGCCGGAGGCTCTACGCGGGGATCGTTCGGTCCATGACCCTCTCCGGAGCGCCGGTGTGGGCGCCGTCGCTGCAAACGCGACCGGCGGCCATGCTGAACGCCTGCCAGAGGGTCATGGCAATACGGATGGTGCGGGGATAGCGCACAGTTTCTCGCGAAGCGGCGAGCCTTCTGGCTGGCCTACCACCGTGGGATCTGGAGGCAACAGTCCTTGCACACATGCACGATAGCCGCGTGGAGATGCAACGCCGGGGTGAAAGTCCGCTGCCGCGACAGGTCACGGCATGGCGGACAGAGCTCCGGCGGGATCCCACGGTGAAATGGCGTGAGCGACTATCGCAACCAGTGCCGGCCACGCCACAATTATGGCGGTAAGTCCCCTCTTTGAGGCGTGGCTGGAAAGACCTCACGGCGTCCTTACCTTCCGCATGACGCAGGTCCTCACCGGACATGGCACGTTCGGGAGGTACCTGTTCCGGATTAAAGCGGAAGTGACGCCCGGGTGTCGCCATTGTGCGGAATGCACGGAGGACACGGTGGAGCACACAGTCGAGGGGTGTCCTGCTTGGGCGGAGCATCGCCGTGCCCTCGTGGGGGCGATCGGCGGCGAAGACCTCTCGTGCCTTGGTTGAGGCCATGGTCCGAAACAAGGAGGAGTGGCAGGCGGTCGCCGACTTATGCGAAGCAGTAATGCTCGCTTTTAGGCAGTAAGTGTCTGACACTATCTCCCGCTCTGCCCAAGAGCGGGGGTTGTCATTGGATGATTTATCCCCCCAATAAAAAAAAAATTGCGGGTTGGTAGATGTCACATGTCTTTGAATTTTTGGTTCTAGGTAGGACATGCCGGTTTCCTCACGATGTTTTCCTTCACCGTTTTGAGAGCAGTGGTGATGAAATAAATTACACAAAGTAATGCGCCTGGCTAGGTTTTGAACCCGCGATCTACAACTCATAAGTCGGAGCCATTACCGCTCGGCCACCACTGCTGTCCGATACAGTAAAGTAAATAGCATTAAATGTGTTTGTTTATAAATAGGTTATCGCTTTAAGTAATGATGCGATTGTGTAATTATTTCACTGACTATCTTTTGCGCACGGCTTCGCCCGCGTACATAAAATGAGGTAATCTCTGGTAGTACAGTACTCCTAGCCAAGTTGATAATCTGCAATCGTTAACGCTAGTAGAAAACTTCAAATGGTCACGTGGTCAGAAAAAAGAAAACGGGTGCGTGACCAACTCGAGGCGTTCGACGACAGAGAAACGGTTGTAACTTGGCTAGGGGGCTTGGTCCGATTGCTAAAATTCTTTCACCGATAGAAAGCTGCTTTATTCCTGACTATGTTTTAGGTACGCGTGGGCGACTCCACGGGATGCATCTAGTAAATAATGGGCGGGTTGGCCTATTCTTGTTTTTTCTTATTTATGAAGGGAGGGAGTCGTATCACTAAGAGTTCTGAGTATACATGTAGATGGATGGAGAGGGAGAGTGAGTGCCAAAAAAAGATGGATGGATTGTGTGAGTGATGTGAAAGAAAAGGGAGTTAGTGATAGCGTGGTGGTGACAGGACAGAACGAAAGAAAAAAACGTGTTGCACCGATCTCAAGTATTTTTTTTTTTATAATAGATTGGCTCGCGTTTGACCACTAACTCACCTGATGTTAAGCGATGATGTGGACGACGATGGAGCACGCTTGCCTAGAAGCAATCTATTCACTCTTGACTTAAGATTCCTAGGTTGTAGCTATCAGGAATAACAGAGTGCGTCAAGGAATTCCACTCCTTAGCTGTACGCATAATGAATGAATTCCCAAAATGCTTTGTACGTATGGGTGGAATGTCCAGTTGTCCAAAATGTACCGGGGGCGCAACGCCGTACGTCTTGTGGTCCGATGATGGAACGGACTTGGCGGAATTAGATTCTGTAACTCTAGTGCACACTCCCCGAAATGTAAACGATAGAAAACAGACAGTAATATGGGATGAGGAGGAAGAAGAAGATGTAATCAAAAACTAATAAAAAACGACTTTCGTAGTAAATGAAAAGTCACTAAAGTACTGATCTACTGACTAGTTAGCATCTTAGAAAAAAAAAAAACACATTTTTTTTAGATGAGAAATCATTCAATGACTTCTCCCGCTTTTGGGTGGGCGAGACGGCGTGTTAGACATTTACTGACTAAAACCCACTCCTGTTCCTTCTTTGCCTTGGTTCTAGGGCCCCGGGATACAATTTGCACAACCCATGGCCCCAGTAAGCTTCGACCCTGCTGGGCCCCTACGGTTTTGCTGACATCTCTTTGAGGAGCGCATTTAACACTACGCGCCGTCGACGACTTGAGTCCGGTCCGGACGGCCGGACGGCGAGCTACCCACAGAAAAGATAAAAGAGGTTAGAATGACGGGAATGGCGGGGCAGACATGCCAAAAAGTAGGGCAATGCTCATAGTTCAACTACCAACAGCAAACTTGCTAAGTGTGCGTGGTCTGTTAGTTACGTAATGCGCGCTCGTATTGGTTTATTGCCTGTAGTGGAGTTAAAGGGTGGGAGACAGGCGGCGACACTCGTTGTAGTACAAATCGAAAAGTATTTATTTCTTAGATAACCTCTTTCATTTTTTCTGTGGAGCTGCTCATTGCTCATTTGTTACATGATTTTTGATTGCCTATTGTAATGACGTCCCACCTACAAGACAAGTATATCATCAAATATATAAATGGCGCCACCATCTTGATCCAGTAGATCTGTAGACTAAAATAGGGCGCCTGTGGGTGTTCCTATTATAAGAAGATTTTTGAGCTTTCTGTTCGAACGAACTGTGCGAGTGCGACCGGGCGATTGAGCAGAGCTATCTCTTTGTGTGTACATTGTCTTGTGTAATATATTTCGTGCGGTAACCCAGTCCTAGTTCCTTCGATGCCTTGCATTCCGGGGCCGGGTTATCCTTCTAGAAGCGAACCCACGGCCAGAGCCCGACTTAGCTATTTAGACGCTCCGGGCTAAGGTAATTTTCGCCGCCCTCTTAAATATTTCCACTATCCAACCTGAAGTAGTTGGAAGGTGACACATAAAATTCTCAACCTGCCAACTTGGGTGTGGATGACTAGGTTGGACCCTGCCCACGGCCCCAGTAGACTTCGACCCTGCTGGGCCCCTACGGTACGCGCTGTTGATGACTGTGGCTCGGTCCGGACGGCGAGGTACCTATATCTCGCCGTCCGCAGGCCCGCGCCTGCGGTGGCCGGAAATCGTGCCACTCAGTAAGATATAAGAATCGGACAATCGGTAAGAAGCCGTCGCTCGTCACCTCGTCACGCCTCGCTCCTGCCGTGAAGTTTATTACACTATAATATTTATTGGTCACACTTGGACTCGCCCGCTGAGTTCACTTAAAACACGTATTTTGTCGTGTACCTATTTATACATTGGTCAATAAATAAATGTACCTATACGAACTTATGTAGTAATAAAAAAAAATTTACAAAAAAAAATACAGGTTGGCCAGAACATTGACGTCCAAAAATAAAATTTAGGTCCCTCGTATCGTGGGGTATCCGAATCACCCCCATGTATGTTCCGCGACTTTTCATAGTTTTCGAGTTATGAATTTTTTTCTGATTTTTTGAGAATGATCGACCAAACTAATCTAAATTTTTTTTTTTTTTAAAGTACATAATTTTGTTGAAATTTGTTTTTTGCAACTGACTTTTCATGAGTAGTACTTTTATGCATAAAATAATCAGCTTCGTAACTGTGATGGAAATTATGAAAAAGTTGGTCTAAAGTGAAAAATTTACGTTCGTGAAATTATGACTTAGCTTTTCAACTTTAAATAAAAAAATTAAACAGGAGACTTCGTGGTTTCTTAGTAGGCTTCAAGAAAATTCTTAAAATTAGCCATATGACGATTTTTTTTTGCCTATTTTCTTGTTCCTAAGGTTAATTTTTGAAAACAACCGAGAGTGAGAGAGATAGCAATAATTCGGTCTCTTATCCTCTCAGCCCATTGTTATTGCAGGTAAAGGAGTAGCGCCTTCGTTTACAACCCATGGTGCACGAGAAAAGACGACAAGCCTTGTGCACGTAACGGAAGACGTAGCGTTGGAAGACCTACTAAAAGGTGGACCGATGACCTGGTAAGGGTTGTGAGAGATGCGAGACGCGCAGGACCATTAATTATGGCGACACTTGGGGGAGGCCTATGTCCAACAGTGGACGTCATCCGGCTGAAATTATAATGATGATTTTGCTGTTATGAGTGAGTTGGGATTTCGGTAACTGGTCCGATTGCGAAGTTTTTTCACTGATAGAAAGCTGCTTTATTCCTGCGTGACATACGTTATATTTTACGTTTGCGGGCGAAGCCGCGGGCAAAAG
Organism: Mythimna ferrago; assembly: GCA_910589285.2. NCBI lineage: Eukaryota > Metazoa > Arthropoda > Insecta > Lepidoptera > Noctuidae > Mythimna > Mythimna ferrago. The sequence continues at coordinate 13,896,113 of OU342700.1, forward strand.
CTAGTAGTTAATATTGTGATTCAGGAAGAACATTCGCCTTCGTTTCCGGAACTCTTCATAATTGACTTATCTCATTATATACAGATACTACATAACACTTGCAAAGCACGATCTCATGGTGACGTCACACTCACATGTCACTATTTGCACATCGTCGCACCACACCGCCTGCAAACAGCCTGAACTGTTGCTAATGCAAATAGCTAACTTTTGTGTGATTATAGTCTAAATTACACTACACGCATTGAACTGGCCACACTCGAGAGGCGATATTATTTATTTGTAAGAAGCATCAGCATAATCAGCCTTTTAATGTTCCCACTGCTGGGACTCAGGCCTGCTTTCTAGGAGAGGGAATGGGCCGTAATCCACCACGCGGACCCAGTAGTGTATTTTGTAAGTATGAAACTATTTTCCCTTCATTCAAAGATTCAAAGCATTTTATTTCAAACTAGCTTTTGCCCGTGGCTTCGCTCGCGTTAAATTCGGGGTAACACGGTTCCCCTTTCTGTGGCAGGTTAGAAAGAGACAAAAAGTAGCCTATATGACTCTCCATCCCTTCAACTATCTCCACTTAAAAAATTACGTCAATTCGTAGCTCCGTTTTGCCGTGAAAGACGGACAAACAGACACACAGTATTAGTAAGTATGAATCTTAGCCGTGTGCAGCGCCCCTTAATGAACTCCACTGCGGGTGATGTAACCTACGACAAACTTTTTATTTACAGATGGTACAGAAACCGGGTCTATTGTATATACTTTTTCGGGATAAAAAGTACCCAGTGTGGTGCCCAGGATATGAAAGAATAATTATACCAAGTTTCATCGTAATCGAACCGGTAGTTTTTGCGTGATGCCTGAACAAACAGACAGACACACAAAAAATTTTTTAATCGCATTTTTGGGTTCGGTGTCGGTCTAGTAACACCCCCTGCCATTTATTTTTTTGATATTTTCAATGTACAGAATTTTCATTTCTACAGATTTATTATCAGTATATAGATTATAAATTATCTAAAGACACTTTTGAAATGTTAAGAAGTCAGTCAGTCAGAAAAAAAATGATGCTGATTGCACATCCCAAAGCGCAGATCTCTATGGAGAAGAATGTGCTAGAAACTTTTTTTAATCATGTTATTTATTACAAATATCCCATATACACTGTTACATGTTTCAGATAAGTATGTACAATTTAAATTTTTAAATATTTTTGTTTTTCACAAAATTATATAAAATAAAGAGAACCTTCCCGTCCTATAATAATTTGCTTGTCTTCAAGGCTAGAGTGAATAGGCTCTTAATCTTAATAAACTAGTGCGCCTCAGCATCAACGATTGCATCACTGCTTACCATCAGGCGGGATCGCAGTCAAGCACTAGTTTATATCAGATAAAAAAAAAAAACAAAAATGCATCGGTAGCCTAGTAGTAATGCGTTGTCACTTGTCACGCGACGCGTACTTTACGTGCTATGCGTTCCAGATAAGAATAGGATCGATCGCCATGTAGTAACGTCACGTCATACTGTCAAATCGCAGAAATTGGGTAGAGTGAACAAAACAAGACACTTTTTAAATTTGATTTATTTACGAATCGTGAAGAAAAAAAGTTTATTACTAGGTCACTGTGAAAATAGAAAAAGAAGTCGAATTGTTCCTAACAATGAAAATAAGAAAGAAAGTAGTTTGTTTTGTTAATTAATTACGACTTAAAACAATATATTTAACGGATTTATATTAAACAATAACGTTTTTACTTTACCTACATTTAACTAAGACTTAGTAATACAAAGGAAAAAATACCCTCAATGAATACGCAAATAAGTTTTCTTTGCAAACTGTACTTTTCACTCAACATTTGATGATTTGACAGATCCAGGTTATTGTCTTTCCTATTGATATTTGGGACACAGTAGTATCGGTCCTCTCTTCTGCGATATTGTCATACGGCACAGAAGGTCGGTTATCCAGAAGCGGAACATACGCGTCACAGATGACTCACCTGCCTGCAATACCGACTGGCCTGCGTGACTGTGTGCTACACATTTATATTATTATTTTATAACGGACAGTGATAGCCATGTTTTCATGACTCTGCCAACTGGGTCATATGTATAAATCTAATAGTAATCTGACTTATAAGTTGTAGGTCGCGGGTTCAAACCGAGTAGCCCCTTGTAGGCGCATTACTTTGTATAATTTATTTCATCACCACTGCTCTCAAAACGGTGAAGGAAAACATCGTGAAGAAACCGGCATGTCCTAGAACCGAAAATTCGAAGACATGTGACATTCACCAACCCGCCCTGGGCCCGCGTGGTGGATTACGGCCCATTCTCTCTCCTAGAGAGGACCTGAGTCCAAACAGCGAGAACATTAAAAAGGCTGATGATGACCTAAGTACAGAGTTTCAGTTTGCGCACTATGAAGCCGTCAGCCGTCTCAGCCGGACCTACCACGAGCGACTTATTCGGCGACCTAAAACGAACTGACGGGGTTATTATTCTTATTTTACATCGTGTTATATTTTTTTCCCAAAAATATTTAAAAAAGGTCACAAGTTGAACACCACCGACACTAAGTACAACACAGGTCACTAAAGGTCATAGCAGGCATTAGGCGTCAGAGCGCAGCTGGATGCAGGAGCAAAACAACCCCTCAGTCGCCAGGATAGCTTGATGACCATGTATTTGTACGGACAACCTGGTAACATAACAAGCTTATCTATGTGATATTTCATGATACGGTTACGAAATTTCGTACTTACATTCGGTTTTTTTTAATTCATATAAACTATTGCTTGACTACGATCCCACCTGATGGTGCTGTGATGCAATCTCTGATGGTAAGGCGCACTAGTTTATGAGCCTATTCACTCTAGCCTTGAAGACACTCAAATTATAACCAGACCGCAGCAGGCAAATTGTTGTAGTACATAAAAATACTAGACACGTGGTTCAGGTTTCGCATACGTACTAAAACTAATGTTGTATATGATGTATAGAATAGAAAAAGAATAGAAATACATTTCCTCGGAACAGACACAGCACAACAGTTCTGTACCTCAGAAGTAAACAAGGAGTGTGGAGTTACTATCCACTTTTTTGAAAAAATGTTTTTTTGCACTGTTAAAATCGTAAGAACCAGTTCTACCTAATGGTATAGGGCTTGATGCCCTAAGACATCTAGGAAGAGAAATATCCAATCGTATATGACAAAAACATTTTGGGTATAGGACTTAAAATGATGATAATACTCAGCTTTACGCGCACTTAATGTCGTTCTAAACTTTATTGTAATTATGTGTAATACATAATAATTCCATCTAATAATTATAAAAAATACAATTGAGTTTGTTTCAATATCTTTAAAGCAACTATGTCGAAAATACATTTAAAGTCGATCCGCGCGTTTTTGCCTCTCCTGTAAAATTTACTTTACAGGAGAGGACATACTGTTGTTTACCTCTGAGGTACAGAGTTGTAAACAGAAAGTAAAAAATAACAAAAGCACGAAGTACGCCGAGCATGCCCGCGCCGAAAAGGGTGACTACCTCAGCATTAGCTGGGTGTTAGTCAGTAGACACGCAGCGCAAATTTTTGGTTGGCACCCCGCAGTGACGCACGGACTAAGTAAACAATTAGAAACTTATAAACAAGACTCGTCTATCATAATACAGCTCCATCGTTCTGTCTCGCTAGCCCCTGCACGAAGTATGCGGCAGCAAGTTGCCGGTATCATTGACCTTGACCTGGGCTAACGTAGTGTGGTATGTCACCAGAATGCGAGGCCATTTAGGCCGTTTATACTGGTTTTGTTACACCAATTGTGCGTTCGTAAAATCGTGACAACAGCAAGTGTGTTCCCATCGTCGTGGGTCGTGGCCCTACGGATTTTATAAAATCTTACTAGCTTTTGCCTGTGACTTCGCTCCCGCTCTTCCCTACTCCACCCTACTATACCCTATTCTACCCTACTCTACCCCACTCTTCCTTACTCTACCCTACTCTACCCTATTCTACCCTACTCTACTCTAACCTACTTTACCCTACTCCACCTTACTCTACCCTACACTACTCTACACTACCGTACTCTACTCTACCCTAATCATCATTTTTTTTCCGTAGGAGCCTTCTCACAATAACAAACACAACAAAAAAAGAATTAGTGAAAGCGGTCCAGTCGTTCACGCCTGATGGCATGACCAAGGGAAATAGGGATTAATTTTTACACGATTGCCCCAAAAAAGGAGTGTACGTTGCGCTTAGTCGCGTGAGGCAACTAGATGGTTTGGCAATTAGCTTTTTAGATCCACGTAAACTGATTCACGAGCCACATGACAGGAAGTCTCTTGATGAATTACATCGCCTCAGAAATCTATAAGAATTCTCTATGAGGCGATTGATCTTCATCTCTTCATACGTTCGAACAAACTATAAACAAACAAACTATGTATATTGTGTTGCATGATATATTTTTAAACGAAACTTATCACTAAAGGGTTAAAAAAAAAAAAAAATTAAAAAAACATGACTGCCATGTCAATAAAATGACCTAAAAAGTAAAAAACTACAAATCAAATCAAATCAAAACATTTATTTCAAATAGACCATTTACAGGCACTTTTGAATAGTCAAATGTCGGTCAGTCCAAGAAAAGTGAAGCTAAATTGCACGTTCCAAAGAGTAGGTCTCTATGGAGAAGAACGTGCAAGAAACTCCATGGACACTCTTTTAAATCATATTATGTGTTACATATTATGCTTGGTTACATATTACTTGTTGCTTCTATCATGTGAGCACAATGTCGATAATGAAATAAAAAATGTAAAATAATTAAAAGATAGAAACTGAATTAAGCCACTGGCAGCTAAGAGATGACCAGTCCCATCTGACGGCACCCGTTCACGAGCATGACGCGTGCATCAGCCCCACTCAGCTCAACCATTTTGAAGGGAACTGAACGACCCAATAACACGTGCCACCAACAGCGAGACATTTGAGTGAGCATGACAAACTCTCAACTGCCATGCTCGTAATGTCAAAAAAAAAGTTGTAACCTAATAAAAATGCTCCATGGTGCTTCACATTCACAAACTTGGAAAAAGTGCTTCTACATTATACAATGCAATTGTGTCTTTCAAATTAAAAAATAATAATATTAGTTTCCAACTAATCAACTAATTAGTACGCCCTAGTGGTAGTGGAGCTGGACCAGCATTGAGCCAAGCATTTTTATCTTGAATATAATCCTCCAACTTATAATATGCTAGCCTGCATAGTGTGCGTTTAATACAAAATTTAAATTTCGTTTCATTGAGTTCTAATATTTGGGGTGGTATTTTATTATAACATTTCAAACAGTACCCCATGAAAGAAGAGGCCACTTTAGCCAGTCTGAAACCTGGTTGAACTAATTGATCCCTATTTCTTGTAACATAATTATGTCTATCGCCTCTTTTGCTAAAAAGATGAAGATTTTTTCTAACATACATGATGTTTTCATAGATATATTGACAAGGTACCGTCATTATGTTAATATCTTTAAACAGTTCCCTTAAAGAATCGCACCGGCGGAGATTGTAAATAGCTCTGATGGCTCTTTTCTGTAATATAAAGATTGACTCGATGTCTGCAGCCCGTCCCCATAGTAAGATACCGTACGACATGACACTATGAAAATAACTAAAATAGACTAGTCTAGCGGTATCAACATCCGTAAATTGGCGGATTTTTCTAACAGCATATGCAGCCGAGCTAAGCCGTCCTGCAAGAGATGTTAAGTGAGGACCCCATTGTAGCCTAGAGTCAAGCGTAATCCCCAAGAAAACTGTTTTATCAACAAATTCTAGTTTCTCATTGTTCAATACTATGTCGCAATCACTACTTATGACATTTGGTAAGGAAAATCTTATGCATTTAGTTTTTTTCCCATTTAGAACCAGATTATTAGCAGTGAACCAGTTTTGGACCTGCAATAAAGCGTTATTTTCATCGTCAAGATTATTAGTCCTTCTATTTATCTTAAAAATCAAAGAAGTGTCGTCAGCAAACAACACCATATTAAGTTTATTTTTCAACAAATAGGGTAAATCATTAATATAAACTAAAAATAAAAAAGGACCTAAAATTGAACCTTGGGGTACCCCCATTTTCACATTTAATCCCGACGAATTGACACCGTTTATTTGAACTAGTTGCTGTCTGTCATTCAAATACGATTTTAATAAGCTTAACGCTGTTTTGCCTAGTCCGTAATGCTCCAGTTTCAGGAGTAATGCTTCGTGAACCACACAATCAAACGCCTTAGACAGGTCGCAGAAGATGCCTATAGCATCCTGTGCCTCCTCCCACGCATTAAAAATGTGTTTTAGTAAGGAGACACCAGCGTCAGTTGTACAACGTCCTTTGGTGAAACCATACTGTTTATCGTGTAAGATGTTATTGGTGTTAAAATGATTAAGCATTTGATTTAACATCACCTTTTCAAATATCTTGCTAAAAACCGGCAAAACGGACACCTAAAAAATGAAAGCAGTCACTCATTGACTAATCACAATGTTTCGAAAACTACTTGATCTACAAAACAAAAATTTTCATCGCCGTCGGGGCTAACCACATCGTGATTAGTCAGTGAGTGAATGAGTGACTGTTTTAATTTTTTATTTATTTATACTGTTTAACTAACATCTTGTTTTTTGCTTTTTAGTTCATTTTTTTGACGTGGCAGTCGTGTTTTTTATTTATTTATTTTTATTATATAATATATATATTTGGCAACCCTGACTTTGAAATGGTGACGGCGGAGGTTTTTGGCGGGCAAAAAGAACTATACCGGCTTACTAGAATAAGAGAGAGAAAGACGAGAGATGTTTGCCAGGTAAGATGTATAAGAGATGAAACTGGAATGGTTATATCGGATGATGAGAAAATCAAAAAGAGGTGGAAGGACTATTTTGAAAGACTGATGAATGAGGAAAATAATTGGAGTAGTGTGTTAGAGAATAAACCAGTGAATGTGGGGTTAGTGAGAATGGTTAGTATGGATGAAGTTAGGATAGCAGTAAATGGAATGAAGAATGGTAAAGCCATTGGTCCAGATGGAATACCAGTTGAAGTGTGGAAGTTATTGCGAGTGGATGGATGGACGTGGTTAGCTTTATTCTTCAATAAGTTGTTGCAGGAAGAAGCCATACCTGATGAGTGGTGCAGCAGTTCTTTGGTGCCCATATTTAAGAACAAAGGTGATGTGCTTGAGTGCAACAATTATAGAGGAATAAAGCTAATGTCACATACTATGAAAGCCTGGGAGAAAGTTATTGAAAAGCGACTGAGAGAAGAGAGTGAAATTTCACAGAACCAATTCGGTTTTATGCCTGGTCGGGGTACAATGGATGCCATTTTGCTATACGCCAGCTGTGCGAGAAATACAGAGGTGCGCATAAAAACTTGCACATGGTATTCGTTGACCTCGAAAAGGCATATGACCGGGTACCTCGTGAGGTTCTGTGGTGGGCCCTTAAAGAGAAAGGTGTGCCTGGGAAGTATGTGCAGTTGATCAGAGCGATGTACAGTCGATGCAGTACCCAAGTCCGGTCTTCAGTGGGCACTACTAGCAGCTTCAATGTGGCTGTCGGCTTACACCAAGGGTCGGCCCTCAGCCCTTACCTCTTCCTGATGATAATGGATGCTCTGACGTCGGACATTCAGGAAGAGGCTCCCTGGTGTATGTTGTTTGCTGATGACATTGTGCTGGTTGCCGAGAGTGGCCTAGAGGTCCAGAATAGATTGGAGGTGTGGTGGCAGAGATTGGAGAGTGTTGGCCTGAAATTGAGTAGAACCAAAACGGAGTACTTGTTCTGCGATTTCGGCGGTCTCTCCAATCCAGTGCCCTTAGCTCTCGCCGGAACGCCCATACCGATCTGTTCTGACTTTCGGTACCTCGGGTCGCTCGTCCAAGGGGATGGTGAGGTAGACCGGGACGTAACACATCGAATCAACGCAGGATGGATGAAATGGCGACAGGTCACGGGAACAACTTGTGACCCACGGATGCCCCTCAAGCTGAAGGGTAAAATCTACAAGTCCGTGATAAGGCCTGTCATACTGTATGGATCAGAATGTTGGGCTGTGAAAAAGACGGATGAAAAAAGATTGCATGTAGCGGAGATGAGAATGTTAAGATGGATGTGTGGTGTGACGAGAATGGATAAAGTGAGAAATGAGTATATTAGGGGAAGTTTGAAAGTGGCGCCAGTGACTGAAAGGTTGAATGGAAATCGTTTGTCTTGGTATGGTCATGTAAAGAGGAGATATGAAAAGCATGTTGCTAAAAGAGTTATGAATTTACAAGTGGATGGATGGAGAGGGAGAGGGAGGCCAAAGAAAAGATGGATGAATTGTGTGAGAAGTGATATGAAAGAAAAGAGAGTTAGTGATAGCGTGACGAGTGACAGAACAGAATGGAAGAAAAAAACGTGTTGCGCCGACCCCAAATAAAATGGGACAAGGGCAGGAAGAAGAAGAAGGAGGTTTTTGGCGGGATTTATTCAAGTGATGTTTAGCGGCTGTTTTAATTACTCGCAAATTGGGTTCTAGTGAACATTGTGATGTAAAATTGGTGTGTCTCAAGTGTCTGCGCAATTCTTAGAGCATGCGCAATTGGACAATATGGGAAATCTCTCGGTAAAATGGAGCTGACAATTTTATTGTAGTTTTAGCTACCAGCGAAGTTTGCCGAGAAAATTGACTCGATACATCTGCTGCCAATTACTACAAAAACAGTAGAATGTGTTGCACCTGACCATCATTCTGAACTGTTCATACTAAGACATGGCTTAAATGACTTAGTATCCCAGCCGATAACATTAACAAAACCAAGTGACAGATAACTAACCTAACATTTTTGTTTTACATTTCGTTATACTTCGCAATGGATTTTAATACTCAATTAATAGAATTAGTGAAGAGTCGTAAGTTTCTGTATGACATGAACGACCCTCACCACGGCGACCAGACGCGGAGGGACAAGGCGTGGAGAGAGATCGCGGCCAACCTGCAAGTACAGAGTGAGCAGTGTTTGTCATTTGTTTATTTACATTGTGATACATGATGTTTGTCATTAAAGTCACTGCAATTAATAGAAAAATTTTACACAAGCCTTTTTTTGCGACATAGGGCAGCACTAAGAGAGAATTTTCCAAAATATTCCCCCTAAGGGGGCGAAACGGGTGTCCAAGTCCAAAGTTAGTATGTAGAAAGAAACCTATTTTCCAGCAGGTGAAGCCGCTGGCTAGAGCTAGTGATTGCATAAAAACATAAAGACATTTTTATTTCCAGAAAGTGAAGTTAAAAAATCTTGGATCTTATTACGGGAAGGATACCGGAGAACGTTAAAGAAGCACGTAGCATCAAAATATGACACAACCTACAAGAAAGACAAGGCCATACCCAAGTGGATATACGAGGACGAGATGGCCTTTCTCTCACCGCATTTGAAACACCGATCACTCACTCTTAGCAGTGTCTACAATGACATTAATGTTGAAGAGAATAGTAATAACGCAGATAACCAGACTAACCCTGGAGTTACTGAACAGAAAAGCTCTGCAAAGCGAAGCAGAACTCACGAGTCGTCACGGAGGACTTGTGCCAACGAGGCGTACTCTAGCACTCTCATAAAGTACATACTAGACAAGACATCAAGGAGAGATGACGTGCAACAGTTCTTCGAGAGCATCTCGTCTACAGTTCAGTCGTTCCCTCTGCGTGACAGAGCCATTGCTAAGGCACGAGTGTTTGAGGTTATATCTCAAATGGAGCTTGAGATACTCAGCAGAGAACCGACTCCCTCCTTCCAATATGAGAGCTCTCCCGTGTCTTATGAAGCGGAGATGGTGAAACATGTGTTTGTCTGTCCGTCCCCGGAGACGCAATCTCCTAATCTGCTTGAATTGAACAACAGTTCTGATGATGAAGCTGTTCCGGTGCTGGACGTTAAAGTAGAACCTGAACAGGGTATTGGCTTACAGTTTGAGCCGGACACGTAAATTGTATATGACTATTTGAAAAATCTAAAATATTTCTTCAAAATATTTATGTATACCGATCATCATTGAGAAACTCTATTTTGTGTGCACTGACTGGGTGTCGAGCAATGAAGAAAGTATTCCAGATCTCACAACTGATTTATTATGATGCAAACTTTAGGGTATTACTTCACATGACGAGCTGTGAGACAGTCTTCGTGCCGTTGCTGATAGCACGACTGCCGACAAAGGAATGAGCGCCGGGCTTCTGCGATCGGCACCTTTATCTGCTCCGTTCGTGCAAACGTCGCAGGCTAGCGGACGGCGAGCAATGGGTAGCTCGCTGTCCGACCGTCCGGTAATTGTCCGGACATAGCCCAACTCGACGATGCGCATTGTTCCCACGCGCCTCAAGGAGCTGTCAGCATTGTCAGCAACAGCACGGGCCCAGCTGGGTCGAAGCCTACTGGGGTCAGGGTTAGCTCCGAAAGATAGCTCGGCTCCGGTATAAAAGGCAAGAAGTAACAGGATGGGTTTTTTTAGTCGGTAAACACTATCTCCAGCTCCGCCCAAGGGCGGGGGATGTCATTTGAATGATTTTTACCCACCAAAAGGAAAAAACAAGACCCGGATTCTGTCAAAGTGATATAATGTCACTTGTCACTTATCTCGTTCATTCATTCTCAAGCTTCCGTACTATTGACTTCACTGACATGTGTACACTAGCTTCTGCCAGCGACTTTGCCCGCGAATAAGTAGGCTTCTCCTAAACTTCCAACCCCCGTTTTACCCTCTTTTGGGGTGGAGTTTCGTAAAATCCGTTCGTAGCGGATGTCTACACCCTGTAAGGAACCTACCTGCTAAATTTTAAGTTTGTAGGTGTTAGTTTCAGAGATTTAATTTATCAGTGAGTGGTATTTAACTTGATGTATATGTTTTATTATTTTTTTTTCAGTCTGATTTATCCTAACTAATATTATAAATGTGAAAGTGTGGATGTTTGGATGTTTGTTACTTAATCACGCAAAAACGGCTGAACGGATTTGGATGAAATTTGGCATGCATATAGCCTTTGACATGGAAAAGAACATAGGCTACCTTTTATCCCGATTCCTTAAGTACCTAATGCCACGCGGGCGAAGCCGCGGGCAAAAGCCAGTATCATATAAAAAAAACCTACCAAGTGCGAGCTGGACTTGCTCCCGAAGGAAAATTTCGCAAAAAAAACCGCGTTTGTTTTATGGGAGCCCCCTTAAATAATTATTTTATTTTGATTTTTAGTATTTGTTGTTATAGCGGCAACAGAAATACATAATTTGTGAAAAGTTCAACTGTCTAGTTGTCACGGTTCTTGAGATACAGCCTGGTGACAGACGAACAGACAGCGAAGTCTTAGTAGTAGGGTCCCGTTTTTACCCTTTGGGTGCGGAATTCTAAAAATATATATTTTTGAAGACATATTTTTGACTAGGTTATTTATCGGTAACTTGTTGATAGTAAAGATACTCTATCGCATTGAATTTTGGTACATCAAGCTGTATATTAGTGTACTGTGCGGTTCAATAAGAATAGAATTACACATTACACACAGCACAGCACAGGCACATTTATTGTGCGTACAGGAGTGGAATTCCCTGCCGGAGTTTGTGTTTCCTGATAGCTACAACTTAGGGGTCTTTAAGTCGAGAGTGAATACGTTACTTCTAGGCAAGCGTGCTCCATCGTCGACCACCATCAGGTGAGATGGTGGTCAAACGCAAGCCTGTCAATAAAAAAGGTGACGTCATAGCTCAACATTTGACAGATCGAGGTCATTGACTTTCCTGTTGTAATTTGACACGTATTGTACGATGAACACAATACTTACACAACTTTGCCCACACCTCCAGGGAAGAGGGCGTTATATCTAAGTTTTGATATTCATTTACATAACAAGGCTTTATTTTTATAATTATATTAAATAAAACTTTACAGAAATGAAAGTGCTTTATTTTTGACTAGCTTTTACCTGCAGCTTCGCCCGCGTACATAAAATATAACCTATGTCACTCTGGACTAAAGCAGGGCCCCAAGTCTGCTATTTTTATAAATTCGTCATTCCAACACGATCTCATTGTCATTTTGCTAAAAGTTTGTAATCTGCTAATTCATAATGATCGATCATTGATCGGTCACTGGTCTTGTAATAGAATTGTGGTAGAATGATAATTTCGAGCATATTAAAACCAATAACTGCACAATAACGTTCTAATGGTAAAACACTGATCAAATAAACTGTCAAAGTTTTAGCAGATTACCGCAAACGTCAAATATTCATTTGTCAATGTGTACGAGATTACAATTCTATGTCACTGGAGTGTCAGTGGTTGACCATTGGAAAGTCATAATGACGCCATTAGGTTACCAAACTTGTCAAAATCGACAATTATGACATCAATGATAGACCATTCTGACACTATTGTAATAGCAGACTTGAGGCCCAGCTCACTATCATCGTTTAAAAAAATTGCAATCGGACCAGTAAGTACCCACTTTCAGAGATTATCTCCTACAAACAAAAAAGCAAACTTTACCTCTTTATAATATTAGTGTGGTTGATCACTATTAAGGTTGCTCGCGAAATTATTTTTTGTCTCATAGTCATTCAATGTTCGTTGCCAGATCGGAACTTGCCGAGTTCGGGACAATTCCATGTGAGGCCATGGCTGTACCTATGAATCAACATCATTATTTCACCCGAAAGACGTCCACCGTTGGACACGTCCTCCTACAAGCTGGACTGATGACCTGGTAAGGGTTGCGGGCATCCGATGGATGCGAGACGCACAGGACCGCTCATTGTGGCGACACTTGGGGGAGGCCTATGTCCAACAGTGGACGTCTTACCTATGAATATACAATATAAATTACGATATATCCGATATATCTAATTTTTAATTGTATTTATAATCGAAAGAAAATACATTTTATTTTTCAAATTTATACTTTTATTCGTCCAGAAAAAGAAAGTTTGGTAGAAAATCACCATTTTACTGTCCCTGCACACGGGCCTCACAAAAACGTCGCCACAAAAAAACGCTGGAAACGGCCGCAAAAACAGCTGAAGCACGCGACACCTCTTGTGTCCTTTGAAGCTTGAAGCCGCTTCAAGCGTTTTCTTGTAGCGGCACCGCCGCACACAAGCTACAAAATAAGGCCGCCTCAAAATGAAGCTTGAAGCGTGTGTGTTATTATAAATGTGAAAGTGTGGATGTTTGTTACTTAATCACGCAAAAACGGCTGAACGGATTTGGATGAAATTTGGCATGCATATAATAGGCCACCTTTTATCCCGATTCTTTAAGTACCTACCTAATGCCACGCGGGCGAAGCCGCGGGCAAAAGCTAGTATCTTATAATCTAAATAAAATCAGTCTTAGAAACAAACAAAATAAACCTCTCGTTGTGGTTCGTTGATTAAAACCGAATACCGTAATTAGAGACACAGTGCAGTAGAAAAAAAAGAAATCTTGAAAGTTTATGACTAAAAACAAAATTTCAAGATTTCTTTTTTGTATGTGTTATGTATTATAAAAGATTGTACTCGTAGTTTATGATGTTAGTACCTAATGCAGTTCTGCAATATGTCAGTGTTTTACACATAGCTCTGTGTACGAATGGAATATATGTAAGTAGAAACAAAGATGGTTTTAATAAAGAAAGGTTTCATTCGATTTTTTACACTAAACATAGGTACTTACATAATTATGTAAATATCTGACGCCATCGGGTAAAGTCGTGCATGATGTCATTTTCTTTTTAAAATGTAACCTATGTAAATAGTTTAAACCGTGAAGGCTGACTGATACTGTGTGTCGGTGCAGGCACCAAATAGATAGGTACAGAAATCAATCTCATGTATGTACTTCACTTTTCATACCTACACTAGGCGATCGCGCTAGGGTCAGCGCATTGCGCCGAACTGTACGAGTGCGACCGGACGATTGGGCCGAGATATCGTGTCCGTGAGCGGTGTCTATGTGAGCGTTGCTCGAGCGCGCTTTGTACAAATACCTGCACGGTTCTTTTTTTTTATGTTGGGAAAAAATTATGCATTGACATCCCCCGCTCTTGGGCGGAGCGGGAGATAGTGTCAGACTCTTACTGACTAAAAGACCCACCCCGTTCCTTCTAGCCTTCATACCGGGGCTCGAGCGCCCTTTCGGATAACCCTGGCCCCAGTAGGCTTCGACCCGGCTGGGTCCCTGCTGTTGCTGACAACTCCTTGAGGCGCGGATCTTGAGCGCTGGCTTCAAGTTGCGCAGAAGTCAAATATTCGGTCTCTTTAGTGGTACGAAGTGAGACGCGGGGGCGGTGAGTGTCAGTGATTGGCTCGCTGCGCCATTGTGTTATAGACGTCACTCGTGATTCGTTCCCTGCGCTTGCTGCATGTATCTAACAACGACGACGATTGGCTTGCCAATGTATGGAATGCGCAAAGCGATCCCCACTCTGACGCCGAGCGCTCAAGATCCGTGCCGGTATTTGTACCATGCGTTCCAAATGAGAATAGGATCGATTGCCATGTTATGACGTCACATCGTACCTACTTTCAAATCGAAGAAGATTTGGCAAAATTGAAGAACTCTAGAGATGACTTAAATTGAAGAACGGGGTTCTGAATAAACTTTTTTCGTTCACAGTTTGTGAATAAATTAAATTTTTCGTAAATTAAAAATGTATTTTCTCGATTTGACAGTAAATCGTGACGTCACAGCATGGTAATCGATCCTACTCTCAACTGGAACGCATTGTATGTAGATTTACTTCTGTACCTATCTATTTTGTGGTGCAAGCGAGTGAGTGACCGATACCACAAGCCTTGAGCGTGTGCGTAAATATGCATTAAGTATTTGTACAAATGTTGGAACTATGTATTTACCTACATCATTCTTGCAGGATACGTAGGTACCTACATAATGATTTTATTGTATCAAAAAACTTGGGATTCATCTTTTTAGGGTTCCGTACCTCAAAAGGAAAAACGGAACCCTTATAAGATCACTTTGTTGTCTGTTTGTCTGTCTGCCTGTCTGTCTATCAAGTCCCTTTATCTCGGTAACGCATAGAGCTACCAAGGTGAAATTAAAACCATATACTCAGGTCTGCCGTCCCTTGAAGCTGTGAAAAAAAAAACTAATTTCTGTATTTAAAACGAAAATAAACATACGGCCGTTTATGTCGCAAATAAACGTACTTATATACAAGGTGTAAGAGACAGCCCTCCACAAACTTTAAGGGCTTGCTCAGTAGACGAAACTGAACAACCTAACTTAAAATTTTTTTTCAGGAAACGAAAAAAAAAATCCGCCTCACCATACAAAATTATTAACTTGATTAGACAGTTTGTATGGAGAGGCTGAATTTTTTTTCGTTTCCTGAAAAAAAAAAATTACACCGCTAAATTTTAATCGTTTTAATCCCGTGGAGGGTCGATCCGGTACTTGAAATACTATCGATTTGTAAAGACAAAATTAAAAAATAAAGTACCTTTTTTAAAATTTAACGGTGTACAAAACATGTATTTTTAAAACTCTTGGGAAATATTGGTACGCGTGTATACGCACGGCGCTAGCGTGTCGTAGACAAAACAGTCTTAACGTAAATAAGCCAGCGACGTCGTAGACAAGTCTGTCTTAAGACGTCTTGTCTCAAGTGTGCGCAGGCCCTTAGGTAGCGCTACTCACATTAAAATTTGACGGCTGTAACCTGTCTGGCGCCCGACGATGTAGCATAATTAATGCAAATCATCCACAACACAATCTAACATTGTATTGTCAACTTCGCTAACATTCGTGACTCCATTTTCTATTTTGACGTTCCACTTCACATACTTTGCGCCATTTTTTGAAGATGACGTAACGCCTAAAAGGTCAATACTACTTGAAGTTAATTTTATTCGAACGTGATGTAATGCCCAAATGACTTGTAGGTGAGCGCAAGTTTTTAGTTTTAGGGTACCGTACCTCAAAAAGAAAAAAAGTTTTTATAAAAAAAATATAACCGACTTCACTAAAAAAATAATTTTAATTTCGGAAGTCGGTGTTGTCGGTTATATTTTTTTTATAAAAAGTTTTTTATTTCACACTTTTTAGTTGCATTACACTTACAACCAGAGTACCTTTTTCTCATGACAATTCCAACTAACTCAAACCCTGTTAGAATACATCATTTTTTTATGAAGTTCCTGTGTCTACCTTCCACCTTCTGGCTCCATCATCAGATCACTTCGATAGTACCTTATAGCCAAAGTGCATCTCATGACATTTCTAATAAGCCCAAACACGGGTAGGATACATTGATTAATTACGGAGTTACGGTGCCTATCTTCCAGCTCCATCATCATCATCTTCATCATCAGATCAGTTCGATAGTATCATACAGCCAAAGTGCATCTCATGACAATTCTAAAAAGCCCAAACACTGCTAGAATACATTGATTCGTTTCGGAGTTCCGGTGCCTATCTTCCAGCTCCATCCCTATCATCAGGTCACTTCAATGACACCATTTTCAACATAACTATTCATTTATTTGTACTGTCATAGTCGCTTAACTATGTTCATTGTGATATTTGTTTGAGTATGAAGTTCCGTTGGCAATTTCTGATCTTCTGCACCAGTTCCACCTCATCAATTGTTACTTTTTGACTGTAAATGCTTAATTCCTTGATGGAAATATCAAAATGACTATATAGTTGCTTATAATATTTGAAGAGTTCCCTCGATTTAGCCAAGATTCCATCATCAGATCCCGACTTGGTGACTATGGGACCATTTGGGAAGTATACCCTTTCCAACAAAAAAGAATTTTTCAAATCGGTCGGCAAGCGACGAAGTTATGCGCGAACATACATAAAAAAAAAATACAAACATCCGAATTGAGAACCTCCTCCTTTTTTAGAAGTCGGTTAAAAAACGGAATCCTTATAGGATCACTTTGTTGTCTGTCTGTCTGTCAAACTCGAGACCCTTTATCTCGGGAACGCGTGAAGGTATCGAGTTGAAATTAAAACTATATGCTCAAGTCTGCAACAGGCAAAGTTATAAAGTTTAGATAACAGTGTACAAGGCACAGATAAGCGGAACATTTACATTTTAAATACAGCTCTTCCATGTTACACGTTTATTAGCACAGTATAGTCGGCCTTACAGTGTTCCCACAGCTGGGACTCAGGCCTCCTCTCTAGGAGAGGGAATGGGCCGTAAGCCACCACGTGGGCCCAGTGCGGGTTGGTGGATGTCACATGTCTTCAAAGTTTTGTTTCTAGGACATGCCGGTTTCCTCACGATATTTTCCTTCACCGTTTTGAGAGCAGTGGTGATGGAATAAATTACACAAAGTAATGCGCCAGGCTGGGTTCGAACCCAACTCGGAAGTCGGGCCGTTACCACTCTGCCACCATTGCTCTCCAATACATACATATAATAGGTAACTTACACCCAGACACAGAACAACAAATGATCGTGCTCATCACACAAACATTTGTCCTGGGTGGGTATCGAACCCACGACCTCCGGCATAGCAGTCAGGGCCACTGACCACTAGGCCAACAGGCCAGGTAATATTCAAGGCACAGAT
Source organism: Mythimna ferrago (assembly GCA_910589285.2). NCBI lineage: Eukaryota > Metazoa > Arthropoda > Insecta > Lepidoptera > Noctuidae > Mythimna > Mythimna ferrago. Next base: position 13,913,756 of record OU342700.1, read on the forward strand.
ATGTGGAACAGTTCCATGTTACAGGTTTATTAATGAGTTATATCATAACGTTGTCGGTATTGCTCGTAGTAACAGTTCGCACGTGTACCTGTTTTGTTAATACTGAACTAGGTATATGTACGCCTTGACCTACAGAGTGAGGACGGGTTTTACAATACTCTAAACCTGTAATGTTTACTCAAGATGTCTGTACTAAACGCTTTGGGAACACATTCATTATGCGTACAACTAAGGAGTGGAACTCTGTGTTTACTGATAACTATAACCTTATACTGTGTTCAAAATAACATTAGAAATTTATGAATACCCTTTTGTTACTGTCCTTTCAACCGATTTTGACTTTTATTACGTTGGTGGCATGACAAATGGCGGCTGCAGTAAGTAGTTGGTATTGCAACCACTTTTTTGCTTTTAATTGAGGATAGCTTCATGCCTACAAAATAGAAGTTAAAATCGGTTGAACAGACAGTAAAAAACGTTTCTTTAAATGGGTAAAGGGGTCTTTAAGTCAAGAGTGAATAGAAAAACAGACGTCAGCCCCAGTAGGCTTCGACCCTGCTGGGCCCCTTTTTTTTCGGTGGGAAAATCATCTAATGACATCCCCCGCTCTTGAGCGGAGCGGAATATAGTGTCAGACTTTTACTGACTAAAAATCCACTCCAGTTCCTTCGGTGCCTTTCGTACCGGGGCTGAGCTATCTTTCGGAGCTAACCTTGGCCCCAGTACGCTTGGACCCTGCTGGGCCCCTACGGTTTGCTGACAAGTCCTCGAGGCGCGCGTGGAACAATACCCGCCGTCGACGTCTTGGGCTCGGTCCGGACAGTTACTGGACCGTCGGACAGCGAGCTGGCCATTGCCGTCCGCAAGCCCACGCTTATAGTGACCGGAAATCGGGATCAGAATCCCGGCGGCGGTTGGAGCTTGAGGATCGTTGCCTGATGCGGTCGGCCTCCTCCTTTGCTAGCATTACTGCCCCTGAGGCCAAAAAAAAATCTGCGGCCACTTTTTAACATACGCAATCACCATGTAACCATAACCTCTCCTACACTAGGTGGAGCGGGAGGAGTGTCAGTCTTTTGATTGAAACGCGTTACCATGATTGTTGTTGAAACCTATTTAATTCTTTACTAGCTTTTGCCCGCGGCGTCGCTCGCATACATAAAATGTAGCCTATGTCACTCGAAACAAACCAGCCCCCCTAGCCAAGTTACAACCGTTTCGCTTGCGCCGAACGCTTCGAGTTGACCTTGCCGCCAATTCTTTTGTTCTGATCACGTGACTGAGCGTTAAGACGACGTCATTCCCGTACATTTGAAGCTTTCTACAAGCGTTAACTATTGCAGATTAGCAACTTGCCTAGGGGTACAGCTTTCCATCAGTGAAAAAATTTTAACAATCGGACCAGTATTTCCAGAGATTACCTCCTACAAAAAAAAACTTTACCTCTTTATTACATTATAGTGTAGGTAGATAATATTAATTTAGAACCGTGCACTAAATGATAAATGATCTCTATTTTGCAAGTAGATTTTATAATAGTAGTTTATGTGACTAGGGGATAAAGCAGTGTCTTTAAGTCGCGGACGGCATGTTGAATTCCGAACGAAATGAAGGTTGCTGATTTTAATCCCGAACGTTAGTGAGGGATATATAAAATTAACTCCCGAGCATTGCGAGGGAGTTAATAAAGAAACCTGAGTGAAGTGAGGAATTTAAGCCGCCCAAGACAAAGACAGCTTTATCCCCGTGTTGCATACTCTACTTTTTACACCATCTGTGAGATAATTAGAAGACAATTTGGTCGACCAAATCATATATTAGAGAAATATAAGTATTATATTTACAAGTTCATCAAACAAACAAAATTCACTACTCCAAGATTCTATAGTTTCAATTTTCTATAATGCTCCCGTGTTCTATTTTCTTTTTTTTGTTAGTGGCCAGTTTGAATCATAGTGATTACATACCTACTCTTTGGTTTGAATTTCGAGTCAACTTGTTCGATGCGCCTACATTTTAATTCACAATGTTGACGATTCTTGATGCTCCAAATTCAAATCTCATTATTCCCTAGGGATCGGCCATACTGCATTATCTCCTTAGGCATATAATGACTTGCTTTAAGTGAGGACAAACCTCACTTTAAGTGAGGTTTGTATGACGTGTAAAACAACATTATCGAGCAGGTGGTGTAAAATAGTACATTGTTACCCTAGAATTAGCGACCTCGCTGCGCTCGCCCGCCAACTCCTTCTCGGGACGAAATGAGTTACTTTCACCCCGAGGTAAACACTGTGCTTTTCATTACGAATACGAGGAAATAAAAAATAAAAAATAAAGTTTGTAAAACCTTAGTCGTCGTACCTATGATTTTAAGTAGGTAGGTATCTTTCTTCTGATTTAGGCGGTAAAAGGTATCCACTACTGCTTTAGCCTCTTCTCTTATGAAATTAGGCGTGAAATCACTATTTTAATCTGATAAACATAACTTGTTAATACAAATCTCGTTGTACGGAAATGTAAACAAAACTCGAAAAAACCAACGACTGATTGCCACTTTCCCGCCATTTTGTTTTTTTTTCTGCGGCCGGCCAGCTATTCAGCCTCATTAATGAAAAATTATAAATTAAATGTAATCTTTTAAAAATAAAGTATTTTAAAGAAATAGTTGAACAAATAAATCACTTAAGATATAACATTATTTAATTAATACCTACTTGTCTTTAAGTTATTTCAATTTTATATCGCGCTGTGATTGACTGGCTGTATGGAAAATTGGAACATGGTTCAATAGAAATGTGAAGATTGAACTAGTTTTTTTTTTAATAATTTGACAATTGTCAGTTGTAAAGTAAAACTCCCTAGGGATGAAAAGTATCACTTTCAGCCCGCTCCTCAGGCACCTTCAGACCTACTTTCAGAGTACGAGTAATGAAAAAAATATTTTTTCATCCCACCATCTCGGAAAGAGCATTTTTGCTCTTCAATATCTGATAGCAAAAGCCGTTTTTATTCTCTAGAGAGTTAAAGTAAATTAAATTTAGAATATCGCGTGAACTAAGTTTATGAATTCAAAACATCATTAAACCTATTTACTTCTACCTCCATGGTACCAAATTTTTCATATAACTTTTTTTTAATTTTTTAAAAACTCAGACTCGAACCTCCTTGGTGTACTTTTTGCATGCTTACATTTAGTAATTTCCTCGCTGAGGTGGGATGAAAAGTTACGTGTTGCACTCGACTGCAAAGATTTTTCACCTCGTGCTCTTTTGATTCTCTCGCTAACGCTCAGGATTCTAATTTATGAATCTAAAATCTAAATTTTTGAATCCTTCGCTTGCTCGGTCATCAAAATTGAGCACGCGGTTAAAAAGCAACTTTGCACTCTTGTATAACAAATGACTATTTTTAAATTTTGAGTTTACTATTTGGAACCGATTCTTATTATTTCCAGAACCATGGGTAAGGACGACAAGGAAGACTCCGGCTTCGGGTTCAAGGACAAGGCTAAGGCGCTGGAGACCCTGCGCCTGCTGGAGCAGCACGACGCCAACTACCGCAGGCTCACCGTGCGCGGCCTGCTGGGCAGGGCCAAGAGGGTGCTGTCTAGTGAGTACTGCACACAACTACCGCAGGCTCACCGTGCGCGGCCTGCTGGGCAGGGCCAAGAGGGTGCTGTCTAGTGAGTACTGCACACAACTACCGCAGGCTCACCGTGCGGGGTGCGGGGCAGGGCCGAGAGGGTGCTGTCTAGTGTGTACTGAACACTCATGCGGTCGTGGGCTTGCAGACAATGGACAGCGTGCCGTCCGTAAAGTTTAGCAATCGAACCAGTACTTTCAGACATTACCTCCTACAAACAAAAAAATGACGTGTGGCACTCGGGGACTGCCGCGGTAAAGCAATTGCATAGCATTTTTATCAACTTATGCAATTATAATTATTTATTTATTTTATTTATGCAGCATTTTTTTCCTTTGTTTTTTTTTTCTTTGATATTAATAAGTTACACTTTCACACATTGAATTGAATTTTGATTGATTGTTCACTCATTTGTTTTCTTATCGGTCACCACGCTCAAAAAACAAATGAGTGGGGGGTGTTAGGTTATTTTCGTTACGGAATTTCTTTATTCGGTCTCCACGCTCAAGGCCCGCGGTAGAAGCTATGCAATAGCTTAAAAAAACTTTTCCCCTTTATAAGGGTTATTTGTAAAACACTAACAACCTTGCAGGACTGTATTAAAATTATTATAATACTAGCTGTCCGCCCGCGACTTCGTCCGCGTGTACTTCGGTTATCGCACTCTAAACGTGTTTTCCCGTAGGAATATGATGTTTTTCCGGGATAAAAAGTAGCCTATGTTCTTTTCCATGTCAAAGGCTAAATGTATGCCAAATTTCATCCAAATCCGTTCAGCCGTTTTTGCGTGATTAAGTAAAAAACATCCAAACATCCACACTTTCACATTTATAATATTAGTTAGGATTACTAACATCATAAAGAACAACTTTTGTTTTATGACTTTTTTCAAAACATAATTCATTTACCCAAAACAAACCTTCAAGATTACGCTATTATTCTATACACATTTCAACTCTGTATTTGGCTAGGTATAGCCAAATACAGAGTTGAAATGTAGGTAAAAATGTAGGTAGGAAATGTAGGTAGGTATACCTACGTGCACAAAACAGATCGGTACAGAAGACAATCTATTTATTTTGTACCTATCTATTTCACGCACAGTATGTAGATTGATTTCTGTACCAATCTATTTGTGCTACGTGTGTATGACGCGACGCAAGCGCATTAAGCACACCACCGCCTGATCACCGCTCCCCTCTGCTATTGTACTATCGCTTGCTTCGCATAGACTTTGTAATATTTAGAACGTTAAATTCAAATATTATTATTTTTGTATGAAAATCTGATGAACTAAAATATGATAATTTTTTCAAAGTCATAGAACAAAAGTTGTTGTTTTGAGATTAGAAACATAGTCCTGAGAGGTTGCCGGTGTGTTACAAATAACCCTGTAGTGTTGACACGCACACACACGTTTAATTATAATATAGGTAAATATTTGCAGTGACAAAAGCAGAGGACAAAATAAAGAACATAAAGGAAGCCATGGAGGTGTTCGAGGGCTGGCTGGCCGAGCTCGCCGACGAGAAGAACAAGAAGACTGACAAGACGGAAGACAAGAAGAAGTCGGAGAAGAAGCCGGAGAAGAAAGTGGAGAAGAAGAGTGACAGCGACGACGTACGTACCTACCTACGGACTTGATAGTTTGACATTGTGAAGACTGACACTTCAGGCGGTTATCACACTGCCACGCATCACGCTGCATGTTGCGTGTCAACGCACTTAGGCGCGTACTTGCGGCAGTGCAGATCTGCATCATCGTGCGAGTTTTTTACGCACTCACGCGCGTAGGTGCGTTTTGTAAATTCACGGCGGCGCGCACTCTTTTCATACATAATCACGCACGGCACTACGAAGCTTAGTGTGGCAGTGTTGCGTGTCGCCCCGCGCCCACGCGCGTGCGCATGTTTCTCCGCATGTAGGGCATGAACGCGCGTGGATGCATTTTCGGTGTGTAGGACTGTGCGTGTTTTCTATCATGCATTCGTGCGCTACGCTGCGTGGTGCGTGGCAGAGTCATAACCGCCTTATACGGGGTGTATTTATTAATTATACAAAAAAATTAGGCTTAATCCGCACCCGTTGCTGATCATATTTTTGTAGTCAAAAGTAAAAAACGAAATCATAAAATTGTCTACGATTTGTCATAATTGGTAAATTCATAAGCCATCAAAAACATAACTTGTAAAAAACAAGGCTTGCAACTCAGTTCTTTTATCGTCAAAAGTTGTGAGATGAGAGATCAGTGTAATACCAAGTCGGTTAATTTATTCAGTCCGTACTTATGGGACCTTGATGACCTAGATCGCTAGCTGCGAGTTGTGACAAACTACGCCAAATGAGGTCTATAATACACGTTGGCTGACGTTGGCGCATGTCGTTGCTCAACCAACCGAGCGAGCGACACCGAGCGATAGCCTGACAAGGCATATATATTGTCCAGATGTTGGTATTGGTCTTCACTCGGCAACGCTCGGCCAACATGACTATTGCAGGCTTTAGCGTGCGAGGCCAGGGGCCCCTCGGGCCACTTCGCCCACGCCTAGACACGCTATTGCCTCGAAGAAATCAACCGCACACACGAGACGTCACGGTGTCGTATATTACTCTTAATTATATATTAGTTATACAGGGTCATTTGTAACACACTAGCAACCTCTTAGGTGTTAGTTAAGAACATCATAAACAACAACTTTTGTTCTATGACTTTTTACAAAACATAACACATTTTTTTAACACAATTCAAAAAATGATATGTTTTACAAATGACCCTGTATACGCACCCCGCAGCGTAGTGCGTGAATGCGTGTCTTAACGGTGCTTGTAAGTATCTCCGTTTGTATAGAAAACACGCACAGTCCAACACACCGTAACTGCATCCACGCGCGTTCATGCAGATCACGCGCCGACATGCGGTGAAACACGCACTCACGCGCGTGGTTGCGGGGCGACACGTATGGTATACCACACTGAGTGTTGTAGTAGCGTGCGTGATTTTGTATGAAATGAGTGCGTACCTGTGTGAATTTACAAGACGCACCTATGCGCGTGAGTGCGTAAAAAACCCGCACGATGATGCAGATCTGCACTCCTGCAAGTACATACCTACGCTGCGTGGTGCGTGGCAGTGTGATAACCGCCTTGAGCTCGCTTTAGTATATTATGAACTGTCTGTACCTCCATATGTTATGTCTTCGAGTACAATAAAGAATTAAGAACCGTATCTTTACGTAATTTTCGTCTGCCAACTTCCAGAGTTCGTCCTCCTCAGACGTGTCAATGGAGGACAAGAAAGAGGAGAAGAAGGAGCTCCCGGCGGACTCGGTGCCCGGGCTGGGCTTCAAGGACGCGGCCGCGGCGGAGGGCACGCTGCGGGAGCTGCAGGGCCGCGACCCGGACTACCAGAAGCTCGCCGTCAAGGGCCTCATCGGGAGGGCCAAGAGAGTGCTCACGTGTAAGTCACTTAGCTACCTACTGTACTGGTACAGTACAGCCACAAAATAGATAGGTATAGAAATTAATCGACGTACAAAGCGCGCTCTCACAACGCACATATAGACACCGCTCACGGACACGATATCTCGGCTCAATCGGCCGCTCGCACTCGTACAGTTACGTTACATTTTAATTAGTTAAGTCAAGGGTAGGTGTAGGGTAGCCAGTCTTTACTATAGCAACCCAGTGCTGGGCACGGCACAATTATGGCGGTCTTTGAGGCGTGGTTGGAAAGACCTCACGGCGTCCTCACCTTCCGCATGACGCAGGTTCTCACCGGACATAAGTTCGGGAGGTCCCTGCACTGGATTCGTGCGGAAGTGACGCCCGGGTGTCGCCACTGTGCGGAACGCCTGGTGGACACTGGAGCACACAGTGGAGGTGTGCCCTGCTTGGGCGGAGCATCGCCGTGCCTTCGTGAGGGCGATCGGCGGCGGCGATCTCTCGCGCCGGGCCTTGGTACAGGCCATGGTCAGGTGCGAGGAGGAGTGCCCGGCGCGAGCCTCTGCGTGCGAAGCAGTAATGCTAGCAAAGGAGGAGGTCCACCGCATCAGGCAACGGCGCTCTCGCCGCCGCCGGGAATCCAATCCCGATTTCCGGCCACCGTAGGCGCGGGCTTGCAGACGGCGAGCAATGGGTAGCTCGCTCTCCGACCGTCCGGTAACTGTTCGGACCTAACCCAAGTCGTCGACGGCGCGCACTGTTCCCGCGCGCCTCAAGGAATTGTCAGTAACAGCAGGGGCCTAGCTGTGGCGAAGCCTAGTGGGGCCAGGGTTAGCTCCGAAAGGTAGCTCAGCCCCGGTATGAAAGGCAAGAAGGAACGGGGTTGTTTAGTCAGTAAGAGTCTGACACTATCTCCCGCTCCGACCAAGGGCGGGGGATGTCATTTGGATGATTTTTACCCATCAAAAAAAAACTTCTGCGTTTTTATCGATGGATATTAATAACATTGTTCAGGCAGGCGCTACAGTCTTAAGGGGCCGGTGACCAGGGACCGTACAACCCCGGTTAAGAGTTAAGTCTTTGGAAGGGTAACCCATTTATGAGGTTACCTTTATCATGATGTAACCCCGTGAATGGGTTTTAAGCTCGAACCCATTAAAAGGGTTACCTTTATTATGATGTAACCCCGTGAATGGGTTTTAAGCTCAAACCCATTAAAAAGGTTACCTTTATCATGATGTAACCCCGTGAATGGGTTTTATGCTCGAACCCATTAAAAGGGTTACCTTTATCATGATGTAACCCCGTGAATGGGTTTTAAGCTCGAACCCATTAAAAGGGTTACCTATTCAATATGGGTAACCCATTGAATGTGTTCTATACTTGAAACCCAGTGTTAGGGTTACCCTTATCGAGATAACCCTTATAGGTAAGGGTTTTCTTCGGGTTACCGTATTATTATGGTTATTCAATAAATTTATGCTCAGTAGGTGCGAGTTTCACTAGACATTGAAGACTTGTAGACGAAGCACGTGTTTTTATAATATTTAGATTTTAGACAAGTACTCTCATATTAAGGTGTGTGTCCTGAACTCCCGTATTTACGATAATTGTTATCTCGTGTGACCCGTGTTAGCCGTGTTATCGTAGTCAATTGAATGAGCAATGGGTAAGTAAAAATTTTGTATGTCTTTTTAACCGACTTCTAAAAAAGGAGGAGGATGTTTGTATTTTTTTTTTTTTTTATGTATGTTCGGGCATAACTTCGTCGCTTGCCAACCGATTTGAAAAATTATTTTTTTTTTGGAAAGGGTATACTTCCCAAATGGTCCCATAGTCACCAAGTCGGGATCTGATGATGGAATCTTGGCTAAATCGAGGGAACTCCTCAAATATTATAGGCAACTATATAGTCATTTTGATATTTTCATCAAGGAATTAAGCATTTACAGTCAAAAAGTGACATTTGATGAGGTGGAACTGGTTAAGAAGACCAGAAATTGCCAACGGAACTTCATACTCAAACAAATATCACAATGAACATAGTTACGCGACTATGACAATACAAATAAATGAATAGTTCTGAATAGTTATGTTGAAAATGGTATCATCGAAGTAACCTGATGATAGTGATGGAGCTGGAAGATAGGCACCGGAACTCCGTAATTAATCAATGTATCCTACCCGTGTTTGGGCTTATTAGAAATGTCATGAGATGCACTTTGGCTATAAGGTACTATCGAAGTGATCTGATGATGGAGCCGGAAGGTGGAAGGTAGACACGGGAACTTCATATGAAAATGATGTATTCTAGCAGGGTTTGAGTTAATTGGAATTGACATGAGAAAAAAGTACTCTGGCTGTTAGTGTGTTGCAACTAAAAAGTATGAAATAGAAAACTTTTTATAAAAAAAATAAAACCGACTTCACTAAAAAAACACTAAAATGATCAAAATAATTTTAATTTCGGAAGTCGGTGTTAAATAAGGAATAAACAATAACGAAAAACACCGACTTCCGAAATTAAAATTATTTTGATCATTTTAGTGTTTTTTTAGTGAAGTCGGTTTTATTTTTTTTATAAAAAGTTTTTTATTTCATACTTTTTATTGGAACGGAACGAATTCAAAGACGGAAAAAATTCTCACGAAAAATTGTACCGACACGTGTTGAAACCGATGGTACTGTCAAAATATAAATCCAAGACGGCGCACAGTATTTCGTCTAGTACAAGCCAGCGGGACAAAATTCATGACGTCATTTCCAGGAATTCGTGATAACAACTTGTAACCAACCCCTCCCAGGGAAGGAATTCTAAGAAATCATTTGTGTGTTACTTCAACAAGTAATTTTGTGGTGGGGTTAATTTTAATTCTATAGGAAGTGCAATTTGCATTTCTATATAAGTTGCATTTTTAGGACACTTGGGACACCATCTCAAATAATTGATATCAAAGTGAAACGATTTTCTTGTGATGGATTCTACTATTGAAGGTATGTGCTTACTATTTTGACTTGTTTTTTAAAGAACACATGTACTTTTTTGCTGTAATTAGAGTTTATAAGTATGTTGAAATAATCCCATATATTTTTTCTTAACTTCAAACTTTAAAGGGTTGCAACTTTTTTTATACCAATGTATCCAGCTAGATTCTTCTGTATATTATAATTATAACATTCAGGCGTAGGTTACTTTATTTTTTGGCTCCCGAAACCGCCCGTAGATAAAGTTATTTACTTTCTTTCAGAACGAGCCATAGCTATGACGAAATTGGAGTTTTTTGAAGAATGGTTAAAACATAATAAAACTGAAAGAACAAGTCGCATTTTTGATCATTTATGTGTACAGCATAATCTACTAGATGCTTCTGAAGATTCACTGAGGAAACTCAAAATGAAAATTTCGAGCCATCATCAAAATTAAACGAAAAGTGGACATCTTCTAAGTGTACTAAGGATGCATTTCTTCAAACATAAAAATTGGTTAGAAGGATGCGGAATCGAAATGTTAGTGTGTGTGAATAAGCCGTGCTCTTCAACATCATCGGGGGTTCGTTCTGTAGGGCGACCCCAGAAAACCTTTGATGAGTTATCAAAGAAAACAAAAAGACGGAGAGTAAACGATCTTTTAGAATCGCGAAGTGCAAATGAACTAATTACTGCAGCAGAATTAGCAACACAGAAAGAAGGGCATCGAAGTGTTGCCAAACAAATTCGAAGTGTCGCGGCCGGTGAAAGTTTAAAAAAAAAATAAGTGTTCTGAAGCTAGTAGGCAATTGAGTCCAGACAAAGCTTTAGCTTATTATGTAGACTCTACTTCTCACTCGTACAAACAGACGAGAAAGTGGAGCGTTTAAAGAGCGCATGGGCCTTATTGTGGATAAACCAAAACCTGGGTATGTTGCCATACCCAGGAACGATGGAAACACAGCACGTAGATTTTTTTCTAATGCAGAATTAAGCAGTGAAATTACAGGATTAGACGTAAGTCTTATGCGAAGATTTCATGTAATTTTAAGAACTTTGTCATCGGGATATGACATTAACTGTTTAAAATTCGAAAAGTATTGTGGTGATACAAGAAAGTTATATCTTGATCTGTATTCGTGGTACTCGATGCCCGTTACTGTGCATAAAATTCTTGTACACAGTGCAGAAGTCATTAAATCTTGCCTTCTTCCTATTGGACAGCTTTCCGAAGAAGCCCAAGAAGCAAGAAATAAAGACTGTCGTAGATTTCGGGAACGACATACCAGAAAAGGATCACGTTGTGCCACGAATACAGATCTTCTGAGAATGCTTTTGATTACGTCCGATCCTGTAATTAATACATTCAGAGAATTACCGCGAAAAAAATTAACTACGTTACCACCAGAAGTTCTGCAGTTGATTGTCCCACCTTCATTACCATCCCAATCAACATCAGTTCGCGAATTTAGTGAGGAGGATAATTCACTATCGGAAGATTCTAGCAAAAGAAAGAAGAAGTGTTGTACAGATACATTAGGCGTCAAGGAATCAGACCAGCTCCTTGAGCACTAGCTTACTGCGTAGATAAGGACCACCTTCATTGAAGATTCTAGCAAATTGGAGACAAGTGATGAGGAATCTTCTGATGATGAGTATTAGATTCGTCTTGGTAGATTTTTCTTTTATTGTTATGTTTACCTATTTTATTTTGTAGTAAATTTAAAAATGTTTGTTAGTTAAAAATCAATCAATGTTAATCAGTTTTAAATTTTATATATTAGATATAACATTATTGTAGACGGGTAATTCTGATTTTGTACGATTTTGTTTCAAAAGTTATTTTATATGTATGGATAATTGTTGTTGCCTTGGACTATTATTGTATTTTATTTGGTAAAGTGAATAAATAAAAACCTATTTTACACATATTTATGATTTTAACTTTTAAATACCCTGAGACATTTTTGTGTATATGTATATGTGTATATATATATTATATATATATATTACATATATATATACATGTAGTATATATATACTACACGTATGTATAGTGCCTTACATGCATAATAAGTAGGCAGACGCAGCGAATTATAACAATCAAGAATATCAGTAAACAAAAGTAGAAAATTTTGTGACTACTTCCATCTTGCATCCACACCTGTGGAGTAAGAGAACACAGAACGGCGTATAACACCTTAAATATACATAAATAATTAAAATAAGTAAAAAAATTATTTTGTCTCGCTAGCTTGTACTAGACGAAACACTGTGCGGCGGCTGCAAGAAATTATCAACTTTTTCGTCATGGGTGTTGTTTTCATGGTTTTCGAGGGTGTTGAAACCGATGGTACTGTCAAAATATAAATCCAAGATGGCGGCTGCAAGAAATTATCAACTTTTTCGTCATGGGTGTCTTTTTCATGGTTTTCGAGGGTGTTGAAACCGATGGTACTGTCAAAATATAAATCCAAGATGGCGGCTGCAAGAAATTATCAAATTTTTCGTCATGGGTGTCGTTTTCATGGTTTTCGAGTGTGTTGAAACCGATGGTACTGTCAAAATATAAATCCAAGATGGCGGCTGCAAGAAATTATCAAATTTTTCGTCATGGGTGTCGTTTTCATGGTTTTCGAGGGTGTTGAAACCGATAGTACTGTCAAAATGTAAATCCAAGATGGCGGCTGCAAGAAATTATCAACTTTTTCGTCATGGGTGTCGTTTTCATGGTTTTCGAGGGTGTTGAAACTGATGGTACTGTCAAAATATAAATCCAAGATGGCGGCTGCAAGAAATTATCAACTTTTTCGTCATGGGTGTCTTTTTCATGGTTTTCGAGGGTGTTGAAACCGATGGTACTGTCAAAATATAAATCCAAGATGGCGGCTGCAAGAAATTATCAAATTTTTCGTCATGGGTGTCGTTTTCATGGTTTTCGAGTGTGTTGAAACCGATGGTACTGTCAAAATATAAATCCAAGATGGCGGCTGCAAGAAATTATCAAATTTTTCGTCATGGGTGTCGTTTTCATGGTTTTCGAGGGTGTTGAAACCGATAGTACTGTCAAAATGTAAATCCAAGATGGCGGCTGCAAGAAATTATCAACTTTTTCGTCATGGGTGTCGTTTTCATGGTTTTCGAGGGTGTTGAAACTGATGGTACTGTCAAAATATAAATCCAAGATGGCGGCTGCAAGAAATTATCAAATTTTTCGTCATGGGTATCGTTTTCATGATTTTCGAGGGTGTTGAAACCGATGGTACTGTCAAAATGTAAATCCAAGATGGCGGCTGCAAGAAATTATCAACTTTTTCGTCATGGGTGTCGTTTTCATGGTTTTCGAGGGTGTTGAAACCGATAGTATTGTCAAAATGTAAATCCAAGATGGCGGCTGCAAGAAATTATCAATTTTTTCGTCATGGGTGTCGTTTTTATGGTTTTCGAGGGCGTGGAAACCGATAGTACTGTCAAAATGTAAATCCAAGATGGCGGCTGCAAGAAATTATCAACTTTTTCGTCATGGGTGTCGTTTTTATGGTTTTCGAGGGCGTGGAAACCGATTGTACTGTCAAAATGTAAATCCAAGATGGCGGCTGCAAGAAATTATCAACTTTTTCATCATGGGTGTCGTTTTCATGGTTTTCGAGGGTGTTGAGACCGATAGTACTGTCAAAATGTAAATCCAAGATGGCGGCTGCAAGAAATTGTTAACTTTTCCGTCATGGGTGTCGTTTTCATGGTTTTCGAGGGTGTTGAAACCGATAGTACTGTCAAAATATAAATCCAAGATGGCGGCTGCAAGAAATTATTAACTTTTCCGTCATGGGTGTCGTTTTCATGGTTTTCGAGGGTGTTGAAACCGATAGTACTGTCAAAATATAAATCCAAGATGGCAGCTGCAAGAAATTATCAAATTTTTCGTCATGGGTGTCGTTTTCATGGTTTTCAAGGGTGTTGAAACCGATAGTACTGTCAAAATGTAAATCCAAGATGGCGGCTGCAAGAAATTATAAAAATTTTCGTCATGGGTGTCGTTTTCATGGTTTTCGAGGGTGTTGAAACCGATAGTACTGTCAAAATGTAAATCCAAGATGGCAGCTGCAAGAAATTATCAAATTTTTCGTCATGGGTGTCGTTTTCATGGTTTTCAAGGGTGTTGAAACCGATAGTACTGTCAAAATGTAAATCCAAGATGGCGGCTGCAAGAAATTATAAAAATTTTCGTCATGGGTGTCGTTTTCATGGTTTCGAAGATGTTGAAATAGTGCTGTCAAAATGTACATAAAATAGGATAGTATTTTTTAGTTATCTTGTATTGGCTAGACGGAAAAAATTCTCACGAAAAGTTGTAACGATACTTTTTGCTATAGTAAGCTATTGTAAGCCGTGCGGCTTGCGCATGTTTCTCTGTCTGTCTCTCACTCTCTCTCTTATAGAAAGCAAGCCAGAACGGAACTTCGTTCCATCCGGGTGTCCCTTGACACCTCAGTAGTTTTTTTACTTTTGGAGCGATTATTTCCGAAATTATTGACATTATAAAAAAATTATATAGTAGTAAACCCCTATTCATTTTTAAATACCTATCCAACAATATATCACACGTTAGGGTTGAAATTAAAAAAAAAATTACTTCCCACTTTACATATAGGGGGGCTACCCTAATAAAACATTTTTTTCCAATTTTTATTTTACCACTTTGTCGGCGTGATTGATATACATATTGGTACCAAATTTCAGCTTTCTTGTGCTAACGGTCACAGAGATTAAGCGAGGACGGACAGACAGACATGGCGAAACTATAAGGGTTCCTAGTTGACTACGGAACCCTAAAAAAGAGACAGTAGAGTACTAGGTACCTAACATTTATTTTCGTAGGTACAGTAAAAAGATATAATACTCGTATGTAGTAGGTCCTACGTGGCAAATAAGTTGAAACAAAATGGCCGTCGTTGCTATGGTTACGCGCAGCCTCCCGCTGTGTTACTGACCCGAAAAAATCTGTTACTGCGCATAGAAGGACGATCGCCATTTTGCTTCAACTTAAGTAGGTACCTAGCTACAACGTAGGAGTCTTTAAGTCGAGAGTGAATAGGTTTCTTCTAGGCAAGCGTGTTCCATCGTCGACCACATCATCGCTTACCATCAAGTGAGATGGTGGTCAAACGCAAGCCTATCATTAATTAAAAAAAAGTACCTATATTGCATGTTTCCTATTCGTTCATCGTTCGCGAACTACACAAGACCACAGGATAGATAGGTACCTAGAGCAGAAGACAATTACATGTACCTAGTCGTAGGTAAGTACCTATGTACAGTTGCCATCACGGATCTCGAGTGGTTGCGCAGTAGCCAAATATTCGGTCTCTTTAGTGGTGCGAAGTGAGACGCGGGGGCGGGGAGTGTCAGTAATTGGCTCGCCGCGCCATCGCGTCATAGACGTCACTCCTTATTCGTTCCTTGCGTTTATGCATGTTTCTAACAACAAAGACGATTGACTCGCCAATGTATGAAATGCGCAAAGCGATCCCCACTCTGACGCCGAGCGCTCAAGATCCGTTTTGGCAACTGTACTTCACTTTATATACCTCAGCAATTGTGCTAGGATCGGCGGCGCTCGGTCCGAGCGCGCTCGGGGGCGGCGTATAAATACCTAATATAAATTGTAAAAATATTACATGGCCATAAAGTCATGTACTTGTCTACCTAACTGTTCTGCGTTAAGTACGTAAAAACAACCTATCAAAGTACAACCAAATACCTACACGTCTAACTGGTAGCTTAAAAAACGATAATTCAGCAATTAATGCTGAATTTAAAAAATCGTCCATTAAACAATTAACTTTATTTATGCTTCATTATTTTAGAAAAATAATCGAATTTTGAGTTCATAGCTCAACTACATTTTACCTAAGAATGACGTTTCTTATTGATGTCTACCAGATAGGTATTGTTAGATTGATAAATTAGGTACATGACTCATTATCATATAACAAATAATTAAGTAAATTGTCAGAATAACTAAATATTAAAATATAACCATACCTTCAAGATGTTTCCACATTTGGTACATTTACTTGTATTATTTGAGGCATCATATAAATAATAGCGATGTACAGCGTCTCGTATCGTTTTCGGCATTTTTCCGGTTTTAATTGTTCAAAATTCACAAATGCAAAATAAAATCCTAAAAGACGTCCAGCTTCAAAAACAAGTACATCGTACTGTGCGTAGTGTGCGTTTCACTTTTAAGAAGTTCCTTCGCTGTAATGTTGGCAATACGGAAAAACAGTGTTGCTATATTTTGAGCAATGAAATTACTTAAAATTATAGAGATTTACTGATATTTCGTTACTGTTAACAGTTCTCTTATAAGGTTTTTTTTTTAACTGTAATAACTATTTTTTGAATAAAATATAGGATGCTGGCCTCCATTTCGATTGCCCTGCAATTCCTTCAAATACCGAAGACGCCACGCCACAAAATCGTACCTCCCCACATCTCCCTTTTAGACCTGCTTTTTTAAATAAAATCCCATGTCTTATCAAAATAGTTAACAAACAAATTTACATTCACTACTAAATTCGCACTTTCTTATTAATTCTTATTGGAATCTTATTAGTTACTTATTTTGAACCTTCTGAATAATAAAACGATTTAACATGTTTAATTTAATTTGTTTTCACCTATTGTGCCCTACCAAAATAGGTAACAATATTACACGTTCTTAGGAAGCTTTGCCCCTGTACGGTTTATTTACTCGTGTGTCTATATTACATGCAATAATGATAATAAATCTCGTTCTCAGTAGGTACAAACGTAACCACAAAGGCGCCCGCCCCGCCGCTGACGTTTAACGTGTGCTATGCCATTTTGCAACGTATGTCTACCATCCACAGATCATAATTACATTGCTCCAAGTTGAAATGTTACGTTGTTATCGTTTTCAAAAGAGTTCAGTGTAAGAAACCCTTTTGAACGACTTAATTTAAGCCGTTCAAAAGTGTAACCCATATCGTATGGGTTTTTGTTAACCGGTTTAGGAAAACCCTATTGAATAAAGGTTACCTTTATCGTATGGGTTTTAGATTAACTGCTTAGAAAAACCCTATCGAATAAAGGTTACCTTTATCGTATGGGTTTTAGATTAACTGCTTAGAAAAACCCTATCGAATAAAGGTTACCTTTATCGTATGGGTTTTAGAATAACTGCTTAGAAAAACCCTATCGAAAACCCTTTCTATAAAAAACCAAAATGATCCTTTGAACTCTTTAAAAGGGTTACCTATATGATAAGGGTTTTTTATTAACTGCTTAGAAAAACCCTTTCAAAACCCCTTTAATGGGTAACCAGAACGGTCCCTGCCGGTGACAAATGAATTTCCATACAAACGTAATACCACGCTCATTTGCAGTTGGAGCATATTTCCAACATATTATGATGATATTCGGTTATAGACAATATTTATCTAGGTTCCTACGTCTTTCTTTAAAAAAAAAGCAAAAAGAAATTTAAGCGAATGTATTTCGCACTTTTTATAGCGTAAATGGCAAAACATGACATTTGGCTTTTCCTGTATTAAAAATAACAATATTTCTAATATTCTCGACGTAGGAACCTAGATAAATATTGTCTATAACCGAGTATCATCATAATATGTTGGAAATATGCTCCAACTGCAAATGAGCGTGTTATTAAGTTTATATGGAAATTCATCCGTCGCCGGCCCCTTAACATATTAATGTGTTACCAATTCACTTAAGATTTAAAAGACCATAGCTATTTATCTTAGTTTTCCATCTGTCGCAATAGTTTTTCAAACCAGAGGTTGCTTGGGTGCACTAGCACAGCGCGTGCAGGGATAATCGTCCATTGGTATCACGTTCCATTAAAAGCGTATAAAAAGGCCTCGGCGAGTTGATGTCGGCTCCTCGTACGCCTTCCGAAGGACCAGGACGTCTGGGTCTTGAGATAAATAAACTTAAAAATAATAATAAATGATATTTTAGAAAAAGATCAATGTACTTTATTCCACGGTTATGAAGCGCCTTCTCTATCTAGCCATTGAGCCGCGCACACACATTGCGAGACGTCCGTCGCGAATGGTTCGTCACGCATGCTGCAACCTGAGGCATACGATGGTACATTTATGCGTAGGTCCAGTACGACACATGCTCAAGCTGAGCACGCAAACCACCACGCACGGCTTTCGTCTGTAGAAAACGCAAACAACACCTGTCCGTCCACACGTAGCGCACGGCTCGTACTGAGGCGGCGTTCGCAACGATCGTATGACGCGAATGCTCACTGTGAGCACACACGTCTACACACCCCGAGGCATGCGAGACGAACCATCCGCGACGCACGCCTCGCGACGTCTGTACGCGGCTTTAAACATCCCCTTCGTTGCTCCCTCAGGCACTCGCGACGAGACAAAGATCTCGAACATTAAGGAAGCGATGTCGATCTTCGAGAAGTTCCTGGACGACTTCGACTCGCTGCACCTCAGCAGACAGAACAACCCCTACGTCAGCCTCGGCATCACACGCACCGCGCAGAGGCTCGCCGGCGACAGCGTCAGCGAACAACAGGTGAGGGGGCTTATCTTATTTTATACACCTACCATATTGTCGATGTTGTTAGAGCAGCCCCCCTAGACACGTTACGACCGTTTCGTTTCGATTTTCTTGCGTCGAAGACTTGTTCTTGAACAGTTTTAACGAATCTAGAAATTGTTTGTATAAATTGTAATTACATTAGTTTAATTCATAAAAAATTTTTTATTAAACTTCACCTTTACTGTCACTAATGAAACATATTAAGCGTTGAATGTTGTGTACAGTAATTAATACAAAATACAGTACATAAATCTGAAGTCCAGTTATAATTGAACTTCAGATTTATGTAAACTGACTGACTGTTTGTGTAGATGATCTTAGTCTGTAGTCTATCACTGTACTTATTAAAATAAAATAAAATTCCTATGTTCTGACCACGTGACTGAGCGCCGAGATGACGTCAGGACAAAAGAATCGGAGGCGTGGCCTATTCGAGGCGTTCGACGCAAGACAATCGAAACGAAATGGTCATAACTTGGCTAGGGGGCAGTGGTGGCCGAGTGGTGACGGCCCCGACTTACGAGTGGCGGGTAATAAATTTCATTATCACTGGTCTCAAAACGGTGAAGGAAAACATCGTGAGGAAACCGGCATGTCCTAGAACCAAAAATTCAAAAACATGTGACATTCACCAACCCGCACTGGGCCCGCGTGGTGGATTACGGCCCATTCCCTCTCCTAGAGAGGAGGCCTGAGTCCCAGCAGTGGGCACATTAAAAGGCTGATTATGCTATGGCATATTGTCTCTACCATCCTAGGTTGACTGGTAGAGAATGCCTTAAAGAAATTAAAAAAAAAAATATATTATAATAATACTAGTTGTCGCCAGCGGCTCCGCCCGCGTGATAGTAGAAAATAGTTCCAAAGAGAGAGAGGTGGGCTGTTGGAGTGAATGCCGCCATGGGCCACGCACAACGATCCACCAAGGACTAAGTGCTGAAACCAGATCTAACACAACTGCCGTACCTACCAATAAGCTAGGCGGGGCAGTGTTCTAGGGCCCCCTAACTCGAGGGCCTCCTAGCTCGAGGGGCCCCTAACTCGAAGGCCCCCTAGCTTGAGGGCCCCCTAGTTCGAGGGCCCCCTAAAACTGATTAAAAAAACTCTTATTGAACTAATGAAAAATTTTCCCACCTTTGAAAAACCCTTTCACCGCTTGCATCGGCTCGGTCCGCCGAGTGTCTCCGCGTCCTATTCGCGCGGCTCGTGAGTTAGCGACCGGGTGCTCCATCTCGTTCAGCTCTTCACTCCCCATAGGTGACAGAAGTGCTGACGAGCTGGAGTATTTGGTCGTGGATGTTCGAGCCTGGCGGGATATACGCGAGAGTGTTTGTCGGATATACCCGACGTAGGCGGTTTAAATAAATGAAAGGTTGCAACACTACTTTAACCTTTCGAATGTCTTAAGTTACACAGTCCGACATAAGGTAATTGTCTTTCTATTGTGTCTCTAATTACGACATTCAAAGAGTTAATTATGACATATGTGTGAGTGTGTAGTGTAGTGAGTGTCATATTTACTGACTAAACAAAGTTTCTTCACTAAAACTACATTAAAATAAACTTCTTTCAGTGAGTAGGTCTAACACTCACTGATGTCGATGATTACGACAAAAAAACTGGGGCCCCTTTTTACATGGCCTTAAAAAACGGGGCCCCCAGTTTTTCTTGGCCCTAGGTGTCGTATCTACGCCACTGAATATGTGTTTGCTTCTTCAGAAAGCGTTCATAGCGGCGTACGCGTCGGTGCGCGGCGAGTACAAGCGCCTGCGCACCGTTCCCGCGGATGACGGCAAGACTTGGGATATTGTGAGGAACACAGCGCTTAAGGAACTCAAGGAAAAGGTAAGTCACATGTACTAAATAACTTTCTTTTCTATTCTAGGTTCCGTACTTCAAAAGCAAAAACGGAACCCTTATAGGATCATTTCCGTCCGTCTGTCTGTCAAGACATTTTATCTCGGGAACGCTCGGAGGTATCAAGTTGAAATTAAAACCATATACTCAGGTCTGCGGTCCCTTCAAGCTGTGAAAAAAATCAAGCTTCTAAGTTAACGAAAAATATGGATAGGGCCTTTTATGTCGCAAAAAAACGAATCAAAATTCATAGGGTACTTCCCGTTGACAGTTTTTTTTTTTTAAATTGATATAAACTAGTGCTTGACTGCGATCCCACCTGATGGTAAGCAGTGATGCAATCGTTGTTGGTGAGGCGAACTAGTTTCCTGAAATTTGGCATGAAGTAAGGCCTTATTTTATTGTTTAAGGCTCAATTTACTGTTTTCGAATTAATTCCCGTACATAGCACAGGTACAGGAATAAATAGAACAAAAGTAATACAGTGAAAGGTTGTTAGTGTTTTTATAATATCCTCCCCCCAGTACGCGGACGCGAAACTCTTCAATGACAAAGACGCGCCGACAGAAGAACATCTACAACTCCTCCTGTGGGCGTACTCGCCCGAGCCCGCGCGCGCCCGGAAGTACGTGCCGGAGACTAAAGACGAGACCAGAGACAACGCCGACGGCAAGAGGCGACACAGCGACAAGGACCAAGACAACACTGACAGGTACCGAGGTTTTTTTATGGTGGGTATAGGTACCGGCACGAATCTTGACTGCCCGGCGTCAGAATGGGGATCGCTTTGCGTATTCCATACATTGGCGAGCCAATCGTCGTCGTTGTTAGATACATACAGCAAGCGCAGGAAACGAATCACGAGTGACATCTAAGACGCGATGGCGCGGCGAGCCAATCACTGCTGCCGCGTCTCACTTCATACCACTAAATAGGCCCGATATTTGACTTCTGCGCAACTTGAAGCCAGCGCTCAAAATCCGTGCCGGTATCTGTAAAAATCATCCAAATGACATCCCCCGCCCTTGGGCGGAGCGGGAGATAGTGTCAGACTCTTGCTGACTAAAAACCCACTCCTGTTCCTTCTTTGCCATTGTTCCAGGGCCCCGGATATCTCTTTCGCATCACCCATGGCCCCAGTAGGCTTCGACCCTGCTGGGGGCCCCTACGGTTGCTGACAACTCGGCCTCCCTCTCCCTCTCCACCCATCTACATGTATACTCAGAACTCTTTTAGTAACATGCGCTTCATCTCTCCTCTTCACATGACCATACTAAGACTAAATATTTCAGTCACTGGCGCCACTTTTAAACTTCCTCTAATATACTCATTTGTCACTTACTATCAGGTGAATTAAATCGCCCTTGCCTGCACGAGGGCATCCTTTAATTGCAAGGGGCCTCTTCGCCCACGCCTATCTTTTTTTATTGTTGATAGGTTCGCGCCTGACCGCTATCTCACCTGATGGAAAACGATGATGCGGTCGACGATGGAACGCGCTTACCTAAAAGTAACCTATTCACTCTCGACTTAAAGATTCCCGGGTTGTAGCTATCAGGAAACTTCGTAAACATCGGGAATTCCACTCCCTAGCTGTAGGTACGCAAACACAAGAAATAAAAAAAAAGACGTGTGGCACTCGGGGACTGCCGCGGTAAAGCTATTGCATAGCATTTTTATCAACTTATGCAATTATAATTATTTATTTATTTTATTTATGCAGTATTTTTTTCCTTTGTTTTTTTTTCTTTGATATTAATTGAAGTTACACTTTCACACATTGAATTGAATTTTGATTGATTGTTCACTCATTTGTTCACTCATCGGTCACCACGCTCAAAAAACAAATGAGTGGGGGGTGTTAGGTTATTTTCGTTACGGAATTTCTGGATTCGGTCTCCACGCTCAAGGCCCGCGATAGAAGCTATGCAATAGCTTAAAAATAATATTCCACAACTACACAACGCCGTCTAGTCCTCAGCTAAGCAGAGCTTGTGTTATGAGTACTAGACAACTGATAAACTGTATATTTCGAAATACAAACATATGTATTATAGATAAATTACACCCAGACACAGAACAAACGATCATGCTCATCACACAAACATTTGTCCTGAGTGAGAATCGAACCCACGACCTCCGGCATAGCAGTCTGGGCCACTAACCACTAAACCAACAGGCCACTCAAATTCCATCTCCGCACCTGCTGTCAGCACAGTACGGCGCGCACTGTTCCCGCGTGCCTCAAGGAGTTGTCAGCAACAGCAGGGACCCAGCCGGGTCGAAGCCTACTGGGGCCAGGGTTATCCGAAAGGGCGCTCGAGCCCCGGTATGAAGGCTAGAAGGAACGGGGTGGGTCTTTTAGTCAGTAAGAGTCTGACACTATGTCCCGCTCCGCCCAAGAGCGGGGATTGTCATTGGATGATTTTTACCATCGAAAAAAAAAAGTAATTGAGGGGTTGCCATGGCGCCTACTGCCCATGTCCAACTTGAATCCTTTTTTAAACATTTTTGGGAAAAAATATAACATGATAAGTACTGAACAAACTATAGGTTTCGCATTTACTAAAAATAATGTAGTCGATTATTTGATGCTAATACAAGGTGCAGTTTTAAAACTGCACAATATTTCAGGAGGTTGTAATAAAACTCATAAATATTCATATAAAAAAACGATACCTGGTCAATAATCAGTAATACTTGTTATTTAATTGTTTAATTACACTAAACTAAATCGATTGATCGATGGCCGCGGGGGCGTGGCTAGGGTGTGGCGTGCGGGATGATGATTGGATGATACATTATTTATGAAACTATCGTTGCGAGTTAGTGTGTGTGAAAACGCCCTTTATTGTTCCGTGTTTGTGTGTGTGAAAAAAAGCGCGGTTATAAAAAAAAAAAAAATTACCTACTTATTTTATTATTGATTCGGGTCGAGAATCACTAACATAATTACCTCCTGAAATATTTTGCAGCTTCAAAACGACACCTTGTATGTATGATTTTATTGTTCTATATCTCTCTTCGATAACTTCGTAAAGCTTCGTGTTTATTCGGCAATATTTGGTATGCGATTATTTATGTCTCACTCACACGTCAGCATTGGTGTCATATACGCGTCGCGCTATCTCTGTCTTGAGCACAGGCGGTGAAAAAAGATATCTTATACGAGTATTATAAGATGTTTTTTTATAACTAAACGATTTTATAAATGTGTGTTACAGGAAGAGGCGCAGTAGCGGGCGCGAGGACGAGTCGCCGTCCAAGCGGAGCAGGGATTGAGTGCGGGGCATTTATTGTTACAATAAACGTTTACTTGATACGTCGCCTTTTTATTCCTTCTCATAAAACTATACACAGGGTTATTTGTTAAAGTCTAGAAACCTCTCAGGTGCTAGAACTCCCGAACGAACCATGTCCGGTGAGGACCTGCGTCATGCGGAAGGTGAGGACGCCGTGAGGTCTTTCCAGCCACGCCTCAAAGAGACGACTTACCGCCATAATTGTGGCGTGCCCAGCACTGAGTTGCGATAGTCGTTGACGCCAAGAACATTATAAACAACTAGTGTTTTACAAATAACCCTGTATACATACATACTGAGAGTACTCAGGACCACATATGTTACTAACATCATAAACTACAACTTGTTCTATGACTTAAAATTTAAAAAAACTTAATTCAAATTTTAGTTCATCAGATTTTCATACAAAAATAACAATATTTACATTGAACATTCTAAATATTACGAAGTCTATGCGAAGCAAGCGGTAGTACAGTAGCGGAAGGGAGTGGGAATCGGGTAGCAGGGGTGCTTAATGCACTTGCGTCGCATCATACAGACGTAGGTAGGTATAGCAAAACACAGAGTAGAAATGTCTTATATAGGTTATTTGTAAAACACTAACAACCTTGCAGGATTGTATTACTAACATCACAAACAACAACTTTTGTTCTGTGACTTTTTACAAAACATAATTCATTTACCAAAAACAAACCCTCAAGACTTCGTTGTTCTATCTAACACATGTCACCTACGTGTGTATGGCGCGACGCAAGCACATCAAGCGCTTCGGCGCCTGATCTCCACTCCCTTCCGCTATTGTACCATCGTTTGCTTCGCATAGACTTTGTAATATTTAGAACGTTCTAATTAAATATTTTTATTTTTGTATGAAAATCAGATGAACTAAAATATGACAAATTTTTAAAAGTCATGGAGCAAAAGTTGTTGTTTATGATGTTAGTAACGTTGCTAATGTTTTACAAATAACCCTGTATACCAATGATGACGGCGAGCAATGCGTAGCTCGCCGTGCGGACCGAGCCTGAGTCGTCGACGGCGCGTAGTGTTCCAAGCGCCTCTAGGAGATGTCAGTAAAACCATAAGGGCCCAAAAGTGTCGAAGCCTGTTGGGGCCACGTGTTGTGAAGAAGAGAACCCAGTATCGTGCAACGAAAGCAAGGAAGGAACAGGAGTGGGTTTTAGTCAGAAAAAGCCTGTCACGCCCTCGCGCTCCTTGACCTAGAGCAGGAAAATTTATTTGAAGATTTCCCACGTAAAAAAGGGGGCCCCTATTGTTTTTTGGACCCCAAGGCGATTGTTCTACGCCACTAAAACATTGGCGTATGGTGTACCGGTAGAAGTGAGATCTATCCATAGAACAAGTTCTTTCTTTAAATCGTAACTCGAGGCATGTACAATGATTGCAGTGGCTTCAAATGGAGTTTTGTTCTATGTCGTTAAATTGTGCGACCAAATGGATCAAAGTGGATACTAGTGATGTAACGAATATTCGCATTCGTATTCGCAGAATTTACAAGAAACGTGCAGCTATTTAGCAATTTTTTTTTGACAAACAAAAAGGCATATGATTTAACGGATATGCTCGTAGAATGATAATACAACTGTTGTAAACAACGTTAAATTTTGACGAATATTCGCGATCAATAGTCGCATTCAATATCCGCGAATATATTCGCGTTGGCGAATAATATTTGCGAATACCTATCGTTCGCGAATATTCGTTGTGCTTTTTTAGAAGTCGGTTAAAAATATGCGAATTTCGCGCGTATGCCACAGAGCATCTAAACAAGAGACGGAACTTAGAACATTCAGTTTTGAGAAATTTCTTACATTCTTTAGCCAACCACTTAAAAAAAAAACAAAGCTACCAACATGAAAACTCGAAGTAAAGAACTGTCATAGATAGGGATGCGCAACGTACAATAAACTTATCGATGTTGAGTTTACACTAGTGCATTTTTTATCGATATCGATAAAATGCACTAGTGTTGTTATAGGGGGTTCCAAAACTGACGTATTTATTTTGAAAACTGGGTAAAATAAAACACTAATTTACATGATTTTATTTCATGTTTATTTATATATTTAATAGTTTAAACATACAAAGTTACAGAAGCTGTTTCTTTTACCGCTTTTCTACAAATCAACCTTTATACCTATGGTTTTATGGTTTCAGCATGCCAAGCTTCTTTGATACCGCAAACTTCACATCTTCTGTGGCCTTTACTCATGATGGTTCACAAACTTGAGAACAACTTAAGAGTCTCCGTCTCGTTAAAATATGTAGTAACAAAAAATAGAAGAGTCAAATATCTCGCAAGAGTCACTTACACTAACAGAGTCAATATCTCGATAAAACCGATGAAAAGAACGAACAGGTGCTCAACTCAACGTTATACGTACAATCACAGAACTTATTCTGATGATTTATATTCCGAAATCTTAAAGAAAAAGGAAAAAACAAACAGAATAGTCACAACACAAACCTAATTACACAAAGGTAGCCATGTTTGTTTTTAAGTACCACAGACAATACTATAGTTAGTCTTTGACCACAGACTAAAACATCTAGTAAGTTCATTGTGTAATGTTGGTCAAATTGATGTTTTTCTCAATGTTGGCTAAAGAATGCACGAAATTCCATAGAAAAAGTAATTTGTTCGGAGTTTCACAAGACTGGCGTATGCGAATGCGAATATTCGTTACATCACTAGTGGATACCATTATCATATTTTATAATTATGTTACATAACTAGTTCTCACAACACATTTGTCTGAATTTATGAAAGCACTTCGTGATACGTCCCCGTCACATTTGAGATGTTTGAGACCGATTAAACTTCATAAATTCATCAAAAACTTTTATAACTTCGCCATAAACACCTTTCCATTCTGCCTAGCAACTCCTAAAAAAACTATTGAAGTAATATTCATATAGGCAATGTCAAGTGTGTGTAAATAAAGTTAACTTTGTTTATTTATCACGCAATATGTATTATAATAGTTAATGTTGGTCTCTACATCTTAATAAGTCAATGTTTTAAAAATTATAATTCAACACAGCAACAGAATACAAAACGCAGCTCACGTACAACGGAACGTCGACTGCAGTGATCGATTTGACACTTTGACAGTAGATTGTAAACACAAGGTACAATGAACTCTTTCAATTTACACACAAACATTAATTACACTGCAGTAATTGTGAATTAAAACTGTGTCGCGCAGCGTGTCCCAGTGTGTCCGCGGTGGTCCGCACCATGGCCAGCCATGTTCCAAGCTTAACTAGTGAGTTCTGTGCGTGAGTGCGCTAGGGCGTGTGAAAGCGCACATTTCGTCTATTTTTGGACTAAAAGTGAAACAAAACGCAGTAAAACTACCGTGTAAGTGTATGTTCAAGTGATCCACAGTGCCTCTAGTTAGTTTTCAGTGCGTTACAGTGAAGTTTCTGATAAGAAAATGGTACAGTGTTCATGTAAGTTGAAATACTTTTAAATAGTAGATTATGTGACTAAAACAGGAGGAATAAATGCTGACAAGTCGGCGAGGAGTGCTGTAGACAGTGAACGCAACACGAATAGCCTGTTTATTGTATGTGTAGGAGACCAGGCACGTGCTTGTATACATATGTTTAGTACATGGGTATACACCTCTTATTAATGATAATAAAACAGTCCGCTGTTCATACGGCTCACTACAGCTACTCGTGTACAGTTATCTTATTAGATTGCATACAGTGACAGTCTTGGTTGTTTCTTTGCTTTTTAAACATTATTATAATAATAACACAATATTCCACAACTATCACACAGCGCCATCTAGACCCAAACTAAGCAGAGCTTGTGCTATGAGTACTAGACAACTGATAAACATACATATATAGTTCCCAGACACAGAACAAAATTTAAGATCATGCTCATCACACAAACATTTGTCCTACGTGGGAATTGAACCTGCAACCTCCGGCATAGTAGTCAGGGCCACTGACAACTGAGCCAACAGGTCGGTCTTGAATTTAAAAGTTTAAGAACTTAAGCGGTATTGAAATGTAATGTATTTTTTTACAAGTCAGTGAGTGACAAAATTAAGAAATTTTGACTAGTTATAATTCTAGTACTGGTTCTAATTGATTAAATTTTTAAATATAGGTACTGTGCTTATACAATGTTTGCTTGGTTACTGAAAATTCAGGCTTCTAGTTTTATACACAACGAAGTATAGGGCAGTCGAAAATGGCCGAACTGTTTCGAGAAAAGAATGTTACGGCCGTGCCACTTTTTTTGTCTGCCTCGGTGTGGGGCACTGTTGTGCCCTCTAATAACACTTTGAAAAACTTTGGTTACTTTGACGAAACCCTCTCATGTACTTAGATTTGCTATGACATGCTCGATCATGGAGCATGCTTGCGTAGAAGTCGCCAATACCACAAAATAGATAGGTACAGAAGTCAATCTACATACAAAGCGCGCTCTCACAACGCACACATAGACACCGCTCACGGACACGATTTCTCGGAGCGCCTTGGCCCGCTCGTCGAACAGTTCCGGCTCAAATGCTCATTAGTGTGCGTTCACCGAGCGTAGGTATAAAAAGTGAAGTACATACATGAGATTGTCTTCTGTACTATCTATTTTGTGCCAATACGCTCTTGAGTTAACCCTAAAGTACTGTTACAGTAAGTAATTTGCTGTCTCACAAAACTTAGAGATAGAAATCGTTTTCTATTATGTTTTTACACCAACCCGCACTGGGTCCGCGTGGTGGTTTACGGCCCATTCCCTCTCCTAGAGAGGCGGCCTGAGTCCCAGCAGTGGGGACATTAAAAAGGCTGATGACTTCTTCTTAGCGTGTCGATGGCAAAACTAATTAAATTCCTTGCCTGGCCTTTTTTTATGGTGGGAAAATAATTAATGACATCCCCTGCTCTTGGGCGGAGCGGGAGATAGTGTCAGACTTTTACTCACTAAAAACACACCCCTTTCCTTCGTGCCTTCATACCGGGGCTGAGCTACCTCTCGAAACTAACCCTGGCCCCAGTAGGCTTCGACCCAGCTGGGCCCCTGCTGTTGCTGACAACTCCTTAAGGCGCGCGGGAACAGTGCGCGCCGTTGACGAGTTGGGCTCGGTCCGGACAGTTACCGGACGGTCGGACAGCTAGCTACTCATTGCTCGCCGTCCGCAAGCCCGTGCCTACGGTGGCCGGAAATCGGGATCGGAATCCCGGCGGCGGCGAGAGCGCCGTTGCCTGATGCGTCGGCCTCCTCGTTTTGCTATAAAAGCTCATAGTAAGCCCCCTGGGCGCGTCGGTCTCCATACAATTTATATGGCAACTAGACTTGTAGCGCTACACTAGATCCACGCCACGCGACGTCGTTCTACGTACAAATCAGGCGAGGTCCACGCGTGCGTCGGTCTAATGTAATTCCCGCTTTCGTTCGCGAACATAGGCTTTCATCATCATCATCATCATCTCAGCCAATAGACGTCCACTGTTGGACATAGGCCTCCCCCAAGTGTCGCCACAATTAACGATCCTGTGTCTTGCATCCTTCGGTTTCCCGCAACCTTTACCAAGTCATAGGTCCACCTTGTAGGAGGAATTCCAACGTTGTGTCTTTAGAACCTTTCGGCCCCGACAGCCATCTGTTCTGCGAGCAATGTGCCCTGCCCATCGCTACCTAAGTTTGGCGATTCCTCTTGCTATGTCGGCAGCCTTAGTTCTCCTGCGGCCAGGGCCCGATCTAGCTATGTAGCCGCTCCGGGAAAAGATAATTTTCGCCGTCCTTTACATACACAAAACCATATAAGTCATGAGTCTTAAGTCTTAAATAGTTCCACAATCCAACCTGAAGTAGGTTGGAAGGTGGCATATATAGATACCGGCACGAATCTTGAGCGCTCGGCGAAAGAGTGAGGAACAATTTGCGCATCGTACACATCGTCGAGCCAATCACTGTAACTACAAAGATGTACTCCCCCAGCTCCCGCGTCTCACTTCATACCACTAAAGAGACCCAATACTTTATTTCTCATTCAAGTCTGCGCGACTGCAAGTTCAAGTCAGCGCTCAAGATCCGTGCCGGTATCTGTAAAATTCTCGACCTGCCAACTTGGGTGTGGAATGTGGATAGCTAATGGATAGGTTGAAAGATGCCGCTTTTCATTTGGTCAAATGCCTGGCTTGTTCACCTTAGATCGAGCCCTGCCTGCAGCTTTAGCTGCAAGTTAGAACATAGTCTATATTAGTGTGTGTGTTTCAGAGTGCGTGTCGTGAGCATGCAGGCGCCGGCCGGAGCGCGCCGCCGCAGCCTGGACGCCGCCAGCGAAGCCAGCTACTGTACGTTACACTTGTATACTTTTACTATATTTACTGTAAATACTACGCACGCTACTTTTACAAGCTTTTAGGCAGTTATTACACTGCCACGCACTCCGCAGCTTAGTGTGTTAGTATCTCCGTTTGTATAGAAAACACGCACAGTCCAACACACCGAAAATGCATTCACGCGCGTTCATGCAGATCACGCGTCGACATGCGCACAAACAGGCGCAAACGCGCGTGGGTGCGGGGCGAGAAGGCGAAGAGTGAAGGTATGGCACACTGAGTCTCGTAGTGCCGTGCGTGATTTTGTATGAAATGAGTGCGTGCCTGCGTGACTTTACAAAACGCACCTACGCGCGTGAATGCGTAAAAAACCCGCACGATGATGCAGATCGGCACTCCCGCAAGTACGCGCGTAGGTGCGTTCACACCCAACATGCGGCGTGATGCGTGGCACTGTGATATTCGCCTTAGTTTCACCTGTCCCGATGTTTGTATGTCTGTAATCAAATCATGCAAATTAAATTTGATCCACTTCCCGGTTATTTATAGAGCTGAAATTTTGCATGCATGTGTAAATGTTATGACATGGAGCTGACCTGATGATGGAACCGGAAGGTGACTATAAGAACTCATATAACCCTATCGTGTTTGACCTATTTGGAATGGTTATGTGTATTAATTATACATATTTAACTAAGACCCAGTAATACAAAACAAAAAAAAATAGTTTTCAAAAAAGTAATTTTCAATCAACATTTGACTTTCCTATTCTTATTTGGAACGCATAGCAGCCATACTCATCTGTTTAAAATAACATTACACATTTAGGAAAACCTTTTATTACTGTCCGTTCAACCGATATTTAGGGTTCCGTAGCCAAATGGCAAAAAACGGAACCCTTATAGATTCGTCATGTCTGTCTGTCTGTCCGTCCGTATGTCACAGCCACTTTTTTCCGAAACTATAAGAGCTATACTGTTGAAACTTAGTAAGTAGATGTATTCTGTGAACCGCATTAAGATTTTCACACAAGGTCTTCAAAAATGATATTGAGGTTTCTAGTAATTTTTTTTTCTAAATTGAATAGTTTGCGTGAGAGACACTGACAAAGACAAAGTGGTAAAATGTGCCCCCCCCCCTCTAACTTCTAAAATAAGAGAATGATAAAACTAAAAAAAATATATAATGTACATTATCATGCAAACCACCAACGAAAATTGGTTTGAACGAAATCTAGTTAGCAGTTTTTTTTTTAATACGTCATAAATTAAAAAAAAACACACTATTACTAAAACATCGATCAAAGTTACAACGAACTACAAGAACTTTTATATTATGTTACTTGCTGGTACGGAACCCTTCATGGGCGAGTCTGACTCGCACTTGGCCGGTTTTTATTACGTTGGTGGCATGACAAATGGCGGCTGCAGTAAATAGTTGGTATTGTAACCACTATTTGCTTTTAATCCCATCCTTATGCCTACGAAATAGAAATTAAAATCGGTTGAACCACAGAACAGATGAAAGAGGTTAGAATGGCCTTGTGGGCGGGGCAAGCATGCCATAAAATATGATCGTGCTCATAATTGGCACAACCAATAACAAATTTGCGATCTAATGCCAGCCATACACCATCCTACCTATCGTCCAATCGGTTTGACGCTACAGGTTTGATCGTGTGTGGGTATGGATCGGTATGACTCATACCAATCCACTCCCACACACGGAACTACAGATTGGATCAGCGTCAAACCGATTGGACGTTAGGTAGGATGGTTTATGGCTGGCATTAGTGTGCATGTTCTGTTAGTTGCGTAATGCGCGTTCGTATATGTTTATTGCCTCTAGTGGAGTTAAAAGATGTGAGACAAGCGGCGACACTCGTTGTAGTACAAATCGGAAAGTATTTCCGTTCTAACCTCTTTCATCTTTTCCAGACAGTAAATAATAGCAAAATTAAAAAAAAAACCCCAACGCATAAAATTTATAAAAAGTAAAAGAACTGGTTAAGATGAATCTAATGAGTTCAAACTCGACGTGTTTACTAGTAGGCATTCCAGGGTTCCATCAGCCACTTCCCAGTTCTAGCTCCAGGTCCTCGTCATCATGAAAAATATTTAGAACTGGTTAAGATGAATCTAATGAGCGCAAACTCAATTTATTTACTAGAAGGCGTTTCAGGGTTCCATCAGCCACTTCCTAGTTCTGGCATCTAGTCCTCGTCATCATGAAAAATGTTTAGAACTGGTTAAGATGAATCTAATGAGCGCAAACTCAATTTATTTACTAGAAGGCGTTTCAGGGTTCCATCAGCTACTTCCCAGTTCTGGCATCTAGTCCTCGTCATCATGAAAAATGTTTAGAACTGGTTAAGACGAATCTAATGAGCCCAAACTCGACAGGTTTATTAATAGGCAATCCAATGTTACGTCTCTTACCTCCAACCTCCATTATCAGACCAGCTCGATAACGCCGGCATGTAGGTACATGAGTATTTCAAACATTAGGTCACATAGGTATATGTGTTAATTAGTAAAGTATATAGCCATTAAGCGTTTAAGATCCCTACCACAGTGAACAAAGGAGCTGCTGACCTTAAACACCTGAACAGATCTTCATGTATAGTATCTAAGAACCATCTCGATAACGTCAGCTTTCAAATGAAACCGCAGCAAAATCGGTCCATTCGCTGAGGCGCTACGATGCCACAAAAAGACACACAGACACCTCAAACTTATAACGCCCCTCTTTTTCGTCGGGGGTTAAAAATGTTCCTGCAAATTTCTAATTTTAACTCGAATAGGGTATAGTCCTGTAAGCTCGAAGCAGTCATGTGGCCAGGGCCCGATCTGCCTATTTAGCCGCTCCGGGCAAAGATAATTTTCGCCGATCTTAACATGCACAAAACCATATAAGTCATGATATTTCCACTATCCAACCTGAAGTAGGTTGGAAGGTGGTACATAAAATCCTCAACCTGCCAAATTGGGTGTGGATGGCTATTGGCAAGGTTGGAAGATAAGAATAACTCAATTTTGCCGCCCCTCATTTTTTGCCGCTCTAGGCAAGTGCCCAGCTTGCCGCCCTTAGATCGGTTCCTGCATGTGCATCTATCTCTGTCTAACTAATGTCCTTTGTTGCAGGCGAGAGAGAGACGTGGGACGACTGGGGCAGCCGCTCCTCGCTCTCGCAGGTCGAAGAGGTTGGTACTGCAGCAGGTCTTTAACCTTTATACCGCTTCAGTCAAGTGTAGACGACAAAGTAAAATGTGTCCAGCACGCCACGGTCGCTACTACACGACAAACTTAAACGCAAAGAAAAACAATAAGAATAATAAGATTTATTATCTAAAAAAAGTATAGTTATCCTTATTTGGTTGTTGTCGAAAAAACGCATTTGCTTATTAAGGTTCTGTAAAGTGGCGACACCCGGGCGTCACTTCCGCACGAATCTGGTGCAGGAACTGTTGGGGTTAATAGGACTCCAAAGAGAAACATCGTTTTATGGATCAATAATAAAGTCTGTTTATTATCCTTTTCTTTAAATTGAAAGGTGTCTTTCGATAATATTACGTCAGACGTGTGCTCCTAAGCAAGGCTAGCGGAATACAGTAACTATAACCATACTAGGCATTTCAGTCAAGTGCTGATAAGGGGATTAGACTAATTAAATACAATATTTTTTGTTTAGAAAGAGAAAGACCAGTTTTGAAGTGGGATGGATTTGTTTTTGTTATACAAGGTGTCGTTTTGAAGCTGCAAAATATTTCAGGAGGTAATTATGTTAGTGATTCTCGACCCGAATCAATAATAAAATAAGTAGGTAATTTTTTTTTTTTTTTATAACCGCGCTTTTTTTCACACACACAAACACGGAACAATAAAGGGCGTTTTCACACACACTAACTCGCAACGATAGTTTCATAAATAATGTATCATCCAATCATCATCCCGCACGCCACACCCTAGCCACGCCCCCGCGGCCATCGATCAATCGATTTAGTTTAGTGTAATAAAAAAATTAAATAACAAGTATTACTGATTATTGACCAGGTTTCGTATTTTTACATGATTATTTATGAGTTTTATTACAACCTCCTGAAATATTGTGCAGTTTTAAAACTGCACCTTGTATTCCAACAGAAACCTCCCGAATTTACCATGTCTGGTGAGAACCAGCGTCATGCGGAAGGTGAGGACGCCGTGAGGTCTTCACAGCCACGCCTCAAAGAGGGGACTTACTACCATAATTGTGGCGTGCCCAACTAAAAATAATATTGTATATACAGATATAGGTGAAGTTACTGTTGACTGGATCATTCTAATTGCAGAGTTTAATTGTCGCACGTGGCGTACAGGCATTAATCAGTAATTAGTTCTCTCTGCCTCACTATACAGGATGTTGTGAGACGTACTTCATTACAAAACTACGCTACGCACGCCTGATTAGTGTTGGGGTCAATAGGACACCTAAGAGTTT
Source organism: Mythimna ferrago (assembly GCA_910589285.2). Taxonomy (NCBI): domain Eukaryota; kingdom Metazoa; phylum Arthropoda; class Insecta; order Lepidoptera; family Noctuidae; genus Mythimna; species Mythimna ferrago. The sequence continues at coordinate 13,948,393 of OU342700.1, forward strand.
CAAGGATTTCAATAGTAACTGTTTATTATCCTTTTCTTTATACAGAACTATTTGTTAAACACCGGCAACCTCTCAGGACTGTATTACTAACATCATAAACAACAACTTTTGCTCTATGACTTAAAAAAAATATCATATTTTACTTACGAAGTCTATGCTGGCGTATCAATTTTCTAGTGTGATGAGTACACGAAACTGGTACAAATGCTTGCTAGGTACGTGTGATGACATTGCTTCGGAAGCCTGAACAGTGTGCAGGAGGCGTAGGTAGGTACAGCAAAATACAGAATTGAAATGTGTTAGATACAACAACGAAATGTTGAAGGCTTGTTTTTGGTAAATGTTTTGTAAAAAGTCATAGAACAAGTGTTGTTACAACAATAGCCAGTACAGTATCTGGTTTTTCGTTCGCCTTGAACATGTGGTCGAAATTAAATGGACACAACACTCGTACCCGCCTAGGCGGCAGTACGCGTATCTGTGCATTATTCCGGTTAGCTGCGCCCGGATAGAACCCCCGTTACCTTTAAATCCATTTTCTTTGCGAAATATTGATTGATTTACATTTGCTATGTATACCACCAATTTTTATGTGTAAAAATGTTTCTAAAGATCGAAGCCTCGAATCGATCGAAGTTTCGAAGAATAGGGAAAAGTTGCGAAATAGATGAATTTTTTTTTGACTAAAGATTTAATAATAAACATATATTTGGCCATTACAGAGGAGTAGGCTTCAGAAAGTCACTGTTTTATGGCATTTTTCGGGCGCTTGGGCCGATTCTTCAAGTTATGGTCCTGTTTTTGGCGCAAACGTATGACATACAAATTACAATGTTAATTTTTATTTTTTACGCTATGTATTGCATAGCTTCTATCGCGGGCCTTGAGCGTGGAGACCGAATCCAGAAATTCCGTAACGAAAATAACCTAACACCCCCCACTCATTTGTTTTTTGAGCGTGGTGACCGATAAGAAAACAAATGAGTGAACAATCAATCAAAATTCATTTCAATGTGTGAAAGTGTAACTTCAATTAATATCAAAGAAAAAAAACAAAGGAAAAAAAATACTGCATAAATAAAATAGGTAAATAAATAATTATAATTGCATAAATTGATAAAAATGCTATGCAAAGAGTGTCCATGGAGTTTCTTGCACGTTCTTCTCCATAGAGACCTACTCTTTGGAACGTGCAATTTAGCTTCACTTTTCTTGGACTGACCGACATTTGACTATTCAAAAGTGCCTGTAAATGGTCTATTTGAAATAAATGTTTTGATTTGATTTGATTTGATTTGATTTGCAATAGCTTTACCGCGGCAGTCCCCGAGTGCCACACGTCTTTTGTTTTGTGTTTGTCTTAAGTTTTTGTTGTCTACAATGTTTTGTGCCAAAATAAATACTTTTCTTTCTTTCTTTCTATGTCGGCGACAGCTAGTAAAAAATAAAAATAATAAGTTGACCTATTTACAACTACTTGTAAAGTCCTGAGTGCAGTGGCTTGCAGACAGGAAGTTATTTTTTACCGCCGTTAACGGTCGCATTCGGCGGCGGCGCTATTCGTGGCGTGTTTCCGCGCCGGTGTTGCGACACTGCGGGGCGACGCGCGCCAATTAATGCAAGACAAATTAAACTTTATTTTTGAACGAAGATTTTTAAGTTTATCTCCACTAATCCTAACTAATATTATAAATGTGAAAGTGTGGATGCTTGGATGTTTGGATGTTTGTTACTTAATCACGCAAAAAAGGATTTGAATGAAATTTGGCATGCATTTAGCCTATGTCAAAGGCTAGGAAAAGGACATAGGCTACCTTTTATCCCGATTCCTTAAGTACCTAATGCCACGCGGGCGAAGCCGCGCGGGCAAAAGCTCGTATTATAATAAAGAGGTAAAGTTTGTTTTTTATTTTTTTTTGTACTGGTCCGATTGCTAAATTTTTTTCACCGATAGAAAGCTGCTTTATTCCTGAGTGACACAGGCTATATTTTATGTACCTACGCGGGCGAAGCTGCAGGTAAAAGCTAGTATTCAATACTCGCGCGACGCTTTCATTTTAGTTTTTTAGGATTCCGTATCTCAAAAGGAAAAAACGGAACCCTTATAAAATCGTAGGGGCCCAGCAGGGTCGACGCCTGCTGAGGCCAAGGGTCTGCTTCTGAAGGGAAGCCTCGGCCGTGGCATGAAAGCCAACGAAGGAATGGGGTGGGTTTTACAGTCAGTAAAAGTCTGACACTATCTCCCGCTCCGCCCAAGGGCGGGGGATGTAATTGGATGATTTTTACCCAAAAGAAAAAAATATATAAAAAAACTTAGTTGTCCGTCTGTCTGTCTCTTTGTCAAGACCTTTTATCATCTTCCGGTTGACCCTTTGTGATCCGCATTTGGTTAAGTCCAATCTGCAAAGCCTCGAACACGGGCGTAGAGTAGACAGCCTATCGGTATTTTACAGGATGCATTTTGGAGAGTGTGTGCGGGCATTGCATGACTCGATTCCACCGTCTTGTTTCTGTCATCGGACAACCAGACGTACGGAGAGTATCCTACCCCTACGTTGTTGAAACTTCTACGGTTCGGACTAAGCGTTTCGCCTCGTCGTTACACCGCGTACATCGCAGACTGGAACAATTTGCCTGCCGGTCTTCCCGTCCGATTATAATTTAGGTGTCTGCAAGGCTAGAGTGAATAGGCTCTTAATAAACTACTGCGCCTCACCGTCAGAGATTGCATCACTGCTTACCATCAAGTCGGATCGCAGTCAAGCACTAGTTACCTATAACAATTACAAAAAAGGTCGTACAAGAACTTGATTCCGTCACCTTTCTACCATCAGACAACTTCAAGTTTTATGTAATTGATTTCATCACCATTGCTCTCAAAACGGTGAAGGAAACCATCGTGAGGAAACCGGCATGACCTAGAACCAATAATTCGAAGACATGTGACATCCACCAACCCGCACTGGGCCCGCGTGGTTGGATTACCCATTCCCTCTCATAGAGAGGAGGCGTAAGTCCCAACAGTGGGAACATTATAAGGCCGGCTTTGCTATGTCGATAGCCTTGTTTCTGATACGGATATCTTTTTTCTTTTGACTGGCCTGTTGGTCTAGTGGTTAGTGACCCTAACTGCTATGTCGGAGGTCGTGGGTTCGATTCCCACCCAGGACAAATGTTTGTGTGGTGAGCATAATCATTTGTTCTGTGTCTGGGTGTAATTTATGTACAATATGTATGTATTTAGAAATATACAAGGTGCAGTTTTAAAGGTGCAAAAAAATTCAGGAGGTAATTATGTTAGTGATTCTCGACCCGAATCAATAATAAAATGAGTAGGTATTTTTTTTCTTATATATGGAAATCGGTATGTGTGAACTACCTTTTTTATAAACTCTGCTAGTCTGATACCTCCCTTATAACCGCGCTTTCACACACACAAACGCACCATTATTTAAACCGCGCTTTCACACACATACACGCAACGTAAAGCACCAATAATCTCCCGCACGACACACCCTAGCCACGCCCCCGCGCCATCGATCAATCGATCATGTCTAGTGTAACTGACGTCGCCGACGTGTGCATACACGCGCTTGCAATATTCGCCCACAGCGCCTTCGGTTAACGGTTGCGGTATCTAGTGATGAAAGATGACAGACCAATACTCCAATGTAGAGTTGGTGGAGATAGTCCGCTTGTATGCTATCAGTGGAAACATCGTAACGTCCATCTCAAAGGGTAATACTGGCTGCTACGCAAAGACTCCGCGAGTTTCGACGATTCGGCGTTCCCCGGCTTGCTGACGGTCGCGGCAACGAAGGCCTGCTTGTCGCCTTGCAGGAAAATATCCTGGAATACTTCAAGCGAGAGCCACGGGCCAGCACGCGGGATGCTGGTCTACGGTTTGGTTTCCTCACTACGGTCGGCAAGTACGTTACGTAAAAAGGTGATCACTAGTGATTAGTGCTTTCGACACTTTAAAACGAATGTGTTTGTGCTACGAAATTAAAAGAAAATCAGCAACGTCGTGCTAGACTGCTGTCTGTTTGAACAACACCTCCAGGTAACATAAGTACCTGCTTAGGTATTTATTTTATTTTATTAGTAAGTACATAAAAAGTCATTTGTAAATACGTTGTTAGCCGAATCAATTTGATTAGTGTAAATAAATTGATTTAAAAATTTTAACTACGGTAAAAATACCTACCTAACAGGCAAGATAAATCACTTAAAAACCTACCTATCTACGTAAATAGCACAAATTATCTTGAAGTGTTTTTTGTCGGTCCTGAGCCCATTAAAAAGTACGAAGGGAAATTTCACATCCACCAATTTAATCTACAAATAAAAACGAAATTATTACGGAAAACTGACCTTGAGAATGACACTGCGTCTGGTAGGTACGTTCATGTACCACTGCGTATCTAAATCTCGAGCGCGCGCGCTCTATGATACCTATGGACGGAGGCACGGACGCCTCATAAGGTTTATTGATCTCGGCCTAACATTTTATTCATCAGCTGATACGTAAGTACCTATCGACGCGACGTCAACGTGACTTTTAAAAGATTTTCACATTGTGATGATGCTTAAAAGCGAGTAATTAAATAGCGAAATTTAAGACATTAATGTACATTATGATCATCGAATTCGATCTACATCTAAGGTTAAATTATTCATTTCGTAAAATAAGTGGGCGGAGCCTCGTACAGGTTGATGCACTCACACACACAGTGACACGGCGTGCGATAAATCGCAACGGGTGATTCTGTATTTTTTTAAGAAGTTTATTTAGAGAGTTATTCTGAAAAACGGTTAAAATTAAAAAAATAAAATAACAAGTTTTACTGATTATTGACCAGGTATCGTATTTTTATATGATTATTTATGAGTTTTATTACAACCTCCTGAAATATTGTGCAGTTTTAAAACTGCACCTTGTATAAGTATGTTTATCAGTTGTCTAGTACCCATAACACAAGCTCTACTTAGCTTGGGACTAGACGGCGTTGTGAGATAGTTGTGGAATTATTATTATCTTCATAGTTTGCCGCAAGCGACTGTAAGGCCTAAAACACACACAAGCGACGTAAGGCGAAGGCACGGGGCAGGCGCAGCGCAGGCGTGGGACAGATACGGCGCAGACGCGATTTGAATTATATCAGAAGAGGCGTGGAACAGGCAAGAAACGTTCAGATGCGGCATTTTATAGGCTGACTTTGGTGCGATAAGATGTCTTCGTCTTCAGAAGACGAAGATGCGCTTGCTTTGCTGCAATTAAAATCAGCTGCTGTTGCTATTTTATTAAAATCAATATCATCACGCATTTTTGGGTTGGTAAATACTGAGCATACCGTATCACAAGCGACGTGCTCCTTGCGTGACTCACGAGAACCGACTGCTAGCGACTAGCGACGCGGCGCAGGCAACGAAACGGCGTGTCTGCGCCGCGTCGCTTCAGTATAATTCAAAAACGTCGCCTGCATACATTTTGTATGAAATCGTTTTGAAGCGGCGCACGCCTGCGCCACGCCTGTTCCAGGCCTGCTGCCTTACGTCGCTTGTGTATGTTTTAGGCCTTAAGCTAGCAACCGGCAACAATCACTTTCGTATCATAATATATCGACGTAACCCGAAGAATCGCCAAACTTAAGGCCAGGTTCTACTCATTTTTAACTTTTTTTAAACTCTGGAAATCCACAAATATAAAAGAGTGACCATGAAAAATTATTTTATTAAAATTGACTGTATGACTAACCGCCGGGAAAAATCAAAATATGTTAAAAATTAGCTGGCTCGATAAAAAAAATCGCGAATCTGACCCTAACTTACGATTTCAAACGTGACAATTTACGGTTTCAACCATATCGAATTTTGTGACACGTCACGCAGCCTATGTTCATCGGACAATTAAGACGGCTAGCGGTTCTAGCGAAACCTACCTCATATGTCGAGTACCGATAAGTAGATTAGGAGCTATGAACAGATGAACATACTCACATACATACATAGCCTGTCTAAATCATAACCCTCTTTTGGCTTTGCCGTAGTCGGGTAAAAATATACAGAAAATACAGATACTATAAACACGTATATTGTTGTTATGATAAACCAACAAACTTGGCGATATGGTCTCGTCAATATTCGTATAGTACAGAAGTAGTCATCAATAAGTCACGAGACAGATACTTGTATATGTGCCTTGTCGTGTCGTAGCCCGTGGGCGGAGCGAGGCGCCGAACACTAGCGAGGCGACGTGCCGCGAGTACCGCTAGCTTCTAGTTTATGTTACGGACAAATATACAACAGTGCCAGCCACTGCGCGTGTCGTAGTGGCTTTTTAGGGTTCCCTACCTTACAAGGAAAAAATGGAACCCTTGTAGGATCATTGTTGTTCGTCTCGTCCGTCTGTCTGTTAAGACAGTTTATCTCGGGAACGTGTGGAGGTAGGTATCGAGTTGAAATTAAAACCATATATTCAAGTCTGCGGTCTCTTGAACCCAGAATCCTGAAATTGGGCACAAAGCAAGGTCTTATAGCACAGTTAGGTATAGGAATAAATCTGAAAAATGTAAATTTATTGTTACGTTACAAAAAAAAATGTTTTTGCTGTTTGGAAAAAACTTCGAGACTTCAATCGGGAAATGAACTCTTTACATAGGTAAGTTTGTAACTAGTTTTTATAAAAAGAAATATAATCAACTTCAAAAACACTAATAATTGTAATTTTATTATTAATTGTTGTTACGTACAACAACAGTAAATTAATTATAATATTGGTAGTCTTAAAAGTTTCCGACCTCGCTGTAAAGATAGCAACATTCGTCTATAAAAACTAGTAAATGTAATCGTGCTTCTTTTGACTGCTACTCGCCAAATTTTCAGCCATTTTGGATGCGTAATTGTTACTTGACAGTCATTTGAGTGAGTCGATGTGAGATGCAGAAAAAGAAAATAAGACAACGCGCCGTCTCACACCTCAGCGGTAGTGAAACGACACAACCCCATCGAGTTTGGGCTCGAGTGCTTCGTCTTGACGAGTACCTACTTTGGTGCTAGATGGTAAGGTAACCAGGGTCTGATGATGGAGCTGGGCAATCGAAATAAAAATCTAATTTAATTACTTGAGGTCACAATCTAGGTCATCAAGGTCCCTTAAGTACAGACTGAATAATAACCGACTTGGTATTACATGGGTCTCACAACTTCTTACGGTAGAAGAACTGAGTTGCAAGCCTTGGTTTTTTTATTAGTTTTATTTTTAATAGCATCTCATTACTTTTTTAGATTCTTTTATATTATAAATACACAGGAACACTGATTCATTCACTGTAAATGTAACTTTGTAATCCAATACATTTAAATGGGATTACAAAGTTACTTACGCAGTTGGTGTATCTAGAAATTTTAGAAAACTGTACCGAAATTGCAAAATGTTTTCGTTTTCCATTGATTTATACACTAAACACTAATTGTATTCAATATTTGAAGCTTCTATGTCTGCTTGAAGTGCCTTAGAGTTTTGACGATCGGTTAGTTCAGTGAGTGACAAAATTAAGCAACTGACCAGTTATAATTCTTAAACTACTGGTTCAAATTGAACGATACTTTAAATATATTTTGCCTGCTTGGTTACTGAAAATTCAGGCTTCTAGTTTTATACACAACAAATTTATAGGGGCGAAAATGGCCTGAACTGTTTCGAGAAAAGGATGTTACTGCCGTGCCACATTTTTGCTTGCCTTGGTGGAGGCACTGCCATGCCCCCTAATTTTCATTGAAAACCTTTTTTTAACTCAGTACGCAGGAGTTACACGTCTTGATTCCACTATCACCTTTCTATTATCAGACGACACGACTTACGGCGAATATCCACCCTTACGTTGTTAACACCTCTACGGTCCGCACTAAGCGTTTCGCCTCGTCGTTTATACCGCGTACATCGAAGGAAAATTTGGTCTTCCGGTCCCATTATAATGTAGGTGTCTTCAAGGCTAGTGTGAATAGGACTCTTGATAAACTAGTGCGCCTTACCATAAACGATTGCATCACTGTGCACCATCAGGTGGGATCACGCAGTCAAGCACTAGTTTATATAAAAAAGGTATTTGACCTTAAACGAAAGAAGACCCAATTATATCAAAATATAGGCAAAAGTTTTCTAATGCAGATAATGTAATTGCATCTTTTTAAGTGACTTTGATCTTACCTATCACTATGTAATTGCATCTTTTTAGGTGACTTTTTGATTCTTATCCTCGTTCTCAACACATCCATGAGATGAAGAGGTTTATTAATAGCCGGAAACTACGATTTGGTTGAATAAAATACTTTATTTTTTAATATTATATTTGCGTTCTTTTGAAAAAGCTTTTTCTCAAAGAGAGCTATTCACTTACGAAATTCTTACGAAACTCGTTCGAGTTTGTGAACCATAGTAGTGCCGCATAAAACCAATGACATTTATTATAATGTTGCCAAAGGCTTAACGTTTGACCTGTTTTTGGGGAAAACTTATTTTATTACCTCGTTTTTTGCTACATAGTCATTCATTTTGTAAACATTTTTTTTATTGTGTAGTTACTTGTTTTGATCACAGTGTAGTTAATTTAACTTACTTAAATTATAAAGTAATATCTTTTAAACTCCAGAAGTAAAATACAATTTTACAGCATATAAAAGCTAATTAATTTTAGCGTTTCAACTGCAAATAATCCGTCTACCTTGTTTCATATCAATTCTCATTTCCCAAACGAAAACAAAGAGTGGTAAATAAAGTTCAGTCGATGGCAACCCCAGTTTAAATGCGCCATTCCGCGGCGCTCTACGTCACTCGGCGGCCGCTCGCCGCTCGTGTTTTACGTCATCAAAATAAACTCGCAGATAACGTTTACAACAAAAATATACACAAAATAAAACATTGTTAGACTTTAATTACTAGAATAAAACTCAGTGATCGATATAAGTGTTCAGTGAAGTGATAGAACTGGTTTTAGTGTGTTTCGCAATAAAGTGTTTCTTTTTAAGGTATATTGTGAAGTTGTGTCTGTTTAGACAGTGTGGTGTTGTGCTTATGCCCACGTTGCCCACGCGGCCAGCGCTGGGCAGTGCTGGGCGGTGGGCGACAGCCGACCGGTGGCTACAAAATCTGGGTAACTTGAGTGCAACGGAGATGACCTACATCCAATAGACGGTAATGCATCGTGACGTCAGCGGGTTTCGGCGTTCGATTTTATGAATTATTGCAAATGGTTTAGGCGCGGATTTTTTTTTTTGTTAGGTTTTTGGCGATGAGGTTTGCTAAGAATGTTGCTAAAAGCACTAAATATTTTTTTGAAGGCTGTGTTTTTTTGTTTATGAATTTTAATACAATTTTCAGGAATTAAAAATATTAGAAGCTTCGTTCTGAGTCAAGTACTTACTTACTCTGTGTGAGTTTTAAGAGATTTGCTGCATTTTCGTAAAGGTAGATTTATGCTTACATCAGTACTGTTTACCTGTAGTCAACTTTCACTCAAAATACTGTGTGTTGTTTATAACACAGGTGATTCTTTAGTGTGACTTTAGTTTCCTTATTTATTTATTATTTATTTATTAAATCTTTATACACAAAAAACTGTACAAAGGCGGACTTAATGCCTTAGGCATTATCTGCCAGTCGACCTACATACATAACACTGTACAAAGTTGGACTTAAGTAATGCTTTGGTCATTTTCTACCAGTCGACTTTAGGGTGGTGCAGAAACATTACATGACAGGTGCTACTTCATGGCAAACAAACTAATAGGAAACTAATAAATATATACTTATATACCTACAAATTACCAATATTAATAAGTATTAGAAACAAATCCAACAAATCAATGCTGAGATGATTCCACCACGTAGGTGACATGACACTGGCTAACAATCAGCCCAATTGCCATAACAATACTTCTTTCGAATGTGTCCACTATATTAACCTTTCAAATACTATAATAAGAGACCGAATAGAAAGGCAGTGAGAGAGCGAACACCGGCATTCGCTGGGGTTTAATGAATTTAAGGAGACCTGACTGTACGCCATCCTAATTTGTTTAAAAAATTTTTTCTTCATAGTAATAGAAGGCTATCTATATAAAAGATTGCATGTAGTAGCAGAGATCAGAATGTTGAGATGGATGTGTGGTGTGATGAGAAAAGATAAAGTAAGAAATGAGTATATTAGAGGAAGTTTGAAAGTGCCGCCAGTGACTGAAAAGTTGAAGGGGAATCATTTGTGTATTTGTATGGTCATGTAAAGAGGAGGGATGAAACGCAAGTTACTAAAAGAATTATGAGTATACATGTGGATGGAGAGGAAGAGGGAGGCCGAACAAAAGATGGATGGATTGTGTGAGGAGTGATGTGAAAGATAAGGGAGTTACTGATAGTGTGACGGTGACAGGACAGAATGGAAGAATAAACATGTTTCGAAACACCCCAACCACAAGAGACAACCCAAGTAACATGGAATAAGGGCAGGAAGATGATGATGATGAGTAAAAGAAGACTATCGACAGTGAAATATTTGAACAAATTCTTTCCAAACATTAAAAGCAACCAAGACTCAGTAATGGTGAGGTCATACATGTTAAATATAAATGACTGCGGTGACCGCCACTCACCATGGTAAAAGATTAAGTTCTCGCAATCCCTTGCAGTCTGTGTACCGTGCTGGATTAGCCATATAGAAAGAGTAGGAAATGTTACGGGCCCCACGCATTGAGGGGCCCCTGTAGTAATAAGAAACAAGTAACCAAGATATTTGTAACTAGCTTTTGCCTGCGGCTTTGCCTGCATACATAAAATATGTATAGCATTTCAAAGCTAATATTTTAAAGAGGTAAAGTTTATAAGTTTCTTTTTTTGTTTGTAGGAGGTAATCTCCGAAAGTACTGGTCCGATTGCTAAAATTATTTCACCGATAGCAAGCTGCTGTATTCCTGAGTGACATACTGGTATTTTTTATTGATGCGGTTTTTTTTTTAATTTTTGTGAGTATCTGGTCGTGGACGTGTGCGACTCTAGCGGAATAAACGCGAGAGTGTTCGTGGGATAATATATGTGATGTAGGTGGTGACAGGGTTGATCCGGCTGTCTGTATATCTACTTGTCTGTTAGGGACCATCTCCACGAGCGAGAGACTCGCCACGATTCCGTGCTTATATCGTCGGGTGGTCTCCACGAATGAGCGACTATTCCGCCAGCGTATCGTCGCGACTCGTAACGGAATCGCCGCGTGTCTGCTACGACTCGTAGCGGAATCGCCGCGTGTCTGCTACGACTCGTTACGGAATCGCCGCGTGTCTGCTACGACTCGTTACGGAATCGCCGCGTGTCTGCTACGACTCGTAACGGAATCGCCGCGTGTCTGCTACGACTCGTTACGGAATCGCCGCGTGTCTGCTACGACTCGTAACGGAATCGCCGCGTGTCTGCTACGACTCGTAACGGAATCGCCGCGTGTCTGCTACGACTCGTTACGGAATCGCCGCGTGTCTGCTACGACTCGTAACGGAATCGCCGCGTGTCTGCTACGACTCGTAACGGAATCGCCGCGTGTCTGCTACGACTCGTTACGGAATCGCCGCGTGTCTGCTACGACTCGTAACGGAATCGCCGCGTGTCTGCTACGACTCGTAACGGAATCGCCGCGTGTCTGCTACGACTCGTAACGGAATCGCCGCGTGTCTGCTACGACTCGTTACGGAATCGCCGCGTGTCTGCTACGACTCGTAACGGAATCGCCGCGTGTCTGCTACGACTCGTAACGGAATCGCCGCGTGTCTGCTACGACTCGTAACGGAATCGCCGCGTGTCTGCTACGACTCGTTACGGAATCGCCGCGTGTCTGCTACGACTCGTTACGGAATCGCCGCGTTCCCGCGACGGCGTTGCAAGGCGTTGCAATACGTTACTTGGCAGACAGGCAACGCAGAAATTCGTGTGTCTGACAGCGCACTGCCAGTAGCAACAGGCGCGCGGCGATACGACGACGCTTCACTCGCGCACAGCCACTCGTCGCACCGTCGCTATACTATCGCCGTGTGGAGACACGAGTGTGTATAAAAATACGTGGCACGACGATAATATCGCCGCGATTCTCTCGCTCGTGGAGATGGTCCCTTAAAGTAATCCTATCAGGCTGGCTAGCTACGTGCACACTCGGGGTGGATCTAATACAATAATCTCGGTATTAAGTATCAAGTGATATTGATTTCTACCGCCAGACCGCAGCTATGTCGTTACTTTGATCCACAGTATAAGCAGCTTTTTTACAAACTCAAAATTATTTATTTGACATTGCCATACATGGTTGCCGAGAAGTAACGGCCCCGACTTAAGAGTAGTAGGTCGCGGGTTCAAACCCAGCCAGGCGCATTTCTTCACCATTGCTCTCAAAACGGTGAAGGAAAACATCGTGAGGAAACCGGCATGTCCTAAAACCAAAAATTCGAAGACATGTTACATCCACCAACCCGCACAGTACCTGCGTGGTGTATTACGGCCCATTTCCTCTCCTAGAGAGGAGGCCTGGGTCAACATTGAGACAGTGAGAACATTATAAGGCTATGCTATACTATGCTATGGTCTACACAGACGACATTACGTTTACCTGGGACAGACAATCCAGTTGAGTAGGTCTACCTTTGAGAAAAAGTTCAATCGTCGAATCCGACTCGGCTGGACAGCGTTCGGTAAGCCACGCGGTATCTTCTCGTCCAACATACCACAGCGTCTCAAGACGAAAGTCTGTGACCCGTGCGTGTCGCCAGTAATGACATATGGCTCCGAAACGCTCACAATGGGCCTCATTGCAGTCACTCAAAGGGCAACAGAAAGGGCTAACTTTGATGACATAGATTAGAACTGAGGAAGACATACGCATACTTTCATTTATTTATTTATTGACTTCATGTACAGTAGTGGTACATAGGCGGGCATTCTCTACCAGTCAACCTTTGGGTTAACACAACACTGTGGTAGGTGTGCACAATAAACAAATAACAGACACTTTAAACGGAAAAATATAAGTTAATTATAATAATAAAATGCATATACCTATATACTAAAATAATAAAGTAATAAATACTATGAAAAATATCAACCTTTGGGTTAACACAACACTGTGGTAGGTGTGCACAATAAACAAATAACAGACACTTTAAACGGAAAAATATAAGTTAATTATAATAATAAAATGCATATACCTATATACTAAAATAATAAAGTAATAAATACTATGAAAAATATCAAATCATTAAGAGAACTTAATAACAATTCTGACGAAGACCGAACTAAGGTTGAGAGGACTTCAAGTAGTACCGAATTTTACGTTTGAAGGACAATTTACTTTCGGCTTTTTTGATGTTTTCAGCTTGTTTGGGGACTTTTCAATTAAGTTTTTTTTTTATTAAATCATATTAGCTAGTGCTTGACTGCGATCCCACTTGATCTCACCAGCACAGATACAATCTTCGACGGTGTGGCGCAAGTTTTCCTAAGTGAATAAGTAATAGGTCTGTCTATTATTGGGCCACCTCCCAATATGTCTGCGTAACTGTGTTGTATGCTCGTCACTTGATTGAGTAGCGGGCGCCATTGAAGTGCTCCTTACTTGTAATGCTATTGTCCGCCACAACACAGAGGTCGCAGTAAGCTGCAACGTTTCAAATATGTCGGCACTACTTAACAATACTGTTAAGGTAGCCATACACGTTAGAATGTAACTAACTAAAAACACACTCCTGTTCTTTCTTTGCCATGGTTCCAGGGCCCCGGGGATCTCTTTCGCATCATCCATAGCCCTAATAAGCTCGGTGAACGGTTGCTGATATCTCCTTGGAGTTCGCGTGGAACAGTATGCGTCGTCGACGACTTGGGATCGGTCCGGACGGTTACCGGACGGTAGGACGTAAGTCTGCGTCTATGGTGCAGCGGTAGCCGGAAAGCGGGACTGAGATCCCGGCGGCTGGAGCGTTTGTAATGGGATTGTAGTTTTAAACTTTAAAGTTTTATATGTGCAAGGACTGCTGCCTCCAGATCCCATGTTGGCAGGCCAGCAAGGAGGCTCGCCGCTTCGTATTGCCGTGACCCTCTGGCATGCGTTCAGCTGGCCTTCGGTAGCTGACGCAGCGACGCGACGGCGCCCACACTGTCGCCCCATAAAGGGCCAGTGCATGTCGGTGGTGACAAGCCCAGGATAAATAGGTACAACACAGGATATGTTTATAGGAAACAGGATAGGTTTTCTTAGTTACTTATATAAGTAACTAGCGGCCTGTCCCGGCTTCGCTCGGGCAATAAATATAGCCTATGTTAGTCAGGGTGATTGTAGCTTTCCAATGGTGAAAGAATTTTTGGAATCGGCACAAAAGTTTATTTTTGAGTTTATTCATTACAGACATACACACACACACAAAAATACAAATTTTCCCTCTTTACAATATTAGTGTAGAGTACCAAAACCGAAGCCTCGTCAACACTCGACGTATTTGAGCAGTCGCTTCATATTAAACACTTCACTACACATCAGTGATGTCATGCGAACTAAACTTAGCACACTGTTAGGTAATCTAAGATCTATGACTCTGTGGTCGCTCTGTTTCTTTGCTTTCAAACGAATACATTGTGCGCTAAACTGATATGCCTGCTTTGAAAACTACTCTGAAAACACTATTGGAATAAATGATATTTATTTTGCAAATAGTTTAAAAAATAAAACACTTTTACACGTATTTTTTTTTTACAATTGCATTGCAAACAGAATGGATCGCAAAACTTTGTCGTAATGAGCGAACGTTGCACGTTGTATCAATTCTCATTTTATTTCCGTACCGACTTATTCGTAAGGAGTTTCTTTTAACTGCCGGAAATACACACATTCTGCTTTTCTGTCGCAGGTAGAGATAAAAGCTATTATTTTAGGATCCCTACAAGTTTGCCAAAACAAATAGTTTCCGAAAACAATAACCGTGGTCCTCACAGAACAAACCTCTGCGTCCTCCCTTCATGCATGTTTAACTCGTCCGCGCAAGTACTGCGTACTACGCACCTGACCTTTGGGAAGGACATCGCCAATTAGGTTATGTCCTCCTAGCGCGCCTCCCTCACTACCTCAACCCCGCAGCCTCCCACCCGCGCCACTAGCGCTAAACATAATATTAGCCATCCTTTCATGTGTAGTCTTTTTCTTATCATATTTCATCGTCGACTGCTTCAAGGGATGGGAAACCACAACACCTGTTGGTAGAGATGTAAAAGGGCTAAATTCGTTTTTAAGAGGGTAGACGGCGATTTAGTCGTGGGCGCCAATAACAGTGTAGTACTGCGGTCATATTCAGACTAAGCTTGTGAAACTTGGCTCGTTTCAACATGTTTTAAACTTTTAACAGAAAAGCTGACTTCATTGCGCATTTATATGCAGCATTGCGTTATGGATATGATAATTCGGCTACAGATATGGATATTTTTTTCTTTTATTATGTATAGGCTCGTGTTTGACCACCATCTCACCTGATGGTAATCGATAATGTGGCCTGTGATGGAACACGCTTGCCTAAAAGTAACCTATTCACTCTTGGGTTATACCTAGGTTCACACCTGGGTTATAGCTATGAGGAAACAGACTAACAGGGAATTCCATTCCGGAGCTGTACGCATAATGAATGTGTCCGGATACGGTTTATGGATGTATGGAATTATCTCGGATTATCCGCTAGGTTCTGATACAGATATTAGAATTTTGCAAACAGCGAAATTTAACTTATAATTTCTAGTCCAAACAAACAGTATTTTTTTAAGCTGACTCCGCCTTCATCTTAAACTTTTATATCAGTTCATGAAGGTATTTAATATCCCTGAATGCAGCGTTTGATAATAATAATTGAATGATACATAAACCTAGTCGACTTAATTTTTTTTTGTCGATGCACCGGTGTCTGAAGTTTTACGCGTATGATCACAACAAGGACTTGATGCGCAATGTGATATATTATATATCATATTATACACTTAACACAATTAAACAATCAAACTCAGATCATATAATGAATCAGCTGCTCGTCTAACTGCAGCGTGTCGTCGGCATATCACGTAGTCTACCCTACTTATTCGTCCCCGATGTTTACCGCATCGACCGATAGTGATCTGGTCAAACGCCTGCACTAGCTCGAGTGCACCGTGCGGAACTTGGCAGCTGCTCCGTGTTCCGTGCCCCGGTGTGATCTGTGTCTTGACCTTGACCTGAGTCGTCGCATTGTCACAATGTCGCAGATGCGGCTCTACACGCGATACGTGTCAGCGAGCAGATTTTAAGGCTTATAGTCAGCTCAGAATTCAATGGACAAAACACTCGTACCCGCCTAGGCGGCAATACGAGTGCCTATCTGTGCATTTATTAACTGCGACCAAATAGAATAGAGCGCTACTGACCTTTAAATCCATTTTCTTTGCGAAATATTGATTGATTTACATATGCTATGTCCACTTTAAAGAATATTTATCCAAGATTTGTTATGTGCAAAAATGTTTCTAAAGATCCAAGCCGTTTCGAAGGAGTAGGTAAAAGTTACGAAATTGTTAAATATTTTTTATACAATAAAATTGTGTGTAACTTGATACATCTTATTCGGCTTTGTTTCGTCGCAATCGGTTGACTATATCGAAAGATACATTCATTGACTGTTAGGCAGTACGAAGTTCGCCGGGTCGGCTAGTAATAATATATAAAATTCTTTTGAAACACCAACAAATATAGGTCACTGGGTATCACTATCGATCAATTGTACACCTACTTCGTAGAAACTATATGTTTATAAAGTACCGTTTTCATAATTTACTAGCGCATATATTTTAACTAAGCACGCTAAGCATCGTGAGGAAACCGGCATGTTCCAGAACCAAAAGTTCAAAGACATGTGACATCCACCAACCCGCACTGGGCCCGCGCGGTGGATTACGGCCCATTCCCTCTTCAAGAGAAGAAGCCTGAATCCCAGCAGTGGGAGCATTATGATGGTGACTAAGTATGTTTGTGTAAGCAAGCACGCGAAGCCGTTGATCATTTGTAGATCTTTGACAGTCGTCACGGGTAGTCAGAAACCGCGTTTGACTGCAGCCTTCCCATGGGGTATCATGTTATCCAGTTACTGGGTTGTGTGGGGTGAGACAGGCAGTCGCTTTACGTAAAACTAGCTTCGCCGGCGTAAAGGTAGGGTAATTTTGAAAATTTTTTTGCTAAATTTCACTCTCCTAGTAGTTTCAGCTTTGCGTTGATACGATAGTCAGTCAGTGTCTCCTTTTTATATAAACTGGCTTCTGCCAGCGGTTTCGCTCGCGTAGTAAAGGGCAACAGAAGGACATGGGTGTAGTTTTAGTCAGAAAAACGTCTGGCACTCTTCCGCTACTCCGTAGTATTCTTTAATCTTTGAGTAGAACGGGAGAAGTGATGATTTGCCGTCGCCGCTAGGGCCACGGGAATTTTCAAAAGATAATACATACCTTTGTCCTCGAACGCAAAAGTCAACTGAAGGACACGGTTCGTTTTATTCAGTAAAAGTCTGATACGCCTTCTCATTCCATCTTAGAGCAAGAGTAATCATTGAATGATTTCCAAGCGCTAAAAAATACCTGTTTTAATGTCCAAGATGACATGAAGAGTGGGCGATACTTCAAACAGTTATAAGTAGCGTGTTGCACTGCACTAATACAGCAGAGGTCAGTGTGTGACCTCAGATAGATATAGTTAGTACGTCTGACCTCAAACTGTTATGTTTACACGTTACGAAGCGTTACATCTGTTGGATCATGTAGAAATTCGCAAATAGTCCTTTACAAAGTTACTGTGTAGCTGCAAAATACTCTCAAGTAGTAACCGCCCTGAAAAGTAAAAGAAAAAACACGGGTATGGCTATGGTTGACTTCCGAAAGGGCAGCCCTTGCTCCTGGAACATAAGGGCAAAGAAAGAATAAACAACGTGTAACGTTAAATACGCAAAACCTGAAAGTAATTTGATCAGAATAATGAGCAGAATCAATTGAAAAAAAGGAGTAACCGTTCTATTTCTTGTCGGTTCTTCTCCATAAGAAATTACCAATTTTAACCATGCACTAGCTTCTGAACTTCGAATCTAAGTCATCAATCATCAACATCAACCAACCTGAGTCCGGGAATGTACTCATGCACAAAACAACATAATCAGCCTTATAAACTTCCCACTGCTGGGACTCGGACCTCCTCTCTCGGAGAGGGAATGGGCCGTAATCCACCACGCAGGCCCAGTGCGGGTTGGTGGACAAACACATGTCTTCGAATTATGTTTCTAAGACATGCCGGTATCCTCACGATGTTTTCCTTCACCGTTTTGAGAAGTATTCGTAAGATCTTTTTGTATTTGAAATAACAGTGTTTCAGAAAGAGGTCTCAGCCTTGAGGCATTCTCATCAGCTTTGCCGCCCATCCTTCATCATTAAAAACATCTTTCATATCTCTTAGCGCCTTCACTTTATATTCGCGACCACATTTCCGATCGTCGGATCTTATTTTGAAATCTGAAGAGAATTACGACCAACCAATATGTTTCTTCAAAGCGGCGTGTTCACTTTATCTAGGCGTCGACAGATGGATTACTCTTTATAGCTCGCCATTACGATTAAGAAATTTAGAATGAGTAGGTGTAACTAGAGTCGCTAGGTGTCTGGATAGAGCCGAAATCAATCAGGCTTTTTATCGAGTGTACGACAAAAAAGCCCTCCCCATAGCCCTTTGGGTGACTTTAAGCCTTCTGATTAGGTCCATTGTGACGGGATCCCGTCAATACTCAATAATATTGAATAACAAAGCCAGTCACACAAGACTGGGCCGGAACAACACGCGCGAGGTCGAAGGCGAAGGCGCACAATACACGCGACGCGCCGACTGCTTGCGATTACAGTTGCCATGCTTCCGGGTTTCCTCGGATTTGTCCCAGTTTAAAGGGCGTCCGGAGGGGGGATCTCATTTTTTTTAAATTGATATAAAATTCATTTATTTCATGTGAAAACCCATATTAGAGAACAAAATTGACATACAACATTAAATTAAAATAAAATATGCTTACAAAAAAAAAAATCTCAAATAAAATTACACTCCCAATAATAAATTATTTATTTATTAAAGTAGTAATCTTGTAGCTTTTCTGTGTGTAGGTAGCCCACAAGGTGCAGGTGTACATGGACGTGCAATAAGCCCGGAAAAGTTCTATAAACTAGTCCTTGACTGCGATCCCACCTGATGGCGCACGCTGATGCAATCGTTGCTGGTGAGGCACACTAGTTTATTAAGAGCCTATTCACTCTAGCCTTGAAGACACCTTTATAATGTGGGTATAAAAAAATCTGGCATTTGACTTCTTGCTCTACCCAGAGATTGAGGAGTAATTTGATGATTTCCTATGTAACAAAAAAAGATTGTGAAAGAGGCAATATTTCGTTGAAAATGGTTTGATCTACACCAGGGGTTCCCAAAGTGGGCGATAACGCCCCCTTGTGGGCGCTGGCTGCAGGCCTAAAGGGGGGTGGTAAGAGACTCAGAAAAAAAATGGGGGCGTTGTGTAGAGGCTTCGGGGGGCGATCAAACAAATAAAAAGGCAATGGACACACTTTCGCCTCTTAATAGTTATTATTTGAATAAAAGATACTCTGTCTGAATACTATAAAGTTGCGTTTCAATAATCATTCTCATTAGCAGTTGTAGTCTGTAAGAGAGACTTGAGAAACTTGAGACCTGAGCGCCGTTGTGTACTACCTACTGTGCTCAGATCTCAAGTTAACTCTTGCAGATTATAGTAAAAGTGTCTTTTAGAATGAATGTCCGCTAATATAGCTCACAACAATTAATTAATTTAATTTGAAGTTATAAAGAAAGAAGAAGAAAATTAATAATAATTTAATTTGAAGTTTTTAAGTAGGTGAAAAAATGTGGGCGCTAAAAATTAATTTATTCTCAAAGTGGGCAGTAGACAAAATAAGTTTGGGAACCCCTGTGGCCGTATTATGACATCTTAAAACCATCATGTTTTCTGTGTGAGAAAAGGATAGTGCTATTCGTCCTGTATAGCTCCGTCTCTTTTTCACACCGAAAACATGATGGTTTTAAGAGGTCATAATACGGCCCCTGATCTACACTAATATTATAAAAAGGTAAAGTTTTTTTTTTTTTTTTTTGTTTGTAGGAAGGAGGTAATCTCAGAAAGTACTGGTGCGATTGCTAAAATTTTTTCACCGATAGAAAGCTGCTATATTATATATCCTGAGTGACATAGGCTATATTTTATATACGCGGGCAAAAGCTAAAATAAATAAAAAGTTCATTTATGATAATTTGAACTTCTTCTTTTTTTTATTATACTGAGCATGTTTAAAACAAAAATGACCGTGATAATATTTCTGGGATTTTTTTACCTTTTTTGTCCTGGTTGGCAGATTTAGAGAGGTCACCCTACTAGCGATGCATGTGTGGCAGAAACCTGTTTACGATTCAACACATTGTTCGCACAAGTGCTTTCTATTTGCTAAATAAATCTGTTAATCTTCAAGTCGACGGTGAAAAGGTTATTTGTAGGCAAGCGTGTGCTGTTGAACGCTCACCTAGGTAGCTTTTCCCCACTGCTTTGTTCGCATGCCTTAAGGTCTATAGTCCCTTGAACATCTGGCCGGAGTTAAATGCACATATACTCGTACTGCCGCCTGTGCCCGCATAGAGCCTCGCTGACTTTTAAAGCCATAACTTTGCGAAATACCGATTGATTTACAAATGTTATCTACAGTAATATTATAAAGAGGTAAAGTTTGTTTTTTGTTTGTAGGAGGTAATCTCCGGAAGTACTGGTCCGATTGCTAAAACTTTAGCACCGATAGAAAGCTGCTTTATTCCTTGATTGACATAGGCTATATTTTATGTATATCCGGGCGAAGCCGCGGGCAAAAGCTAGTGTACAATATGTACATTCTGAAGAACACTTAACCAGTAATTTTTTTGTGTAAACATATTTCTACTGTCTGTCCATGGAGTTTCTTGCACGTTCTTCTCCATAGAGACCTACTCTTTGGAACGTGCAATTTAGCTTCACTTGTTTGACTGACCGACATTTTGACAATTCAAAAGTAACTGGTCTATTTGAAATAAACGTTTCTGATTTCTGTCACTAGTCTGTATCTAATGAACCGTGATAGCTAGACGTGATAGTTGAAATTTTCACAAGTACTAAAAACAAAAAAAAAAAAATTAAGTGGGGCTCATATACAACAAACGAGATTTTATTGCCGTTTTTTCCTACGGACGGTACAGAACCCTTCGTGCGCGAGTCCGACTCGCACTTGCCCAGTTTTTTAATGTTGCTTCCTGCTAGGAACGATTCCTGTATCGTGAGTGCGTACACAAACATGAGAACACACATACACGATACATCCAGACACGAAACAACTATTAGCTATACAAATATTTATTCCGTGCGGGAATAGAACCCACGACTCGCAGCGCAGCAGCCAATCAGTCAACCACAAGACCTAACTCCCGTTCGACAATTTGTCACATTTACTTTGCCATAAGTATCGTTCCAAAAAATAGGGCTTAATTTTACATAGAGCAGTAATAACAAATTGCTCATAGCGTAGGTCGCAAGCCCGCACGCCAAATGCCGACCTATCACGTAAAAATAAAATCCTAAACTAGAAGCAATTCCAATACTCTTTTGTGTGACACAACTAGTGCGCAATAACGCTCTCGTGGTGACGTCACACCCACCCCACCCCCCACCAGTGCCCCTCACCCGTAGGTAACGGCGTGATGGAAAGACTAGATAGGTACTAGGTACAAAGCTGTTGTATTACCTAAATCCTAAGCTTACGTTCTGTTGCTCCGTCACCTTGGAATTTAAATGGTTGGGCTTTTTTTTGAAGGAGCGTGTCCAGAATTACCCTTTATTTTACCCAATTCTGCCGCCTTCGGTAAAAGATATGAGTATCACTTTTTTTTTGGGGTAGTAATAATAATAATATTCCACAACTATCACACAATGCCATCTAGTCTCAAGCTAAGCATAGCTTGTGTTATTATGAACTAGCTGTACCCGCGCGGCTTCGCTCCCGCTCTTCCCTACTTCAGCCTACTATACCCTACTCTACCCTACTATACCCTACTCTACCCTACTCTACCCTACCCTACTCTACTCTACCCTACTCTACCCTCCTCTACCTTACTCTACCCTACTCTACCCTACTCTACCCTACCCTACTCTACTCTACCCTCCTCTACCTTACTCTACCCTACACTACCCTACACTACCCTACACTACCCTACTCTACCCTACACTACCCTAATTTTATTTTTTTTTCCATAAGAACCTTCTCCTCATAATACAACAAAAAAAAAATTTGCGAAATCGGTCCAGGCGTTGTTGAGTTATGCGCTTACCAACACATTTTGCGATTCATTTTTATATTATAGATAATAGACAACTGACAAACATACTAAATTACACCCAGACACAGAACAAATGGTCATACTCATCACATAAACAATTTGCCTGGGAATCGAACCCTCAACCTCCAGCATAGCAGTCAGGGCCATTAACCACTACATTACTAGACCAATAGGACAGTCGGTAGAAACTGTGCTTGGAAAAACGCGCTCGCCGTCATAAGGTTGAAGGTCATAGATTACAACTGCTGACTACACGGATTACAATCAGCAAGGTCACCCCTGCTGGAACGCTGGATTACAACCGTCTGGTCCATGCTTAACTCAATTTCGCTAACGTTTGCAATACCAGGGGCGTAGGTGGGCGGGGGCGAAGTGGCCCCTTACCCACGGCCTCGCGTTTGAGGAGCCCCGTGCAAGCAAGCGCTCTTTATGAACGAGGGCTTTTTATAACTGATAGCTTTAGCCCGCAGCTTTGCGTACGTAAAATATAGCCTAGATGTCACTCAGGAATAAATCAGCTTTTCATCGGTGTAAAAAATTTAGCAGTCAGATCACTTTCACCGTAGGCACGGGCTTGTAGACAGCGAGCAATGGGTAACTCGCTGTCCAACCGTCCGGTAACTGTCCGGACCGAGCCCAAGTCTTCGACGGCGTGCACTGTTCCCGCGCGTCTCAAGTTGTCAGCAACAGCAGGGGACCCAGCTGGGTCGAAGCCTACTGGGGCCAGGGTTTAGCTCCGAAAGGGAAGCTCGGCCCCGGTATGAAAGGCAAGAAGGAATGGGGTCGGTTTTTTAGTCAGTAAGAGTCTCCGCTCCGCCCAAGGGCGGGGGATGTCATTTGGATGATTTTTGCCCACCAAAAAAAGACCACTTTCAAAGATTACCTCCTACAAAAAAAAAAAAAAACTACCTCTTTATTTGTGTTATGTGTGTACATAGGCTCGCGTTTGACCACTACTTTAACGTTTACGTGCGCGCGCGACATTCGCTGTCTCGTTTTCGAATTTATAAAAGAAAAATGCCTGACTGTTGATCCATGGCCCACGTCTCAATTTGTCCGCGTACGCCACAGCAATACTTTCCTTTTTATTATCTGTCAAGTTTATCTCTCTAGTCTACGCACGCAATGGACACTTGGAACACTCTCCCCTCTTTCAGAGAAAGGCTATTAAAGTAGTGACGTCATCTGCCCCTAGCCTCTATATTTACGATGTGGCTATAGACAGACAGACAGGTACAAAGTATCTTATGTCTGGCTCTGGACGGTAACGATGGCACTTTATTACTAACTAGCTTTTGCCAGCGGCTTCGCCTGTGTACATGAAGCCTATGTCACTCAGGAATAAAGCAGCTTTCTATCGGTGAAAAAATTTTAGCAATCAGATAAGTACTTCCAGAGATTATCTCCTACAAACAAAAAGACATACTTTACCTCTTTATTATATGGTTTTTTTCACACACAACAACGATGTGTTGGAAAATATTTGAAATATGTTAGTCTTAAGTTTGCGCTTTTTCCACCAAAATAAAGACAATGGTAAAAAAAAACGCTTACTTAAAAAGAAAAAAAAAAAACAGCTGACGAAAATACACTATGTTGGTTACCCGATGCATAAACACATCTCATAATCTGATACTACAAAATACCTACGTCACCGGTCTTTTTTTTTTTTTTTCGATGGGAAAAATCATCTTATGACAACCCCCGCTCTTGGGCGGAGCGGGAGATAGTGTCAGACTCTTACTGACTAAAAAACCCATCCCGTTCCTTCAAGCCTTCATACCGGGGCTCGAGCGCCCTTTCGGATTACCCTGGCCCCAGTAGGCTTCGACCCGGCTGGGCCCCTGCTGTTGCTGACAACTCCTTGAGGCGCGCGGGAACAGCGCGCGCCGTCGACTTGGGCTTGGTCCGGACGGTTACCGGACGGCCGGACAGCGAGCTACCCATTGCTCACTGTCCGCAAGCCCGCGCCTACAGTGGCTGGAAATCGGGATCGGAATCCCGGCGGCGGCGGCGAGAGCGCCGTTGCCTGATGCGGTCGGCCTCCTCCTTAGCGAGCATTACTGCTTCGCAGAAGTCGGCGACCGTCTGCCACTCCTCCTCGCTCCGGACCATGGCCTCGACCAAGGCCCGGCGCGAGAGGTCTCCGCCGCCGATCACCCCCACACCTACGTCACCGGTCGCCGCGTTTATTGTTCAACTCGTGCCTTCTCCCTCTAACATAGCCCAAGGCGCGAGTATTAGATTTTTTTAGTATTAGATTTATTAGATGTGGGTATTCTTGAGTGCCATTTATTATTTTAGATAAAAATAAAAATTCTTTAATCACTGGTTTTTTAGGGTCCGTCCGTCCGTATGTCACAGCCTCTTTTTTCCGAAACTATAAGAAAGAGCTATACTGATGAAACTTAGTGAATAGATGTATTCTGTAAACCGCATTAAGATTTTCACACAAAAATAGAAAAAAAAAACTATAAATTTTGGGGGTCCCCATACATAGAACTGAAACTCGAAAATTTTTTTTGCATCAAACCCATACGTGTGGGGTATCTATGGATAGGTCTTCAAAAATGATATTGAGGTTTCTAATATCATTTTTTTTCTAAACTGAATAGTTTGCGCGAGAGACACTTCCAAAGTGGTAAAATGTGTGTCCTCCCCCCTGTAACTTCTAAAATAGGAGAATGATAAATCTAAAAAAATATATGATGTACATTACCATGCAAACCGCCAACGAAAATTGGTTTGAACAAGATCTAGTGAGTAGTTTTTTTTAATACGTCATAAATCTAAAAAAAATACACAATTATTAAAACATCGATCAAAGTTACACCGAACTACAAGAACTTTTATATTATGTTACTTGCTGCTACGGAACCCTCCATGGGCGAGTCCGACTCGCACTTGGCCGGTTTTTTTTTTTTATATATTTTTGGTTAGACGTACTGAACGCTGTGTTAAAATTTGTCCATCTATTTTAATGGGACCTTATATAAGTACAAACTTAAAGTATTAATATGTGTAAACGGGTAAAAAACAAAAGGAACTTATAGGGCGTCAAAAAATTCGTCCACATCGATGTCAATGGAAAATGTGCGTAGAGCGCTGACAGCATTGCCGCGCTGGATGGCAATGCTGATTCGTTGACCGAAGAAAAGCCCAGCTCTCTGGTCACGCGAAGAGTCGACCAACTGTTTGCTGATATCTCCAATAACTCGATGAGCGAGTATGATTCTTTATTGTACACAAAAAAAACTTAACCTTGATACATTGATTAGATAATTTATGTACAAAGGCGAGCATAACTCAACAATGAGTTTTCTCCCAGCAAACCTTTGAGTGACAGAGAGAGATCACATTCGAGGGTAGGATCCAGATTCTTTCACCAAGCGAGCGAAGTCGCGACAGATAGTTACCTTATTCACTCCGCGACTTCCAGATATCTCTATTAAATCACACCGAGTCATAAAACTTGAACCTTCATATCTTTGTCCGTACTGTTACGATGTGGCGACAGTCTGCCGCACAGGTACGGCGGCTTACGGCCGAATCTGCCAACTTCGTACACTTTACTACAATATTGACTCTGAATCTTCTTTATTTTAGCAGTTTTTCTTGGACTATTGACAGTTTGTAGATCAAAGTAGTGCTAATGAATTGGGACCATTAGTTTATTATTTTTATTTTTAATTGATATAACTAGTGCTTGACTACGAACCCACCTGATGGTAAGTAGCACGGAAAAGTGGAATGATTCCCGTGTGCTGTGGTAAGCAGTGATGCAATCGTTGGGTATATCCCACTATTTTTATTGATAGGAATACTGGGCCTGATTCAGACTGATTGTCCCACTATTTCTATTGCAGTCGGCTGCGACAAAAAAAAAAAAAACACTGCATCACCTCTTATGACGGCGTGCACATAGAAACTATTTATTCTTAACATTCAATTATTATTGTTTTATAATCTTAAACTACCGACAATGATAAGGGTTGATTTATTTTTTAAAGTAATACCAGTCGGAATAATATCGTTAAGCGATGAAGGCATGATGCCGATGGAAACATGTGAGGAGTACAGTCACAAACAATCATCCATACACCTGCGTAGTGACGAGGTGGCTTTGTGTGATTTGTACTGTAGAGTATGTGGTGGAGAATTATTCATAAAAAATTGCAGATTGAATCGAAAACAGATCAACAGAAGACAGAATGATGACTGCAGATTGATTGATTGATTGATTGTTGATTGTCGATTGATTGTTGTTGTTTTGAATTGTTGATTGATTTTTTTGATTGGTTGATTGAATTTGTTTGTGTTTTAATTTTAATCTATTCATTAAAAGTGGTAAACTTTTCAAATAACATAACTGCGTTTTTTTGTTGCTATAGAAATAATGGGATATATTTTGTAAAAACGCTGGTCCCACTTTTTCTATTTTGTATTTCCATGGAAATAGTGGGATACACCCCAATCGTTGATGGTGAGGCGCATTAGCTCATTATGAGCCTATTCACTCTAACCTTGAAGACACTTAAATTAAAATCGGACGGGAAGACCGCAGCAGACGAGTTGCTGGAACAACTCGCCTCCCTCGATGTACGCGATATAAATTACGAGGCAAACCGCTTGGTCCGGACCGTAGAGGTTTCAACAACGTAAGGATACTCGCCGTTCGTCGGGTTGTCCGGCGATGGTAGAAATGAGATGGAGGAATCAAGTCATGCGATAGATGATTTTTACTGCTCCGCCATAAATTTTTATAACAAAATAAATTCACTGTTACGGGGCTGCGAAGTTGATATAGATCAGGGCCAAAATATTCTGTGACTGCAACCGGCTCTTAAGGCTTATAGTCCCTTGAACCATCTGACCGAAATTATGTGGACGCAACTCTCGCACTCGCCTAGGCGGCAGTACGCAAATCTGTGCATTTATTTGCGGCCAGCAGCGCCCGGAAAGCGCTTTAAATCTATTTTCTTTGCGAAATATTGATTGATTTACATTCAATGTTCACTTTGAAGAATATTTAACCACCAATTTTTATGTGTAAAAATGTTTCTAAAGGTCCAAGCCGTTTCGAAGGAGTAGGGAAAAGTTGCGAAATTTCTAAATATTTTTTTTTTAGATGTAAGTATTAATAGCACGAAAAAATCAAATGTTGATAATGTTGTTCATGAATCTTTAATAAACATATATTTTTTTCAAACTTATTATTCTGGCTGTAGGACCGACGACAATACCTGGACCACCCCCTGCCACAAAATAGATAGGTACAGATGATTAATCTCATGTATGTACTTGACTTTTTATACCTACGCTCGGTGGACGCACACTAATGAGCGTCTGAGCTGGACTGTTCGACGAGCCGGCCGAGGCGCTCCGAGATATTGTGTCCGTGAGCGGTGTCTATGTGTGCGTTGCCGTTGTGAGAACGCGCTTTGTATGTATATTGACTTCTGTACGTATATATTTTGTGCCCCTGCGGCGTCGTTAATATTCCATAGAGTGGGTACACTCATGCAATACTTGTGAAATTGTGTCATCGTCGAGTCTTCAGCCTAGTGGCGTAGCTAGTACCAAAGGGGCCCCATATCAAAAGTTATAAGTTTGACTGGCCTGTTGGTCAAGTGGTTAGTGGCCCTGACTGCTATGCCGGAGCTCGTGGGTTCGATTCCCACCCAGACAAAAGTTTGTGTGATGAGCATGATCATTTGTTCTGCATCTGGGTTTAATTTATCTATAATATTATGAGATTATTAGAATATATAATAATAATTAGAGCAGTGGTGGCCGAGTGGTAATGGCCCCGACTTACGAGTTGTAGGTCGCGGGTTCGAACCCAGCCAGGCGCATTACTTTGTGTAATTTATTTCATCACCACTGCTCTCAAAACGGTGAAGGAAAACATCGTGAGGAAACCGGCATGTCCTAGAACCAAAAATTCGAAGACATGTGACATTCACCAATCCGCAGTGGGCCCGCGTGGTGGATTACGGCCCATTCCCTCTCCTAGAGAGGAGGCCTGAGTCCCAGCAGTGGGAACATTAAAAAGGCTGATGATGATGATGATGATGATGATGATAATATTATGTATGTATTTAGAAATATATAAGTATGTTTATCAGTTGTCTAGTACTCATAACACAAGCTCTGCTTAGCTTGAGACTAGACGACGTTGTGTAATAGTTGTAGAATATTATTGTTATTATTATATTACCGTGGATTATATCTTTTCTTTAACAACATAAGCCCGACTAGCACAGAGACTTGCGACAGAGTCCCGGTAGGCCACGACTGGTGACCAGACTATGGGTAGATTTCATTCATGTATGTAAAACCGTGACCGACGAGCTTTTTATTGGAACATTTTCGAATAGATGAGAGTTAGCACGTTCCATTTTTATAACTCATTTAGTAATCATTCATTGACTAGGCACCTCTCATAAATAAGAGAATCGAAGATAGCATGTCACGATTTTTTTTACAGGGGCCCGTGCAGTTTGGGGGCCCAGTATAATAGATATGGCTATTTTCACATGAGACCCCTGCAGCTTGGGGGCCCCGTTACATTGATACCGCTATTTTTTACACGGGGTCCCTGCGGCTTGGGGCCCCTTATAATTGACACGGCTGATACGGCGGTGACTACGCCCCTGGTTCCTTCAGGCAGAAGTGTTTGTATACTACGCGTTTGAAATAAAAATAGCATCGACTTAGCGTTGACGTCATACCTGTAAAATGCACTTCGGGGATTGTGCGTCGGAATTGCATAACCTAATTCCGCCCGCGCCCGTTCCATCATCGGGCCACCAGACGTACGGCGATACGCCACCGGTACATGGTGGACATCCCACCTACACGCACAGAACGTTGTGGGAACACATTCATTATGTGTACAGTTAAGGAGTGGAGTTTCCTGCTGGAGTCTGTGTTTCCTGACAGCTACAACTTAGAGGTCTTCAAGGCAAGAGTGAATAGGTTGCTTCTAGGTAAGCGTGCTCCATCGTCGACCACATCACTGCTTACTATCAGGTAAGACGGTGGTGAAGCGCGAGCCTATCAATAATAATAAAAAACAAAAAATCGAATCAGGTAGGGTGAACAAAACAAGATTTTTTTTCAATTAACGGATCATGAATGAAAAAAACTGGGCAAGTCCGAGTCGGACTCGCGCACTGAGGGTTCCGTGCAAACTACAATTCCCGAATGGAGTCCCGAAGAGATTTTCCGAATTGCAATTTTTTTTTTCTGTGATGTAGGTGACAACAAATTTACTGTTTTCAGATTTTTTCCTATACCTGTGCTATAAGCTTATGCCAAATTTCAGGATTCTGGGTCAACGGGAAGTACCCTATGAATTTCGATCTTTGAGAGTATCAAAATATACGTTTTTTGCGACATAAACGGTCGTATCTTTTTTATTCGTTAACTTAGAAGTTTGATTTTTTCACAGCTTGAAGGGACCTGAGTATATGGTTTTAATTTTAATTCGATACCTCCACGCGTTCACGAGATATAGGGTCTTGACAGACAGACAGACCGTCGGACAACAAAGTAATCTTATAAGGGTTCCGTTTTTTTCCTTTTGAGGTACGGAAGCCTAAAAAGTGTAATCTGTATCGAGTTGTTAATTTCCGCTCATCTCTGCATCACTATGTGAAACATAGTGAGAAGTGGCGAATGGAAAAAAAGGCGAATTGTTGCTAACAATGACAAGTTAAGAACTAACGTTTTGTCCACTAAAGGGCGCCACTTTCAACTTTGATGATATTTTTTTATAAGTACCAGGGAAGCCCTTTCAAATGATATCAAACACGGCGTATTTATGATGATGATGGTCGGTTAGTCAGTGAGTGACAAAATTAAGAATCTTTGACCAGTTATATTTCTTAAACTACTGGTTCAAAATCAAATTTTAAATATACCTTGTTTATACAATGCCTTGGTTACTGAAAATTCAGGCTTCTAGTTTTATACACAACGAAGTTATAGGGGATTAAAAATGGCCGAACTGCTTCGAGAAAATGATGAAGGATGGTACGGCCGTGTCACATTTTTGCTAGCCTTGATGGGGGCACTGCCGTGCCTTCTAATTAATGATAGGAGTTTCAGTTTTGGCCCCCATTATTTTCAGTAGACATATTAGATGCAAAGAAGTATACCCTACATAAACGACAGTAAGTCAAACTCGTAGGGTGTGCGCGCGTGGGCGTTCGGGCCGGATATAAATAGCCCGCGGTAGATCGATCGAGTGCTAGTACCGCCTTCAGAGCGTATCAATCACAGCTACCAGGCCCCAAGAGTTTCCAGCCCAAAGGACATTTATTGAAGACACGATCAAAGCTTCTGTCTGCATTGTCCTTTATCCTAAAACCCTTTAAGAGACTCCTTGCCCACTCGCCTATCGTGAACATCGAGCATGGTTCAAAAGCTTGTTGCTTCATCTCCACGCGTTCCCAAGATATAGAGTCTTGGCAAACAGACAGACGGATGACAAAGTGGCTCTATAAGGTTTCCGTATTTTACTTTTGAGTTACGTAAAAAAAGTCTGTATGTCTGTCTTGACGATATTTAATGTAGATGCAGGGTTAAAATGATTGTCAAGATGTACAGTGTATGATTCTACATCAATTAAATGAAAAAAACAGTCGCTCCGCGCTATTTTAAGACTTTGGGTTACTGAACAATTATTTTCGGACACAATACGTGATACGTACGAGTATCTATTTATAACGAGGCATAAAAGAGACGCCGCGCGAACTACAACTGTATTATAAAAGCAGGAAGATGATGACGAATTAATATCTCTACATAGTGTAAAAACCGGCCAAGTGTGAGTGTGACTCGCGCACGAAGGGTTCCGTACCGTCCGTTGCAAGCACGGCAAGTACATCACGTTAGTTGTATGAGAGCTACACTTAAATATTTATATTATTCTGTTTTGTAAAATTTCAACTGTTTAGCCATCACGGTTCATAAGATACCGACTTCAAAAAAAGGAGGTGGTTCCCAATTCGGTTGTATTTTTTTTATCATTCTTTTTTTCATGTTTGTTACTTCAGAACTCCATCGTTAATGAACTGCTTTGTAAATTTTTTATTCCCCTGAAAAGATATGCTTCCAGATTGGTCCCATTTTTTTCTAAATCCAGTTCTGATAATGGGATCCATGAGGAACTTTTCAAATAAAAAGTGTAAAATAAAGCAACATTTCACAAATAAAAAATAACCGACTTCACTACAGAAAAAAAAAACACTAAAACGATCAAAACAACTTTGAATTATTGTTTTATTTACATATTTTTTTGGAAAATGTTTTTTTTACCATTTGCGCACGGATCTCTAAAAAATAGTTCCTCAGTTAAATTTAAGTTTCATGACCTGCGGGCCTATTACGACCTCTTAATTCCAGTCAATTTACGCCGTAAAATGAACTGACTTGCTTATCCGTATTATGACATCTTATTGCCAGCCAGTCAGTAGTCACGTGACACTTGACCGTCTTCTGCGGGCCTATTACGACCGTTTTAAAATCCAGTCAGTTTCCAGGCAAGTCAGTTTACGGCCGTAAACTGCCTTGTTCTTTTTCGTATTATGACGTACGTTATTCTGACTGGAATCATCCTGGACAGTTGTCTGTGGCTGGTTTGCACTGCTTTGAAAGATGGCGTTCGAAAACATAAAAATAAAGGTTACCGGTATTTACGGTTTTTAAATTTTTGTATGAAATATTGTTTATTGATGAAATTAATGTAATTTTATAACAGAAATCTAAATTAACAACGAGTTTAAAAACGAATTATGTGTTATTTCCGTAAATACAATGTCATAAAATGGAAAATAGAGCATTGTCTCATATACTTCATTTCTGAACATACTAGGATAACTCCTAACTCGGCAAAAACAAAATTAACCCCGTGTTCCGAATTGCGTCAAAAGCGATTATATTGCGAATCCGACCAACGCGTAAAGTCACAAATAGTACTTGATAGTCCTTATATTTTGTGACTATTACATTTGGTCGGATTTGCGATATAATCGCTTTAGACGTAATTCGGAACTAAGGGTAAGCGTGTGTACGTACCTACTTGAACAAAACTTTTTAACAAAAATATGTTAGCTTGGCGATCGCTGTGCTGTGTAAGGGTGATATCATCGGATTGGCATCCCGGTTAGCGATGGAGTTGGAGTGCTGGGTGACGTCACGGGATCGGCATGGTGGTCGCCGCGGTGGCGGTGTTGAAGTGCTGCGCCACCCTGAGCCCAGACGTAAACATCCGATAACCTACGGTGTGGTGGACTGGCCCCTGTTAGGAGGCGGTGACGGTAGCAGGCAGTACCCTTCGGCTACCGAGCCCTCGGGACAGTTCAACCCGATTTTTGGGGTACGTTGCTTGTTGCGCTGGTCTCGTACGCCACCACGCACCCCTGAATGCGTACGTTTTCGACTAAGGGGGAACGTAGCAGCACCTCACAGCGGGTATCGAAGAGGATCAATAAAACACGTTTCCGACGAAAAGGTTCCTAGGGGTTCGGCTATATACCCCGAAACTTTACGTCCGCGGGAACCATGATTTTTAGACTTATTTTACTTTTAGTTTCGCTTCAGCCGAGCCCTTTCGGATGCCATATTTATTTATTTTTTTCACATAATATATACAATATGCACATCAAAATACTCGTTATGATGTCTACTTTCATATAAAACAATAATCTTTTGCATAACTTAACACATAAAAAAGTTTCTAGAACAAAAACTGCAAAAGATACAATGTCGGTCATATTCTGAAACACAAATCTTTCAATTTCTCACCCAATATTATACCCATTGTCAATCTAACTGCTATATTATCATTTTTTAGGTAAGTTTTAACTAAAAATACAGTAATGGTGAGAATTGAACACAAAACAAAAAAGGTAAACATCAGTTTACAATTACGTAATCGGGATCGCGAACATTGCAAACTTCGATCATTTCTAAAACTATAAACTCATCACTTTCGAGAAATTCGAAGATTATCAACTCATCACACATATTTAATGTTTTATTTAACTATCAAATAGATTCAAATATAATAAAAAGTCAAAACAATTCACTTTAAGTTACTAGAAACTGGCTTAAACTGACTGGCTTGTTTGTCACAATTTTTGACACTTTAGCAAGCTACATAATGTCAGTTGGACGCTCATAATACGGAATTCCCAGCCAATATCCATGCAGAAGACGGTCAAGTGTCACGTGACTACTGACTGGCTGGCAATAAGATGTCATAATACGGATAAGCAAGTCAGTTCATTTTACGGCGTAAATTGACTGGAATTAAGAGGTTGTAATAGGCCCGCTGCATGGATATTGGCTGGGAATTCCGTATTATGAGCGTCCAACTGACATTATGTAGCTTGCTAAAGTGTCAAAAATTGTGACAAACAAGCCAGTCAGTTTAAGCCAGTTTCTAGTAACTTTAAGTGAATTGTTTTGACTTTTTATTATATTTGAATCTATTTGATAGTTAAATAAAACATTTAATGTGTGATGAGTTGATAATCTTCGAATTTCTCGAAAGTGATGCGTTTATAGTTTTAGAAATGATCGAAGTCTGTAATGTTCGCGATCCCGATTTCGTAATTGTAAACTGATGTTTACCTTTTTTGTTTTGTGTTCAATTCTCACCATTACTGTATTTTTAGTTAAAAATTACCTAAAAAATGATAATATAGCAGTTAGATTGACAATTCGTATAATATTGGGTGAGAAATTGAAAGAGTTGTGTTTCAGAATATGACCGAAATTGTCTTTTGCAGTTTTTGTTCTAGAAACTTTTTTATGTGTTAAGTTATGCAAAAGATTATTGTTTTATATGAAAGTAGACATCATAACGAGTATTTTGATGTGCATATTGTATATGTTATGTGAAAGAATAAATAAATATGACATCCGAAAAGGCAGAAGCTTATAGCCCCTAGGAACCTTTTCGTCGAAAACGTGTTTTATTGATCCTCTTCGATACCCGCTGTGAGGTGCTGCTACGTTCCCCCATAATCGAAAACGTACGCATTCAAGGGTGCGTGGTGGCGTACGAGACCAGCGCAACAAGCAACGTACGCCAAAAATCGGGTTGAACTGTCCCGAGGGTACTGCCTGCTACCGTCACCGCCTCCTAACAGGGGCCAGTCCACCACACCGTAGGTTATCGGATGTTTACGTCTGGGCTCAGGGTGGCGCAGCACTTCAACACCGTCACCGCGGCGACCACCATGCCGCAGCACAGCGATCGCCAAGCTAACATATTTTTGTTAAAAAGTTTTGTTCAAGTAGGTACGTACATTTTTTTTTTTTTTTTTGTATTTTTATGACCTGGTCACTTGGACCTTTAAGTCAATTCTTATTTTATTTTTCAAAAGACTGCACTATGTATCACATCACTTTTTATAAAGATTTAATTGTGTTTTTAATATATTTATAGAGCGGTTTGAAAGTGTTTTGGTCTTTTAAAAGGTGTATAATTGGCGGCGGGCGGGCAGAATAATCACACTTAATGTTCACATCACTGAGTTCACTAGCCAACACTAATCTGTCAAGTAAAAAGTTTTGACAATCAAAAATAAGATGCTCAACGGTCCCTTCTTCGGATTCACAATAGGGGCATATGCTACTTGCAATAATGCCAAGTCTAGCAAGGTGTGACGGTGCAGTATTATGGCCAAAGCGCAATCTATTAATCGTAGTGATAAAGTCTCGGCTGGCTTCCTTTAAATTATTGTACCACGGTTTATCAGGTAATGCTTCTTGAATATTGCCATACCACTTTCCTTTTATGTCTTGGTCTTTCTTCCACATTTCTAACCATAATTTACATATTTTTTCATTGATACATTGCAGGAAATCAGTCATAGGAATGTCCATTGCATTTCTAACATCAACAGCATTATTACCTTCATATGCGATTTTATCAACTGCTTCATTACCAGAGATACCCCGGTGAGAAGGAACCCACAGGAAAGCAATTTTGATGTGCTTAAGGTAAAATTGATGAACTATTTCCTTGATAAAATACAGAATATAATTTGACTTAAATGAAACTGTAAGGTTATTTAACGCTTTTATCAAACTCAGTGAATCCGATACAATCAAAAAATATTTACAATGGCTAATTTGGCGAATATGTAATAATGCCTGATAAACCGCATATGCCTCTGCAGTGAATATAGTACTTAAATTATGCAGAACAAAGCTTCGAGAAACTTTTCCATGTGGATCATATATAGCAGCATGTACATAATCACTCCCCTTACTGCCATCAGTGTAAATAACATAATAATTCTGATTATCCTCCAAAAATTGCAACATATCTAAATTATTATTTATGGGATTTTGCAATATCTTTACAGGATGTGAAATACATTGGTAAGAGAAGGAGTAACATGGCCATGGGCACTGTTTTCTAATACCAGTTAAACTATCTTCTGTTTCTAATAATATTTTGGATAATGTTGGGGATTTGCCATTCAAGAGTTCCTCTCCTGTTGTTAGAGGCCCAGGAGTTCTATTTACAGAAGGTGCAATTTTATTTATTATTTTTCTATTATTAGCAGCAATTAATTTAAGACAGAATCTCTTTGCAAGTAAAATACGTCTCAAAGCTAGGGGCATAATTTTAGTCTCCTCTTCCATGGCCCTTATGGGAGTAGAGCACATTGCACCAGAAATTGTTCTCAAAGCCCTGTTCTGCAATAGATCTAGTTTATTTACATGACTACTATTTGTATAAACTAGAGAACTATAATCAAAATGGCTTCTAACAATACTTTTATACAAAATTGACAATATTTTAGGGTCTGCTCCCCATGAGACGCCTGCAAGGCATTTAATTACGTTTATACCTTTTAGAGCATTCTTTGATATGTATTTAATATGTTCCTCAAAAGTTAATTTCTTATCTATGACAATACCTAAAAATTTCTTTGAATTTACTAGTTTTATAGATTCTCCATTGTATACTACATTTAAGTTTGTGTTTTCATTTCCAAATATCATCGCACTGCTTTTTGAAGGATTAATTGTTAAATGTAGCACATCATTATAATAATGAAATAGTTGAGACAAGGCTCTATTAATATTTTCAATTGCAATTTCTACATTATAATTACTACTGTACAAAACAATATCATCTGCAAACTGCAAAATATCTACATCACTATTTACAAATTTACAAATCTCACTTGTGTATATGTTGTATAGTAAAGGAGATAGTGTAGCACCCTGCATTGTACCCTTAGATGCACATTTTGGACCATGTAATGCATTATTGTGTCTTACGTAGAGTGTTCTTTTATTTAAAAAATTATATATCCATTTACATAGTTGACCAGGTACACCTAACCTAGACATAACTTGTGCAAGTATAGCCGGATCTAGACTGTCAAAAGCACCTTGAACATCTAAGAATACACAAACAGTGTGTAACTTTCTTTCCTTTGCATGTTTCAGGTCTGAAATTAAGGAAGTGAAGCTGTCTGCACAACTTCGCCCACGACGAAATCCATATTGTACATGTGGAATGATGCCATTAGATTCTATATACCAATCCAAACGATTTTTAATCATATTTTCAAATAATTTACCTAGACATGAAGACAGTGATATTGGTCTATAAGAGCCGGCAAGCTCTGAAGGTTTATCTGGTTTGAGAATCGGAATGACACATTGTGTTTTCCATGATTGTGGAATACATTTACAATGCCAAAGTAAATTAAGGATATTAAGAAATATTTTTTGTGCAGACTCATCTAAATTTTTGATAATACTATAGGGGAAATCATCTAAACCAGGTGTTGTGTCTTTCCGGGATAACAAGCTCATTTTAAATTCGGACCATGTAAAAGGATCTAGCAAAAATTTAGAATTTAGATTATCATTATTTAATTCGAAAATATTGCCAAAACTATTAATGTCAATTAAATTGCTATTGTCGGACAATTTATCTAGAAATTGAGAAATAAACTCATCTTTATATGATTTATTGCCAACTCTTATACCTTTGAACATTTTAAGAAGATTCCAAATCTTACTTATAGGAGTAGTTCTATTAAAAGTGTTACATATGTTATCCCAACCTATTCGTTTTTGTTCCGATATGGTTCTTTTTTTAAGTGCATCTTTTCTTTTATATGCTAAATAGTTCTCCATGGTAGGTTCCCTTCTATAAAGTTTCAATGCATTGTAAGAGGCAATTACACTTTTTTCACAAATGTCATTCCACCAAGGAGCTGGAGGTCTGCTTTTGAAATCATTTGGTTTATTAAATTTAGGAATCGTCATATCTTTTAAAGTATTCAATCGAGAACAAAAATCATTGTAGGTTGAAATAGGATCATACAATTTTAGGACTAAATCATTAAATATTGTTTTGGAAATAGTTTTATACTTTTCCCAGTCTGCTTTTTTATATATAAACCTATCAACAGGAGGATTAATATGATATTTATCTATTTGTAGTGAAATTTCTGTTATTGTTGGGTAGTGATAGCTGCCCATAGCGTCGTCATGCACAGACCACTCGCATATTGATGCGAGATTAGCACTAATAAAGCTAACATCAATTGCAGACGGATTTCGTCTCGGGTTGTTAACAGTTGTAAACCTACCGTCATTTAAAATACATAGATCCAAGTCATCTATGATATTAAATAAATCTTGA
This sequence comes from Mythimna ferrago, assembly GCA_910589285.2. Lineage (NCBI taxonomy): Eukaryota > Metazoa > Arthropoda > Insecta > Lepidoptera > Noctuidae > Mythimna > Mythimna ferrago. The sequence goes on from OU342700.1 coordinate 13,986,577, forward strand.
CCTCTGCTCTTAGTGGATAGGCATCCAAATGCAATGTGGTGTGCATTAAAGTCACCACTGACAAAAATAGGCTTTGGAAGATCATTAATTATGTTACGTAGTCTATTGATCCGTATATGTCCACTAGGAGGGCAGTATACACAAAGAATAGTCAAGCTACCATGTACAGTAGATAAGGACAAAGCAACAGTTTGAATGTCTTCATAAAATCTAGTGTTTAAAACTTTGTATTTTAAATATGGTTTAATCAATATTGCTACACCATTATGAGTATTATTAGAATTTTTATTATAAATATTATAGCCAGGTATTCTAAAACTATTGTCTTTAAACCATGTTTCGTTAAGTAAGCAAATGTCAATGTTTTGTTTTTGTAAGAATTGAATCAATAAGGGTTTTTTACTATTAGCACTTTGAATATTATACTGAGCAATACGAAGCTTAGACAGTGTGTGTCTTGGATCCATTATTTTAGATTTTTAAGAAGTATTTCTTTAATACTATTTACGGTGGTAGGCGTATTATCTCCCTTATTTCCCAGTTCCACCAATGTCTGTACCAGGGCCATAAGTACATCATTGTTGGCAACTATTTGGGATTTGATGTCACTCTTAGGAGGGACATCTTTAGATTTATTTACACTTTGTACAGAATTATTTACAGATATAGGTTTATTTACAGATTTATGTACAGACTTATTTACCAATTTATTTACAGTGTCCATTGGTTTTATTTTTGGAGGTGGTAGAGGTGGAAATTGAGTATTTTCATTCATGTTTTGTTTTGTTGATGTAGCACTTGCATATGTAATTTTATTTTTCTTTTCTAAAATTTTATTAATCTTAATTGGACATAATCTAGATATTGCCAGATGAGGCCCGCTGCAGTTGCAACAGCAGATCTCTGTTGGTCTATCACATTCTTTATATAAATGCTCACCTCCACAAATGGAACATCTTTGTTTGCCATTACATATCCTAGCAGAATGGTTAAATTTAAAGCAGCGGAAACATTGCTGTAATGGGGCGACATAATCAAAAACTCGGTATGAAAACAAATCATATTGTACATTGTCTGGAAGTATATTTGATAGAAAAGTAATGCTAACTGTTTGTAGTGGTACCCGCTCTTGTCCTACTTTCTTTGTAAATCTTCTTACTGCTATTATTTCATAAATTGATGATAGTTTAGTGTAAAGTTCTTTGTTGGAAATGTTTGCTGGTACATATCTAATTATGCCTGTTTTTTCTATTTGCGCAGCCGGAATAAATGCTTTCAAGCCATGTTTGTTAAGAAAAGCGCTGTTATTAATAAAGTTATTGGCCGTATTAAATTGTTTGAATATTACTGCTAGTTTATTTGCATTAATTCTCTGTATAGCCGTCACACCTTTTATTTCGCTAGAAAATATATGGTTGAGGTAGATAGGGCTCTTATTGCCTATTCTATCCTTATTATTAGTAGCTTCAATGAAGACTTTGAAGTCTACGTAATTAGCATTTTCCGGGTATAGTCTTTTGTAATCTGGTTTAATGTACGGTAAATCAAGCTCACCGCCGCCGCCATCCAAGTCCATGTTCTTTCCTCCGTCTCCGGCCTCAGACCGAAGACGTTTTGGGGTGGGGGGGTTGTCCCCACCCCCCTCGTTTCCCACCATTTATATAGCACACCTAGCACTGTTATTTTATTAAGTTTTTAAGTAAAAAATGCAAGTTTTTAAATAAAAAAGAATTTGAGATTTTTTTTCCGCGCGCTCTTTTTTGAAGTTCCCGCCAGAATCGTAGGTACGTACACACGCTTACCCTTAGTTCCGAGTTACGTCTAAAGCGATTATATCGCAAATCCGACCAAATGTAATAGTCACAAAATATAAGGACTATCAAGTACTATTTGTGACATTGCGCGTTGGTCGGATTCGCAATATAATCGCTTTTGACGCAATTCGGAACACGGGGTTAATTTTGTTTTTGGCGGGTTAGGAGTTATCCTAGTACGTTCAGAAATGAAGTATATGAGACAATGCTCTATTTTCCACTTTATGACATTGTATTTACGGAAATAACACATAATTCGTTTTTAAACTCGTTGTTAATTTAGATTTCTGTTATAAAATTACATTAATTTCATCAATAAACAATATTTCATACAAAAATTTAAAAACCGTAAATACCGGTAACCTTTGTTTTTATGTTTTCGAACGCCATCTTTCAAATCAGTGAAACCAGCCACAGACAACTGTCCAGGATGATTCCAGTCAGAATGACGTACGTCATAATACGAAAAAGAACAAGGCAGTTTACGGCCGTAAACTGACTTGCCTGGAAACTGACTGGATTTTAAAACGGTCGTAATAGGCCCGCTGGACTTGACCATGACGATTAAAGTAAAAATTTTTCATTCATATTTCTGTGTGCGTAAGAGATGGCGCTAGACAACCTAGTAGTAGTATAGCTCTGTCTCTTACCCACACTGAAATAAGAATAAAACAATCTTACTTTGACGTCATGGTAACCCCGGAAGATAGTGTGTGTTCCAGAATCATGAATTATTTTATTATTCAGAGCAAGTTACAACAGCTATAAGATGTAGTATGATAGATGTCCGTCAGCGGACCGCATGTAAACTCTTTCTTACGACCGTGGTGCAACGCACATCAAACGAACCGGTGCAGCCGCCATCTTGCTTTTATTTTAATATTTCACAACGAGACGGCACAAAACAGATAAGTACAGAAGTCAATCTCATGTATGTACTTCACTTTTTAACCGACTTCGAAAAGGAGGAGGTTCTATGTTCGGCTGAATGTATTTATGTTTTTTTTTTCTTTTTTTTTATGTATGTTCACCGATATCTCGGTCAATTGTGGACCGATTTGGAAAATTCTTTTTTTGATTGAAAGGTTATACTTCCAAGTTGGTCTATATTGTTATGATCTGATCTTGAACTTCGAAGATATGGAACAAAACTCCTCAAAGAATCACAGCAGAACTGTGGTTACAAGTAAAGTAGCTTTGTTTATACGTGTAGTCGATGACTGCCTGTCAGAGGAGGGGGGGGGGATGTATTCAGCTGATCTGATAAATAACGAAGAGGCAAATCTATTATAGAAACACCGACTTCCGAAATTAAAGTTATTTTATACTTTTCAGTGTTTTTTAACATTGAAGTCGGTTATATTGGAACGAAGTTCCTTATCGCGCGTTGTGAAAGGGGGCTAGACGGAAAAAATTCTCACGAAAAATTGTACCGACACTTTTACTGTCAAAATATAAATCCAAGATGGCGGCTGCAAGAAATTATCAACTTTTTCGTCATGGGTGTCGTTTTCATGGTTTTCGAGGGTGTTGAAACCGATAGTACTGTCAAAATGTAAATCCAAGATGGCGGCTGCAAGAAATTATCAACTTTTTCGTCATGGGTGTCATTTTCATGGTTTTCGAGGGTGTTGAAACCGATGGTACTGTCAAAATATAAATCCAAGATGGCGGCTGCAAGAAAATTATCAAATTTTTCGTCATGGGTGTCGTTTTCATGATTTTCGAAGGTGTTGAAACCGATGGTACTGTCAAAATGTAAATCCAAGATGGCGGCTGCAAGAAATTATCAACTTTTTCGTCATGGGTGTCGTTTTCATGGTTTTCGAGGGTGTTGAAACCGATAGTATTGTCAAAATGTAAATCCAAGATGGCGGCTGCAAGAAATTATCAACTTTTTCGTCATGGGTGTCGTTTTTATGGTTTTCGAGGGCGTGGAAACCGATAGTACTGTCAAAATGTAAATCCAAGATGGCGGCTGCAAGAAATTATCAACTTTTTCGTCATGGGTGTCGTTTTCATGGTTTTCAAGGGTGTTGAAACCGATAGTACTGTCAAAATATAAATCCAAGATGGCGGCTGCAAGAAATTATCAAATTTTTCGTCATGGGTGTCGTTTTCATGGTTTTCAAGGGTGTTGAAACCGATAGTACTGTCAAAATGTAAATCCAAGATAGCGGCTGCAAGAAATTATTAACTTTTCCGTCATGGGTGTCGTTTTCATGGTTTTCGAGGGTGTTGAAACCGATAGTACTGTCAAAATATAAATCCAAGATGGCAGCTGCAAGAAATTATCAAATTTTCCGTCATGGGTGTCGTTTTCATGGTTTTCGAGGGTGTTGAAACCGACAGTACTGTCAAAATATAAATCCAAGATGGCGGCTGCAAAAAATTATTAAATTTTTCGTCATGGGTGTCGTTTTCATGGTTTTCGAGGGTGTTGAAACCGATAGTATTGTCAGAATGTAAATCCAAGATGGCGGCTGCAAGAAATTATCAACTTTTTCGTCATGGGTGTCGTTTTCGTGGTTTTCGAGGGTGTTGAAACCGATTGTACTGTCAAAATGTAAATCTAAGATGGCAGCAGCAATAAATTATCAACTTTTTCGATATGGGTGTCTTTTTCATGGTTTTCGAGGTTGTTGAAGCCGATAGTGCTGTCAAAATGTAAATCTAAGATGGCGGCTGTCAGAAATTATCAACTTTTTCGTCACGAGTGTCGTTTTCATGGTTTCAAAGATGTTGAAATAGTGCTGTCAAAATGTACATAAAATGGGATAGTATTTTTTAGTTATCTTGTATTGGCTAGACGGAAAAAATTCTTACGAAAAGTTGTAACGATACTTTTTGCTATAGTAAGCTATTGTAAGCCGTGCGGCGTGCGCATGTTTCTCTGTCTGTCTCTCTCTCTCTCTCTTATAGAAAGCAAGCCAGAACGGAACTTCGTTCCATCCGGGTGTCCCTTGACACCTCAGTAGTTTTTTTTTTTTGTAAAAAGTTTTTTAATATACCTATCGAAGGCGATCGCACACACGCGTTGTGTCGAACTGTACGAGTGCGACCGGGCGATTGATCCAAGATATCGTGTCCGTGAGTGGTGTCTATGTGTGCGTTGCTCAAGCACGCTTTGCATGTAGGTTGACTTCTGTACTTATCTATTTTGTGACGGCGGGTACTTCCGCCTGTCAGGCGGACTGACGCGTCGGGATCAGCCGATGATAAACGAGAGTAGGCCGGATTAAAAACGATTTATTTTAATAGTTATTGAGACAATAATAAATTAAGACTTTTGTACGTAATGTATTTAATCTCATCAAAGCTTTGGCTATTTATTACTAGCTTTCGCCCGCGTATATAAAATATGTATAGCTTATGATACTCAGGAATACAGCAGCTTTGTATCGGTGAAAAAAAACTTGCATTCGGACCAGTACTTTCAAATATACTGGCTACTGTTTTGTAGGAACGAAAAAAATCAGCTTCACCATGCAAAATTAAAAAAAAATATTGGTGTGTTTGTATGGAGAGGCCGATTTTTTTTTTCGTTTCTTGGAAAACAATCATGTGTAAGGTTGTTCAGTTTTGTCTACTAAGCAAGCCCTTGAAGGTTGTGGAGGGCTGACCCTTACACCCTGTGTGTACCGCGCTATAAAAGCTTGATATGAAAAAAATGATCTAAAAATCATTGGAAACTTAGAGTTGAGGGCGTGACATCGAATTGTGAAAGCAACAAGCCAGTGTCATAAATAGATAGGTACAGAAGTCAATCTACATACAAAGCGCGCTCGAGCAAGAGCAACTCCCACATAGATACCGCTCACGGACACGATATCTCGGAGCGCCTCGGCCCGCTCGTCGAACAGTTTCGGCTCAAACGCTCATTAGTGTGCGTCCACCGAGCGTAGGTATAAAAAGTGCCTGGCCGCAGCAGTAATCAAGACGACTGTTGTTATTAACAAAATCCGTTCAATGCTTGTACCAATTGGCATGGACTGGGTAGTAGATGCAGAAGCTGCTCCATTGGCATTCTGGGCAATGACGACTTCTTTGGAGTAGGTTTTCCCCATTACAATTGTCTTCTTTCTTCTTGATGGAAGGGTTCTTCTTGATGGTAGGGTTCTTCTTGGGTAATTGTCTTCTTGATGGCAGGGTCGTCATGCAATGTGCGGAGATGGTATAATGAAAGCCAGGTGTTTAGTAGAGTAAAAAGAACGTCTTTATTGGTAAACACAAGTATTTATAATTACAAAACGTCTTACTCAGCGATTCTTTGTGCGAGTCGAGCTATGTTGCAGTTAGTTATAAAATGTTACGGTTAAAGTGTTAATTCATACATCACAACATACATGAGATTGTCTTGTGTACCTATCTATTTTGTGGCAGTGTTCATGTAACGCGCAGACGATACAAGCGGTCAATCATGGAACATTAGCTGAACAAATACCAAGTCGGAACGCAGCGCAGCACCTCGTTTGATCTCGTTGCGACATATCGTAATCAAAAGCTCTCGTCTTCATATCGAGGCCGCGATAACTGACAAGATTCTTACTTTTTTCTTATATTCTGTTAGGCTGGTCAAAATCGACATCAAACATAGCAAACGCGATTTGTTTTATGTCTCTAGGACTATTAGTTTAGCCAGTACGTGTCTTTGAATATGACGCAAACACAAAATTTCCACTTTTCAAAAAAAAAATGCTAACTTTGACAAGCTGTACCTCTGTAACCAATGGACTTAGCGTGCTAAGGGTAAGCTCAAATTGCTGGGCCTTGGTACAGGCCATCGTCCGGAGCGAGGAGTGGCAGGCGGTCGCCTCCGCGTGCGAAGCAGTAATGCAAAGAAGGAGGCCGACCGCATCAGGCAACGGCGCTTACAGCGCCCCAGGCGCGGGCCACCGCCGGGATTCCGATCCCGATTTCCGGCCACCGTAGGCGCGGGCTTGTGGACGGTGAGCAATGGGTAGCTCGCTGTCCGGTAACTGTCCGGACCGAGCGCACTATACCCGCACGCCTCAAGGAGCTGTCAGCAACAGCAGGGGCCTAGCTGGGTCGAAACCTAGTGGGGCCTGGTTTAGCTCCGAAAGGTAGCTCAGCCCCGGTATGAAAGGCAAGAAGGAACGGAATGGGTTTTTTAGTCAGTAAGAGTCTGACACTATCTTCCGCTCCGCCCAAGGGCGGGGGATGTCATTTGGATGATTTTTAACCACCAAAAAAAAAAATAATAAGCTCAAATTGTAATATATTTAGTTAGCTTTATTAAACTATAAGCAACTATATTTGAAAATCGCTTTCTTTCTACGGGTAGAGAAAGCGAGAAAGTTTTCGAAAAAAAAAGTCGTGAATTTCATTTTTTTTTTAATCGCTCATTATATCGCCTCGTCCGGTGTAGCCGCAGCCTTAGGATGGAACTCTGAACTTTAAATAAAAATAAGCTCTGGCTTGCAGCTCGCTAATTGATGAACAGCTAAAAATATCTCCAAGGACTAAATTACATTCTACGCGGTTGAGTTTAGAAGTGTCAACAACCATGTGTGCTTAGTCCTTGGATGTTTAAAATATCGACAATGCGGACAAAATCGGTTTTTACTACGGCAAAGCCAAAGGAGGGTTATGATTTTTGACAGGCTATGTATGTATGTATGTTCATCTGTTCCCTCATAGCTACTGAACTACTTGTCGATATTCGATAAATGAGGTATCGTTAGAACCGTCTTAGGCGGGGCGCAAACGTGTGTCTTGTGTCAGATACAAGTAGTGTTGCCAGGCGTCCCGATTTGCGCGGGATGTCCCGATTTTTTAGGGGTCTGGGGACACGTCCCGATTTGCCCCTAATCGGGACGCTAAATGTCCCGATTAACCAAAAACCCTGGAACGCAAAGAGCGATTAAAGAAGTCTGAGTTTTACTCAGTAAGTTTAACACGCCTTCTCGTTCCACCCCTAAGCGGAAGAAGTCATTGGATAATTACCTACCTATTTGTCCCGATCTAAAACCCTATATCCCGATTTGTTTCACCATCTGTCCCGATTTTTAAACAAACGGACCTGCCCCCCTAGCCAAGTTATAACTGTTTCGCTTGCGCCGAACGCTTCGAGTTGACCTTGCCGCCAATTCTTTTGTTCTGACCACGTGACTGAGCGTTAAAAGGACGTCATTCCCGTACATTTGAAGCTTTCTACAAGCGTTAACTATTGCAGATTAGCAACTTGGCTAGGGGTACTGGCAACACTAGATACAAGCTACCGATGAATATTTGATTTCTATAGAACCAGTATGAAATCATCCACTCCCTGCGCATACCTAAACATTTTTCGTGTCCAGTTTTTTCTACTTAACACATACTCATGACTAGAGAATCCAATCCCGTAATCGTGATCCCGCATGCGTGCGAGATTGAGATTTTTAATTCACGTGAAAGGAAAGTAAATTCACGTGCTTTTGGGGAATCCCGCGTCGTTATAGAGTACCTAAAGTGACATTGATTACGTTCCGTTCCAGTTGTGATACAGGACTCGCACAACAATATGAAATAGATATTAAGTAAGGTAAAATCGAAAACAAAATAATTAATTTCCATACTAATTCTATAAAAAATGTCGCGAGTTACATGTTAAGTTAGAGGATAAGCTCGGTCTAAAAAATTCGGCGGCAGGTCGTCTGAATCCAATTTTCTTATAAAAAACTTCAAACCCCCAAACTTGTGGGGGGACCCCATCAGTAATCTCGCATTTCTGATCCCGCAAAAAAGGTGCGGGATTCCGCGCTTGCAGGATTGGATTCCCCACTCATGACGATCAAAAAGTGTTCGGTGTGTATGAAACCTACGGGAAATATGGCGGTGGCGGCGTTTTGTGGTTGTGGCCGGTGGCGTGTAGTAAGATCCCAGGGCCGCCAGACGTCACGTATTTTGTGACGAAGGAAATTTGGACGATTGAGTACTGTTAGTAAATTTTTTTTTTTATCTGTTACAAACTAGTACTTGACTGCGATCCCGCCTGATGGTGCACAGTGATGCAATCGTTGATGGTGAGGCGCACTAGTTTATTTAGAGCCTAATTATTCACTCTAGCCTTAAAGACACCCAAATTATAATCAGACGGGAAGACCACAGCAGGCAAACTGTTCCAGTCCTTTGATGTACGCGGTATAAATGACGAGGCGAAACGCTTAGTCCGGACCGTAGGTGTTTCAACAACGTAAGGGTGGATACTTGCCGTGCGTCGGTTTGTCCGATGGTAGAAATGAGATGGCGGAATCAAGTCATGCAAGTGTATGTACTAAGAACTCATGCCTATCTGCTAGCTTGTTTAGACGGCCAATTTTCAGGTATCAGGTAATCATGGTAGGTACATAAAAACAGTACTTACTTCACGTAAATTCTCCAAGCTGATTTTTACGTATATTTTAGACAATATCGTTAAAATCAAGACGCCAATACTCCCAGACACATTCCGTGGGCCGTATTGCTTTACAGACGCTTTAAAGGTCTCAAAATAATGACATAATTTCACGTAAATTCTCATGCTTGATTTTTATTTATGTTCACCAGACAACTATTTTAAAACCTTTTACAAGAAGACAGACTGATCCAAGGGGCCATATAATTGTTAATAAACAGTTAGAGTCTGGCAGCATCTACATCAATTATTCCAGGAACGTTGTTTAAATCACAGATATTTTTTGTATTATTTTGAATATTAAATTGAGTTTAGGGGATGATTGGCCCCTTGGATCCAAAATGCAACCTGTAAAATACCGAAAGGTTAGATATCCTACGCCTGTGCTTAAGGCTTTGACGATTGGACTTAACCAAAACTGAATCCCCAAATAGCCTCTTCGCACGCCTTTCCACCGAGTCCAAAGCTGCTAAGTGGCAGTAACTAACCATAACCTCACCTCACCTTGCATATTAAGGAATAATACCATAATATACAGCGCCAGTACAATTATGGACTAATCGTGCGTAGGGAACAATCGCCTAACTTAACCCAAACTTATTCCATAATATGGTGAGATGAGGTTAGAGCGACCTAACTAGGACACTACAAAGTATACGCGGGTATTTGCGTACTACTCTTGTATAAATTGGGAGACCATTAGTAAAAAGTGATTTCCAATCCATACGCAATTGGTTCTACACCTTTGCGTTCAGGCCCTATATAGAATGGAGGCACGCCGCGGGGCCAGCCTGAGCAGTGCCTTGATTGTGCGTTAGGGCGACGACGCTGCGTTAAGCGGGCGGCCGCGCGATTCCATCCAATGTTCCGTCGCGGGGAGCCGGGCCTGTGACCATTTTGCTACGTAATAATACATTAAAGTGCTCCATCGACACTACATCATAGTATAGTATAGTCAGCCTTATAATGTTCCCACTGTTGGGATTCAGGCCAGAGGAGGAGAGGGAATGGGCCGTAATCCACCATGCGGGCCCAGTGCGAATTGGTGAATGTCATGTCTTCGAATTTTTGGTTCTAGGACATGCTGGTTTCCTCACGATGTTTTCCATCACCGTTTTGAGAGCCGTGGTGATGAAATAAATTACACAAAGTAATGCGCCTGGCTGGGTTTGAAACCGCGACCTACAACTCTTAAGTCGGGGCCGTTGCCATTTGGCCATCACTGCTCTAACTGACACTACTTCATGCACACCGTTCAAGTTGAAATAGCGACACTGCGCAGGTTTCCGCGACGGGGCCCGCCGCATACAACACGCGCGCGACGTCACGCGACGTTTTTTTTTCTGTGGGTAAAAATCATCCAAATGACTTCCCCCGGCCTTGGGCGGAGCGGGAGATAGTGTCAGACTCTAACTGAGTAAAAAACCCACCCCGTTCCTTCTTGCCTTTCATACCGGGGCCGAGCGTCCCTTTCAGAACTAGACCCTGGCATCGGCAGGCTCCGATCTAGCTGGGCCCTTGCTGTTGGTGACAACTCCTTGAAGCGCGCGGGAACAGTGCGCGCCGTCGACGTCTCGCGACGGGTACCCGCGCGTGCGCCCGCTTATCGCAGCGTTGGCCCTAAGACGGCTGGAGTAATATGTTGTAATCTGTTTGGACAGATGTCGGCGGTAATTAGGTCACAGCGGCTGCGCTTGTTGCCACATCGCCGGGCCACTGGTGCGAGCTTTATACGAGATTAGTAATATAATAATAATTGGTTTCGTTTTCGTTTGTTCCTCTACGTCCTCGCGCTCCGATTTAACATATGTACGTCTGTATGTACAACTTGAATGACCTTGGAAACGCTTAAGAGGCTTCTTGTCCACTGGCCTATCGTCAACATCGAGCATGGCTTAAAAGTTTCTTCCATCACCAGGCGATGATTGAAAAAGACGAAACTCGAAAAATTAGAGATACTTAACGCCTGAAAACTCTGTTCGGTAATTCCGTGATTTACTCAAAAATTTCACTATACTTGTTTCAGGAAATACGTGTTGTTTTTTAACCCTTAAAAGTTAAAGAAAAAAAATTGTCATCGTTCGGAATCTCGATTAAATTTGCAAGACTTCTACTCTTATATTTTTTTGACTTTTTAAAATTTTGATTAAATTATGAACTGTCAAAGTTCATGTAAAATAGCAGATTTTCAGAGGTCAGGCGTCGCGCAGTGAGGCTTCTTTTGTCCATCAGGTCGTTGGCGGCCACCACTTTCGGCTCAATGATAGCTGAGTCCACATCCCACGTGTCGACAACTTCGTGTGCTAAGTCGAGATATTTGATTTGTGTTTCTTTCTTCGTTTTCACGAGGTTCTCGTCATGCGGGATGGTGACGTTGGCTAGTACATGGAGAGGCAATGAACTGTTGTTATTCGCTTGATCTGTGGTGCGCGTGCGCATTTGATGTCACAAGATTAACGACATTTTGATTGGCAGAATGATCTCAAGTTTCTGTTTTGACTGGTTTGTCTTTTGTTTTTTTATAAACGGAAATGAAAGATGAGACTTGGGCTTATTTGACCGGGACACCATGGCGACGCGACCAGCTGCGCCACCATGGTGTCCCGGTGAAATATAGCGTTAGGCTACCAAACTAGACACTATACAGACACCACAGTCGCCACACGACCGAGCTGGTCGCGCCACCACATTCGTTGCGCAACCAAACGTACACCAGGTGAGTAACTCTCTATAGAGCTGTATACATTTTGTTCGACATGCTATCTCGGTGAAATATAGCCCTTATTCATTAAAGTAAAAGCGCGAGAGTAGCTCGCGCAATGCGAATTTTTTATCGACTTCAACAGGAGGAGTCAATTGTGGACCGATTTTGAATAATTATTTTTTTGACTGAAAGGTTATGCTTCCAAGTTTGTCTCACAGAAATATTGTTATGATGTGATTATTTTTTTACGCTAAGACCTGTTTCTATAGTATGCAGTTCAAAGGAGACCGTATTTTATATTTTTTTATTCCACAACTATAATACAACGCCGTCTAGTCCCAAGCTTAGCAGAGCTTGTGTTATGAGTACTAGACAACTGAGAAACATACTTATATGTTTCTAAATACAAACATATTATGGATAAATTACACCCAGACACAGAACAAATGATCATGCTCAACACATAAACATTTGTCGTGGGTCCCACCCACGACAAATGTTGTTATCGAACCCACGAGCTCCGGCATAGCAGTCAGGGTGCATCAGGCAACGGCGTTATCGCCGCCGCCGCCGCCGGGATTCTGATCCCGATTTCCGGCCACCGTAGGCGCGGGCTTGCGGACAGTGAGCAATGGGTAGCTCGCTGTCCGGCCGTCCGGTAACTGTCCGGACCAAGCCCAAGGCGTCGACGGCGCGCACTGTTCCCGCGCGCCTCAAGGAGTTGTCAGCAACAGCAGGGACCCAGCCGGGTCGAAGCCTACTGGGGCCAGGGTTATCCGAAAGGGCGCTCGAGCCCCGGTGTGAAGGCTAGAAGGAACGGGGTGGGTCTTTTAGTCAGTAAGAGACTGACACTATCTCCCGCTCCACCCAAGGGCAGGGGATGTCAATGCATGATTTTTTCCCACCATAAAAAAAAAAAAAAAATAGCAGTCAGGGTCACTAACCACTAGACCAACAGGCCAGTCTTATTTGTGTTACTTTTCGGTGTACAATAAACGTTTTGTATGGCCGCAACCGACGAATCTTGACCCTATACAACGCCTACGCATGGAGAGCTGATATTACACACATTCATATTTATTTATGTAACGTAGGAAGTGCTTGCTCCTGCAGTTTTCCTTTTTTTTTAGGTGGGAAAATCAACATCTCCCGCTCTTGGGTGGGGCGAGACGGTGTGCCAGACTTTTACGGAGTAAACCCTCTCCTGTTCCTTCGTTGCCTTTCATACCAGGGCCGAGTTTTCCTTTCAGAAAAACCCAAAAGCCCGCATACTCTCCTGCCAGGTGCTCGAGCTAGTAAAGAGCACATCCGGTCCGAACGAGAGGCTGTGGTAGAGCTTACGAATATCTCACTTCAGGCAGTCTCCAAGTGGGGCGAAACCAATCTAGTGGGATTCAACGCCGCCAAAACTCAGGCGTGTCTGTTCACCGCCAAAAGGGGCCCGTTCACCACGGCTCCTACTTTTCAGAATGTATCATTGGATTGTACCGACCGCCTTCAGCTCTTGGGTGTCGAAATTTCCTCCGATCTCAATTTTGGGCGGTTCATTGAGTCCAAAGCCAAAGTAGCTGCTAGGAAACTAGGCGTTCTTGCAAAAGTCCGGCGGTACTTTACACCGAGACAGCTATTAATGTTATACAAAGCACAGGTCCGATCGTGTGTGGAGTACTGCAGCCACATATGGGCTGGTGCTGCAAATTGCCACCTGGCAGCTTTGGACTCGGTGGAAAGGCGTGCGAAGAGGCTGACTGGTGACCCAGATTTGGTTAAGTCCAATCTTCAAAGCCTTGAGCACAGGCGTAGGGTAGCCAGCCTTTCGGTGTTTTAGAATAGAATAGAATAGAATAGCATTTATTCGGCGCAAGCAACACAATATACAACAACATAAAATAATAATAAAAAATAAAAAAGTACAGACATACAATACAAGTTGCAGTGACTGTGCCTGAACCGAAAGGGTCACCAACTCAGCAATTGCTGGGCGACAAACACCCAGCGCTGATTTTCAGCTGGCACCCCGCAGTGACGCACGGATGATGGTAAATAAAGTATACTACAAATAAATATAATCTATATAAATATAACCCATACTTAAAATAAATATTTATACAATATTATATTGTTATACATACAGGTACGTAACTAAATATTTTATAAAATGTGCCATGGTAGTTACAAACCAACTTTCTCACTATACCCACAATATTTCAACAAAATATATCGCGGGAAACATAGTGCATCGCGCGACGCGACGGTTGACTTGATGACGCATAAATCGAGACAGACAACGCTGCACCGGCTCGTCGACTAGCCGCTATCCTGTTCTAAGACAAGTATAATACAAATATTACATAAAATAATTTTGGCTTCCAGAAAAAAGTTATATTTAGATTGTTAAGGTTTAGAATTACAAATTGGAAAGGAGTAGAATGGAAGCAAAACGAAAGTGGAGTGAATACTATGTGTGTGTGTGTGTTTTACAGATTGCATTTTGGAGAGTGTGGGCAGGAATTGCATGACTTGATTCCGCCATCTCATTTCTACCATCGGACAAACCGACGCACGGCGAGTATCCACCCTACGTTGTTGAAACATCTACGGTCCGGACTAAGCGTTTTGCCTTGTCATTTATACCGCTTACATCGAAGGACTGGAACAATTTGCCTGCTGCGGTCTTCCCGTCTGATTATAATTTAGGTGTCTTCAAGGCTAGAGTGAATAGGCTCTTAATAAACTAGTGCGCCTCACCCTCAGCGATTGCATCACTGCTTACCATCAGGCGGGATCGCAGTCAAGTACTAGTTTATAACAGATAAAAAAAAACTCTTGGGCGCTCACGGCTCGTACTGAAGCGGCGTTCGCAATGATCGTATGACACGAATGCTCACAGTGAGCACACTCGTCCACACAGCCCGAAGCATGCGAGACGAACCATTCGCGACGCACGCCTCGCGATGTCTGTATGCGGCTTTGAGTCGCGTTTGGAACAGTACGCGCCGTCTACGACTTAGGCGCGGTCCGGACGTCCGGACGGCGAGCTACCCATTACTCGCTGTCAAGTTCTACCAACACTGCGCTGTCCAATACAAAGTTATGATCCAGAACCATCTACCTCCCTTGAGCACCCGTTCTACAATAAATACTACTGTAATCACACGTGACATCCCGCGCCTGGTCTACAGAGCAGAGCAAGTATAGCGTAACGTTCAATAATGACTTACATCGGCGCACTGATAACGTGGCCGCGGTCGCGAGTACTGCGCTCACTGATAACAGTTCACATTCCCACGGTGTTTACGCGAGCTTTGTTCAGCATCGTAGATTTAGTACACCCGTCCGGTAACAGTCCGGACCGAGTCCAAGTCGTCGACGGCGCGCACTGTTCCCGCGCGCCTCAAGGAGTTGTCACCAACAGCAGGGGCCCAGCAGGGTCGAAGCCTACTGGGGCCAAGGATCAAATTCTGAAAGGGAGGCTCGGCCCCGGTATGAAAGGCAACGAAGAAACGGGGTGGGTTTTTATTCAGTAAAAGTCTGACACTCTCCCGCTCCACCCGAGTGCAGAAGATATAGGGGCAACAAAAAATATATATATACCTACATATTTACACCTATGTTGAGCCGAATAGCTTTCAATGGTATTCGTGGTAACTTGTTACGATGGTTCACTTCTTACATCACTAATCGCTGTCAAAGGGTTGTAATTAACGGTTACCACTCCGATGCTGTTCGGGTTACCTCTGGCGTCCCTCAAGGTTCTATTCTTGGTCCCCTTTTGTTCATTATCTTTATAAATGTCAAAAGTCAAAGTCAAGTCAAAGTCAAAAGTTTTTTATTTCACATAGGCCTACATGGGCACTTATAAAACGTCAGAAGCTAGTGCACGGTTCGAAATTGGTCGTTTCCTATGGAGAAGAACCGGCAAGAAACTCCATGGTTACTCTTTTTAAAAAAATGGTTGTACTTACAATATTTCCATATAACAGTATTAAAAGGTATTATTTAAGAACAGTGTAAACCGGTCTATATTGTACTCGAAAGCACAATAAAAATAATCATTTAAAAAAAAGTGAGTCAAAATATGAAGTAATCTAAGAATTCGTGGAGTCTACAGTGTTCTTCCATTTACATAATAAAAAGAGGCTATATAAAAAAAAAGGTAGAAAAAATAATAATAATTACAACTGTCAGTAAATGAGACGTTAACAACCAAAAAAAAAAAAAGAAAAACTAACGAATTTAATGTGGTTGGAGTCAGATAATATAAAAAATTGCAAAAGCAATGTGTTAGAGAGAAAAAAAAAAATAAGTTACAACAAAGATGGAGCAGTTAATAGATACATTCGCATAATATTATAAGTTACCAGGGGGCCACAAGTGCAGAGGCAGTCATTGCCAAACAAGCGTGTCTTCGACATAGTCTTTAACCTTGTAATATGCTTTTTTGGTTAAGACACGCTTAATATGGGTTTTGAACTTTCCTTCGCTAAGTTCAGTCACCGCTTTTGGTAGCTTGTTATAAAAGCGTATGCTATTTACTAAAAATGACTTACTGGTCTTGGCTAATCTCCATTTGGGCAATATAATTTCGTGTTTACTACGAGTATTTATGTTATGGAAATCGCTTCTAATTTTGAAAAGTCCTAGGTTTTTACGTACATACAAAATACTTTCTAAGATATAAAGAGAAGGCAGTGTCAATATATCTATTTCTTTGAATTTATTTCTGAGGGACTCGCGAGGACCCATTTTATAAATAGCCCTGATTGCTCTCTTTTGCAATACGAAAATCGAGTCTACATCAGCTGCAGATCCCCACAGTAAAATGCCATAAGACATAATACTGTGGAAATAGGCATAGTAAACTAACCTAGCTGTGGCGACATCTGTCAACTGCCTTATTTTTCTTACTGCATATGCCGCTGAGCTTAATCTACCTGAGAGAGTTCTAATATGAGCACCCCACTGCAGTTTGGAATCGACAGTTATACCTAAGAACACAGTTTCTGTAATTACATCAAGTTTTTTGCTATCAAGAATTAGATTGATGCCAACTTGAGGGACATTCGGTAATGAAAACTTTATACATTTAGTTTTATTTGCATTTAGTAAAAGATTATTAGCAGCGAACCATTTCGAAAGAACAGCCAGACTTTCGTTAACGCGCAAGACATCCGCATCTTTTCTATCCACTTTAAAAATAAGGGAAGTGTCGTCAGCAAATAGAATTATATCTGATAAATTAGCCATCATGTAAGGAAGGTCATTAATATAAACTAGAAAAAGGAAAGGGCCAAGAATTGAACCCTGGGGCACGCCCATCCTTACTAAAGACCCCGAGGACGTCACCCCATTTATGGATACTTTTTGCTGCCTGTAAGATAAATAGGAAAAAACAAGATCAGCAGCTCGTCCACGAATTCCGTAGTGATGTAATTTACAGATCAGAGTATTATGGTCAACACAGTCAAATGCCTTTGAGAGGTCACAGAATATGCCAATAGCATCCTGGGACTTCTCCCAGGATTCTAAAATGTGACTGATTAGTTTCACTCCTGCATCCGTCGTTGACCTTCCTTTCGTGAAGCCAAACTGTTGACTATGCAAAATCCTATTTGAATTAAAGTGAGACAACATCTGGTCGAGCATGATTTTTTCATAGATTTTACTCAATGCTGGAAGCACAGATATTGGTCTATAATTAGAGGGATCACTCTTACTACCTGATTTGAAAATTGGTACTACTTTACTATGTTTCATTAAATCAGGGAATGTACCGCTGTCTAGACATTGATTAAATATGCCTGTTAGGACAGGAGCAATTGTATCAATAATATCTCCAAGAACCTTAACGGATATACCCCATAAGTCCTCAGTGTTTTTTATATTAAGACTTTTGAATGTATTTTTAATTATATCAACAGAGATACGCTTAAATTCAAAGGTTGGTATATCCTTTGTGAAATTTTCTTTTAAAAAAGATTCAGCTAACAAAGACGAAGAAGGGAGAGATTTCGTAACTTCTATTGGGATGTTGGTGAAGAAGTTTTCTAGCTTCTCAGCCACTTCAGTCCTGTCTGAAATGATTTTATTATCAATTTTTAGGGACAATTCATTTCGATCTCGCTGGTTTGTTTTTCCAGTTTCCTTATTTATCACCTTCCAGACAGCTTTTATTGTATTGTTAGAATTTTTAATTTTCTTACTTATTGACATAGATTTAGCTTGGGCGCAGACTCTTTTGAATATCTTTGAATACATTCTAACATGGTTATGCAAGTTAAGATCAGACGATAATGATTTTTCCTGGTATAGCTGATATAAAGTATCTCTGCTTTTTCTAATTCCAGTAGTAGCCCATTCATTAAATTTGGATTTATTATTGACTTGAACCTTTTTAACTGGACAAGCCTTATTAAATTCCTGACACACTGTAGAAAATAATGTACCATAATTTACATTGGGGTCTTGTGAATCAAAATTGGCTGTTGAGAGACTACTAAGAACATTTTTATTAAAATAATTTAATTTATTTTTAGTAAGCGGTCTAAACTCGGCAGTTGAATCTAATTGCAACTTTTTGACTAACTCAAAAGATACGAGTTGACCCGTATGGTCAGACCTCACTCCACTAATCAGGGATGACTCTTTTATATCGCAATTAGTAAAAATATTATCTATGCATGAAGCTGAAGTAGGAGTTATTCTTGTAGCTTCATTAAAAATACATTTTAAATTAAAAGAATTAAACAATGAGAGAAGTTTACATTTTTCTGGTGAATTTACGAGTAAATCAATATTTAAGTCCCCACAAACGAAAACTAATTTGTTATCCCTAATAAGTTTATTTAATATTTCTTCTAATATAATCAAAAAAGATGTCAAGTTTGATGCAGGTGGTCTGTAAACACATAAGAAAGTTCGGCCTTCAACCTCTGCACATGCTACCTCACATAAGCGATCAACAGAGCAAGCAGTGATATCTTTCCTTTCCTTATATCTTAAAGAATTATTACATAATATCAAGGTACCACCCCCAATTGATGATCTGTTGTACGCACTGGCAACTGAAAAATTATTCACATTAAACAGCATTCTATCTGGTTTTAACCAGGTTTCGCAAAAACATAAGATATCCATATTATATCTATCTATTAACATTTCCACATCTAGAATTTTGCCAGAGAAGCGATTTATATTCTGATGGTATAGTAAAATGTTATTAATAGGCTTCCCTTTTGTCGTTCCTAAAAGTTTAAAGAGTCTATATCAGTATTATTAGGTATACTAGATAATACTGATTCGTCACTTAACCTAATCTCAGTTAAATCATCAATAACTGCGTGTATATTGTATGCTAACAAAGTAGCCAACAAATGTCGACTTTTTTTGGGAAGAAACATACTTGTATGTTCCCGAATCAAAATAAAATCTCTAACAAAATTGTTAGTGTCAAAATATAATATACGGTCACTATGACGACATGACAAAATGTGCATCAAGTTATTTAGGCTATAAATGTAATTGTTATCATGTTCACATAAACTGTTGGAATAAGGCAATGCACACAAAATTAATTTTCCTAATTTCAATTTCAGCAGGGTTTCAATACCACTAACTAAGTCCCTTTTAGTTAAACTAAGACTATTTCCAATCAAAAGTACCACTGTAGTCTGCTCATTCATTTGTGTATTTTTTATTTTATGAACAAGCTCGTTAAAATGCAGGTTATGGTAACAATGACTCATAATGGTATGGTTGCAACGGTTATTTAACAAAGACCCAAAACCTGTCCCTAATCTATCTGAATATACCAAAATGTTACTTTGACAAGGGTTTATGGATTCTGAATGATTATTATGTACAACATTGGAAGGCATAGGAATTTCATACTGAGACATGGGAGGTGGCGGAGCGAGAGCACAACTACAAGTGATATTGTTAGTCAGTGACTCGTACCTCTCTGCGTTGAACTTCACCAAGTCCACCAACTCACAAGCCTCCTGCATGCGCTCACTCAACATTTGTTGGCAAGACTCATATTTACAAAATATTTCCTTTATAGTATTTTCCCTACTCAATAATTCCCTTTGAAGGTTCTGTATATCAATATCATACAAGATTTTGCTTTTTTCCAAATTATAATTACATTCATTTAATTGCTTATGTAAGTTATTACGCTGCTTTCTAAGATTTATATTACATTTATAAACATTCTGTGTCTTTAAGAGTTTCTTGTACTTTTTAATGTTTTTGGTGATTTTAATATACTTCTTAATTTTATTATGACTACTTAGAATTGGACCTTTAGTTATGGTATCATCCCTGGTTAAGTCTATGATAACAGTAGGTTTCACACACTCCAGTCCAGCTGCACAACCCACCAGCTTGTCGAAGAGGTTATTGGTGTTGGTAACCTGTTCACTAGCTTTCAAAGTATCTACAGCAGAAATTGTGTTGCGAGCCTTGCATAATTCCGCTTCAAGGCCTGATATACGACTCAGTGCCTGGTCATGAGTGTCTCTGCATTCCTGAAACTCGGACACAAGTTGACGGAGATGGTCATGCTGCTCAAGTATGTCCATATGCTGGGTGTGCAGCTCTACAAGCTGTCTCTTGAGTTGAGTGTTTTTGTCTATTAACTTCCCAACTTCCACCTCACTCTCCTCTCTTTCCTGCAGCAGGTCATTGCAAGTCTTTCTTGAAACCTCCAGCTCCTTCAGTGCTGCACTCAGTTTTACTTGCATGTCACGAACTGTAGCTCCACGGGTCATCATATTAAAAACTTCCCCGAGTGGCTCCTGGAATGTTACAATAAACGGATAAGTATTTGATGAGATGCTTATTGAGTTAAGAACTTGAGATAGTTATATAAAAAGAAATAAAGAAACAAAAAAGAAGATTGAAATTTAGAATTTATAATATTAACTAGTAGTGTAGGTAGAAGAAAATAAAATAAAAAATTAAAGAGATAATAAAAAGGAAAAAAAAAAAACTACTTATTTATTGATTGATTAATTCGACAGACTATTATTGCTAAGCCAATATTGTTAGATTTGCTATCTAATTAGTGCGAAGAATGTTGAATTATAAAATTAATTAGAGGTAACATTAATTTGATAATGGAGACAGTTATTAATCTAGGAAGTTAAGGTAAAGCAGATTGAAAATACTAAAATAATGTGAAGTAAGTAATGTAGTGTATGTTTTGTCTGGGGCTTATGTTTTAGTCGTCGATTTTACTTCCACAGTTTGTCAAGTAAAAGGAGACATAAACGGTGCCAATGTGTTCTGGACGTAGCTCAGAACCCTGAGCAGAGTTAACAGGTGTTGAATAGTGTGTAAATATAATTTTAATAAGCTATAAAATAAAACAAAGTACTCCCCGGGTTTGATGAATTCAAATCTGCAATCCAAACAATTCAAATTTTGACAGCCGGTCGACGAAGCGAATTTATTGATGAAATATCACGACCAAACACGGTACAAACACTGTGTGTCGCACTTTACACTAAGATTCTAAATTTTATAATAGAATTTACACAAAATATACTTAATTAATTAATTTTTAAAGATAATTTGTCTAAGAGGTCGTTTTTTCACGACCTGTCACTAGGGTTGCCAGAGTAAAAAAAAAAAAAAAAAATGACATTGGCAACTGCTTTGTTAACTCAAAATTTTTGTTATACGCAGATGATCTCAAGGTATATAGACCTATTCAAAATATAAGGGACTGCTATCTTCTCCAAGAGGACTTGGACAGACTGACGGACTATTGTTACTCTAGTAAGCTTCTTCTAAGCATTCCCAAGTGTAATTTTATTAATTTCACCAAAAACAAAAATATTATCAGGTTTGCTTACACATTATGTGGTATATCATTGAATAGAATAAACTCGGTACGTGACCTAGGCATAATGCTTGACTCTAAGCTTTGCTTAGACTTACATATCGAGCAAATTATTAATAGAGCATATAAGATGTACGGGTTTATAATGAGATCCACTCATGATTTTAAAAAGTCCTCTTCGTATCTATGCCTATACAAAACGCTAGTCCGCTCTCAACTTGAATATGCCGTACCCATCTGGAACCCATATTATAAGAAATACATTGATATGTTGGAAAATGTACAGCGCAAATTTCTCCGTGCAATGCATTATAGATGTCACAGAACATATTTGCCTTATAACCAGTTGCTCAATAAATATAAACTCTTGACGCTGAGCTCTAGACGCAAACAATTAGAGGCAATGACCTTATATAATATTGTTAATGGCAATTTTGACTGTATCGATCTGAACAATGTACTGTGTTATGCAGTCCCCAGAACTGTTCATAGAAGGCAGGTGCGTGCAGGCTCACTATTTGCAACAGGTACCTGCCGATCTAATGCAGGGCAGCGTGCACCGATTCGGCGAATGGTAACAACATATAACAATGTATTTGAGCATATCGACATATTTATATGTACCTCATCAAAGTTTCGAAGCCTATTGTATAAGACACTTGAGCGCTCTGATTAGTATTATTAGTATTTTTCTCTTAGTCTTATAATTGAGTTCTCTTTTCTTTCCTTTTTTTTTCTCTTTTTTAGTGATTTGTATGACTCGTACTTTTTCTGTTTGTTTTTAATATTATTTATAACTTGGAGATGTCGTTGGGATGCATGTAACCTGGCAATTTTAAAATTACTAATTAATGGTAATCTGTGAACAGCGCTGTGGGCTACATTATTATTTAAGTTTTTTCTTGTAATTATGTTTTTTAATATCGCATAATGTAGCTGTTTGCTGTTCCTATGAATAAAATAAAATAAAATAAAATAAAATGTTTACCGCTTTTAGGCACGCAATTTACTGTTATCCGCAATAGTGCAAAAAAGAAAATTCGAAAAAAAAAATCGATGATATCCACAGGAGAACCAAGGTTACCGAAGAATTGCCAAACTTAAGTGGTACTGGGCAGGGCACATTGCTCGCAGACCAAATGGTCAATGGGGACGAAAGGTTCTGGAGTGGCGAGCGACCACGTGTCGGAGGACGATGCAGCGTTAGAAGCCCAATAAGTGGCCCGGTGACTTGGTGAGGGCCGCGGGAATGCGATGTATGCGAGAAGCACAGGACCGGTCGTTATGGCGACACTTGGGGGAGGCCTATGTCCAACAGTGGACGTCTTTCAGCTACAATGATGTCGCCATCTTGTCCTAAACTAGCAGAGCTTGTGCTATGAGTACTAGACAACATAACTATATTTCTAAACACAATCATACATGTTATGGATAATTACACCCAGACCACCCCAGACTGAACAAATGATCGTGCTCATCACACAAACATTTGTCCTGGGTGGGAATCGAACCCACGACCTCCGGCATAGCAGTCAGGGCCACTGACCACTAGACCAAGAAACCTCCTTCAAAGACACTTTCGCCTGACCACCGCTAAGTTCATTTTTGCTTGCACTCGAAACGAAAACTTCAAAGAGTTTGGTTTGGCGCCGCGCCGCAGGAGTCAAGTGACAATTTTTTGAAGTGACCAGGCAGAAATGACCGCGATGGTACCTACATAGAATATTTTATACCTCAGGAGTGTTTCCTCGGAAACATTTTGTACTGGCACGCGGGCGAGGCCGCGGGTATACGCTAGTTGTAATGAAGACTTCGTTATATTCCGCCAGCTGTGTCGGCCACCGGAACACACAGCGTTTAAAGTTCTTAATTTTCCGGGAGGGATGGTTCCGGCACAATTGTGTATTTTTTTTTTAAATATGAAAATATACCAAACCAACAATAACGTAATATCTCGCCTTTTTGCTATGCTCGCACTTGACCGCTAAAAAACGAAACCCTATCACTGTGTTGTCTGTCTGTCAATCAAACTACTAAGTTAACGGAAAAAAGATATGGCCATTTAAGTCGCAAAAAAACGTATATTTCGACGCTTCCTGTTGACCCAAAATCCTGAAATCTTGCATAAAGCATAGCACAAGTATAGGAATAAATCTGAAAACTGTAAATTTGTTGTTACGTAAAAAATTTTTTTGCGATTCGGAAAAATCTTCCGAGACTCCATTCCGGAATGGAATACTTATGTAAGTTTCAAAAATCAAATATTTTTGAAATACTACTTTTTCAATTTTGATTTTTTGCAATACACACACACACACAAGGCACTTATAAAACGTCAGAAGTTAGTGCACGGTTACAAATTGGTCGTTTCCTATGGAGAAGAACCGGTAAGAAACTCCATAAAGTTAGTACGGAACCCTCAGGGCGCAAGTTCAACTCGCACTGGCCCGGTTTTTTTTAAAAACCTATTTGCAAAATAAATATCATTTAGCAAATATCCAGTCTGAAATGTAAAATCTGATACAAGTTAGTTCTGGTGTAGAATTATTATCAAATCGATGTTAGGTCGGGTCCGTCGGAGCAAGTTTTTCAATTACAGTCGTATCTGGAGTCAGAGCCAGCGGCCGCCTACATCAGGGAGACTTGTACAACTTGGAGCAGGAGGTAGCAACTTGCGGGATATAATACAGATGGTATCTTTCCGTTACTGTGATATCATTATAATACATTTTAATACAAGTGCAGAAAATTTGTTATTGCGACCGAGGCGGTTTTCGCACGAGCCGTCGTAGGCGAGTGAGTTATGAATTTATGAAGCCGAGGGCTAGAGTGACAAATTTGCACGTGTATCAATCGACTTTTTTCAATACACTTACGAAGAAATGAATAAACGGGGATTGATTGGCGACTCGTGGGGGTCGACGCGCGCTCCGCCTGGTACGATACATGTAATAAAATGGTGGTGGGGAGAGCACGCGCACTTTTCTGCACTAGTCCGGAAAACAGTCTACTGCATGCCTAAAAGCAATGGGATAAGAGCGAGTTTTCGAGGAAGTGTATTGAAAAAACATTTGTTAAGGCTTATAGTCCCTTGAAAATGTGGCCGAAAATAAATGGATACAAAACTCGTACCTGCCTAAGCGGCAGTACGAGTATCTGTGCATTTAATTCCGGCCAGCTGCGCCTGCCAAAAAATGTTTCTAAAGATCCTAGCTGTTTCGAAGGAGTAGAGAAAAATTGCTAAATATTTTTTTGGACAAAAGTATTAATCGCACGAAAAAATCAATAGTTGATAAATCTACACTAATATAAGAAGTAAAGTTTGATTTTTTGTTTTTATGTTGTTTTGTTTGTAGGAGGTAATCTCTGGAAGTACTGGTCCGATTGCTACAATTCTTTCACCGATAGAAAGCTGCTTTATTCCTAAGTGACATAGGCTATATTTTACGCGGGCGAAGCTGCGAGCAAAAGCTAGTCTGGCACTGCTCGGGTGCTCGGGCCTTAACGTTTGTATCTAATGCAATAAATTCTAGTATGGGATCCCAATTCCGTACTTAAAATAACTTAGCGGAATCGATAGTTTGCCTGTCTTAATCAAAAACGGAACCATCGACAAAACGGAAAGAATATGCGTAAATCTTTACTGAACTATTACATTTCCTACCCTATTTCCTACGTAACAAAGTTCAAAATCGTATACACGTAAACATTTTCTATAGACACTGCAGACGTCACAGTTTCATAATCGATTCTCTAAGGGTGCCTGTGAATATACAACTGGCCAAAGTATTTCGAACCTTAGCTGTCTAAGTATAAAGCCTATTTTGCCATGTGCTCGTGTACTGTTTAGTAAGTTGACCGTGAATTTTGAACGTGGGTACATGGTCTAAATAATGCAGAAGGTTTGGTCCGTACAAGGCCGTCTGAGAACTTGGACGGACCAAAATCATTTGCTATTATTGGCATGAGACATTAGACTACTTCACCAAGCCAAAGAGGAAACATCTATGTTACTACATAATAATATATGTATATAAAAAACCGGCCAAGTGCGAGTCGGAATCGCGCGCGAAGGGTTTCGTAGCATTATCTTTAAAAACGCCAAAAAATCACAGTTTTTGTATGGGTGCCCCCGTTTTCGTTGTTATAGCGGCAACAGAAATACATCATCTGTGAAAATGTCAACTGTCTAACTATCACAGTTCATGAGAAACAGGCCGGTGACAGACGGACGGACAGTACAGCATAGCATAGCATGATCAGCCTTTTAATGTTGCTGGGACTCAAGCATCCTCTCTAATGCCGGCCATACACGGTCACACCTATCGTCCAACAATGACATACCAATCCACTCCCACACACGGTCAAATCTGTTTGGTCCAATCGGTAGCATCCTACCGATTGGATGGTGTACCTACAGGTAGGATGGTGTATGGCCGGCATTAGAGACGGACGAACAGCGTAGTCTAAGTAAATAAATAGGATCCCATTGTACTCTTTAGGTACGGAACTTCAAAAATTAAGAATTAATAAAAAAAGACGTGTGGCACTCGGGGACTGCCGCGGTAAAGCTATTGCATAGCATTTTTATCAACTTATGCAATTATAATTATTTATTTATGCAGTTTTTTTTTCCTTTGTTTTTTTTTCTTTGATATTAATTGAAGTTACACTTTCACACATTGAATTGAATTTTGATTGATTGTTCACTCATTTGTTTTCTTATCGGTCACCACGCTCAAAAAACAAATGAGTGGGGGGTGTTAGGTTATTTTCGTTACGGAATTTCTGGATTCGGTCTCCACGCTCAAGGCCCGCGATAGAAGCTATGCAATAGCTTAATAACGTAAAAAAAATTCTATCTTTATCATTATTACGCGCGAGTCCGACTCGCACTTGGAACATTTTTTATTCGTATTCATCGTGAGGAAACCGGCGAGACCCAGAACCAAATATTCCAAGACTTGTGACATTCACCAACCCGCACTGGGCCCGCGTGGTGGGTTACGGCCCATTCAATCTCCTAGAGAGGAGGCCTGAGCCCCAGCAGTGGGAACATTACAAGGCTGATTATGCTTATTATGCTATGCTATGTTCTATATAGGAGAGAATACAAATTTCACGCGAACGAAGTCGCGAGTAACGTGCTAGTTTACAATAATTACACACGCAATTACAAAACGATATTTATATCAGATAACACGTTTTAGTTTTGTTACCTTTACGTACCCCAGACATAATGACATTCGCATAACATTCAATTCTCGATGGGAATAACTATTTAAATACTAAAACCTAATTATGTACATAAATTAATAATAAATAATTAATTATTTATCATGATCAATCTTTTATAGTCCATCTTAAAGTAGTCTGGTAGATATCGCTGTCAGCGATAAGACCGAACACGATGGTGGTACAGCTCTAGTAAGTCTAGTACTACTCAGTTTCTGTGAAGTGGTTAGTATTTTGGTGTACAATAAAGTCGATTCTACTCGTATTCTCCTGCATGAGAGGCAGGCGTCATCACGACACAAGAACTGCGCCAACACTGTTGGGTGACATATAATCGACTTAGCGGTGACCTATATTCGCGCTGATTTTACGATCTATGTGAGATCGCAATTACCGGTGCTGAGTTGAGCGTTGTTCCGGATGCTTCGGATGAGATTCTGAATCCGCACTGGAGCCGCGAGTTGGTTGACAGCCCATCTGCTCTCACAGAGAGATGACTGGTTCCTATCAACGGAAAGTGGCATCTTTGTGAGTTGATTGCTTTTAAAATTCAAATATGTTTGCAGAGAATGCATATCTTAATATACGGAACAATCAGCAATATCCCATAGATTGGGATTATTAAATAGTTATGGAATAATAAATACTTAACTATAATTACAGTAAAATAAAATAAAACTACGGCGTGAAAAACCTCTTCCACATCGCTGATGACTGGTAATGTGCCCAGAAGAATGGCGAATTTGCCACGCTGTATGGCAATGCTTATCTTCTGTCCGAAGTAAAAGCCAGACATTGGGTCACGCGAAGCGTCAACTAGGCGTTTTGACAGATCTTTATACAACTTGTGAGCACTTGTGAGCGCACACACGAGACTTGTAGGAATCCTTACTTCCAAGCTACGTATATGGATGACACAAATGCTGCCTCAATGCTGACCTTTTTAACAGAGCAGGCATAAAGTTTAATGGTACCATAGTATGTGACCAACCAGGAAATTCACGAATATCTTAAAATGCCCACGATAAAGGAGAAAATCCAAAAACGTCACCGTGAGATACCAAAAGAGCTAGAGAAGCACTTGAATACATTAGCAGCACAGCTCACGATGCACAAAACTAACGTTTATTTCAAATACAAAAAGTGAAGCTAAATTCCACGTTCCAAAGCCTAGATCCCTATGGAGAAGAACGTGCAAGAAACTCTATGGACACTATTTAATACCTATAATCTTGGTTATATGTACATATATTTCTTGTCGCTTCGATTAAAACTAAAGTGACTACGATATGCGTCTCCAACGAAAGGACATATATAGATAGATGAAGAGAAACCGTTTTTAATGCGGGACGCGCTCAAACTGTTATAGCGCACTTCCCTCTGCTCATAGCGTTAAACACTATTCGCAGATATAACACAGAAGACAAAGAAATGATATAATTTTATTTCATTTACATGACGAGATTGATCAGCATCACCGTCTATTAAATTAGTCTGTCTAAAAAGTCAAACGACTTGGAAATTAAACGAATTAAAAATTCTGCTATAGGAGCAGAATTTTTAATTGTATACAATAGGTATTACATACAATACTTTAAATAAGATTCTCTATTATTAGTAAACAATGATCATCTCTTTGCAACCTTGATTGTTCTACATTAGATTTCAAGAATTTCACTTTTTAAACAGATTATATGTAACATATAATGCAAGTGGCCATAAATATCGTCATCGATAAAGAAATTTGGCATCGCTTTTATGTTTTTCCGCACTTGTAGCAGTATTAGTGAATGTTGTCTCCACACGTTTGTTTAGTCGATAGCTGTAGCACAAATCTTGGTCGTGTAATGGATCGCGTTAAGAGCTCGCGGTAGCACTCCTGTGCCCTGACAAACTGTGAATTGGGTCACAGTGGCTTATTTATTTTTTCATTATTCAACAAGAAGTACGAGACCAAGATTTTTGTAAGTCATACCACGATTTAAAAGAGTTTCCTCAGCGTTTCTTAGCTATTTTGGCTGACCGACATTTTGGCAATCCAATAATGCTTGCAAATAGTTTATTTGAATAAGTGCATTGATGATTAATATTGGAGTAATCCTAATGGTCGTGATGTAAGCAAACCGGTTTAATAGTGTATCACTTTGTTGTGTCTTAACGATAAGCCGACAGTTCCGGGGTGCCTGACATCTGCGATGGCCTACGGTTGGTTGATTGGTTCCGTCTTCGTGTTTTTGCGAGTGCAAGGTTTTTCTGTAAACGTTAAAACAATACTTGAGCCTCCTTCTCCACTCGCCTATCGTGAACATCGAGCATGGTTTAAAAGCTTGTTGCTTCATCTAACGCAATCCAACGCGATGTTTGATGACGAGGCAACGAGAAAAGGTGATAACGCTTGAAAACTCTGTTATCATTCAGTAATTCTGTGATTTACTCGAATAATTCACAAACCTTGTTCGAGGAAATATGTGTTTTTTAAAACCCTTTAGAAGTTTTTGAAAAATGTTGTCGTCATTTAGAATCTTGCAAGGCTTCTATCGTTATGCTTTTTAATATAACAGATTTTCAGAGGTGTTTACTGGATTAGTTTTACACAAAATAAAATTGATTTCAATAGAAGCCTAGATAATATCCACAAGATACTGTGTTTCCAAAATATCTAATGAAAAATGTTTAATAACGTCATAATCGAGTAAGATCGGTTGTATGAAAAACAGTGAAAATGTAAGTCGAGTTGTATCTCTTTAAGTTTTTGTTTTGTTATTGTTATTTAAATAAAAGAAGAAACTGAGTGACTAACATATCAACGCACAGCCGACATTACTGAGGAGGAGTGGCAGGCGCGAGCCGACTTCTGCGAAGCAGTAATGCTCGCAAAGGAGGAGGCCGAACGCTTCAGGCAACGGCGTTATCGCCGCCGCCGCCGCCGGGATTCTGATCCCGATTTCCGGCCACCGTAGGCGCGGGCTTGCGGACAGTGAGCAATGGGTAGCTCACTGTCCGGCCGTCCGGTAACTGTCCGGACCAAGCCCAAGTCGTCGACGGCGCGCACTGTTCCCGCGCGCCTCAAGGAGTTGTCAGCAACAGCAGGGGCCCAGCCGGGTCGAAGCCTACTGGGGCCAGGGTTATCCGAAAGGGCGCTCGAGCCCCGGTATGAAGGCTAGAAGGAACGGGGTGGGTCTTTTAGTCAGTAAGAGTCTGACACTATTTCCCGCTCCGCCCAAGAGCGGGGGATGTCAATGCATGATTTTTTCCCACCATAAAAATAAAAGCCGAAATTACTGGGCATTTTTCAATTAGACTGAACCCGCGACCTACAACTCGTAAGGTTACCTCTCGGCCACCACTGCTCCATGAAGCAGTGGTTCTCAAGCGATTGCCTTTAATAACACTGCGTTACAAATTAAAAAAAAATTTGAGTACCCGCTTTGAAATGTCATGTTTTCTTATTTATACCTATCGCTTATTAAACATACATACAAATTTTCTTTTCATCACGTCTCATTTTTCTTCTGTAAGAATGTGCCAATTTATATTAAAAATTAAAAGGCAAAAACATATTTTAAAGAAATCTAATAAAATCAACCAGAATTTTTTACATTCATCAAGTTTAATTTTATCATTTAGGTAAAAAAAACTCAAAAAAAGCCATTTTATAAAATTTTAATACAAAATATCATGAAAATTTAACTTTTTCTTTTGTGCTCTGAATGATCTTCTCGTTTTAAATGCCAACAGTAATCACCTAGCATGGTTGTGTCCCAACGACCTTGAAATCGTTCCTCAAGCTTCTTTACATCCTGGTGGAACCTCTCACCCTGCTCATCACTGACCGCACCAAGATTAGATGGAAAGAAAGAAAAATGAGAATGAAGAAAGTGAATTTTTAATGACATTCTGCAACCCAACTTTTCGTATGCCTTTAACATGTCGTTAACCAGCTGTTCCGCATTTTCGGCTCTGTGGTTCCCTAAAAACCCTTTTATAACTGCTTTAAGTGATAACCAGGCGTCAAGTTCCTTATTAGTAAGCTTTTTGTCGAAATTTGGGTCTTTCATCAATGTGCGTATTTGCGGTCCCACAAATATCCCTTCCTTGAGTTTTGCATCACTTAATTTTGAAAATACTGTCTTTAAATATAAAAATCCATCTCCCTCTTAAACTTATTTGGTGCATTTGAGCAGTTGCGACGACCACTTAGTCCAGTATTCATTTTGTATTTTCAAGTAAAATATGCACAAAGATGTCGACGTTATCGAATGGAAACGATTACTAAACAAAACAAAATATTTAAAAAGTACAATACATCGAAAGCGGTAACAGGGTACTGGACTAATTTTTTTTTACATCATATTTTAATAAAGGAGATAAAAACAAACAACTTTTCCAAAGTAAAGGTATTCCTACGATATAATTGACTGTACCTCGAAAACTAGACGTGATGGATACCACATATGTTTGGAACATTTCATCTGTGACTCATTACCTATTCATTCCAGCTATCAGTTAAGAGGGTACCAAAATCGTGTAACGCAGTGTAATTACTGACTAAAAGAATATAAGTGTGTTAATATGCATATTAATAGAAGATACATTACGTAATATGGATAGGATGTAACTCTTAATATGTTTTAAAAAGAGTGTCCATGGAGTTTCTTGCACGTTCTTCTCCATAGAGACCTACGTTTTGGAACGTGCAATTTAACTTCACTTTTCTTGGACTGACCGACATTTGACTATTCAAAAGTGCCTGAAAATGGTCTATTTGAAATAAATGATTTTGATTTGATTTGATTTGTTCATAACCTTATATTGTAGCTAGCACGACTACACCTCAAGTTAAATCTCGTTCTCCACGACATAATATTTTTTTTTATTTCGGATATCGGATAATTTTATTTACGGATACAGAGCTCGATAGCATCCTTGCTTCAGGTCAATACTCTTTCAAATCAGTAGTGACACAATACTCGATGACGCATCTGACGAGTGTACAGACTGGCCTTCATATTATACGTTCGGTTACTTTGATGATACGATCAGCATTGTGCACCAATTCTTTGTTCTGACACATCCTGTCTCGGTTTGGGTGTCTTTAAGCGGACTGTAGCCTGTAGCGAATCGCGAGTTTTATAATGCGCAAAAGTATATCTACTGCAGTCAATAGAATGCCATCACAAATATAACTGGGAACAAACCAAGGCTTGCAACTCAATTCTTCTACCGTAAAAAGTTGTGAGATCCATGTAATACCAAGTCGGTTAATTTATTCAGTCCCTACTTTAGAGACCTTGATGACTTAGATTTGACTTGGCAGGTTTTCCTTTCAGTAGCGAACCCTTGGCCCCAGTAAGCTTTGACCCTGCTTGGCCCCTACGATGTTCTGACATCACCTCGAGGCGAGCGTAGAACAATACGCGCTGTCGACGTCTTGGGCTTGGTCCGGACGGTTGGACTGTGAGCTACTCATTGCTCGCCGTCCGCAAACCTACGCCTACGATGGCCAATCAAGATCAAGATCCCGGCGGCTGGGGAGTGAGGGCCGCTCCCTCGCGCATGCACATGCGGCCTCCTCTTTTTCTAGCATTACTGCTTCACAGAATGAGGTTCTATTCGAAATACTCATGGATCTACAAGAGCTACTCCACAATATTATCATAATATTCATGGTCTGGAAGCCACAGGTCACTACTACCTTTAAATCATGTTAGTATCCACACAATACCTGATGACGCATCAGACGAATGTAAATAATCAGTACTAAGTATTGTGTCCTTCAAATTATACAGCCGGATACTTTGTTACGATATGATCAGCGTTGTGCATTAGTTCTTTGTTCTGGCGCAGTTCGGGTGTCTTTAGCATGGCATAGTCGGCCTTATCGTGTTCCCACTGTTGGGACTCAGGCCTCCTCTCTAGGAGAGGGAATGGGCCGTAGTCCACCAAGCGGGCCCAGAGCGGTTTGGTGAATGTTACATGTCTTCGAATTATTGGTTCTAGGACATGCCGGTTTCCTCACGATGCTTTCCTTCATCGTTCTAAGAGCAGTGGTGATGTAATAAATTACACAAAGTAATGCGTCTGGCTGGGTTTGAACCCGCGACCTGTAAACTCGTAAGTCGGGGCCGTTACACTCGGCCATCACTGCTGTCTTGTCGTGGGTGTCTTGAAACTCAAACAAATTAGTACAAGACGACTTGATGGGACAGACTGCGCGGTGAATTGAGCAGTTTTGAGTAATGAGGGAAATTTGTAAGCAGTTTTCAGACCCTTTCTGTGTCTCGAGCCTCTAATGAGGGTTTATCGTGTAAGTTAGATAGGGCGATGATTTATTTGGACGTAGAATAAACTAAAGTGGTTATAGTACAGTATTTTACTGTGACTTTGTTCTTGTCCACAGAATCGAGCATTTTTGTGAAATAAGATTAGTTACATTCAATGATAGCGTTGCCTTTTATTAGTGAAAGATTGTTTGCAATCGGACCGGTAGCAGTACTACCAGTAAAAAGATTAAAAAAAATACCTTTTTAAAAAACAAAAAAGCACTGAAAAGTGCAAAATAACATTAATTTCGGAAGTCGGTGTTTCTATAACAGTTTTGTCTCTTCGATATTTAACACCGACTTCCGAAATTAAAGTTATTTTGTACTTTTCAGTATAAATTTCGGGGGTCCCCAATAGTCCCCATACAGAACTCAAACTCAAAAAAATTTTTTTCATCAAACCCATACGTGTGGGGTATCTATGGATAGGTCTTCAGTTGTGTCCCCCCCCCCCCATCACTTCTTAAATAAGAGAATGATAAAACTAAAAAAAAAAATATATGATGTACATTACCATGCAAACCGCCAACGAAAATTGTAGAGTAATTCTTCGTACTGGCAAAACAAAAGAATCCCTCTGTTAATATTAGTTCATGACTCATTACACACTGTTATAGTTCATTGCAGTAATAAATTAGATATGTTTTCTCTGAATACATGGGTTAGTAGTATACTGACCCACTGTACACTGTACTGTATCTGGGTATAGATAGCAACAATTTTATTAAATTCGATGTAAGTTTTATGACCAAACCAAAAAGGCAATACAATCCTGTTAGCTTAAGAAATCTATTTGTCAATTATATTACCTCCGAATACTCGACATATTTAAGAATATTTACAGACGGATCTAAGGATAGTGTAGTTTTGAAGTAAAAGACAGCCAATTACGTAATAAGTACGGTGACAAGCCCCAACGTACTACCCCCTACTTTCCTTGTTTCCCCCCCTTTCAAGTCTGCCACACGTCGGAAATTACTCGTCTTCATTTCCTGAAGTGATCCATTGTGCATTGTGCCGTGTGTCTGCTGCGAGGAGTCCGCTCAATGAGGAGACATGCTGAGGTATCCGGGTGCCGCCACAAAGCAGGCTCACAGGAACGTGAGGCATTCAACACGGGGATGCGGACACGTGATTGTGACTACAATAAGTAGCGCAGGGTAGGGATATAACAGATTTAGGCTGCCTTTGCACCAGAGATGTGCTATGCAGCTATGCTGCGAGGATGTAATAGCTAAGCTGTGAAACTATGTAGCCGTTTCCACTAAGCTGTGTAGCGGAGCGAGCAAGATATGCTATAAAGAGGCACCGCCGCAAAGAAGCTGCGCGAGGAAGATGCGCAGCTCGAGCTATGCGATGTTTTGATAGTAGGAAAGCGGAACATAGCTCACATACCACTCGCGACCTATATCACGCATCCACAGCACGCATCTTTATATATAAAAATCATATCTTAGTTGAATCCGTTTCCACCAGCGCTAAGCTATGTGCACCAATGAATATTGGTGGATATCAAACGCAGCCATAGACGTGGCATAGCACATGTCTGATCGAAAAGCACCCTTAGACCCGGCGGCGCACAGAACACTAACGTTCAGAAGTTAATCTACGTACTGTGCGCGCTCGAGCAACGCACTCAAACACTAGACTCCGCGAAGACGGACACGATATCAACTCGGCTCAATTCAGCTCATTGCGAGCGCGTGTGCATCCCCCCATATACATATCCCATCCGACCTTGCCGCTATAAGCGGTAGCTAAGCGCGGAGCGGCGAGCGAAAGAGAACAAAAATATGAAAATGTTTGAATGCACGCCACAAGATGCCGCTTATGGCGCTCCGCGTCCGGTTACTGCTGTCGCACCGCTCGCCGCGCCGCAGACCCCTAAGACCGCAGTCGTGACCAGGCTGTAACACTGTTCTTTGACAGTTCATGTACAAAAGTTAGCTTAATTCTTCTCTCCCAGCAAACCTATAACCTATTTAGTATCTTTGAAAGTTCATGACAAATGACAACTAAGTCCACAGCAACAGTTCCTAATCAGAACACAAACGCTGATTCTTCAGCTGTACGAGCACACATCGACTCTGCCAAGGTCACTCCTCACCGCCCCCGCCTGCTCCGTCCTCACACCGTCTCCTCACGCGCTTTGGGGACCATTTGCGTTTCTTCGCAAAACTTTAGAACCGTTTTCTACAGTTTTTTCTGAGAAGTCACGTAAGCACTATTACATTGAAGATGATGTTACTGTAGGGTTAGCAGATGAAAAAAAAAAAAACAGGGCAAGTGCGAGTCGGACTCGCGCACTGAGGGTTCCGTGCAAACTACAATTCCCGAATGGAATCTCGAAGATTTTTCTGAATTGCAATTTTTTTTTTGCTACGTAGGTAACAACAAATTTACTGTTTTTAGATTTTTTCCTATACCTGTGCTATAAGACCTTGCTTTGTGCCAAATTTCAGGATTCTGGGTCAACGGGAAATACCCTATGAATTTCGGTCTTTGAGAGTATCAAAAATATACGTTTTTTTGCGACATAAACAGCCGTATCTTTTTTATTCATTAACTTAGAAGTTTGATTTATTTACAGCTTGAAGGGACCGCAAACTTGTGTGTGTGTAGTATATGGTTTTAATTTCAACTCGATACCTCCACGCGTTCTTGAGATAAAGGGTCTTGACAGACAGACAGACAGACGGACGGACAACAAAGTGATCCTATAAGGGTTCCGTTTTTTCCTTTTGAGGTACGGAACCCTAAAAATCAAAAGTTCGGAGAAAAGACTGATTTCCATTGAAAAATCAAGATTTTTTTTTGTTGTTGATTGGTTTGCGCTTGACCGCTATCTCACCTGATAGAAAGCACCGATGTGGTCGACGATGGAGCACGCTTACCTAGAAGTAACATGTCCACTTTCGACTTAAAGATTCCCGGGTTGTAGCTATCAGGAAACACAGATTCCACTCCCTAGCTGCACGCACAATGAATATGTTCCCAAAACGTTTTGTGCGTTTAAGTGGGATGTTACACATACCACCAAGTACCGGTGGCGCATCGCCGTACGTCTGGTGGTCCGATGATGGAACGGGCTGTGCAGAATTAGGCTATGCAATTCCGACTCACACTCCCCGAAATGCAAACGATTGAATACCGACAGGCTAGCGACTCGGCGTCAATGCTCAAGACTTTGAAGCCTCGACTCGATGCCGCATCACCGCCAGTCATGCCAATGCAATGATGTTGTTTTTTGCGTATGGGTGGAATATCCACCATGTACCAGTGGCCATCGCTGAAGGTCTGGTGGTCCAATGATGGAGACAGACATTTGACCACATATGCGTTTATAATGGTCTAATTTTATCTTTAACGTTAACAACAATAGGCCTCTTCCCCAAGTGTCGCCACAATGGACGGTCCTGTGCGTCTCGTGTTCATCAGATTCCTGCAAACTTCACCAGGTCATCGGTCCAACTTGTAGGCCTTCCATCGTTGCGTCTTCCGGTACGTGGTCGCCACTCCAGAACCTTCCGGTCCCATCGGCCTTCTGTTCTTCGAGCAATGTGCTCTTCTCACATTTATTTCCATGTAGGTTTTCTTTTAGATGGGAAATCATCTAATGACTTCTTTCGCTATTGAGAGGAGCGAGAGGGCGTGTCAGACTTTTACTGACTAAAATCAACTCCTGGTATTTCTTTGCCTTCATGTCAGGGCCCCGGGGTACAGTTTCAAACAACCCATTGTCCCAGTAGGCTTCGACCCTACTGGACTCCTGCAGTTTGCCCTGTCTTTCGGACCGTCACCGGACAGCCGGACGGCGATCTACCCATCGCTTACCGTCCGCAAGCCTACGCCTGCGGTGGCTGAAAATCGGGATCCTGGTGGCTGGGGCGTGAAGGCCGCCTCCTTCCACGTAGGTCACAATAAATCACTTCGCATCATCTCAAACTTCTCTTCATGTGATCCGAGTCATAACAAAAGCACAACTGACAAAGAACTGTAAGTTGTGCACATCAGCTGAGTCGGTCAAGGTCAGGCCTCCGCCCCCCACAGCCCCTCCCACTCGCACAGCGCTCCACGCGCCGCGAGGGTTCTCGAAGTTGACGCGGGGTATGGTCGCAGTGCCGGAGAGAAGAACCAGTTCTAAAACATTTATTTAGTAACTCGAGTTTTAAAAGAACAACCCTGGGTGGCAACTCTACTCGACTCTGATTATTTTTGAACGCACTACAGTCAGTGAATGACAAAATTAAGAAATTTTGATCAGTTATAATTCTTAAACTACTGGATCAAATTGAATGAAATTTTAAATACCTATAACATGTTTACACAATGCCTGCTTGGTTAGTAAAAAATCAGGCGTAGAGTTTTATCACAGCGAAGTTATAGGGAGTCGAAAATGGCCTGCACTGTTTCGAGAAAAGCATGTTACGGCCGTGTCACTTTTTTGCTCGCCTTGGCGGGGCACTACGGTGCCCCCTAAATCTTTTGACGCCAACTCTTTTGAGCCCATTGTAACTGCTCCATTATTACTGTAGCCAAAAAAGAAACCACTTAAACGTTTTTTGAACTTATTCTGAGAACCTACCACGAGCTCTCAGCGCGATCCGTCGACCTAAACTGAACTGTTATAGGCATGGAGAAATGGATGGATGGTTGTTTTTAGGGTTCCGTACCTTAAAAGGAAAAAACGGAACCCTAGGATCACTTTGTTGTCCGTCCGTGCGTCTGTCTGTCATAACACTTTATCTTAAAAAGGCGTGGAAGTACCAAGTTGAAATTAATACCATTTACTCAGGTCTGCGGTCCCTTTAAGTTGTGAAGATACGGCTGTTTATGTCAAAAAACGCATATTTTGGTACTCTCAAAGATCGAAATTCATAGGATACTTCCCATGCATTGACCTAGAATCCTGAAATTTAGCACAAAGTAAGGTCTTATAAGACAGATATAGAAAAAATCTGAAAACAGTAAATGTGTACTTACCTACGTCACAAAAAAAAATATATTTTGCAATTCGGAAAAAAAAATCTCCGAGATTCTATTCGGGAATTGTAATTTGCAGTGTGCGAGTCCGACTCGCACTTGCCCGGTTTTTTTTTTTTGATGGATTGATGAATTTATTGTAATAAAACGGTGAAGCTACAGGTTTGAGAGTTTCTTGTTAGTTTTGGCGAGCTCTGTAATTGCGGCGCGTCATTGGACCGATTTAGATAAATGACACCTTAATCTGTTTGTGTTGGCGCGATTTCTCTACAATATTGAGCATTCAATCTGTTTCTAATTGGGACTCGTGCCTCGCTCGTTGACGTGTCTGTTATCGTCCAGCGAACGTGTATATAGATACCGGCACGGATTTTGAGCGGTGGCTTCAAGTTGCGCAGAAGTCAAATATTCGGTCTCTTTAGTGCTACGAAGTAAGACGCGGTGGCGGGGAGTGTCAGTGATTGGCTCGCCGCGCCATTGTGTCATACACGTCACTCGTGATTCGTTCCCTGCGCTTACTGCATGTATCTAACAACGACGACGATTGGCTCGCCAATTTATTGAAAGCGCAAAGCGATACCAACTCTGACGCCGAGCGCTCAAGATTCGTGCCGGTACCTTGTACCTGGCTCAAGGACATTTTTGGACACTGGCTACTCGTCGAGTCTAAACTTCAAAGTTTTGGACATCAACGCCGTACTTCTAGCCTGTCGGTTTTTTTTTCGGTTGGAAAATCATCTAATGACATCCTCCGCTCTTGGGCGGAGCGGGAGATAGTGTCAGTCACTGACTAAAAACCCACTCCAGTTCATTCGTTGCTTTTCGTACCGGGGCTAAGCTACCTTTCGGAGCTAACCCTGGCCCCAGTAGGCTTCGACCCAGCTGGGCCCCTGCCATTGTTGACAACTCTTTGAGGCGTGCGAGAACGGTGCGCGCCGTTGAAGACTTGGGCTCGGTCCGGACAGTTACCGGACGGTCAGACAGCGAGCTTAGCCTGTCGGTTTCCCATCTACACTAATATAAGAGGTAAAGTTTGTTTTTTGTTTGTAGGAGGTAATCTCTGGAAGTATTGGTCCAATTGCTAAAATTATTTCACCGATGGAAAGCTGCTTTATTCCTGAGTGACATAGGCTATATTTAATGTACGTGGGCGAAGTGGTGGATATTACATGTGTTTGTTATTGTACATTTCTGAGGATACTCGCGATCGCTTATGATAGTGAGGCCACACCTCTTGAAGGGGAAGTTTAGGGGCAAAGTGGTGATTGTATTAGCTTCCCTCCCGGGGCGGGGAGGGCACGGAGCGCTGTCACGAGGTATCTACGAGCAGAAGTGCTGCTGTGCCCAGTTACTATATGAAAAGCACATGGCACCAGCATATGCCGCTGCAGCAGTGACTGTACTGTCCATCGTAAGATACAGGGACTGTTCTCACTTCGGCACAATGTTTCCACAGTTTTTCTGAACTATTGATACGTTCGCGTTTGACCTTATGATGTGGTCGACGATGTAGTACGCTTTTATCTCAAACTCATACGTCCACTGTTGGACATAGGCCTACCCCAAGTGTCGCCACAATGAACGATCCTGCTCGTCTCGCATCCATCGGATTCCCGCAACCTTCACCAGGTCATCGGTCCACCTTGTAGGAGGCCTTCCAACGCTACGTTTTCCGAAATGTGGTCGCTCACAATGGGCCTCATCAGAAGGCTTAAGGTCACCCAAAGGGCAATGGAAAGGACTATGCTCGGAGTTTCCTTGCGTGATCGAATCAGAAATGAAGATCTCAAACTGATTTTTGAAAATTGTTTGTAGTAAAAAACAAGAAGAAGATACATTTGTTTTTGTGGTGAATAAACTTCTGCTCCGGGTGGAGTGAGAGGGTGGGTCTTTTAATGACTGAAACCCACCCGCGTTCGTTCAGCTGCCCTGTACCATGGTGTGCTAAAATGGCAGGCTTGCGGTTGAGAAAGAAGCATGGAGCTGGACACCCTATGTAACTCCATCCCTTTAACACTTCCGTTTAATAGGTTCTCTGAACTAGCGCTAATACTGTGGGATTTTGTACATAGCCTGGGAAGGGTGACAGCAGAACGAAACTATATGCATCGTTTAAGATGAGAGATAAGGGTAGGTAGCTACAGTGTATTCATGAATCCGACAGCTGGCACCCGCACCGTGCTGTAGCTGTTGTAGTTTAGAGTCTGACTAAAAAGTCAAACGACTTGAGAATTTTTGAAGACATTACTAGATACTTATATCCGACACCTTGTATAAATAAAATAAAAATAAAAATGCCCTTTATTCCACTACTTACAATTAAATAGAAACTGGTTCAGTAATGAAAACAATTAAAAACATAAAAATCTGCTCTTCTTTATCTATTAACGTAAACTCGTTCCTTCATCTGTTTCTTCTATCCTAGATTGTCATCGCTATTCGTAGCGGTCGCCACTGCGGCGGAAGCCTCCCCTAAATCACTCCACGTTTTCCTATCTCGCGCTTTCTGCATCCAGTTTGGTCCACAGCGTTGGGTAAATATATCCCGCCATCTCTTTCTTTGTCTCCCTTGCTTTCTTTTACAGTCTAATGGAATCCATTCCGTTACTCTCTTTGTCCACCTCGAACACTCCAATCTACACAGATGTCCTGCCCAGTTCCATTTCAGTAATCTTATTCTTTGGTTTACATCCGTTAGTTTTTTTTCCTCCGTATTATTTCATTTTTTATTTTATCTGATTGTTTTATGCACAACATGCTCCTTTCCATTTTCCTCTGGCATATGGCATTTTTTTCCTCATCTTCTTTTCTCAATGCCCATGTTTGGCATCCGTATATCAAACACCTTGTATAAGGTTCTTTTATTAATAAAACAGTGACCAAGATTTAACGATCCTGCACGTCCCGCATCCATCGGATTCCCGCAACCTTCACCAGATCATCGGTCCGTCTTGTAAGAGGCCTTCCATCGCTGCATGTTCTGGTACGCGGTCGCCACTCCAGAACCTTTCGGCCCCAACGGCCATCTATTCTGCGAGTAATGTGTCCTGCCCATTGCCACTTAAGTTTGGCGATTCTTCGTGCTATCGTACACTTGGGGGAGGCCTATGTCCAACAGTGGACGTCTATCAGCTGATATGATGATGATGATCAAGATTTCTTAATCAACCTTGATTATTGGACCAGTGTTAACTACATCAGATTTCAAGTCGTTTGACTTTTTAGACAATACTATAGTAGAGTGGAGCCAGCTTGGTTTGACTCAAATACCCAATGAACTGATCCTACTAACCTCTCCTACTCAGTGGCACGCGACAAAGGAGGGTAGTATGACGGGATGTCCGAGCGAATTGACTCATTCAACAATTAACCAAGATGGCGGCCTGACGTCTGAATGAGAGTGGCGCGCGCCGGTGCCGGTTCTGATAGCGGCGTTGTTTGTCTTGTCGGTGGGAACTTCTTCATTGTACCGGCTCTGTGCTTGTTACCTGGTACAGTTTGACGAATAAAGTCGTCTTGGTTAGCTGTAGTAAGTATATTAGAGGAAGTTTGAAAGTGGTAACAGTGCCTGAAAAGTTGAACGGAAAGTCTTGGTATGGTTTTTTTTTTCTTTTTTTGCGGATAAAAATCAGCCAAATAACATCCCACGCCCTTGATAGTGTCAGACTCTTACTGACTAAAAAACCCACCCTGTTCCTTCTTGCCTTTCATACCGGCGCCGAGCCTCCCTTCCGGAAACAGACTCTAGCCCCAGTATCTTGGTGTGGTCAGGTAAAGAGGAGGAATGAAACGCATGTTACTGAAAATGTTCTGAGTATATGGATGGAGAGGGAG
This sequence comes from Mythimna ferrago, assembly GCA_910589285.2. NCBI lineage: Eukaryota > Metazoa > Arthropoda > Insecta > Lepidoptera > Noctuidae > Mythimna > Mythimna ferrago. Next base: position 14,028,713 of record OU342700.1, read on the forward strand.
AGAAAGCCCAAAGAAAAGATGGATAGATTGTGTGAGGAGTGATATGAAAGAAAAGGGAGTTGGTGATAGCGTGACAGGTGACAGGACAGAATGGAAGAAAAAACATGTTGCGCCGACTACGAGTGATATAGCATAAAGGCAGGAAGAAGAAGATTAGTTGTAGTACGGGAGACGGGAAAACAGTTCGTGCGGTGAGAGACGAAAAAAGTGGTGAAATCACATTTGATGTATTAATTTTATCCATATACGAGTACATAATTATAATTAAAGAATAGGACATACGGCGAGTTCAATTGTTGAAACCTCTACGGTCCGGACGAAGCGCCTGTAAGTACTTGCCTGCTGCTGTCTTCCCGTCCGATTATAATCTAGGTGTCTTCAAGGCTAGAGTGAATAGGCTCCTAATAAACTGGTGCGCCTCACCGTCAACGATTTCATCACTGCACCATCAGGTGGGATCGCAGTCAAGTACTAGTTTACATCCGTATATTTACTCGTATCATTTCATATCCTTAGCCGAACCTTTCAACATACGGCAGACCGTGTCCGCCCGGATTTGATAATAAAATGTCGCAAGAGAAACAGAACAACGAGGTTTTACAGTCCGGAGTTATTTCTTTCCCACCATTTAACGGATACAGCGGTCGACTGTACACGTGGCCAAAGTGTGTCATCTTTGCGATTGGAACATTGGCTTCTGACTCACTGAAATGTTCCGAAACAGTGATATGTATCATTTGGAACATTTGAAACATCGACTCACAAGATACAAATGTTATGTATCGTGATCTGTTGAGTAGCGTCACACTATAAGTTTTATTTTATTTAATTTTGATTTGAGGCAGATGTTTTTAGTTCAGGTCGTTAATTATATTACACTATTTACGTTTTAATTTCAATTTTAAAAAGACTGCTGGTCACTTAAAGTAAAGAGTGTATCAGTGTTCCAATTGTTCCAGATGATGAATTTTAAACATTATTGCTGTTCGAATCTTTCGGAACATTAAAATGTTTCGGAAGAGTGAGTCGGTTCAGTAAAGAGTTACAAACGCCTGGGTGACTCGCGACACGAAGCTCATACCATGACCTTGGCTGTAAACACCTGGAGTGACACACTGTACCGCCGGGGACCTGTGGACTATGTCTGCGTAATTAACACATAGCTTACAATATGTGTAATTAGTGCTAAGCGGGAGCACGGCGCGCGTTTGGAAACATGTTTAGCAAGAGAGTGTTGCATTGAGATGTTCTAGGGTTTTCACAACTATGTCCGAAATAGTTGTGAGAAACGTAGAATTTCTCTTCGGAGAAGGCTTTTAAACGGTCCAAAATGTAATCCTTTAAGAATGAAATAGACAATAAATAAAACTTTATATGTACATACTTTTGTAAAAGCATTTTTTCTAAAATTCGACGCAAGCAGGGGCAAGCAAGGCTTTTATGATGGATAGGTTCGCGTTTGACCATTAGCTCACCTGATGCTAAGCGATGACTTGGTCGAGGATGGAACACGCTTGTCTAGAAGCAAGGACACTCTTGACTCAAAGACCCCTAGGTTATAGTTATCAGGAAACACAGACTCCACCGCTTAACGTCGGCAACTTTCGTTTTTTAGGGTTCCGTAGTGAACTAGGAACCCTTATAGTTTCGCCATGTCTGTCTGTCCGTCTGTCTGTCTGTCTGTCCGTCCTCGCTTAATCTCTGGGACCGTTAGCACTAGAAAGCTGAAATTTGGTACCAATATGTATATCAATCACGCCGATAAAGTGGTAAAATAAAAATCGGAAAAAAATGTTTTATTAGGGTAGCCCCCCTATATGTAAAGTAGGAAGTGATTTTTTTTTTTAATTTCAACCCTAACGTGTGATAGGTATTTAAAAATGAATAGGGGTTTACTAAAATCATTTTTTGATAATGTCAATAATTTCGGAAATAATCGCAAAAAAAACAAAAAACAATGTGTCCCCCCCCCTCTAACTTTTGAACCATAAGTTTATAAAATATGAAAAAATTCTGAATAGTAGAACTTTATAAGGACTTTCTAGGAAAATTATTTTGAACTTGATGGAAAGAACAGTTTTTGTACAAAAAAGACAAAAAGGTTGTACAAAATAATTTCTGGACTAAGTTTGTAGTATAATCGTATATGCAAGCATTTTTTTAAACTCATTAGTGGGTACACTTATTTTGACGGACGGAAAACTACGGAACCCTACACTGAGCGTGGCCCGACACGCTCTTGGCCGGTTTTATTGTCTGATGGTCACATTCTTCACTTTTTGAATTCTTCTATTCTTCAACATTCAGACAAACAGCAATGGAGATGCCATTGCTGTTGGTCTGATTACCGAGCCTTTATTTCAATATAATACAGCAGGCGTCTATATTGTATCCTGCCTGACCAATTCCATATGCCAATGTACGCGCCGTTCCACGTCATCGGATCTTCGAACCTGTTTTCTTTTTGTTCGATTTTTTTTCAATCATGCTTGTGTTCTTAAAAGATATTATCTATACATATAAATAAAATTGGAGTGTCTGTTTGAAATATTGAACTAACCGCTTTTTACTACATGCATATGAATATATATACGGTACATACACCAAAATAACATTTTTTACAATTTTTGTCTGTCTGTTCCGGGTAATCTCTGAAATGGCTGGATCGATTTTGACGGGACTTTTTTGACAGGTAGCTGATGTAATAAGGAGTAACTTAGGCTACTTTTATTTTAGAAAAATGGTATCGCGACAGAAGCGCGACAGTATTGCGTTTGCTTCGCGACCGAGCACTGGGTGTGGAGGAGGGCAAACAGCTAAGGTAGGCGCCAAATAAACGTGGATGTACGGTCATTGACCCTCCTACATTTATTGACATTCTTAATTTCAAAAATGGATTTAAAGACCTAGAGCTGTTTTGAATCGACATGTATCTCTCGTGAATCGTGATCCTTTACCTATTCTGAAAAACAGTTTTTTGATGGTTTTTCGGGTACCTTCGATATTATTGGGGATATAAGGAAAAGATCAATGTGCTTTATTTTAAGCTTATCTGGCGTAGAGATGTGCCGTTGCTTGCAATATTGCCACCAATATTCATACTACGGGCAATATTGCCACCAATATTCATACTACGGGCAATATTGCCACCAATATTCATACTACGGGCAATATTGCCACCATTATTCATACTACGGGCAATATTGCCACCAATATTCCCACTTCTCGGCAATATTGACCTATAGCGACCTTATCGCGACTGTATCGGTGCAAACGCGCGACAGTATCGCTCCATCTCAGATGGTCTTTTGAGGAAACAACCACGCAGATGTAAGTGGACCTGTCCAGTCAGTGCAAGCATTTGTCAGTATCAGTACAGCTCACCTCAGGACTACTAAGGAGTTCAACGCTACTATAAACACGACTGCTTGCGCTGGGACGGCGAGCAATGGTTAGCTCGCTGTCGGACCGTCCGGTAACTGTCCGGACCGAGCCCAAGTCGTCGACGGCGCGCACTGTTCTCGCGCGCCTCAAGGAGTTGTCGGCAACAGCAGGGGCCCAGCAGGGTCGAAGCCTGTTGGTAGGGCCAGGGTTATCCGAAAGGGAAGCTCGGCCCCGACACAAAAGGCAAGAAGGAACGGGGTGGGTTTTTTAGTCAGAAAGAGTCTGACACTATCTCCCGCTCCGCCCAAGGGCGGGGGATGTCATTTGGATGTTTTACCCACCAAAAAAAAACTGCTTGCGTTGTGTCTTCTGCATATGATGGCCGTCTCCAGGGTTAGTTCGAGACGTCTTCATGGCACGCCTCGCTCGTCTGTAGTGTCGCGGCGGCACGCGCGTCTGCTGGCAGCGCGCCAGCCGTCGGGGTCGTGAACGGAGCAGTATGCGCCGCTCGCGCCCAGTGTGACATACGAGCTGTCACTGAAACACGCGGATATACGAGGGCAGACCTTGAACGATCTAGCTCTACACACGAATAGTTTTTCCATATCTTTCCGCGCGATTTATGCCTAAACTAACAGTAGTTGCATAAACTGCCGTAAGTAAAGTCTTTTTTACGTGTCATAGGTAGGATAATAATAATAATAATATAATAATAATATTTATTCAGAGTTAAAGTTTGGTAAAATAGTAACATAAAATCTTAGGAATAATTTATAAAGGTATGACTATGTTATATGCCTGTACTAGGATAAACCTGTATCACAGGCGTAGAAGTTCTTACGCTATGGTTTTTGTAGAACAATAAAATAGATAACAATATTTAACAGTTAGTCTCGAAACAATGGAAAAAATAATTATTTACTATATTATATACCTAGTTTACTTAAACAATAAAAGTCACAATAATTTATTTCTTATTTTAAATCTGTTTCTTGCACTTAATAGACTCGTTACACAAACATGATTTTGTGTCAGCAGAATTTATAATTGGGTTAAAAGTCGAGGTTGCATCAATATTAAAGTTATGTTTACATTGGATACTTTTATCGCTAATATGCTTAAATATTAAGAAAAACAATCGTTTGTAGGTCAGCGAACAAGAATTTTGAGTCAGCGGTATGCGTTATACGGAAGTCTGGCCTTGAGCATGACGCTCTAGGCGCCCTCATAATCGACAGAATTTATATATTTGTATTCCGCTATTTTCCTAGCAGGACACTCAGCGTCTCCCGTTTTGTGGTTGGAGGGCTTTTTGAAGCGAGAGCAAGTTGCACATTTCGGTGAGTCCGCTTTCTTCGCACACTCGGCCATCGAGTGTCCTATCTCGCCGCAGTGGCCGCATGTCGAGTTGACCTCTTTACAGGTTTTTGCTGCATGTCCATATTGCTGACATTTGTAGCATCTCGTAACAAGGGTGAAGTCCCTGACAGGGCAGGACGTCCAATTTATGAAAATCCTGGACTGAGAAATCAGAGCTCTGCGAATATTGGCTGGAACTTCAATCACGTAGTTACAAGTCTGCGAATCTTTTTTCCCCGATTTGTGGCTTAATTTAACTAATGTCAAAAAGGACTCCAAGGAAACCGTCGGAAGCTTTTCGGCCACATTCTGTTCATAAATGCACCGGAAGACTTCCGTGTCAGCCATAGATGACGGCACTCCTACAACTACAATCCGGGGTTTGCGCTTGCTGGGTTCGTCGGCGGTAAGGCCAGATGCTGATTTCAGGACTGCGAGCTTAATTTTATCCGCATCATCTTTTGTCTCGGTACTGATTATAACGCCTCCGTTTTTAGTCTTACGGACACCACGTATATGCAGCTTGACTTGATCTGGTCGTATCATCTTTTGCACAAGGACTTTTGTTTCGTCACTGGACTTCAATTTGTTGTTGGGATAAATGGCCACGGAGTTTAAATTGTTCGGTCGAATGAAATCATTTGACCCCTTCTTCACCATGTCGGCAAATGAAACAGTGCCAGAGTCCTTAATCGTCTTCGTAAGGTCCAAGATGTGGTCAGTCAAGTTGCACTTTTTCATCAGATCTTCATTGAGGATGCGCTCTTGGATTGCTTTCTGCTTTAGCGATTGATATAGGACTGCCATCTGTGAGGTGCCAGATCCTATTTTACGGCACAAGGTAGAAATTTTCAATTTCTGCTCCGAGTTGAGTTTGCCATCCGAGGCTATAGTACAAATCTCGTTTAGATGCTGCTCAATGACTGACATCCATCTTTGTATCTCAGGTGTTGAAACAGGTTCAATTGGGAGATCAGATTGGGCTGGAATTTGCGTCATCGTCTTCGCTGGAGATCCGGCGAGATTCACTCGATCTCTCGAGAACGGGCTGTTGTCCATTTTATTTAAAACTAGTTCACTTGTTCCATTTATTCCATTAGTTTCCATTGTATTGACTAAACTACACACTAGGCAAAACGCAAAAAAGAAGGTCACTGATGTTATTTTATAAAATTAAATATTGCTACTGAGCACGTCTGTATACTACGAGTGCAGACGATCCATCCCCAGGATGACAGTAAGATGAAAATATGCATCGTTTAAGATGAGAGTAAAGGATAGTAGCTACAGTATATGAATCCGACATCAGCACCATCCTATAGCAATTGTAGTGTAGGTTTAAAGCCAATGTGTTTACTCGTAGAGCGAATGTACCTATATCTCTATGGAGAAGAATATGAAAGAAACTCCGTGGACACTATTTTAAATCATTTTGTATTTAATAACAAATACTGCCGGGGTTTGTGTTTCCTGAAAGCTATAACCTAGAGGTATTTAAGTCAACAGTGAATAGGTTACTTCTAGACAAGCGTGTTCCATCGTCAGCCACATCAGCGCTTACCATCAGGTGAGATGGTGGTCAAACGCGAGCCTGTCAATAATAATAAAATAAATAAATAAAAAAAGAGATCTATGTTACATATTTCTTGTCGCTTCTAGTACGTGAGAACAATGTACATAATTACATAAACAAAACAAAGTTAAAAAAAAAACTTCCTGTTCCGTATTCGGGCGGCAAAAATGCCAGTCAACTTTGCGCGGACGGCTCGAGTATGCAGTGAACGTGTGCTCCGCTTAGGCAGAGTGATGTGTCCTCGTGAAGGCCATGGTCCGGGCGAGAGAGAATGGAACGTGGTCGCATCCTTCTGCGAAACAGTAGGAAGCGGCTGGAAGAGTAAGGGAACGTACATCCTTCAACCCTAACCGCGGCGACAGGAGACGCCCTTAGTGTCAGCCACCGTAGGCGCGGGCTTGCGGATGACGAGCTGCGATTTTTCGTGGCGGCGTTTGTGGCTGTGGAATGTGGCTCACATGCCGCGACACTAAGTATAAATCTGAACAAACGTGTAAACTATTAGCATACTAGCACGCCATGGCTGCTCGACTGCCATGTGGCGGCGGAATCAAAGCTTACCGCACGCCGCCGCGCCGCCCTGTGCGTGACACTGCCCGAGTGTGGCGAGTTCCCGGGAAGTGCTCACTTACGCCGCATCGCTTCCTAGAAACTCGCGTGTATTGAAATGTCATCCTATACGCGTACTATGCGATTCAAATTAGAATAGGATCGAGTTAGCGCATGTTGTGACGTCATAGCTGGCGAATTGATTCAGGAAGGGTGAGAAAACAAGATATGTTTCTAATTAAATTTGACTGGCCTGTTGGTCGTGTGGTTAGTGGCCAGGACAAATGTTTGTGTGATGAGCATGATCATTTGTTCTTTGTCTGGGTGTAATTTATCTATAACTAGCTTTTACCCGCGCGGCTTCGCTCCCGCTCTTCCCTACTTCAGCCTACTATACCCTACTCTACCCTACCCTACTCTACCCTACTCTACCCTACCCTACTCTACTCTACTCTACCCTACTCTATCCTACTCTACCCTACTCTACCCTACCCTACTCTACTCTACCCTACTCTACCCTACCCTACCCTACTCTACTCTACTCTACCCTACTCTACCCTACTCTACCCTACCCTACTCTACTCTACTCTAATAAACCTCATGGAGCCCGAGACCTTTCCAACGAATGCAAAACCGTGGAAATCGGTTCGTGCGTTCTGAAGAAGAAAGAAGAAGAGAAGAAGAAGAAGATCTGTATAAAAAGTAGGTCTTATGTCCGTCTCCTAGTTTTAAGCTACCTCCCCACCAATTTTCAGCCAAATCGGTTCAGCCGTTCTTGAGTTACGACTTTCTTTTATATATATAGACTAGCTGACCCAACACACTTCGTTGTGTCACAAACGTCATATCGTAAAAAGATAAAGTGTCAAATCTTCGAATGAATAAAAGAAGTTTGTGACTGTCAAATAATAACAGCCAATTATTTAGCAATAAATTAAAATTGTGACTATAATTTGAGATTTAAACTATCCTATCTCTCAAGTTGGATCGAACTGCACATGGTGTGCGAATTTTATTATAATCGGTTAAGTGGTTTAGGAGTCCATTGAGGACAAACATTGTGACACGAGATTTATATATATTATATATATATATATATATATATATATTAAGATATGTATGTATTTAGAAATATATAAGTATGTTTATCAGTTGTCTAGTACTCATAACACAAGCTCTGCATAGTTTGGGACTAGACGGCGTTGTGTGATAGATGTGGAATATCATATCATATTATAAATATATTTACCTACGAATCATGATTGGAAAAAGTTTAATCAGAATCCAGTTCTTCAATTGTGCTAATCTCTGCGTGACTGTGTGAAGTATCGGAGTAGTGACGAATGGAAGAAGGCAAATTGTTGCCAACAAAAATAATAAGAAAGAAAACTGTTTATTTTATATCTGACTAGCTTTTGCCCGCGGTTTTGTTCGCGTACATAAAATATAGGTCACTCAGGAATAAAGCAGCTTTCTATCGGTGAAAAAAGTTTAGTAATCGGACCAGTACTTCCAGAGATTACCTCCTACAAACAAAAACAACTCCTTTACCTCTTTATAATATTACAGTGTAGATTATGACTTAGATAATATATTTAGCTAATTTAGATTACACAATAACGTTTTATTTTCTTTTACAATAATTCTTTTTTTAAGCTATTGCATAGCTTCTATCGCGGGCCTTGAGCGTGGAGACCGAATCCAGAAATTCCGTAACGAAAATAACCTAACACCCCCCACTCATTTGTTTTTTGAGCGTGGTGACCGATAAGAAAACAAATGAGTGAAAGCAGCTGTCGGCGTTTTGGATGGGTGGGGTTAAGCAGCTGTTAGCGAGGTCTGGTTTTTGATGGAAGAGATTAAGCAGCTGTTGGCGAGGTCTGGTTTTGGATGGAAGAGGTTAAGCAGCTGTGGGCGAGGTCTGGTTTTGGATGGGTGAGGTTAAGCAGTTGTTGGCGAGGTCTGGTTTTGGATGGGTGGGGTTAAGCAGCTGTTGGCGAGGTCTATTGCATAAGTTGATAAAAAATGCCATGCAATAGCTTTACCGCGGCAGTCCCCGAGTGCCACACGTCTTTTTAAGCTATTGCATAGCTTCTATCGCGGGCCTTGAGCGTGGAGACCGAATCCAGAAATTCCGTAACGAAAATAACCTAACACCTCCCACTCATTTGTTTTGAGCGTGGTGACCGATAAGAAAACAAATGAGTGATGCTATGCAATAGCTTTACCGCGGCAGTCCCCGAGTGCCACACGTCTTTTTTTTAAGCTATTGCATAGCTTCTATCGCGGGCCTTGAGCGTGGAAACCGAATCCAGAAATTCCGTAACGAAAATAACCTAACACCCCCCACTCATTTGTTTTTTGAGCGTGGTGACCGATAAGAAAACAAATGAATGAACAATCAATCAAAATTCAATTCAATGTGTGAACGTGTAACTTCAATTAATATCAAAGAAAAAAAAAACAAAGGAAAAAAAATACTGCATAAATAAAATAAATAAATAATTATAATTGCATAAGTTGATAAAAATGCTATGCAATAGCTTTACCGCGGCAGTCCCCGAGTGCCACACGTCTTTTTTTTTTTAATATGACTTTGTTTTAAGTAATAACTAACATATAAAATAATTCGGGACCGGGATCAAGTTATGGTCAGTTGCAAGAGGGAAACATACGTATCAAGAGAAACTATAGCATAACCAGCCTTACAATGTTCCCACTGCTGGGACTCAGGCCTCCTCTCTAGGAGAGGGAATGGGCCGTAAACCACCACGTGGGCGCAGTGCGGGTTGGTGCACGGGGTTGGTGGATGTCACATGTCTTCGAATTTTTGGTTCTAGGACATGCTGGTGTCCTCACGTTGTTTTCCTTCACCGTTTTGAGAGCAGTGGTGATGAAATAAATTATACAAAGTTTACTGCGCTTGAACTGCCTCGTCGAGTCGAGGCTTCAAAGTCTTGAGCATCGACGCAGAGTTGCTAGCCTGTCGGTTTTCTACCGGTTGCATTTCGGGGAGTGTGCATCGGAATTGCATAACCTAATTCCGCCTAGCCCGTTCCATCATCGGACTACCAGACGTACGGCGATGCGCCACCGGTACATGGTGGATATCCCACCTACACGCACAAAACGTTTTGGTCCCCACTGCTCGGAGAAAGAAAAACCTTGCTCACCATGTTTAATTAAAATAAACCACATTAATGTCCACAGTGATGTCTTTTTTAACCCAAAGGTTGACTGGGAGAGAATGCCTTGTTGCATTAAGTCCGACCATGTACCACTACTGTACATGAAGTTTAAATAAATAAATAAAATAATTAAGAGCCTCGTGGGTAACGCAGCTATTGCTCGTGTCGGCGCCATCATGCAGGAAGTGCTTCGTGGCTATTTAAGGAGTTCTCAGAACGCCAACAGTTTAATTGGGAGTTATTTCTGATCGGCAATTGTTTCGGTTCTATTTCTACGAGAGGGGGCTCTGACCGGAACTGTACCAGAGACGAATTGTTCTGTTTTTTATAATGATACTAGCTTTTGCCCGCGGCTTCGCCCGCGTGGCATTAGGTACTTAAGGAATCGGGATAAAAGGTAGCCTATGTTCTTTTTCATGTCAAAGGCTATATGCATGCCAAATTTCATCCAAATCCGTTCAGCCGTTTTTGTGTGATTAAGTAACAAACATCCAAACATCCACACTTTCACATTTGTAATATTAGTTAGGATAAACTAGTGCTTGACTGCGATCCCACCTAATGGTAAGCAGTGATGCAATCGTTGATGGTGAGGCGCACTAGTTTATGAGCCTACTCACTCTTGCCTTGAAGAAACTCAAATTATAATCGGATGGGAAGACCGCAGCAGGCAGATTGTTCCAGTTCTCCGATGTACGCGGTATAAACGACGAGGCAAAACGTTTAGTCCGGAAAGGCATGCGAAGAGGCTAGTTGGTGATCCAGATATGGTTAACATCGATGTACAAAGCCTTGAGCACAGGCGTAGAGCCAGCCTTTCGGTGTTTTACAGGATGCACTTTGGAGAGTGTGCGCAGGAATTGCATGACTTGATTCCGTTATCACCTTTCTACCATCGGACAACCCGACGTACGGCGAGTGTCCACCCTACGTTGTTGAAACATCTACGGTCCGGACTAAGCGTTTTGCCTCGTCGTTTATACATCGAAGGATTGATAAAATTTGTCTCCCGTAGTCTTCATCTTCTTAGTCGGGCACTCTCGTCGGAGTGGTCGTGGCTGGTGATGAACAGGACTGCGGCGCGCCGCCGTCGTCTGCCTCCAAGGCTACGGCATGTAGAGCGATGTGTCTCCATTTCTGGCGGTTGTTGGCATTACGCGCACACTGTGCTGCTGTCACTGCGTAGCCCTGGTGATAAGATCGATCCAACCAGTCGGAGATCGACCGCGGGCTCACTTGCCTTCAACGCGACCGTGAACCACAAGTCTTTCCATCAAATCCTCGTTTCTGGAGATGTGCCCAAAGAACTTCAGTATTCGTAACTGCACAATCGACGAAAGTCTCTGTGGTCTTCCCGTCCGATTATAATTTAGGTGTCTTCAAGGCTAGGGTGAATAGGCTCATAAACTAGTGCGCCTCACCATCAATGATTGCATCACTGCTTACCATCAGGTGGGGTCGCAGTCAAACACTAGTTTATATGATTGAGAACATAATGCTGCTAATGTTTAGTGACAAAGCTATCATTAGCCACGTGCAGTACGTGCCGACAGCGCGCTGGAGATATCTTCATCGTCATTCATTAATACATATGTACACCGGTAGGTACTTTAAATTTATGATAGCACAAGTTTGCCCCTTTATGGTTATTGGTTGCTATTTAATATGAATAATCCTGTATTCTTTTGTACTAATGTTAAACAAAATAAAAAAAAAAACAACAGCAAAAAAATGTTTGCTGACTAGTATGGTTTTAGCCTCGTTTGGTTAGCACGTTCCGTTTCTTTACATTATTATCTTTGGAGACCATTTCGCCTCGACGGAGGGCGCACGTGTCGCTTCGTCACGTGTTCTGTGAACAACGTGACTGTGTCGGGGGGTAGGGTGAAAAAAAAAGTCCGTAGAACAGGCGCGATTTCCATTGAAAAATCTTCAGATTTTTTCTCACTGCGGATCTAACTCGTGCGTGGCACATCGCACTCAAAGTGGTGGGGGTGGCTGCGGAACCCTCATTCATAAAACCCCAAGCGACCGCCGGCGTTCGCGCCGCTGCTATTATCTTACTATTGTGTCTCTAATTGACTGTATTCTTAAGCAAAAGGAAAATTGATTTTAGTTTATTTAACTTTTTACTAAGTTTTTATTTTTTATTTTTATCAATTTATTTTATTTATTACTCGTAAAAAAGTACAGAGGCGGACTTGCTGCTTTAGGCATTTTGTGCCAGTCAACCTTTGGGTGATGCAGAGAATAATTGTGGTAGGCCAGTTTGTTACCTGTGCGAAAACCCAGTCTGGGAAGTGAGCTTCAACTAAGACGCGTCTCGCTTCTTCAGTTGACGTGGTGAGTGTTATCTGGTTTACGGAGCGTGGTAGGCCCAGGAGCATCCTGTTGTGCCAGTATTTTCCTCACCCTGTTCGCTTGTTGGCAGGATTCAGTGCTGCCACAGAATTTATATTTTCAATTTATTTCTAAATATAAATACCTCGCAACCCTGCTGGGGAAATATAACAGGTCTTACATTAGCGAACACCATCCAATATAACTTGTCCTTCGTTTTGGATACCACTACATCACTATCAGAGGTCTTATAAATCTGGTCATTGTTTTAGGCTGAAGATAAAACTCTTGAGGGAATAATACTGAAGTTCAGAACACAGGATAAAGACAAGTATTTGAGGCTTTGCGTAGTTTGAACGAAAGTGTTCTGCGGTAACACTGCGACATCGCGGAATATGTTTAATAATGGCCTGATCATGGCCACGCGCGTAGCTAGCTAAGGGCTGCGTAGGTACAGGGCCCCGGGGCCCCCAAGCACGGGTGTGGGGGGCATTACCACAACTGACTAAATGGCGTTCTGTGACAACAACGCCGTCTAGTCCCAAGCTAAGCAGAGCTTGTGCTATGGGTACTAGACGACTGATAAACATACGCGTATATTTCTAAATATATACGAGTATATGAAGCAAAAAACCACTCACTGATTAATCACGAAATCTCAGAAACTATAACACCTACAAACTTAAAATTTGGCAGGTAGGTTCCTTACAGGGTGTAAATATCCGCTACGAACGGATTTTATGAAACTCCACCCCTAAGGGTCCAAAGTTTGTATGCAGAAACCAACATTCGTACGGGCGAAGTCACTGGTAGTAGCTAATTATAGATATGTTATACCCAGACACAGAACAAATGATTGTGCTCATCACATAAAAATTTGTCCTGGGTGGGAATCGAACCCACGATCTCCGGTATCGCAGTCAGTGCCACTAACCTGTGTTTCCTGGTAGCTACAATCTAGGGGTCTTTAAGAATGGGTTACTTCTAGGCAAGCGTGTTCCATCGTCGACCACATCATCACTTACCATCAGGTAAGATGGTGGTCAAACGCGAGCCTATTAATAATAATAAAAAAAACACTAGACCAACAGGCCAGCCCTGTAAGAAAAATACTATTATTCATTGCATAAGCAGCGGCGGCCTTAGGGGTGGCGAACAGGGCAATCGCCCGGGGCTTCGCTCTTGCAGGGGCCTCGCGTCAAGCAAATTAAAAAAGAAAATACAGATTTTTTTAAACTATATTTTTTTAAATTTAAAACATTTGATTTTAATTCTTAATTTCAGCCCTTGCTATTCTTTCAATCGAAAATGACGTAGCTCATTCGTTAGATTATTATGCTTTAATTAAAGATTTTAGTCTTTAATTAAAGCACAATAATCTATCATCTGTGTATTTGTTAATTTTTTAAATCTTTCAATTTAAGTAAAATATTTTAAAACTCAAATATTATTTATTTGTATAACCTTAGCATTTCTCGTCAAACATAACGAATACCTACCAAACAACCAGACCCACTTTCGCATCACATAGGTACTTTTTCCGTAGGACAAAGGCCCTCGCAAAGACCTGCCGCCCGGAGCCTCGCAATGGATAAGGCCGCCACTGTGCATAAGAATAGCATAATCAGCCTTATAACTCTTCATCACTGCACAGGCCTCTTTGAGCCGGAATCCACCACGCGGGCCCAGTGCGGGTTGGTGGTAATAAATTACACAAAGTAGCGCCCGCGCCTTAATAAACCCATTATTAGTATAGTACCCGCGATATTTTTTTTAGGTGGGTAAATCATCCAGTGATATCTTCCGCTCTTGGCCCCAGTAGGCTTCGACCCTGCTGGGCCCCTACGGTTTGCTGACATCTTCATGAGGAGATAGATGTCACCGCTCCGTCGACGACTTGGCTTCGGTCCGGATGGCGACCCCGCACAACAACTTACAACATACAACTTGCAAATCGGTACTATTATTCAGTTTTTGACCCCCGACGGAAAAGAAGAGTGTTATAAGTTTGAGGTGTCTGTCTGTCTGTCTGTACGTGGCATTACCCTAACGAATCGACGGATTTTGATGCGTTTTTTTTGTTTGAAAGCTGACCTAATCGAGATGGTTCTTAGCTACGATTTATGAAGATCTATACAGGTGTTCAAGGTCATAAGCTCGATTGTTAACTATGATAGGGAATAGGGATCTTAAACACTTAATGGATATATTCTTTACTAATAAACACATATAATTATGTGACCAGTTCTGAGCATTTTTCATGATAACGAGTATCTGATGCTAGAACTAGGAGGTGGCTGATGGAACCCTGGAATGCCTTCTAGTAAAAATATTACTTTTTATAGATTTGTACGTCTAGAGATTTTTTAAATTTGTAATTTTCGATTATCAAATATGTAGTTACACTGGTTGATTTGCTAGGACAGATGGCCAGGGCGGTCCGCTATGATAACAAGCTATTAGCAACGCAAACAAGTTCAATCCTTCGATCGATATTCCGTCAGCAGCAGGCTTCGGTCTCCGGTGACGAAGTCATATTGAATTTGTAAACTTTTTGTAATTCGATTACTTATTACTGTCTCAAATGTCTTCGTAATGCTCTGAGCTACAGAGCAGCAAGATTTTTTTTATTTGTGACTAACCTGTTGGTCTAGTGATTAGTGACCCTGACTTCTAGCCTAGAGGTCGTAGGTTCGATTCCCACCTGGGACAAATGTTTGTGTGATGAGCATGATCATAATTTGTCCTGTGTCTGGGTGTAACTTATCTATAATATGTATGTATTTAGAAATATACAAGTACCTAATATGTTTATCAGTTGTCTAGGACTCATAATACAAGCTCTGCTTAGCTGGGGACTAGACGGCGTTGTGTTATAGTTGTGGGATATTGTATTGTATTAGTTCCGAAAGGAAGGCTCGGCCCCGGTATGAAAGGAGGCAACGAAGGAACGGGGTGGGTTTTTTAGTCAGTAAGAGTATCACTATCTCCCGCTCCGCCCAAGGGCGAGGGATGTCATTTCATGATTTTTACCCACCGGAAAAAAAAATAGGTTAGTAAAGGTTCAAGGTTACCGACACAGCCCGGAGAGTCGCCAAACTTAAGCAGCAGCGGGCAGGGCACAGTGCTCGCAGAACAGATGGTCGATAGAGACGAAAGGTTCTGGAGTGGTGACCGCGTACCGTAACATGGAGCGTTGGAAAGCCTCGAGATGAAGTGTTAAGGGTCGCTGGAATCCGATGGATGCGAGACGCACAGGACCGGTCGTTGTGGCGACACTTGGGGGAGGCCTGTGTCCAGCTGCGGATATCTTTCGGCAGAAATGATGATGATGATCGCAATTATCAAATAGCGTCGGACTTACTGACTACTGACGCGAGCTAAACTGAACTGTTAAAGGGATGATTCAGCTCCGCTCCAGTGGCTCCTGGTCTGCCAGTTCGGTGGTGCTCCCGCAGT
Organism: Mythimna ferrago; assembly: GCA_910589285.2. Taxonomy (NCBI): domain Eukaryota; kingdom Metazoa; phylum Arthropoda; class Insecta; order Lepidoptera; family Noctuidae; genus Mythimna; species Mythimna ferrago. The sequence continues at coordinate 14,044,565 of OU342700.1, forward strand.
CGCAAGCTTACGGACAGCGAGCAATTGGTAGCACGCCGTCTGGTCGTCTCGTAACCGTCCGGACCGGGCACAAGTCATCGATGGCGGGTAGTGTTCCACTGCGCCTCAAGGGAAGGTCAGCAAACCGTAGGGGACCAGCAGGGTCGAAGCCTACTGGGGCCATGGGTTAAGTGAAAATGAACCCCTAGGTCCTGGATCGCAAGGCAAAGAGGGATCAAACGAGTGGGTTTTAGTCAGTAAAAGTCCGACATGCCCTCCCGCCCCGCCCAAGAGCGCGAAACATCATTGGAAGATTTGATTTGGATTTTGCACGTAAAAAAAGGCTCGGTGGTGCTCAGCTCAAGCTTACATTAGATAACATTCATCAAACTGTTCGGAACTTTCTTTTGTTTTGTCGTCCTCGTCTTGATCGATGGGTCGGCGTCGCGCGTCGCTCGCGACAAATATGGTGATTGATCAAATTGCCAATAATGCTAATACAAGGTTATGTCGAAAAATTTTAGCTTTTTTACCACAAAAGGAAAAAACTGAACCCTTAGGGCGTATTCAGATGACACGCGCCGATCACGCACAGCGCACGTGTTGTGCCCGCCTTAAACCCGCACACGCGCTGCATCCGCGTCGCACACGCCTCGCGCTCACTATACTACTAGTGACTGAACTACTTCGTTCACTAGGCATTTAGCCAGAGCGCGGGCGCAAGGCGTACGCGGGGAGGATGCAGAGCGCGGGCAGGATGGGCGCAGGGATGGCGCCAGGCGGGCGCGGAGCGTGCGCTTGGCGTGCGCGTGTAGACCTCGTTAAATGCAATTTGAGATCTATTGATGGATTATAAGACTCAAATTCTTATTTAACAAATTTCGTCTGTCTATCAAGACCGTTTCTCTAGGGAACGCGTGGAGGTATTATCGAGTTGAAATTAACCATGTACTCAGGTATACAGCCCCTTGAAGCTGTGGAGAAATCAAACTTTGAAGTTAACGAAAAAAAAAAGCTGCGGCTGTTTTTGTCGCAAAAAACTTATATTTCGACATTCTCAAGAGAATCAAAATTCATAGGGTACTTCCCGTTGAATCCTGAAAGGCATAAAGCAAGGTCTTCTAGCACAGGTATAGGAAAAAATCTGAAAACAGTAAAGTTTTAACCTCACAAAAAATTTACTTTTTTTTGCGATTCGGAAAAATATTCGGGAATTGAACTATTTACATAAGTTAGTTTATACAGAACCCTCAGTGTGCGAGTCCGACTCGCGATTACCCAGTTTTTATTTTCTTTTAAACCAATCAAGCCGAGCGATTGACTTCTTGTGGATAGACTTGCGCTTGACCATTATCTCACATGAAAAAAAACAGCGTCAGCGTAATCGACGGTGGAGCACGCTTGCCTAGAAGTAACCTCTTCACTCTTGACTTGAAGACCCTTAGGTTATAGCTATCAGGAAGCGCACTTTGGCAGGGAATTCCACTCGTTAGCGGGATGACTCTTGGCGTGCTTCAAACATTTTCAAATTTTTGTTACCGCTTGCTGCCCCGCGCTTAGCTACCGCTCACACGACAAGGTCGTGAACGGGTCGTTACTCTCCCTCTGCGCGTCCTACGTAGCAGTGGCCGGAGTGCTTGCCTCTGCAGTGATTAGTGAATCATTAGTTGACTGCGGCTCCCGCTCTCCATAAAGCGTCATGGTGATGGCTGTACCGTCGCTGATAGCTAATTATGAAGGTCATTTGGCGCCGATCGACCGCGTCGCGCTCCCCGCGACTATTAGGTGCCGCAGTGATCTTAAACATCTTGTTTTTGTTTGAGTATTGATGCGCTATCTAACGTTACTTGTACAGTGCGTATGTTTGTACGTTTGAACAGATTAAAACGAACACAATAAATCAACTGCAGGATTACAGCAGTCTTTTGTCTAAGCCTAAAGGCCTGTAGGGGGCTCTACCATGACTTCTTATAACTATTATAATTCTGCCGGGAGAGAGATATGGAGCTATACAGGCCCTATAGCACTGTTCCTTTTTCACACCGTATTTGTAATGATTTTAAGACGTCATGCTAAGTCGCTGGTAAAAGCTGGTTGACCTATTGGTCAACCAGCTTTTTATCAGCGACGAGCGACTCAAGTGATCTAGAAGTAATAACTTCTAGATCACTTGAATGAACTTCTTGATCACTTGAGCCGAATGACGTTATCGCTAGGTATCAAATGAACAGATCTCGCGAGAACTTTTACTAAAACTCTGATACTGCTATGTAAGAGTTTTTATTCTTCAATTACTTATGAACTTTTTTTACGTATACTTTTTAATTACACGTGATATTTTATACTCAATTAAAAAATATAATCCTCATCGCCAAAACTATACGAACGCCGAAAACCGCTAACACACAGAAATTAAAACAAAATAAAATTTTCTAAAAAACTTGTGTCTCAACGCTACCCATTCTTCTCACAGACGGAAACACCCACACCATGACATAAAGAATCTCCAGAACCTTCGAGAACGTTCTAGAAGGATGCTATGAAAATCCAAACGCTGGCGGGCACACGCACGCTGGGCGGAGAGCCGCCGCGCTCCACCGCGTACTACTACGGCGACCTGGAGCGGATCAAGCGCAAGAACGGCGCCCAGGAACCCGTGCAAGAGATCCAGAACCCTGACGAGCTGAGCGAGTACGTGGAGACGAACGAGGTCGTCAACGATGGCGCCGTCAGAGAAGTACCCCCTCTCAGAGACAGGGGACGCCAGTGGAGTCTTCCAGAGTACAACACGCCAGAAAATTCCAGAAAAATTGAAGAAACTTACTCTACGGCTGGAACTTTTCCTATGCCTGAACCTAAGGAGAAGGAACCACTGCTAGCCGAGTTGGAAGTCGTGGGTAGATTGCCGTTGACTCAGCTGGAGTCTACCTCAGGAGTACGGAGGAGCAGGAGCTGGTACCTGTGCTGTCCGAATGTGGCTGACGAGGAGATCTCGCGCGAGTCCTCGTGGCGGTACTCCAGCCTGAGGCCGGTGACCGCGCCGCCTGTTCCAGGGCATAACGGAGTCAACATGATGGTACGTGAACGGTGGTGGGGTGATCATATGTGGTCTCTTGGTGGAGGGTGTTCAAAGATCGAAGCTTAGGTGCTAAAGGCCTCACCAAGACTGGGCTTTTAGGAGTAATTTGGTTAGGATTGATGTCTAAAGAGGACTACGCGCTTAGTCTAAACTCAGAAGTCGGAAACTTTGAAAAATAAACGGTCATGGTTAAGAACCTTTGAAGCAGGTTGTTTTCTTCTTCTTGGTCGTTTCACTTTGTCAAAGTTCTTATGGTTATCATGAAGGTAGCTCTACGGATGCCGTCAGGGTACCACTTTCTGCTACTTTTGCTGGCTGGCAGACATGCGGCTGGCTTCCTTGTTATATCACCGTAAACAGACTCCATCATTCTCTCTCTAACACACTCCCTCTCTTTCGCTTCCAGGTAGCCACCCACAGTTCAGGTCGCGAGGACGTGGCCTCGTTACGGGCTGAACGGGACGCCCTCGCGCGGGCCCTGGCGGCCGAGCGCCAGCGCGCGGCCACTGCAGCGAGAGCTCATGATGCTCGCCTGGCGGAACTGCACGGGGTTATCGCTGAGCTGGTCAGGCGGCGCGCGCACGACAAGCACGCTCGGGCCATACCCGAGGAGGAAGTGTCAGGTGGGTAATATAAAACTGAACTAAACACTCATCAAAACCCCTGGAACGCTGTAAATTTGCATAGAAGTTCCATTTATGAGTGTATATGTCACTGTAAAATTGTTAGATTGTAATAAATCTTGCGATATTGTAAACTGTCGGATTGTGAATCGTACGTATTACAATTTTAATGTCACATTTATACAAATAATAAGAAAGGGTTTTTCAAAATTCACCCTCTTAGGTGATGTAACGAGGGTCCAGTTAGTATGAAGATGCAGTTGTAGTATAATCTTGTGCGCTTGCCGTTGCAGACGAGTGCGAGTCGACGACGCAGCCCGCTGGCGAGCTCGACAACGACGCTGATCACTCGCGGACGGAACAGGTAAATGTGTCCTATCCATTCATCCACATTCATCGGGCTATGTTGGTAACCTTGGTGCTCCTTCAGGTGTCTTTATTTCTGATATAATCACGCAAGGAAACTCCGACCCCTCTCCATTGCCCTTTGGGTCACTTGACTTTTAAAGTAATGGTACAAAGCTAACTGATACAGGCCATGGTCCGGAGCGAGGAGGAATGGCAGGCGGTCGCCTCCTTCTGCGAAGCAGTAATGCTAGCGAAGGAGGCGGCCGCTCGCGCGTGTGAACAGCCCTTACGCCCCAACTGGGATCGGAATCGGGATTCTGATCTCGATTTCTATCCACAGTTGGCATAAGCTTGCGGACGGCGAGCAATGGGAAGCACGCCGTCCGGTCGCCCGGTAACCGTCTGGACCTAACCCAAGTCGTCGACGGCTTTTAGTGTTTCACGCGCGCCTCAAGGAGAGGCCCAGCAGAGTCGAAGCCTGCTGGGGCCATAGGTTCGCTTCTGAAAGATAAACCCTGGAATGCAAAGCAACGAAAGAAATAAGATCCTGATAGCTACAACATAGAGGTCTTTAAGTCAGGAGTGAATAGGTTACTTCTAGGCAAGCGTGCTCCATTGTCGACCACGTCATCGCTTGGTGAGATGGTGGTCAAACGCGAGCCTATCTACACTTATAATATAATAAAGAGCAAAAGTTTGTTTTTTTGTTTGTAGGAGGTAATCTCCGAAAGTACTGGTCTGATTGCTAAAATTATTTCACCGATAGAAAGCTGCTTAATTTCTGAGTGACACAGGATATATTTTACGTACGCGGGCGAAGCCGCTGGCAAAAGTTAGTCTATAATAATAAAAAAAATAGAAGTGGGTTTTAGTCAGTAAAAGTCTGCCACGCCCTCGCGCTCTGCCCAAGGGCGGGAGTTGTCATTGAGTAATTTGCTACCTTAAGAAAACCTCATAGTATACTCGTATTTCCAGAACGACACATCGTCAGCGCTCAGCCCAGAGCTGCCGACGCCCCAGGAGTCGAAGGTGGAGACCACGATGCCGCCGTCCACGTTCGAGGAGCTGCCCACCGACAGCGAGACAGAAGCGCACGCCGCCAGGTAACCGCCGGAGATCAGCTTTCTGAATTGTTAAGAGCATATTATGATCTAAGATCCGCAGAAGAAACCTCATGCCTCATCTGTTATTCGATTATGATAAATATTATGTGCTAGATGATGCGTTTATTAAAAAAAATTGTTCAACAACATTGGCACCAGATTTAGCTAGGCAACCTATTCGAAATGTCTTTGTAGCCGCACTGCACTCCAAGCCAACCGGACTGATGTTGTACTACAACGCGAGCCTCAACCGTACCTCCGCGCCTGCGCCCGCGCACCTCGTGCGCCGCAAGCTGAAGCTGCTCGCTCCGCTAACGCTCGGTCGCGCCGACAGTGACTCAAACTCGGCGGCGAATGCACGCTCAATTTTGTCTCTCGCTAAAATCGCTAGTGCTTACGCGTATCTTGCCTAATCTAGACTTTCTCTTCATATCTGTTATTTTTTACATTTTTATCCTAATTCTTCATCTTCTCTGCTATCTTTCCGTGCTTGCTATAACTGTACATCTGTTCTCTGTGACCATCAATAAACTTTTCAAAATCTTAACCGCTGTTTCGTGACTCGCAATACCTCAAGCACACACCTTCATACCTACATCTTAATAAACACATTATCTAGGTTAAGTGGTGCTATGCGGGGCTTGGGTAGTAAGTAACCCAAGCCCCGCGTAACCTTGCTATACGGGGTTATTTGTAAAACACTGGCAACCTCTCAGGACTGTTACTAACATCATAAACAACTTTTAAAAATGTCCTTCTGATTTTCATTCAAAAAGCAAAAATAGGTATGTAAATTAAACGTTCTTAAAGTACAATAGCGGATGGGAGCGGGGATCGGGTGGCGGGGGTGCTTGATGCGCTTGCGTCGCGTCATACAGACGTAGGTAGGTATAGCAAAGTACAAAGTTGAAATGTGTTAGATGGACAAAGAAATCTTGAAAACTTTGTAAAAAGTCATAGAACAAAAGTTTTTGTTTATGATGTTAGTAATACAGTCCTACAAGGTTGTTAGTATCTTACAAATAACCCTGTGTTTGTGGTTGCAGAGAGGAGGGCCCCCGCGCGGAGGGGCCCCGGGTGGAGGTGACGACGCCGTCCGTGGCGGAGCAGTGCGACACCAGCCTCAACCTGTCGGAGAGGGACTCCGAAGTGTGCCTCAGTACTGCGCGGTAGGTACTACTTTATCTGTTGGCGATAAGGTCGATATTCTAACGCACACATTGAATAATTTTTTTTTGTGTTTTTTCCCGCACTCAAGGTTTTAATAATTTCTGACTCGGCACTAATTATTCCTGACTCGGAACTACTATCATACAAATACAAATATTTCGATTGTCTCTAGGTATACTATCAGTATTGAAAAAGCTTACTTTACAGGAGAGTGATTGGAAGTTTATTTCATGCATAACTTTGTCATTAATAACTGTATCTGTTTATAAATTTGGTTTCATATTTAGTTTGGGTTTAAGAATCATTAGACAAAAATGTTTTTTATAAATTATAAATAGTTTTTGAGAAAAATAAGTTACTATAATATGCTATTTAATTGCACTGACATTATTAATTGAAACTGGCACTTTCGATTATTTACTAGGAAACTCGATGACCAATACATATTGAAACCGAGAAAATCGATTGATTACGTCACTTAAAAGTCCACGTACGCATTTATGGAAAACATTTTGAGGAAAGATCAAAAAAAAAAAGACGTGTGGCACTCGGGGACTGCCGCGGTAAAGCTATTGCATAGCATCACTCATTTGTTTTCTTATCGGTCACCACGCTCAAAACAAATGAGTGGGGGGTGTTAGGTTATTTTCGTTACGGAATTTCTGGATTCGATCTCCACGCTCAAGGCCCGCGATAGAAGCTATGCAATAGCTTAATAAAATTTAAATAAAACTGAGACCAGACTGAGGCGGCCTGCTTCGATGTGCGGCGAACACTCGCGAAAGCGGTAGTTGCGTCTCATTTTTGACACTCGCCAATACCGTGTAAGCACGCGATACTTATCTTTTGTTCATATACGACGGCTAAGCTATGTACGTTCCGATCTTATTATACTACATAGTTACGTTCCGATATTATTCGACTTCAAAAAAGCAATAAGCACATAATTATAGTTTTTTTAAGTTATTGCATAGCTTCTATCGCGGGCCTTGAGCGTGGAGACCGAATCCAGAAATTCCGTAACGAAAATAACCTAACACCCCACACTCATTTGTTTTTTGAGCGTGGTGACCGATAAGAAAACAAATGAGTGAACAATCAATCAAAATTCAATTCAATGTGTGAAAGTGTAACTTCAATTAATATCAAAGAAAAAAAAAACTAAGGAAAAAAATACTGCATATATAAAATAAATAAATAATTATAATTGCATAAGTTGATAAAAATGCTATGCAATAGCTTTACCGCGGCAGTCCCCGAGAAAAAAGACGTGTGGCACACGTCTTTTTTTATTATTAAAAGATACCTACATGCTAAATTCAGATTTGAGAGTTTACCTTGGGATAGTCGATGTGTTCTGTGCGGGAATCAAACTCGCGACGTGTAACGCAGCAGCCAGTTGCTTATCGACTGCGCCAACCATGCCTTATTTATTGTCGTGCACGTTTGAATGTTGTATTGTGACGTGATCAGATGCTGCTCGGGGCCTGGCGGGGCGGGGTCGGGCGCGGGCGGGGCGGGCGCGGGCGCGGACGGGGCGGGGGCGGGCGGGGAGGGGGCGGGCGCGGGCGGGGCCAGCTCGGGCGCGGGCGGCAGCTGCGAGCGCGAGCGCGGCTCGCCTGACGAGGCGCGCCTCTACGCCACTTGTACCGGTAAATACAAAATAACATTACACATTTAAACTAATCTATTCTACTGTCCGTTCAACCTATTTTCACTTCTATTTTATAGATATAAGGATGGCACTAAAAGCAAATAGTGGTTACAATACCAACTATTTACTGCGGCCGCCATATATTATGCTACCAACGCAATAAAAGTCAAAATCGGTTTAACGAACAAGAAAAAGGTTTATTTATGTCTTGCAAGAGCATAGGTGGCGTTATTATTCAAAATAAAGCCTACTGTCCACGGCCGCGTAGCTTCATAGACGCGTATTCGTCACTATACGCTTGGTGTGAGGCTTACATACTTAACAATAAAACTCTGTCCACGAAGCTGCAATGACGCGATGGCATGACTAGAGATAGAATATCGTTTATTTAATAAAAGTGGCACATTTGAATTAAAATATAAATACAATTTTAACGCATACATTGCATTTGTTGCCTGAACTAGGTTGGACCTGTATTTCAGGCTAAAGAGATGTGCTGTTACTGGCAATATTGCCGTGAGGAGGAAATATTGGAGGCAATATTGCCCGAAGTATGAATATTGGTGGCAATATTGCCAGCAATTTTCTCATATTATCGCCATATCTGACGTTGCCGCTTCATAAACAGGGTACCATATTTTTTTTTTAATTGATATAAACTAGTGCTTGACTGCGATCTCACCTGATGGTGCACAGAGATGCAATCGTTGACGGTGAGGCGCACTAGTTTATTAAGAGCCTATTCACTCCAGCCTTGAAGGCACCTACATTATCATCGGACGGGAAGGCCGCAAGACCGATTTGTATGTAAGGTTCACGAATAGGCGTCCGTGGACAGTAGGTGTTAGTCGGTGCACTGTCGGCAGGTCGGTGCTCGTCGCGGCGCGCCAAGCTGGCGTCGCGCGTCAAGCTGCGCCGCACGGACGACTCCGACTCGTCCAACCAACACAACGACGACGTACGTACAACACAGCGCTCACTCCTGGTGCCTCCACCATTGTCTACTTTACGTTAAAATGAACCACCCCCGCGTATGATCACGGTAACGTCGGTGTTGGCGCGCTAACATCGATGTTATCGTCACTCGGAATGTGGGGCACAGATTATTCACTTACGTGCAGACAACAACGTTTTTTTTTTTATCTAATGTCGTTTCCCGCTCTGGGGTGAAGTGGGAACAAATGTCAGACTTTAACTGACAAACTACACCTGTGTCCTCCAGCTACCTTTTGCTTTCTAGGATCACAAGTTTTCTTTTCCGGCCCTCCCGTCACACCCTAAAGCGCGAACTGATCTGTTGGCGCGCTAAAATCAATGTTATTGTGACTCGGAACGTTGACCACTACATTATGTATACACACAGATATACCGTCACATCAATTGCCACAGGATAGCTAACGTTTTTAAATAATGTTTATAGTGATACGATACGAGCTTATGTTTTTTTTTTCCACTTGTCTTAAAAAAAAAAGTGGGGTTATAAAATATTATTTAATCCGTCTATAAATCAAAATAGTTACCTACAGTCTGTATAAGTCAGATTGCTGTTCAATCTTTTATTTGTCTAACCCAAGCCCCATACATTTGTTGAAAATCTCCTATGTAATAATGGGAGAATAGCGATGAATATGTGCTTCGATCATCGCGTCGGTGTGAGTTGAGCCGACGGAAATACAACTGGCGACTATTTTCAAATTTTTGAAGCGAATTTTCAATGTTATTATGCAACAAATTTTTTAGTATATATGCAAAACTTGAATATAGTTTGTTCAGAATCAGGTAACTAAATGGATTGCAAGAGATTTTACACCATGTTATATTTTTTTCCAAAAATATTTATAAGGTCACATGTTGGACACCACCGACACTAAGTTCAACACAGCTCACGGAAGCTCATAGCGAGCATTAGGCGCTAGGAAACAGCTGGGTGCAAGTGCAAAACGACCCCTCAGTGGCTTGGATGGCCCGGTGACGCTATTTTTGCTGACATAACAAGCTTAGAGCTTTGTCATTTTTCATGATACAGTTTGTGAAGTTTTGTACATAAGATACTTTACATAAAAATACTAGACACGTGTTTCAGGTTTCGCATGTAAGTACTGAAAATAAAGTGATTTAGTAAAATGTGTGTTATTAAAAGTGAGTGATTTGACGACAGTGGTGCAGCGCGGAGCGACTGTCGCTGGACGTGTGCGCGCACGCGGACCTGCGCGAGGCGCTGCTCGCCGCACAGAGCGACGGTGAGTTCACTGACAGTTGCACGGACCTGACACAACCTGACTGTTGAGAGTATACTGTCTTGTCATAACGTTATTACATAATTCGTTTGATATAAAATCTTATCGCGAGTCCGCCATCTTGGGTGTTCCGCCATGTTGGATTTAGAATGACGTCACACAGCTAAGTATGCATTGTCATCCAAACTAAACGTGTATACAAAATTTTAACGGAATCGGTTGAAGATGTCTGCTTTAAAATTGAGTTGTAAGATTCCACTCGAACTTATACAGGGTTATTTGTGAAACACTAACCACCTTGCAGGACTGTATTACTAACATCATAAACAACAACTTTTGTTCTATGACTTTTTACAAAACATAATACATTTACCAAAAATAAACCTTCAAGATTTTGTTGTTCTATCTAACACATTTCATCTCTGTGTTTTGCTGTACCTACCTACGCTTCCCGCGTACGATCTCCGCTCCCCTCCGCTATTGTACTATCACTTGCTTCGCATAGACTTCGTAACATTTAGAACGTTCAATATGAAAATCTAATGAACTAATCATCATCTACACTAATATTATAAAGAGGTAAAGTTTGTTTCTTTGTATGTAGGAGGTAATCTCTGGAAGTACTGGTCCGATTGTCAAAATTCTTTCTCCGATAGAAAGCTGCTTTATTCTTGAGTGACATAGGTTATAATTGCGGGCGAAGCCCCGCGCAAAAGCTAGTGTATAATATTTTTTTTAAAGTCATAGAAGAAAATTAGTTGTTTATAAAGATCCTAACATAGTCTTGAGAGGTTGCAGTATTTTACAGATAACCCTGTATACATATTTAAACTCTTGTGCGGAATTCACGAGTTAAAAAATCGAAGAATCTACACCGGATACAGAGACACGGCGGTGCTCTGCTCACACAGGGCACACCTACAATTACCGGCACGGATCTTGAGCGCTGGCTTCAAGTTGCGCAGAAGTCAAATATTCGGTTTCTTTAGTGGTGCGAAGTGAGACGCGGGGGCAGGGAGTGTCAGTGATTGGCTCGCCGCGCCATCGTGTCATAGACGTCACTCGCGATTCGTTGCCTGCGTTGCAGCATGTATCTAACAACGAAGTCGATTGGCTCGCCAATGTATGGAATGCGCAAAGCGATCCCCACTCTGACGCCGAGCGCTCAAGATTCGTTTCGGCAATTGTACACCGTATGCTCCACCGTGTCCTTCGGGTGGTCCCCACAGTGGTGGCATCTGGGCATTTCTTTCTTCTGTACTTGGTGCAGAAACTGCCCGAACTGACCGTGCCCGGTGAGGACCTGCGTCATGCGGAAAGTGAGGACGACGTGACGCCGCTCCAAACACTCAAAGAAGGGGACCGCCATGACTATGGTGTGCCCACACCAGATACATTGGGTTCATAAATGAAAGTTATTTTGTATTTATTTTTGTATTTGGTTGTATCTTATTTTCCATACAACAATATCATTGACAATACTGTTTCTTATGTGCGAAACAGTATCGTCCGATGATATTGTTCGTAGCGTGTACTCGTACAACGGGTGAAGTTGATGATAGTATCGTTTGAAGTGATGCTAGTACAATGTGGTGGTGCAGGCGGGTGCTCGTGGGCGGCGCGGTGCGCGCGGCTGCGCGCGGAGCGGCGCGTGCTGCAGTGTGCGCTCGCACGCGCCGCCGACACCGCGCACAGGTACAAGTTTTAATTAATCATCATCTTATATTCGTATCCTTTCAAACAATCCCTCAACCACATGCAAATCAATAGGAGTATCTGTTTGCTAAAACATACTGAAGTGTATTTTTGGGGTCTTAAACGCTAGTGACATGATGTATTTGACACCTGTCAATCGCCATCCGTCAGTCAACTAGAACAGTTGCGTGGTGCAACTGTACATGCGTGTCGTGGTGTTGGTGAGCCGTACAATAAGCCTTAGGCCTCTGCCTCGAACCTTGCGGGCAGCGGGGCGGCGGCGGCGGCGGCGCGGGAGCGGCAGGATCTAATGCGTAAAATCAAATGGACCTTCTCGGAAACAGCGGTGCGCGCGGGCGCGCCAGTCAAGCGGTGACCGCTCAAGCGTCTGCATTGCAGTGCGACTTTTATGATGTGCCCACATTAAATCGATTGTTAGGAATAAATTTGAATCAAAAAGATGTTGTCGCCGTTATTCAGACATTTTGTTCGCGAATAAAAACAAATCAATCAAAATCAAAACATTTATTTCAAATAGACCATTTGCAGGCACTTTTGAATAGTCAAATGTCGGTCAGTCCAAGAAAAGTGAAGCTAAATTGCACGTTCCAAAGCGCAGGTCTCTATGGAGAAGAACGTGCAAGAAACTTCATGGACACTCTTTTAAATCATATTATATGTTACATATAATGCTTGGTTACATATTATTACTTGTAGCTTCTATCATATGAACACAATGTCGATAATGAAATAAAAAATGTAAAATAATTAAAAGATAGAAACTGAATTAAGCCACTGGTAGCTAAGAGATGACCAGTCCCATCTGACGGCACCCGTTCACGAGCATGACGCGTGCATCAGCCCCACTCAGCTCAACCACTCAGGTCATTCATCATCAAAATCATGATGATGATGATGAATGACCCAATAACACGTGCCACCAACAGCGAGACATTTGAGTGAGCATGCCAAACTCTCAACTGCCATGCTCGTAATGTCAAAAAATAAATAAGTTGTAACCTAATAAAAATGCTTCATAGTGCTTCACATTCACAAATTTGAAAAAAGTGCTTCAATGCTATTGTGTTTTTCAAAATACAAAAAAATAATATTAAATATCTCGACAACACAATCACGAAAACAACACTACACCGCTATATTACCGCGCGCCCTGGCCGCTGGTTTCGAGAACGGGTCTGCGTTGTCCGCTCCGCTCCCGCGCCGCCGCCCCGCTGCCCGCAAAATTCGAGGCAGAGACCTCACACATACGTTGTCCTGTCCCGCAGATTATACTGCGCGTGCGCAGTACAGGAGTCGACATCGGTGTCCCTGTGTTGCGCACTCCGAGCGGCAGACCGCGCGCTCGAGACGTACGACGTGTTGCTGGCGCTGGCGGAGACCGCGCTGGATCACACGGAGGAGGTGAGAGGGTGGCCTGGCCACACATGTGTAGTACAGGAGTCGACGTCGCGTCGCGTCGCTGTCCCTCTGTTGTGCCCTGAGAGCAGCACACTACAGCGCGCTCGAGACGTACGACGTGTTGCTGGGGAGGTGAGAGGGTAGTATAATCTCTGCTATCTTTGTTCGCCCATGATCTACCGCCTGTGTCTGTACATATATATGTAATTATATACATAAGTCTATCGCCTGAAATGATGATGTGAGACTGTGCTATAGCGTGATATCGAAGGTTGTGTCTGTTGTGTCCCAGCGGGAGTCCACGGAGCAGGTAGCGAGCCAGCTGCTGGCGCGTCTGGACGCGGAGCGCGGCGGCGCCGGCGTGGGGCAGCCGCTGCTGTCGCCGGGGCCCTGGCTGCAGCATCACAACCACACGTCAGTCATTACTTCACTCTTTATGCTTGAGTTAGCCCGGCGATTAAAGAGTATATTATAAGTGTTGATGATTACCGCTGAGACGGTCTTGAAAGCGGAAGACAGTAATCATCAATAGGTACTGTTTAGAACCATGCATGTTCAAATTACGGTCACTAAGATTTAAGTTAAAAAAAAAAATAATGTATTAGTTACACATTCCTAACTAGGTGGCGTTGGCGTCAAATTAGAAGTCGGTGTTAAGATTCTCCGCCGTTTAGTTAGGGTCCTGTCAAAATAGAGTTCAATATATGGATAAAATTCGATCAGTATTTAGTACTTGGTTGTTTAAATTCACACTAAACCTTACTTAGATATTCATAAAGTTCAAATTAATAGTATTGGCTGACCATCCGCCGCGTTCGGCACTCAAGAAATACTCACCACGGGTATTTTATATTATTACTTTTCGGAAAACTTACAGCTAATTTAAAGAAAAATTTAGCGGAATTTTACCACACATAAAAAGAAAAAATTAAGAACATACGTAAGTTTTTCGCAATACATATCTAAAGAATAACAATTTAATTAACTATTGCTGCAATAATAAAAGTAGTGTCATAGTCATAGTCATAGTCATTTATTCAATAACAAGAATCTTGTATCTGAATCACATAATTAATAAATAGATTAAAGATTTTCAATTCAATAATAATTCAGCAATTCAATTCAATAGTAATACAACAAATACAATTCAATAATAGTAATAATTCAACAAATCTAATTCAATAAAACAATAATTAAACAAATCAAATTAAATAATAATAATTCAACAAATCCAATTCAATAAAGTAATAATACAAATACTAATAATCATTAAAGGACATTTATAATTCATCAACAGAATATAGACACCTATTCAACAGGAAATCCTTAAGCCGGGTTTTAAAAGTATTAGTGTAGATAATGCTTTTTATATCTAAAGGTAGCTTATTAAACAACTTGACTGATACCTAGTTGTAACTTGTGATTTTTCTTGACATGGCGATAAAAAAATACAACTGTTTTCTTTTACGCGTGCATTTAAAAATGGTGGTCAAAGACTAACTAGGCTTCCTTAATAAAAATGGATTTGCTTGTATATAAAGAAGTAAACGTCTTCGTTCCTGCCTTAGCCTTCTAACCTAACCGCGTCGGGGTGCCCTAACATGTGTTTATTGGTCATATCTCTCTAGAGTAATGTCGAACTCAATGTGCCGCAAACTAATGCTAGAACTACACTACATACGTGTGCCACACGTCGATCTGGGCGCGTCGGTCTTCATACATTTTATATGGAAACTAGACTTGTAGAGCTACACTAAATCCATGTCACGTGACGTCGTTCTACGTACAAATCAGGCGTGTTACACGTGTGCGTCGGTCTAATGTAGTTCTATAGTCTGTCTAAAAGTCACGATTTGCGAAATTTGCATAATATTTACAATACTTTTTATAAGGTTCTTCTATTAGTAAACAATGATCAAGATCTCTTAATCATTGAACCTTGATTATTGAATTAGTGTTGACTACATCTGATTTCATTTTACCCTAATTCTGCCCCCGTTAGTAAAAAAGACGCATCTAACATTTTTTCCAGATTTGATTTGAGTTTCATATTATTATTAAACCAAGTTAAAGCTCCTTATATTTGGCTTTATTTTCAACTTTTAATATGTAAATGTTTAAATTTACTCAAAGACAGCAAACTATTTCCCGTTTCATTTGTAACGACATCTATGGCGCCACATAAGATCTACGAAGAAAGTACGGAATCCTGCATCGCGCAATCACAGTTCTCCGCGCGATTTGAACATTACGACAGCCCGAAATCATCTATCGGGCAGTCGCCCACCAGACTATAACACCTGTCTGGTCGGAGGATCCTCCCTTTTCAAAGGAAGTATATGGGACTTTACTCTCTGTTCCGCATACCTCCAAACATTCATTAAAACATTTTTTCTCCATTTTTACTATTTGTTAGATACGTCTTTTTAACTTTTAGGGGCAGAATAATTGTCCAAGTCGTTTGACTTTTTAGACAGACTATAGCTTAATGGTGAGTTGCAGTGTAATTTTGTTGCACGCTCATTAGTTGAGCTCATGAAGTAGGCTGAACATTTGGATAAGAATGACTGGAAGCATATGGGGGAGGCTTTGTTCAGCAGTGGGACACTATCGGCTAGGAAAAAAAGGAATTGATTGTTTTGAAATAAATTGTGTATATATACTTATAAGTTGTAGGTCGCGGGTTCAAACCCAGCCAGGCGCATAACTTTGTGTAATTTATTTTATCACCACTGCTCTCAAAACGGTGAAGGAAAACATCCTGAGGAAACCGGCATGTTCTAGAACTAATAATTCGAAGACATGTGACATTCACCAACCCGCACTGGGCCCGCGTGGTGGATTACGGCCCATTCCCTCTCCTAGAGACGAGGCCTGAGTCCCAGCAGTGGGAACATTAAAAAGGCTGATGATGATGCTGATGTATATGTACGTAGGTCTCCGTGCGAGCGCTGGAGCCCCGCGTGCGAGGCCCGGCTGCGCGCGCACGCGGCGCGGCTGAAGGCCGACACCGTCGCGCTGCGGGACACCGTGCCCGCGCCCAAACTGTTCTCCTACCACGGTAAGTCACGGCGAGCAATGGGTAGCTCGCCGTCCGCTCGCCCGGTAACCGTCCGCACCGAGCCCAAGTCGTCAACGGCGTGTGTGCGGAGGTGTCAGCCAATCAAAAGGGGCCAAACAGTGTCGAAGCCTACTGGGGCCATGGGATTGGTTCTGAAAACGATATACTCACAGTTCTATAACGCAAAGGCAACTAAAGAAATATAGGTATGATTTTAAGCAGTAAAAATCTCACAAGTTCTTTCGCTCCACCCTAGAGCGAAAGAAATAATAAGACAATTTCCCACCTCAAAAAAAATACGTCACTGGAGTTGTCTGCGTGATTAAGACATATACAATAGCTCAAAATCAACTATTGGATAGTTGCCAAGACCAGACATATTACCCGTCTGGTCGAGGATCCTTCCTTTTCAACGGAGGTTTTTTTTTAAGGGGGAAAATCATTTGATGACGGTAGGGGGAACGAGAGGGCGTGTCACATTTTTAATGACTGATAACCCACTTCTGTTCCTTCGTTGCCTTCATACCAGAGCCGAGTTTTCCTTTCAGAAACAAAACCCTGGCCACCACCTCCCGACATGCTCCGTTACTATGGAATATACCGAAGATCCAAAGAATGTTGAAAAACGTCATTTGTTACACGTGCAAACGACGTTTTTCAACATTCTTTCGATATTGAAAAACGTCGTAGTTGGTAATGTTTGTGATAATAACATGTTGTTTGATATTGTTTACTAGACATCGAGGAGTCGGAGCTGGGCGCGGGCTGCACGGCGGCCGACATGGAGGCCGCCGTCGCGCTGCAGGACGCGCTCGCGCACGCCACGCTCAACAACAACAACAACAACGAACACAAGGTAACAGCACTAGCGCACCTCACTATAATTACACCGGGTATTCATTAGGAAACATACCGGGTAAAATAAGGCGAATGGAAACTCAGGGGCGAATAGAAACAGAACTTCAAAGGGTATTTCCTCGATATTTGAATATTTTTTGCAGCATTTAACTATGTCAATTTATTAATGAATGGTTATTCTAAAAAGTCTATGCTTTATTAGAGGCCGATATTATGGTAGCAAAAGTGAAAAACCAACCCAAAGTTTTGTTTCTATTCACCCCTAAGTTTCTATTCACCCCGTGTTCCGGTAATATGTCGGCCGTTCACACTTGCGACATGTCAAATAAACGTGTTAGGGCGGGTTAGGTTAGAAGGCTAAGGCAGGAACTCCGCTCCGCCCCGCTCCCACCTTAGCCTTCGTTTATTTATTTTTAGAAACCCTCACAGGATCACTTTATTGTCTATCCGCCTGTCTGTTTGTCTGTCGTAAACGTGTGAAGATATCGAGTTCAAATTGAAACCATGTACTTAGGTCTGCGGTCCCTTGAAGCTGTGAAAATATAAAACTTCTAAATAAACGAAAAAAAAAGGCCGCTTACGTCTCAAAAAACGTGCATTTCGACAATCTTAATGGACTCAAAATTCTAGAGTACTTGCCGTTGACTCAAAATGCTGAAATTTGGCATAAAGGTCTTATAACCCATCGAGCGCCGATTGTACATACGTCTGTACAACTTGGATGTCCTTGAAAAATGCTTAATTTTCGTGTTTTCCCCAAGTGTGTACGAAAGTTATTTGGCCGAAAATTTTGGTTTCTATACATATTATTATTATATTATTTGTTTTTCCTAGAAAAATCCAGAAGAAGTTTTTTTTTTGCTGATTTACGTAAACACTGCAATTTTTCGGGTCAATGAATCCCTGGCGCTCGAGGGGTTTAATACAAGTATAGAAATAAATTACAAAACAGAAAATTTGTTGTTATGTCACTTTTGTGATTTCGAAAAAACTTCGAGACTCGATTCCGGAATTGAACTTTTTACATAGGCAGCCTGGTAGTCTGGCCAGCGTGGCTTGGCCATGTCATGAAGTGTTCAATTTCTATGATGTGGCCCCGAAATCTATATAGACCAGCCCGCTACTTCCCCCGCATAAAATAGATCTCTTCAGACAAACTTTGGATCTGTTTCATCCTCTTAGAGAGAGATTTATGAAAAATCCTTTAAGTTAGAAGGCTAAGGCGGGAGTGAGGCGGAGCGTAGTTCCCACCTTAGACTTTGTATTTTTTTTTTTTGTAGCAGTAGTGTAGCTTCGTGCATGTTATGTTGTGTTGCAGAGCTCGTCGTCGCGGCGGCGGCGCGCGCGGCCGCGCCACTGGCTCGACGCGGCCGAGACCGACCTGTGAGCTGCGCTCTGTACCGACGCACTCGGCGACCTACTGTCACGACACACGGACTGCACAGCTGCGACTCACACGGAGAGAGCTTCGCCTGATATCCGACGTGCCATATTATCTGCAGTCAGCTTGGAGAGACGACCAGTGATTTGTGAATACATGTAGAATTTAAAATTAATATAGTTTAACAAATTCAGTTCCCGCTTAAAGTGTCAGCCTATATGAGAAATATTGTAACAAACATTTTTGTTCATCAAGTTAACAAACAGCGCCTACATACGAGATATATCGTATACGAAATATTTCGTACTTAGCCACCACCAATATTAATACTTTCACTAGAAACCATCTACAGCCATACTTGAGGCAGACAAAAAATCATCTACACTATCTCGTATCTGGCATCTTACAAGAAATCATTTACTACGAGATATCTCATAGGTGGCATCTTACAAAAAATCATCTACGAGATATCTCGTTTGTGGGATCTTACAAGAAATCCCGGAATTAAATGCACAGATACGCGTTCTGCCGCCTGGGCGGGTACGAGTGTTGTGTACATTTAATTTCGGCCAGATGTTCAAGGGACTATAAGCCTCAAGAGCTCGTGGTAGCGCCTCGTGTCTATTTGCTTGGACGGCAGGATGGAGGATATTGTGTGTCTCTCATTATAGGTGTTGTGATTCCTGACCCGACCACGACATGGAACGGAGATTTTACTATGGCACAAAATAGTTATTTTAATTGTGCTTTATTGTGCCACTTATCCCAGGAATTTGTGCCTTGTACTTTTTGAGTAATAAGGGTACGATTGTGGTCGGGCTGGGGATCACGGTTCCTGACCTGACCACAACCAGATCTAATAAAATATCAATAGTGGGAAGTTACTGATTATGCCAAAAATATGTGCCAAATTGTGCCTGTGGCACACGAAATTCTTTTACTATTCATATCACAGAATATATCTTGGTTCGGATAAAATTGAATAATCAAGAAGTAAAGTGTGTCAATCACACGCTATGCAATTTTACTACGACCGCAAGCAGTTTTATTTTGTGAAATTATGCTATATATAAAGCACTTTATTATTTTATTTTACTGGATGTGTTCACGACTTCATACGCGTACCTATATATGTAATTTATAAAAAAATTACAACCACTATGTTTTGTAGCATTATATTAGTGTGTTAAGCTTGAATAAAAAAACGGTCAAATGCGAGTCGGGTTCGAATCCTGCGGGTTCCGTAACACATACGAGCGATTTCCATAGAAATTGATCAAATAAGCGTCATAAGTAGTCATATCTTTTAATTGCGTTGACTTAGAAATTTGATTATTTTTTGCCGCATGGGATTTCCGCATTGTCGATTATAATATTTTTTAGATCTATGATTCACTATTTAACGGAAATGCACTTATCATATGTACAACTATTGTTATTTACGTAACGAGGTAAGACATTTTTTGCTTTCAGTTTTAAAGCTAAAATGTGGGTAGTTGGAATAAATTTTTCGTAAGTGCCTTATTTGAGTACTTATATCAGTGATGATGACTGAATGTGTTGTGTGTGCCATAGGCACAATTTGACACATATTTTTGGCATAATCAGTAACTTTCCACTATTGATATTTTATTAGATCTGGTTGTGGTCGGGTCAGGAATCGTGATCCCCAGCCCGACCACAAACGTACTCCTATTACTCAAAAAGTACAAGGCACAAATTCCTGGGATAAGTGGCACAATAAAGCACAATTAAAATAACCATTTTGTGCCATAGTAAAATCTCCGTTCCATGTCGTGGTCGGGTCAGGAATCACAACACCATTATAGAGCAGGGGCCAAAGGGAGTTGAGTGTGCAAAATATGAGGACCGCCTTCTGTGAACAGTTTTGGACTCAGAAAAGCATGCAGATTATGATTCTGGATGTTGCCAGGAGGTATATTGGTCACAGAAGGCGGTCCTCGTATTTTGCTCACTCAACTCCCTTTGGCGCCTCGTCTATTACAACTAACATAAGCTCTGTCGTTCAAACTACATCTCTCATGTATCTCTCACCACTCACCTCGAATATTATGTTTTATAATTGTTTATTTAAAAAGCTAGATTTGTTCTCACATTTGTGTACATTGATTTGAATGAAGAGTTAATTGAAGTTTGGAAATAACAACATAACGAAAGCCATAGTCACAAAATAGATAGGTACAGAAGTCAATCTCATGTATGTATGCACTTTTTACACCTACGCTCGGTGGACGCACACTAATGAGCGTTTGAGCCGGAACTGTTCGACGAGTGATCCGAGATACGACCGAGATGTCGTGTCCGTGAGCGGTGTCTATGTGTGCGTTGTGAGAGCGCGCGCAGTATGTAGATGACTTCTGGACCTATCTATTTTGTGCCATAGTCGTCGAATGCAGAGGCGTAGCGTAGACTGATTTAAAAGTGGGCGAAGGCTCATCAGCGGCTTTTTTCATTCATAAATTCGAAAAGGAGACAGCGCGACTGTCGCAACCCAGTGTTGGACCACATCGTCGCTTACCATCAAGTGAAATAGTAGACAAACGTGAGTCTATCGTAATAATAAACTAGTGCGGCGTCGGCCAGAAGACGCACAAGCCTCAGGTTCTTTAAGCAGCCTTTTAATAGTTTCCCTAATTTTCTGCAATGTTTTTATTATTTTTTACTGTTACTCATTTTTCTGAAAGGTTTGCAGTTACCACTCGTTTAACCCTTGCAATTGACTTTGTTTATGTAATTGTAATATTTTAATAAGCTTCATCAATCACTGTGTAAAGCTCATTAATCACAGTGAGCTACCCATTGCTCACTGTCCGCAAGCCAGCGCCTACGGTGGCCGGAAATCGGGATCGGAATCCCGGCGGCGGCGAGAGCGCCGTTACCTGATGCGGTCCGCCTTCTCCTTAGCTCACATGACTGCTTCGCACTTGTCGGCTCGCGCCACTCCTCCTCGCTCCGTACCACGGCCTCTACCAAGGCCCGGCGCGAGAGGTCTCCGCCGCCGATCGCCCCCACGAGGGCACGGCGATGCTCCGCCCAAGCAGGGCACACCTCGACTGTGTGCTGCTCCACCGTGTCCTCCGGGCATGCCGCACAATGGCGACACCCGGGAGTCACTTCCGCTTTAATACGGAACAGGTACCTCCTGAACGTGCCGTGTCCGGTGAGGACCTGCGTCACACGGAAGGTGAGGACGCCGTGAGGTCTTTCCAGCCACGCCTCAAAGAGGGGACTTACCGCCATGATTGTGGCGTGCCCAGCACAGGGTTGCGATAGTCGCTGACGCCATTTCACCATGAGATCCCGCCGGACTGTGTAAAGGGTGCTATGCTCACTTCTCAATTTTAATTCTAACACTATACGTGAGGCTGGCTGTCGTCTATGTTTGTCTTTATTTTTAGTTTGTTTAAGCTGTAAGGCCTCCAAGATGTAATAGATAAATAAAAACACCACCGTTGTTAAAGAACCCTCGCTGTTGCGCAAAGCCGTGGACGAGGGGCCTCTTCGCCCACGCCTAACTACGCTACTGTCGAATTGAATATGTTTGTGTTTGTTTAAAATTACATTTATATGATTTGGTATGTTTTGTAAAGAAATGGTTGTCTTATTGTTAAAATTATTTGTTAAATTAAGTTGTACGATCTTATTAACTTAGAGGCTTCGGTTTGTCTCACCGAGATACTCGGCACCATCCGATTTCCAAACATAGGTATATTATACTACATTAGTTTTAATACATGCGGAACCCGAATCACGTGTCTAATATTTTTATGTAAAGAATCTATGTAGGTACATTTCACAACTGTATCATGAAAAATCACAAAGTTATAAACTTGATATGTCAGCAAAAATACATAGTCGCCGGGCCATCCAGGCGACTGAGGGGTTGTTTTGCACTTGCATCCAGCTAATTGCTGGCTCCTAATGCCTGCTATGATCAGCCTGTGTTGTAGTTAGTGTGGTGATGTCCAACTTGTGGGCTTTTTAAATAATTTTGGGAAAAAATATAACATGTTGTAAAATATATTGGAATCCATTCAGTTACTCATTCTGAACAAAGTATATTCGGGTTCCGCATATACTAAAAATAATGTTGTAAATAACAGATTTATAAAAAATAAAAAAATTAAATGTTTGGCCGCGGCGAGACAAACCTCAAAACTAACTTACTATCACTACTAACTGTTCGGTTAAGTATTTAACTACGAGTTAACTGTACATACACCTGTCACCCTCAGCTTTGGTCTCGGCTGACTCAGCTTCCGATGTCACCGGATGCGGATATCATATCTTTATATCTCACTGTGAATAATCTCATCCTTGTCAAATAAATCTTAATATTTACCTTTAAGACGATGTCTCACAAACTCACAGTTGCAAGTTACTTTAGAACTTAACTCGATTGAGATAAAGTTCAATATCCAATGACGTGTTTTCGAAGTAACTGGAAACCTCTAAATCAGTTACTCTTTAATCGTTTACGTCTGTTTGCTCCGCCGAGGGTCTCCGCGTCCTATCAGCCAGGGGCGTGTGTTAGCGACCGGGTGCTCCATCTCGTTTGGCTCTTCAATCCCCATAGGTGACAGAAGAGCTGACGAGCTGGAGTATTTGTGATGTGCGACCCTGGCGGGATATACGCGAGAGTGTTTGTCTATATATCTTATGTAAGCGTTTAAAGAGTTAAATGATTTCTGATTTATAGAAGTAGTCATAATGACGAGTAGTTCTTGAAATATCTTCAATATAGTCTATCTAAAAAGTCAACC
The DNA here is from genome assembly GCA_910589285.2 of Mythimna ferrago. Classification (NCBI taxonomy): domain Eukaryota; kingdom Metazoa; phylum Arthropoda; class Insecta; order Lepidoptera; family Noctuidae; genus Mythimna; species Mythimna ferrago. The sequence continues at coordinate 14,067,956 of OU342700.1, forward strand.
GACTTGGGAATTTTGTATAATATTTAATCATCTAAAAAATACTTATATTCGGATACTTTTTATAAGGTTCTTCTATTAGTAAACAATGATCAAGATCTCTTGATCAACCTTGATTGTTCAACCAATGTTGACTACATCAGATTTCATTTTACCCTAATAATTGCCCAAGTCGGTTGACTTTTTAGTCAGACTCTAATGCCTTGATCACACGTACTGAGTAAAACGGCGAGACAGTAAAATGTTGTTTGAGACAGTGGTGAGAGCACTGTCTCGCCTATTTACTCGGTACGTGTGATCAAGGCATAACTCCTCACATAACTGTAGCCTTGAGTCTGCAAATGTGCTTTGTTCCTCAAGCTCTGACCACTTTATAGTGAACACTCGAATCTACGATTTTCATATTCATCAGCGCATTTTACAATGATAAGAAAGAAAATAATATCAACTATTGTAAGGTACATGTCATATTTGAATTTAACTGACGATGCGCCACCGGTACATGGTGGACATCGCACCCGCACGCACTAAACGTACAGGGAACACATTCATTGTGCGTACAGCTAAGGAGTGGAATCCCCTGTCGGAGTCTGTGTTTCCTGGTAGCTATATCCTAGAGGTCTTTAAGTCAGGAGTGAATAGGTTACTTCTAGGCAAGCGTGCACATCATCGCTTACCATCAGGCGAGATAGTTGTCAAGCGGGAGTAATTCAACAGTAAAAAAAATGACCACATGAATCCATTCGCATGTGCACGCAGCATTTACTTCAATATTCTTGTACGATGCAGGATGCGGTCCTCTAGGTGGAAAATGTACATAAAACTCTATTAGATCAAAATATAGTACAAATTAAACCAGTGTATTTAGTCTGCTTCGCGTCTTGTCCGACCACTGACTTCTACTATATACCACCGGACAGGAGTCTGACTAAAAAGTCAAACGACTCGGGTAATTATTAGGGTAAAATGAAATCTGATGTAGTCAACGCTGGTTCAATAATCAAGGTTGATCATTGTTTACTAATAGAAGAATAAAAAGTATTAAATATAAGTATTTTTTAAATGATTACATATACAAAATTCCCAAGTCGTTTGACTTCTTAGACAGTCTATATGTGCTAATTATTGGCACTACAAATTAACTATCAAACTATTGGAAGCGCCACTCGGGAGCGCCCAGAGAACTAATTTTGACTAATAATGCAAATGGCTGCAGAAAATTGTACATGTACAGTACTCTGAAAATTTTTAGCATTTTAAACTAATTTCGGTCGAATTCCGTGTTATTTCTGCTTCATGAATTATATAAAACTTATGATAAATGAGGTCCTATGTATATTGCAAGTGGCGCGTCATATTTAGTACCGTAGACACTCGCTACGGCCGACAGCGCCAAAATGGCGAATATCAAACGGACAAGCACTGCCGGCCGCCAGTCCAGTGGGAAATAGTAGAGGTCAGTGCGTCGTACTGACGGCCGAGCGCTGTATCATATCTTTGCGCTTCTAACGCTACTAGCATCGCTTACTTCACTACCGAGCCTTTTGCGGCAGGACTGAAGACAATACGCGATTATTTTTGACAGATAGATGGGTATGACTGGACTGCTGGTTAGTGGGCCTGACTGCTATGCTGGAGGTCGGTGGTACGATTCCCACCCAGGTCAACTGTTTGTGTGATGAGCACGATCATTTGTTCTGTGTCTGGGTGTAATTTATGTAATATCATACATATTACACATAATATTTAAAAATATATAAGTATGTTTATCAGTTGTTTAGTACTCACGACGACGCGGACGGCGTTGTGTGATAGTTGTGGAATATTATTACTATTATGTGTCTTTGCCATATTGCAGGTGGCCACTTCATGAAATGGCCACCTGGCCATATTATAAAATGGCTAATTCTACGTTACAATCACAACGTGTGGTGAAGTTTACAAAATAATATTGGTTTTCTTACGCCGGTCGCACTCACAGGCGCCGTAGTTACGAAGCGAAGTTTTGCTACCACAGTTCTGCCGTAAAGACTCCCTTCCATAGCCGCGAGTCGGTGTGACCTACCGTCACGCCATCTACTGACTAGTAACAGAACCACTGTCGTTTATGTAAATTGTTGTCATCGACGTCGAGAGACTGTGACATGGTCAGCGCATGAATCTCTACCGGACATCAGCAATGTTACCTGTACTATCACTTAAAAAAAAATCACTTGAATCCTGCTGCGCGACGCCAAACCAAACCCTTTGAAATTTTCGTTTCGAGTGCAAGCAAAGATAAACTTAGCGGTGGTCAGGCGGAAGTGTCTTTGATGGTACGTATATCTTCATGTCAAAATTGAACTGGGTGGCAATAAGCATAGCATAATGACCCATTACTGATAATAATATAATACCAATATAGTAAATGTTTGTGCTGATAAAACATTTATTATAATATTATTATACCAAGACTCAGGCCTCCTCTCTAGGAGAGGATATGGGTTGTAATACACCACACAAGCCTAGTACATGTTGCTGGATATTATGTCTTCGAATTTTTAGTTCATAAAACATAATGTGTCCCACACAGCGGTCATCAATACATGACAGACTTAAACGCTGATAAATTTTATAAGGTATTGCTTTTAAATTGCTTATTTGGCGTGACAGTGAAAAGGTTAAAAACTAACTGGGCGAGCCGCCCAGTTAGTTGTTAGTCCCACAACTGCTATAAACTGCAGTGTGTGGCGCGGCGGGCAACTGTCGCGTGAGTATGCGAGTGCGTCGTGTGCGCGGCCCCCGTCGCGGAATTCGGATTACTACCTGCATAGTGTCGCTCGGTGTGCATGTAGTCGTGTCGATGGAGAAGTTAATATTTATCACATAGCAAAAAGGGGAGGCGGGTTCGCGAACCGCGCTGGATGCCCGCGGGTCGGGCCTCCGCAGTGGAGCGCTATTATATGGGACCGCATAACACAGTTCCGACCATTCTTTCTGTCTGACCGTAGTCTCAACATGACAAATAACAATTATTTTCAATAGGTGCTGACCATGTGACTGTGTCCGTATTTAATTATAAATATGAGTTTAAAGTAAGATAGTTCGCTTGCGGGGAGCCCGCCCAAGCGCCGCGCCGCGGTGGTGACGCGCGGCCGCGGCGCGTTATATATAGAGTTACTGTACAGGTCGCTTGCGAATACATATGTAGAGCTTTATTCTTAAACAAATTTTACAATATTGTACAAACAGCTAACGACATAAGTAGACACGATATTCGCAACTTTAAAACAAAAGTGGCAATGAAACAAAAAGGTGATTTCAGAAAAGCGTCATAAAGTTTACCGTGTACTAATTTAATCGAAGTTGCTAATTACCAACTGAGGAATACCAACTAATCGAAAAAATAAAACATGGTGAAGTGCGAGTCGGACTCGTACGTGAAGGGTTCCGTGCTACAATATTAAAATCGAGCAAAAAAATATATACAGTCCGCTGATAGACGAACAAACAGACGGACGGGCAGCGCAAGCGTAGTAATACGGAATAAATTGTACAGACAGCAGTGGTGGCCGAGTGTTAATGGTTCCGACTTACGAGTTGTAGGTCGCGGGTTCAAACCCAGCCAGGTGCATTACTTTGTGTAATTTATTTAATTACCACTGCTTTCAAAACGGTGAAGGAAAACATCGTGAGGGAACCGGCATGTCCTGGAACCAAAAATTCGAAGACATGTGACATCCACCAACCCGTACTGGGCCCGCGTAGTGAATTACGGCCCATTCCCTCTCCTAGAGAGGAGGCCTGAGTCCCAGCAGTGGGAACATTAAAAAAAAAGGCTGATGATGATGATGGTACAGAACCCTAACAGACTGACAATCGTATTACAAATATCTGGTATTCGCTAAACTGAAACATAAATCAGTAAAGTGCCACTTTTGTTATAAGAGTGCAAATAATCTGTGTTGATGGCTCACATCACGGCATGGCAGTGTAAAGTACAGCACATCTTTGGGTCAATTTTGTGCTACATACCTTTTATCTTGCTACTTGTACAAATTATAATACAAAGTTTTCTGTCTAGTAAACATTTAGAATATGTAAAGCTAAATCTATGGAGGAATGTTTCAAAGACACGATTTAATCTTGGATGTCTTATTTTTCATTCGCAATCAGATATTAAAACAAACCTGTTTACTGTCCGTTCAAACGATTTTAACTTCTATATCGTAGACATAAGGACGACATCAAAAGCAAAAAACTGTTCACAATACCAACTATTTACTGCAGCCGCCATTTGTCATGTCACTAACGCAACAAAATTCAAAATCTGTTGAACGTACAGTGAAAATTGTTCTCATTGCGAATGCAGTATAGATCTAACACAAATCTTGAACCTTGAGTCAAAGATGGATTTCCGCACGAGTGTAAATGAAAAATAACCTGTTAATCCACATCACGGGTTATAATAACAAACTAAGTACATTATAATATTGTTGTATGAATTAAAAGACTATAATAATATTAGATTCCGTCAGATTATCATAGCTATAATATGTTTTGTTAGTAATATGAGATGTATAGTAACATATGGAGTGTATAAATGTATGTACGGAAGGCGAGGGAGTGAGAGGGGCGGGGGGCGGGATGGTGCTAGTTATTACGGTAATTATTAATTAATGATTGAAATAAATATAATTACGGAATAATTACTTTGTTTTTATTTAAATCCACCACCCTACTACGGTCCGGACTAAGCGTTTTGCCTTGTCGTTTATACTGTGTACATCGAAGAACTGGAACAATTTGCCTGCTGCAGTGTTTCCGTCCGATTATAATGTAGGCGTCTTCAAGGCTAGAGTAAATAGGCTCTTAATAAACTAGTGCGCCTCACCGTCAACGATTGCATCACTGCTTACCATCAGGTGGGATCGCAGTCGAGCACTAGTTTATATATATTAAAAAAAAACCTTCTACTGACATACCAGTGTCTCAAGACGAATGTCTGACCAGTGCGTGTTGCCAGTGATGACATATGGCTCCGAAACGTGATCACTTACAATTGGCCTCATCAGAGGGCTTAAAGTTACCCATAGGGTAATGGCAAGGGCTATAAGTACTCGGAGTTGAGCGTGATCACATTCGAAATGAATTATGGTTACCGACATAACCCGAAGAAACGCCCAAACTGAAGTGGCAGCGGGCAGGGCACATTGCTCGCAGAACAGATAGTCGATGGGGTCGAAAGGTTCTGTAGTGGCGACCGCGTACCGGAAGACGCAGCGTTGGAAGGTCTTCAAAAGGTGGACCGAATGACCTGGTGAGAGTCACGGGAATCAGATAGATGCACAAGATCGTTCATAGTTTTCTAATGATATGAAATACAGTGCAAAAAAATATCCTTGAAAGGGTTTAGAGCACAAAATCCAAAAAATGGGAAAAAAATCCAAATTTCACTTATAAAAGAATGAGAGTCAAACTTAAAATTCTTCGTCATCCTGTTTGTCAATAAAGTGTATTCCCTCTCTTAGCCTTATTTACAGCTGTTGCTCGATTTTTCATCAGCCGTATTAATTTTACCATGAAATCTTAGGCCCGTACCTATTAATAAACGATCTCGTAACTTAAGCCAAGCCCAAGATCTCGTACTTGATACCAAGTTTGAGGTCTTGATCGTATTAATAAACGAGATTCACAAGCTTAAGCTCAAGCTCAAGTTCGAGCTCAAGCTCAGCTTAGGTTTACGACATCAGCCGAGTGTTGTCTGATTAATAAACGAAACTCGAAACTCGAGCTGCCAGATCATGAGTGTAGACCGACCGGGACTTGAGGTCGTGATTATAGTACCGCGAAACGTGGAGTGTGTAAATATTTTAAATCAAAATATTACTATAAATATATGACGGCGCGACACATGACATTTGACGTTTGCTGTCGACGACGTCGGAACAGAATGGCAGCATGACATATGTCAGCTGTCTGTCAGCTGCCATTCTTGCGGAACGTCACACCGGTGGGAGCGGGGCGGCCATCTTGTCCACTTCGGAATCGAGAACCGCCAACGCACCACGCGCTCGACGAATCGCTTACTTCCGACGCCATCTTTAACAGTTTCTAAGTTGATTTAATTTAGTATCGTTATCTATGCCTAATTAAAGAGTGTTAGCGTTATATTTTGTTAATCTGTGAAGTTAAGGAGAAATAAATCATTGGAGAATCAATTTGTGACTTTGTTCGAGTTTCTGACCCACGTGAAACATGGAAGATTCTGATATAGGCCATCCAGAGTCTATATCAGAAGTGGGATCCCACGGGCCACAAACAGGGAACACGCAGCCTGCAGAAAACATCCCTGCAACGAGAATATTGTCGAATATGGAGGAAATGTTTACCCGGATTTTTGCGATGTCGCAAGCATCAACTCCTGTGAGTACCAACACGATAAAACTAATTGACTTTGATCCTGATGATTCCGAATCTGACATCGAGGGCTGGTGCAACGTCACAGAAGTAATAGTGCAGGAGAAAAATCTTGTAGGTGTTGATCTGTTGATGGCACTTACTAAGGCGCTCAAAGGTCGCGCAGCGACCCACTTGACCAGAATGAACCTCAAGGAATTAACATGGGCTGCAGTTAAAGAAACTTTGCTAGCTAGATTTGCTAAACCCAAACTAATGCAAGATCATTTTGATGAAATTTTACGATTTCAAATTAACGTCAAAGAAACCGCATCAGAGTCTGCAATGCGATTGTGGAACTTGATTGAACGTATACCAAAAACTGACCTTCCTGAGGAAGTTATCACTGGGTTCGTGATATCGGTGCTATGTCAAAAGGATAATTTGATACGTAGAGAGTTAATAGCTCATGTGATAACTACTCGTGCTCAGTTGTTTCGGATCCTCAATGGCATATCACTAAAGCGACGGTTGGACGTCAGTGATGGAAATCAAGACGCCGATTCTAAGCGACCTCGAATGACAGACTCTAGATTCCCTGGAAAGTGTCATTGGTGTGGCGTGCCAGGACATCGACAGTTTGAATGCAAGAAGCGAAAGGATGACTCCAAATCATTGAAGTCTCATGAAGCATCCAGTTCTACAAATAATCAAGACAAGCCGTCTATAACCTGCTACACGTGTGGCAAACCTGGTCACGCGTCTACGACTTGTCCAGAAAAGAAGAATGGAGGAAAGTCTGAAAGGAAGGAAGTCAACCTTTGCGACCACCAACTTTCCAGATCTACGTTAGAGACATCAGCTGGTGAGAGATTTCCATTTTTATTTGATAGCGGATCATCTTGCTCGCTCTTATCTGAAAGTATTCGCTGTCGGTTTCCGGGTACTGTGCGCAATAATCTAGTTCATCTTTCTGGTATCGGAGGTGATGACGTACAGTCCACTTACCAAATTTTAAGTACCGTAAAAATTGGAAATGCCACAGTAGACCTTATGTTTCACATCGTTCCAGATACGGTAATGTCTGTGCCGATTATTGTAGGCAGGGATATCTTAGATAAAGGCTATTTAGTGACGATCGATAATGACAAAGTCCTATTTAAGACCAAAGATCATACTAATTTTTGTGAAACTAAATCGGCAGATTTTGATATTTCTTCAATCGATACTGACTTAGAAGGTGAAGATAAAATGCTGCTGTCAAAAATAATTAGTAAATATTCAGACTATTTTATAGACGGTATACCTACTAGGCGCGTTACTACAGGGCAGTTGAGCATTAAATTGATAGATCCTCATAAAATAGTTCGAAGGTCTCCCTATCGACTAGCTCCTATAGAGAAGCAAATAGTCCGAGAAAAAATACAACTATTGTTAGATGCCGGTATAATTCGTGAGAGTTCCTCCCCCTTTGCAAGTCCGATACTCCTCGTAAAGAAAAAGGATAATACCGACAGAATGTGCGTTGATTATCGGGAACTGAATTCCAACACACAGCCGGAACACTATCCCTTGCCTCGCATCGAGGAACAGATAGACCAGCTCAGTGGAGCCAACTACTTCTCCTCATTAGATATGGCTAGCGGATTTCACCAAATTTTAATTCACCCCGATTCAATTGAGATGACTGCATTCGTCACTCCGGAGGGCCAATATGAGTACCTCGCGATGCCTTTCGGTTTACGCAACGCACCTTCTGTGTACCAGCGTTGTATCACAAAAGCACTACAACACCTTAATGACAGGCCTCTCATCTATATGGACGATGTACTTTGTTATTCTTCCAATATTTCGCAGGGTTTGGACCGCCTAGATGAGGCCTTACAAGCCTTAACTGCGGCAGGTTTTTCATTTAACCTTCGGAAGTGTAAATTCATGAAACAAAAAGTAGACTATCTAGGTTATTCCTTACAGTCTGGGGAAATTAGACCCAATTCCCGCAAAATTCAAGCACTAGTCGAAGCACCATCACCACATACAGCTACGCAGGTTCGCCAGTTTCTCGGACTCGCGTCATATTTTAGGAAATTTATACCTGGGTTTACAAATGTTGTTGGACCGTTATACCCGTTAACTAAACTAAAAGGCCCCATTAATTGGACCGACAAACATGAAGATATCCGTAGAAATGTGGTTAAAATACTAACTTCAGAACCAGTTTTAACGATTTTTAATCCTGAATTGCCGGTCGAGTTGCACACAGACGCGAGTGCCGAAGGTTATGGTGCGATCCTTATACAAAGAGCGAATAACTTACCCCATGTTGTGGAGTACTTCAGCGTACCTCTGAGGTAGAATCTCGCTACCACTCGTACGAATTAGAGACCTTGGCTGTCGTACGAGCGGTAGAACATTTTCGGCATTATTTGTACGGCCGACATTTTGTAGTTTACACTGATTGCAATTCGCTCAAAGCATCAAAATCTAAGGTTGATCTGACGCCTCGCGTGCATCGTTGGTGGGCTTTCCTACAAGCCTACGACTTTGAGATAGTATATCGTGAAGGCCGTAGAATGGAAGATGCAGACTTCTTTTCCCGTAACCTTCAGTCAGAGGCTGGCGCGTCTTCGTCCCAAACCCCTACTACTAAAAGTGTCCAGTTTGTTGAGTTACATCAAGGATGGCTCTCAGTTGAACAAAAGCGCGATAGCGAAATCCAAGACTTGATTAGTAAGCATAACAACGGTGACTTCCCGGAAACAGTAGCACATACTTACGATGTTAGGGATGGTATCCTGTATAGAAAGGTTGGGCGCAACAAAACAATTTCTTGGTTACCGGTCGTTCCACGCTCTCTGATTTGGACTCTTATCAACCACGTCCATAACGAAATTCAACACCTTGGTAGTGATAAGACACTAGATAAACTCTACGAACAATACTGGTTCCCGCAAATGTCCAAGTGCGTTCGTAAGTTTATTGACTCCTGCATAGTTTGCAAAGCATCGAAGGGACCATCAGGCGCTCAACCCATTCAGTTACATTCGATCCCAAAACTATCTGTGCCATGGCACACAATCCACATAGACTTTACCGGGAAGCTTAGTGGTAAGAGCGACCGGAAAGAGTATTGTTCAGTCATAATAGACGCGTTTACTAAGTATGTTCTGCTAGAACACACAATATCACTAGATGCAAGTAGCGCGGTGCGAGCTCTCGAAAAGGCTGTTTGTCTTTTTGGGGCTCCTGCACGCGTAATTGCTGATCAGGGCCGATGCTATGTGAGTAGTGAATTTAGAAACTTTTGCAAAAATTATAAAATTGATCTGCATTTCATTGCAACCGGCTCCAGCAGGGCTAACGGACAAGTTGAGCGAGTTATGCGAACACTAAAAAGCTTGCTCACAATAGTCGAAAACGACCCCAATAAGACATGGCGCGATGAGTTAGGAAATATACAACTAGCGCTCAACAGTACAAAATCGGCTGTTACTAAGTACTCACCTACGGAACTGATGTTCGGGATACGTGCAGAATCATTAGGTATGTCCCAGATATCTTCACATTCTGATGAGCGAAATAACCGTTTAGATTTAGAGTCCATTCGAGAAAGTGCATCGGAAAATATTCAAAAGGCAGCCGCGGCGGATACTCTAAGGTTTAACCGGGGCCGTGCTACCATTAAACCATTTGCTCAGGGCGATTTTGTTTTTATCAAGAATAGTGAACGAAATCAAACTAAACTAGATAGAAAGTTTAAGGGACCGTTCGTTATTACCTCCGTGTTAGAAAATGATCGGTACGAGCTAAAAAGTGTAAGTGGTTCACACCGCACTTATAAATACGCACACGAGAGTTTGCGCGCAGTGCCTCAGGGACACGCTGGGTTGCTTGAAGTCACTACCTGTTTGTTGAACGATGAGGAGGCCGAGACGGCGCCGGAAGATGCGGAGCAATTAGAATCCAGTAGTGATGTCATGCTACCACAAAGCCCAATTCAGGGAGGCGATGACCTAAATATTAGAGATGAAAGGTCGAACACAGAATCGGACACTGTCTCGGCAAATTCAGTTACCCTTACTGCCGGGTCAGATACACTCAGTGTGTACTCTGATCCCGGCGCACTAGATGAAGTCGAAATTCAAAATGAGCAAGATTGTCCGTAACTTATAGGTATGCCACATTTCTGTTCCTTTGTATTTAAAATGCTGTGTTATAACTGGTCGCAAAGACGGTGCCGTCCGGTCCATGCCATTGGGGCTGGTCGAAGGGACACACTTGTCTAGACCCTGTCTGTGATCTGGTCGATAGGACAGTGCCGTCCGGTCCAAGCCATTGGGGCTGGTCGAAGGGACACACTTGTCTAAACTCTGTCTGTGATTTGGTCAAAGGGACAGTGCCGTCCGGTCCATGCCATTGGGGCTGGTCGAAGGGACACACTTGTCTAGACCCTGTTTGAACCGGTCGAAGGGACAGTGTCGTCCGGTCCATGCATTGAAGCTGGTCGAAAGGACACACTCGTCCGGTCCGGGTTGTGTTGTCCAGCTTGTGAGATGTCATCCGGTCCATTATTCATAATGGTCGAAGGGATACATGGTTTCATAATGTTGCTTCTGAAATTTGTTAGAATTAGTGCTGTGTTGCTTGTCAGGCTGGACGAGCAGCTAACCATGAAATAATAATATTGCCTGTTTTAGGACAACGTTAGCTCTACGCCCGAGGACGGTCGAATGTCAGTCCGGCCGTGACGGCGCGACACATGACATTTGACGTTTGCTGTCGACGACGTCGGAACAGAATGGCAGCATGACATATGTCAGCTGTCTGTCAGCTGCCATTCTTGCGGAACGTCACACCGGTGGGAGCGGGGCGGCCATCTTGTCCACTTCGGAATCGAGAACCGCCAACGCACCACGCGCTCGACGAATCGCTTACTTCCGACGCCATCTTTAACAGTTTCTAAGTTGATTTAATTTAGTATCGTTATCTATGCCTAATTAAAGAGTGTTAGCGTTATATTTTGTTAATCTGTGAAGTTAAGGAGAAATAAATCATTGGAGAATCAATTTGTGACTTTGTTCGAGTTTCTGACCCACGTGAAACATGGAAGATTCTGATATAGGCCATCCAGAGTCTATATATATATAAATATTTTAAATCAAAATATTATTTCATCGCCCATTAAATACATCTGTTAAATTCTCAGAAGATATCGTAAAAACGTGTTGTAAATATTTTGCACAACTTTGTTCTTATAAGAGATGGTTACAATTTCAAACACACGCTGAATGTAGTCGGATTCGAAAATGAAGAAGATACAGGTACACCAACTTTACGATCATGTACTACACGAGACATATTAAAAGATTACTTTATGAATGAAGGATCAATACCATGGCAAGAAAACAGAATATGAATAAACACGACACAAAGTATTTAAAATGTTTAACTTACCTGCGGTGTTTTTTTCCTTGCTACTTTTGTCCTTGAAATTGTTAATAAATAATTCACAAATCTCTTCCCAGGCTTTTACTTTCTCATTTCTATTGCTGTACAGATCAGAATTCAAATCCCAAATAGCGGGACGTGAATGGATTTCCGATATGAATTTATCAACATCCATTGAGACGTCGTGCTCCATGACGGTACGCGTGCGATACGTAGAACGTCGGACGGTTGCGTGTGCGGTGTGCCACGGGTGCAGTGGCGGGTGTCGGCGTTTTGTGTGGCACGTAGTGACCACTAGTGGCGAGTCGCGGACACTACTGTAGCGAGTGGCAGCCACCGGATACACGTGTGCGGCGCGTCTATACAAAATATATTAACCTTTTCACCGCCAAGCACTTCTATAGAAGTTCGGGATTTTCGTGCCACCAGCGCCACAACTTCTATAGAAGTTGTTCATTTTAACTATCTTATTAAAATAAATTTACTGTGATTAAAAGCTTTGTTTCATTTTATTATTTAAGATAGCACTGTCTACTACCCTGTTTTTTTATTTTTCTACACAAAATAAGCCCTAGTTTGTCCTAAAATCGGCAAAAACAGAAACTCCGAATTTTGTTACTTTCCTCAGAACGCCAATCACTTCATATCAAGTTGGCCAGTGATGTGCCGTGAAAGGTTGATTTCACCATTGAAATATTTATAAATACAGAAAGTTACGAATATCGAAAACATTTTGAGGTCAATAAAATATGAACTTAGTTATCTACTTCATTACAAAGGATAGTAGATGAATTTTGACCTTCAGGTAGATGCCGATACGTAATTATAAAGTTGTTACTAATTCTTGTCGATAGTTATTTTCCCATCTCTACAAAACAATTGGTCGTCTATGCCACTGTGCGCCACCGAGTGCCACGAACTACTATAGAAGTTGGTCAGTGACGTCATAGGCGTGCGGCTGTCAAGGTCACTTTGGCATAGTGCAGCACAAAATCGGATTCGCGCGCACGCATCTTTCTTTCTTTCACTTGCAAATAGAAAAATGAGTGAAGAACTTGATTCGGACGAACTTCTGAAAATTTTGCAAGGTGTGGAATCGGACTCGGAGTATTTTGTGGAGAATATTGAACCAGAAGATAATTCTGAGGTATGTCTAACTGGATGATAATAATAATGTTTATTCATCAAAGAGTAGCATATACCTGCTCCGTTCCTTCGTGGGTAAATAGAGAAACGCAATCTGTGCGCGGGGTCCCCCGCGCGCAGATGGGTAAATGCTACCGATACATGAATTAAGAAAAGAACAGAAACAACACTTAAAAACAATGCTTTGATAAGTACACGGCAACAAGCGTGATAGAATTTAAATATATACTTACTTTCCATTTCAAAAAACACTATAAAAACAATTCAAAATTCTGCCACTTAGATACCTACGGTAAAAAACGTTGACTGAAGTTATTAAAAAAACACAGGATTAAACAAAAATAGAAGAAAGAAAGACCATAGACCCCATCCCTGATCAGAATCGAATTCAACGTGCCCTCAGTGCCAATAACTTGATATGAAGTTAAAGAATGAGATCATGAAACAAATAGAGATGTACCCCATTTCTATAGTTCTAATTGAGTTATGTATTAGTTTCTTTGATACTCATAAATTATACTGTTTTTTCTTATTAAGGATACTGTGAAATAAAACAAATCTGGAAATATTTAATCAGTTTTTATTTATATTCGTAAAATCAACTTTAAATCTTAACTTTACGCGGACAAATCTTATTCATCGATATGACGATATCCCCATCACTACTGTTTACTGTACCTATATTTTTAGTTATACATTTATAGCTTGGCGCTCAGCGAGGCATTGCGTTTTGTGTACGTTGGCGGCGAAAAGGTTAAAAACCGGCCAAGAGCGTGTCGGGCCACGCTCAGTGTAGGGTTCCGTAGTTTCCCGTCCGTCATAATAAGTGTACCCACTAATGAGTTTAAAAAAATGCTTGCATATACGATTATACTACAAACTTAGTCCAGAAATTATTTTGTACAACCTTTTTGTATTTTTTGTACAAAAACTGTTCTTTCCATCAAGTTCAAAATAATTTTCCTAGAAAGTCCTTATAAAGTTCTACTTTTCAGAATTTTTTCATATTTTCTAAACTTATGGTTCAAAAGTTAGAGGGGGGGGGGACACATTGTTTTTTGTTTTTTTTGCGATTATTTCCGAAATTATTGACATTATCAAAAAATGATTTTAGTAAACCCCTATTCATTTTTAAATACCTATCCAACAATATATCACACGTTAGGATTGAAATTAAAAAAAAATCACTTCCTACCCTAATACCTACTAAAGGCTACCCTAATAAAACATTTTTTTCCAATTTTTATTTTACCACTTTGTCGGCGTGATTGATATACATATTGGTACCAAATTTCAGCTTTCTAGTGCTAACGGTCCCAGAGATTAAGCGAGGACGGACAGACAGACAGACAGACGGACAGACAGACATGGCGAAACTATAAGGGTTCCTAGTTGACTACGGAACCCTAAAAAGTGTTATCTGACCACCGGTGGCTGTGGTCGGTGGCCCATTTGTGCCGAGCCTAACGTAACGCCTTGAGATTTTTTAAACCTTCTCTGTATGCTGGTGAACAACATTTTAGTTCGTATGTGGCCGTATAGACGACGGTTCTCATTAAAGCCTACTGTCCATGGACGCGAAGCTTCATAGACTCGACACGACGGCACAACGCTGGCGCTCTGTCGATGGTTTCAGTTTATTATGTAAGCTTCACGCAGGCGTATAATCGGCGAGCAATGGGTAGCTCGCTGTCCGACCGTCTGGTAACCGTCCGGACCGAGCCCAAGTCGTCGACGGCGCGTACTGTTTTCGCGCGCCTCAAGTTGTCAGCAACCGTCGCAAGAAAAGGCGTCCAACAAGGTCGAAGCCAACTGGGGTCAAGTTCCGAAAGGGCGGCTCGGCCCCGGTATGAAAGGCAACGAAGGAACGGGGTGGGTTTTTAGTCTGACACTATCTCCCGCTCTGCCCAAGGGCGGGGGATGTCATCTAGATGATTTTACCCACCGAAAAAAAAAAGGCGTATAATGACGAATACGCGACTATGAAGCTACGCGTCCGCGGGCATTAGGCCGAAGGGATTTTAGTGGTATGAAAAATAAAAGGCATGAAGTAGTGAATAAATATTTAATGTATACATAATAATAATGATCTGTCGTAACAACAGCACGGACTCGGACCTCTCGCTCGCTCGTCTCGTATCTCGCTCGCACACAGTGTTCCGTTTTATAAAAACTTGTCAACTGTGGACTACGATACAACTTTATACAACATTATACATTATAAGAGAACCTTTACAAGTGAGTGAATGTATTATACATTATTATACACTGGTCTTAACACTAAAACAACAAATATATCAACGTTTAATTAATTTTGTCGTTATTTATTTACATTCGCACTCCAACACGTCCACTGAAACATAGAAATTTTGTCAACTATGTACTGAGAATGCGTAGTATGACGCGCAGCAGTTAGGCGGTTGTCTGTTGTACTGTGTGTCGCGGGTTCGCTTTCCGCACGGAACAAATATTTATATGACCTACAGATGGTTGTTCCGGGTCTGGGTGTCCTGTGTGAGCTCTTCTTAGGGTATCGATGGCAAAACTAGTTAAATTCCTTGCCTGGTCCAGAATTCGGCCACGGTAATGCCGTCCGCTGATGCTGTCATTAGGTCCGTACGTGAACAGGTCACAGGGCATGTGATGTAGGACGGAAGGTGAGACATGGTCTGCGAAACTTAAGTGTGTGAGTTTACATCATAATTGCTCATCCGCAGGCCTACCTATAAGGGCCCAGACACACCGGAATGGCAGTGGCTGACTACAGTGCATTTCGAAGTTCCTTCGCCGTAACGTCGGTAGTACGGAAAAATAATGTTGCTATATTTTTAGCAATGAAATCCATACTAATATTATAAATGGGAAAGTGTACCTATGTGTGCGTCTGTTTGTCCGTCTGTCACGGCAAAACGGAGCGACGAATTGACGTGATTTTTTTAGTGGAGATAGTTGAAGGGATGGAGAGTGACATAGGCTACGTTTTAACGCGAGCGAAGTCGCGGGCAAAAGCTAGTTACTTAATATAAGACAGATTAATATTTCGTTACTTTTAACGATTGCCTTATAATTTTGTTTTTTTCTTTCTTTTGGAAACTAAAAAACCTATTTTTGAATAAAGTATACGACGCTAGCCTCCATTTCGATTGTCCTGCAATTCTTTCAAATGCCGAAAACGCCTCACCTCCCTTATAGACTTACTTTTTTTTTTAAATAAAATCCCAACGTCCTCATAATTCTCCAAAAAGTGTTGCAACTACCGTTAAAATCGAATTTGTTTCACGTTTCGTGCAAAAATTTTGGTAGAGTAGGCAACTCTTTTCTTTTCCCTTCTTTTTTCTGTAGACAGACAGGGGAGCCAACATTACGGCGAAGGAACTTCTTAAGTGAAATGCACTGTAGGCTAGAACTATCGATAAGAAGCGCGGGGCGCGGGGCGCGGGGCGGCCGAGGCACCCTCGTGACCTTTTCATGCTTTTCAAGCGGTACAGGCCTTTTATATAAAGTTAAATTATTTCACACTGAAAGTGTTCGCTGCGTCGCTGCCATTCTGATGTGACTCGGCCCTAAGAGTCAGGCGACCGAGCGGCACGCGTTTTTTATATACGTACATATATACAGTAACGGTTTAAATAACGTATCAGGCTTTGACGCTCGACGCGTGCTGTCGAAAACATTACAAAAAAAAATCGCGCTCCGAATAACACGCAGCAATAATAGTACGTCACGCAGACAACTCCGGAGGCAGGGCTAGTGTTGCTACTGAAGAAACTACACTAAGGTCTAAGCAGGGCATTGCCCCGAGGCCCCCAAAACCTGATTGTAAACCTCTTACTGAACTAACGAAAGCTTTGTCCCACTTTCGAAATCTAAATAAAAGCGGTTCTAACACTGCAGTCATCTATACATATAAATAAAATTGGAGTATCTGTTTGTAATATTGAAATAACTGCTTTTTACTACATGCATATGAATATATATACGGTACATACACCAAAATAACATTTTTTACAATTTTTGTCTGTCTGTTTGTCCGAGCTAATCTCTGAAATGGCTGGACCGATTTTGACGGAACTTTTTTGTCAGGTAGCTGATGTAATAAGCAGTAACATAGGCTACTTTTATTTTAGAAAAAATAAATTCAAAATCCTGTAGTCCACGCGAACGAAGTCGCGGGCACAGCTAGTAAAAAAATAAATGTATAACTTGGAACGGAACTACAAAAATAAATAAACTAATCGTTAGGGGTCCAGTATAGTAGCAGCTAGGACAAGCCGCTAAGGTAATCAAAATACATGTAATTATGGCAACTCGTTTCAATCAGTAAACGTCTCACATTCCCTTCCGCTCCACCCTAGTAGGGCATTCGATGATTTCCCACGTAAAAAAGGGGCCCCTGTAATTTTTTGGCCAAATGTCGTTGGTCACCTCGTTAATAATGTTGTCGACACCACAGTACACTCAACACAACGAACATGGCAGCAAGTTAGTACTATTACACGTGTGATCGGTGACGAGCGCGTGCGTACTCGTGGAACTTCACTTGAACATTACTAGCAGTGCAGAGCGTTCTATGACGTGATCTACAGCTGCCCACAGCTCGCTGCAATATCTCTGACAATGTATGTTCCATCACCACAAAACCCTGACAAATAATTCGATTTAGAAAAATGATAGACTTCGTATATTTCATCACCACTGCTCTCAAAACGGTGAAGGAAAACATCGTGAGGAAACTATAAAGCTATACACTTTATATAGTTCAATCCCTCTAAAAATTCAGCTTAGGTCGTGATGGGGCCTGGCGACACTCACAGTTCGCGACACAAGCGAACCCGCGCGGCATAGTTGTAGACAGCTGCCACGCCACAACCGCAGACTTTTGACAATCTATCACCGCCAACTCAAATATCGACTTAATATAAACCTATGTTTTAAGTCGATTTTTAACTGACAATTTCTGTGAGTAGTGAATTGCAATGGAGTTCTTAAACCCCATCCACAATATGAATAAAGAAACCAAACCGTTACTACTGTCTGTTCAATTGATTTTGACTTCTATTCCGTTGACATAAAGAGGGCATTAAAAGCAAAAAACTGGTTACAATACCAACTATTATCTGCAGCCGCCATTTGTCATGCCACCGACGTAATAAAAGTCAAAATCGGTTGAACAGACTGTCATAAAAGGTTTGTTTATATGTGTAATGTTTAACATTTCTTGTTCCATATTTATCTCGAATACAATATATAATAGTTTATCTCGAATTCAACATAACAAAATGATACAACAGATATCAATAATATAGTATTTATTTCAAACAATATACTTATATGACTGTTCGTATAGCTAGCTATACATTTCCCCTCTGTGACATGTAAATTGAAGAAATGTGTCTGTCTATCCCCGTGGAGATACATTGGACGACGAGCTATGGGTAGCTCGCCCTCCGACCGGCCGCCGGACAGAGCGCAGTTTTCCACGCGTGCCCTAAAAAGATGTCAGCAAAGCCATAGGGACCTAGCGGGGTCGATGCCTGCTAGGGCCATGGGTAATCCGAAAGGGAACCCCGGGTCTCAAGATGAAGAAGGAACATAGGTGGGTTCTAGTAAGTGTGACACGCCTTCACGCTCCACCTTAGAACGAGAGATATCATTTGATGATTTCCCATTTGAAAAAAAAACCGCGGAGTTACTATGCGATTTAGTATTAAATGTAACTTTTATTATTTACACTAATAAAGAAAAGTTGAAAGGGAATCGTTTATCTTGGTACGGTCATGTGAAGAGGAGGGATGAAACCCATGTTACTGAGAGTTATGAGTATACATGTGGATGGGTGCAGAGGCGGAACCGGAAGGGAAAACCCGTGGTTCCTGAACGCAAATGTCAAAGAAAGAATATAGGAGTGAATTTTAGTCAGTAAAAATCTGATGCGCCCTCCCGCCCCGTCCTAGACCGGGAGAAGTCAGTAGATGACTTCCCATCTAAATAAAACCTCCTCATGGTGTTTTTTTTTCAACAATGTTTTTTTTTTTTTTTTTTTTCGATGGGAAAAATCATCTTATGACAACCCCCGCTCTTGGGCGGAGCGGGAGATAGTGTCAGACTCTTACTGACTAAAAAACCCATCCCGTTCCTTCAAGCCTTCATACCGGGGCTCGAGCGCCCTTTCGGATTACCCTGGCCCCAGTAGGCTTCGACCCGGCTGGGCCCCTGCTGTTGCTGACAACTCCTTGAGGCGCGCGGGAACAGCGCGCGCCGTCGACGACTCAACAATGTTCAGGACAAATAATAACCAATGTATTTTTTAGATAATGCTGCTTATTGGAGATGAAACCCGTGTGAAAATCTGTACAGCAGTTTCCGAAATTAGTTAGACATAACACAATTCATCAAGTTGCTTTATCATATAGGACAGGTAAGAAAAATATTACCGTATTATGAGTACTTCAAACACAGACAGAGCCAGGCATAAACACAAGCTAGCTATATGAACAGTGGAAATAAAACAATCTAAGTCTTCAAATAGGAATGAATTTTAGTCAAACTAATTTATTCACAAATAACAATCAATGTTACACGGTCAACATTATATATGTCAGTATATTATATTATGTACAGTATCATTACTACTTATATATAATTTATTGTGTGGGGATGTGTCGTGTTACTGTACCGTCCGAACCACAGGAAAGATGAAAGAGGTGAGAACGGAAATACTTTCCGATTTGTACTACAACGAGTGTCGCCGCTTGTCTCCCACCCTTTAACTGCACTACAGGCAATAGACCAATACGAGCGCGCATTACGCAACTAACAGACAAAGCACACTTAGATCGCGAGTTTGCTATTGGTAGTTGAACTATGAGCGTTGCCCTACTTTGTGGCTCGCCTGCCCCGCCCACAGGGCCATTCTAATCTCTTTCATCTGTTCTGTGGTCACAACTATAGGGTGACTCACAATTTACTTTTGTATATAATTGTCGTGGCCAAATCTTAGAATTGATCACTTCTCGACACGGCACTAAACTGGCCAGATCGTATAAACGTTAGCGTTTGATGATATGTCAGTCCTCGTTTGGCCATATGTAGGATTTCTGTGACAGTAAAAGGTCTAAAGAAAGTAGACCAAATGAGGATTGATATATCATTAAACGTTTAAAATGATCTGGCAAAAAAATCCAACAAAAAAAAAACTGTTTTGTGCGTGTAGGTGGGATGTCCACCATGTACCGGTGGCGCTTCGCCGTACTTCTGGTAGTCCGATAATGGAACGGGCTAGGCGGAATTAGGTTATGCAATTCCGACGCACACTCCCCGAAATGCAACCGGTAGGAAACCGACAGGCTAGCAACTCTGCGTCGATGCTTTGAAGCCTCGACTCGACGAGTGTTTCATCGCCAATTATCCTTCTGGCTCGCCTCTCAATTGCCTCAAGTGCATCAAGCTATCATCGGGCAGATCCGTCCCAAAGATGAGAGCAATACTCCATACACGCTCGAACTTGTGCTTGATAAAGTTTAAGCAGCTGTTCCGGCGTGAAGTACTGTCTGACCTTTGCGAGGATTCCCAGCTTTCTTGCCAGTTGACGCTTTGAAAATGATGCCGTACCGCTCGCTTCGAGGGATCCGCTACGACCAGGCCGTAAGGGTGTGAGCTGGTCGTTGATGAGTCTGGTATCATTGTCCGGTCACACCCACCTACAGCTGACGGTTGACAGTAACACGACACAAAGAGCGTCCGAGCGCATTGACGACCAGTTGAAGACACACGCTGAACACGCGCACAGCACGGTGCCCACGCGCACACAGCACGAGAGAGGCGCCTACGTCGGATATATCCGACAAACACCAGGGTCGCACATCCACGACCAAATACTCCATCTCGTCAGCTCTTCTGTCACATAGGGGGCTAAATGAGATGCCAGTACCCAGTCGCTAACACGACCCGCGCGAATAGGACACGATACACGATAAAAACTCGTCGGAGCAATCCGACGCAAGCGCTTCAAGGGTTATGATGGTCTTAACCCCTACTACTATCCACGTCCGTGTAGCTTTACAGACGCGTATTCGTCATTATACGATCGATCACAATCATTCTTGCCTGATCACTTAAATCCTGCGACGCGCCGCCAAACTAATCCCTTTGAAATTTTGGTTTGGAGTGCAAGCAAAATTGAACTTAGCGGTGGTCAGCAGGAAGTGTATTTGTTGGTACATCTGCGTGAAGCTTTTATACAAAACTATGAAACGCTGTACATACATATGTAAGCTTCACGCAGGCGTTCAACAAGCGTATAATGACGAATATGCGTCTGTGAAGCTATTTGGCCATCGATAGTAAGCCCAGTAGAGATAAGAGTCAATATGCTATGTACATATTCAGCGCTTCGCTTCGATTCGCTGTCAATTCGCTTAGAATCTTACAAGTTATTATAAAGACTGACTGGTAATTAGTGACCGACACTTATACACGTGATTGTACTCATGATTACAAACAACTTTCCCAAAGAAACTTTTTTTTTATACTCATTTGTTTCATCACAATAACAAAGCTCAGCTGTTAGCCGCGTAACGCCGTTGTCTCATGTAACTTACGTACAATAGTAATAGAGCATGATTGATGTTATGATAAAACTAATGAGTATAAAAAAAAAGTTTCTTAGGGAAAGTTGTTTGAAATCATATGTAAAATCACGTGTATAATTATCGGTCACTAATTACCAGTCACCCTATATATCTATACACTGACCCCAGGAGGCTATCTGACGTCACATCTCGCTTCTCAATATCACCTATATGTACCAGAGATCGGCGCAGCGTGTCTTGCTCCATGTTCCTTTCAGTCTTGGACCCTGACCATGACGTAATAAATGTCAGTCGTGCGAGCGAGACGGAACTATACACCGTATACTACATTAGTTTAGTACATGCGAAACCCGAAACGTGTCTAGTATTTTTATGTAAAGAATCTATGTACAACATTTCATAACTGTATCATGAAAAACCGCAGCTTGTAATGTTACCCGGTTGTCCGCACAAATACATGGTCATCGGGCCATCCGGACAGCTGAAGGATTGTTTTGCTCCTGCATGCAGCTGGCGCCTAATGCCCCCATGACCTGTGTTGTACTTAGTGTCGGTGGTGTCCAACTTGTGGTAATTTATTTTTTGGAATCCACTCAGTGACTGATTCTGAACAACCTATATTCAGGTTTCGCATAAACTGAAAATAATGTCGTACAGCTCTATCCCTTTAAAAGTTCAGTTCAGGTCGTCAACTGGATCGCTTAGAGCTCATGGTAGGGTGTCACATCTCAACAGTCAGCCTCCTCATCATTCTTTGGTCTCTCTTGTTTCGAGATGTGACGACAAACGAACATACCAAGGTATCTTATAACATTATCTATACAGTTTACACATTAGTTATACACATTATATTCAATTCGATCGAACCTGCGACCTGCAGCGCAGAAGCCGATCTCTCTGCCGCTGCGCTCATGTCGCAATATCAACGTGTAGGAATGGTTGATCTCAATTGAAAGTAATACTGTCCGGTACTCGCAATGTATGGTAATCGCAAATTAACTTCATCTATACATATAATAAACATGTAAAAGTTTTTAGTTGTGCGCGTATCACGTAAAATATACGAAATCGATGTAAATAACTGATAATGATATATTACTTAGGTTTTGTTTCGTTGCAATCGGTTGACTGTATCGAAAGATATACTAGGGCTATATTTCACCGGGACTCCATGGCGGCGCGACCAGTCGCCGCTACCAACAAAATGTATACAGCTCTATAAAGTTACTCACGTGTGTCCGTTTGGTTGCGCTACCAATGTGGTGGCGCGACCAGCTCGGTCGTGTGGCGACTCTGGTGTCCAGTTTGGTAGCTTAGGGCTATATTTGACCGGGACAGCACAGCGGCGCTACTGGTCGCGCCGCCATCTTGTCCCGGTCAAATACAGCCCTTAGGCGGTACGAAGCTCGCCGGGTCTGCTAATTTAGCTTTTTTTCTATCGTACACGTGATCTGGTAAATAAGTTACTGTAAAACGTATCTCTAAGATAAAACCTTAGATGTTTTTAGTACTATACTTCGTTCGCAAACATTTCTTTACTGTCCGTTCAACCGATTTTGACCTCTATTCTTTAGGCATAAGGATCTTCAAAACTTTCCACTACGTTCCATCTCTTTCTACCCACACTTGCTAGAGCGAGACAGCGTTACTTTCAGTTGCGAACCTACATTCGTACACTTCACTCAGTATATTACATTCTATATGATACAGTTTGTTACACATCTAGTGTTGAGATCATAGGGGAAAGAGGGGGAGGGGCCGCAGTCTGTGGAACACAGGATGTATCTTCAGACCAGGAAGTACCCAGTAGACGACCAGTCTTGAAGGCGCCAGGTTTTCCTTCCATTCAAATATAACTAACGAAATGTGGGAGCTTACTACGCTTCCGTCCTTCCATTTGTATGTTGGTCCATTAGCCGCTACTAGCGACATCTAGTAACAAAAATATGTAGCAGTCATACACCGACAATTTTAGTTTCACTAAATATCAATAGTTGGGGTTGATCGATAACGTCACTTTTTTTTTAAAGTCGGTGTTGAGATTCTCTGCGAGTTACTTAGGTGTTTGGAAAATGTTTTTGTCGACGAGGAATTCCAGTAGATACCAGTTAGTATTTTCTTCAAACCCCAGAAAAATGGAGCACTAGGGGATTGGTTCTACATTTCTTACGTCAATGGGACAACTTTAGGGTTCCTTCTGAATACTGTCGCTCATCCATCTATCTCTCTGTCACGAGGGTTCTTGAAGCTACAATCTTGATATTTTACTCATCAGTACGAGTGGTGACCCTGTTTTAGTAGCCCAAACCAAGCCAGGCGCATTACGCTGCGTCCACGAAGCCTTTTCTCGTTCATTTTATTGGTTGAGGCCTTCCGAGGTTGCTCGTGTCTCCGTGACCGAAGTATTGTAGAATCTTGCGAAGACACTCGTATGAATGGATTGGTAGTATCCTATAAAAAATCCCACATTTCGCCAAGATTTGAAAGTTTCCTGGGCTACATAGTATCGCTCGCGCACTGCTAGTTCAATCTCTCAGTAACACAACACATGCATATTCCCGTCTTCAGGTCGAGTCAGAGAGAGCACAGTCACGTGGCGTTCACTGTAGTTAGTGAGCATAGTCTGTGAGCAACTGTAGCGCCACTGTGGCGCAACCGACGCGCGCAGTCGCTAGCAGTCGTAGCGAGAGTCGTGTTGCGACTGTGGACGAAATTTTTTCGTTAGTGTTGTTATCATGGCATTCTTCTATATGTAACGTTAAATGCGCAGATCAATTGAACCACTTTTTAATACGGGTCACATAAAAAAAAAAAATCTTCATTAGAGGTATGTGGAACAGCACCCCACACCTCCGTTGAAAAGGGTGGGTTCTCCGACCAGACGGGTGTTATGTCTGGAGGGCAACTGGCCGATACATGATTTTGGGCTGTTCTATATGTTGAAATGTTACCTGCGGCGTGGGCGCGCCTCACGCATACGTGTGTCGGCTGCTCGAGCTCGAGCCTGAGTACGACGCCTCCAGTCTGGAACGACACAACACGATACATTACTATCATCATCATCATCACTTCAGCCTGCACCGTCCACCTTGTGTGAGGCAAAACAACGCTTCGTCTTTTGGTACGTGGTCGTCACTCCTGAACCTTTCGTCTCCATAGACCATCTGCGAGCAATGTGCCCTGCCCCTTGCCACTCAAGTTTAGCGATTCTTCCAACTATGTCGGTAACCTTGGTTCTCTCGTGGATATCTTCACTGAGACTTGGCATATAGCATAGAATACAGGTCGCGCGGTGAATTAAGATCGCTCGGTGAATGAAGTGGGGGCAATCGGCGCATGTGTACAATTGCGCACAGAAATTCTTAGTATGTTAGGATTTTATTTTTAATTTCGTATGTTTGAACCTTAGTAACATAACTTATAATAACACTAGTTTTTGCTTGTAATTTATCTTGTAAGTAGGTATATTCAGAATTTTTTTTTTTAATTATTATTTAAAAAAAAATCATTTCGTTAGTTAACGTAACATTTCACGTCGTAAACCATTTTTCTGGCTTGCCGTTTTAAAACTTTATTTTTAACCAATTTTTTTTTTTTAGCACTACGTATTACTAATACGGTAACACAAGCTGTACGCAACAGTACCCAAGTACAACAGTATCCAATGAGACTCGTGAACGCAACGCGGGAATTGAAGAGCGATTGATCTACCAATGACGTGTCGCCGTCGGCGCACACCCGCCCGCACGTCGCCAAATAGACCTTAGAATTGAATACTGCGCATGCCCCGCGCACTTTTGCCGAGCGATCTTAATTCACCACCTGGCATGTGACATAAGTTACCTGTAGTGCGGGTTTGCGGGCGGTTGGCGGTACATGCGCTCGTGCGGGGCCTCCGCGGGCGCTGCGCTGGGCGACGGCGAGCGCGAGGGGCCCGCGCCCCCCGCGCCTCCGGGGGCCCCGCTCGCGCGCCCCGGGTACCCCAGGCGCCGAGCTGTAACACAATCACAAGTGTTAAACGTGGCACTGTCATATATGTCACCGTGGGGTGGGCTTTGGGGTGGTGGGGTGGAAAATCTTTAGTGGGCAAATGTCCTTGCAGGGTTTCGGCATACACTAGGCGAAATAACTGAACAGCGTTTTATTAAAATAGTATCATAATAATATTCGAACAGACACGTCCGCTCGGTGCGAGCTCCGATCATAGAATGCCCTTCCACCGTCCGCGTCCTAGCACGACTCATCGTGTTGCGTCACGCTAGCGTTCGGTAGTGGGAGTCAATTCTCCGACATATAAATATATACGTCCATGTCGGAATTCTCTTATTAGTAGCTTTAAAGCTTTAATAATATAAAATAATAATATATATCTTTAACTTCGTTGTTGGTGAAGATATTTTAACTAATTTTTTTTCACAAAAATCTGTACTTTCAAGTTGATTTTATAACATAATTTTAAAGATGCGGGATTTAGTAATTTCGCATATTAATCCTGTGGGATTGCAATCCGTAGAAGTAAAGGACTCACATGCTAGGTGCTGCGGCGCGGGCCCGGCGCGCGGCGGCGACGCGGCCGCTCCTGCGGGACACACACGTGTTACGACAACACAGCTGTTTCATTTCTCTCATTATGTTGCGGTTCGCTACCACAGCTGTCTACTATACTCTATACGAGTTAAAATAATAGTGACTCATCGTGAAATGATGTAGACTATAGTAAATACTGTGTATGAACACAGTATTTATAATTATTAAGTATTTATTTTAGTGTTAAATCATAATCGTCAGAATGTTCTCTTTTATATTTACAAATAATATTATTGTACACATTTTTAACATTGTCAAAAGCTGCGTCTGTACTGACTAAAGCGCTTACCTACTGCTACTAATCAGTGTGAAGACGGCTTTTTAACATATTATGATCAGATTGGGCGTGGCTGAGTGTTAACAACGACGTAACACACACGACGAATACA
This sequence comes from Mythimna ferrago, assembly GCA_910589285.2. NCBI lineage: Eukaryota > Metazoa > Arthropoda > Insecta > Lepidoptera > Noctuidae > Mythimna > Mythimna ferrago. Next base: position 14,094,492 of record OU342700.1, read on the forward strand.
CTACAGTATATTATTATGTCCTGATCCGCACCGCTCTTGCCTCCTCGGTATACAAGGCCACCAGAGATGAAGAAACATCATAAAAATTAGTGATGAAGCAGGGAGGTCACGACGCATTGAGGAGTACGTACTGTTAGTGGCGTGCAGCGCATGGTGCGTCCGGTCTTGCGGCAGTGTCGCGGAGGAGCGCAGCGCCGCCCCCAGCAGCAGGGGGGCCTCGCCCAGGGGGGCCGTGCCCAGCGGGGGGCGAGACGACGAGTACGTACTGTTAGTGGCGTGCAGCGCATGGTGCGTCCGGTCTTGTGGCAGTGTCGCGGAGGAGCGCGGCGCCGCCACCAGCAGCAGGGGGGCCGCGCCCAGGGGGGCCGTGCCCAGCGGGGGGCGAGACGACGAGTACGTACTGTTAGTGGCGTGCAGCGCATGGTGCGTCCGGTCTTGTGGCAGTGTCGCGGAGGAGCGCGGCGCCGCCCCCAGCAGCAGGGGGGCCGCGCCCAGGGGGGCCGTGCCCAGCGGGGGGCGAGACGACGAGTACGTACTGTTAGTGGCGTGCAGCGCATGGTGCGTCCGGTCTTGTGGCAGTGTCGCGGAGGAGCGCGGCGCCGCCCCCAGCAGCAGGGGGGCCGTGCCCAGCGGGGGGCGAGACGACGAGTACGTACTGTTAGTGGCGTGCAGCGCATGGTGCGTCCGGTCTTGTGGCAGTGTCGCGGAGGAGCGCGGCGCCGCCCCCAGCAGCAGGGGGGCCTCGCCCAGGGGGGCCGTGCCCAGCGGGGGGCGAGACGACGAGTACGTACTGTTAGTGGCGTGCAGCGCATGGTGCGTCCGGTCTTGCGGCAGCGTCGCGGAGGAGCGCGGCGCCGCCCCCAGCAGAAGGGGGGCCGCGCCCAGGGGGGCCGTGCCCAGCGGGGGGCGAGACGACGAGTACGCTGCGAAACACATATTTTTACGATTAGCCACGAACGATCGAATACATTCACTCGCAAATGCAAACGCTTTTAAGCGACATCTACTGCCACAACACACAATTCAACACAAGAAATCAGCGAACAGATTTAGGTTAAGAATTAACGAAACGGTTGCGGGCCCGCAGCTTTTGTAGAATGTAAATATAATGTAAAAACATTGAAGCACATTTGACACTGCGTGTGACAGGCGCGGTGTGCGGGCTACTTGTGCAAGCGTGGCCCGCAGCCGGACGGGTTGCGGCCGCACAAGACGCGCGAGGTTGATGGAATAGCGTCATAGGACTGTTATAAAAATTCGCCATCCGTCTTGTAACCGTATCGGTCAAAACTCGCAACCGTGACAGCTACAAAAAGTCAATATAATATATAAGTAATGCGCTATGCGTACCTCTGATGACGGAGAGCTCGATGGCGGCGCGCAGCTCGTCGTCGTCGGCGCGGCTGCGCAGGCACGACATGGCCTGCAACACCAGCGGCGTGACACACGTTACACGCACCCCCACTACTACACGCTAGGGGCTATATGTCACCGGGACACCGTAGCGGCGTGACACACGTTACACGCACCCCCACTACTACACACTAGGGGCTATATGTCACCGGGACACCGTGGCGGCGCGACCAGTTGCCTACTATACTACTAGACACCATACAGACATAGGAAATAGTTATAGGCAATGATGCGCTTGTCAAGTCAAAACTCCAAAGTCAAGCATCGACGCCGAGTTTCTAGCCTGTCCGTTTTCTATCGTTTATATTTCGGGGAGTGTGCACTGAAGTTACACAATTTAATTCCGCCAAGTCCGTTCCATCATCGGACCACAAGACGTACGGCGTTGCGCCCCCGGTACACGGTGGATATCCCACTCATACGTACAAAGCGTTTTGGGAACACATTCATTATGCGTACAGCTAAGGAGTGGAATTCCCTGCCGGAGTCTGTGTTTCCTGATAGCTACAACCTATGGGTCTTTAAGGTGCTGATTGACCTGACCATTCACACGTAACAGAACATTGAGCCTTCTAGAGAAAGTTAAAAAACATTTCTTAGATTTAAGTGAAATTATTTGGATAGGTACTCCATTCTTATATCTTATAAATAAATAAATTAAGAATGAAATGAAAATCCTATAAAATTTTAGCTCGAAATGCTGAAATTTAACTCTCTAGAAGTAAGGCGCAATTACTTTTTGCTCGTCTTCGCATGTCGAGTTCTTCGGGGTGAATCTGATTACCCTGAATTAGTTGCTCAGCTGGTGAGGTTGTTCATTCCTCCCGTACCTAATCAACTCCTCAGCTGATCCTTTATCGCAGACAGTGTCAAGAGCTAACTCGACACTCGTTCGTGCGCTTTCTGTGCTTAATGCTCTTCTGACTCTAACACCAGAGTGTGACTTGTTTGCTGGGAGATGGATAGATGTGTGTCGTGAATGTCTGAGGTTTTGAGAGGATGGATGAAAAATAAGTAAACGTTATCATATTTGGTGTTATGGGATATTTTATTTTATATTAGTAATGGTTATGTAAATGTATTTTTTTTTTCTTCTATTTTTTAGTTTCTATACAACGCATTAGTTTAGGCTGTAATGTTGTACAAGTAAATTGAAAATAAATAAATAATTCGCCGTTTGTTTGTTGAACTGAACAACGAGCCGAGCGAAGCATTGCTACGAACATTTTCATGAGCACTAGCGAACGAAAAATTCGACACAGATGCTTCGCTAGAATGCTTGCCAGAACGCTTGATAGAATGCTCTAAGTAACTCACTGGCGTGTGGAGGGTGTGAGGTATATCGCTAAGTAACTCACTGGCGTGTGAGGGTGTGCGGTAAGTATATCGCTAAGTAACTCACTGGCGTGTGGAGGGTGTGAGGTAAGTATATCGCTAAGTAACTCACTGGCGTGTGGAGGGTGTGAGGTATATCGCTAAGTAACTCACTGGCGTGTGAGGGTGTGAGGTAAGTATATCGCTAAGTAACTCACTGGCGTGTGGAGGGTGTGAGGTAAGTATATCGCTAAGTAACTCACTGGCGTGTGGAGGGTGTGAGGTAAGTATATCGCTAAGTAACTCACTGGCGTGTGGAGGGTGTGAGGTAAGTATATCGCTAAGTAACTCACTGGCGTGTGAGGGTGTGAGGTAAGTATATCGCTAAGTAACTCACTGGCGTGTGGAGGGTGTGAGGTAAGTATTAGCTAAGTAACAAACTAGCGTGTGGAGGGTGTGAGGTAAGTATATCGCTAAGTGACTCACTGGCGTGTGGAGGGTGTGAGGTAGGTATATCGCTAAGTAACTCACTGGCGTGTGGAGGGTGTGAGGTAGGTATATCGCTAAGTAACTCACTGGCGTGTGGAGGGTGTGAGGTAGGTATATCGCTAAGTAACTCACTGGCGTGTGGAGGGTGAGGTAAGTATATCGCTAAGTAACTCACTGGCGTGTGAGGGTGTGAGGTAAGTATATCGCTAAGTAACTCACTGGCGTGTGGAGGGTGTGAGGTAAGTATATCGCTAAGTAACTCACTGGCGTGTGGAGGGTGTGAGGTAAGTATATCGCTAAGTAACTCACTGGCGTGTGAGGGTGTGAGGTAAGTATATCGCTAAGTAACTCACTGGCGTGTGGAGGGTGTGAGGTAAGTATTAGCTAAGTAACAAACTAGCGTGTGGAGGGTGTGAGGTAAGTATATCGCTAAGTGACTCACTGGCGTGTGGAGGGTGTGAGGTAGGTATATCGCTAAGTAACTCACTGGCGTGTGGAGGGTGTGAGGTAGGTATATCGCTAAGTAACTCACTGGCGTGTGGAGGGTGTGAGGTAGGTATATAGCTAAGTAACAAACTGGCGTGTGGAGGGTGTGAGGTAAGTATTAGCTAAGTAACAAACTGGCGTGTGGAGGGTGTGAGGTAAGTATATCGCTTAGTAACTCACTGGCGTGTGTTCGCGCGGTGGCCGGGAGCTCGCCGCACCGCCCGCTCGCTGCGCTCGCGATCCTACAGGACAACACACTTCATGTACTCTTTACACCATGTCATTTTAATTACGACAAATACATAAAGGGCTAATTAAAAAGGTCTTGTTATTATTTAGTAAAGACTCAATAAACAATATTAGGTTTAGTACATGCGGAACCCTGAAACACGTGTCTAATATTATTATGTAAAGAATCTATTTACAAAATTTCATAACAGTAGTCACCGGGCCATTCAGGCGACCGAGGGGTAGTTTTGCATTTTGCACCCAACTATTTGTTGGCGTCTAATGCCCGCTATGACCTGCCGTGACCTATGTTGTATTTAATAGTAGTGTCCAACTTGTGACTTTTTACACGACTGCCTAACTATTAGAATCGATTCAGATATTCAGGTTTCGCATAAACTAAAAATAATGTTGTCTATAAAACTATAAAATAGTGCAGGCGTCATGTCATCACACCGTCTAAATAGTGCAGGCGTCATGTCATCACACCGTCTAAATAGTGCAGGCGTCATGTCATCACACCGTCTAAATAGTGCAGGCGTCATGTCATCACACCGTCTAAATAGTGCAGGCGTCATGTCATCACACCGTCTACATAGTGCAGGCGTCATGTCATCACACCGTCTAAATAGTGCAGGCGTCATGTCATCACACCGTCTAAATAGTGCAGGCGTCATGTCATCACACCGTCTAAATAGTGCAGGCGTCATGTCATCACACCGGCTAAATAGTGCAGGCGTCATGTCATCACACCGTCTAAATAGTGCAGGCGTCATGTCATCACACCGGCTAAAAGGTCAAACGACTTGGGAATTTCTCAACGAAATAAAAAAAATATTGTTGGCAACGCGTTTCTTAGTTATCATTCACTTGTTTGTTGAGATGATGATAGTTCTACAACAGATGTTGATCGTAACATGGCGAGTGATGATGAATCAATCAATCTTGATGCTCTGGAATCGATTGAGGCGAGCCAAGAGGATCATCGGTGATGATGCGCTTGTTGAGTCAAAGCTCCAAAGCCTTGAGCATCGACGCCGAGTTGCTGGCCTGGCGGTTTTCTATCGATTACACTTCGGTGAGTGTGCGTTGGTATTGCACAATTTAATTCCGCCAAGTCCGTTCCATCATCGGACCACTAGACGTACGGCGTTGCGCCATCGGTACATGGTGGATATCCCACCCATTCGTACAAAGCGTTTTGGAAACACATTCATTATGCGTACAGCTAAAGAGTGGAATTCCCTGCCGGAGTCTGTGTTTCCTGATAGCTACAACCTAGGGGTCTTTAAGTCGAGAGTGAATAGGTTACTTCTAGGCAAGCGTGCTCCATCGTCGGCCACATCATCACTTACCATCAGGTGAGATAGTGGTCAAACGCGAGCCTATCAATAAAAAAAAAAAAAAAAAAAAAAAAAAAAAAAGCAATAAGCGGAGTAGACTATTTAGAACCAGATTTCTCTTACGATACCTGATTTATGTTATTACTTTATACTTATGACATTGTTATATCTTTGCAAATGTATCTTACTTTTGTAATAAGAATATTAAAGAGACTGAAATAGGCACATTCTAATAAACGAAAATTAAAAAGTCCCCCAATATTTATCAATCATTTGAAAAAAAAAAAAAACTTATATTCAATACTTTTTATAGGGTTCTTCTGTTAGTAAACAATGATCACGATCTTTTAATCAACCTTGATTATTGACCCAGCGTTGAGTACATCAGATTTCATTTTCCCCTAATAATCACCCAAGACTTAAGTTTTTAGACAGACTATAGGAGTTCGTGTGGAGTGTGTGTGACCTGGTCGTGGCGTGTGCGTGGCGCCGTCGCCCAGGTCCAGCTGCAGCACGCCGCCGCCGCTGTACTCTGCAACAACCACACACAGGCTTCAAAGCATTGCTCGCAAAAAGAAACCATTTACAGTCACTTTGGAATTGTCATAGAAGTCAATCGGTCAGACATAAAAAATGCTACTTATATATTCCAAAGTGTAGATTGTTACTTTCTTTTTTCAGTGTATATTTTTAAATTATGTGATTGTTGTTTGAGGCACGAATAAACGTTATACCTTTTTTCTTAGATCTTTATGGAAAAGATTTTGTATAAAAAACCACATCAATCCATTCGCTTAAGAGCCACAGACAGACACCTCAACCTTACAATACCAGCACTGTTACCTCTGTGCGGCGCGTGCCGGAAGTAGTCCCGGGCAGTGAGCAGGTGCGTGTTGGCGTTGGGCGCCATGGCCACGTCGGGCACGGCGGCCGACAGTCGCGCCGTGCTGGTGCCGCATGAAGAGCTAGTAGATAGCTGAGGTTACCTCTGTGCGGCGCGTGCCGGAAGTAGTCCCGGGCAGTGAGCAGGTGCGTGTTGGCGTTGGGCGCCATGGCCACGTCGGGCACGGCGGCCGACAGTCGCGCCGTGCTGGTGCCGCATGAAGAGCTAGTAGATAGCTGAGGTTACCTCTGTGCGGCGCGTGCCGGAAGTAGTCCCGGGCAGTGAGCAGGTGCGTGTTGGCGTTGGGCGCCATGGCCACGTCGGGCACGGCGGCCGACAGTCGCGCCGTGCTGGTGCCGCATGAAGAGCTAGTAGATAGCTGAGGTTACCTCTGTGCGGCGCGTGCCGGAAGTAGTCCCGGGCAGTGAGCAGGTGCGTGTTGGCGTTGGGCGCCATGGCCACGTCGGGCACGGCGGCCGACAGTCGCGCCGTGCTGGTGCCGCATGAAGAGCTAGTAGATAGCTGAGGTTACCTCTGTGCGGCGCGTGCCGGAAGTAGTCCCGGGCAGTGAGCAGGTGCGTGTTGGCGTTGGGCGCCATGGCCACGTCGGGCACGGCGGCCGACAGTCGCGCCGTGCTGGTGCCGCATGAAGAGCTAGTAGATAGCTGAGGTTACCTCTGTGCGGCGCGTGCCGGAAGTAGTCCCGGGCAGTGAGCAGGTGCGTGTTGGCGTTGGGCGCCATGGCCACGTCGGGCACGGCGGCCGACAGTCGCGCCGTGCTGGTGCCGCATGAAGAGCTAGTAGATAGCTGAGGTTACCTCTGTGCGGCGCGTGCCGGAAGTAGTCCCGGGCAGTGAGCAGGTGCGTGTTGGCGTTGGGCGCCATGGCCACGTCGGGCACGGCGGCCGACAGTCGCGCCGTGCTGGCGCCGCTCGACAGCCGCGACGAGCTCGATGATACGGATTGTCTGCCGGTACAACACTTATGTCATCAATACACGTCTCATAACCGTGTGTCCAGACCTGGCGAATGCACAGTTCACACCCCGTTTGCAAGTGACTGTGCATTCACCAGGTCTGACCTCACCATAAGAAGGGTACCACCCAGCCGACGCCGTGACGCCGTGTTAATACTAAAGTTATTCAAATCGCGGTATCCAAGTTTTCGGCACGATTTGAACATACACAGAGTTGTTTGTAAAACACTAACAACTTTGCTGGACTGTATTACTAAAATCATAAACAACCATTTCAGTTCTATGACTGTTTTACAAAACACAATTAGATTCCCAAAAACAAACCTTCAAGATTTCGTTGTTCTATCTAACACATTTCAACTCTGTATTTTGCTGTAACTACCGACGTCTGTATGATGCGACGCAAGCGCATTAAGCACCCACACATTTTAGTTCAATCTATGATTAAACTGACTACGACTGATAGCTTTAAGTGACTTGTTCGAAATTTTTGCCGTCAGGATTTTGACATTTTATTCTTTTTTTATTTCCTCCATTTTAGTGTTACTATTGTAATCATATTCCACGCCCATATGAACAGCTAGTGTACCTGTGTTGCGCCGCGTCGGCCGACCGCGAGCCGCCCTCTCTCCGACAGGTGCCCGCGCGCGAGTTGTCTGAACAAATACAAACACGTTTAAATCACACAATACCAAAGGCACCTCGCCCACGGCCATTTTTTGTAGCGATGCTGTAGCGCGTTGGCATCTCTTCTATAGCGCTTCCAAATGCAACTAACGCGCGTTCGTAACGAAACTGTCGCGCGCTTATGAAACGCGCGTCAGCGTCGCTACAAAACGTCGCCGTGACCGACCGTGAGGACCCTAAGTTATACTTGTATATATAACGTGTAGCGTTAAATACGCAGAACTTCAGACACCCCAAATGGTTTTTAAGTCAATTGACCAAATTATGAGAGAAAAAAATAATTAAAAAATATTTTTAAGGTTTTATGTGCTGTTTTAGTTACTATAAACTTCGTATCTGTATTGAAATAAGAGCTATTATTATCCCGCTTATGAGAAAAATTTAATTGGACAACAAACATTTGTGTTTGTTTACCCACTTGGGCGGGTTTGCGCACGTGATAGCTTGACCTATTAATAAATAGACAACAACATTTTTAATAAAGATTTTTTTTTAATGTGAACAATATTAAAAAGTGGTTCAATTGATTCTGCTCGTTATTCTGGTCAAACTATTTTCAGGTTCTGCGTCACACGTTGTATAAGAATCACTCTTGTAAGGAAAAATTACTTTTAGCATCAATTTATTGTGCCTGTGATAAGGGATGGCGATTTTTGCTTAAGAAGATCGATTTTTAAATCGATTTGGATCAAGATCTGAAGAATCAATTCAGTAATAAATCGATCTAAAACATCGATCCGTTGGTTACCGTGCAGGTTGTGATGGACCAAGAATGCACAGACTTGTAATTGGGTGTATAACATACACATAAGCGGAGCTTTGAACTTTTTAAAATAATATTATTATGCAGCAAAAAATCGAATCTCGATTTCAAGTGACTGAGATGCATTATCGGTATCGATACAATGTCTAATATCCACCTGTAAAATCGAATTTTCGATTAATCGTTATATCTCTTTATAACAACGTAATGCCTAGAAAAATAGGAGTAGTCATCATCATTATAGCTGAAAGACGTCCATTTTTGGACATAGGCCTCCCCCAAGCGTCGCCATAACGACCGATCCTGTGTGTCTCTCATCCGCAGGAGAACCAAGGTCGCCGACATAGCCCGAAGAATCGCCTAACTGAAGTGTCAGTGGGCAGGACACATTGCGCGTAGAACGGATAGTCGATGGGGTTAGAAGTTCTAGAGTGGCGACCGCGCACCGGAAAACGTAGCGTTGCAAGGCTTCCCACGAGATGGATCAACGACCTGGTGAGAGTCGCGGGAATGCGGTAAATGAGAAAAATAGGAGTTTATTTTTTTTCGGTGGGTAGAAATCATTAAAATAACAAACATAGTGTTAGACTCTTACTGACTGAAAAACCCACCCCGTTCCTTCTTGCGTTTCGTACCGGGGCCGAGCCTCCCTTTCGTAAAAAGACCCTAGCCGCAATAGGCTTCGAGCCGAATGGGCCCCTACGAGGCAGACGTCACGTGGAGCATGTGAGGACTCACCTCCAGGCGTGGAGTGGTGCGCGCGCAGACTGCCCGTGGACGCGCAGCGCACGGAGCCGCTGCCGCCCAGAGACCTGACACACAACACCACATAATTAACACACAATACAACCTAAGCAATTCGCAACAAGTTGCCAGTAGTATCATCACAACGTTAAGGCTTATAATCCCTTGAACCATTTTGCCGAAATTAAATGGACACAACTGTCGTACCCGCCTAGGCGGCAGTTCGCGTATCTGTGCATTTAATTCAGGTCAGCTGCGCCCGGATAGCGCGCGGCTGACCTTTAAATCCATTTTCTTTGTGAAATATTGATTGATTTACATATGCTATGTTCACTTTGAAGAATATTTAACCACCAATTTTTATGTGTAAAAATGTTTCTAAAGATCAAAGCCGTTTCGAAGGAGTAGGGAAAAGTTGCGAAATTGCTAAATATTTATTTTAAACAAAAATATTAATCGCACGAAATAATCAAATATTGATAACTTCATGAATCTATAATAAACATATATATTTTTTAAACCTATTAACCTGGCCGTTACCGAGGAGTAGGCTTCAGAAAGTCACTGTTTTATGGCACTTTTCGGATGCTTATGCTTCAATTTTTTCCAATCGTCGAACTGGACCAATTGTTTGACTATATTAGTTAGGTATGTAGATTATTAATTTAAATATATTGTATAACTGTACTATTCGTATATGGTTTATTAGTACTTATGTCTATTCTTGTATTCGTCTTTTCTCTCTCGTTTACTCTATTTTTCTCTGCATCACCCAAAGATTGACTGGCAGAAAATGTCTAGGGCAATAAATAAATAATTATATCGAACTAGCTTTCGCTCGCGGCTTCTCCCGCGTACATAAAATATAGACTATGTCCCTCAAGAACAAAGCAGCCTCTACGGTCGGGACTAAACGTTTCACCTCGTCATTTATACCACGTACATCGAAGGACTGGAACAATTTGCCTGCTGTGGTCTTCCAGTTCGATTATGATTTGGATGTTTTCAAGGCTAGAGTGAATAGGCTCTTAATAAACTAGTAGTAGCGCCTCACCATCAACGATTGCATCACTGCTTACTGTCAGGTTGGATCGCAGTCAAGCTCTAGATTATATCAGATAACAAAAAGCTGAGTATGGCCTCACCTGCAGCACTCGTGTCCGGGCGGCTCGTCGACGCACCACACGCGCGCACTGTCCGCCGGCCTGTCCGCTCCGCACTCCCACTGTTCCGCGTCTCTTTCTCTGCGGAAAAACAATATTATAAAAGGTGACCGATCCTCCGACCAGACAGAAAGGGCGTTGTGTTTGGTCTGCCTGATAGTAGGAAAAACATAAATACCGTGATGCAGGCTTCTGAATTTTAGTTTTTGCTAGTTGACCCGGCGAACTTCGCACCGCGTAACAGTCAATGATGAATGAATACCGATAGATATCATCATTATCAGCCTTTTTAATGTTCCCACTGCTGGGACTCAGGCCTCTTCTTTAGGAGAGGGAATGGGCCGTAATCCACCACGCGGGCCCAGTGCGGGTTGGTGAATGTCACATGTACTCGAATTTTTGGTTGTAAGACATGCCGGTTCGATAGATATACTACATTATATCTTAATCAGTCTTTTTTCATCCATCTTTTTCACAGCCCAACATTCTGATCCATACATTATGACAGGTCTTATTACGGGCTGGTAGATTTCAGTAGTGAGAACATTATAAGGTAGTAACAGAAGTGTAGTGATGGTCACCTGTCGCTGTCCAGCTCGGCGATGAGCAGCTCGGCGCACGCGTCCGGCAGCGACATCTCGCGGACGGCGCGCAGGGCGATCTGTACAACACAACACGTTACAACATAACATATCTTCCATAAGCTATCTTCAAGACTAGAGTGAATAGGTTCTTAATAAAACATAGATTGCTTCACTGCACCACCAATAGAATCGCAGTTAAGCGCTAGTTCATTTAAAAAAAAAAATTTTTATCTATGTGGTGACCAGATTTTAGAAATTAGTGATCAATTAGCGATCTGCAGGCTTACTCTCCCAATTAATTTCAATTTCAATCTAAAGTCAATCCGATTGCAATGTCAATTTTGACGTTACGTGATTTGGTACTCTTGAAAACAATATTGTCAACATTGGATTCAAATTGGGATTGCCCCAAGATTGTTTTCATAAACGTGAAGTTAGCCATTTTACGGACCGCAATAGTGTTGTCCAACGCATTACAATTAGCCGGTAATGGATCTTTAAAATGCTTATATTCTTTAAATACCAAGACTAATAAATTAATATGATATAAATAGTTATTGAATTAACTAATTATTTAGGCCTAAGAAGTAGTTGGTAGTTTTTAGCTTCAAAATGTTGCAATTTGGACTTTGATTAAATGATTGCACTTAAATAATGTTATTTTTTTATTAGGTATTTGTTTCCAATTTTACTTTATTGTTAATTGGTTTCATAGTACAAACCCAACAACAATTACAATATCAATATCTACTTAGGTAAATAAAAGTATATATTTTATACATGGATGGTTTTATTTTGGTCAAATTGTATATTATGTAGGTACAATACAGCACCTACAAAACGCCCATCCTTCATAGCTTCCTAGTGTTGGGAAGAAGAAACAGTGCTTCCTAGTGCTGGGAAGAAGAAACAGTGCTGTCACTTATTTGAAAAATATATTTAATCTGAATAGTAGAGCGTATACAAATATACTGAAGAAATACAATGTCATAAACAATATGAGATAGGTATCAAAGAAAAAAAGCATAAAACACATGAACCGACGCTCATCTCGTCTGTGTTTTAAGTGTTTTTTATAGGAAGTATGTTCAACACTGTATAACTGATTTAAAACACAAAATAATTTCTAAAAAGTTGCACTTTTGTTATTGGAAAAATCCCAATCGACAAACAATCCCCAACTCAATATTGGCGCAATAAGCAGCTGTCAAAATCAACTCAAGAGTCACGTCAAGCGCAATTCCGATCCGAATACGATTTCACTTAGTTCCCAAAATGGTCACGCAATTTTGAACCAATTTGGCGCTAGCATTGAATTCAAGGGTACGAAACGTCACAATCTCAATGTCGACCGATCGGAATTGAACTCAAGAGTAAGCCTGCAGGTCTGGTCACCACATTTCATGATATGTACTGGCCAGATCGTTTTAAACGTTGAAGTTTGACGACACGTCATCTTGGTATGTGAAGTAAGGTCTACTAGGTCTACAGAAAGTAGGGCAAACCTACTTTCTTACCTTTTATTATCATAGAATAAAACGATGATTATTGTCATATCATCAAAAGTTAACGTTTAATTCTGGCCAGTTTTAATTGGTCATATCATGAAGTAACCAAATCTGGCCACGACATATACATTGCGATGTGCTATTAAAAGTGTGTGTGTACGTATGTGCGTATGTATGTCGGTTTTGGATGCCGATGAGTGGAAAAACTCTCCAGGGAGTCCCCGCCAGCACGCGCGGCGACACGCACGCGCGCTACACATACCTGCTTGTACACGGTGAGCGTATCGTTGTCGTGCAGCGCGGCAGCTCGGCGCGCAGGCGGCGCGGCGCGCAGATGCCGTGCGCGCGCGCGCAGCCCCGCCAGCACGCGCGGCGACACGCACGCGCGCTACACATACCTGCTTGTACACGGTGAGCGTATCGTTGTCGTGCAGCGCGGCAGCTCGGCGCGCAGGCGGCGCGGCGCGCAGATGCCGTGCGCGCGCGCGCAGCCCCGCCAGCACGCGCGGCGACACGCACGCGCGCTACACATACCTGCTTGTACACGGTGAGCGTATCGTTGTCGTGCAGCGCGGCAGCTCGGCGCGCAGGCGGCGCGGCGCGCAGATGCCGTGCGCGCGCGCGCAGCCCCGCCAGCACGCGCGGCGACACGCACGCGCGCGCGGCTCCCGCTAGTGACGAGGTGGGCGAAGACGAGCGCGGCGACCTCGCACCCACGCGCCCCGCTGCCACCTGCACCAAGCACAGTTCTTATAGCTCATGGAGGAGGAAGCACAACGCGCGAAGTGACGACGATGCCGATACGATGACGAGCAAATAAAACCTAACTTAACATTGGTATCGCGATTGAAATGTTACGCGGTGTCGCACGGACTGTAATCATTCAACGCAAATGTGGCAAAGGGTGAAGCAAAGCAAACGTGTATATTTGGTTTGAAATTTTCGCGTATACTATTGCAGTGCGGTGGTTAGTTTTAAAAACTTGCAGCGTAAGCAGTGATTAAAATCCAAACAAACAACCAATCAAAAACATTTATTTCAAATAGACCATCTGCAGGCACTTTTGAATCGTCGTTCCAAAGCGTAGATCACTATAGAGAAGAACGTGCTAGAAACTCCATGGACACTCTTTCAAATCGTAAAAAAACTCTTTTAAGCGTAATGTGTCTCCGAACACTAACTCTGCAGGTGTTGCCTGTACGTCATCCTTGTATGCACAGCGGATGCCTAACAGGACTAGAGGCAGCGATTCCACCCACTTCTGGTTCTTGCGACAGGTAACAGCTGTTTTTAGCTGACTGTGGAACCGCTCAACCATAACATTACAGGAAGGGTAGTAAGCGATTGCTTTTCAATGTTCGAAACTAGTTATGTCCGACGGGTGTTTGAATCAGACTGACTCAAATTGTCTGCCACGATCCGTCACTATTTTTGTAGGGTAATCGAGGCGTGCAATCCATCCATAAAGAAGAGCTTTGGCCACAGTTTCGGCTGTGATTAGTATTGATGATGATATTGTTGATTAATATTGTTTGTGAAAATCGTATTTGTTTCTTTTTTTTTCTAATAATCTTCTGTTTAATGCTCACGCTTTTATGCCGTTTAGATCAATTTATTTATAAGCTTATATAAGCTTGTAAGTGGCCTTCTTCTGCATATAATGATTTTTTACTGTAATATATTAGCTGTAAGTTGTCTTAAAATTAATAAAATAAAATTGATTGAAAAACGCCTGTAACGACATCTATGGCGCCACATAAGAACTAATTCTGCATCGCACAATTAAAGTTTTCCACGCGATTAGAATATAAATATAGAATAGCCCGAAATCAACTATCGGGTAGTTGCTCCCTTTACCCTTTCCCTTTTTACGTGAGGCTTTACACTCTGTTCCGCCGTCCGCATACTTCCAAACGTTTATATACACATGAAGACGCTTGTGGTATCGAAGTACTAAAAAAAAACGTGTATCATTCACCTTTATTCAGGTAGGTGTAACATAACGGGGGTACCTACCATGTACAGCGTGTCGGGGATGCGCTGCAGGTAGCGCTCGCGCCGCGCGCGCGCCAGCTCCGCCTCCGGCACCGCCTGGTCTTCCAGCAGCGCCTGGACGTTAAACACCTTCATTACATTTTATATTTCGCTCATGTGGCGTGGTGGAAACATTTGTATAAATGTACGGCGTGGCGCCACCGGTACATCGGCTACAATGCGTTTTAATAACACATTCGTTATGTGTACAGCTAAGGAGTGGTGAAATTATATTATAGCGCGCAAGCAGAGTCGATTTAGTAAACGCTATACGCTATGAATAAATAGAGCGTTATATTTTGACGTTATACGTTATATTAACCATCACTAGTTGTGTGTATAATGAAAGTGTTCCTAAAACGCTTTGTACGCATGGCCACGTAAAAGGGTTAGGTGGTCGTCGTATAAAGGACGTGTGCAGTGTACCTTGATCTCGTCGAGGTAGGGCAGGAAGCAGCGCGGCGGGCGGTACGAGCCGCGCCCCAGCCACGCGTCCGCCGCGCCCGCGCGCTCGCCCGCCGCGCCCGCCACGATGCCGCGCCGCACCACCTGCAGCCGGGACACGACTCAGTACGGTGCCAATAAGGTGAGATAGGTGCCAGTGAGGTATAACGTGTTAAACTTATGAAGACCCTACAAACCTAGAGCCTAACTTTGGTTATAGCAACGTGCGACAGCGCATCGAGTTAATTTGTTTAGTTTTAAGTAAGTTAATTAGATGTAGGTAATGTCTTGTCATTCTCTTGCTAGCA
This sequence comes from Mythimna ferrago, assembly GCA_910589285.2. Taxonomy (NCBI): domain Eukaryota; kingdom Metazoa; phylum Arthropoda; class Insecta; order Lepidoptera; family Noctuidae; genus Mythimna; species Mythimna ferrago. The sequence continues at coordinate 14,109,859 of OU342700.1, forward strand.
CCACCATTGACTTGATCACGCAATACACTCAGTGCGAAGTAATCTCGTTTCTCCTCTTTTATTTTACTCAAATCCCGATCAGTCCCGTACATAAGGAGTTGGTACCGGTAAGGGGAGAGTAGGTCCCAATCAAGTGAAAACAAGGAATGGCAGTGATCAGCTACATTTATTTATTATAACTTAGAAGTCTTATTAGGATTGTGCAGATTCATCATGAAAACACTAAACTCTTAAAAGAAACACTCTCATGACTTAAATAAACGCCGTGCGCTAATTTAATACAATAAATTATTGTATTTAAACAATTTGGAAAATTTTGCGATTTTCTCGCGGCAAAATTTACAAACGCCATGACATTGACAGCTTAGTATCAAGCATTCTTCTTTGTAAGAAAAGAACGCACGCTGGTGAACGAGCGAGACAGGTATAAAACCATGGACAATTCGGTAAGTTTTAACCATAGATAAATAATTTAGGGCGAATTTACATCTGCTTTTTTCATCTCAACGCTGTGTCTTAGAAAACCAAATAATATTAAACAGCACATAAAATCAACATAGGTTAGATATATCAGGGAGGGCACCATATGCATATGAAAAACTGTATGCAATCAGACCAGTACTTCAGAGATTACCTTCTATAAACAAAAAAAAAACAAGATTTGCCTCTTTTTAATATTAGTCTAGATTTAAAGTCGCGTTCATAATAATGTCGAAGACAATTATGAACGCGATCATAAATTTTTAATCACAAATTGATTCCTGGTAAATATTGTGATATTAAAATACTTATATTTTCTTTTTTTTTTTCAGTAATATCTAAAGAAAGATAAAGAAGTTATAATCACATAAGAACATCGTCATCATTTCAGCCTATAGACGTCCATTGTTGGTGTTCAAAAACTTAGTAAATTTCCAATAGTGAAAGGAAAAAATGAAACCAGCAGGTATTATTTGACTAAGATAACAATTTTATTTTTTGGTAACCATAGCAACGCTTCTACCTGGCGCTATCTATTGAACTATGGTGAACTAAATTAAAACATTGCGCTTTAACAGTTAGACATAGGTCTCCTCCACGTGTCGCTACAAGAACGATCGTATAGAAATATATTTCGGATTAGGCGCTCTTAGGACTCACATCAAGTTAACATCTAAGTACCCACAAACCTCCCACAAGGTATTACAATGACCTGGTGAGAGTCGCTAGAATCCGATGAATGCGATAGATAGAGAGATACACAGGATCGTTTATTGTGACATTGGAGGAGACTTATGTCTAGCAGTGAACGCCCTGACGTCCAGATGACGACCTGCATAATAAAGAGTGGGCAATACGTCCCAGTTGTGGAGCACATACCTGCTGCAGCAGCTCGTGGTCGGGCGGCAGATGCTCGAGCCTCAGCAGCGGCGCCAGCGGGGCCAGCGCGTCGCGCAGCGCGGCGTCGCCCGCGTCGCGGCGCCGGCAGCCGCGCCGCCCCACCGACTGCGCGCGCGACCACACGATGTGCGACTTGTGGAGCACATACCTGCTGCAGCAGCTCGTGGTCGGGCGGCAGATGCTCGAGCCTCAGCAGCGGCGCCAGCGGGGCCAGCGCGTCGCGCAGCGCGGCGTCGCCCGCGTCGCGGCGCCGGCAGCCGCGCCGCCCCACCGACTGCGCGCGCGACCACACGATGTGCGACTTGTGGAGCACATACCTGCTGCAGCAGCTCGTGGTCGGGCGGCAGATGCTCGAGCCTCAGCAGCGGCGCCAGCGGGGCCAGCGCGTCGCGCAGCGCGGCGTCGCCCGCGTCGCGGCGCCGGCAGCCGCGCCGCCCCACCGACTGCGCGCGCGACCACACGATGTGCGACTTGTGGAGCACATACCTGCTGCAGCAGCTCGTGGTCGGGCGGCAGATGCTCGAGCCTCAGCAGCGGCGCCAGCGGGGCCAGCGCGTCGCGCAGCGCGGCGTCGCCCGCGTCGCGGCGCCGGCAGCCGCGCCGCCCCACCGACTGCGCGCGCGACCACACGATGTGCGACTTGTGGAGCACATACCTGCTGCAGCAGCTCGTGGTCGGGCGGCAGATGCTCGAGCCTCAGCAGCGGCGCCAGCGGGGCCAGCGCGTCGCGCAGCGCGGCGTCGCCCGCGTCGCGGCGCCGGCAGCCGCGCCGCCCCACCGACTGCGCGCGCGACCACACGATGTGCGACTTGTGGAGCACATACCTGCTGCAGCAGCTCGTGGTCGGGCGGCAGATGCTCGAGCCTCAGCAGCGGCGCCAGCGGGGCCAGCGCGTCGCGCAGCGCGGCGTCGCCCGCGTCGCGGCGCCGGCAGCCGCGCCGCCCCACCGACTGCGCGCGCGACCACACGATGTGCGACTTGTGGAGCACATACCTGCTGCAGCAGCTCGTGGTCGGGCGGCAGATGCTCGAGCCTCAGCAGCGGCGCCAGCGGGGCCAGCGCGTCGCGCAGCGCGGCGTCGCCCGCGTCGCGGCGCCGGCAGCCGCGCCGCCCCACCGACTGCGCGCGCGACCACACGATGTGCGACTTGTGGAGCACATACCTGCTGCAGCAGCTCGTGGTCGGGCGGCAGATGCTCGAGCCTCAGCAGCGGCGCCAGCGGGGCCAGCGCGTCGCGCAGCGCGGCGTCGCCCGCGTCGCGGCGCCGGCAGCCGCGCCGCCCCACCGACTGCGCGCGCGACCACACGATGTGCGACTTGTGGAGCACATACCTGCTGCAGCAGCTCGTGGTCGGGCGGCAGATGCTCGAGCCTCAGCAGCGGCGCCAGCGGGGCCAGCGCGTCGCGCAGCGCGGCGTCGCCCGCGTCGCGGCGCCGGCAGCCGCGCCGCCCCACCGACTGCGCGCGCGACCACACGATGTTCGACTCTGGAATTATATCTTATAAATTACGCTCTTTCAACCTATAGAGGTCAGATTGCTGTTTAATCTAATTATTTCCCAAGGCCCAAACCTGACCTTTGAAGTTTACTTAGCTAAGGTTACCGGCGCTTACCTCTGTGCGGCATGGCGGTGGCGGCCCAGCGCAGCAAGGCGCGCAAGGCTTGCGGCTCGCTGGCCTGCAGGAAGGGCGACGACAGCGCTTCCGACAGCGCGTGCGACGGGATGCGCCCGCAGTTGTTGGACGACATTATCGTGGGGAACTCGTCGCGGAGGTAGCGCATCGCTTGTCTGCAGAAAAATTAAAAGTTTTCATTAGTAATCGACAAATAGCAAGTTTAAAATTTCATAAGAGCATCATAGAGAGTTCACCATTTAGTATTTAGTACATTACCTCTGCACCCACTGGCTGGCGTGCGCCTGCGCCGCCCAGCGCAGCACGTGCGGCAAGCTGTCGGGACACAACGCCTCCACAATGGCGTCCTCACAACCCTGCACCACTATCGGCATCTCCAGAAACCTACGTGCAAGTCATACACAACAAATATAATAAATCATTTATTATTGGGCATCAGCACTGTTGCTGAGGGATATGAGTCTAACGCACGAGCTAGTGGGTACTACTACTAGGACACAGATCCGGTCTCTCCGAGAGGCTATGGCTGAGCGCTTGAACTTGTCCTTGGAGGCAGTCTCCGAATGGAGCGATGCCAATTTGGTCAGGTTTAATGCTGCTAAAGCCGAGATCAGTGTGTAGATGGCTACAAGTTGGGGTCTCAGAGGTCAAGAGTGAATAGGTTACTTCCAAGCAAGCATACTCCATCGTCGACCATCAGGTGAGATAGTGAAGAAACGCGAAGATTGAAGATGATGGTCCCAAAAGTACCCGAAATCACTACACTAAAACAAAGTCCCGCGCCGCGTCTGTCTGTCTGTCTGAGGCTGAGGAAGCTTTTAGTATATAATTTGTTAAGTTTTTGTAAGTATTTCTGTGTACATTAACGATATTTGTTGAAGACGTACGTACGGCGTACGGAAAAAATAATCCGTCTGGGAGCTTTCAACGAAAACGCCTAAACCCTTTGAGATATAAAAATATAATGTATGGTGGAATTGTGTATCTTATATAGGTCTACAGAAAAGTCCACGGTGGCATATGTCTATCTCTTAAGGTTAACGTGATGGCATTAAAAGCAAAAAGTGGTTGCAATACCAACTATTTACTGCAGCCGCCATTTGTCATGCCACCAACGTAATAAAAGTCAAAATCGGTTGAACGGACAGTAACAAAAGGTTTTCTTAAAAAGTCTAATGTTATTTTGAACAGAGTATAGTGTAACACATTTTACGAATCAACTCGATCTATTACGATGACCTACATGGCACTTGGTCGTGGTGCGGCAACGCCCAAAGCGAAGCGGATCCATTGAATTGGTTTCGTATAGTCGTACGGTGACTTGAATACATTAATATTATAAAGAGGTAAAGTTTTTTTGTTTGTTTGTAGGAGGTAATCTCTGGAAGTACTGGTCCGATTGCTAAAATTTTCTCACCGATAGAAAGCTGCTTTATGCCCGAGTGACGTAGGGCACGGAGCATGTACAAAGAGGAGGTGTTGTAATAAGATTTCCCTAAGAAACAACGCGTGCCATTTTGCGGGGTGAGGGGGTGTTAGACTCCGCCCATTTCTTTATTTGCCATCTGCCGGTCAATTGCAAAACTATTCGCTCGTTGTGTAGATTTTATTTTGTACTTACGTAACTATCTCACACTAGATGTCATTAAGTGCAGGATGCAACAGGGTCGCACTCAGAATTACCAGGATGTAGGTTCTGTTTTTTTTAATTAATTTTGCTAACCATCTGATACGTATATTTTTCATTGAAATAGTGATACTATTATTTGATGAATGACAAATGAAGATCATTCGACATTCATCAAAACCTTTTTATTGTGATTTTTTTTTAATTCTATCATTATTAAGTATTACTTTTTGAAAGGCTTATTTCGATAGAAATAATTATCAAGATTGATTACAAAGCTAGTCTTTTTAGAAAAGAAAAAAAAAACACCTTTTTACGTAGCAGTCCATCTGAAACCATTATATAAATAAATAAGTAATACCAGACAGACTAAATTACAAGCCGCATGACGCGAAAGAAGCTTCATACTTAACATAACTTTTTGATATGGTGAAGTAATAAAACTAATTTTAGAAGCAGAATAAATAATAGACAAATAATCACGAAAATATTTATTAGCAAAATGCAAATTCGTAAACGTGTAAATGAATTATGTTTTGTAAAAAGTCATAGAACAAAAGTTGTTGTTTATGATGTTAGTAATACAGTCCTGCAAGGTGGTTAGTGTTATACAAATAACCCTGTATAAAAATGTAATTTACAATTAATAAAAGAAATAATATTTATTTATTCAACACACTGTAGACAAACATCAATGGTGTTCTGGCTCCTGTACTAGGATATGCATAGGTATGTCCCAGGTAAACATAATCGTCAACAGCTTTGAATAGACTCAGGAGTAATTTACATTTTCGCATTTATTTCACTCGTCGCCCTCGTAAACGAAAGCTTAGAAGCAAAAAAGTGTAACAAGTGAATACATATTCTACGTAGGCGAACCAACGCGAATCTAAAGCGAATGTAAAGCAAATGGAACAACGCACCACCTACCCACGCCGCCGCTGGCACGTGGGTGCGGTGCAGCAATGCGAAGCGGACTCGACGAATGTACATTTTCGCACGGTGACTTTAAACAAATAGCGTTTAAAATCACCGTGCGCGTCAAGACGCCGCTTCACTAGCGGCGACTTGACGCGCACGAACACTTGGCATGAATGTATGAGCACTCACCTCGCGATCTCGTAGAGCTGGAAGGCGTCGTCCAACATGGCGGCCGTGACGGGACGAGTCCCGCTGCGAGTCACGCCCGCCCACGCCTACGAACAACATCACAACTATTTACGAACACATTGTGCGTACAGCTAAGGAGTGGAATTCTCTGCCGGAGTCTGTATTTTTCTTTATATCAAGGGTGAATAGGTTACTTCTAGGCAAGCGTGCCCCATCGTCCCCTTTTTTTTTAAATGGTAGAATCGCATATTTTATTGTGTGAAGTTCAGTGTCTGTTTTAATCATTCACAAATAGATTCTTAATGAATATTGTGATGTAAAATTGTTGTAGTATTGTATCTCAAGTGTCTACGCAACTGGACTGTATGAGCAATCATTGAAATTGGCGCGACCTGGGCGAAATGGAGCTGAGAATTTATTGTTTAGATCAAAAATACTACAAAAGGCACAGAGAGTATACTCACATTGGTCCCACTACCGGTGCTGTTGGTAGATGAAGGCGACGTCGAGTTGCGACCGATGAGGCTCAGGTCCACCTGCGAGGGAGCACAACGTTACTGTAGCGACATCTATGGCTATAACACTACGGACCACGAAATTGTGCATCGCGCAATTAAAGCCTGAAACCCCGCCCACATCACACATACACCCGTCTGGCCGGAGGATCCTCCAGCGATTACCTTAGCTTATGGTCATGGTAGCGCTATCTACAACTGTAGCATTCCTGCAGAAGAGTGCTTTTTTTATTTGCTTTGCAGTAAATATTGTCAGTGTAGTCTTTTTTAACTCAAAGGTCGACTGGTAGAGAATGCTTTGTCGCATTAAGTCCGCTTAAGCACCACTACTGTACATGAAGTTTAAATAAATAATGTTGATCAGTCACTATTGTTGAATTTTGAACATTTAAATTTAATAAACATAATGACAACTACTTTTAAGTGCTAACTGTAATCAACTTGTAGGTGTTCAACTAAAACGATTTTTGTGTGTTTGCTTCTTCGAAAACGTCTACTTATTTAAACTTCTCTTCGCCCACGCACCACGCGCCCGCCGGGCCGGCTCCCGACCCGCCGCCCCCGGGCGAGCGGCGCGACATCACGCTCAGTAGAACACTTACTATGTCGGTGTAGGCGGCGTGCAGCAGCGCGCGCGCGAACCGTCGCGGCAACACCTTCTCGTCCACGCACCACGCGCCCGCCGGGCCGGCTCCCGACCCGCCGCCCCCGGGCGAGCGGCGCGACATCACGCTCAGTAGAACACTTACTATGTCGGTGTAGGCGGCGTGCAGCAGCGCGCGCGCGAACCGTCGCGGCAACACCTTCTCGTCCACGCACCACGCGCCCGCCGGGCCGGCTCCCGACCCGCCGCCCCCGGGCGAGCGGCGCGACATCACGCTCAGTAGAACACTTACTATGTCGGTGTAGGCGGCGTGCAGCAGCGCGCGCGCGAACCGTCGCGGCAACACCTTCTCGTCCACGCACCACGCGCCCGCCGGGCCGGCTCCCGACCCGCCGCCCCCGGGCGAGCGGCGCGACATCACGCTCAGTAGAACACTTACTATGTCGGTGTAGGCGGCGTGCAGCAGCGCGCGCGCGAACCGTCGCGGCAACACCTTCTCGTCCACGCACCACGCGCCCGCCGGGCCGGCTCCCGACCCGCCGCCCCCGGGCGAGCGGCGCGACATCACGCTCAGTAGAACACTTACTATGTCGGTGTAGGCGGCGTGCAGCAGCGCGCGCGCGAACCGTCGCGGCAACACCTTCTCGTCCACGCACCACGCGCCCGCCGGGCCGGCTCCCGACCCGCCGCCCCCGGGCGAGCGGCGCGACATCACGCTCAGTAGAACACTTACTATGTCGGTGTAGGCGGCGTGCAGCAGCGCGCGCGCGAACCGTCGCGGCAACACCTTCTCGTCCACGCACCACGCGCCCGCCGGGCCGGCTCCCGACCCGCCGCCCCCGGGCGAGCGGCGCGACATCACGCTCAGTAGAACACTTACTATGTCGGTGTAGGCGGCGTGCAGCAGCGCGCGCGCGAACCGTCGCGGCAACACCTTCTCGTCCACGCACCACGCGCCCGCCGGGCCGGCTCCCGACCCGCCGCCCCCGGGCGAGCGGCGCGACATCACGCTCAGTAGAACACTTACTATGTCGGTGTAGGCGGCGTGCAGCAGCGCGCGCGCGAACCGTCGCGGCAACACCTTCTCGTCCACGCACCACGCGCCCGCCGGGCCGGCTCCCGACCCGCCGCCCCCGGGCGAGCGGCGCGACATCACGCTCAGTAGAACACTTACTATGTCGGTGTAGGCGGCGTGCAGCAGCGCGCGCGCGAACCGTCGCGGCAACACCTTCTCGTCCACGCACCACGCGCCCGCCGGGCCGGCTCCCGACCCGCCGCCCCCGGGCGAGCGGCGCGACATCACGCTCAGTAGAACACTTACTATGTCGGTGTAGGCGGCGTGCAGCAGCGCGCGCGCGAACCGTCGCGGCAACACCTTCTCGTCCACGCACCACGCGCCCGCCGGGCCGGCTCCCGACCCGCCGCCCCCGGGCGAGCGGCGCGACATCACGCTCAGTAGAACACTTACTATGTCGGTGTAGGCGGCGTGCAGCAGCGCGCGCGCGAACCGTCGCGGCAACACCTTCTCGTCCACGCACCACGCGCCCGCCGGGCCGGCTCCCGACCCGCCGCCCCCGGGCGAGCGGCGCGACATCACGCTCAGTAGAACACTTACTATGTCGGTGTAGGCGGCGTGCAGCAGCGCGCGCGCGAACCGTCGCGGCAACACCTTCTCGTCCACGCACCACGCGCCCGCCGGGCCGGCTCCCGACCCGCCGCCCCCGGGCGAGCGGCGCGACATCACGCTCAGTAGAACACTTACTATGTCGGTGTAGGCGGCGTGCAGCAGCGCGCGCGCGAACCGTCGCGGCAACACCTTCTCGTCCACGCACCACGCGCCCGCCGGGCCGGCTCCCGACCCGCCGCCCCCGGGCGAGCGGCGCGACATCACGCTCAGTAGAACACTTACTATGTCGGTGTAGGCGGCGTGCAGCAGCGCGCGCGCGAACCGTCGCGGCAACACCTTCTCGTCCACGCACCACGCGCCCGCCGGGCCGGCTCCCGACCCGCCGCCCCCGGGCGAGCGGCGCGACATCACGCTCAGTAGAACACTTACTATGTCGGTGTAGGCGGCGTGCAGCAGCGCGCGCGCGAACCGTCGCGGCAACACCTTCTCGTCCACGCACCACGCGCCCGCCGGGCCGGCTCCCGACCCGCCGCCCCCGGGCGAGCGGCGCGACATCACGCTCAGTAGAACACTTACTATGTCGGTGTAGGCGGCGTGCAGCAGCGCGCGCGCGAACCGTCGCGGCAACACCTTCTCGTCCACGCACCACGCGCCCGCCGGGCCGGCTCCCGACCCGCCGCCCCCGGGCGAGCGGCGCGACATCACGCTCAGTAGAACACTTACTATGTCGGTGTAGGCGGCGTGCAGCAGCGCGCGCGCGAACCGTCGCGGCAACACCTTCTCGTCCACGCACCACGCGCCCGCCGGGCCGGCTCCCGACCCGCCGCCCCCGGGCGAGCGGCGCGACATCACGCTCCTGGGGGAAGGAGGAGATCTTAGTACACGCTACGCTAGAGGGTACACCACAATCCGACACCTAGCACTACGGGTGCAAACTCCAAAGTCCCACATCGCAATATTATAGTTCACGGCGCAATTAGAAAATATACAACAGCTCAAAATTAACTATCAGGCAGTCGCTCAGAACAGACACAACACACGTCCGGTCGGAAGAACTTCCCTTTGAGGTTTGCGAGACTTAACACCCCGTTCTACATACCTCCAAAGTATCACACAGATAGTAACTGCTATCTCATTTTGACCTGATTGGTGTCTTCAACCGTAGATCTGATTAGCATCTAGTAGATTCATTAATTCACTTAAAGAAAATGTTAAAGTTTGTGATTCAGATTTTAATTTCGAACATGTGACATATATATATATGTATATATGTGGATACGAGGATGAATTGAAATTCGCGGCCTCAGCAAGAAAACAATATAAAATATAAACAAAAGTAATTTTATTTTTCCACGTAATCTCCACTTAACTTAATGCACCTCTTCCATCTGGTTTCCAACGCCTGTATGCCAGTCATAAAATAAGTTTCTTCAAGGCCTTCAAAAAAGAAAATTTTTGACCTCCAAGGTGTTTTTTTAGGTTTGGGAATAAATAAATCTGAAGGTGCCAAATCAGGGGAATAGGCGGGATGGGGCAATAATTCAAAGCCACAATCACGAATTTGCGCCATAGATTCAACAGACGTGTGAACGCGTGCATTATCCTGATGGAACAACACTTTCTTTCTGAGTAATCCTGGCCTTTTCTCTTTGATTGTTTCACGCAAACGACGTAAAAGGGTGCAGTAATAAGCCGAGTTTATAGTTTCACCTTTTGCAAGGTAAGTATTTTATTTTTTATTTTATTTTATTGATTTTAAGAAAACTTACAGCTAATACAGTACAGTAAAAACATTATAATATACAGAAGAAGGACAATTACAAGTTTCCACATATATAAACTTATAAATAAAATTAAGAAACGGTATAAAAGCGTGAGCAATAAACATAGAAATATTAGACAAAAAGAAACAAAGATACGATACATCACAAAACACAATCAAGCTTCAAAGAAAAAGTTGCTTAACATTTTTTTAAGTTTTTCGACACTATTTGTGAACAAATCAAGCTCGACATCCCGGCACATTGAGTTGAACTTTCGACACACTCTTTGAATGTACGAGTTCTGTCTATAGACAGTTTTCACGATAGGTACATGTAGAAGATCAGGTCTCCGAAGAAACACAGACGGTGCACGCAGTCCAACCTTGGCCACCAGCTCAGGTACATCAATAGACCCGTTCATTATATTGAACAGGTAGGCAAGGTCTGCAATTTTTCTTCGTTCATGTAAAGGAAGAATATGAAATTTCTTGCATCGGCTATTATAGTTCGGAAGATAACAATTTGCTCGGTATTGAATGTACCTTAAAAATCGCTTTTGTATGCCTTCAAGGCGTTTAATATAAACATTGTAATTTGGATTCCAAATTTGAGAAGCATATTCTAGATGGCTGCGGACAAAGGCACAGTAGAGGATTTTCATGGTTTTGATGTTCTTAAACTCAGAGGATACCCTAAAAATGAAGCCCAACGCTTTAGAGGCTTTGTTGACCACATTCTCGATGTGCGCGTCAAACAAAAGTTTAGAGTCAAAAATTACCCCAAGATCCCTAATAACGCTCACTCTGGCAATTGTTGTATTCGACAATTTATAATCGTACATAATAGGGTTTGGCTTACGAGTATACGTACATACGTAACATTTGGAAATATTTAAATCCAATGATATGTATGATAGTAAGGTTTAGTTCTTAAGTTGTTATTCTATAATATTCTGTATACATGCTCCCGTAATGATTAGTCTTGTAAGTGATGACCTGAAACACAGGTTTTATATGTAAACCTAGCTCAGGAAAGTCGTTAATTATACATAATTCTAGGTTTAAAAATATTTTTCCATGAGACTTGAAATATTGATAATTTAGTTATACACATAGTTATTGGTTGGGTACTAGCATAATTATTTATTTAAGATTTACTTGTGGCTATTATATGTAACTGTACTTTTCTGTGTAAAAGATTTAATAAAGATTATTATTAAGGTAGTACACCATGATGACACCCTTAGCATCCCAAAAAACTGACGCCATCACCTTGCCAGCTGACAAAATTGCTTTAACTTTTTTTCGAGTCGGTTCATCAGGTTTTTTCCACTGCTTGGATTGCTGTTTTGACTCTGGGGTGTAGTGGTGTACCCAGGTTTCATCCATTGTCACAAATCTGGCCAAAAAATCTTGTGGATCAGCCTCAAACATTTCCAAACAGTCGCGAGAAATCGTGAGCCGTATTCGTTTTTGTTCAACTGAAAGCAATCTGGGTACCCACCGCGCAGAAACCTTAGAAAATCCAAGTTCATTGACTATGATGTTTTGTGTTCGTTCATACGAGATGCCAATAGTGTATGCAATCTCGGAGATAGATCATCAGGGATGGTCAATCTCCGATCTGCCAATATCAGATCACAGATTTTCCCGATGTTTTCTTCAGTCGTAGACGTCGTAGGCCGGCCGGAGCGAGGGACTTCTTCAATACTCTCTCGTCCGCGTTTGAATTCTGCAACCCACTTTTTCACAGTCGTATACGACGGAGCAGATTCCCCCAATTTTATTGACATATCTTCATGAATCTCTTTTGGAGTTAGTTTTTTTTTAAACAGGTATTTGATGACCGCACGTTGCTCAATTTTCTCCATTCTTTAAAAACGCTACACTTAGGCTCACAAAATTCAGTCTAATTTAAAAGTAGATAATGCTATTGCGATAGAATTTTACAATGTGACAACCAGAGAGTAAGCAAATCGAATGAGGTCAGTTACATTAAAATAGTTCAAGTATTTATGTTAGGCCGCGAATATTTCGATCTACCCTCGTATAATTAAACCTTTAACACTTTGAATGTAAAAAAGACCACAGATTTATGGGGAAATTCTGTGGATGTTGTAAAGTCCATTATAAAGGTTGTAGCTCCTAGTTTAGCACTTATTTTTAATAATTGTATTGATCGTGGCGAGTTTCCCGACTTAATGAAGTATAGTAAAATAATGCCATTGTTTAAAACGTATAGTACATCTGACCCCACAAATTATAGACCTATTTCAGTGCCCACCTTTAGAAAAATATTTGAGAAACTTATTTTACACCAATTACATAGATTTTTTAATAGACATAAGTTGTTACATACAACAATTCGGTTTTACAAGGAGTCGTTCAACAATCGATGCCGAGGTTGAACTTTTACGACATATTTATAAAGCATGGGAAGACATGCGATGTCCTGCGCATTTTTTGTGATTTGTCCAAGGCTTTCGATTGCGTTCTCCATGAAACATTAATCAGGAAACTACACCGTTACGGGATCCGAAATTCCTCTCTGGATCTTCTTACTTCTTATTTGAGTAATAGGATTCAGAGAGTTGATGTAAACGGAACAGATTACCCGGGTCAGTGGTATCAATGGGTGTTCCCCAGGGCTCAATTCTTGGCCCATTTTTATTTCTTATTCATATAAATGACTTGCCATACCTCATAAAGGATAACCATGATATAGTGTTGTTTGCAGACGACACTTCGCTTTTGTTTAATGCTTAAACGTCAGCAGCCGGTTACTGATGACATAAATAATGACCTTTCAAAAATAGTACACTGGTTTAATGTCTATAACCTGCTCCTTAATGAAAAAAAAAACTAAATTTGTTAAATTTACGATGCCTCACGTTAGGCAGGTAGAAACTAGTGTGCTAATAAAAGGTAAAGAATTGAGTCCTGAAAACACTACAGTGTTTTTGGGGATAACTCTTGATGCTAAGCTTCAGTGGGGCCGACACAGATAAGTTGTCGAAAAAACTTAGCTCTGCCGCATACGCTGTTAGGCAAATTCGAAATCTAACTGACTTAGAGACAGCCCGTTTAGTTTACTTCAGTTATTTTCATAGCGTCATGTCGTACGGTATTCTATTATGGGGAAATGCCGCCGATATCCAGACGATTTTTGTTTTGCAGAAAAGGGCCATTCGTTCAATTTATAAATTAAGTCCCAGATACTCCCTCCGAGATAAATTTAAAAATATTAATATTTTGACTGTGCCGTCTCAATATATCTATGAAAATATTTTGTATGTTCATCAATAAAAACATGTTTAAAAAATACAGTGATATTCATAACGTTAATACTAGGAACAAACACAAGTTAGTGGTTCCTGCCACCAGGCTCAAAAAAATAGGACGCTCATTTAGATGCCAAAGTATACATTTTTATAATAAGCTTCCCAGTCCTATTCAGGAACTTAGCATTAATAAATTCAAAACATTTGTAAAGCGAAAACTTTGCCAAAAGGCTTTTTATATTGTAAAAGAGTATCTCGAGGATAAAACGGCCTGGGATTGACCTGCTCCAGTACCTACTCACTATAATTGTTATCATTTGAATGATTTTTTTGTTTTAACTGCCTTTTTTATATTGACGATTGTTGTTGTTTTACAATAATGATATTGTATATATACGCCGCTAGATTTTAATCGTTTTAATACCGTGGAGGGTCGATCCGGTACATGAAACACTATCGATTTGTAAAGATAAAATCAAAAAATAAAGTATCTTTTTTTCAAAACTCGTATTAATTTACGCACGTACGAAATTAATTTCTTTAAGAAAACGTCAGCTGAGCGGGTTTCTTGACCTGTAGTTAGTAGTCGGCGTTGCGTACAAACTACCGGATCGACCCTCCACGGGATTAAAACGATTAAAATTTAACGGTGTAGGTATATATATTATTATTATTATTTTTTTACAATTATGACATGTTTATTTTTACTATTTGACTGACAATTTTTTATATACTTTTTTTTCAATTTGCAATATTTACACTTTTGTAAATTTTATTATTGTGAATGTGAGAACTATGTGGATTACTCTTTCCTTTTCTTTTATTTTCACATGATGTCTGGCAGTTTTGAGTATTTGATGCGGCCTACCCAAATTTCCTTTCTTTGGAATTGTTCGTCAAGTCCTGAGTTGAGCTACACGCATACTGACAAATGCTTGCACTGACTGGACAGGTCCACTTAGAACTGTGTGGTTCTTTCTTTAAAAGACCATCAGGCTCAATCTGCATGGTTCTCAAATGATTTGACCATTACCATCAGGTGAGATTGTGGTCAAACGCGAGCCTATCCATTATAAAAAATAAATAAAAAAAATACATGTTTTACTGTATGGACTTTAAAAGAGACTTTGACCCCTGAGTTTGTTTCGGTGTTTCTTCTCAGGGTAGTCAGCTAGGAAACACCAGCCTCATCTAGCTTTAATTGACGAAAAAAAAAATTACGTGTAAAAGTCTTTTTATAAAACCTACTTGCAAAATAAAGATCATTTATCATGCCTACACACCAACTACATAAAAAAGGCACTCCTTTCTTCGATTCTGGGTTGAGCGAGAACATGTCAGACAGACTTTTATGGACTAAAATTGGCACGTATTCGTCCAGTTGGTCGTCTCCAGTCGGAACACGTCGCGTGTCTTGGAGCTGGTGTTCCTCTTACCTGAAGAACCTGGAGCGCGCGGCCAGCACGAGGCGGTGGCAGGGCAGCTCCAGCGCCGTGCGGAACCCGTACGCCAGCCCGCAGCCGCCTTCCAGTCGGAACACCAGCCGGGCGTCCGCCATCTCACCTGAGGAACAACATGCACTTTGTTACCTCGTCGAACTTTAACAAGTCATTCATCATCATCATCATCATCAGCCTTTTTAATGTTCCCACTGCCAGGACTCAGGCCTCTTCTATAGGAGAGGGAATGGGCCGTAAATCCACCACGCGGGCCCAGTGCGGGTTGGTAGATGTCACATGTTATCGAATTTTTGGTTCTAGGACATGCCGATTTCATCACCACCGTTTTGGGAGCAGTGGAGATGAAATAAATTACACAAAGTAGCGCCTGGCAGGGTTTTAACCCGCGACCCACAACTCGTAAGTCGGAGCCATTACCACTCGGCCACCACTGCTCTCCAATCTCAAACAAATCACATCTCCGTCGAAATCAATTGTCATCATCACCATCATTTCAACCGAAAGCGTCCACTGTCAGACATAGGCCTCCCCAAGCATCGCCACAACGACCGATCCACCGCATTCCCGTGACTCTCACCAGGTCGTCAGTCCACCTTGTAGCAGCCCGCGCTAACACTGCATCTTTCGGTGCGCGGCCGCCACTCTAACCTTTCGTTCCCATAGACCAACGGTCGGCAACAGGCGGACCGCGAAAGAACGGCCATGGGGCCGCCGGATATTTGTTAAATAATATTGTCATATAACTATTACTGTTCATAGTATTCATACATTTAATAAAAAATGTGCGGGAGCGTTTCACATTGGCCTCGCGCATCTCGCGTTCTTACACATACATACTTACATAGAACTCTATCTGAAATAAATATTGTAGCATTGCTGTTTTTTTTTTTGGACCTTGATAAAAATGCTCAACTTTATACGGACCCCACTTAAAACTACTTGTCGACCCCTGCCATAGACCATCCGTTCTACGAGAAATGAGCCCTGCCCGCTGCCACTTTAGTTTTGCGATTCTTTGAGCTATGTCGACGACCTTGGTTCTCCTGCAGATCCTCTTTCCTGATGCGATCATCAAATAATTAAAACGCACTGCTGAGTAAAAGTTCTAAAATCGAAGTCCGCAGCAGGCAAATTGTTCAAATCCTTCGATGTAGGCGGTATAAACGACGAGGCGAAACGCTTAGTTCGGACCGTAGAGGTGTCAATGTGAAGGTGGACATTCGCCGTACGTCAGGTTGTTGAAATTTCCAGATTGGTCACTATAGTTCGCGTCCAGAAAAGAGATGGGCTGGAACTCTTTTTTTTTTATTTAAGTGAGAAATCATCCAATAACTTCTGCTCTAGGACGGAGTAGGAGCGCGTGTCTGACTGTTACTACTAAAACCCACTCCAATGTTCCTTCTTTGCTTTGCGTTCCCAGGTAAACCCATGCAGGCTTTGCTGGACTCCTACTCTCTACAGTTTTGCTGACCTCTCTTTGAGCCGCGCATGGAACACTACGCGCCGTTAACTCCGGCTCGGTCGTCAGGACAAGCTTACGCCTACGAGGCTAAAACACTTCGCAGGGGTGGAGCAGACGGTAAACTCACCGGAATCCAGCAGGTATCTCATGTCGTGGTGTAGCGAGTCGAGCGAGAAGCCGAGCAGCGCGCCGAGGCGCCGCAGTGTGGCGGCGTCCACGCGCGAGCGCCCGCAGCCGCACACCGAGCTGCTGCGACACGCTGCGACAAACATACACACATGTTACTCACGAACACACTCACTAAGGCGAACATTACACGGTTGGTTTTGCTGTCAGTTTTGCCACAGTCAAAGTTTTGATTGACGAAAAACCTACCGTCCTAATGCGATGATTGACGTTTTTTAGTACTGATTAGGCTTATAGAATAAATATCGATTCATCGATATTTTCAATTCGATACATCGATATTTTTGGGCGATATATTTTGTAACGATATATCAATATTAAATGTCCAAGATCGAAATTGTATCAAAAACGATATTTTTTATTGTTTTTATTTGGTCGACTCCATTTACTGCTTAACTGCTTTTTAATTTGGTACTTAAGAGTTTTTCTTATGTCTGTATCAGATAAATATTGGTTCAGTTCATAAATAATTAATATTTATTAGATTTAGTTATTGATTTATTAAAAATGATGTCTATTGATTAGTACTTATCTAGTAATGTAGCTACCTAAGATGACTGAAGTAGATAAGAGCATTTTTTTTTTCATATCGTACCGATATATCGATATTTTTAAATAAAAATATGCATATTGATATTTTCAAAAATATCGATATCGATATGTATCGATACTTTATTGCATTTCTGACATCCCTAGTACTGATTGACGAAAACCATCATTCATATAATAGCATAATCAGCCTTTGAATGTTCCCACTGCTGGGACTGAGGCCTCCTCTCTAAGAGAGGGAATGGGCCAACCACCTATGAATCCACCAGGCGGGCCCTGTGCGGGTTGGTGACATCATTCATGATTGATGGAATTGATTGACGCGTCCATGACTGCGTAATGGTAGCTTTGCGCTACTGTCCACGGTCGCGTAGCTACATAGACGCGTTTTTTTTTTTTTTTTTTTAATTGAGATAAACTAGTGCTTGACTGCGATCCCACCTGATGGTAAGTGGCGATGCAATCTTTGATGGTGAGGCGCACTAGTTTATTAAGAGCCTATTCACTCGTTTGCGTCAATACGGTGTATGCCTGCCTGTAACTTGCGTACAAAACGCCGCCGGCCGTGTCGTTGCCGCTTCGTCGACAGAGTTTCTTAATATTGTATGCAAACTACACGCAGGCGTACACTATAATAACGAATATGCGTCATGAAGCTACCCGTCCGTGGACTGTAGGCAATAGCATTGATAAAAGCTGATCGCGTCGTCGCCATTATCAATAGTTAAGCATCGACCGGGGTTCGGTCCTAACCCGACGAGCAATGGGTCTCTGAAGTTTCGACTTTAAGTCTGTGTATTTAAAGTTGGCTTTAAAAGACCATTAAATACTTAAAAGACTCTTGTTATGCATCGGGATTAAAACTTGTATTAATTATAAAACTCGCTAACAATTACTTATAACCCTATTCACTTTAAGAAAATAGTGACATCAGTGCATCGGCAAAGTAAAGGCGCATTCATACTGGGGTAAAAAAAAATTGGAGCGTAATGTACAACTTATTAATCATGTGAGTCATGTCCTTAGTGAGATCAAAACTGAATGAATAGCAGCTGCAAGAACAAAGCGACTCACTGCCGTTGTTGTCCACGTTGATGATGTCCAGGTCGCCGTCCGCGTTCACGCCGCGGTCCCACTCTGTAACCAAACAGACAGCAGCGTTAGTTGTGCGCGAGCACACGGACGTGCCGGCGTACAGCGCCAGCACGCACGCCTCCAGCTGCACGCGGCAGCATGACCTGGGATCTAGTTCGTCCGTGGGCTACTTACTGGCACAGAGCGCGCAGAGCGTGCCGCGCGAGCACACGGACGTGCCGGCGTACAGCGCCAGCACGCACGCCTCCAGCTGCACGCGGCAGCATGACCTGGGATCTAGTTCGTCCGTGGGCTACTTACTGGCACAGAGCGCGCAGAGCGTGCCGCGCGAGCACACGGACGTGCCGGCGTACAGCGCCAGCACGCACGCCTCCAGCTGCACGCGGCAGCACGACCTGGGATCTAGTTCGTCCGTGGGCTACTTACTGGCACAGAGCGCGCAGAGCGTGCCGCGCGAGCACACGGACGTGCCGGCGTACAGCGCCAGCACGCACGCCTCCAGCTGCACGCGGCAGCACGACCTGGGATCTAGTTCGTCCGTGGGCTACTTACTGGCACAGAGCGCGCAGAGCGTGCCGCGCGAGCACACGGACGTGCCGGCGTACAGCGCCAGCACGCACGCCTCCAGCTGCACGCGGCAGCACGACCTGGGATCTAGTTCGTCCGTGGGCTACTTACTGGCACAGAGCGCGCAGAGCGTGCCGCGCGAGCACACGGACGTGCCGGCGTACAGCGCCAGCACGCACGCCTCCAGCTGCACGCGGCAGCACGACCTGGGATCTAGTTCGTCCGTGGGCTACTTACTGGCACAGAGCGCGCAGAGCGTGCCGCGCGAGCACACGGACGTGCCGGCGTACAGCGCCAGCACGCACGCCTCCAGCTGCACGCGGCAGCACGACCTGGGATCTAGTTCGTCCGTGGGCTACTTACTGGCACAGAGCGCGCAGAGCGTGCCGCGCGAGCACACGGACGTGCCGGCGTACAGCGCCAGCACGCACGCCTCCAGCTGCACGCGGCAGCACGACCTGGGATCTAGTTCGTCCGTGGGCTACTTACTGGCACAGAGCGCGCAGAGCGTGCCGCGCGAGCACACGGACGTGCCGGCGTACAGCGCCAGCACGCACGCCTCCAGCTCGTCGCGCGACAGTGACGCGCCCGCGCCCTCCAGCGGCACCCGACAGCACGACCTGGGGAACCACCACACACATCAACGACAACGGTCTTCGGACACAACATAAGTAGACCTTACTATAGCCTATCCGCTTTAAGAAAATAGTGACATTATCGTTGTCATAAGCCACGCCTTTTGACCAAATGGGTCATCACATCAACATTTAAACTGAATTTAGAAAATCTGTTTTATGACGCAACAGCAAACAATACATTTTCCTTTCTGAAGCCTAAAGTCGTTGAGCTTCTTAGTAGTCCTGAGTTAAGCTATATGAATATTGACAAATGCTTGCACTGATTGAAGAGGTCCACTCAAATCTGTGTGGTTCTTTCCTTAAAAGTCCACCGCAAATACTTGCACCTGTGCATTTTGAGATGCCCCATAAGACATGCACAGTGAAGTTGTGCAAAATTTAAATTAGTTCCAAGTTTTGAATGGCTGTAATTAATTTAACAGATTTATAAAATTTAGAGTTTTGTGATTAGGTATTGTTGTAACTTACTTTGTTTTGTACGATTAAAGTGTGTGCAATTGATACAGGAAAGGTAAACATTTTCAAGTTTTAAAGATAAACATGATCGCGTAACTTCACATAAACCTACCCCTGATTTGAATATTTCTCAGAAAACTAAATCATATAGTAGGCAGTTTCATCGCTCAGTTTACAAAACTTAGTGGATTATAGGCTGTTCTTATTTAAACAAATAGTTCTGTTGGTATTACATATTTTTCTCAAATAAATCTATTGAGTAAAAATATGTTTTCTGTGTGCTTTATTATTTGTCATCTATTGAAGGTAAATAACCAAAGCTGGAGTCAGGAGTGGCCAGCTAGAATGTTGCGACTGTAGCGATTGTAGCGACACGAGCGAGCAAGAGTTGTCACAAAAATGTCTAAAGATGGGTTTCATATATTTTTTATTCGGAATATTAGGTAAATATTAGACAGGTCAAGGTTTCTTTGGTTGCTCCTTATAAATGCATCAAGCACGCCACTGCTGGGCAGGCCACACACGAGAAATTGGGCTAAGGCAATCACTGACTGGATCCTGAACAGCACGAGCCGGCGACGGGAGATGGCGTGACGAGTTGGAATCCTACCCGAAGTATTGGCCAGAAGAAGAGAAGGACAGAGAAGAGCGGAAGAGAAGCATTCGCCCTGCAGTGGGGCGCAACTGGCTCATAATAGTTTGTGGCGGGATTTCATCGAGTGAGTGAACTTCACTTGAACAAGTGTGTCTCAATCATTCACAAATGGATTCCAAGTGGATATTGTGATGGAACATTGATGTAGTTTTTTCGTATCTCAAGTGTCTGCACATCTGGACAATATGTGGAATCATTGAAACAGGAGCGACCTCAGTGACCTCAGCGAGGCTTGACGAGAAGGTTGACTTCACATTTGCTGCCAAATACTACAAAAACAGAATGGCGATTTTGACAATTTAACGATTTTAAAACAATTCATTCCTTAGTGCCAGAGTGGGGTGAATCGCTGTGACGTTTTAGACGTCACGTGAGCGGAATCATCGATCCGTCGGGTACTGCGGATGCTACAAACGAACTAACTGGTTCACTCGGGTTACGATATATCTAAGTCTGCAATGACCTTATAATATGGACTGTGTAATAAAAGTGATTGTGAAATCATTGTTATTTTAATTCTAAGCGAAACCTTACTGACGACGGCTGTGCCGCTAATTTATCGCTGTCACCTCACATCTGTATTCTAATGGTAAACAAATTATTTATAAAAAGACATTGCTTAAAGGACTTAGTATCCAAGCCAAAAAAAAAGACATTAAAAGACTGATTATATTTTTTTTTGTTTAGCAGTTAGAAGGGAAATAGCCGATTTGTACTAAAACCACTGTGCTCTGTCAGCTGCTTTGTATGCCAGGGCCACGGTAACTCTTTCCAACATTCCGGCAAACTACAATTGGCATTAAACATATTTTTTTTTTTTTTTATCTGTTATAAACTAGTACTTGACTGCGATCCCGCCTGATGGTAAGCAGTGATGCAATCGTTGATGGTGAGGCGCATTAGTTTATTAAGAGCCTATTCACTCTAGCCTTGAAGACACCCAAATTATAATCAGACGGAAAGACCGCAGCAGGCAAACTGTTCCAGTCCTTCGAAGTACGCGGTATAAATGACGAGGCGAAACGCTTAGTCCGGACCGTAGATGTTTCAACAACGTAAGGGTGGATACTTGCCGTGCGTCGGTTTGTCCGATGGTAGAAATGAGATGGCGGAATCAAGTCATGCATAATAGCAAAATTTAAAAAAATATAAAACCCCCGACGCATATAATCTATAAAAAGTAAAAGAACTCAACGTGTTTACTAGTTGGCATTCCAGGTTTTTATGGCCACCTCCTAGTTCTAGCATCAAGTCCTCATCATCATGAAAAATATTTAGAACTGGTTAAGATGAATTTATTGAGCCCAAACTCGACAGGTTTATTAATAGGCAATCCAAGGTTACGTCTCTTACCTCCAACCTCCATTATCAGACCAGCTGGATAGCGCCGGCATGTAGGTTTTTCAAACATTAGGTCACATATATGTGTTTATTTGTAAAGAATATATTCACTAAGGGCCTTGAACAGCTGAACAGATCTTCATAAATAGTATCTAAGAACCATCTCGATAACGTCAGCGCATTCGTCGGTCCATTCGCTGAGGCGCTACGATGGCACAGACAGACACACAGAACTTATAAAAATTGGGTCATAATAGGGGCATTTCACGTGAAGCGGACAACTAAAAAATTTCGATGTTTCCGATTTTGGTAATATTTGAGTATGTTATAATAAATCGTATACACTGCAATTGCTATAGCATGGTGAGGGTGCCAGCTGTCGGGTTCATAGAATGTAGCTAGCCTATCCTTTTCTCTCATCTTAAACGATGCATATCTTCGATTTCGTGCTGTTATATTGAGCGGGAGCACAGGGCTCTGGCGGTGAGAGCTAATATGCTCACCCTCAGGTTCGCGCGATGCACGAGAGAAGTGAAAACGACGCTATTCAAAGCTTTTTTCCAGTCCTACTCAAGCGGCCTATGGGTGAGACATACCCAGCGAGCCTACCGAGCCTTGCGCACTCAGTACAATAATGCGTTCGGGATGTTGTTGGGTCTGCCGTGGCGGTGCAGCGCTTCTGGGATGTTTGCTGAAGCTCGCACTGATGATTTTCGAGCCATCATGCGCAAAAAAACAGCTTCAAATTCTTCTAATAGCGGAAAGTATTCGGTACGATATGGCAATACAACATATCGTCCGTCATCGACAGACGCCATTTTGTTTTCTCTGACAAACTAACTTGTGATAAGTGCGGCCGTATTGTTGAAGTGCATGTGTTTCAATTTCTTTGCTCTGGTATGTGACCAATGGGCACGCCACAATCATGGCGGTAAGTCAAACCA
Organism: Mythimna ferrago; assembly: GCA_910589285.2. Lineage (NCBI taxonomy): Eukaryota > Metazoa > Arthropoda > Insecta > Lepidoptera > Noctuidae > Mythimna > Mythimna ferrago. The sequence goes on from OU342700.1 coordinate 14,132,752, forward strand.
TCAACGATTGCATCACTGCTTACCATCAGGTGGGATCGCAGTCAAGCACTAGTTTATACAAAGTATAAAAAAAAAAAAAAAAAAAAGTCCCCTCTTTGAGGCGTGGCTGGAAAGACCTCACGGTGTCCTTACCTTCCGCATGACGCAGGTCCGCACGGGACATGGCACGTATGGGAGGTACCTGTTCCGGATTCGAGCGGAAGAGACGCCCGGGTGTCGCCACTGTGCGGAACGCCTGGAGGACACGGTGGAGCACACAGTCGAGGTGTGCCCTGCCTAGGCGGAGCACCGCCGTGCCCTCGTGGGGGCGATCGGCGGCGGAGACTTCTCGCGCCGGGCCTTGGTTGAGGCCATGGTCCAGAGCGAAGAGGAGTGGCAGGCGCGAGCCGACTTCTGCGAAGCAGTAATGCTCGCAAAGGAGGAGGCCGACCGCATCTGGCAACGGCGTTCTCGCCACCGCCGCCGGGATTCTGATCCCGATTTCCGGCCACCGGAGGCGCGGGCTTAAGGACAGTGAGCAATGGGTAGCTGTCTGGCCGTCCGGTAACTGTCCGGACCAAGCCCAAGTCGTCGACGGCGCGCACTGTTCCCGCGCACCTAAGGAGTTGTCAGCAACAGCAGAGACCCAGCCGGGTCGAAGCCTACTGGGGCCAGGGTTAGTTTCGAACACTCGACAGCTCGAGCCCCAGAATGAAGGCTAGAAGGAACGGGGTGGGTCTTTTAGTCAATAAGAGTCTGACACTATCTCCCGCTCCGCCCAAGAGCAGGGGTTGTCATTGGATGATTTTTTCTCACCATAAAAAAAAAAGTTATGTGACCAAGTTTTACTGTTTTAAATCACTTTTCTTTGATTATTTTGAGTTTACACATTGCAAATTTTGTATAGTATTTGATACCAAGAATTTATTAGCGCTAAGTAAGATGGGTAATTTTTAAACAATTTAAAACTACAAGAAGCTGCATTATGTGACCTCCGTTGCGTGACTTTTTTTACGGTTACATTTAACGGAACTATAAGTCACAATAGGTCGGAATGCATAAAGCTTAGTTCATAATGCAAATGTTTACTATCCGAATTAACACATACTAAAGTTGTAAATTATGTGGCTTTTTATTATTTCATTTCAATTTCAAATTTACAGATTGAAGTTTGCTGACGACGTTTAAACGTTAGGTAAGCCTGGACTTGACGCAAAAGGAATATTATTGTTTGTTTTGTTAATTTAATTGTGATCTGCTATCACTTTATTTAATTAAAGTGGCGGCAATAGGTCTACTCAAATATGGCCTTAATTTTATAATACCTAGTGATCGCAAATAATATGTGATTATAAACTTCGAAGTTCCTATCAATCAGTATCCTGCAAAGTTTTAATTTAGACTGATGTCAATACAGACGCCAGCTCATCAAGCTTGCCCAATTTGTCTTTCTTTTTTTGTTTTTGTCTTTCTTTTTTGTTTTTTTTTTTTTTTTTTTTTTTATAGTTTTTCAACGTTATTACAGTTAAATAAGGTTCACGTTCAATTGGGAAAATTTGACAGTTTGGGGTAGCTTGATATGCTCGGTGTCTGTAAAATAACGATTTATGCTAACCTAACCTTTGAAAAACAAGACTGAAGTTGGTGTTACTACCAACATTATAATTGGGTTTGAGGTTTCGTTTGTAATTTTATAATATAGTAAGGTAAAAATATAAGAATATTTAAAATGATTGTTTTATTTCTTACCTAATCTGTTCTTCGATTTTTTCCGTAATTATTTTTGTTTTAAACATAAATTTTAAAAAGGCTTATTTATTTTGATATGACAGGCCTGTTGGTCTAGTGGTTAGTGATCCTGACTGCTGTGCCGGAGGTCGTGGGTTCGATTCCCACCCAGGACAAATCTTTGTGTGATGAGCATGATCATTTATTCTGTGTCTGGGTGTGATTTATCTATAGTATGTATGTATTTAGAAATATATAAGTACCTACGTATATCAGTTGTCTAGTACTCATAACACAAGCTCTGCTTAGCTTGAGACTAGATGGCCTTATGTGATAGTTGTGGAATATTATTATTATTATTATTTTATACTTTTCTTTAATTTTGCTTTTAAATGTAGTCACATAACGGAACTAGTTCCGCCAAAAAGTCCATTTTGTTTTGATATTATCGGGAAAATGCCTCGAATTCCGCGTTCTTTTGTGTTTTCCTGTATAATAAACTATATTTCCTAATAAACTATAGAAAATTAAAAAGAAAAAAAAACTTAATAATTAAAATCGAATTTTAAAACAGGGTACACTTTATTTTGAAATTGCTCTCCTATCAAAATAAGTGGGTCACGTCCTGTGTAGGTGTGGCCAGTCTTGGCAAGTAAGATGTAATATATAAAATTAATTTGTACTAGGTTAAGATTTCTATGGGTCTATGGCACCCGAAATAAAGTTATTATCATTAAAAAAGTTGTTAGAGTGCGTCTACTGAAAGCGTAACCTGGAGTTTTTTTTTTTTAAATTAAATTGGCAACATTGTTTTGCCGAAAAAAATCACGTCAAAGTCTATGGTTGCAATTGTCAGTTTTGGAAACAGATGTTTATTTTTCAAGAATAATTGCTTAATTGTGGGTAAAACAATAAACAGTAACGTGCAAAAACTGATACACACTATGGTTAATAAGTTCAAACAAAAACAAGAAGAGAAAGAAGGTGTTTTCAATGAAAACCAACAATGTTTACATACGATTTCTGAATTTTTAAGTTAGTATGACGTTATAATCTTGATCCTTGTTAATATTATTAGATAGTTATATTTAGGACATAATGATTTTTCTCTTATATTTTTAGATAATCTGACATATTGCGAATTTCATAATGGACAAAAACATCGAACGAAGAAGGCTTTTGGTTAATCGACTTAATCAAAAACACATGCTAGTGAGTGGTAGAATGCGTTCAAAAGCAGTTGAGATGTAATGAAAGATTTGCCTCACTTTGTCTGATAGTGCATCAAAATCTTTAACTGAAGTTAAAATTGCGAAAGTGAAGGAAATAGTGACTGAAATCTTAGTTCAAGTTTGAGAGAGATAGCTGCTGAACTTTTTGTGTCTCACGAGTCGATCCGTATCATTTGAAACAATCATTGGAGTATAAAACATGTTCCCACTTGACTAATCCCAAAAGATCTGAATTTTCTCTATGCTAAAACGAATCGATTCCAGCCCGACAATCTTGAAACACATTATTAGTGTTGGCGAGACGTGATGAAGTTGAAATCATGTTGACCATTATATTTGACTATCGCGGTGTTGTGCACTTAGTATTCTTGCCAGAAGGCCAAATGGTAAATAAAGAATATTATTTGAATATTATATAGCGACATTTGAGAGATCAGATAAAATAAAATAAATTGGGATAATAACTAACATTTTGTGTGTTATTGACCATACCTACACCCACCAAATAATTAAGTCTACACACATGTTTCTGAATAGGATTACTATTATACAATTGTCATAAATACAAAAAATACTCTAGTATCAAAATTTTTTTCTCCTACTATTTCAATAATACCACATTCAAAGTTTTTGGTTGTAACCTCCTTTTCTCAGGTCACGCTTTCATTAGACGGACTCTAGTGTACTCACGGCGGGTAGCGCTGCAGCAGGTCGCGGAAGTAGCTGCAGCGCGCGCACAGGATGGCGCGGTGCGCCGCCAGCGACCAGCCGCTGCCCACCAGCTCCACGTCGCACCACCACCTGCGCAGGGGACCACAGCGTCAGCTCACGGAATACAGGCGCACCGCCTCACCATCAGCGATGGTATTACCGCTTACCATCAGGTGAGATCACAGTCGACCACTAGTTTTAACACTAATAAAAACAGTAATGCTCAAAGACCTCCGCAGTCTTTTGGGTGACTTAAAACCTTCTGATGAGGCCCATTGTAAGCGACCATGTTTCGGAGCCATATGTCATCACTGGCGACACGCACTGGTCGTAGACTTTTGTCTTGAGACACTGGTATGTTGGATAAGAAGATACCGCGCAGTTTCCCGAACGCTGCACAGCCGAGTCGGAATCGACGGTTGACCTCTTTCACGAAATTAAACCCACCCAAATGGACCGTCTGTCTGAGGTAAAAATTTCGAACAACCAAACCGACTTTGATTACTTTATAACCACTAACAAGTATGTATCCAAGGTTCTTTTGGTGCCTCACCTGTCCTTGTAGGCCTGCGCCAGGTCGGCGTGCAGCGCGCCGGCGGGCTCGCGCGCCAGCTCGGCCTGCGTGACCAGGTCGCGCAGCGCCGCGCCCGCCTCCAGCTCCTCGCACAGCAGGAACACCTCGACCAGGCGCCACGAGCTCACCACCGAGCGGATGAAGCGCGCGTGCTCGCAACCTGCCGGGTTACGTTAGGAAACTGATTAACAAACTGTTGGATTCCCTATAACCACTACACTACAGCTAATCTTCTGTTTCACCAAGTCAACTCACTTCCGCAGGCATGCCCTGGGCACTGCAGAAGCGGGGTAGCCAACACCACCCTCTTTTTAACTCTCAGAGCTAGGGGCCCCTTAGAGCACGGAGAACCTTTCGGTTAGGGGCCCTCAGAGAAAGGGGGACCTTTGAGTTAGGAAGCCTCAGAGAAAGGGGAAACTTTGAGTTAGGGGACCTCAGAGAAAGGGGACCTTCGAGTTAGGGGCCCCTCCGAGGTAAGACCCCACAATTTGGGAATCCCAGGCACAGAGCTAGGGGCACCCAAGCAAGAAGCCCCTCCGAGTTAGGGGCACTCCGAGCTTGGCGGCCCCACCCAGCCCTTCGGAAGCTACGTCAGTGCTGATGACGGTACGTACCCCTGTCGGGGCGGTTGTCGCGCGGGCGCCGCACGAGTGCGATGCGGCGCCGCAGCGTGCCGAGCCCCGAGCCCGCTGCCTTCTTCTTCCTCTCTCTGTAACGGAAGGAAAAGAACATTCAATTATTATCTGACCAGTCAATTATTTCAATTAATTATAATGATTACACAACCTATTACAGAAAATAACACCAAAAAAGTTATACTGCACAATTTTCCTGCTTCGGTCTTCCCGTCCGATTATAATTTAGGCGTCTTCAAGGCTAGAGTGAATAGGTTGTTGGTGCCACGGAGCGTCTGGCAGGCTGTGGTGAGCCGAGAACCCACCACGAACTCTTAACGCGATGAATTTGACGACCTACACTGAATTGTTACAAGGGATGGAGCTACACAGGCTGTATAGCTGCGTCCCTCTTTCTCGCTCGCATGCACGACAGTTTAACACGTGATGGTAAGGCCTTCGATCTCCTTGAAGGGCTCTAAACAAAACTAATCTGAACTTGAATGCTTCGTCATTAGACGACAACTGACATCTTATGAGAAATAAAGATTCTTTAAACCTAACTGCAAGCCCAGTTGCATAATAGCAGTATGGATACAGTTTTAGGGCAGTCGGTACACTCAACCGACTGCGCAGTCCACTTACAGTAGCTTGTAGTCCAATTCATAAGACGGCGGTCTGCAACAAACGGTCGCGTCCGGCGTGACGCTGTAGGCGACGTACATCACACGCCCAAAGGCGGGTCCAGACATATATCATTTGCCCGATCCGATCACCGTATCCGTATCGTCGACGCGTATCATGATCGCATATGTGGACGGGTAATGATATACGTATCATGATACGGGATCTCGATACGCCGTTATGATACGGCCCGTCCCATGTCGTGTCGGTTTATGTCCGATCATCAAAGGTGATACAGATACGGACGTGGGTCAGAAATTGCTTTCCTGTACAAGGTGTCGTTTTGAAGCTGCAAAATATTTCAGGAGGTAATTATGTTAGTGATTCTCGACCCGAATCAATAATAAAATAAGTAGGTAATTTTTTTTTTTTATAACCGCGCTTTTTTTCACACACACAAACACGGAACAATAAAGGGCGTTTTCACGCACACTAACTCGCAACGATAGTTTCATAAATAATGTATCATCCAATCATCATCCCGCACGCCACACCCTAGCCACGCCCCCGCGGCCATCGATCAATCGATTTAGTTTAGTATAATTAAAAAATTAAATAACAAGTATTACTGATTATTGACCAGGTATCGTTTTTTTACATGATTATTTATGAGTTTTATTACAACCTCCTGAAATATTGTGCAGTTTTAAAACTGCACCTTGTATGTAGTATCTGTTTTTTTAATTTTGTGGCCAATCAAATTTATCAAATATTCGAAGTCACTAGGTGCCATACGGGTGAAGTTTTTGTATTTACCACTAATGTGTTGAAATCTTAGGTCTCTCATCAAAGCTCTTCCTCCAAGTCTGTTTCTGTTTCTAAATAATTCCGTTTGCCACCATCGTCTCTGTTTTGGTTTTGAGGTTAGAATGTTGTGAATGACAATAAAACAGGCACATGAAATTGTTAAATTCTCGTACATTTCAACCAACTGCGACGACATGTTTGATCGAGAGCAGAAACTGAACTGGCCAATTTGATACGCGATCATGACTATTGTGAAGATACGGATACGGAGCAAATCGGAGGCGTCCACAACTTGATACGGGGCTTGATACAATACGCAGATACGGATACGGCGATCGGATACGGTGATAGGATCGGTCAAATGATCATGTCTGGACCCGGCTCAACGCGGCGTACGAGCGTCGTGCGCCGCGTCCACAGTCGTAAGCTACCTACGCAGTCATTTCGGAGCATTCTGGCGTCACGGACGCCGCGTTTTTGTCAACGAAAATGGTCTTTACAAAGGAGCAAAACGAATTAATTGAATCAGTTATAATTAAATAGAATTTTATTTAACTTGACATCGTTGGTATATGTATATTTTTTTTATCAACGCACATTTTGTGAAAAAAATGATAAATGTCGTGAGTTCGTGACGCCTTTTTCTTCTCTTCTGTTTCAATAACATTTGTACAACAACATCATTATCTCCTCCTCTTCAAGAAGAATGCCAGAAATTGATCGCAGTTAGCGTTGGAAGCCGCGTCCTAGAGTGACCACCGCAGGTTTGCGCTGCGTTTGTTTGCGCCGCCTCAGTATATCTACGTCTACAAGCGCTATGCGACCGTCTCGCGACCGTAGTCTTCTGTACCTCACACTCTTTCGCATTCACCATTTTGTCGACGTTTTCTTAAATAAAATAAGTTCTTGGAAATCGAACCCACGACCTCCGGTATATAGCGGAGGTCGTGGGTTCGATAAATAAATGCATCTGACACAGAGGACAGTTATGGACCACTGTCAAGTCAAAGACCAAAGACCTCGTTCCAAGCCTCGTCGCAAATGCGACTGCTGAGCTTGAGGTTACGGTTACGGGGATACGGTTCCCGAGGCGAGCAAAATGCTAATGACTAATGGCTTTTTCATTAGGAATTACTCTGTAGCTGCCCGGAGTTTGCAAGTTGATGATGTGATACCCCCGTGCCACGTAAAGCCGTTGCTCCCTGATCTCTCTCCGGCCGTGTCGGACTGCCGTCCCATCGGACTATGAGAGCAAAGGAATAGAAAGTGCACCTGTGTTTGAGCACCCGGTGTGGCCACCTGTAGCGTGGTGTTATTATCATTAAATCTATGTTTAAAACCTATTTATTCCAACACACTTTTTCACTGTAATATCTCTTGGTTACTTGGCCAATCTCTGGAGAGATTGGCGAAAGCATATTGTCTCTACGTGTTTAAACGAAACAGTGAAGTCGCTCCGTGTAGTTCTGAGAGGCTACCGAGAAGTGTCTGTTCTTCTGGACGGAGGTAGACTGGGTATGCTAGCCAAGACCCCCACGCATCACGATCGAATGGGATACTAACGCGTTTTCCTGTGCAGGCAATTCAATCGATCACGATCTCAAAGCTACGCCGCGCAAATGGAACAAATAGTTGGCACTCTATTGCGGTGGTCTACGTGGGTGCGGTGCAGCGATGAGCGAAGTGGACGCGAGTAGTGTTATTATCGCGCGAAATATTGCAGCGTGGTGGCTTGTTTTAATAAAATGCGACCATTAGCACGCATGTAGGACAGCTGCCGATGGCGTTGTATTCACGTAAACCACATTGGATCGCCTATTGCATTTGTACACCATTATCTAACTTACCATGACGTCATGTATCCGCTGTGATAAATAGACAGCACTATTCGTCCTGTCTCTCTTTCACAACGGAATTATAATAGCACTGGCAGGTCATAGTAGATGAACTGACATGGGATTTCTATACATTTTAGGCGGTATATTGAGTCCAAAATCAAATTAGCTGCTAGGAAACTAGGTGTTCTTTAATGGTTTGCGAAGAAGCTAATTGGTGATGCGGATAAGTCCAATCTACAAAACCTAAAGTATATTATAAAAAAAAAGTACGGGTCACTCACCGTATGACATCTGCCATGGTGGGAGGCGCGGCCGTCACGACGGCGCCGTCGCACGCCTCGCCCTCCTGCCGACGGAGAGCACAAGATTAACCAGAGAAATATAAATACACAACTTTAAGGGCACTTGCTTCGAAGCGCAGCATACTCTGTGTTAAATTAACAGACCATATTAACAGACCAAAACTGGCAAATGGGACTGGGCAGGACATGTCTGCCGCGAGACACAATGACCAAGTCTACCCACACCCCCTTACGAGAACCCAGACTACCAGTGAAGCTTCGTTCATACACAGCTGCACATAAGTTTCCTGCACTATGTATGACCGGTTTCCTGTATATTTTTTATAAGATTCTTACGAGTATCAACAGGTGATGGGTCTACCTTGTGGAGCACTTATTCAGGCAACGCTTTCTACTAGGGGATCAATAGAAAATCAACTCGTTTTTACTCGTACTTGAATAGTCTAGTAAAGTACCAGTAAAAATGCAGGAACGCATGAACCCTATGTTCCGAGTCACGATAATATCGATGGTAGCGCGCCAACAGTCGTTCTGAGTGCCCATAAGCGTGTCCATCAGCGATCTGATGACGCGCTAACGGCGATGTCACCGTGACTTGGAACACGGGGAAATCTACCGAACGTTCACGGTGATAGTTGTACTGTTACTGTATTGCCCTTACAGGATTCGTTGTTGGAGAGTTACATTCAGCGTCTACACCAAGCTATGCAAGCGCCCGCACCTTCTGCAACACATACCTGAGGATGCGAGAGCGCGGCGCCCATGTCGGCTCGGCGCTCACACAGACAGCACAGCAGCCGGCTCATGGGGCGCCCGCCACCGCCATCACCGCGCTATGCAAGCGCCCGCACCGTCTGCAACCAACAAACAATATGATTAAACGCCAGAAACTGTGTACCCTGATATGACAGCGCAACCCTGCCCAGACTACGACCCTGGTAATCAGACCCCGGGAGTAATTGACGGAATTTTTTCAGATCAAGTTCAGTGACTGTTTTAAATATTTTCAAACTAGCTGTGCCCGCGACTTCGTTCGCGTGGACTACAGGATTTTGAATTCATTTTTTCTAAAATAAAAGTAGCCTATGTTACTCCTTATTACATCAGCTACCTGCCAAAAAAAGTCCCGTCAAAATCGGTCCAGCCATTTCAGAGATCCGGACAAACATAGACAAAAATTAAAAAAAAATGTTATTTTGGTGTATGTACCGTATATATATTCATATGCATGTAGTAAAAAGCAGTTATTTCAAAATTACAAACAGACACTCCAATTTTATTTATATGCATAGATTGATTCCTAAGAAAGCTGCGCGGTTTTATCTCGTCCAACACCACAGTGTCTCAAGACGAAAGTCTACGACCAGTGCAGGTATTGAAACGTGGTCGCTTAGGGCCTCATCAGAAGGTTTAAAGTCACTCAAATAGAAAGGGCTATGCTCGGAGTTTCCTTGCGTAATCGTATCAGAAATGAAGATATCCGCAGGAGAATGAAGGTCGCCGACATAGCCCGCAGAATCGCCAAACGTAGTGGGCAGAGCACATCACTCGTAAAACGCATGGTCGATGCAGTCGAAGTTCTGGAGTGGCGACCGCGCACATGAAGAGGCAGGGTTTAACAAACAATATTGGCTTTGTGCAGCAGCCGTATGTGCTGCCTGCATCCACAGCCTGCAGTTTCCTATATCCCACAACTATCAGAATCTGTCTTAAATTTATTTTATTTAAATCTATTGGCACACCACACCGTTGCCGACTCCTTTAGTCGATATTGTTACGCTGAAAACCAGCGCTGTAGACTCGTTGCATTTTTGCGTGTGGACACAGCATTATGCTGAGCGTACGGCCGTTTTGCTCGGACGTGGCGCATATTTTCTTATTACTATTATTTTCTGTTTTATTTTTTTTTTGTTTTAATTATTTTATTTATTTTTTTTAATATAAAAATGTATTATGTTAGTCTTTAGTGTGCGCCTCTTTCGGGCAAATAAAATGTTTTTCTTTCTTTCTTTCTATCATATCAGCCGATAGTCGTCCACTATTGGACATAGACGTCCCCAAGTGTCGCCACAATGAACGATCCTGCACGTCATCGGATTCCCGCAATCTTCACCAGGTCAGCGGTCCACCTTGTAGGAGGCCTTCCAACGCTGCGACTTTCGGTCGCGGTCGCCACTCCAGAACCATTCGGCCCCAACGGCCATCTGTTCTGCGAGCAATGTGCCCTGCCCATTGCCACTTCAGTTTGGCGATTGTCAAAAAAACTAAATTAATGCGAGCAAAACCTAGACCACTAATAAGCTAAACAGCGCATAGTCAGGAAAAAAATGTAAACATACAATTAATACGTTCTGTTTATGCATGAAACATTTCAACGGAGCTGTATTTTCACATTCGCTGTGAAAACAATCGAGTGTGTTCGCGGATTGTTTTTCAACAATGTGTAGATATCAGTGCGATTAACATGCAAACTATAGAAATGTGCAACAGTTTTCTGATTCATCATCAGTATTTTCCGAACAAATTTTTTTTGAACGCGGGAAATCCGATGATATCTCCCGCTCTATTGCATCTGACTCGCCGAAACGCTTAGGTCCCTCAAATTCGAGCTATATGATCTGGAGTGAGAGATAATGGCAGGCAGTCGCCTCCTTCGAAGCAGTAATGCCAGCGAAGGAGACAGCAGCACACGTAAGGGAACAGACATCCTTACACCGGGACCACGCCTCCGATTACCAGCCATGACAGGCACGGGCTTGCGGACAACGAGCAATGGGTAGCTCTCTGTTCAGACCGAGCCCAAGTATTGACAGCGCGTAGTGTTCCAGGGACTCCTCAAAGACTAGGGCAACTGAACGACACAAGCGTGATTCAGTCAGTGAAAGTCTGAAACTCCATCTCATTGCAACTTAGAGCGGGTGAAGCACAAGCGCATATATTCCCTATCAATTGCTGTAATGTTATGTTTTGTTAGCTAGTTTTAAGATCGTCTTTTTCACGTAAATAAACTGTTTTTCTTTCTTTCTTCTTTCTTTCAGAAGACATTTGATGATTTACAAAAAAAGCAGAATAAGGTTTATTCTATTCTATTTCCCTCCTCAAACAAAATTGGGTCAATATGTAGTATAAATGTTTCAAAACAAGGCTTTGATTCTACGTCAATGTGCATCGAGTTGTCAGAATTCAGAAGTGGTTATAAGAGTGGAAGATCAGACTCGCTGTGTACCTGAAACGTTTCAAGTGTAAATAGTACATTTTGATACAAGTGGAGAAAGTTTGTAATAGCTACCGAGGCGAAATTAGCCTCAGCCAAGGCATTTATAGAGCAAAGTGCTGCAGTAACTACACGAGTATTAATATCAAACTATGAAGATACAAATAAACAGAAGCTGACGCGCGCGACTCCTGCGTGCGAGCAGGGCGATCCGGCGCACTTTCCCACACTAGGGCAGAAAACAGTAAATTGCGTGCCTAAAAGCGGTAGGGGATAGGAGCGGATTTTCGAGTAAGTGTATTGAAATTAAATAATAATTTTAATACGAGTGGAGAAAGTTTGTCACTGCGACCGAGGCTGAATTCTCTTGTAGCGACATCTGTGACGCCACATAAGAACTACAAAAATACGAAATCATGCTTCGCGCAATCAAAGTTCTCCGCGCGATTTGAACATATACCAACGACAGCCCGATATCATCTATCGGGCTGTTGCCCACCAGACATAACACCCGTCTGGTCGGAGGATCCTCCCTTTTCAAAGGAGGTGTGTGGGATTTTACTCTCTGTTCCGCACACCTCCGAAATCTGAATCGAGTCGGTGGACATAAAGTCATAGAAGTTTGTGTAACATTTTTAGTTTACAGTAGAGTTGTTTTATATTCAATTTGATTATATGAAGACGAAAAAGTACATGATTTATTATAACATTCATGTAACTTATAATAACTTTCAACGATATAATTAACGAACCCAGAATTCTCAGTTTTCTAACAGATGGTTACGAATCCAAACTCCATTCAATTATAATATCATACTAGTTTTTGCTAGAGGCTTCGCCCGCGTAAAATAAAAAAAACAGAAAATACGGGGATATTTGTAAAACACGAACAACCTTGCTGCAATACATCCTTTGTATTACCAACATCATATACAACAACTTTTGTGCTATGACTTTTTACAAAACATAATTAATTTACCAAAAAACAAACCTTCAAGATTCCGTTGTTCTGTCTAACACGTTTTAACTCTGTATTTTGCTATACCTACCTACGTTTGTATGACGCAAAGCAAGCGCATCGAGCACCCCCGCCGCCCGATCCCCACTCTCCTCCGCTATTGTACTATCACTGGGTTCGCATAGACTTTGTAATATTTAGAACGTTCAATTTAAATGTTTTTATTTTTGTATGAAAATCTGATGAACTAAAATATGATAAATTAAAAGTCATAGAACAAAGTTGTTGTTTATGATGCTAGTAACATAGTCCCGAGAGGTTGCCATTACTCTGTGATAAAGTTGCCCTCTACTGGAGAAAGAATTTCGGTCCAGTAATTTTTCAGTTAAACAAACAAAAAAAAAATCAAATCTTTCCTCTTTATAATATTATTTTAGGTCTCTTCTTCTTCTTCCTGCCCTTGTCCCATCTTATTTGGGGTCGGCGCAATACTTTTTTTTTCTTCCATTCTGCCCTGTCACTCGTCATGCTATCACTAATTTCCTTCTCTTTCATATCGCTCTTCACGCAATCCATCCATCTTTTCTTTGCCTCCCTCTCCCTCTCCACCCATCCACATGTATACTCATAACTCTTTTAGTAACATGCATGTCGTCCCTCCTCTTTACATGACCATACCAAGACAAACGATTCCCCTTCAGCTTGTCAGTCACTGGCGCCACTTTCAAACTTCCTCTAATATACTCATTTCTCACTTTATCCAATCTCGTCACACCACACATCCATATCAACATTGTCATCTCCGCTACATGCAACCTTTTTTCATCCGTCTTTTTCACAGCCCAATATGACAGCTTTATAATATTATTATGGGTATAAATTGTAAAATTGAGACTACGGAGGAGCTCAGTACAATGCTCGGTGAGCTCAGTAGAACTTCCGAAACAGGGAGATTTCAAATGAACATGGACAAAACCAAAATCCAGTAACGGTCCAGTTGGGTAGGTCTAACTTGGAGAAAGAGGTCAACCGTCGAATCCGACTTGGCTGGGCAGCGTTCGGCATGCTGCGCGGTGTCTTCTCGTCCAATATACTACAGTGTCTCAAGACGAAAATCTATGACCAGTGCGTGTCGCCAGTGATGACATATGGCTCCGAAACGTGGTCGCTCACAATGTGCCGCTCATCAGAAGACTTGTCACTCAAATGGCAATAGAAAGAGCTATGCTCGGAGTTTCTGTTCGTGATCACATCAGAAATGAAGATATGCACAAGAGAACCAAGGTTACCGACATAGCCCAAAGAGTCGCCAAACTAAAGTGGCAGTGGGCACAATTTTCGCAGAATACATGGAAGACGCAGCGCCTCCCATAAGGTGGAGCAACGACCTGGTGAGGGTCGTGGGAATCTGATGGATGCGAGACGCACAGGACCGGTCATTATGGCGACACTTGGAAGAGGCCTATGTCCAACAGTGGACGTCTTCCGGCTGAAATGATGATGATGAGATGTAAATTGTTTACCACCACTCTCCGTGCCTCGAAAAGCACGTGGCGTCGTTGGTGCCGCTCGTCACTCGTAGATCTTTGACATTTGTTACAAGTAGTCAGACGCCAGAAAGTCTGACCATCAGTTATCCCAGGAGTATCGTGTTGCCCAGTAACTGTGTTGTGGAGGTCTGATAGGCAGTCGCTGCATGTACTACACGGGTATTCAGCCGCGTCCGGTGGCACTGGAAGCCGACCCCGAGCTAGCTGGGGAAAGGCTAGGGACTTGATGTACACCACCAACTACCTGCGTATCTTTTCTCCTTCACTGTCAAATTCAAATAAAGGTTGTCTGTTTTAAATAGCTTCCGATCAGTCATATGCCTGCAACTGCATTCAGTTTACAATAGAATATAAGTACCTATTTATTTCTTTCTAGTGATGACAGAGGTTTATGGCTCGAAACGTGGTCCGACGGCTATTATCAAACACGGACTCTGACTGAGAATTCCACTCCTTAGCTGTAGGTACGCACCATGAAATACCAATGTCACTAAGGAGATGATAACTTCCCAGTTAGGTACTAGGTCAATAGGTCTGATAGGCAGTTATTTCATGTAAAATATTGGAACTCAACTGCATCCAGTTCGGCGAGCAAAGAGTAGCTCGTCGGCGGCGCGTTGTGTGCCACGCGCGCCTTAAGATGTCAGCAAAACCGTAAGGGCCCAGCAGAGGCGAAGCCTACTGGGGCCACGGGTGGAACGCAAGGCAAAAAAGGAACATTTACTGAATCAAACCCACACCGGGTTTAGTCAGTAAATGTTTGAGACGCCCTCACGATCCATCCTTAGGAACCATCTCCACGAGCGAGAGAATCGCGGCGATATTATCGTCGTGCCACGTATTTCTATACGCACTCTTAGAACGTGTCTCCACACAGCGATATTATCTGGCTGAGTGCGAATGAAACCTCGTCGTATTGCCGCCTGTTGCTACTAGCACAGGTAGTTTCTGCGTTGTCTGTTTGCCAAGTTGCACAACGCTTCGTCGCGGAAACGCGGCGATTCCACAACGAGTCGTCGCGGACACGCGGCGATTCCATAACGAGTCGTCGCGGACACGCGGCTATTCTGTTAAGAGTCGATACGCTGGCGGAATAATCGCTCATTCGTGGAGACTATCCGAATCGCTAAAAAAAAATATTTCGAAATAATGTAAATATTTTACGACCTTCATATAAAATAGCTGCTTTTATGGACAACAAAATATTTAACGGTACTTCATCTTTTAGAAAATTAAATTCACATGCTTTAGGGAATCCCTGGTCATAGAGCACCTAAACTGACATTGATTACGTTCCGTTCCAGTTGCAATATAGGACTCACACAACACAAAATAGAAATTCAAAAATTATTTAACTGCAAGGTAAAATCGAAAACAAAATAATTATTTTCCAGACAAATTCTATAAAAATGTCAGAAGTTGTTTGATCACTTATAACTGAAGATAAGCTGGGTCTAACAAAAAATAATCAAAACGGTGGCAGGTCATCGGAATCCAATTTTGTTATAAAAAAACTTCTATCCCGCAGACGTGCGGGATCCCGCATGAGTAATCCCGCATTTCCGATCCCGCAGAAAAGTGCGGGATCCCGCGCTTGCGGGATTGGATTCCCTACACGGAATCGTCAAGTGTCTCGCTCGTGAAGATGGTCCATAAAAGTTGCGTCCGGTAAGACTTCAAGCCGACGCCAACACACTTGGAGTAAACCTCGGCAGATACACTCACGTGAGCCAGGTGTGACCTTACGTTGTGACCACGTTTGTTATGTTAGTACGCACATGTTTACATGTTTTCCTCCTACATCTATTTATGTCTATCATCGTCAAAACTAACAAAGGTATCGTTTAATTTAGAGCTTAGTTTAAGGATAATTCTAATAATAACAACAATAAACAACTATAGTTGCAGACATTACAGGATATTGAAGATAGAACTACATTGGACCGACGCACACGTGGACCACGCCTGATTTGCACGCGTGGCGTGGATCTAATGTAGTTCTGCGCGACTAGTTGCGCCGCCATGGTGTCCCTGTGAATAGCTCTCTATAGAGCTGTATACATTTTGTTGGTAGCGGCGACTGATCGCGCCTGGTTTGTGTGAACGAGAGAAACTAATCTACCCACTGCAATGTATACCCAAGTTTAGCAATCCTTCGGGCTTCCTCGCGTGATCGCATCAGGAATGAAGATACATTCAGGAGAAAACCAAGGCCGCTGACATAGGCGGAAGAATTAAACAATGTTACCTTTTAGTTTGAAAGTACAATAACTGCTATTGGTGTGTGTAACTTGTCTATCTGTCAACCAGGCGATGCACCGCATTGTGCGTCCTGCTTCACCTCCTGTGCAGTTGACTGAGTTTCCACCGCAACGACCTGACCTATATCCTGGTTAGTGTTACCGTTCTTTCGCGCCGCCATGTGGTCTCGGTAAAATATAGCCTTTAAAGTCTAGTTGCCACATGTAATGTATGGAGCCCGACGCAGTATAGTTCTACCTTTAAGGCTCAGAGACGACAGGTGACAAGTGGAGATATAACCTCGGTTTAGGCCACGGTCCAGAGCAAGGGGGAACGGCAGGACATGACCTCCTTCTGCGAAGCAGTAATGCTAGCGGCTGCACGCGATAGGAGACGCCCCGGACATCAGTAGCCGCAGGATGATCCCCGGCTACCGTAGACGCGGGCTTACAGACTACGAGCAATGGTCAGCTCGCCGTCCAACCTTCCGGTAACTGTCCGGACCTAGTCCAAGTCGTCGACGGCGCGTAGTGTTCCACGCGCGCCTCAAGGAGATGTCGGAGACGCAAAAGCGTAGGGGCCTAACGAACCGATACGACGATACACTCTTGAGAGGGAGAAATTATCTAGATTTTTAGGCGTATTTTTGATTTCGCTTTATCGTAAGACTAATTTCTTAAAGGATCAAACTAACAAACACAGTGGTAAAATAACTACAAATAAAAAATGTCAAGTGTGAGTCGAACTGGCGCTGAAGGATTCTCCATGACATATTTAGCGACATTCGCAAAATGTTTAGGCGCTGCGCAAGACACAGTTTTCAATTACCGACAACGAACACTTTTTGATTGTCACGAGTATGTGTTAAGTGGAAGCAACTGGACACAAAAAATGTTTAAACGGTAGTTTATATTTGACACAAGACTCACGTTGGCGCCTTGCCTCACATAGCATAGTCGACCTTATAATGTTCCCTCTGCTGCACTGCTGGGACTCAGGCCTCCTCTCTAGGAGAGGGAATGCGCCATAATCCACCACGCGGGCCCAGTGCAGGTTGGTGGATGTCAAGTTTTTGAATTTTTGGTTCTAGGACATGCCGGTTTCCTCACGATGTTTTCCTTCACCGTTTTGAGAGCAGTGGTGATGAAATAAATTACACAAAGTAATGCGCCTGGCTGGGTTTGAACCCGCGACCTACAACTCGTAAGTCGAGGCCATTACCACTCGGCTACCACTGCTCTGCCTTACATACTACCACCACTAACTAAAAGATAGTATCTTGAAATTTCGAACCAAAGACATTAAACATATACTACCAATAGACAGGACATAGCGAACAAAAGTCCAAACCGATACTTGTTACTTGGTAGTAACAAGTCGCTCAGTCTAGTATGACACCCCTAAACGTCAAGTCGTGTTTGTATCCGCTTTACGCACTAAAAGAAAATCATTTTCTGAGAAAATGTGCTGAGTTGCGCATTACGCTATTGCAAATTTTGTTATGGTAAAATTATTGGACCTAACTTCGGTTTATTATCGTAAATATTCTTGGTATTTACGCAGTAATTAATTAAAATTCAACAATTTCCATGAATAGTTCTAGAACATTTGCTGAATTTATGATAGCGCCATCTATTGCTGAAAAGTTTAACCTTACCTAGCATACTCCAGGTGAGGGACGGCAGAAGTTCGATTCACTCGAGTTTGTCAGGGACCAAAACGCTTTACTACCAACGGGGTTTGTTCCCTATTCGGCCAATGTGGTCAAACTGAGACCTCCACAACACCTTAAGATTCACGTCACTTGCCTTGCGCATAGTGTTGGCCCAAGGTCAGTATGCGCGTGTTTAATCGCGTCAGCGTGAACACACTCAGTGCCAAGTCATGGTTGAGCTTGGTCCGACATTGTTACGTCAGAGAATGAACTTGGATTAATAAAAAGCAATATACCTGCTGCAGCACGCAGGGTAGACTTAACATCGACATCAAAATTTGCAATTTCGAATATCTAAGTTTTTTTTTCCAAATAAATAAATTGGCGCTTTCTGCCGTCTCCTTTCGTATGCCGCCTAGGGCCATGGCCCCCACCGCCCTTCCCTCCCCAAGCTACGCCACTGGCACACACTGAAACTTCTACCACGAGCTCATAACGTGATCTATTTTACGACCTAAACCGAACAGTTAGATCCTTTTTCGTTCGTACTACTGACATTTTAACATATCGTGGTAAGCTCCTGGCCACCTACCGAGCAATAGTTAAATTTATACAAACTGACAAATTTAATTCGCGTGATTGCTATTCAAAGCTAGATGGCGTCACTGAGAGATAGGATGACAGTTTTTCTAAGACATTTCTCCTGATAGCCGCTCTATTGTATCTCTTTAAATCTCTTTGTTTCGAACATAAGAATCAAGGTCCTCAAATAGTACAGAAGACAACGTTCTTCATATAGAGAGAATGTCTCGGGACTTTACAGGTACCACACCTGTTTGCAGACAGAAAACGTGTGGAAAACACCGGCCAAGCGCGAGTCGGACTCACGCACGAAAGATTCCGTACCGTCCGTAGCAAAAAACGAGAAAAAAATCACTTTTGTTGTATGGTAGGTAGCCAAATTTAAAAAAAATATATATATATTTTGTTTTAAGTAGTATTTGTTGTTACAGCGGCAACAGAAATACATCATCTGTGAAAATGTCAACTGTCTAACTGTCAAGATTCATGAGATACAGCCTGGTGACAGACGGACAGAGCAGTCTCCCGTGAAGCGTAGTGTAGTGTAGCTATTGGGTCCCGTTTTATACCCTACGGAACCCTAAAAATGGTGACAAAGAAGTGATAAATTGTCTTGACAACATTTACCTACTTTTCTTTTTATTGTTTATCTCTCAGTTTGGTGATAGTGTGCATAGCCTTGAGGATGTAGGTCAAATGGCTGCTATGAACGAATACTATAACAAAAGAAACCAAATATTTGTCAAAATAAATTATATTAAAAGTGTGATAGCCTGACACAAAGCGTTTTGGGAACACAGGTGCGGGCTTGCGGACGGCGAGCAATGGGTAGCTCGCCGTCCGACCATCCGGTAACCGTCCGGACCGAGCTCAGTAGCCTGATTCACGTAAAATCAAACAAGCCAAATATCGTTGAAGTTTTATAGTCGTTCGATCGAAGTCCTATCCAAAAGCGGTATTCACGATCTATTGACTTATTTCCAGTTACATTAATAAGTATAATAATGTAATACAGATTTTTTTATAAATCGACGAGTTTCAAACGACTTTAAAATCGGTGTCGTTCAAACTCGATTGATGGATGTGATACGGAAATGGTCTAAACGACTAAATCGCTACGATATCGTTACGGTTTTCATTACGTGAATTAGGCTACTGGTCGTCGACGGCGAGTAGTGTTCTACGCGCGCTTCAAGGAGTTGTCAGCAACTGTAGGGGCCCAGCAGGGTCGAAGCCTACTGGGGCCATGGGTGATGCGAAGGGATCTCTAGGGCGCTGGAACAATGGCAAAGCAGAAACAGGACTGTGTGGTGGGTGGTGGGTGGGACTACCTCATCTCCCGCTCCGCCCAAGAGCGGGTGACGTCATTAGATGATTTTCCCACTTAAAAAAAAAAGCCTGACTCCCACAAGGCATTTTGAGAACACATTCATTATACGTACAGCTAAGGAGTGGAATTCCCTGCCGGAGTCCTTATTTCCTGATAGCCTACGGGTCTTTAAGTCAAGAGTAAATATGTTAATCTTAGGCAAGCGTGCTCTATCTTCGGCCACATCATTGCTTACCATAAGATGAGATAGTGGTCAAACGCGAGCCTATCGATCAATAATAAAAAAAAAAAACGAAGTAGGAATGATGATATCTGCAGCAGAACAAAGGTTACCGACGTAGCCCAAAGAATCGCCAAGCAGGGCCCATTGCTCGCAGAACAGGTGGTCGATGTTGTCGAAAGGTTCTGGAGTGGCAACCACGTAACGGAAGACGTAGCATTGGAAGGCCTCCTGCAAGATCAACCGATGATCAGGTCTTTTTTAGGTGGGATAAATCATCCAATGTATTCTCTCGCTCTAGGGCGGAGCAGGAGGGTGTGTCACATTTTTACTGACTAATACCACACCCATGTTCCTTCTTTACCTTGCGTTCCAGAACCACGGGTTTTCCCATCAAAAGCGAACTTATGAGCACAGAAGTCTTCGACCCAGCTGGGCCCTCCTTACGGTTTTGCTGACATCTGACATCGGACAGAATGGAAGAAAAAAACGTGTTGTGCCGACCCCAAATAATATGGGATAAGGGCAGGAAGAAGAAGAAGACTACGAGTGTCGCCGCTTGTCTCACACCCATTAACTCCACTACAGATAATAAACCAATACAAACGCGCATTACGCAACTAACAGTCCACGCACACTTAGAGCGCAAATTTGCTATTGGTAGTTGAACTATGAGCATTGCCCTACTTTGTGTCACGCCTGCCCCGCCCTCAAGGCCATTCTACCCTCTCTCATCTGTTCTGTGCGCGCTGCGACACAATGCACACGTTCTTGCGATGCGTCACGCGAGCTCGTACATTTGTTACGATTCGACGTCGCATTGCAGTTTTGTGTTCGAGCTTTTAGTCAATACCAGCTTAACACAACTGGCCTGCCACTTTGTTTTGGCAATAAATTCACAATTTGATTTAAATCTCTAAAGCTAAGGAGTGGAATTCCCTGTCGGAGTCTGTGTTTCCTGATATAAATCAAAACTCCAAAGTCTTGAGCATCGACGCCGAGTTGCTAGCCTGTCGGTGTTCTATCGTTTACATTTCGGGGAGTGTGCACTGGAATTACACATTTTAATTCCGCCAAGTCCGTTCCATCATCGGACCACAAGACGTACGGCACGTAGACATCCCACCCATACGGACAAAGCGTTTTGGGAACACATTCATTATGCGTACCTCTAAGGAGTGGAATTCCCTGCCGGAGTCTGTGTTTCCTGAATAACCTAGGGGTCTTAAAGTCAGGAGTGAATAGGTTACTTCCAGGCAAGCCTGTTGCGTCGTCGGCCACATCATCGCTTACCATCAGGTGGGATAGTGGTCAAACGCCAAAAACTAAAAAAGTTAAATTTCTCTATGAAAAAAAAAACACACTAGGAATTAAGGTAAGCTACACGTGTGCCACACACGCCGATCTGGTCGCGACGGTCTCCATACATTTTATATGGCAACTAGACTTGTAGCGCTGCAGTAGATTCACGCCACGCGACGTCGTTCTACGTACAAATCAGGCGAGGTCCACGCGTGCGTCGGTCTAATGTAGTACTAGCTTTGCTCCTGCATCGTGGGTGCTTTCGCAAACATTTCAACTCACATACACACGACACAAAATATTACAAATGCGTACAATTGCCGAAACGGATCTTGAGCGCTGGCTTCAAGTTGCGCAGAAGTCAAATATTCGGTCTCTTTATTGGTGCGAAGTGAGACGCGGGGGCGGGGAGTGTCTCTGATTGGCTCGCCGCGCCATCGTGTCATAGACGTCACTCGTGATTCGTTTCCTGCGTTGCTGCATGTATCTAACAACGAAGACGATTGGCTCGCCAATGCATGGAATGCGCAAAGCGATCCCCACTCTGACGCCGAGCGCTCAAGATCCGTTTTGGCAATTATACAGCTAGGGAGTGGAATTCCCTGCCGGAGTCTGTGTTTCCTGATAGCTACATCCTAGGGGTCTTTAAGCTGTTCCGGATTTGAGCGGAAGAGACGTACGGGTGTCGCCACTGTGCGGAACGCCCGGAGAACACGGTGGAGCACACAGTCGAGGTGTGCCCTGCTTGGGCGGAGCATCACCGTGCCCTCGTGGGGGCGATCGGCGGCGAAGACCTCTCGCGCCGGACCTTGGTTGGCCATGGTCCGAGGCGAGGAGGAGTAGCAGGCGCGAGCCGACTTCTGTGAAGCAGTAATGCTCGCAAAGGAGGAGGCCGACCGCATCAGGCAACGGCACTCTCGCCGCCGCCGCCGGGATTCCGATCCCGATTTCCGGCCACCGTAGGCGCGAGCTTGCGGACAGTGAGCAATGGATAGCTCGCTGTCCGGCCGTCCGGTAACTGTCCAGACCAAGCCCAAGTCGTCGACGGCTAGAAGGAACAGGGTGGGTCTTTTAGTCAGTAAGAGTCTGACACTATCTCCCGCTCCGCCCAAGAGCAGGGGTTGTCATTGGATGATTTTTTCCCACCATAAAAAAGGGGGTCTTTAAATCAAGAGTGAATAGGTTACTTCTAGGCAAGCGTGCTCCATCGTCGGCCACATCATCACTTACCATCAGGTGAGATAGTGGTCAAACGCGAGCCTGTCAAAAAATAAAAAAAAATAAAAAGAAAATTTGTTCCATGCTGGATTTCAACCTGTGATGCGTAGCAAAGCTGCCAATCGCTCAACCACTTGACTGCGCCATCCGTATCGTTAAATTCATCCTAACTTTTTTTTTATTTTTGTTATTGATAGGCTTGCGTTTGACCACCATCTCAGTAAGCGATGATGTGGTCGACGATATAAACTATAAAAATATAAACGTGAATGTGAGTTTTTCTATCTGTTATAATGTTTCCACACCCTAATATGTCATGACATGCCAGATTTATAAAAAATCATAGAATTAATTACAGCTGATCATCGGGTCAACGGCCGCCGGTCGCGCAAACTGAAATTTCCCTTGAAAATTAGAGAAATTATTATCTTATTTTGTCATCTATTTCGAAAAATTACTATTAACATCAATATCACTCAAAAAACAAAAAGAAAAACTCAAAATCTCGTTTTAGTCAGCTGATCACGCGGTCAATGACCTGGCGTCGCGCGAAATACAAAACATGCCTGATATAATACTGTAGCTCGAAAAATTTTACACTAATATTATAAAGGGGAAAGTTTATGAGTGAGTGAGTGAATAATGAGTGAGCAAGCGTGTGTAAGTGAGTATGATTATTAATTCTTCTTCACAACTCAAACTGCTGAAAGTAATTTTATGAAACTTGGTACATGGGACGCACAGGGTCGGTCGTTGTGGCGGCGCTGGACGTCTTGCGGCTGAAATGACGATAATGATGGTACATGGGTAGACCAATTCCTGGAATATCACATAGGATACTTTTTACCATTTTTAAAAACAAATCTAAGAAGCGGGAGAAGCCAAAGAAAGAAGAGAGCAATGTATTAATTTTTTTTTTTATTAATGATAGGCTTGCGTTTGCACGTCTTTAGTTGAAAAATCTGTTTTTTTACACTATGACTAGCGGCGCGTCCTGGCTTCGAACAGGCAATAAATATAGCCTTTGTTACTCAGGGTGAATGTAGCTTTCCAATGGCGAAAGAATTTTTGAAATCGGCACAGTAGTTTTTGAGTTTATTCATTACAAACATACACACAAAAATACAAATTTTCCCTCTTTATAATATTAGTGTAGCCCCGCGTTTCGAATTGCGTCAAAAGCGATTATATCGCGAATCCGACTAATGCGCAACGTCACAAACAGTACTCAATAGTCCTTATATTTTGTGACTATTAAATTCGGTCGGATATGCGATATAATCGCTTTTGACGTAATTCGGAACTAAGGGTAGGTCAATATCAGAAATAGACAAAACTTCCATAAGCACTTTAACACAAATAGTATGTATAAAAAAAAATACAGGTAAATTATATTATTTAAACATCAGCTAAACCTACAGGAAGTCCAATTTTTCAGTTAAAATGTTCACTTGCTCCACTTTTAATGCAATCACTAGTAACACAGATTTTTATATACTTGGTGATATATCTTATCATTCATTTAAAACATACTCTTATGTACCTATTATGTTGGTTTTTCACAGAAGTGGAGCTGTAAACAGTGTTTCAAGAATACACTCTTTTAAAACTCCATACTCAACTCGGATCCTACTGATACCATGGGTTGTGCGAAACATAACACCGAAAATGCAAGGCAAAGAAGAAGTATAGGAGTGGGTTTTAGTCAGTAAAAGTCACATGGAGAAGTCATTGGTAGACTAACCTGACCTAAAAGAACAAAAATATCAAAAGGGTAAAAACGGGACCCCTATTGCTAAGACCTCGCAGTCCGTCTGTCTGTCACCAGGCTGTATCCTATGAAGCATGACAGTTGAAATTATCACAGATGATGTATTTCTTTGCTGCAACAACAAATCGTACCCTTATTCCAAAAACCAACTATCTGCATTTTTGTATTATTATGTTATATTATTATATCCAATCAAATCTTTAGATTATTTACCTTTTGCCAAAACCATCTCGGTTAATAAGTGTCATAGCTAATAACCAGTTTTACTCGCAGATAATCAACTTAATTTGAGCGAACATACAGATAGTTGTGTTTGCAATAAGGGTATGAAATAGCCTAACTCACCCTTGGACAGTTTTGTTATTAGCTTGACCATTTTGTGTTATGGTAAGCAATGATCTAGTCATTGATGGGACACACTTGCCTAGAAGTAACCTATTCACTCTTGACTTATAGCTATCAGGAAACGCAGACTCCAGCAGGGAATATGTAATGAAATGACTTGTTGAACTTGACTTGTGTTATTTAACCTTTTCTTGGTGCTTCAATTCTGCCAGTACAGAAAGAATAATAATATTCCACAACTGTCACACAATGGCATCAAGTCCCAAGATAAGCAGAGCTTGTGCTATGAGTACTAGACAACTGATAAACATACATAAAAAATTCTAAATACAATACAAACATATTATAGATAAATTAGATCCAGACACAGAACAAATGATCATGCTCATCACACAAACATTTGTCCATTTGTGGTGGGAAACAAACCCACAACCTCTAGCATAGCAGTCAGGGCCACTACCCACTAGAACAACAGACCAGTCAAAAATAGGTGGATAATACAGGAGGGTTTCAGTTCAATTAACTTTGGTAACCAATGGTTTAGATAGTTTAAATATTATGTTCATTTGTTTGTCAGTCAAAACTACTTATATTGTCTGTTCCTTCGTAAAACATTCTAAATACTTTTTATTAGCTTAATCCATGTTTGTTTTTTCTTATCAATTTCTTTTTTTTTTACTCTATGAGATGTCAGTGCATGCTCATAATAGAAAGTACTGGCTGGTTGATGCATCCAATTGGAACTGCTCATAAATTCATAGGTAAAGTCTGTCTAAAAAGTCAAACGACTTGGGTTATTAGGGTAAAATGAAATCTGATGTAGTCAACACTGGTTCAATAATCAAGGTTGATTAAGAGATCTTGATCATTGTTTACTAATAGAACCTTATAAAAAGTAACAAGTATAAGTACTTTTTAAAATTTTTAATATTATACAAAGTTCCCAAGTCGTTTGGCTTTTTAGATAGACTATATCTTACAGCTTTTTTTTTTAAATTATTTGATTCCATATTAACTCTCTGTCAAGTGTACCCTAATGCTGTTTTTGGCAGACATACTTATGAGATATTTTAGAGAATTTTAGTAGGTAGCTTGTAAATATTGTATGCACCATAAACTCAGGGGTGGCCATTAGTTTTTTTTTTTAATTTTTGCCAATAAGAATCTCAGTAAGATAAATAAAATATGCACATACCCAGATGATCCAGAAAACAGTTCCAATGGCCCATTGCACACACAATATGGACCATAAACAAACACGTTCTAAAAATACCTGACACAGGGTCCCTATTCAGCCTCTCTGGCATGACCTAGCTTCCACATATTTTATATTTTCGTGTACACAGAAAGTGAAATGTGCTGGGGGTGGCACGGGGAGGCCTGACGTCAGTGCGCGCGCACCTGACCCCAACTGCCTGACCCAGATTCTGACTTGCGACATGAATCTGTAAAATGTCAACATAGCTCGCCCAGAGCGAAATACCACAGATATTGACTAACACGCGCGCTCTACGACCTACATACTACCTTCACTACTCCGCAATCAAATTCAAAAACATATTCATGACCTATTTTTTTTCCACTTTCAGGACCTAACTTTGTCTTCGTCAAAATACACAGTAATCGATAGATTTCCGCATGAAATAAGGAAGTTAAAATGTATGCACAAGGTACTGACCAACAACTAAACACATCACAGCAGCTTCCTCCGATTATTTCACGTTTTCACACAAACATTTTGATTTTATTCGGTTCTGGACGCCATTATCAACATCGACGACTAACTTGTTAGGCACTATTTCACAGCTCATGCGGCGTCCATCGTGTTGTATCACGCACTCGAAACACTTATCACTATCGACCTATAATTATTTTACACAAATAAGTCACGGATCAAGCTCGTCGTATGTGAAAAATGTTAAAAACGGGCTCGGGCGCAATCCGCTACGCCACCCCGTTCCACTGCAATTTTGTCACTGCTGCCAACTGACAGGAACATAAATAAATACATCTCATTACCAACTGCAATTTACGCAATCCTATTGGCTAATAAAATTTACATTATTACGATTGGTCTAAACTTTGACACATTTTACTTTTAAACCAATCAGAGTTGAGTGCGTGAGCAATCTCACTTATTTTTAGGTGATAATAAAATGAGTTTGATCCAGTTCCTCTTTTGCGTTCGGATATGTCAAAAAAGGATCCTTGAAAGAGTTTATTGACCTATCAGAATTGAACAGAACAATATTGTAATAAATGTTAATTGTAATAAGTTTTAATAGGTATTCGTATTCAAATTCTGTGCAGCACGTTTATTTTAGTTAACTAATTTCTAATTTTAAATTTCTATAACTGTAATTCTATCAACCGCTTTTAGATACAATTTTCTACAGTTTATAATAGACATGTATCCGATTAATTTCAAACGAAAATTGACAGAACTTGATTTGACTTGACAGAAAATGGCTTGTTTTGTTCTTGAATTATACCGATCGATGTTTTCAGTACTTTTCATGTGCAAATAGTTATTTGAATTGGTGTTACAAATCACAGCCAGGTTTATTTTTAACTAAGATTGAGGAGAAATTAACTATTTGTATTGACCAGTTTTGACAAAACTTTGATCGGAACCACAGCACAATCGGTGTAGTCCACTTTGGAAGCCTTTTTAACTCGTTTAAGTAAGTAATAATATGTTTGTAATGTCTTAATTAGTTAAATAATCTATTATAAGGTTATTAGATAGGTTAAAGAATTTTGCACGTGATAAGACTGCGCTTCGACGACATATTTACAAAAACAGCGCTCGGTCTTACCCTCTGTATCAGCTGATTATTATATTGACTAAAAACGAGCTTATTTCTTTTAATCCTTAACTAAAAATATCAGAAATTTTAACAAGAAATGTGTTTTGATAAAAAAATTTACTATGTTGTGTTATCATTATTATTATTATTTGGTAAGACACACTAGCAACTATTGGCTAATGGAGGCGTGTGTTAGTGTAGTCACTATATTAAAATAGGGAATACTTTATGAATATTGAGAGTTTACTATGATGTTATACTAATATTATACAATACAAAAATACCTAGAAAAGGTTAGAAGTATGTAAAGGATAAATCACAGATGAACCGCTTTATGTGTGGAATTGCCTCTCAAAGGCCTAGTAGGCAGTAAAATAACTTTTTACTAAAACAAGTCCTGATAGTTTCTACAATACTTGACACTATCAGCTTTTCCCTGCAGTTTAGCCATAGAGCACAGGATACAACATAACTGAGTGTGACTTTGCTGGGAGATGAATAGATGTGTGTCGTGAATGTCTAAGGTTTTGTGAGAAGATGGATGAAGAATAAGTAAGCATTATTTTAATTTTTTTGTGGGTTATTTTATTTTAGTGCTAATGTATATGTATTTTCATTTAGTTATATACAACATAGATTTCTATCATTGAGTGGTAAATGGATCAGAACCTCCAAAGATGATTTGCAAACAGTATTGTATTGCTTCCTTATGATCCAGTATGGATACTTTATTTTCCATTTAGGCCCATAGCGGTGAAGCCTCCTCCATCCTTTTCTATTTCGCTCTGTTTTTGGCAGCATTAATCCAGTCCTTGCCTGTAACAGAAATACTTTTATTCGAGACAGACACAGCACAGTGTTCACAAATACAAACTAGAGAACAAACACAGAATGTGCTGAGCATGCTTGAGTCGAAAGGGTCCTTGTCTAGTGTCTAGTTCTTGGGCCAATGTTGTTTAAATAACCAGAATATATTACTATACTACTACTTACTTCTTTTTTGAATAAAGAGAGTTTTTTAATACACATGTGTTCTACAATATACATTTACAATATAATTTAGACATTGTCATGTTTATTTTAGTCTGTTACTCCCACTGCAGCAAAAGGGCTTTCTTTCTTTCTACTACAAACATCTTGATTTTACATAATATGTGTTGAACAGTCCTGTTTGTAGCGTTTTAGCTTATCTTGTCATTTTAAAACATCAAATTTTAAGTCAAGCCAAACATTTCTCCCCTCCCCCCCCCCCCATAAATCCAGCTACTATTCCTACTCTTTCTCTGTCCACGCAGTAAGGTTGTGGAACTCACTTCCGCCTAGCATTCGTGATTTGAAAACGATCTCACTCTAAGACTAAAGTAAAAGAGCACTATCTTTCCTCTCTTGCTTGATAATCGTATATATATATATATATATAAATATATACATATATATAAATATTATGTATTTATTTTTAGTATAAGGTATATATAGTTATATAAGTATTTATTGGTTTAATTTAAGATTTCACTAACTCTTCTTTACTCATTTCTGCACACTACTGTCTACATCTCTTATAATTTCTCCTTTCGCAGGTCTGCTGGAAGAAATTTCTATTTGAAATAAGCAGTACCTTTGTACAAAGTTTTCTAATAATGTTATCCTCCTCAGTATATTTGTGTGTACATAAATTGTAAAATAAATAAATAAATAAATTTCTTTATTGATTATGTGATCAAACTTCTCATTTCAAAATTATCTAATGGGAAAATAAGATTGCCTGTATTAAACTAAGTTGTTTTTTAACAGCACCAACTCAATATTCTTTGTCCATTAGCGAGCGAAGAGAGCTCGGAATTGTAGGGCACTCTGACACTGACACGTTAAGTTAGGAGGCTAAGGCAGGAGCTCCGTTCTGCTCCGCTCTCGCCTTCGTAGTTATTTTTTTTTTATAACCAACCAGAAAGTGCCTTAATTCTTTAAACCTCAAGCGAACGCCGTCGTTCGCTCTCTCATTATCTTTCTATAGTGTCTCTAATTACGGTATACGAAAGGTTAATAGAAGATAACTAGTGGCAGATAGTATGATTCTGACATTCGTTAACATTTAGATTTAGCAATCGTGACCAGTACTTTCAGAGATTACTTCATACAAATAAAAAAAGACGTGTGACACTCGGGGACTGCCGCGGTAAAGCTATTGCATAGCATTTTTTATCAACTTATGCAATAGACCTCGCCAACAGCTGCTTCACCCCACCCATCCAAAACTAGACCTCGCCAACAGCTGCTTAACCCCACCCACCCAAAACCAGACCTCGCTAACAGCTGCTTAACCCCACCCATCCAAAATGAGACCTTGCCAACGGCTGCTTATCCCCACCCATCCAATACCAGAACTCGCCGACAGCTGCTTAACCTCTTCCATCCAAATCAGAAGGGCGCTCGAGCCCCGGTATGAAGGCTTGAAGGAACGGGATGGGTTTTTTAGTCAGTAAGAGTCTGACACTATCTCCCGCTCCGCCCAAGAGCGGGGGTTGTCATAAGATGATTTTTCCCATCGAAAAAAAAAAAAAAAAAAAAAAAAAAACAGCTGCTTAACCTCTTCCATCAAAAACCAGACCTCGCTAACAGCTGCTTTCACTCATTTGTTTTCTTATTGGTCACCATGCTCAAAAAACAAAAGAGTCCCCCACTCTTTTGTTTTTTGAGTGTTAGGTTATTTTCGTTACGGAATTTCTGGATACGGTCTCCACGCTCAAGGCCCGCGATAGAAGCTATGCAATAGCTTAAAATTAGCATCTTTTAAAATCAAACCTTGCAATTCCTTTTATTCATTAATAAGTTGTAATTGATTGTGAATTTTTGTGCTACGCGCTTATCCCGCTAGAAATAGGCCAGTCACAAGGGTCGCCAGATCGTAGCTTCGGCTGGTTATCTCTGTGTTTTGCCCATTTTGTAACAATATGGCCTTCTGTCCACGGCTGCGTAGCTTCATAGACGCGTATTCGTCATTATACGCTTGGTGTACGCCTGCGTGAAGCTCACATACAAAATTATGAAACTCTGTCGACGAAGCGGCAACGTCATGCTCGCGTCGCTGCAGGCGTCATGACGCCTGACGTACCGCATATCGTATTATATTTGTGCCAATGGCATTAGGCAACGAAGACATTATCTTCGTCGCCTAACAGCATTGCCACAAATGATAGAAAACGTACGCGTGTGGCCAGGCATCAGTACGCTGTGTTGCTGAAGCTGTATGTTGAAGCGTCTATGAAGCTACGCGTCCGTTAAATTACACGATTGTATCGATGTAGTCGCGCGCTGAACGTATCAGATCTGCGACATCATCGAGACTGCGTCGCTACTGCATCGCTACAGAGTCACAAGGGTCAGCCTCAGCGTCCCTTTAATTGTCCGAAGTATTCAGTTGGTTTTCATTTCGTTACAGATCCCACATGAATCAAGATGTTCAGTAGCTTTGAAGAGGAGTCATCTTCTGATCCGGAGTTGGCTTCAGACATCGACCGGGGTGGCCGTACAGATGTTAGGGATGGTCGTATGGGGATCACATCTACTGACCAGGTCAGGGCTGGTCCCACCACTCGTTCTAGCTCCAGCATCCGAGCTGGCCCCACCACTCGCAATGGCGCCACTACCCGTGCTGGCGCCACCACCCGGGCTGACCAGCCCAGCCACAGCGACCAGCCTGACCACACCAACCGAACTGATTCCACCGAGCGAGCTAGCTCTACCAATCAGGCTGATCTCACCGATGGTGTCGTCCCCACCCGCACTGATCCCACCGACCGGCTTGGCCACACCGCCCATCCCGGCCCCACTCACCGGCCCTACCCCACCAACCGACCCAGTCCAACTGACCGGCCCGAACCCACTGAACAAGCCAGTCCAACTGACAGGGCCGGCAGTCCTAGCATCTTAGGTCAACTACCTGCTGTTAACAGCAGTCACAACCCTGATCCCCCGTATCAGGCTAACGAACCCAGCTCTACTCGACCCCCGAGAAATTTCTTGGACATACCGCCTATTACTCGCCATGTTAGACGCCTCAGGAGGTACCAGGCCGAGCTGAACATGGTCACAGAGATTGATAACATATTAGGAGTTGCTGAAGATTCTATTCTTAATCAGTTAAGAGAACAAAGAGAGCTCAGACGTTTACAGCAAATGGCACAGATTCAACCGGACCCTGTCGTGATTAGTGAGGACAGTAGCAATGTAGGATCTAGCGAGGACTCCAACCAATCTTTACCTGAGGCCCGTGTGCAAAGTAACACTGAATCGGTGGAAGAACCGCCTACCAAAGTCAGAAAAATCAGCTCTCCTGACAAAAAAGAACCAACAAAAAATGACGAACTAAACAAAAGCGATGACCTAGATGGTGAAACCTGCCCCATATGTCTAGACACCTGGGGCAACTCTGGCAAGCACAGACTCGTAGCTCTCAAATGTGGCCATTTATTCGGCGCTGAATGCGTTGAAAGATGGCTGAAGGCACAACCTAGCAATAACAGAAACTGCCCCACATGCAAATCTAAAGCATCCCTAAGAGACTTGCGATGCATCTACGCCAGGAGACTAGTAGCAGCGGACAACTCCGAAATAACACGATTACAGAAACAAGTGGATACACTGCTAGCACAGAAGAGCCGAACAGAACTACAACTACAGACGGCGAAAATGACACAACGCACCTTATCGGAACAGCTAGAAAACCTAAAGAAGACGATCGCACTAACGCAAGCGACCAAGCAACAGGCTGAGAGGAAGGCCTGGCGATTCGCTCTCGAAAAGAACTTGGAAATATGTAAAGATGGCGGCTGCAGAGTCCTTACTTACAACTGTAGGACTTACGAGTTATATGTGTCGCAGAAAAGCTCCAACTACTTGTTCCCCGGCTACGGTATAAGAAAAGTCAGCTGCGTAGACTACACTCTAGGAGCGTTTGTCCCTCTACATCCCAAGCCCATCAGGGATATTACTTACTCTCAACCCAGTGATCTATTACTAAGTGTAGCTTTGGACAGCACGGCAAGAATCGTGCAGAGGGGCATGATCAATGTGACGGTGAACGCAGGAATCCCTCTGTGGTCGTGTGCCTGGGATCTATACAAACCTAATCAATTTTACGTCGGTGGAGTCGGGGGCGTGATAAATCAATATGACTTTAGGAACCCCTCCACCTGTCTTCGGTCCCTAGCTGGATCAAGCGGTGACATGTCTCCTGTAGTCTCCATGTGCTCAACTGAATACGGCCTCCTGACTTGCCAGCTAAACTCCTGCTGGCTTTGGGAGTCTAATGCTGGTCACTGGGAGTCGAAATCATTTCCAGTTACCGGCGCGTTCATGTCGATGTGTTACGATAGCGAATCTCAGAAAGCTTTGGTTTCAATGAGACCGAAAGGCTCAGAGCGTTCGAAATTGACTGTGTGTTCATTACTGCCGAGGATCAGCGGAGGGGCTGACATAGAAGTAGACCAGGTGATCAACGGCTCGGCTCGTACGTCCGTCATGTCTAGAGCGACGTTCTGTAAGACCCAGGGCGCGTCGTGGGTGGCTGCGCACTCGGAAAGCGATGCGACCCTATATCTCCATGGCTTGGATGGTTCCAGGACCATGTCGTTGCCGGCTGCCGAGCCTGCGTTAGACGTGTGTTCGGTACAAATCAATGGGAACTGTGTTCTAGCAGCTCTGTCTGAGTCTAGGTTAAGAATTTACAAGGCACACAGCCTTGGAAACTAGTGGTTCAATAATGCTGTAGTGGGACGGACTTAATTTTTATAAAAGACTGTTAACTACGGTGAG
Organism: Mythimna ferrago; assembly: GCA_910589285.2. Taxonomy (NCBI): domain Eukaryota; kingdom Metazoa; phylum Arthropoda; class Insecta; order Lepidoptera; family Noctuidae; genus Mythimna; species Mythimna ferrago. Next base: position 14,166,167 of record OU342700.1, read on the forward strand.
ACCAACGGGGATGTGAGACGTGCATAAAGATTCCTTGAAAAACGAGCTCTTGACTGCGATCTCGCTTCTGGAAGGCGATAGAATACTTAGACCGAGCTTAGAATACACTTGTTTCTTAATTAAAAAGAGAGTCATGACTTCTCACGACTCTCTTCTTTTTTACGAAAGTTACGACTATTTGCGCCAGCTTTTTTAAATCATAGAGCTTGTGCCAACTTATTTCGTCCCGCATCCCGCTGTCGCTTCACCTCAAATTGACTACAGATATTTGAAAAAGATTGCAAGAAAAAAGAACAAATGAATATGTCGGCGTACTACGTGAGTGTGGGTGATTGGACGCCTTTGCGAAGCGATCCGATGCGGCGGCTTTATCCTACGTGTGCGCGGAATCGCCGCTTCAGCCGCCAAAAATACAGTACGTCACAAGAGTTCGTGTGAAAATATCAAACAACTGATCACATCCACTTCGCTCGTCACTGCACCGCCCCACGTGCAAGAGGTTGACACGTTAGCCATGTTTGTCCTTTTCACGCCGCATCGCTTCGCGTTCGCCATCGCGTTGGATCACTGTGTCTGCTTGACCCGATGGGATGATGTTGTGTATATGTATGTAAGAAACTGTATGATATTTCGTACTTTTTGACATGTTTAGATCTTTGATCGATTTACGGGTTTTCATCAGACATTCAGCCAATCTAGTTGTAACATAATGTAATGTAAAATATTGTATGTATGTGTACTTTAATTGTAATTCAAGATAACTTCATTCTACTGCCACCGATTCAACTATGGACTTTAGTGTTGTGTATTTTAGGTTGATATTTAAGTGAGCATTTGTATTAAAAGGCCATAAGAAGTATGGATTGCATTGGAATTAGAACTTTATTTTGTTCGGGGTAGAGTTTATTATTCCAAAATGTGATAATCTCATATTCAGACTATTCAAATGTCGACGTAACGGGTATTTCCTGTAATAGTTATAATACTCCATTCCTAATAACATTAGACATATAAACAAACCTTTTTTGCTTTTGTTCAACCGATTTTGACTTTTATTACGTTGGTGGCATGACAAAAAGTGCCTGCAGTAAATTTTTTTTTTATTCCACAACTATCACAACGCCGTCTAGTCCCAAGCTAAGCCGAGCTTGTGTTATGGGTACTAGACAACTGATAAACATACTTATATATTTCTTAATACATACATATTATAGATAAATTACACCCAGACACAGAACAAATGATCATGCTCATCACACATTTGTCCTGGGTGGGAATCGAACCCACGACCTCCGGCATAGCAGTCAGGGCCACTTACCACTAGACCAACAGGCCAGTTGGTATCGTAACCACTTCTTTGCTTTTAATTCCATCCTTAGGCCGAAATCTGAGCTACGTGGGCCCATGCAAAAGTGCTCCGTCCGGAGGCCTTCGCGGGCAGCCGCATCCCGCGCCCGTTTTGCTACGTTAAAGTTCTCCATTGGCACGACTACATGCACACCGTTCAAGTTGAACTAGTGACACTGCTCAGGGTAATAATCCGGTTACCGCAACGGGAACCACCACACACGATACACGCGCGTGCGCCCGCGCTCTCTCCCCCTTAACCCAGCGTGGGCTCTTACGTCAACGGAATAGAAGAAATCTCTGTCAATCAAAATCCCTTGAACGGACAGTAAAAAAGGTGTGTTTAAATCATTAATCATGATGTGAATGGAGTATAGTTTTTAAAATCGATCTGTCAAACTATAATTATTAGATTTTAATATCTAATTATGTGGCTTTATTATTTAACGAGTATGCTTTTGGTGCCAATTTTCTGAAGAAGAAATTTAGATCATAGTTTGCAGCTTCATTCCTTGAATACAAAATGAAAAAGTTGTTTCAGTTATTTGTTGTTTTTTTTAGGGTTCGGAACCCTCTTATTAAGACTTCGCTGTCTATCCGTCCGTCTGTTCGTCTGTCACCAGGCTGTATCTCCAGAACCGCAATAGCTAGACAGTCGACATTTTCACAAATTATGTAGGTAATTCTGTTGCCGCTATAACAAAAAAAAAACTAAAAACAAAATAGAATAAATATTTAAGGGGCTTCCCATACAACCAACGCGATTTTTTTGCCGAATTTTCTTACGGACGGTACGGAACCCTTCGTGCGCGTATCGAACTCGCACTTGGCCAGTTTTTTTTTGTTTTGCACAACCCAAACTCATTAAACTTTAAAACTACTAGTTAATAGTTTTGTTAAATATAAGTTACCATTCTGTGTTGGAGGCCAGAAAACTAGTAAAGATGGCAGCTGCAACTGCTACATGAGATGGAGACTAGACCGCGACCAGGGCCCATCCATACCATGACCTGTTAGGCAGAACGCTGCGTTATGCGGCGCCCGTGCGGTCCCATACAAAAGTGCCTCGTCCGGGAGCCAGCGCGGGTGCACGACGCGGGCAGCCGCGCCCCGTACCCGCGCTCCGGTCACAAAATAGATACAGAAGACAATCTACATACAAAACGCGCTTGAGCAACGCACACAGACACCGCTCACGGACATGATATCTCGGCTCAATCGCCGCTTCACACTCGTACAGTTTGGAGCAATGCGCTGACGTGTGTGCGATCGTCTAGCGTTGGTATAAAAAGTGAAGTAGGTACATACATTAGATTGACTTCTGTATCTATCTATTTTGTGCCGCCTCCGTGCGACGAAGGCCCGCACGGGACACGTGGACTGCTTAACCCTAGTACGCACGCACGGAGGAAAGTCTTTTGATACTGAAAGTGTAATTCTGGAAGTGCAGTGTAGCCCTACCATAATAATCCAAGATCCGAGGGCCGCCAGACGTCATGTATTTTCTCACGAACGAAATGTGGACGATTGAGTACTGATAGTATGTACTAAGAACGCATGCCTATCTGCTAGCTTGCTTAGACGGCAAATTTTTAGGTTTCAGGTAATCAAGGTAGGTACCTACATAAAAACAGTACTTACTTCACGTAAATTCTCCAAGCTGATTTTTACATATTTTAGGCAATATCTTTAAAATCAAGTCAGTAGATTTTTTTATGATAAAATATTATTTAAAATTCCCAAGTCGGTTGACTTATTAGACAGACTTAAGCACTGCTGTAGTAAAAACGGAATCATTATAGGATCTCTTTGTTGTCCGTCTGTCAATACATTTTGTCCAGATACGCGTGGAGGTATGAAGCTGAAAGTAAGGCGATTATCACACTGCTGCGCATCACGCTGCATGTTGCGTGTCAACGCACCTACGCGCGTACGTGCGGGAGTGCAGATCTGCATGATCATGCGGGTTTATTACGCGCTCACGCGCGTAGTTGGGTTTTGTAGATTCACGCAAGTTCTGAATCATTTCATCCAAAATCACGCACGGAACTACGAGCCTCAATGTGGCATACCTTGCGTGTCGCCCCGCACCCACGCGCGTGTATGCACGTTTCGCCGCTTGTAGGCGCTTGATCTGCATGAACGCGCGTGGATGTATTTTCTGTGTGTAGGACGGTGCGTGTTTTCTATACAAACGAAGATACAAACATCGTTAAAATACGCATTCACGCACGCGCTAGGCTGCGTGGTGCGTAGCAGTGTGATAACTGATAATCGCCTAGCAGCAAATACTCAGGTGTGCTACGTCTTGGAGCAATGAAGGGCGTAATCTAAAGGCCGTCTTATGCTCCGTTTAGCTTTAGACGCCTATTTTGGCGAGGAGAGGGAAGTACCCTCTTGACCTACAATCCTGAAACCTGACATGAAGTAAGGTTTCATAGCACAATGTAGGAAAAGGTCTAAAACCGTTACGTTGTTACATCACAAAATAATTAGGTACCTACGTATTTTTTGGGATTCGGAAAAATCTTCGATACTTTGTACGATATGCCGTCAGTGCACGACTGTGACGCGATTTTGATCGTTTTTTTTTTTTTCTTTTGTAAAATATGAGCGTATTTTAATACACTTGGGTACGATGTACCTAATAAATAAACGGGTATTGCCCGGCGATTTGTGGAACTGTTTAGTGATTAACTCGATACGATAAATTTAGCTTCACTTTTCTTGGACTGACCGACATTTGACTATTCAAAAGTGCCTGTAAATGGTCTATTTGAAATAAATGCTTTGATTTTGATTTTAAATAAATCGAGGCGGGGTGAGCTCACGCAATTTTTCGCACTAGTGCGAAAAACACTTATAGGACCGGGTTTTCGAATAAGTGTATACGGACTAGATATCTTAATAAAAGTGCGGTTGCAATTGACACGCTTAGACAGCTTTTTTTTTCGGTGGGTAAAAATAATCAAATGACATCCCCCGCCCTTGGGCGGAGCGGAAGATAGTGTCAGAAACCAACCTCGTTCCTTCTTGCCTTTCATACCGGGGCCAAGCTTCCCTTTCGGAGCTAACCCTGGCCCCAGTAGGCCTCGACCCAGAAGAGCCTCTGCTGTTGCTGACAACTCCTTGAGGCGCGCGGGAATAGTGCACGCCGTCGACGACTTGGGCTCGGTCCGGACAGTTACCGGACGGTCGGACTGCAAGCTATTCATTGCTCGCCGTCCACAAGCCCGCGCCTACGGTGGCCGGAAACCGGAATCGGAATCCCGGCGGCGGCTGGGACGCTGTGAACGCCGTTGCCTGATGCGGTCGGTCTCCTCCTTTGCTAGCATTACTGCTTCGCAGAACGAGGCGACCACCTGCCACTCCTCCTCGCTCCGGCAATGTACGCGCGGCCCGGCGCGAGAGATCGCTGGCGACGATCGCCCTCACGAGGGCACGGCGATGCTCTGCCCAAGCGGGGCACACAGCTCCACCGTGTCCTCCGGGCGTTCCGCACAGTGGCGACACCCGGGTGTCACATCAGCACGAATCACGCTTAGACAGGTTAGCATACACATTTTTTATTGATGTTAAGTCTCGAATAATGAACAGATTAGGAAATCTTTATGTCTGATGTATCATATAGATACATCAGACAGCCGCAGGCCTCGCCTCCCCCCTATCGCATAAGAGATAATCTTCGAGGGCATTGATATTAACGAATATGTTTGTGGATTAATGAGGAAAATAGTCTAAAAGTGACTGAAATAGTGTAACTGTAATGAGCTAATGAATAAGGGCCTGCGCTCACTTGAGACAAGACGTCTTAGACAAAACAGTTTTGTCTAAGACGTCTCAGACTTTTTAACGACGTCTGCGAAAAGGCTGTTTTGCCTACGACACGGGCTTCTAGGGCTGTTGATAAAATATCGACGTCTTAGACAAGTCTGAGACGTCTTAGACAAAACTGTTTTGTCTAAGACGTCTTGTCTCAAGTTTGCGCAGGCCCTAAGGACTAATTGTTGTAATATTTGATGTATGTATGTTACTAATTAATAAATATCTCGATGATTTTTGTGATATAATTTGTGTTTTTGAGCATCCTGTTAAGATACTGCTGTTACTGTATTTTCCAGTACACCTTTGGAGGTATGCGGAACAGAGAGTAAACGGAACACCCGTATTTATAAACAGGTAAAAGTTAAGAAATTGCTTGAAGTAAGAACTGCCAACAAACAACAACAGCCACCTAACGTCGAGTGTTACTTGAGCATTTTCTCAAGTAAGTAACATGACTGTGTTACTCCACTATTCAGGGTTATTTGTAAAACACTGGCCGCAGGATGTGTTACTAACATCATAAACAACAACTTTTGTTCTATGAATAGAATAGAATAAACTTGTCTATGCGAAGCAAGCGATAGTATAATAGCGGAAGAAAGAGGAGATTGACCGGCGGGTGTGCTTGATGCGCTTGCGTCGCGTCATACAGACGTACTTAGGTAGGTATAGCAAAATACAGAGTTGAAATGTGTTAGAACAACGAAATCTTGAAGGTTGGTTTCTGGTAAATAAATTATAATGTTTTGTAAAGTCATGAAACAAAAGTTGTTTATGTTAGTAATACAGTCCAGCAAGGTTGTTAATGTTTTACAAATAATCCTGTAGAACGAGATTTTTTAATGTAGTCTTCAAGGACGCTAAGTTTATAGCAAGACTGTCCTACTAGTGGGTTTGTTGGCGGCTAAATCGTAAATAATCCGAAGGGAACGTACATCCCTACTCCACGACCGTAGCTAGGGGGGGCATTGTACCTTGAAATCGCAATGCCCTACCTCACTCTCACTCAGACGTGGATCTCTACATCCAAATCTGGAAGTTCAACCATCTTGTTCACTTGTTCATCATTGAGGATTTGCTCATGCTTTGTCATAGTTCTTTTTTGTCTATGAATAGGTTTGGCTTTGGCGTGATTATTGAATGTAAATCACTGATGTAGAGGTCAGTGATATACATGCTGATTGATTTAGGAGCTCGTGCTTCGAGGGCAGAACAATTTGATATTTTTTTACTTCCGTCCTACCTGTAACCAATGCTGCCCTCCCTCAAATTCGATACCTACTAGCTACAGCCCTGACCTACTCCTGGACATAATAGTCCTACCCTATCCTATTTATTGATATTCCAGGACATGGTCTAACGTCTCCTCAAAGAAAGAATTATGGATTCCCAGTCTCCCAAGTCGCAGTTTGACTTTTGGCACGATCGGCGCAGAGGCTGAACTGAAGGTTTCGATTCCCGCACGGAACATAAGGTTGTTCTGGGTTGTTCGAATTTTAGGTGTCTTGTGCATAGAGATGTGCCGTTGCCGCCAATATTGGCCGAAGTATGAATATTGGTGGCAATATTGCCATAAATATTCCCATATTTCCGTCGACGGCACATTTCTACTTATGCATGTCAGTTCTCATGTTTGTGAACGCATCCAAGATCATGGATCAGTAGAAAAAATCTCAAAACCCTGGGGTCCTGGACTTTTGAAAGCCGTACAAGGACCCGAAACCAACACGCACAATATGGAAAACAAAGTTATTAGCAGTGCCGTAAATAGGGCGGTGCCACCTGTGCCCAGGCACAGGGCGTAGCGTAGATGCTGAGGGGCGCAAGAATGGCCAGACTATAATAGGCAGGACTAATATTTTTTTTGTTTTGTTCCTGATAAGTTCCCGCTGCGCCCCTAGTGCTCGATTCCAACACATAGGTACCTAAATGTCAGTATCATCAAAAACGTCTGTTCAACTAGAGCTAGCGCAAGATAAGCTGGCGCGTGGCCGAAATTGGAAACTAATCGTTTGACGTTTATGTCATGTGTCAGGAGAATGTGTTGTGTTCTGTGTTTTTTACCATTTCTAAAATAAATAGTCGTCATTTATTTATTATTCATTTATGTACAAACACAACCTACTTCTGTATTATTATACTAAAAGTGATTAAAAGTGCTAGCAGGAATATTATCTTGAAAGTCAAACGTGTTTGTGAAGAGAAATGAGAAAATATTTTGCCTACGGTACTGTTTTCCAAAATTAGACCCATTTGTCAAATATTTTTTCGGGTGACCATCACAATAAAATGTCCCTAAAGATGCGCAACCTAGCGGTACCTAGCAAGTCAATTTGAAAATGGAATGCTACTATGTGCTTAAATCTTAACCAAGTGACTATCATGACGATATGAATTCTGCAAACTTCATCCATGAAAGAATAAATAATGCCAAATCTAAAACAGAATTGTATTGTAGTAATGGATAATGCATCATTCCTCTGCACATAAATACACAAAGCCCAAGAGCTACAAGAGACAATATAAAAGCACAAGCTTTACTGTAATGCCTGAAGAATGACAATGTATCTTTACAAGAAAATATTTTTTAAATCGGACAGGTTAATGGATCTCAAAATGGACAAATTAACAATGGACTTATCCGACTCTTCTGATAAAGACTAGCGTGGAATTATGGTGCTAAAAGTGCTAATTAATTTATTAAGATATTCAATAAAAGACTTTTTAATAATAAAGGTGTTATAAAAGAACGTTTTTAAACAAATTAAGGAAAACATATTTGTTAGGCTGGCAACATTAAGCACGCCCCCAGCTACGCGCCAAGTTATCTTGCTCGCACTCTAGACATAACATCGCGCTCATTTTTTTGACAGCGCACGTCATATTTGTGTTTAGTGGAATCAAACGGCTGGCCGGCTACACGGTCGGTCGGTCGGACACAGACCAAGCTAAGCGACGACTGCGACGGGCGGGCGGTAAGGGTCCACTTATCCAGACCCGTGTTTAAATCACAAAAACTTCTAACAGCCCCATGTATTTATATTTACGAAACTGCAAAATTCGTTAAAACTAATTTATCTCTTTTTGAAACCAACAATAATTTTAACAAGCGGAAAGTTACGCAGTACTTGTTAAAAATCCCTGTACCTAGGATAGAAATGTTTAGACGCAGCTGCGTATATATGGCGCCTCTTATATATAACTCACTACCTAGCTGGATAACTGAATTGCCTTACAATAAATTTCGTGTGGTTTTAAAAAAATGGTTGATATCCCATAGCTTCTATTCAATAACTGAATTTCTAAATAAAAAAACATGTCAGTCCTACCACTTCAGGAATGCTTTGTAGTCTAGTTAAAGTTTGTATTTAATTGTATTTTCAAAAAACGTTGATTTGTTTATTAAGAGTTGTGTTTTCAAAGTCTATGACTTTTAGAACTTTAATGCCAGCAAAATAAAATTGTCAATAATTGTATGTTGATTAATATCTCCGTAGGTACCTATGTTACTATGTACATACCAAATATTTGCATGCTAATACTCAGCAAAACATGTTTGTTCTTATTTACTTTCTTTTACCATCTTGTATACCGTGTTTTTAGCAAATAAATATTATTATTATTATTCCTTTATTATCTATTTTAACATATTAATTACATTTTTAAACATTCCTTAAAAAAATATATTTAAAAAAACATTTAAAAATATAAAAAATAGTGTCCCACCGGTATCGGGAATAGGGTCCAAGCTACCGGCGGTCAGGGCTCCAGAGAAAGGAACCTCCTGACTATACGGGCCGTGTCCAGAAGTACCGCTTTCTGAATCAAGCCCTTGATCCAGTCGCCTAACGAGAGCCTCCTAAGGTGTTGGTCGAGGCTCTTGGCAATTAAGCCATTGGCTGAAACGACTATCGGTACAATAATCGCTGAATCCACTTCCCACATGTCGACAACCTCGCGAGCCAAGTCAATATACTTGATTTGTTTATCTTTCTCGGCTTTCGCGAGGTTCTCGTCATGCGGAACGGATATGTCAACAATCATTGCACGCCTCTCGCTTCGGTCCACCACCACTATATCAGGCTTATTGGCTACAATAGTCCTGTCAGTGATGATGGACCGATCCCAGTACAACGTGATATCGCCACTATCGAGAACTGGGTCGGGCACATACCTGTAGTATGGCACCTCCGATTCCACAAGAGAGTACTTCAGAGCAAGTTGCTGATGGATAATCCTGGCTACAAGGTTGTGTCTATGCAAGTATTCTCCGTTAGCTAGACGAGAACAACCAGAGATAATGTGGCGGATTGATTCACCCGGTCGGTGACATGCCCGACATATGTCAACCGTGCCGTCCTTCACAATAAATCTCCGGTAGTTATTCGTCATGATAACTTCGTCCATAATTGCACATACAAAACCTTCGGTTTCCCCAAAGAGGTCACCGACGCGCAGCCAGGCTACGGACGCTAGTTGGTCTACATCGGGCCCATGAAGGGCCCGGAAAAAGCGTCCGTGAAGTTCCTTACTCTGCCATACTTCCCTGCGTACGTTAGTGTCAAGCACTACAGGTTTGCGCCAGTTCTCGTTAGCCAAGGAGAGCGGGGTGAGTCCCTTGTCCACTGCTACTACATCCCGATGCATACCCCCGTCGGCGGCTAGGAAGTATTCCCTGAGACTGCATACCTCGCGATTGTGCAGGGACTTAGCGTTTAAAAAGTCTCGACCCCCACACTTCCGCGGGATATACAGTCTCATTACCGACGACCGAGGGTGATGCATTCGATATGCAGTCAGCAGTGTACGAACCCTCCTATCCAGGGCGTCAAGTTCCGTTTGAGTCCATTTGAGTACACCGAAAGCGTACATCAATACCGGCATGACCCAACCGTTGAAGGCACGCACCTTGTTTCCACCTGACAGAAGGCTGTTAAGTACCTTCTTCAGGCGGCCAAAGAAGCGCTCCCTCAACGATTGCTTCATGTCAGTGGCATTGATGCCTACATACCCAAATACGGCTGATGTCAGTCCCCGAAAACGCCCGCCTCACAAAGCGCATCACTCGTGGGCGAGTGTTACCCTCCCTGAAGCAGATTAGTTTGCCGATGAGTGCTCCGGCCCCACTAATACGACGCTCGATCCTACACTGCCAGGCCGGCACAGCTGGTTTTGGTCGTGTAGCTACGTCACTGTTTATTATATTATTATTATTTCCTTTATTTAACATTAATACATATTATATTATATTTTTAAATATTCCTTAAAAAAAATAATTAAAAAAAAACATTTAAAAATATAAAAAATAGTAGCCCACCGGCATCGGGAACAAGGTCCAAGCTGCCGGTAGTCAGGGCTCCTGAGATAGGAACCTCCGGACAATACGCGCCGTGTCTAGGAGTACTGCTTTCTGGATCAAGCCCTTGATCCAACTGCCTAACGAGACCCTCCGCAGATGTTATTATTATTACTTATTATTATTAAATAGGGCGCAGTTATAGAAGCTCGCACAGGGCGCAGAAAAGGCTATTTACGGAACTGGTTATTAGGGGTTATTTTTGAAGTCTTGGACTAGTTACCAGGAACTATGTCATGACTATGGCCCTTACAAAAACAATAACCATCGATAAAAAGGATGGGGTTGTCTTGCAAATTCAATAAATAGGCAAAGGTAGCGGGCACGATGCGATGTAGGTACAGATAGGTAGACACCTGTGTGATAAATAACCATCAAATATTATAAAGCGTTTAAAAATACTTTACATTTTCGTTTACCTCTTACTACAAAAACCTAATAGAAGAATTTTGACCTACAATTATGCATTTGTTCACAGCTGCTCATAACATTCTGTCGTTTTACCCGGTCCTACCTTCCGCATTCAGTACGTAGTGCTCTACTTGTATTTTCTAGTTGTAACTTGTACATATAAGTTAACAAAGCGGAAAAGTGTGGATACGAGTTCATCTGGCTTTCCATGACTAAAGCATGGCACATCATAAAAGTAAGAAAGGAATAAAGGAGATGGTGTGAAACGCTTATATTTGAAACTGGTTTATTGAAAATGGTTTTAATCGTTTGTATAATAATTAGCTTTTTTAAAAAAACTGACTGAGTTTTATTTCCATTTGAGCCAGTAGTAGAACATATGTCGAAAATAAAAAAAAAAACGAAACTGTCAATGTCAATTATGTCAGTGTCAATTTTTTGTGAACAAAATAGCGGTGCTTGCGCCCGAGTTCACAAAAAATCGTTTTTAATTGCTTAATTGACGAAAAATCCCATTTAAAATAGTTCTAATACAAAATTTAACTTTGTTTATACATAGTTTAACTTTCTTTCAAGGCGGAATAAGGTAATCTTTTGTGATATTGTTAGATCGATGAACATGTGTTTGTAGCCTGTGTTCTGTGAGATCATCGGATACAAAATTAGTTTACATCTTTGAGAAACGCATTTAATGCAGACTGGCTACTTATAACAGGCAAAGAGAATTATTAAACTGGTTGGTGATAGTATTTGCCGGGAAAGTTGTAATAAAAACAAAGAAAACATAGGTTTTGTAGTTCTGTGACCAATTATAGAATATTTACGCCTCCGCTTGTCCTCATTCGAGGAAGTATTGCTTTTCCATTTATTGTTAGTGACTCATATGCGTTTTTAAACTTCATTTGTATTTAAAAATATTGTAAACAGAAAGCATGCAAGGTAAAATCATGGAGAAACTAAATAAAGTACAAAAGTCAAGGCTTTCATTTTACAAAATAATTGTTATATGCGTCTTTCACATATTTTGCTTTTTCTTTTCAATTATCGTTGTTTAGTTCTTACCAAAGTTCCTTTACAAAAATATAAAGATTACATGAATGCGTCATAAAATTGACTGTTGTATTTTCAGAAAAGCCATCAATCATGGATCAGTTACTGCAACAAGTGGCCACCAACATGGAGAAGCAGCTGGACAGCGAGCTTGAGAGGTAACTGTGATATCTCCATATCAGCTCTAAGATGAGTACTGCTAGAAATAGGACTTAGAATTAGACATTTGCATCAGAATCACTGAAATGTTCCGAAATATCAGCTCAAAGTATACAAATGGAACATTAAACATCGCGCACAAGAAGCAAACGGAACAACTGGAACAACAACTCAAAAGATACAAACTCAGTCACTGACTGTTATGAATTGTGTTCTGTTACGTTTTTATCTAATTGAATTTTGCAACAGCTTTATTTAATTGAATTTTGATTTTACAATAATTTAAAGCAGATGTTTTTAGTTCAGTTCATCTATACTAATATAATATAGAGGTAAAGTTTGTTTTTTTGTTAATCTCTGGAAGTACTGGTCCGATTGCTAAAGTTTTTTCACCGATGGAAAGCTGGTTTATCCCTGAGTGACATAGGCTATAATTTATGTACGCGAACGAAGACACGGGCAAAAGCTAGTTAATTATATTTACATTAAGTATTTAAGTTTTAATTTGAATTTTAAAAAGACTGCAGTTCACTTGAAGTAAAGCGTGTTTCAGTGTTCCAATTGTTCCAAATGATGCATATAAACCTTTTTATAACCCATAGAACTTTAAGTGTTCTAATTTTTTGGAACACTAAAGGCCTTCAGGTCGTTGATCTACCTCGTGGTAAACCGGATACTTATGGTCCTAGAACGCACAACGTAACTGCAGGTTTTGTTAGTAAAAGTCTTACATACCCTCTTGTTCCACCCTAGAGTAAGAGAATTCTTTATATGATTTTACACCTTAATAAAAAACTTTTTTCAAAAAAAATATAACCGACTTCAATGTTAAAAAAAAAACACTGAAAAGTATAAAATAACTTTATTTTCGGAAGTCGGTGTTTCTATAATAGTTTTGTCTCTTCGTTATTAAGCACCGACTTCCGAAATTAAAGTTATTTTATACTTTTCAGTGTTTTTTTTTTTAAATTGAAATTGGTTATATTTTTTTTTGAAAAAGTTTTTTATTTTACTCTTTTTAGTTATTGTACTGCCACTAAAAAGTACCTCAGACAAACTTAACCCGGGGTCATGGGGGTGGAAAAGTGTTACACGGACGTTGGGGTGGGTCTCACAGACCCGTTCATTAGATATCAAATTATCCAATAAATTATAAATAATAAAGTTAATATTTTATTTGTGTTTAGTTTTTGAGGTATTAATGTAAATAAATTAAACTCAAAAATCGTATTTATAATATGTTTTTAACATATTTGTTAGAGCTTTAAAAAATAACTACTGGTACTACTCCTGGCAATTGATGGATTATGTTATCGACTCTAGTCCTGACATTTTGTCGAAAAGGCGTCTTATATCACTTGTACCGTCTTTGCCACGACAAAAACCCGAAGAACACTCATGGTTTGCGTTTGAAGAACTAACCAATCCAGATATCCAATACTCCACCAGCGAACGATATATCCGATAGCGTTGACAGTGGATATCTTTATCAAACTCGGACTTTGAGGTATCTTGCTCTGTGTCACTAAGATTACTAAGCTCACTCAAGCGATCTTCGTCATCACACATCTCCTGGTCGGACAAAGCAGAATCAGAGTCAAACTCTTGTAAATTCGAAAGAATACGCTGCCGTTCTATCTCTTCTGGATCCATTTTTTACTAAGTACCTTCAGTAAACTCAAATTCTAAACATTAAACTATATATTAGCAACTTTAATTGTAAACAACAACAAAAAACAAATAAATACACGGATAATAAATAAAATAACATTATACAAACTGGCGCGAAATTGTTACACGAACTGCGGGGATGGGTCTCACAGACCCGTTTCAATTTTGAGATCGTGTAACTCCTACTGCGGCTGTTGCACGTCAAAAGTGTTGACTACGATGCATAGAAAAACTCAACAGCTCCAGCTATTGAGAAGAACAGCAACGTCGCACACATAGTAACCGAACTAGAAGCGATATAAAATGTAACGGGTCTCACAGACCCAACCCCCATGACGCCGAGTTAAATACCTTATAGCCAGAGAGCATTTCATAACGATTGTAATAATCCCAGACACGGTTAGATTACTTTAATTTACCTTCTGGCTTCATTATCAGATCAGTTCGATACATCCCCTCCCCATTTTCTTTCACTCAGTCATCGACATGTATAATCAAAGCAATTTTACTTGTAACAACAGTTCTGCTGTGATTCTATGAGGAGTTCTGTTTCATATCTTGGAAGATGAAATTCCAAGATCAGATCATAACAATATTTCTATGGGACCAACTTGGAAGCATAACCTTTCAATAAAAAAAATAATTGTCAAAATCGGTCTACAATTGACCGAGATATCGGTAAACATACATACAAAAACAAAAAAAATACATTCAGCCTAACATAGAACCTCCTCCTTTTCAAAGTCGGTTAAAAACACTACAACTCATAGAAGTGTAGCAGTAACCAAAGACCTAGAGACAGCTAATTTATAAAAATGCTAAATATGCCCTCGAGCACCGATTGTACACACGTCTGTACATCTTGAATGACCTTGAAATATGCTTAATTGTCGTGCAGTAGGTACACACGTTTGTACGAAATTTTGGTCACTATATCTTCGTTATTCCTAGAAAAATCCAGAAAAACATATTTTTTATTTGTTTTTGCTGATTTTATTCAAAAACGCGCAATTACGTAATAATAATACCCCTATTCGCGCGAGGGATATGATAGGATTTAAATATTGTAAAACAACAACTTTTTTTAAAAAGAGTAACCATGGAGTTTGTTGCCGGTTCTTCTCCATAGGTAATAACCAATTTGTAACCATGCACTAGCTTCTGACGTTTATTAGTGCCCATGTAGGCCTATGTGAAATAAAATAGTTTGACTTTAACTTTGAAAAACATGTACTTATTACAGGTTAGAGACCATGGACTCAAGTGACCTGGAGACGATCAGACAACAGCGCATCGCTGAGATGAAGAAGAGAGCCAAGTCTAAGCAAGAGTGGCTGGCCAACGTGAGTGGCACTACACTTTGTTTTTTAGGGTTCCGTACCTCAAAAGAGAAAAACGGAACACTTTGTTGGCCATCTGTCAAGAACTCAAGACCCTTTGTTTCGGGTATGCGCGGAGGTGTTGAGTTGAATGAATTACTATAAGGTTGACTTTTTTATGTGCCTCAGATATAATAAAACATACATATTTTTGTTAGTAGTTATACTTAAAAATCATGTTAGTATAGTAGCAGTAGCACATGTATTTGAATACAATGCCACAATATTGGGCAGTCTGCTCGACCGGCCACAACGCTAAGAATGCTATTGCTACTACCACGGACACGACTTAGCAGCGATGCGGCCCTCTTACGAAGGATGACATGAAAGCCGTCAATACAGGTCGCGCGGTGAATCAAGATCGCTCGGTGAAAGTAGTGGGGGCAATCGGCGCATGTGTACAATTGCGCACAGAAATTCTTATTAAGTTAGGATTTTATTTTTATTTTCGTATGTTTGAACCTTAGTAACATAACTTATAATAACACTACTTTTTGATTGTAATTTATCTTGTAAGTAGGTAAATTCAAAAAATTCAAAATTATAAAATAAAACATAAAATTAAAAAAAATAATTTCGTTAGTTTCTTTCTTTAACGTAATAATTCACGTCGTAAACCATTTTTCTGGCTAGCCGTTTTAAAACTTTATTTTTAACCATTTTTTTTTTACGACTACGTATTACCATTACGATAACACAAGCTGTACGCAACAGTACCCAAGTACAACAGTATCCAATGAGACTCGTGAACGCAACGCGGGAATTGAAGAGCGACTCTTATCTACCAATGACGTGTCGCCGACGGCGCACACCCGCCCGCACGTCGCCAAATAGACCGTAGAATTGAATACTGCGCATGCCCCTTCCACTTTTGCCGAGCGATCTTGATTCATCGCGCGACCTGTACGTGCAGCGGCAAACATGCCAGATGCACTACAGTGCCGCGGCAGCCGCATCGGTATCCTAAACGCGTTGTTATACTGAACGCGCAGGGCGTGGGTGGTCTTCTGTTGAAGAAGATAAATGAGGAGCTATGTTTAATTCCAGGGCCACGGCGAGTACTCGGAGATCGACGGTGAGAAGGAGTTCTTCACGGTGTGCAACAAGAGCGACAACGTGGTGTGCCACTTCTACAAGAGCGATACGCCGCGCTGCAAGATCGTGGACATGCACCTGCGCCTGCTGGCCAAGAAGCACGTGGAGACCAGGTTTGTCAAGCTGGACGTGGAGCGCGCGCCCTTCCTCACTGGTGAGTCCATCGAAATCTTCTATAATATAAAAATGAATCGCTAAATGTGTTGCTCGGCGCAAATCTCGAGAACAGCTGAACCGATTTCGCTAATTCTTTTTTGTTGTGTTTGTTATTGTGAGGAGAAGGTTCTTACGGAAAAAAAGGTATATTAGGGTGGAGTAGGGTAGAATAGGGTATAGTAGGCTAGAGTAAAGTATAGTAGGGTGGAGTTGGGTAGAGCGGGAGCGAAGCCGCGGGGAAAAACTAGTAACAATATAAAAAGATTTTTTATTATTATTATGGATAGGGTCGCGTTTGACCACCATTTTACTTGATGGTAAGCGATGATGTGGTCGACGATGGAGCACGTTTGCCTAGAAGTAACCTATTCACTTAAGGGCCCTTAAGATGTAGCTATCAGGAAACACAGACTCCGACAGGGAATTCCACTCCTTAGCTGTACGCATAATGAATGTGTTCCCAAAACGCTTTGTATGTATGGATGGGATTAGGGAATCCAATCCCGCATCATAATCGCGATCCCGCAGTCCTTAGGGATTCAAGTTATCAATCCCGCGTATCCCGCGGTTTGCGGGATTACGATTTTTAATTAAACCAGTGCTTGACTGTGATCCCACCTTATGGTAAGAAGTGACGCAATCTCTGATGGTGAGGCGCACTAGTTTGTGAGCCTATTCACTCTAGCCTTGAAGACACTCAAATTATAATTGTATTGTAATTTGGAACTGGTGCTCCCAACTCTACGACTAAACGCGTATTTTGCGTACGGGTAGGACAAATGTGTCATTTGATCCACCCCAGCTCCTCCAGAAAGGCCAGCAGCGCCGTGATGTTACTGACCATTTCACGGAGGTACCTGGGTTTCCGAAGTAGTTTGCCCTGTATCCAGCGACAACAGGGCAGCTTAGAAGCAGAATCAGAATCAGAATGTCTTTATTGTGGGCATAGGTTATATACAGATGTTAAAACTTAATAATAAATTATAGTTCCAATATGTCCTGCCAATTAGGCATACAATAATAAATTACAGATTATACTAAAAAAATATTTAAAAATAATTGATTCAAAATTTAGTCAGATTTATAAATGTCAAAATGGAGTCAGAATTATAAATGTCAAAATTGAGTCAGAATTATAAATGTCAAAAATACATAATTATTAATTAATTTAGGAAATCCTGGATCGTGTAGTAAGCCTTATCGATTAAGAAATTACGTAGTTTATATTTAAACAGGGCAAGCTCCCCAGTGCTCAAAATGTCAATAGGTATTTTATTGTATATTTTTGATGCCATGCCAAAGAAACTTTTGTTAAACTGAGCCGTTTTATGTGGTACATTAGATATTTTTAAGATATGTCTTTTTGATTTAAGTTTATCGAAAAGATTTTCATTGACTTTTACAAATAAGGCTACTTCATAAATATGAGCAGATGAGCTGCTGTCTCGTCCTCCTCCACGCAGGCTCTGCAGAGTGGACTGTCTGTAACTCCTATGACAGAGAGGTCCCACGGCCAGGTGTAACGGTCGGTCGTCACATTGCGCAACTGAGGTTTGATCAGTCGTACAGCCTGTTTGTGAAGCGGCCATCAATGGAGGGAAGTGCCTCCTTGGCCTGCCTGCACTCACTATGGTCTGCTCATAGTTTTTGGTGGGCTCGCAGTCAAACACTGGAGAACCTATGTCATTAAAAAAAAAAAACTGGGCAAGTGCGAGTCGGATTCGCGCCCTGAGGGTTCCGTACAAACTTACCTATGTAAAGAATTCAATTCCCGATTCTCGAAGTATTTTACAAATCGACAGGGTCCTTCCCGGTGATCCAGAATCCTGAAATTTGGCACAAAGCAATGTCTTATAGCACAGGTATAGGAATAAATCTGAAAGCAGTAAATTTGTTGTTATCTACGTCACAACAAAAAAATACTCTTTTGCAATTCGGAAAAATCTTCGAGACTCCATTCGGGAATTGTAGTTTGCACGGAACCCTCAGTGCGCGAGTCCGCCTCGCACTTGCCCAGTTTTTTCTTTTAGTGGTACGGAACCCTAAAAATGTATGATACTAATTTACGTGTGATGCTGCAGGTCGGCTGAAGATCCGCGTGATCCCGACCATCGCGCTCGTGAAGGAGAACAAGACGAAGGACTTCGTGGTGGGCTTCACGGAGCTCGGCAACCGCGACGACTTCACCACCGAGGTGCTGGAGTGGCGGATAGCCAGGTAACGACACGACACCATTTTACACTGTAGACGTCTGTCCCTGGTCATAGCCCTCCTCGAGGTGTCGCCGCAACGGCGTTTCACGTTCAGCTGTAATCTGGAGGTTCTTCAATTTAATTGCTAGTTTTATTTTTATCAAAAATAGGAATACATCTGATATCATACGCAGGGCCCGGCGATCTAAGGGGGGAGGGGGGCAAGCCGGGCATTGGAACAGAGCGGCAAAAAATGAGGGGCGGCAAAATTGACTTATTCCTATCTTCCAACCTAGCCATTAGCCGTCCACACCCAAGTTGGCAGGTTGAGGATTTTATGTGCCGCCTTCCAACCTGGAATATTATGGAAATATTTGACTTAAGTCTTATATGGTTTTGTGTATGTAAAGGGCGGCGAAAATTATGTTTGCCCGGAGCGGCTACATAGCTAGCTGGGGCCCTGATCATGTGTGCCGACCCTATTGTCTTCAACATCAAAATATCCCAATGTGAGAATCGAATCCACGCCACGTTGTGCTTGGGACTGCCAGACCAACGAAACCGAAATGTAATTATTTCTTCTCTAAATAGAATATCAAACTGAATTTGAAACATTGTCTCATATAAATCTAGCAAAAGCGAGTCGAACTTGTACACGAAGCGTACTCTACCGAATGCCGGAAATATCATGTTTCTTGTACTCTTTAATTTATTATTTAATGACAATACTACGTATTCATGAGATACAGCCCACTGATAGACAGACTGCCAAAAGTCGACACTAACTCTTTAACCGCTTGCGTCGGTTTGCTCCGGCGAGTGTTTCCGCGTCCGGGTACTCCACCTCGTTTGGCTCTTCACTCCCCATAGGTGACAGAAGAGCTGACGAGATGGAGTATTTGGTCGTGCATGTGCGACCCTGGCGGGATGAACGCGAGTGTTTGCCGGATATATCGGACGTAGGTAGTTAAAGCATAAAATAGCTAGGTACAGAAGACAATCTCATGTATGTACTTCACTTTTGATACCTACGCTAGGCGATCGCACACACGGCAGCGCGTTGCGCCGAACTGTACGAGTGCGAGCGGCCGATTGAGCCGAGGTATCGTGTCTGTGACTGGTGTCTATATGTGCGTTGCTGGAGCGCGCACACGCTAAAGGGTTGATCTAACGTTTTTCCAATGTCGTTCCAGATCAGAAGTAATAGAGTACAACGGTGATCTCCTGATACCTCCGGAGGAGGCGCGCAAGGCTCGCATGCTGCAGATCCAGAGCAAGAAGACCATCCGCGGCCGCCCCGACTCCGACTCCGACCTGGACCTCAGCGACTAACGCCGCCTCGCGCACTGTCCGCGGACGCGCAGCCTCCGACATGACGCCGTCACTCCGCCGACAGAATTCCATAGTTTTATATGTACCTAAGCTTGCACCTTGCTCGCGGGGCAGAGGGCCGATGATGGATGCGAGACGCACAGAATCGTTCATTGTAACAACACTTGGGGGAGGCCTGTGTCCAACAGTGCACGTCATTCGGCTGCAATGATGATGTGTAAGCTTCACGCAAATGTTCACCAAGCGCATAATGTTGAGTACGCGTCCGTGGACAGTAGGTCTTACTTACTAAATTATACTATTATCTGTGTGTATGTACGCTTGTTACTTCTTCTTAGTGAGAGACTAATCTAATGATTCCTCCCGTTCTAAGTTAAAGAGGAAGGGCGTGTCAGCCTTTTTCATTTACAGAAATTCCCCGTGGCCCGAGCGGGCATCGCTTTACTAACTCCTGCGGTTTTTCCGACATACCTATAAGGCGCGCGTGGACGCACCGGTGACGACTCGGCCTCGGTCCGGGAAATTCCACTCCTACAGTGGCTGGAAACCGGAGTCAGGATCCCGGTGGCTGGGGCGTGAGGGCAGTTTCCTTGTGCGTAGGGCCACCTCTTAGCATTACTGTTTCGTACGCGGAAGCGACCGCCTGCCACTCCTCTTCGCTACCTACCACGAGATGTCACCGCCGCCGATCGCGCCCACGAGGAAACGGCGGTGCTCTGCCCAAGCGGGGCACACCTTTACCGTGTGCTCCACCGTGTCCGCATGAATGCGGTGCAGGAATCTCCCGAACTGACCATGTCCGGTGAGGACGTGCGTCATGCGGAAGGTGAGGACGCCGTGACGTTATTTCAGCCACTCCTCAAAGACACCTATATCGCCATAATTAGTGCCCAGGAGACACAGTTTCAATTAAATTGTATTGATATTGTAAAAATCATTCCATGTTGTCCGAGCTTGCTAACAAAATTAATTAAAAGGATGCAATAAGACGCCATAACTATATAATATATTGATATTATAAGTACACTCGCTAGTTTGTACATTTATATGTTTTGTATTATTATTTATATGTTCTTAACTCTTAACCGCCCGCGTCGGATTGCTTCGATGAGTGTTTTACCATTTGAGACCATTTACAGGCACTTTTGAATAGTCAATCGTCGGTCAGTCCAAGAAAAGTGCAGC
The DNA here is from genome assembly GCA_910589285.2 of Mythimna ferrago. Taxonomy (NCBI): domain Eukaryota; kingdom Metazoa; phylum Arthropoda; class Insecta; order Lepidoptera; family Noctuidae; genus Mythimna; species Mythimna ferrago. The sequence goes on from OU342700.1 coordinate 14,187,325, forward strand.
TAAATTGCACGTTCCAAAGCGTAGGTCTCTATGGAGAAGCACGTGCAAGAAACTTCATGGACACAAAATCATATTATGAGTTACGATTAATACATATTTCTCGTTGCTTCTATTTTTCCCGCGTCCTATTCGCCAGGGTCGTGTGTTAGAGACTGGGTACTCCACCTCGTTTGGCTCTTCACTCCCCAAAGGTGACAGAAGAGCTGACGAGATGGGAGTATTTGGTCGTGGATGTGTGACCCTGGCGGAGTAAACGCGAGAGTGTTTGTCGGATGTATCTGACGTAGGCGATTAAAATGGTTAAAAAAAAAACGATGTATGTGCGAATGGTGCTAAATGATTATAGACTTTAAAATGTACAAATTAAAGTTGGTTATTGTTTGAGCGGTCGTGTGTAGTGTTGCCAGTTACCGATGTGGTAATGTGGTACGTTTGGCTAGTTGTGTTTGGGTTATACAATTGTGTGTTAAAATTTATGTGTAATGCAAATTAATATGATATTTTAAATAAAAACTTTTTGTAACAATGTCGTTTTCTTTATTACTTTCACTGTTCGCTGTCAGTTTTAGGGGCCATTCAAGTACAGTGTAAAATGGGGTCAATAGATACTAAACTTTAAAGGGTATTTTCTCAACATTTGAATGTTTTTTTGCAGCATAATTTATTAAAGAATTTTTATTCTAAATGGTCGATGCTTTATTAGAGGCCGATATTATGGTAGTAAAGTGAAAACCAAACCAAAGTTTTGTTTCTATTCACTCCATTTTCCGGTATTACGTAAGCACAAGCACTACCGCGGGTTGGGGGTCAACACTAGTTCAATAATCAAGGTTGATCTTGATCATTGTTTACTAATAGAAAAACCTTATAAAATGTAGCGAATATAAATATTTTTTAAATGATTATGTAAATATTTTACAAAATTCCCAAGTCGGTTGATTTATTAGACAGACTACTAATGTATAAATATCCATAACTACTATGCACAGAAGAGCGAGAAATAATTTATATCTTCCACAAAAATAACGGAATTTAATATTATTTTGCTGTCGTAATGTCACACCATCTGTCTGTCATATCTGTCATCCGTTGTTATGTCATTCCTTAGATTCATTCTGATTTGATTCCACTTTTGACAGCTGATTGAACGAGTCGTTATGTGCACAAGTGCCGAACATTACGTAGTGTTTTTCACAATTTTCTTTGATAAAGAAAATTATTGACTAAACAACTGACTCTCCTAGTGTCCAAGCCCTTCAAATCATATTCTTGGCTTTGGAAACTAGTTCAAAACAGTGTATCATTGTGTGATATCTTCAAGAAAAGTCAAAACATAGTGAAAATCTCAATGGTGCATTCAAATAAATTTTCTGGGTAAGTTTTTTGTGTGTCGTCGGTAGAAACATTTCCTATGAATCTATTTTTAAAACACCGTCGTGTTTTACCGTTCGTTTGCCCTAAAATAATCATTTCAAGGTTACATAGTAGACTTTGAACTATCGAGAGTTATGTTATTCTATACTCAGTTGCTTTTGCCCCATTTTGCGTTTGTAAACATTAAAAAACTGGTTCTTGTGACGGAATTACGCTATGGACGTTAAATGAAAAAATTGCGCAATTCTTCAAAATTGCGTAATTAAAATCCTCGTTACTCTAACTATAGAAAATTCAAAGAGAAAATGTTGTTTGTGATTACTTATTATTATTATAGTTTTCTGCATTGTCATGGCCGTCGTGAACTTAGTTCAATGATAATGTGAAGTTAAAACTTTATCATGTTAATCTTCAACATTTGAGTGTTTTATTAGGATAATAAATAATAAAATTGTTATTTCTTTTGTTATCTGTGTTACAATGGGTTGTGAAGGTTAAGAAAACACAGCTATGTGTGTTAAGACACCATACTGAATAAATTTATTACATATCACATTAATATTTTCAAAGCTAAAGTTGGTGAGTGTGTATGTTAGTTAGGTACTTCTTCACTCCAAACGCCTGTAGAGATTACTATGTAAACTTGGTGCATGAGTAGACCATGTCTTGGAATAACACAATGTATAGTTTTTAAATAATTGGATAGCTGTTGGGGCCGAGCTCTAGAATGGTGACCACATACCGGAAGACGTAGCGTTGGCAGGCCTCCTACAAGGTGGATTGATGACCTGGCAAGGGTTGCGGGAATCGAGAATGTAGATGAAGGATGAAGATAAAAGATGAAGGATGCGAGAGCCACTGGACCGTTTATTGTGGCGACACTTGGGGGATGCCTATGTCCAACAGTGGACGCCTTTCGGCTGAAATGAAAAGGACGATCGTTTTTATCCTAGACACATTTTCTACTATAACGCAGTCAAAGCCACTGGCAGTTGCTTGTTACTTATAAATGCCAACTAAGGTTAGTGCAATGACCTGATGAGTTGCATGAATATTAATACAAGTGCTTGTCATTCTACTGATATTAATACTTTGAAAGTTTGCATGTTTGTTGATCAATCATTCTTCAATGGTTGCATAGGTCAATGGTAACAAAAAAAATTGCATAGGTCACGGCAGGTCATAGCGGGCATGAGGCGCCAGCAAACAGCTGTGTGCTAGTGCAAAACAACCTCTCAGTCACCTGGCTGGCCCGGTGACTACCTATTTTTGCTGATTTATCAAGCTTATAACTTTGTGATTTTCATGATATAGTTATGAAATGTTGTACATAGATTCTTTACATAAAATAAAAAAAACACGACACGTGTTTCGGGTTTCACAATTATACTGAAACCAATGTGTAATATTAACTGTTCGGTGCTGGAAGCTGCTTCGCCCGCGCGAATGTAGAATTTGTCCCAAGGGAACATTCTCCTGGGATGAAAAGTATCTGACCTCAGCATCACCTTGCATAAGTACCCCCAGGGTACCAGCAGTTGAAGCAGACCGGTACCGGCGCTGGCGTCCGGGCGACAGCTATCTTATTTGCTTATCTTCGTAACATTGATGATATGTTTATTTTTTAATTACGTAGATTATCTGAAGAATTTATTGTCCGAAAATTAGGTATGTTCTTCGGGAATCATTGTCATCTTCGGAAATACGGTGTGATGTTGAGATTTGATATTGAGCTTTAAAAACCAGATAACTTGATAGATTACGAATTCATTCAAAGTTGTAACAACAACAACACAGTTTAATAGGTCATAAACATGTTTTGAAACTATGTTATTTTCTTACGTTTACGCGTTTGAACTACATACACAAACAACTGGCACAAATTGCAATTATTGTTAAAAAAATATACACTGCTATTATAAGGAATGCACTCTATCGACATTAATTTAAAAAAAATGGAGTGTCGAAATGGCGGTATGTTTTTTTGCCACATAAACCGAAGTATCTCTTTTTCTTCGTTAACTTACAAGTATGAATTTTTTACGGCTTCAAGAGTCGGCAGACCTGAGTGTCTGGTTTTAATTTCAACTCGATACCTCAACGCGTTCCCGAGATATGTGGTCTTGACAGACAGATAACTGAATTATTTATGCAAAGAAGGCTAGAGTCAATAGGCTCTTAATACACTAGTGCGCCTCACCATCGACGATGCATCACTGTGCACCATCAGGTGGGGTCGCAGTCAAGCACTAGTTTAAGATAGACAGACCATCCGTTTGTCTGTCTTACGGACAACAAAGTGATCCTATAAGGATTTCGTATTTCCCTTAGGTATGAGGTACGGAACTCAACAAAAAATTAAACTATTCAGAAAACTCGACTTTAAAAAGAAGTTGCTCAAAACATAGCCTCTCAGAGACCGGGCCAACCTGGAAAACTCCAAACAGGCTCCGCACCCGGGTTGGGCGCAGCAAATACAATCTCTACAGGTGGGGGTTCTCGAATGGTTCCGATCTTCAGTGTTTGTGCGGCGTCTCTCCGCAGACCATGTCCCACCTTCCATACTGCATCTCGTGCCCTGTGACCTGCTCCCGTGAGGACCTAATGCCAGCGTCAGCGGACGGCATGGTCGTGGCCGAGTACTGGACCAGGCAAGGAGTTTAACTGGTTTTGCTATCAACATGCTAAGAAGGGCCAGGTGCAACAATTTAAAGTCATTTCAGTAAAAGTCTGACAAGCTTACCGCTCCTCCCTTAAGCATGAGAAGTCATGATTTCCCACCTTAAAAAAAACACTAGTGCGGGTATTGTGCGTATTTTTATCTAATCCCGAGTCAACGTTTGCGTATGTATACAATTCGCGGGTTCACGGTCAAAGCTAGCGAATCGTGGTGTTATTATCAAATTGTGACAGCTCGCGTTATATTGGACAATTCTCGTAATAGTGCTAAAAATAGTGGCGCTCTGACATGAGGGAGACGTGACTGGCGATATAAACGAGTCTCATTTGTGTGGGTTAGGTTATGGTTAGGTTAGTACCAATAAGTTTGAAAGTGGCGCCAGTAACTGACAAGCTGAAGGGGAATCGTTTGTCTTGGTATGGACATGTGAAGTAGAAATGAAACGCATGTTATCATTAGACAAGCCCTTTCATGGAAACTATTATTGTCAAAATACTGAACAGATAAAAAAAAGTTCGCTGCAGCGCTACATTGGCATTATGTCGTCTAACAGAACTATTAAAACATACAGCGCTAAATAATACTTTTATCGACCAAATAAAATTAGGCGCCATGAATTTCGTGGCACTTACGCGTTTCGTTCAATACAGTGTAATGTTCAAGGTGTACAGATTACATTACACCTGAGCCCACTGAGGTGAGCGACGGCACATAGAAATATAAAAAATAGGTTCGGCACCAGGGCCCGATCTAGCTATGTAGCCGCTCCGGGCAAAGATAATTTTCGCCGTCCTTTACACACACAAAACCATATAAGTCGTGAAGGTTAAGTCTTACATATTTCCACTGTCCAACTTGAAGTAGGTTGGAAGGTGGCACATAAAATCCTCAACCTGCTAACTTGGGTGTAGATGACTAGGTTGAAAGATTTTTTGCCGCTCAGGGCCTCAAGTCTGCTATTACAATAGTGTCAGAATGGTCCATCATTGATGTCATAATTGTCGATTTTGACAAGTTTGGTAATCTACTAATATAATGGCGTCATTATGACTTTCCAATGGTAAGCCACTGACACTCCATTGAAAGAAGTGACATAGAATGAATCTCGTACAAATGAATATTTGACGTTTGCGGTAATCTGCTAAAACTTTGACAGTTTATTTGATCAGTGTTTTACCATTAGAACGTTATTGTGCAGTTATTGGTTTTAATATGCTCGAAATTATCATTCTACCACAATTCTATTACAAGACCAGTGACCGATCAATGATCGATCATTATGAATTAGCAGATTACAAACTTTTAGCAAAATGACAATGGGATCGTGTTGGAATGACGAATATATAAAAATAGCAGACTTGGGGCCCTGGTTAAATGCCCGGCTCGCCCCCCGATCGGGCCCTGTTCGGCACGCGCAATCTAGTGCGTAATACATTATACGAGAATTATATCGATACATGTTACTAAAAGAGTTATGAATATACATGTAGATGGATGGAGAGGGAGAGGGAGGCCAAAGAAAAGGTGGATGGATTGTGTGAGGAGTGATATGAAAAGATAAGGGAGTTAGTGTGACGGGTGACATAACAGAATGGAAGAAAAAAACGTGTTGCGCCGACCACGAGTGATACGGGATAAGGGCAGGAAATAGAAGAAGAAGGATGTTAGCAATAGTTCGCCGTCCGATATGGGTCCACCACACGCTCAAGCTTCACCATGGTTTTGCCTGCGCAGGCCGTACTCAGAACATCATGCGTGTGGATGTGATTGGTAAAACTCATGTCCTACAGTTTTACACGGTGTTCCATATATCGGCTCTTATGGGGCCTACCACAGAAGGTCCCATAAGGATCAGGGTCTAGTCGACGGCGCCTCAAAAAGGTATCAGCTGATACCTGCTAGGACCAGTAGCGTAAGTAGCCTTTTATACGCCCGGTGCGAGCTTCTCTAACTGCGCCCCTAGAAAAAAGTACAATAGGTTCGAACAAAAAGACTATTAGATATTTTTGCACCCCTCCATGAATTGCGCCCTGTGCCTGGGCACCGTTGGCACCGCCCTAGTTACGGCACTGGCTAGGACTGCCACTGTTAGTGTTTATTAGCGCGCGTAGTGTTCCACGCGCGCTTCAAGGAGATGTCAGCAACAGTAGGGGCCCAGCAGGGTCGAAACGTAGGTACTGGGGCCATGGGTGATGCGAAAGAGAACCCCGGGGCCCTGGAACGAAGGCAAAGAAGGAATAGGAGTGGGTTTTAGTCAGTAAAACTCTGACACGCCAAAGGGCGGGAGATGTCATTGAATGATTTCCCACCTCAAAAAATAAATTATGTTTATTAGTAGAGCTAGGGTTACCACCTCAGGGTGACCTCGGGTTGCGTGATTGTGGGTGCGTGATTGAGGGTGGGTAAAAATCTGTCGTTCCACCAAGAGAGGGAGAAATTATTTGATCGTATTCCACTCCAAAAAAAGAGATCGCGTCTAAGCTAATGGATATATTGAAGCTAGAACTACATAAGATCGACGCACACGTGTAACACGCCTGATTTGTACATAGAACGACGTCGCGTGGCGTGGATCTAGTGTAGCTCTACAAGTCTTGTTTCCGAATAAAATGTATGGAGACCGACGCGTGCAGATCGGGGTGTGTGGCACACGTGTGAGCAGTGTGGTTCTAGCTTGAGTTCTTGCAACGGGGTCACTCGCAGACATAACAAACAAGCGGTGTCTTCGTCATCAACATTTCAGCCGAAAGACATCCACCGTTGGACACAGGCCTCCCCCAAGTGTCGCCATAACGGCCGGTCCTGTGCGTCTCGCATTCTCGCGACTCTCGACAGGTCATCGGTCTACCTTGTAGGAGGCCTTACAACGCTGCGTCTTCCGGTTCGCGATCGCCACTCTAGAACCTTTCGGCCCCAAGGGTCATCTGTTCTGCGAGCAATGTGCTCTGCCCATTGCCACTTAAGTTTGGCTATCACTTTAATTACTACAAAACGTACTAATTGCCAATTGTAGCCCGCTGCGTCTTACCAACAACGCGATAACTCGTATTATGTGATAGTGTTATCATGTAATTATTTGTTTGTAGTAGGATTGTGCCGTGGGGGACATGTTTATAAGTAACCGCCGTAGGACTGGCATTTCATTAAATGACATAATAATTTTATTAATTTTTTATTCAATAAAATTTTATGCTAGTAAAAACTGTATAAAGGTGGACTTAAGGGGCTGCTTTTCCACTCGCCTATCGTCTTTGTGGCGAGCAATAAAAAAGCTGAAAAGACCTGTAGCTAGCCAAGCACCAATACACAAAAGTGACAACACATGGGCAAAAAGTGACTTCGAAAAAGCACAAACCTTTGCCGAACACCTGAGCAAAGTATTTACTCCCAACGATGCTCAAGGACCACAAGAATTGCACAGTGAAATAACATCATATTTACAGCAAACATCCAACTCGACTTGCCCTTGGAGAAAGTTTCGAAAAATGAAGTAAGGATTGCAATCAATAAACTAAATGAACACAAAGCTCCTGGATATGACTTAATTACAGCAAAACTACTAAATTCTTGGGTATTTCTATAGACAGCAAACTGACCTGGAAACCACACCTGGAAGAAGTTTGCAAACGATTAAGCAGATCAGCGTATCTTCTATTTTAACTGTCGAAAAAAGTAAATACTGAAACACTTAACGGCGTATCATAGATTGGTATCCTCGGTTTTGCGTTATGGTGTTGTTTTTTGGGGACAGTCAACAAATCGAGAACTTGTTTTTAAAATGCAAAAGAGATGCATACGTATTACTACTTACTTTGTATATCTTGGAAGGTTCTTTATTTGTAAAAAATAATCTCCACTTATTCAAAAAAATTGCCACAGTCAAAAAATTACCCATACGTGCTCAATATATGAACACATTGTGCCATGTAAAATGTAAAACTGCACTGATGAAGAAAAGTTTCTTTGGTATTGCTCCCCAAGTTTTTAATAAAGTACCCGATGTAATTAAATGCATGCCAGTACAAAAGTTCAAAAACACTCTGCAGAAGCTGTTACTTGAAAAATGCTATTACACGTTAGACCAGTTTCTGAATGACAAATGTTTTTAATGTTAATTCTTTTTTTGTGACATTTGGAATATTTTGATTGATTTGATTATTTTGACAAATGTATTTAATGTTAATTCTTTTTTTTTTGACATTTGGAATATTTTAATTAATTTGATTATTTTGACAAATGTAATATTTTTTTACATTATTTTATTTTTACCTTTTTGTACTATTTTATTTAAGTTTTGAATTTTGATCATAGCAGCACTATTTTGTATGCCTTTCGGCGGAACATGGGTGGGACCAAAAGTTACATATATAATTATAAGATCATTGTACCCTGTGTTCACAAATAATAAATAAATGAAAATGAAATGAAATAAAAGAACTTCCTAAAGCAGGTCTAACTTTTCTCACAGCTCTTTATAATGCAGTGCTTTTGAGGGGGTACATTCCTCCACAATGGAAAGTTGCCCAAATAATCATGATTCCTAAACCTGGAAAAAGTCCTGGGGATGTGAAATTTTACCGCCCCATTAGCCTGTTGTCAATCCCCTTAAAATTACTGGAAACATTGTTCATTAATGGACAAGTCAGTAAAGACCTCTGAAAAATCTGATATTTTACATGATCACACAAAATTTTCTCAAAAATTGAAAATATTAAAAAAGTATAAATGACGACAATTTTTTTCAAAGACTTGAGGGTTTAAAAAACACGTATTTCCTGGAACAAGTTTCGTGAAATATTCGAGTAAATCATGGAATTACCGAATGCTAACAGAGTTTTTAGGCGTTATCGCGTGTTTAGGCTCTCTTTTTTCGCGATGTCTTTTCGTCAAACATCGCATTGGATTATGTTAGATTTTTTTATAGTTTCCTGACTTGTAAACTTAATGCTTTACGCTTCGTGAAAATATGTTTTCTCCAGGACAGGCGACGGTCTAGGTACATTCCAAGGTATTTTGCTTCTTGCGCTTGAGGAATCAGAACATTATTAAGTCGTACAGGGGGGCAAGTATGTCTTCTTGTAGTGAACGTCACGTGTACACAGATTTAGTTTCGTTTGCTTTTATTCTCCATTCTCTTAGCCATTTCGAAATATCATCTAAGCTTTTTTGGAGTATCTCAGATGCTTGTACTCTATCTTCATGTACAGCCAGTGCGGCAGTGTCATCGGCAAATGTGCCCAAGACTACTCCTTTTGACACGGGGAGATCTGCGGTGTATAGTAGGTAAAGAGTGGGACCCATCACACTGCCCTGCGGAACTCCTGCTCGAATTTCATGTAGTCCAGTTACTTCACAGCCTTGTTTGACAAAAAAAAAGTACCTCTTTTCCAGATAAGAGTTAATAAATATGTAGTATATTATTGGGAGTGCTTTCTTAATTTTTTAAAGAAGACCCTCATGCCAAACTCGATCGAAAGCCTGAGAAATGTCTAGAAAAGGAGCCGGACAGTATTGTTTCCGTTCATAAGTGGATTTTTTCGACAAGCCGGTGTATCTGTTCTATTGTTCCATGCCTTTGTCTAAACCCGAATTGGTGGTCAGGTAAGAGTGAGTTTTGGTCTATAAGTGGTCTTTAGTTTTACAAAAAAATATAAATTGATTTCAATAGAAGCCTAGATAATATCCACAAGATACTGAGTTTCCAAAATATCTCATGAAAAACGTGTAATAACGTCAAAATTGCGTAAGAGTGGTTGTATGAAAAACATTGAAAATGTAAGTCGAGTTACATCCCCTTAATGCCTTAGGCATTTTCTACCAGTCGACGGGCTCAGAGGCCCCCAGGCTCAGGAGCCCCTAGGCTCAGAGGCCCCCAGGCTCAGGGGTCCCAAAACCTCATTAGTGTCTCTTATTGAACTACCGAGAAATTCCCCCGCCTTTGATATCTAAAGGGTAGTAATAAAAGCTCCGACAAAAAAAGAAGAATTGTCCTTACTCAAAATATTAAATCTACTGCCTAAAATACTAACTTTCCGACTACTTTTGTCCGAATAAAAATGACGAAACGACCGAATGAGATACTGAAATCTTCGAAAAATAAACATGACTGTCTATTGCTATAATACTTTTCTACCAGCATAAATTACGTTCTACTGAAAACTTAGCTTTGTAATTTTTATCTTTACTTGCCGACTATTAATTCATAAATTACCTTTCATATTTCATAGATTGTGGTGCTATTTTAACTGTCACATTATACTAAAAATATTATTCTGAGTGGCTATACAGAAACTTATAAAAAATATAAAAATGTACTTGTAACAATAACTTTTAATTGCATCATATATCATGAATTTTACTTACCACGGGTATGCTTCGATATCGGTACCTATTTCAGGCGTTAAAAAGTTAAAACAGTCGTTCGTATTCATGGGTACGTATAAAAATCCCGAATTAAATTACCGATGGACGAAATCCCAAAAATTGAAACGCCAAATGGTTGTATGGTCGAAAGTTTAAAATCCCGAAAGTTCATTTGTTCGAATGTTTAAAATTCCGAAGTACAAAATCCCGACTCATCCGTGTCGGGGTGCCCTAAGGTCCCGATTTGTTTTATTTTGAGAAGTAGTACTCGCCGGCCGCTCGCTTCGCTCGCTTGGCTCGCGCGCTTTTGGTCACAATTCTAACCTAACCTAACCTATTTCAGCCACAATCTCTCGTAAAAATGTGTTTACCATTGTCTAATAGCCTAGTCACAGGTAGATTGTATTTTGATTGCACTTTGAACTGGGTGAAATAGGTTAGGTAACGTTAGAATTGTGACCAACCGCTACGTTCAAGTTGTTTCGTCTATTCGGGATTTCGTTCTTTCGGGCATTTGAACATCGGTATTTTGTGTTTCGATATAACGACTATCGGCATTTAAACCTTTCGGTATTTTGAATTTCGGTGTTTTGCACGTCGGTATTTCAGCCATAGGTAAAATGAACTTTCGGAATTTTGATACGTACCCCTATTCATGCCTTAATCGAAAACCAAGTAGACTTTGGTTTTCTAGAATATTATACCGTATTATTAATCGACAAATTTCCTAATAATGTCAGCAAGAACAAAGATAAAAATAAAACAAAACTCAGTTTATTATGAAAATGTAGTTACGTAGTAGACCCGAACTCCATCGCGCGGGCCGAACAGTTGAGGTATTTTCATCATTATTGAAAGCTAAAAAATAAATTTGATAACCAACAATAGAAATTAAAACAGTTCATGCAAGTTGTAAAAATATGATTATTTTGACCAAACCTCTGTTGTCGGTAACTTAGTAATTTTGTCGGAGGTTCAGTATTCTATTCGGAAGTTTAGTTTTTTTATTCGAAGATCCATTTTTTTTTAGGAGAAAATGTAATTTGAACATGCTCTTATTTGTTGTTAAATTGGATATTTTTTTTTGTTTATGTTTTGGGTTTTTTGTCGGTAATTCATTATAACGCTAGTTAATTAGAATAATAGTCGGCCACAGATTGCTGGAGTTTAAATTGTTTTTCGGAACCATTATTATTTCCCATATCTAAATAGGCTGCAACCACGGCATTTAATCACGGCAACTCGGTTTAGTCATCCTTTTGAGGTACGTAACCCTAAAAATGTCCTAAAAGATGCAAAAACGCTGTAAAAATAGCGTTTTATGCATTTGTATGATGCAAACATGCGAGTGCATAGAATGCGATGTCTAGTGATGATGAATATTTTTATACTTATGTAGGTACCTATGTATTTTAGTAAGAATTGCGCTTTAATATCACACTCAAAATTCGTTGAACTCTTCTGAAAGTGACCCCGATAATGTGGGAGCAGATAAATATAATAATAAAAGTTAAATTCGTTCAGAGTCGTCTAGGACAAATAAAGATAATGAACGACCTTATGTCCGGCTTTGCTGCCACACTTGTGTTATTATCAGGAACTAGCTGTGCCCGCGACTTCGTTCGCGTGGACTACAGGATTTTGAATTTATTTTTTATAAAATAAAAGTAGCCTAAGTTACTCCTTATTACCTCAGCTAACTGCCAAAAAAGTCCCGTCAAAATCAGTCTAGCCATTTCAGAGATTAGCCGGAACAAACAGACAGACAAAAATGTTATTTTGATGTATGTACCTTATACTCGTATATTCATATGCATGTAGTAAAAAGCGGTTATTTCAATATTACAAACAGACACTCCAATTTTATTAATATGTGTAGAAGATGTTTAGATGTTATGGAGTTAATTATATTATACACTCCTCACTCAACCCATCCATGTTTTCTTTGGCCTCCCTTTTTTTTTTTTTTTTTTTTTTTTTTTTTTTTTTTTTTTTTTTTTTTTTTTTATGGTGGGAAAAAATCATGCATTGACATCCCCCGCTCTTGGGCGGAGCGGGAGATAGTGTCAGACTCTTACTGACTAAAAGACCCACCCCGTTCCTTCTAGCCTTCATACCGGGGCTCGAGCGCCCTTTCGGATAACCCTGGCCCCAGTAGGCTTCGACCCGGCTGGGTCCCTGCTGTTGCTGACAACTCCTTGAGGCGCGCGGGAACAGTGCGCGCCGTCGACGACTTGGGCTTGGTCTTGAGGCGCGCGGGAACAGTGCGCGCCGTCGACGACTTGGGCTTGGTCCGGACAGTTACCGGACGGCCGGACAGTGAGCTACCCATTGCTCACCGTCCGCAAGCCCGCGTCTACGTTGGCCGGAAATCGGGATCAGAATCCCGGCGACGGCGGCGGCGATAACGCCGTTGCCTGATGCGTTCGGCCTCCTCCTTTGCGAGCATTACTGCTTCGCAGAAGTCGGCGACCGCCTGCCACTCCTCCTCGCTCCGGACCATGGCCTCAACCAAGGCCCGGCGCGAGAGGTCTCCGCCGCCGATCGCCCCCACGAGGGCACGGCGATGCTCCGCCCAAGCAGGGCACACCTCGACTGTGTGCTCCACCGTGTCCTCCGGGCGTTCCGCACAGTGGCGACACCCGGGCGTCACCTCCGCATGAATCCCGTGCAGGAAACTCCCGAACGAACCATGTCCGGTGTTCTTTGGCCTCCCTCTCCCTCTCCATACATTTTAGAATTCCATCTATATTTTTATCTTGAGCTATCTCCTGGCAGGCTGAAGCCCTCCCGTTCTTTGTCCCTACATCTGTCGGTTTTACATTAACGGGGCGTATAATATTTAGGCAGGTACAGCATAGCATAGTCTGCCTTATAATAGCCTCCTCTCTAGGAGAGGGAATGGGCCGTAATCCACCACGCGGGCCCAGTGCGGGTTGGTGGATGTCACATGTCTTCGTATTATTGTTTCTAGGACATGCCGGTTTTATCAAGATGTTTTCCTTCACCATTTCGAGAGCAGTGGTAATGAAATAAATTAGACAAAGTAATGCGCCTGGCTGGGTTTGAACCCGCGACCTACAACCCGTTTGTCGAGGCCATTACCACTCGGCCACCACTACTCTTGGCAGGTATATTGCTTAACAATAGACCTGCCTAAATATTGTGAAAATGTCGATTTCTGTACAGATATTAATATATCATGCGCAAACATCACTTAGTGCCAAACAAAAAAAACAATAAGTAGCCACATCGTCACGCAATGATGGTGTATGGTGTGGACACGAGTAGGTTTCAGTCATTAAAAGTCAGACAATCTCTCGCTCCACCCAGAGTGAGAGGAGACATTTGATGAATTCCCACGCCAAAAAAAGATAGTGTTATCAAAAAGTTCTGCAGACTAATTGGTTATCATTTTATCAGTCATTAAAGACGGTTCAAAGTCCCATCCGAAATAGTTGATAATACGATAGCGTTCAGTGGAGTTTGTACCTTTGTGTTTAGACACTTATGTATGACGGTGACGACATCATTAGCGCAGTTGTTGAGCGATTGACTACTGCACTGCGTGTCGTAAGTTCGTTTCCCGCAAGGAACAAATATTGTTTAAGGCGGTTGTCACACTGCCACGCGCCACGCAGCGGAGTGCGTGAAAACGCACCTACGCACGTACTTGCGGCAGTGCAGATCTGCATCAACTTACGGGTTTTTTTACGCACTCACGCGCGTAGGATCGTGTTTCTCCGCATTTAGATGCGTGATCTGCATGAACGTGGAAGCGTGGATGCATCATCATCATCATTTCAGCTGATATACGTCCACTGTTGGACACAGGCCTCCCCCAAGCGTCGCCACAGCGAACGTTCCTGTGTGTCTCGCATCCTTCGGTTTCCCGCAACCTTCACCAGGTCATCGGTCCACCTTGTAGGAAGCCTTCCAGCGCTGCGTCTTCCGGTACGCGGTCGCCACTCCAGAACCTTTCGGCCCCAACGGCCATCTGTTCTGTGAGCAATGTGCCCTGCCCATTGCCACATAAGTTTGGCAATTCTTCGTGCTATGTCAGCAAATTTAGTTCTCCTGCGGATATCTTCATTTTTGATTCGATCACGCAAGGAAACCCCGAACATAGCCCTTTCGATTGCCCTTTGTGTGACTTTAAGCCTTCTGATGTTGCCCATTGTGAGCGACCACGTTTCGGAGCCATATGTCATCACTGGCAACACGCACTGGTCATAGACTTTCGTCTTGAGACACAAGTAGTAAATAAATAAGTAGTAAATAAAGTAACTAAATACAAGGTGCAGTTTTAAAACTGCACAATATTTCAGGAGGTTGTAATAAAACTCATTAATAATCATATAAAAATACGATGCCTGGTCAATAATCAGTAAAACTTGTCATTTTTATTTTTTAATTTTCACCGTTTTTCAGAATAACTCTCTAAATAAACTTCTTAAAAAAAAACAGAATCACCCGTTGCGATTTATCGCACGCCGTGTCACTGTGTGTGAGTGCATCAACCTGTACGAGGCTCCGCCCACTTATTTTACGAAATGAATAATTTAACCTTAGATGTAGATCGAATTCGATGATCATAATGTACATTAATGTCTTAAATTTCGCTATTTAATTTAATTACTCACTTTTAAGCATCATCACAATGTGAAAATCTTTTAAAAAGTCACGTTGACGTCGCTTCGATAGGTACTTACGTATCAGCTGATGAATAAAATGTTAGGCCGAGATCAATAAACCTTATAAGGCGTCCGTGCCTCCGTCCGTAGGTATCATCACGCAGTCTGTAGGTAATGTCATTCTCAAGGTCAGTATTCCGTAATAATTTCGTTTTTATTTGTAGATTAAATTGGTGGATGTGAAATTTCCCTTCCTACTTTTTAACCCTAGATCACTAACCTTCGTCAAAACGACGACGCGGACTCAAAAAAAGTGGTATAAATTTTGAGTGCGTCGTCGTACGCATTCCACATTCCGGCTAATCTCAGTCGGCCCCCAGCTCGAGCAATGCACGGGTTTGATTTTTGTGTAGGGGCCCTGTGTGCGCCGTTTCAGCCACCATAAGTCGTCGAATCGACGAAGGTTAGTATTAACGTTATTCCTGCAGAGTTATTTTTCATTCTTTTTTGGTGTTTTATTATTTCAGTGTTTTGTGAACTTTGTACTTAATTTGCTTACATTGAAATAAGAACCTACATTATTATTTTTTTGGATATATTTTTATTTTAGAAACGATCATCAGCTGTTATTAGACGATAATAGTGACGAAGAAAACTGCTCAGAGAGTGAGAAAAAAGACCACGTTGTGGCAGATCAGACTTATGAAATAGATGGTGAGGAAGAGATTTTTTTCTGTGACAGAACAACAACCTTCAACTGAAGAAATCCAGGCAAATACGTCTTCATCAATTGAATACCCATTACCTAGTACTTCAGGTCAGCCACACGAATTAATTATTACACCAACGAGTAATATTCTCCACGGAAAAGACAAACACAAATGGTCATCACTGTAGCCGAGTTCACGGAGCCGAACAGCCTCAAGAAATATTGTTGTTATTGTACCTGGGCCCAAGGCGTAATTGTAAAAACGAACTAGATCCGCTTTCTTGCGTTTTATTTATACCATAAAATACTAATGGAGAAATATCAATAAAATGCGTGAAGTAGATGTAGTTAGCCTTCCTATCGCCAAAAAAAGAAAAAAATGTGCAATTTGCCCCTCCGCAAGGCAAAGAATAATAAACACTAGTTGCACCAAATGCAATAAATCCTCGTATGGCGAACACAAACTTGACATTTGTCACAAATATATTAATTAACAGTATTTTTCTAAAATTTTTCTTTCTTTTGTTGATTTTATTACTAAATTTTATTATTTTAATATTTTTTTAAGTCTTTGTTTTTTTAGTTAATAAGATTTAAGCATTTAAAAAAAAAAAGATGTAAAAACTCTTGTCTGAATTAAAAAACGGTCAAATTAATTAAAATGTGATTTTAGTAAATAAAAAAACTTGTAAATATGCTCACAAATGATTATTGTAATATATTAGTAAAACACATGTAAATATTTTATTCCATAAACCCTTAGAAACCTCCCTTTAATACAGCGTAGCCGAAACGACGAAGGTTAGTAATAAGCGTTGTAAAATAAGGTTAGTGATCTAGGGTTAAAGGGCTGAGGACCGACAAAAAACACTTCAAGATAATTTGTGCTAGTTACGTAGATAGGTAGGTTTTTAAGTGATTTATCTTGCCTGTTAGGTAGGTATTTTTACCGTAGTTAAAATTTTTAAATCAACTTATTTACAGTAATCAAATTGATTCGGCTAACAACGTATTTACAAATGACTTTTTAAGTACTTACTAATAAAATAAAATACTTACCTAAGCAGGTACTTATGTTACCTGGAGGTGTTGTTCAAACAGACAGCAGTCTAGCACGACGTTGCTGATTTTCTTTTAATTTCGTAGCACAAACACATTCGTTTTAAAGTGTCGAAAGCACTAATCACTAGTGATCACCTTCTCACGTAACGTACTTGCCGACCGTTGTGAGGAAACCAAACCGTAGACCAGCATCCCGCGTGCTGGCCCGTGGCTCTCGCTTGAAGTATTCCAGGATATTTTACTGCAAGGCGACAAGCAGGCCTTCGTTGTCGCGACCGTCAGCAAGCCGGGGAACGCCGAATCGTCGAAACTCGCGGAGTCTTTGCGTAGCAGCCAGCATTACCCTTTGAGATGGACGTTACGATGTTTCCACTGATAGCAAACAAGCAGACTATCTCCACTAACTCTACATTGGAGTATTGGTCTGTCATCTTTCATCACTAAATACCGCAACCGTTAACCGAAGGCGCTGTGGGCGAATATTGCAAGCGCGTGTATGCACACGTCGGCGGCATCAGTTACACTAAACTTGATCGATTGATCGATGGCGCGGGGGCGTGGCTAGGGTGTGCAGTGCGGGAGATGATTGGTGCTTTACGTTGCGTGTATGTGTGTGAAAGCGCGGTTTAAATAATGGTGCGTTTGTGTGTGAAAGCGCGGTTATAAGGGAGGTATCAGACTGGCAGCGTCTTAAAAAAAGGTAGTTCACACATACCGATTTCCATAAATAAGAAAAAAAAATAAAAAAAATACCTACTCATTTTATTATTGATTCGGGTCGAGAATCACTAAAATAATTACCTCCTGAATTTTTTTGCACTTTTAAAACTGCACCTTGTATGTCGCCACAACGAATGCGGTCGCTCCAGCTCGGTGCCATTAGGGTCAATTCAATTTCAATTGCACGAAGCTAATCAATTGAACAATTGTAGGTAAAGATATTTCTTAGTAGACCGAATGATACACGACAAAAATAGGAAGGACACATTTGTTGTGTTTTTGAGGTGCTCTAGGGTGACAAGGTAGGTAACAACTGTTTTCAGATATAACACCTTGCTTTGTGCCAAATTTCAGAATTCTGGGTCAACGGGAAGTACCTTATGAATTTCGATCTTTGAGAGTATATACGTTTTTTTGCGACATAAATGGCCGTATCTTTTTTATTCGTTAACTTAGAAGTTTGATTTTTTCACAGCTTGAAGGGAACGCAGACTTAAGTATATGGTTTTCATTTCAACTCGATACCTCTACGAGTTCTCGAGGTAAAGGGTCTTGACAAACAGACAGACAGACGGACGGGCAACAAAGTGCCCCTATAAGGGTTCCGTTTTTTCCTTTTGAGGTACGGAACCCTAAAAAGACGCTTTTCGGAGTCCTTTTAGCTGTTTGAAGAAACGTATTAGTAATAGAAATGCGTTTTTTTTTTGCTGTGGGGATACCAGTATACCACAGAAAAGCCGAAAGAGGTAAAAAAGGAAATACTTTCCGATTTGTATTACAACCGAGTCTCGCCGCTTGTCTAATACCCTAACTAACTTTACTACAGGCAATAAACCAATACGAACACGCATTACGCAACTAACAGACCACGCACACTTAGATAGCAAATTTGCTATTGGTTATATCAATTATGAGCATGATCATATTTTGAGGCACGCCTGCCCCGCCCACAAGGCCATTCCAACCTCTTTCATCTTCTCTGTGGGGGGGGGGAGACAGGGTCCGTCTGAAGAGAACGAGAGGTTATGTTAGCGTTCAACTGTTCTATAATATAATATAATAATAATATAATATAATATAATATTCCACAACTACCACACAACGCCGTCTAGTCCCAAGCTAAGCAGAGCTTGTGTTATGGGTACTAGACAACTGATAAACATACTTATATATTTCTAAATACATACATATTATAGATAAATTACACCCAGACACAGAACAAATGATTATGCTTATCACACAAACATTTGTCCTGGGTGGGAATCGAACCCACGACCTCCGGCATAGCAGTCAGGGTCACTAACCACTAGACCAACAGGCCAGTCACACACTGACATCCCACCCATAAGTACAAAGCGTTTTGGGAACACACTCATTATGCGAACAGCTAGGGAGTGGAATTCTCTTCCAGTGTCTGTGTATCCCGATTGTGGTACAACCTAGGGGTCTAAGTCAAGAGTGAAAAGGTTGCTTCTAGGCAAGCGTACTCCATTGTCTTTACACACTGTTCCGCATACTTCTAGACTACTACTGCCAACAGCCACTTGATGATGGTAACCATGTTTGTCCGCAGATGTCGCGAGTGATGTGAGGGGGTGACGTCACAAGATGGCGGTGGGCGAGGCGCGCGTCCCTCTGCTGCACGGCGACCGGCCGGCGTCCGCGCTCCACGCCAAGTCAGGTCAGTAGCCAGGGGCGAGCTGGGGATGTCGCGAGTGATGTGAGGGTGTGACGTCACAAGATGGAGGCGCGCGTCCCTCTGCTGCACGGCGACCGGCCGGCGTCCGCGCTCCACGCCAAGACAGGTCAGTAGCCAGGGGCGAGCTTGGGAGGTGCACCTTCCTCACCGCTCAAAGCGAGATTGACGCAGAGCTGTCGCGCGACTGTCGTCGTCTGTGCGCGTGCACAGCGTCACTAAACACGGCGACAAGTAGTGAGCGCGCGCGACGCCCCTAGCTTGTCGTCGCGACTCCGCGACTCTGACGCCAAGTGTGCGAAGTTTTGAACAACATTTATGAAATTGTCGGCCGCAGCTTGTCGTCGCGTCTAGTCGCCGAGCTGTCGCTGTCGCGTGTCGCCTAGTGTGCGGCTAGGGTTAAAGTAGAGTCGTGCCTTGGAGTGGAATCCACGGCGAGGTTCGACACCGATCAATCATTTACTTATATGGCTTTTTTTTGGTGGGTAAAAATCATCCAAATGACATCCCCCGCCTTTAGGCGGAGCGGGAGATAGGTAGTGTCAGACTCTTAGTGACTAAAAAACCCACCCCGTTGGTTCTTGCCTTTCATACCGGGACAGAGCTACCTTTTGGAGCTAACCCTGGCCCCAGTAGGCTTCGACCCAGCTGGGTCCCTGCTGTTGCTGACAACTCTTTGAGGCGCGCGGGAACAGTGCGCGCCGTCGACGACTTGGGCTCGGTCCGGACAGTTACCGGACGGTTGGACATGGCTACTGTGTGACGGTTTTTCCGGGTCTGTGTGTCTTAGTTTACATGTTTGTGGGCGCACCCACACGGTACAAGGGACATTCCTAGCGGCAACATTTTTTTATCGCTGCGATTATGACGTGCCCAGATACTCCATTCTTCAAAGAGCAACCGTATCTCAAATCGAGATACCATCTCTATCGTCTAAGATACAAGAGTGGCCACTCCACGTAATGATAAGTAAACAATGTCTGATAAGAAGAGAGTAGGTAATGATATGTTATTATTGTCAGTAGATACTAGTGATTTATTCAGTACTAGTGTATTAATTGATAATGTGGAGTAGTGACGGAGTGGCAGCGTCGGGCACGAGAGGATTTGAAACGTTTCACTTTCATTGAACAACGGATATCTGGCCGTACATTGAGATTCGAAAATATAGCCGTTTTATTCCTAATGAAATAATAAATGTTCTTGACAGACAGACAGACAGACGGACGACCAACAAAGTGATCCTGTAAGGGTTCCGTGTTTTCCTTTTGAGGTACGGAACTCTAAAAATGATATTTTCGTGTTTTTCTTTTTAATTCGGTATATCTGGTACTATCTGCTTTCTCTTGCCAAGTGGTAACAGCCGACGTACGAGTTGTCGGTCGCGAGTTCAAACCCAGCCAGGCGCATTACTTTGTGTAATTTATTTTATCACCACTGCTCACAAAACGGTACAGGAAAACATCTTGAGGAAACCGGCATGTCCTAGAACCAAAAATTCGAAGACCTACCTAGGCCCCTTACGACCCATTCCATCTCTTAGAGAGGAGGCCTAGCAGTGGGAACATTATAAGGCTGACTATGCTATGCTTACTATCTGGGGATACTGAAATAGTATCCGATATCTGACCGGATACTGCCCTACTATCCGGTATCCGGCCGGATACTAGACTAGTATCCGATATCTGGACGGAAACTGACCTGCTATCCGGTTTCCGACCGGATACTACCCTACTATCCGGTTTCCGGCCGGATACTGCCCTACTGTAATCCGGTTTCCGGCTGGATAGTGAATTTATACTGTTACTAAATAATTTCTAGTCAAGTCAGACTCAAGGCAAGATTATTTAAAGATCACAGTTTCATAGTGCTTTGTTAAATAAGCCTACATTGTGGAATGCAATAAAGAATTGAGTATTGAGTAAATAGAGCTAACGTTTCAACGAATTTTTTTTTGAAGTTTAAGTCATACAATTTCTTCTCCTTCTAGTGTGGAGTGACGAGGCGACTTTTACTGACTAAAACCATATCTGACCTTCAGTTGCCCTTTGCGTTCTTTGAAGCACGGGTGTTCTTTTCAGAGATTCCTCGTAGGCCTAGCGGGCATCGACCCTGCGGTGCCCCTACTGTTTTGCTGACATCTCTTTGAGGCACTTGACACTACGCGCCGACGATGACTTGGACTCAGTCCTTACCGGACGAGCAGATGGTGAGCGACCCATTGCTCGTCGTCGATGCCGTCTCCTTGCGGCAGCTGGGGTGTGAAGATATCCGTTCCTTCACAGCGTTACAACATAATATGAACATTAAAACGTAAGGCCAAACGATTGCCTTCAATGTGTCATTCATATTAATGGTCCCATACAGCAATTGTTCTGTTCAAAAACGACGAGAAACACTGATAAATATTCTGTCTGGCGAACAAATGTGAATAATGTTGGCCTTATTTGGCAGATTTGGCAACAATTGCAGTCGAGATCGTTGCGATCGATCGTCGGCGTGCGTTTGCTGCCGTCTATAGCTAATAGATAAGAGAATAATAGGATTCTTTATGATAAACAGTATTATAAGCAAAGGAGACGTCTGTTCGAAACTATGCAGCGGGGACATTGTTCACGCCGTGTCTCCTACCCGCAATGGTGCGTTCCATGAGCGCTTCAAAGATGTCAGCAAAATTGTAGGAGCCAGTTAGGGCCGACGCCTACCAGGGTTGCGGATTGTTCGAAGGAGTTACCGCAGCCCAACTGATGGAACACTATAGGCCACCGAGAGCGGGAGAATTTGTTGAAGAGTTCTCAGGTAAAAAAATGGGTTATTTCATCTCACAGGGGCTACTACCGACCAGGTATTACATAAAACGTTTAAACATAGCATAATCAATTTTATAATGTTTTCCTGCACTTCCTACTACTGGGACTCCTCTCTAAGAGAAGGAATGGGCCGTAGTCCACCACGCGGGCCTAGTGCGGGTTAGTGAATAGCATATGTCTTCGAATTTTTGGTTCTAGGAAACGCCTGTTTCGTCACAATGTTATAGTTCGATGACACAATGAACAAATTCACACAATTTATAACAATTATTTTAATTAGTCAGTGCAACAGTATTCGTTGCGCGTTTTATGTTGTAGAACTGACGGATTTTTAGACATATAAAGCGACTAGCCTCTACCAGCAGCTTTGCCTGCGTTAGTGACGGTTGTTATTATGGACGCGAAGTTGAAGTCGAAGCCAGATAATAAGTAGTCCTTCCTTGGGGTTCGTCTAACTGTGATCAAAGTTTCATTCAAAGTGCCGCAATTGAAGCGTAGCTGGCTTCTAAACATCTAAACATGTAGGAAGTAACATTAGCTATACAGAGTGTTTAGTTTATATTTCGACGTAGCCCTCGATAATTCCTCCATTGTTCCATTGTTTCAACACCATATATTGAGCTTTATTAACCTATGGTATGTCTAAATGTATAGTAAACTTAATGCACCCATTAAGCCTCAGATCGGCTGGAAGCTTTTCTGAAACGGAAACCTACGGTCTTATAACGCAAAGGGCAACTGAAGGACACAGGTGTGGTATTAGTCAGTAAAAGTCTGACACGCCATCGCGCTCGGTCCCAGAGCGAGAGAAGTTATTAGATAATTTCCCACCTTAAAAAAAAAGGGCAAGTGCGAGTCGGACTCACGCCTTGAGGGTTCCGTACAAACTTACCTATGTAAATAGCTCAATTCTGGAATAGTCTCGGAAAATTTATCGGAATTGCAAAAAAAAAAATTGTGACGTAACAATAAATTAATAGTTTTCAGATTTATTCCTTTACTTGTGCTATAAGACCTTGCTTTATTCTAAATTTGAGGCGTATAGTTCCTTGAACCATCTGGCCGAAATTATGTGAACGCAACTCTCGCACTCGCCTAGGCGGCAGTACGCAAATCTGTGCATTTATTTGCGGCCAGCAGCGCCCGGAAAGCGCTTTAAATCCAGTTTCTCTGCGAGATATTGATTGATTTACATATGCAATGTTCACTTTGAAGAATATTTAACCACCAATTTTTATGTGTAAAAATGTTTCTAAAGGTCCAAGCCGTTTCGAAGGAGTAGGGAAAAGTTGCGAAATTGCTAAATATTTTTTTTGACAAAAGTATTAATTGCATGAAAAAATCAAATGTTGATATTATTGTTCATGAATCTATAATAAACATATATTTTTTTCAAACCAATTGACCTTTTATTTTTTTTTTTTATTTTTTTTATGGTGGGAAAAAATCATGCATTGACATCCCCTGCTCTTGGGCGGAGCGGGAGATAGTGTCAGACTCTTACTGACTAAAAGACCCACCCCGTTCCTTCTAGCCTTCATACCGGGGCTCGAGCGCCCTTTCGGATAACCCTGGCCCCAGTAGGCTTCGACCCGGCTGGGTCCCTGCTGTTGCTGACAACTCCTTGAGGCGCGCGGGAACAGTGCGCGCCGTCGACGACTTGGGCTTGGTCCGGACAGTTACCGGACGGCCGGACAGCGAGCTACCCATTGCTCACCGTCCGCAAGCCCGCGCCTACGGTGGCCGGAAATCAGGATCAGAATCCCGGCGGCGGCGGCGGCGGCGATGATAACGCCGTTGCCTGATGCGTTCGGCCTCCTCCTTTGCGAACATTACTGCTTCGCAGAAGTCGGCGACCGCCTGCCACTCCTCCTCGCTCCGGACCATGGCCTCAACCAAGGCCCGGCGCGAGAGGTCTCCGCCGCCGATCGCCCCCACGAGGGCACGGCGATGTTCCGCCCAAGCAGGGCACACCTCGACTGTGTGCTCCACCGTGTCCTCCGGGCAAACCAATTGACCTAGCCGTTACGGAGGAGTAGGCCTCAGAAAATCACCGTTTTATGGCACTTTTCGGGCGCTTGGCCCTTAAGGGTTCTGGGACAGCGGGAAGTACTCTAGAATTTTGATTTCCTCGATATTTATTTCTCGTTAACTTACTAGTTTGATTTTTTTACAGCTTCAAGAGTCTGCAGACCTGAGTATATGGTTTTAATTTTAACTCGATACCCCCACGCATTCCCGAGATAAATAGTTTTGACAGACAGATAAACAAGCAGACACGTACAGACAACAAACTGATCCTATAAGTGTTCCGTTTTTTCCTTTTGAGGTACGGAACCCTAAAAAAATAGAATAAAACATAATCACTATTAAGACCACGGGTTTCACTTTCAGAGTTCGACCCTGGTCCTAATAGGCTTCGGCCCTGCTGGGAACCTACAGGTTTGCTAATATCTATTTGAAGCGCGCGTCAGCAACTCGAGCTTGGTCTGGACAGTCCAGATGGCCGGACAGCGAGCTGCCCATTGCTCGTCGTTCACAAACCTGCGCCTGCGGTGGGTAGCAGTCGAGGTTGGGTCTCGGCGGCTGGGGCGAAAGAATATCCGTTCTCTCACGCGTGCAGCCGCCTGCTTCGCTAGCATTACTGCTTCGCAGAAGGAGGCGTTCGCCTGCTACTCCTCCTCGCTCCGGACCATGGCCTATACCAAGGCCCGGCGCGAGAGATCACAGCTGCCGATCCGCCCAAGCGAGGTTGTTTTGTTCTATGTAAACACAAAATAGATAAAGGTATCGTACTGCAAATATCTGATAAATTATGTCTCTGTCACATCACTACTCATCTCCGGCTCGTCCCTTGAGATAAGAGTAAACTGATAAATAACACAATATTAGTTGTCGCCGTTATCAGCCGCTACTACAGTAGTACCACGATACAGGTAGGTGCACAAGTCAATCTCAAGTATGTTATGTAGGAACTTCACTTTTTAACCGACTTCCAAAAAAAGGAGGTGGTTCTCAATTCGGTTGTATTTTTTTTTTGGTGGGGAAAATCATCTAATGACAACTCGAGACAAAGACAGCTCGAGTCCCGGTATGAAGGCTAGAAGGAACGGGGTGGGTCTTTTAGTCAGTAAGAGTCTGACACTTTCTCGCGCTCCGCCCAAGAGCGGGGGTTGTCATTGGATAATTTATTCCCAACATAAAAAAAAGCAATTAATGTTGAATTTAAAAAACCGTCCACTTAACAGTTATACTTAACTTTTTTTGCTCCATTATTTCACAAAAAGTTCACAGACGCGTTTCTCAAGCGGATGCATACGCGCTCGCAATGAGCTGAATTGAACCGAGATATCGTATCCGTGAGCGGTGTGTATGTGTGCGTTGCTCGAGCGTGCTTTGTATGTAGATTGACTTCTGTACTCATCTCTTTTGTGGTATTTACGCTGCGTGATATTTATCTCAAATGATTGTGCTGCGACGTGGCTGCGACCGTCAATTGACACAGCATCACGCCTGTGTAGTCCGGCGCCCGGCGGGTAGGTAGAGGTGTATAAGTTTTCATTTTTAAGGTTAAATTGTAGCGACATCTATAGCGTCACATAAGAACTAATCCTGCATCGCGCAATTAAAGTTCTCCGCGCGATTTGAACATATACGACAGTCCGAAATCATCGGGAAGTTGCCTACCAGACATAACACCTGTCTGGTCGAAGGATCCTCCCTTTTCAGCGGAGGTGTGCGAGACTTTACTCTCCGTGTACCTCCAAAATATCTTAAAATAATTGCTTTCGCTCCGAGTGGAATGACAGGGAGTGTCAGGCTTTTGCTGTATAAAACTCACCTGTGTTTCTTCAGTTACCCTTTGTGTCCCAGGGCCATTGTTTATTTCTTATCCTAATGGTTAACTTCTAAATATATTCTTCTTTTATTACTACACAAAATAAATTTTCGACGTGTCGGTTGGCGCAGTAGTTCACTTACTGCCTGCTACGTAGCGTGGCGCAGGTTTCACTAAACAAAAACGTCGTCTATACCGCGTACATCGAAGTACTGAAACAATTTGCCTGTTGCGGACTTCCTGTCTCACTATAATTTGGTTTGGGCTCATTAAATTCGTCTTAACTAGTTCTAAATATTTTTCCTTACCTGGTGCTAGAACTAGGAAGTGGCTGATGGAACCCTGGAATGCCTACTAGTAAACACGTCGAGTTTGGGCTCATTAGATTCGTCTCAACCAGTTCTAAATATTTTTCATGATGACGAGGACCTGGAGCTAGAACTGGGAGGTGGCTAATAGAACTCTGGAATGCCTACTAGTAAACACGTCGAGTTTGGGCTCATTAGACTCCTCTTAACCAGTTCTTTTACTTATTGTAGATTTTATGCATCCCCTATGCATAAAATCTACAATAAGTGTTTTTTTTTATTTTTTATTTAGCTATTATTGGTAACAGATTCATTGTGCGTACAGCTAAAGAGTGGAATTGCCTGCCGGAGTCTGTGTTTTTTTGATAGCTACAACCTAGGAGTCTTTAAGTCAAGAGTGAATGAGTTGCTTCTAGGCAAGCGTGCTCCATCGTCGGCCACATCACCACTTACCATCAGGTGAGACAGTGGCCAAGCGCGAGCCTATCTATAGATAGTCGCTCCATGTAAAATCTCAGCTACGTCCTGTGCTTCCTAGCATAGCATAATCAGCCTTTTAATGTTCCCACTGCTGGGACTCAGGCCTCCTCTCCAGGAGAGAGAATGGGTCGTAATCCACCACGCGGACCCAGTACGTGTTGCTGAATGTCACATGCATGTCTTCGAACCGTAGGAGCCCAGCTGAGTCGAAGCCTACTGGGGCCAGGGTTAGCTCCGAAAGGTAGCTCAGCCCCGGAATGAAAGGTAAGAAGGAACGGGGTTTTTTAGTCAGTAAGAGTCTGACACTATCTCCCGCTCCGACCAAGGGCAGGGGATGTCGTTTGGATAATGTTTCGCCCGCCGAAAAAAAAAAATTTTTCTAAAATTTGGTTCTAACACACGCTGGTTTCCTCACGAAGTTTTCCTTCACCGTTTTGAGAGCGTAGAGCGAGTGGTAATGAAATAAATTGCATTAAGAAATGCGACGGGCTGGGTTTGAACCCGCGACCTACAACGTGTAACTATGCTTCTTGCTCTTGTAAATATGACAAAGTTATTTTTCGTTGTGTTGTTAATATCTCATTGGCCAAAGGGAACAAACCATAGTAACCAATAGGAGAATACCACAGCACCACTCGGCGGTCGGCGTCTTTATCTCGGGACCTCTGTAGAAGACCTGCGCCCGCGTAGGAGCGCGCAGGATCGCGTCAGTACGCTCCGGTCAGTCCGCCAGTTCGGTTGTGGCTGCACAACATGGCTTGCGACTGTTTACCTTATCACTAGTATATATTGCCATATATCTGTTTCCGTCGTAGCAGTGTTGCAGTTAGGAAGGTATGTAACCTTCTATATAATTCTTCTGTGCGTGTTTCTCATCTAACTTCCCCTACACTGCTTGACCGATTTGTATGTAATTTTGTCTGTCTATTTGAATGGGTTCCTGGAAGGTTTGAAAATTAAATTGAGTCCTGTAGGTTGCGGCGGCTGCTGCTGTGTTCTCATGTGAAGACCGTGCTAACAACCAGTTCATAACTTACTATTTGCTCCCCAGAGCCGGCCGCTCACAAAGCGCTAGCAGACCACTCGAGCCTGGGCGGCGGCGCCATCGTCGCCACGTCGCTGATCGCGGGCGCCACCGCCGGCGCCATCGCTAAGACCGCCATCGCGCCCCTGGACAGGACTAAGATCAACTTTCAGATCTCGTAAGTATGAACATTTTATTAATTCAATTTGAGAGTCAGAACTTTTTGAAGGTCAATCTTTTATTATTGATAGGCTCGCGTTTGGCCACTACCTCACCTGATGGTAAGCGACGATGGAGCACGCTTGCCTAGAAGTAACCTATTTTTTCTTCCAGGTTGTAGTTGTCAGAAAACACAGACTCCGGCAGGGAAGTCCACTCCTTGGCTGTAAGCACGCACAATGGACGTGTTCACAAATCGTATTTAAATCAAAGTTTTCTCTTGGAATCTTTCTGTAAAGATCTTTTTTTTAACTCTCGCTCTAGGGCGGAGCGGGAGGGCGTGGCAGATTTTTACTGACTAAAACCACACCTATACTCTTTCCCTAGCTTTCCCTTTCGGAATTCAACCCATGACCCTATAGGCTTCGGCTCTGCTGGGCTACGGTTTCGCTGACAACTCCTTTAGGCGCGCGTGAAACGCTACGTGCCATTGACGACTCAGGCTCAGTTCGGACGGCGAGCTACTCAATGCTCATCGTCCGCAAGCCCACGCATGCGGTGGCTGGAAATCGGGGTCGGAATCCCGGCGGTTATGTAAGGGCCATAAAATAATATAGCCCTAAGCTACCAAACAGACACCACACCACATTGGTTGCGCAACCAAACGGACACCACGTGAGTAACTCTCTATAGAGCTGTATACATTTTGTTGGTACGGCGACTGGTCGCGCCGCCATGGAGTCCCGGTAAAATATAGTTCTAAGGGTCTAAAAGTCTTTTTTATAGCAAAAAAACAGTTAGTACCTAACGTAAATGTAATTAATCACAGTTTCTTTACGTTGAAATTATGTACGGTTCATTAACAAAGTATACCTACAGGAAAACTGACGAAAACATTGTAGTTATTTTAATTGGGGAAGTCGATAGCCAGAACAAAAAACACATGAGCTTAACGGGAAAATATATGTCGAATGATTACGGTGTTTAATTTTAACTAATGTAGTAATTAAAATGTTTGCGGAATACAGGTTTTTATTATCAAAAACCGTAAAAATTACTTTATATTTATGAGGAAAAAATAAAATGTGTTTAACTGTGCATCAAAATTCTTATTCATCAATAAAAATACTCATTGTACACCAATTATTGGACTTTTTACAATTATTGAGGTACTTGGGGCATCCGACTCGGTTTTTAACCCTTTTTTTAAAGGAGTGGAGTTCTGACGGATTATGGCATGCAAGCCATCCACTTGTGCGTCGGCAAACATCGCTGACGCGCTGCAATAGCGAGGCAGACCCATCAGCAAACTGAACGCATTGTTTTGTATTGGACCCGGGGAATAATACGTAGTCGACATCTGCCATCGTTACCGGCTGCGTAATATTTAAAGGTTGACTGGAAGAGAATGCCTAAGGCATTAAGTCCGCCTCTGTACTCATGTGTGTATAAAGTGTTAAATAAATAAATATTTCGTAGTAGGTATTCAATGGGTTAATTTCAATCTCCTTTCCGCAGTCAAACCCCGTACTCATGGCGCGCAGCGGTGAACTTCCTGGTGCACAGCGCGCGCACCGAGGGTCTGGTGGCGCTGTGGCGCGGGAACAGCGCCACCATGGCGCGCATCGTGCCCTACGCCGCCATACAGTTCACGGCGCACGAGCAGTGGAAGAAGGCGCTGGGGGTGGACACGCCGGCCACCGCCAAGTCAGTACCGACGTCATCCTCATCATTTCACCCGAAAGATGTCCACTGTTGGACGTAAGCCTTCTCCGAATGTCGCAGCAATGTGTGGTCCTGTGTGTCTCGCGTCCGTCGATATCTCGTGACCCTCACCGATGCAGGTCATCGGTCCGGGCTTCCGGTACGCGGTCATCACTCCAGAAACTTTTTTCTATTATAACTATTATTAACTAGGTTTTTTTCGCGCGGCTTCGCACCCGCTCTGCCCTACTGCACCCTACTCTACCCTATTCTACCCTACCCTACTCTACCCTGTTCTACCCTACTCTACCCTACCCTACTCTACCCAACTATACCCTACCCTACCCCACTCTACCTTACCCTACACTACCCTAATTTTCATTTTATTAAAAAAACAGCAAAAACAATCACGTTTGCTGTATGGGAGCCCGCACTTAAATATATTTTATTGTGAGTTTTAGTATTTGTTGTTATAGCGGCAACAGAAATACATCATCTGTGAAAATGTCAAGTGTCGCGTTCTCGCGGTTCATGAGAGCCAGGTGTCAGATAGATCAAGAAGTTCTTAGTAATAGGCTCCCGTTTTACCGAACCCTAACAAAAGCAATATCTACCACATAGTAGAGCTGAGCGCGTTGTTGCAGAGCTGCCCCGGTGCTGCACCTGGTGGCGGGCTCGCTGGCGGGCGTGACGTCACAGTCGGCCACGTACCCGCTGGACGTGGCGCGCGCGCGCATGGCCGTCACCAACGCCGCCGAGTACAGCACGCTGCGCGCCGTCTTCGTGCGCGTCGCCAGGGACGAGGGGGTGCTCACGTTGTACAGGTACATGAATATCCGGATACTATCCGATATCCGGCCTAATGTGATCTAATGTCCTCTGCTCCTTAAATACACAAAAAAATATATTCTTGAGCCCATTACATATATATGCAACCTAAGCATGGAAACGGGTACTGTCCCTGATTGCTGGAAAACTGCTGTAATTACGCCTATACACAAGACTGGTTCCAAAGTTTCTCCAGATAATTACAGGCCAATTTCATTACTATGCGTGACATCCAAAATCCTCGAGAAAGTTATTAACAACCGCCTTGTAAATTTTCTAGAGGAGCACTCGCTTCTCTCAGAGCGGCAGTTTGGGTTCCGCCGAGGGAAATCTACCTCACAAGCAGTGAGCCTGATGACTGCCATTGTATCCTCCAACATTGACAGGGGCCTTCGGTCGGCTGGTATCTTCCTTGACCTTACCAAGGCCTTTGATACAGTCTCAATTTCCACTCTTTTGAAGAAACTCGAAACCTTCGGTGTCAGAGGTCTGCCTTTAGAGTGGTTTAGAAGCTATTTGTCTGGTCGACTTCAGTTTGTTAAGATAGGTGAACACGTCAGTGCTAAGCTTCCAATTGCCTTCGGTGTGCCCCAGGGTAGTATTTTGGGGCCCACCCTCTTCATTATGTATATTAATGACCTTCTGAAACTCAACATCGCCCAGTCAGATATCGTCTGCTATGCTGACGATACTACCATAATTTTTAATGGAGCTACTTGGGCTGAGGCTCAGCGTGCAGCTGAAAACGGAATGGCAGTCATTGCGGCATGGCTCGAGCAAAATCTCCTTACTTTAAATCTAAAAAAAAACACTTTTTGACTTTCCATCTGACTCGACTAAGTAAACCAAACTTTGAAACACTGAAGATACACCACAGTGGATGTGATGGCCTGCCTAGGGCGTCTGTCTCAGTCAACAGTTGTAACTGCAATGTCATCCACAGAGTAGACTGCACTAGGTATCTAGGCGTCATTATAGATCAGAATCTGTCCTTCAAACCACACATTCAAGCACTCGCAAAAAAGACGCGCAAATTTATCTATGTAGCGAAACTACTACGAACTTGTGCTTCTAAAAACATTTGCATCCTGGTGTACACTTCCCTGTGTCACTCTGTACTACAATACTGTGTCGGTGTCTGGGGCGGCGCTTCCAAGACATACATGCTGGAGCTAGAACGGGCTCAGCGTGCTGTTCTTAAAGTACTCCTGGGGAAGCCAAGGCGCTTTTCTACAGATGAACTGTACAGGGAGGCGGGAGTTCTACGCGTTCGACAGCTGTTTATCCTGGAGTCTCTATTAAAACTAGTTAAGAACAAGACAGCACACACTGGCTGCAGTAGAAGTGGCAGGATAACATACGATAGAATCCGCCTTCCAAGACTAAAGACCTTGTCTGCAGCCCGGTTTTCGACTTATCTGTCAATACGTATTTTCAACGCCGTGAGCAGATTATTCGCAATACCGAGTGAGTTCTCTGAGGCTAAAGTACAGCTAAAAAAATGGTTATTGGTCCGAACATACGAGGAAACAGAATCCTTGCTTTGTTGTACTAGTTAATACAAACTGACAGACACAAACACACCACAACACTCACTCACACTTTACACTTACACACTTAACTCTTCGTTTGCTAACAGGTAGTATAATTTATTAGTATAGTTTTTTTTTCTTTTCTCTCAATTTACATTCTAAATTGTAATCATAAAAATTTGTACGTAGCGCAGGCTAGATCATCTGGCTAATTCTGCATAACTTTTGGGTCACCAAGATACAGGCTATGCCTAGTTTGGGACCCATCGATAACCTGTTAATGTAACTCCTAGTGTAATTTCTTAAGATTTTTATGTAATTGTATCAACTGTGTTTGTCTCAATAAATAAAATAAAAATAAAATAAAAAAATATCCGGCTGGAGATGATTACAAAAAAAATATGCTATAATTAACTATTTTTTTTCTCTATTGTTGGTGACATTTCTCTCTTTTTTCTTGTAATAGCTAATAGGTTTTAATAGTAGATAGTAGTAAAAATAGAATTATCTTAAAATGGCAAGTCTGATGGTGAGCCTAAAAAAATTACAGCACAATTGATAGAAAAAGTTTTAATAATTTTACGGAGGCCTATGATAGATATGTGAAAAAGAAAAATGTTGCAGTTCATTGCCAGGGACATTAAAGTATTGGGTTGTCTCCGGATAATCATTTAAAAAATATTTATGTATTACTGTTATCTTTCAGAGGCTATTCGGCGACAGTATTAGGCGTGATTCCCTACGCCGGCGTCTCCTTCTTCACATATGATACGCTCAAACACAAGTACTTGGGTAAGTTCTGTGATTCGCCGCTTAATACTGTAAATTTATAACTTGGGATATGTCAAATTACTTTCTGTGATCCTTTCGAAGCATACAGGCTTAATGTATTGTATCCTTTGCTGTTGTAGAATATTTCGGTAAGCCGCAAGGTGCGATGGTGAACGTGTGCTTGGGCGGCATGGCGGGGGCCATCGCACAGACAGCGTCCTACCCGCTAGACATCGTGCGACGTCGCATGCAGACGGCAAGGCGGCGCCCTGATGGCACCTACCCGTATGCCAGCATCAAAGATACGCTGGTTTTAGTGTACAAGTGAGTGTGTTGTATATCTTACTATGCAACTACCCTAGTATCCGCCTAAGTATTTCTTAATATCCTAGAGTGCGATTATCCCAGTATCCGTCTAACTACTACATAATATCCTAGAGTGCGATTACCCCAGTATCCGTCTAACTACTACATAATATCCTAGAGTGCGACTACCCCAGTATCCGTCTAACTACTACATGATATTCTAGTATTCGACTACCCTAGTATTTGTCTAACTACTACATAATATTCCAGTATTCGATGACCTTAATATCCGTCTAACTACTTCCTAATATTCTAGTATCTGACTACCTTAGTATCCGTCTAACTCCTTCTTAATATCCTTGTATTCCACAATTTACTTCTTATTATCCCACTTCTTATATTTCCCCTAGAATTCGAATACCTACTTACAAGGACTGTCGGGATGACGGCCGGTAGATAGCAGTATATGCTTGGCCAGCAGACCAAACCTACTATGTACTTGCCATGAAGATATCAGTATACCCCACAGGCGTGATACTGACAGTGATGATCACGTTCCGTGCAGGTCGGAAGGCTGGCGCGGGTTCTACAAGGGCCTGAGCATGAACTGGGTGAAGGGCCCCATCGCCGTGGGCATCTCGTTCGCCACCTACGACAGCATCAAGAGCGCGCTGCGAGACGTCGCCCTGCACTTCCACAGCTAGTCCACGCTTCACACTCACACAGAGGTTTGACATTGACAGCCGCTGTCACCCGCGATTTGACAGCTCAAGGCCATATACAGGATGGGTTATTTTTTCAATTGAAAATATTAATGAGGATCAATCATTTTTTTTTTTTATGCGAGAAATCATCCAATGATAACCCCCGCTCTTGGGTAGAGCGGGAGATAGTGTCTGACTCTTACTGACTAAAAGCCCACCCCGTTCCTTGCTAGTAGACTTCGATCCGGCTGGGTCCCTGCTGTTGCTGACAACTCCTTGAGGCGCGCGAGAAGAGTGCGCGCCGTCGACGACTTGGGCTTGGTCTGGACAGTTACCGGACGGCCGGACAGCGAGCTACCCATTGCTCACTGTCAGCAAGCCCGCGCCTACGTTGGCTGGAAATCGGGATCAGAATCCCGGCGGCGGCGGCGAGAGCGCCGTTACCTGATGCGGTCGGCCTCCTCCTTAGCTCACATGACTGCTTCGCACTTGTCGGCTCGCGCCACTCCTCCTCGTTCTGGACCATGGCCTCAACCAAGGCCCGGCGCGAGAGGTCTCCGCCGCCGATCGCCCCCACGAGGGCACGGCGATGCTCCGCCCAAGCAGGGCACACCTCGACTGTGTGCTGCACCGTGTCCTCCGGGCATGCCGCACAATGGCGACACCCGGGCGTCACTTCCGCTTTAATCCGGAACAGGAACCTCTCGAACGTGCCATGTCCGGTGAGGACCTGCGTCATGCGGAAAGTAAGGACGCCGTGAGGTCTTTCCAGCCACGCCTCAAAGAGGGGAATGAGGATCAGTCATGATTTTTGTGAAGTATCATTTGCAGGGTATAAGGGACAGCCCTCAACAAACTTTAAGCAAAAAAACAACATTTTTAACGAAAAAAAATCGGCCTCTCCATACAAACTGTCCAATCAAGTTTTTAATTTTATATGGTGAGGCTAACTTTTTTTTTTCGTTTCCTGAAAAAAAATCTTGTGGAAGGTTGTTCAATTTTGTCTACTGAGCAAACCCTTAAAGTTTGTGGAGGGCTGTCTCTTACTCCGTGTGTAACAGTAAATACTGTGAAGAAATCATTTAAATCGGACCAAAAATGACGAATATACAGCAATTTTAGTGGATTAGTTCCAAAAACGCACCCGAGAATGAAGCGACTCGCTTTGACGTCATCTGTCATGATCGGTCTCCGCCGGCACATGAATACGACCAAACCGTACGTCGCACGGATCATGACAGATGACGTCATCGTAAACAGTCCAGCGAGAGCGCGCGTTTCTAAGTAGCCGTTCAGAAAAAACTTTAATAAATCCACCATTTCTTAACAAATTTTAATAATTTAAAAAATAACTCAATAAAGGTCGGTTTTGCTGCTATTATGTGATTGATCCTCATTATCAATTGAAAATACATGTTTGTGTTATATATATTTCAGTGTTTTTACTCAAATGAAAGCTAAAAGCTATGACAAATTAATATGACAGTTACATTTCGTCATCCACCCTGTATAATGTCAGAAAAACTGTCAAAAGTCAATTGAAAAATGGTCTTGGTATTATATTTATAGATTAGATAGAATGTTAAAAATAGATTAGATAGTTGAAGATTTCCTCGAACACACACTGCTGGAATATGGCAGTACTATACAGTTATACACTAATGTGGATATCTTTAAGATGCAAGCATTCACTCAACTGTAAGTCCTACAGCCCACGACCGCGTAGCTTCATAGACGCGTATTCGTCACTCACGCTTGGTGTAAACAACGTCGTGTCGTTGCCGCTTCGTCGACAGAGTTTCATAGTTTAGTATGCAAGCTTCACGCAGGCGTATAATGACGAAGACGCGTCTGTGAAGCTACGCGTCCGTGGACGGTAGGCTTAGGCTTTCATTAGTATATAAAACAGTGGTTCTCAACCTGTTGTCCGCAAGAACTTAATGATCTACGAAAGTTTAAAAATAACTTTACAAGTGAAAAGTTGCATTGCTGTAAATTGAATACAAGTTTCTATTAGAAATGTTTCTGTGATAATTGCACGTTTTATTTAATCCGAAAATTGTCACAGATCCGAAAGATGTCACAGATCCGAAAGTTGTCAAAGATTAAAAACCGGTTGGGAGCCACTGGTATGAAGTGACTGAATTTTGACAATAATAGACAATGAAAATGATTTTATAAGTGTCCGCACGTAGTCTGCAGGTAGTCGGCAAAGAAATCCGTCAGATCTGTAGAACGATCGCTTAGTACATTCAATTCGGCAATATTTTTGGACCGAAAACCCGACCCGAAGCAATTATCGGTCGGCATGATTCGGCAAACCGAGCGGCGTTTGCCCCGAGCGGGTGTCTACATAGACAACATTATTTTTAGTATATGCGGAACCTGAATATAGTCTGTTCAGAATCAGTCACTGAATGGATTCCAATAGTTTTTACATCATGTTATATTTTTCCCAAAAATAATTCCAAAGGTCACAGTTTAGACACCACCGACACTAAGTACAACACAGGACACGGCAAGTCATAGCGGGCATTAGGCGCCAGCAAACAGCTGGGTGCAAGTTCAAAACAACCCCTCAGTCACCTAGATGATGGTGACTATGTATTTTTGCTGTCATAACAAGCTTATAACTCTGTGATTTTTCATGATAAAGTTATGAAATACATTCTTGCAGATTTTTTGCATAGCAATACTAGACACGTTTTCGGGTTTCGCATGTACGAAAACTAATGTATACATTACTTTGTTACATGGAGCGACACATGTGACCTCCACAACAAAAATTCTGACAGATGTTGATGCGCTTGTCAGAAAGTTGTCATTTTGTGTATGAAAAATAATTTCAAACGTTGACGGAATATTTTTGTTAACTATCTGCAAACACTTAATAATCACATTAGTAGCGCGAACATGCAATAGTTCAATCCCGCAACTTTAAAGATGAGGCCGCATCGATGTAACAGCTGCATCTGGTTAGACCAGAAGCGAGTCGGTCGCAGATGGAACAAGCTTCGGTGAGTGGTGATGTAGAAAAATTGTCGATGCGATCGTTAATAGAAAGTTGCGGCCGCATTGATGTAACTCAGCTGCATCCAGTTAGACTGGCACCCGAACCGGTTACAGTTGGAACAAGCTTTGGCGGCTGACTATAAAAAAATTATCGATGCGGTCGTAATTAAAAAGTTGCGGCCGCATCGATGTAATTTATCAGTATCGGAAGTCGACTCCGACATAATTGGGACAACCTTCGGCCGATGACGATAAAAAATTGATCGATGCGGCCGCAACGCATCGATGCGTTTTCGCCCTCACACTGGAAAATAAATCTTTTAGAAGAGTATTACTACGCTCATAGATAGATATTATTATTTTAATTTAATTGTAACATGTTATATGTACACGTATGTATAGACAGTGGTTTTTATAAAAACACGCTTGGATGCGATACTTAAATGTCAGCGAAATAACTTGCTTATTCCGCCATCATCAACCCGACCCGCACTAAGCGTTTCACCTCGCCGTTTTTATCGATGAACTGGAACAATTTGCTTGCTACGGTATTGCTGTTCGATTATAATTTAGGTGTCTTTAAAGCTACAGTGAATAGGCTCTTAATAAACTAGTGCGCCTCACCGGTAACGATGGCATCACTGTGCACCATCAGGTGGGTCCGACACCGCAGTCAAGCACTTGTTTATATCAATTAAAAAAAGCATCAACCTGCAGTTGAATGTGACGACGAGAGGTTATTGGAGGGTTTTAGTCAGTAACTGACACTTCCTCTCTCTCTCTCCAGAGAGGGTAAAATTATTTCATACCCTCAAAAATGTAAAAAGGAAAAAAAAAACAGCCATTTGTCAAAAGTTGTCTTAAGTACTAGCATGCGTGCAACAGAAATGTCCCACTAGATATATATATTTTTTTTATTTCATTTTATAATTTCTTTTTAGTAATAATACAGTATTTTAGCGCATTTTTTACTTTATTACTAAGTTGAAATGATTAATTTTAGCTGGTAAGAATATTTTTTTCTACTATTTTAGGGAAGTTTTTTAAATAAAATAAATCTTCATAGCATTATCAAACTTCTTGCGGGTGATTTTATATTAAAGTGACTTCCATTTTGATTTCTTTACTTTCCTTTTTCATTTTTACAATTTCTTTATTTTTAATTTCCATTTTAACAATTTCTTTATTTTTAATTTCCATTTTAACAATTTCTTTATTTTTAATTTTCATTTTAACAATTTCTTTATTTTTAATTTCCATTTTAACAATTTCTTTATTTTTAATTTCCATTTTCACAATTTGTTTTAAATATTCATGAAAATGGCTTGAATTTAATTAAACATATGTCCAAGCTAAGTGCGCTTGGTTATATTTTTTTGATTTCTTATCCTAATAATTAACTTACTAAATACAATTTTTTTTTTATTCTTCTAAACAAATAGTTTCTCACAAAACAAATTTTCGACGTCACGCTTGGCGCAGTGGTCGCGCGATTGACTGCTGCGCTTTGTGTCATGATTTCGACTCTTGTACGGAACAAATATTTGTATGTCTTACAGATAATTATTCCAAGTCTGTGTGTCTCGTGTGTGTGATGTTTGTGAACGGACTCACGACACAGGAGGCATTCGTAGTGTGGCGGAACATTACAACAATTACCTCAGATACATCCGACAAACACTCGCGTATATCCCGCCAGGGTCACACATTCACGACCAAATACTCCATCTCGTCAGCTCTTCTGTCACCTATGGGGAGTGAAGAGCTGAACGAGATGGAGCACCCGGCGAACACACGACCCGCGCGAAGAGGACGCGACAATACGACGCAAGCGGTGAAGTAGCCATTACAGCCATTACAGCCATTACAGCCTTTTTTTGAAGACCACTGTCTACACGTACGCCTTATAGACCCACTCGGTCTCATTACAAAAGATGTGTACATACCTGAGTTTCAATAAGAAGACAAAATCACTAGGCGCGGGCTTGCGGACGACGAGCTGAGTCGTCGAGGCAAAGAAGGAACAGGAGTGTGTTTTAGTCAGTGAAAGTCTGACACGGAAATGTCATTGGATGATTTTCCACTTAAAGAAAAGAAAACTTATTTTCTTGTAAACTAATGGTTGTAGGTGAAGAGGTCAAGTCACTGTAGTTAGTTTATGTTAGACGTGACCGCTCGGTCAACATATTTCTTTCTCCATTCAAAATCGAGTTGAAAAGCGTTATTTAAATTTCTTGATTACTGAAGTAATTCAGTGGTACTCTGAAAGACATTTCCACATGATTTATTGATGCAGCAAAATCAAATCAGAAACGGGATTTATTCCTATTTTATTTTCGCCCTAGCCCTCTGGGTTATGAAACTTATGACTTAAGCCCTCTGTGAGGGTTCAGACCTCAGCTTAGAACGTTGCTAAGAACTCCTCAGCTAGCGGGACGGTTTGAATAAGCCACCGCAGCCCTAGAACGCAAGCTAACAAAACGCGTGTGATTTACTCAGTAAAAGACTAGAGCGGGAACTACATTAGAGCGTCGCACGCGTGGACCTCGCCTGATTTGTGCGTAGAACTGCGTCGCGTGGCGTGGAGCTAGTGTAGCTCTACAAGTCTAGTTGCCATATATAATGTATGGAGACCGACGCGCCCAGATCGGCGTGTGTGGCACACGCGTGCGCAGTGTAGTACTAGCTTAACTCTCCTTCCGCATAGTTGGCCTTATAATGTTCCCACTGTTGGGACTCAGGCCTCTTCTCTAGGAGAGGGAATGGGCCGTAATCCACCACGTGGGCCCAGTGCGGGTTGGTGAATGTCACGTCTTCGAAATTTTGATTCTAGGACATGTCGGTTTCCTCACGATGTTTTCCTTCACCATTTTGAGAGTAGTGGTAATGAAATAAATTACACAAAGTAATATGCTTGGCTGGGTTTGAACCCGCGACCTACAACTCGTAAGTCGGGGCCGTTATCATTCGGCCACCACTGCTCCTCACTGTCACTGCTCCTCTGGCTCTAACCAAAAGAATTTATAAGGGTTCCGTTTTTTGCCATTTGGCTACGGAACCCTAAAAAGGGGTAGATTGTATGCGATTTGAATCCAACTATTGTATTCAGTTTGTCAAAGAAAAATGTGCTGCAGTCGTTCGGAAAACTTAGCTTGCGCGATGCAGGATGTCTGACGCGAGGTCCG
This sequence comes from Mythimna ferrago, assembly GCA_910589285.2. NCBI lineage: Eukaryota > Metazoa > Arthropoda > Insecta > Lepidoptera > Noctuidae > Mythimna > Mythimna ferrago. The sequence goes on from OU342700.1 coordinate 14,227,224, forward strand.
TTGTAGTTCACAAGAGATCGTGTAGATGTCGCTATCAGTCCCTTTAGAGCATCGCAACTGTGTATTCCCTGGATCATGTCCGCTCACTTGTTTTATTCCACAACGTCATTTAGTCCCAAGCTAAGCAGAGCTAGTGCTATGAGTACTGGACAACTGATAAACATACGCGTGTATTTGTAAATACATACATATTATAGATAAACTAGCTCCTGCCAGCGGCGTTGTCTGCGGAAAAGTATTTTCGCGAATTTTGGAAAATGTTCTCTTAGTGGTCGCCTACACTCTCTTTGTACCAGTAGTTTTGACTGTTGATATGTCAGTCAGTCAGTTTATCCTTTATTTATATATAACACTGAGACACAGGACCAATGCTCGTGCTCATCACAAGAACATTGGTCGTTGCCTTCAGTCCCTGTAGAGCATCGCAACTCTTTGTCCCCTGGGTTACGTCGTTATGGTCTATATTCGTTGTAAATCGATCATTGATAGTTTTGTTGTCATAAGTTGTGATTGATACTTCGGTAGTTGCTTATTTCTTACACTTTGATAATAAAATAAAAATTATCAAAGTGCCTGCTTGATTTTGGAATTACGACCTCTCATCAGTCGTAATTTTCTTATTTAAATTTTTCTTTCATTTGTTTTTTTCTTACGATTGTAAATTATTGTCTCGGTCAAAATCAGATTTTGGTATTTTTGATTTTGAAGTGTTTTTCTTTTGTTTTTATTTTTCTCTGGCTAGGCTGAAAGTCGACCCCAGCATAGTGTGAACGAAGCAGGTCGAAGATGACTTTTTTCTTTAATATTATTCCTTAACCGATTTCAAAAAAAGGAGGAGGGTCGCTTAATGTAATGTATTCGGGACTTAAATCTTTTCAAGCCTTGAAAGTTCCTACCTACCTACGTCGAATATATCCGTAGTGTGGCGAAACATTACAAAAATTACTTGACCCTTGTCGGAGCAAACCGAAGCAGTTAAAGGAGCACCTATCAGGACTTTGAGATTGTTCGAAAGAGGAACTAGTAGGTACACGAGTGGGTTTTAGTCAATAAAAGATAGACACTCCCTCTCGCTTTACCCAGAGCGGGAGAAGTTATTTAATTATTTCTCACCTTAAAGAAAAAAAAGGCCAAGTGCGAGTCGGATTCGCGCACGAATGGTTCCGTATTATACCATTATCTACACACTATCTACACAATTTATTTTATTCGGTTTTTAGTATATGTCGTTATAGCGGCAACATAGATGCATCATCTGTGGGAATGTTAACTGTTTAGCTATCACGGTTCGTGAGATACAGCCTGGTGACACACAGATAGACTGTAGAGTCTTGGCGGGATCTTAAAAAGCTGCAATCTGTCGCGAATTGAAACTCAGGTTCTACAATTCTTAGGTAATAAGAATTGTAAATATGTTGTTATGTTTGTAATATTCATAAAGCAATGCAATATGTTATATAATCTATATTACCAATTCATCAAAGAGTTCAATTGATTTTTTTCCGGAATTTCTTCGAGGGAAGATTGCTAGTAGATATTGTGATGTAACATTGATGTAGTCTTGTGTCTCGAGTGTGTGCGCACCTGGACTGTATGTGGAGTCGTTGCAACAGGCGCGATCTCGGTATAATGGAGCTGAGAATTTGATTGTAGTGTTGACAAGCTCAGCGACGTTTGTCGAGAAGGTAGACTTGATACATTTCCTGGCACACACTACAAAAACATTGTACATCCGTGTTCTAATGATAAGTAAATAAATTATTCTTACGAAGCTTAAAGGACTGAGTACCCAAACCAAGCCTACTGGGGCCATGGGTTCACTTCTGAAAGGGTATCCCGTGGTCTTAGAACGCAGAGGGTAACTGATGAAACACAAGTGTAGTTAGAGATGTGTCGTTGCCGGCCATATTGCCGAGAAGTGGGGATATTGGTGGCAATATTGCCTGAAGTATGACTACTGGTGGCAATATTGCCAGAAAAATTCCCACTTCGAGCAATATTGTCGGTAACGACACATCTCTAGGTGTGGTTTTAGTCGGTAAAATCTGAAACGCGCTCCCGCTCCACCCTAGAGAGGGATAAAGTCATTAGATAATTTCCCAACTTAAACCAACTCAGAAATCAAAAAGTGTTGGTAATTTAGATTATATGGAATATATTAGTTTTAGTCATATTTTAAATGTGTCACTCAGATTTGATTAAAATATTATTGTTAATAAATATATAAAATAATAGAAATGTATTGAAACTGCACTTTGCTATCTCAATTTTTAAGTCAAAAATTATGTAAAGTTTATATTAAATATTAAATCACTTTAAAAAAAAATTGTTAAAACATACTTAAATGTTTTGTTATATGTTTTTTTTTTAGATAATCATATAATTTTACAAGATTATATAAAAATATACAGTTATTGGTATTAAATAATGTAATTAGATTTAGAAATAAATTTTGGGCATTTTTATCGAATCGTGCAATAACGCTCAAAATAGCACTGGTAATGTTTGTGGAACCCTAATCTTGTAATGTCTAGTCCTTGTATGCGGAACTCTTTCCACGAGTGCGACTCAGTTTTTGTATAAATAGATATTTATGTTGTTATTGTTTAAGTTAAAGTATTACTTTATAGTCTTTATTGAAATTTAGAGCCGAAACACAAATATTTCCCTAAAAAATATTGTTTTTCTTTTTACCCAAATGTCCGGTTAGACTTCGGTTCCAAGACCTGGTGAACTTAGAACCGGGAGTGTTCATTATTATCACATTTCATTCAACAAATCACTCCCATGCATTTCAAATAAGAATAGGTTCGACGTAGCGCCATGTTGTGACGTCATAGCTGTCAAATCAAGGCGGGGACAGTGAGCAAAGCATTGTTTATTTTTTAAATTTAATTTATTAGAATTCGTTTCTTCAATCTCTGCGTCACTGTGTGAATTGTCTGAGTAGTTGACGAATGGAAGGAGAAGGCGAATTGTTGCCAACAATAAAAATAAGAAAGTAAACAGATTTTTTTCTGAATATGACTTTACTAACTTAGATTAAGCATCGTTTTTTTTTGCTTAGATTTAATTAAGACTCGGGTAAACAAAGTAAAAAAAAAAACGGTTTTGATTCGCAAATAAGTTTTCTTTTTGCAAACCGTACTTTTCAAGTAACATTTGACAGATAGAGGTCATTGACGTTCCTATTCTTATTTTAAACGCACTTTATAAGAATTGTCAAAAACCTTAGATTGTAACTAAATCAGCGTTCTTCCATATTGTAAAATAATAATAATAATAAAATGCTATTATTAATAATTGTTATTTATTTATAATATACCTACTGTAGCGAACGATAGTCATTCTCAGTTGTTTGTAATATTAGTTGCTTTGATTCGAAGTAGGAATAATAAATAGGCAAATAAGCGTAGCTAGCAGGACTAGGCATCGATATCCGTTAAAAAAATAGATAGTGAGCAACGACACGAAAATTGCCCATGTATATCAAACGACGATTTTCAACACACTCGAAATTAATGAGTAAAACGTCACGATCATAATATATTTAATAGTAAATTGAGTGGCCATCCTGATACAATAAATTGTTTCGGAGGAAGAGCGTCGTACTTTCCAAGTCAATGCTACAATGCAAGTCTAAACGGAATAGGAGCGGGTTTTCAGTGTGTTGAAAAGGCAAGGTTTCAAAGGTGTTTGCAGTCGAGTTCCTTCAAATCAAACGTTTTTATCATCTACATTTACTATTACATGTGCGGAGTTTCGCTAGCTAATTTATTTTGAATCTAGACAATGTACACTTGGGTTTAGAATCATAGATAATTATCATAGAACGATAAACTCGATGTCACCACCTGCCCGGTCCTATTTAATTTCAAACCATGCAGGACTCTAATTTTTAATTAGTACAAAACAATGGGTCTCCATCCGCACCCCTTACTGATCATATTAGTGTAGTCAGAAGTAAAAAAAAAAAACGAAATCCCAAAATGGTCGACGAGAATTTGTCATAATTGGTGAATTCATAATAGAATCAATCATTCATAACAATTGCTACTATAAAATCGATCGCCATTTATTGGTTCATAATCAATAGCCTGTACAATATGTCCATAAATTGAGTGACATTATGGGATATAAACAAACGCTAATAACTTTGCTGTTTATGAATATAACTTATTGAGACTTTACTTAAATAATAACGGGACCTTTTCTAATAAGCCCTTTAAGTATTTGTACTAATTAAAAATTTGTGGTGTCTACACACAAACATCCAAATATGAAATAACTACTTATTAATTGCGAGCGAGTGCCAATTATCTCAGATTCTAATTCCTCGTCTAGTTGAGACGAGCGCGACTGTTCTATGTTCTTGTGACGCGTTTAGACTCTAATAAATGTTTATTATATTATTTTGTGTTTTTCTTCTGCTTCACAAACTTCTTTTTATAATTTATTATGAGCCCGTTGTGTCCACTGCAGGGCAAACGCCTCCTTTCCGCTGTCTCCCGCCGCCATAGCCCGAAGAATCGCCAAACTTAAGGCTTATAGTGCCTTGAACCATCTGGCCGAAATTAAATGGACACAACTCTCGAACCCACCTAGGCGGCAGTACGCGTATCTGTGCATTTAATTGCGGCTAGCTGCCCGGATAGTGCGCGGCTGACCTTTATCCATTTTCTTGGCGAAATATTGATTGATGTACACATGCTATGTTCACTTTGAAGAATATTTAATCACCAATTATTATGTATAAAATTTTTCCTAAAGATTGGATCTTTAGGAAAATTTTTTTTAGACAAAAGTATTATCGCACGAAAAATTCAAATGTTAAATCTAAAAATATTTTTTTTTCAAACCTATTAATTTGGCCGTTACCGAGGAGTAGGCTTCAGAAAGTTGCTGTTTTATGGCACTTTTCGGGCGCTTGGGCCTTAAGTGACAACGGGCAAGGCACATTGCTCGTAGAAACAGCTCGATGGTGCTGAAAGGTTCTGAAGTGGCTAACCTGGTGAGCATCGCAAGAAATAGATGAAAGCGGGACGCACAGGTCCGTGCGTTGCGGTGGCACTTGCGGGAAGCCTAAGTACTTTCAGCTGAAATAATGATGATTCAATATTTTGAAATAAAACCCACTTTTCATTAGATACTATATAATATATTCACAAGATTGCTTATCTTTTCATAATATCGTAGTTACTATTAATAATATTGCACAATTTTTACTTATTAATAACATATTATTGACTAGAAACTCTTATCATTTACTTATTACAAAGTGACTAGTTATAATTTAACATTTTGGTTCATTTTCGACTAAGGAAATATATTCGGAATGTAATGTTTTGTGGCTCTTCAATTTTGGCAGATGTTGACAAGTTGGATCATTCACTCAATTAGTTTTTTTTGAGAACCGTTTACAGAGAAATTGTTAACTTTTCTTAAGCATTATAATAAATATATCCAAGCTGTTTTGTACAACACACCCTATTACAAGTTGGCGCGCTGGACTGAAAAAACGTCTCTATAACGTAATGCGTGTTCACCCGGATGTCGATTCGGCTGAAATAAAGTATTTGCATTGAATGCGCAGTTCCTATTCGTCAAAGTGGCTTAGTAACGTGCTAATTCGCCATTTTGAATGTGGGCTACACACAAAATGGCGAACTGTCGATATGCCGCTTTTTAAGTCCGACAACGACATCAGACCAAAGTAAAATTAGTGTGTCGTCCAAAAAAGATAGTCACGGACAGGAATCATAATTATATTTGTATCTAAAATATCAGATCTATCACTTTAGAAGCCTAATTTATTGATAATTCTATTAATATTCCTACAATTGATTAGAATATTAATCCAAGAGCAAGCGAAGCGTCGTCGGACTGTGAGGCACCCCGACTTTTACTTTAACCCCGGATTACAGAAATAGGCGGTCACTTTTGGATTGGTTCTTCAAAATTTGTAGACACCCTACACTGACAATACAGCTAAACGTTGGGCGCCACTTCGTAGAACATGCGCTACCACTAACTAGCCACATCACGTCACTACTTACGACGCTTTTCAACCCAGCGCTCCAATACGTCACACGGCATACGAAACAGCTGCGACATATACTTATGTATGTATGAACTAAGATTATGATGATTTTAATTCTGAAAAACAGTGCAATGTCTAATAAAATTATTATTTTTATTATAATGTACATTATTTATTATTTAAAATGTTATGATCAGATCACTCGAGCTGCTCAGTAACAGACTGACAGCAGGACTATCACCGTGTGCTCCATTGAGAAACATTGCATCAATAACATTAGCTACGCCGAGGTATGGTATTATTGAACCAATCAGTGCATTTAGGACGCTTATGCTGAACAGAGTGTAAAGTCCCGCAAACCTTTGTCGAAAAGGGAGGATCCTCCGACCAGACGGATGTTGTGTCTGATCCAGGAAAATGCCCGATAGTTGATTTCGAAGAACACACGGAAGAACTGAATCCGCGATGCAGCATTTTGTAGTTTTAGTTCCTATGTGGCGTCATAGATAGTTTCTCGGCATTTGTGAGAGTTATGCGGTGACCCGTGGCCTCAGGGGCCTTACAATGACGTATTAACAAGTCGTGCGTGCGACCGAGAGAGAGGGACTCTCCATAGCCAGAGGTAGCTACATTCCTTACACAGTTCAGTTTAGGTCGACAAATGGATCGCGTTAAGATCTCGTGCCCCACGAGCTCTTAACGCTGATGGTATACTAAGACATTGTTTTATGACATTGTTGATAGTAGATGTATGGTTGCGCGACGCAGGATCACGACGTCAGTTCAGTTTGTTGTTGATATGTAGAAATGAAGATACTTTTATTATGAAGTCGTCACCGAAATCACGAAAACAAATTTTCCCCAGATTCGCTTCAGTGGGCTGAAATTGTGTAAAGCAGACGCCCGCAACGAGCCCAGGTCTCGTGACGCCGCGCGTGTGTCCACGCTGACGGTCTCTGTCGTAGAAACTGGATTATTACCTACGCAGTGTCGCTAGTTCAACTTTAACGGTGTGCATGTAGTCGTATCGATGGTGAACTTGTATATTATTCCGTAGTGGCACGGGCGCGGGGCCCGTGAGCCGCGACGCAGCACGTTTGTAAGAGACTACTTTTCGTTTCGGCCCTAAAGTTGTTCATAAGGATGAGAATTGCAAGTGATTTCATCGTAGTCGTATCATCGTCTTCATGTTATAGATGGCGGCACTTGGTCTACGCGTCGTAGTGTCCCGTGTGGTTGATGTGATGGTAGTACCTCCGCTGGTAGTCGGTCTGCGCGGGCGGCAGGTACTGCGGGTACACGCCCCCGTACAGCGACGTCAGCACGTCGTAGGGCGCCGGCGGGGGCGGCGCCGGGGGGGAGCGGGCCCGCGGGGGCGCCGCCATGCTGAACAGCGCCTCGGGGTCGCACACGAACTTGTACACGTAGCGCTCGCCTGCAACACAACTTGGGTTCAGTTGAGGTACCAATATCTTTTAAGAGAGTTTTGCAAACCTCCGTTGAAAATGGAAGATCCTCTGACCAGACGGGTGTCGTGTCTGATCCAGACAACTGTCCGATAGGCAAGAATCAAGAATCAGTGTCAAGACAAGACAGTTTTGAATAGTCAAGAAGTCAGTCAATCAGAAAAATGATGCTAATTGCACATTCGAAAGTGTAGACCTCTGTGGAGAAGAATGTGCAAGATTCTAAGGTTACAGACCAACGGCCGGCAGCGACAGGCCGCTACCCACTTCCTCCCCTGTGGTTCCCCATCCCTGTTCACCTGATGGTCCTGATGCGTACCTGCTACCTTCTGCATGATGCCCTTCTCGTAGTAATATCGCAGAGACCTCGACAGCTTGTCGTAGTTCATCGCAGGGCGGTTCTTCTGCGCGCCCCAGCGACGAGCCACCTGTGGACACACCAGAGCTTTAGATTCCTTCATGATGAGCTGACAAAACTAGTAGCTTTAACACGTTCAATGTAGTACGAGGTCGAATACACCTCGTATGTATTTTTCTTATGGTAATCATCATTTCAGCCGAAAGACTTCCAACAGGACGTAAGCCACCTCCAACTGTCACAATAACGACCGCTCCATCGGATTCCCGCAACCCTCACCAGATCATCAGTCCACCTTATGCGAGGCCGCGCCAACGCTGCATGTTCCGGTACGTAAGGCTACTCCAGAACCTTTCGTCGCCATCGACACCTTTCTTTGGGATGCAGCTAAGAAAAACGTAGTGTTCTCTGCCGTGCGGAGACCGTCACTTCAATTTAGTTTGGTTTAGGATAAAGAAGAATATTATACTTAAGATGCCGTGAAATGGTGTATCTACTGTGATACAGGGTCACTTTGACCTCATACCGCACCAAGTTAAAATAAACTTTTGGTTTCTTAAAAGCTAACAAGCCCCGGGGCTAAGGCCACCATGATAGTTTTCAAACGAGGTCCTAAACGCCCCGTACGGCAGGAATGGAAATAATACAAAAATGAATGCCATTGTCAACATGTGAGAAGCGTTGTATTGTTGATAACTCCTTGTCCACAAGGAGTTATCTTCTTCTGGTTTGCTTTGAGGAGTAGTAATGGCCTAGTGGTAACGACTCTGACTTACGAGTAGGGCATTGTGGGTGCCAACCCAGACAAGCGTTTTATTTTATATACAAAACGGTGAAGCAAAAGATTGGGTGGGAACCGTCATACCCTGGAACGAAAAGTTCGAAAACATATCCAGCACCCAATTGGGTCCGCGTGCTGGATTCCGGTCCATTCCCTCTCCTAGAGTGGAGGCACATAGTTCCCCTCACCTCCTCAGGCTCGTGCAGCTTGAACTCCAGGCCGCGGCCGGTCCAGGCCACGCAGCGCGCGCCCTCCGCCAGCAGGGACACCAGGAACTGCCACAGCTGCAGCGCCCCGCGCCGCCCGCCGCCTGGAAATAGCGGAAAAAGTTACGTTAAATATTTAAAGCTTTGCTCTGTTCAACATTTATGAAAACCTTTTGTTAGTGTCCGTTCAACCGATTTTGATATTTTATTACGTTAGTGGCATGATAAATGGCGGCTGCAGGAAGTAGTTGGTATTGTAACCACTTTTTTGCTTTTAATGCCATCCTTATGCTTACGAAATAGAAATTAAAATCGCTTGAACAGACAGTAAAAAAAGGTTTCTTTAAATGTCTAATCTTAACGCGTATAGGGTACAGGTAAATCTGAATAGACAAAGTCTATAAATGCTTTGTATTGAACAGAAGACACAACTAAGGCTGCCGTCAGATCAACTGCATCGCAGCAACATTGCGCTCAATATACACCCCTAGTTTTTTTATTAGTACTCGTACCCGTTACTGATCATATGTGTGTAGTCAAAAGTAAAAAAAAAACTAAAATCCAAAATTGTCTACGAGAATTTGTCATAATTGGTAAATTCATAATTAAATAAATCATTCATAACAATTGCTATTAGAAAATACCACGCGCAGTGTTTTTCCCTTTTGATCGCCGTTCATGTATTCGTAATCAATAACCTGTAGGTACAATATTGCCATATTATTGAGTGACATTTTGATGAGAGACTCACCAGCGTGCGTGGTGGTGACGTGCTGGTGCGGGGAGGCGGCGTCGGTGCGCGTCGACGTCGTCGGGCCCGACGTTGAGCAAAGAGAACTGCTTACTGCGAAGTAGACAATAGGCTAGTGGCCGTAAAAAATGTAATTAGTCCGTCTTTTAGATTATTCAAAAATAAGGGACACGTATTTTTTATTTGTAAATTAAACCAAAAATGACAAAGATATAGCCCATTAAAGTTACGTGTAACGTCACGCCGTGCTACATTTTTTCGCACGGGGTGACGTCACACGTAACTTTAATGGGCTATATCTTTGTTATATTTTGTATAATCGAAAAAAGAAAAAATACGTGTCCAATATTTTTTTATAATCTAAAACACGGACTAAATAAAATGTAATTATTTTGACCCTGCACACTACCCTATTGTTAGATGGAGGAGTTTACTATAGATCGTGAAATAGTTCTTAACACATCCAGGCCGGAGTACCAATGGTGGAGCCTATCAGAGTTCTCAACGTAATTAGAATATATTGTAAACAACAGTCAGCCCGGACCAGACTCAACAAACGCCTGGTCGGAGGATCCTCCCTGTTTAACGGAGATTTGCGGGACTGTACACTCAGTTCTGCATACCTCTAACCTGGTGACCATCGACTATGAACGTCAGCGCAGGAGCGCGGATGGAAGTAGTACCTATCTATTTTAAAGGTTTATGGAACAGAGAGTCAAGTCCCGCACCTCCGTTGAAAAGGGAGGATCCTCCGTCCAGACGGGTGTTATGTCCTGATGGGCAACTGCCCGATAGATGTTTTCGGGCAGTTCTATATGTTCTAATGAGTAATGACATATGGCTCCGAAACGGGATCGCTTACAATGGGCCTCACAAGAAGACTAAAGTCAACCAAAGGGCAATGGAAAAGGCTATGCTCAGAGTTTCCTTGCACACCAGAAATGAAGATATCCGCAGGAGAACCAAGGTTACAGACACCTCGAACAATCGTTAAACTTAAGAGGCAAGGGGCAGGGCATATTGTACGCAGAACAGATGGTCGATGGGGAAGAAAGGTTAAGCGTTAGAACGCCTCTCGCAAGGTGGACCAATGGTAGATACATATAATTTTATTGTACACCATAAATACAATTTCAGTAGAAACTTTAAATTAATGATGTCAGAACGGGCGGTCTTATCGCTAAAAGCGATTTTATCCAGACAACCCTTATTGGATGGATTTGACCATAGATATCCGGATTTGACAGAGAAAGGAAAAAAGACAGGTCTTTGTGGCGACGCTTGGGGGAGGCCTATGTCCAACAGTGGAAGTCTTTTGGTTGAAATGATGACGATGATATAATAATATGTTGAAGTTGCGCGGAGAACTCAAAACACGCAATTCAGGATTTGGTAGTCTAGTTGACATGTGGCGCCATAGATGTCGCTACCTATATCGCTAGCTCACCTATCTTCTCGTCCCAGTGCTGCAAGTGGTCGGTGCTGGAGACGGGCTCGTCCCTCTCACGACCCTCCTCCGGCACCTCCTCCACGCATTTGCCGTAGGAACTGCATCTGAAATAAAGGCAATCGAATTGCTGACCACCGACCGTTACCACAAAATGCCACCTCTAATCTATTTCATTCAATTTGCACTCATTTTATGACTAGTTTCTGCAAGCGGCTTTGCCCGCGTGAAAGTAAGTTGATCTGGATACAAATTTTCATCCTAGAAAATCTTAGTGCCCCGCTCACGGACCATAAAAAAAGACCGCTTCAAGCTTCATTTTAAGGCGGGCTATTTTTGTGGCTCGTGTGCGAGGACACTCAGTGCTCGCCTACATCATAAAGGAAGCCTTGTAAAAATTTCGCGCTCTTGATCAAACCTTTGATTCAGGCCTACTGTCCACGGACGCGTAGCTTATTAGACGCGTAATCGTCATAATACGTTTGATGTACGCCTGCGTGAAGCTTACATAAAAAACTATGGAACTTTGTCGACGAAGCCGCAACGACACGATGCACGACGTTGCCGCGTAAGCGTATATGGACGAATACGCGTGTATGAAGCTGCGCGTCCGTGGACCAGAGGCCTCAAGTCCCACCTGTGCAGCTGTTCCGTGTAGTCCCTGTACTCTGGTCGTGTCTCTTCTCCCTCGCCTTTACATCTGTTGACACAAATACAATATGATTATTAAAATTATCGGTTCGTTAAGAAAACCGGCTAGCAACTCGGCGTCGATGATTAAAACTTTGAAGTTTGCCTCGACGAGTGTATGATCGCCGATGATCTTCTTGGCTCATTTCTCAATTGACCCAAGACTCAAGTGCAGATATATCACGAATCTTGAAAGGCAAACTGATTTATACTAAAACCTAAATAAATAAATAACGTATTTACATAAATAAAATACAAAAACACAAAATTGTGCGCTCGGCTAGGGAGTGGAATTCCTTGCCGGAGTCTGTGTTTCCTGATAGCTACAACCCGGGAATCTTTAAGTCGAGAGTGAATAGGTTTCTTTTAGGTAAGCGCGTTCCATCGTCGAACGCATCGTCGCTTTCCATCAGGTGAGATAGCGGTCAAGCGCGAACCTATCAACAATAAAAAAAAAAAAAAAAAAAAAAATACACTCAGGCGTCGGAGTACTCCTCCACATCGCTGTCATCCGGAATATGTGCTCAGAAGACTGGCAGCATTGCCACGTTGAATGGCAACGCTAATTTTTTGAGCGAAGAACGAGCCAGCCCTCTGAACGCGCAAGGTGTCGATCAGTCGGCGAGAAATTTCCTTAAAAAGGAGACGCGCACTCGGACCCTATGACCCAAGCGTTTCGACCCCAAACGGCTCAAAACTGTAATTACAAATAAGGTTACAGTATTTGCGCCGTTTAAAGGTCTCAACAGCTGCAGGGGCAGCGAAAAAATTTAATTTTAAATCACTAAATTTTTAATTACATAACCTAATTCCGCCTAGCCCGTTCCATCATCGGACTACCAGACGTACGGCGATGCGCCACCGGTACATGGTGGATATCCCACCTACACGCACAAAACGTTTTGGGAACACATTCATTGTGCGTGCAGCTAGGGAGTGGAATTCCTTGCCGGAGTCTGTATTTCCTGATAGCTACAACCCTGGAATCTTTAAGTCGAGAGTGAATAGGTTTCTTCTAGGTAAGCGCGTTCCATCGTCGACCGCATCGTCGCTTTCCATCAGGTGAGATAGCGGTCAAGCGTGAACCTATCAACAGTAAAAAAAAAACTCTTTTGTTAAGTTCAGTCAATGTCGCTTAGATATTTTTGCCTTTCAAGATCAAGGTGTTACTGTAGTGTTGCTGCTGCGCGATTGGATGTCCTGATGACGTGCGTGAAGAGTGGAGGGTACTCACGGCTCATGCTGGTCTATCAGCGTGTGTGCATGAGTGTCCCGCGCATACAGCTGCGGGTGTGTGTGCGTGTGGGGGTGCTCGTAGGGGCCCTGACGACGTGCGTGAAGAGTGGAGGGTACTCACGGCTCATGCTGGTCTATCAGCGTGTGTGCATGAGTGTCCCGCGCATACAGCTGCGGGTGTGTGTGCGTGTGGGGGTGCTCGTAGGGGCCCTGACGACGTGCGTGAAGAGTGGAGGGTACTCACGGCTCATGCTGGTCTATCAGCGTGTGTGCATGAGTGTCCCGCGCATACAGCTGCGGGTGTGTGTGCGTGTGGGGGTGCTCGTAGGGGCCCTGACGACGTGCGTGAAGAGTGGAGGGTACTCACGGCTCATGCTGGTCTATCAGCGTGTATGCATGCGTGTCCCGCGCGTACAGCTGCGGGTGTGTGTGTGTGTGGGGGTGCTCGTAGGAGCCCTGATGACGTGCGTGAAGAGTGGAGGGTACTCACGGCTCATGCTGGTCTATCAGCGTGTGTGCATGGGTGTGCCGCGCGTACAGCTCGGGTGTGTGTGCGTGTGGGGGTGCTCGAAGGGGCCTGACGACGTGGGTGAAGAGTGGAAGGTACTCACGGCTCATGCTGGTCTATCAGCGTGTGTGCATGGGTGTGCCGCGCGTACAGCTGCGGGTGTGTGTGCGTGTGGGGGTGCTCGTAGGGACGCCCTGATGACGTGGGGGTTGATGACTCTCTGGAAGGAAGGAGGCGGTCATGTTAGTAAGGTTTCTTCAAAACCCTGAAACGAGATACAGATTTGAGAAGGAAAAACGTTAAGTAAACAGCCTCCCTCTCAGCGTAATCTTGCTTCTAGATATCAATTTATTTCATTAACAGACTGAATACCAACTACGAGATATCTCGTAGATGACTTTTACTTAGGTGTCACCAAAATATATCGTAAGATCATTATGGTAGAGATGTCATCTGATAAAAGTATTTATATTTTTGATGCCTAAGTACGAGATATTTCGTATACAGTATATCTCGTAGTTGGGCACCGTTAATTAGCCTGATTAATAGACACGCCAGCTGAAATGTGGGGGAACTGAATGTGACTTCTTGAAATTTTGCTATCAAATAGTTGGCATCACAATACTCTGAGTTCTTCAGAACCAGAAGGACCTTACCTGTGCTGGTAGTGCAGGCCCCAGGGGATGGGGTACGGCTGCCCCTGCTGCGACATGTCACCACTCCTCGGGCCCCGTCTCCAGCGACCTGATCATGGCGAGGACCTGCCGAAAGACATGGTAATCATTTTATACATAAACCGAATCAGCTAAACGGCAGGACAGTTCATCAGTAGTCCTATACAGGCTTTTTTTCCATAACTTTCACACAATTCCCTGCGTTTCCTGATAGTTATAACCTAGGGGTCTTTAAGTCAAGAGTGAATAGGTCACTTCTAGGTAAGCGTTCTCCATCGTCTGCCACATCATCGCTTACCATCAGGTGAGATTGTGGTCAAATGCGGGCCTATGCATAAAAAAAAAACCGGGCAAGTGTGAGTCGGGCTCGCACACTGCGAGTTCCGTACAAACTTACCTATGAAAACGGTTCAATTCCCGAATTGAGTTTTTTTCCGAAACACAAAAAATATTTTTTTTACGTAACTACTGTTTTCAGATTTTTTCCTATACTGGTGCTATAAGACCTTGCTTCATGCCAAATTTCAGGATTCTAGGTCAGCGGGAGTACCCTATGAATTTTGATTCCCTTGAGAGTGTCGAAATACGTTTTTTGCAAAATATACGGCTGTGGTTCTTTTTTTCGCTAACTCAGAAAGTTTGATTTTTTCACAGCTTCAAGGGACCGAAGACCTGAATATATGATTTTAATTTTAACTCGATACCTCAACGCGTTCCTAAGATAAAGGGTCTTGACAAACAGGCAGACAACATGGTAATCCTATAAGGGTCCCGTTATTCCCTTTTGAGATATGAAACCCTAAAAGACAACGCCATCTAATCCCAAACTAGGCAGATCTTGTATTACGAGTAGACTACTAATTATCATACTTATATTACATATTTCTATATAAATACGTATAGTTATTATAAAAAAAATACACCCAGACACAGAACATAACGATAGTGCACATCACACAAACTGTCTTGGACGAGAATCAAACCCACAGCTTCCGGAGAAAGAGAAATAAAAACTACAAATTATTTGACTTCCTAGAGTCGTAACTGTATTTCCTGTCGATATCTGTAGAGACGAGGTAACTTACAGTTAGTGGAGCTGTTGAGATGAAGAAATGTAGCTCTATTGGATTGTGGCTCTTGTTTCAATTAGCCGGTCATGGAGTACCTCGACAGCGCGGGTGGTACAAAGGTTGAACGATTGACTGCTGTGTTGCGTGTCGCGGGTTCAATTGGGACTATACACGGTGTGTTTGACGTCGACGCACAAACGAATAAGTACCACGGATCCAGTACCTACATGATTCTGAACTCCCCAGTGGAGGAATTTTTCGTGGGCTTTTTCCTAATTTAAAAATCAAAAAATCTGTACTTTTTAAAATTTAAACTGTGCTAAATCGTTATTCTAACCAACCTCGATGACATTTTTAATAAAAAAAAAACACTTCATTTAAAAATTAACTAATTAAAAAGTTATCGGGGTAGATAAAATCGTTATTCTAATCAACCCCGATGACATTTTTAATTTCAAAAGTAATTCATTCATTTTTTTCACAAAACATGTTAAAATAACGATTTTACTTATACATTTTAAATTAAAAATAAGTTCCACCCCTATAGGGTCCAGTATCATGTAAGTACTGGATCCTTGGTATTCGTTTGTGCTTCGATGTCAAAGACACCCTGAATACTACTCTGTCAAGAATGTACCGGGAAAAGATCAATAATACACAATTTTTGTGTTATTTATCCAAATTTATTTTATCACCTTCAAAGTATGCCCCTTCAGAAACGATACACTTACGCCAACGAATAATCCAATCATCAAAACATTTTTTAAACGCTGTTTCCGAAATTGAGTTCAGTTCTCGCTGTGAATTCTCAAAGTGGTAATTTGAGTTTAGGAAAAAGATAGAAGTCAGCTGGAGCCATATCTGGCGAATATGGTGGCTGTTCGATGGTGTTTGTTGAGTGTTTGGTCAAAAATTCGTTCACAATGATGGCCTTGTGCGAAGGCGTATTATCGTGGTGCAAAATCCAAGAATTTTCTTTCCACAAATCTGGCATTTTTCGTCGAATTTGCTCTCTTAAATGCCGCATCACGCTCAAATAATATTCTTTATTTACCGTTTGACCTTCCGGTAAGAATTCCGAGTGCACAACACCGCGATAATCAAAGAAAACAGTCAACATGACTTTGACTTTGATCGACTTTGGCGTGGTTTTTTCGGTTTTGGTTCAGTTGGAAGGCCACTTCGAAGCTTGTTGACTTGTTTGCTTACTTGTTTGCATGTCAAACTCGTAAACTTACATCTCGTCGCCAGTAACAATGCGTTTCATGAATTTTGGGTCGGAATTGACTCGTTCTAGCATGTCCTCAGCGACTCTCATGCGATTGAGTTTTTGGAGAAAATTCAGGTCTTTTGGGACTAGCCGAGCGGCAACAGGTTTCACACTCAAATGATTAGTTAAAATGGTACGGATCTACTCGTGAGATACAGAAAGTTCGGCGGCTATCTCTGTCAAACTTGAATGAGGATTTTCAGTCACTATTTCCTTCATTTTTGCGATGTTAACTTCAGTAGCAGAGGTTGATGGCCTACCAGAGCGAGGCAAATCTTCCATCACATCTCGACCGCTTTTGAATGCGTTGTACCCATAGATATCCGTGGTTGTACCACTCATAAGCACGTGTTTTTGATAAAGTCGATTCACTGTAACATTTTCAGTGACTCCGAACACGAAATTCTATTGGCGATGCAAAATCTAAGACAAACTCTTTGTTCGATGTTTTTGTCCATTATAAAATTCGCAATACACACTAGATATGATATAACTAAAAATAGCACTGTATTTAATATAAATAACAGATGCAACTCAAACTCCGCGCCAAAATGGAAAACAGTTGTGCCAATCTAGCAACAACAAAAAAACTAAAATTTTAATTTGGAACCATAAACAAATCACCCATTCCCGATACTTTTTTGACTGAATGTATACTCGTGTTAAAAAAATACAATACTAACTGTGAAAACAGTGTAGAAATTGGTACGAAAGCAAACGAGATATTCTATGATTTTTGACGTCTTAGACCACATCTGACTTCTCTTTCTTATTAGCAAATTTGAAGCTTTATAACATACTAGCTTTTGCCCGCGACTTCGTTCGCGTGGAATAGTGACTTCCGGCAGATTTTTGGTTTTACCCACATAGTTCCACTCTTGACCAATAGATGGCGCTGTATGTCCGGAATAAATTTTATTTTTTTATTTTATTTTTTGTAATAAAAACTATCCTATGTCCTTTCTCAAGTTCCAAACTATGTTTTTACCAAATTTCACACAAATCGGTTCAGTAGTTTAGGCGTGAAGCAAAGACAGACAGACAGACAGACAGACAGACAGACAGAAAGACAGACAGACAGAGTTACTTTCGCATTTATAATATTAGTTTGGATTTTATTTAAAATTATTTCACATTTGTTTAGTAGAGCTAAAAATATTTGATTTGGCAAAAAAAAACTATCTGCATGCTCTAAATAACACACGAAAAGAATATTTATACAGCCTAAAGATTTATAGTTGTTTCGGATTTGTATATTACATATTGGTACACCTCGGACCACTAACCGTACGGCGTTGCACCACCGGTACATGGAGGACATTCCACCCATACGTACAAAACGTTTTGGGAACACATTCATTATGCGTACAGCTAACAAGTGGAATTCCCTGCCAGAGTCTGTGTTTCCTAGGCTGATAGCTACAACCTGGGGGTCTTTAAGTCAAGAGTGAATAGGTTACTTCTAGGTAAGCGTGGTTCATCGTCGACCACATCATCTCTTACCATCAGGTGAGATAGTCAAGCGCGAACTCATCAATGATAAAGCATGGACCAGACGGTTGCAATCCAGTGTTCCAACAGGGGTGACCTTGCTAGTTGCATCCGTGTCAGACAGCCTTCCTTCCACGCCCTCGGTTGGTAGGCGCGTTTTCCCAAACACAGTGACTGATCTGCCATCATGTTGGCGCGTGCATTAAATCCGTGTAGCCGCTACACAAACCGAGCTCCAACCAGGTGACCTCTGTTGGGACGCTGAATTGCAATCGTCTGGGCCACCTGTTTTAGGGTGAAGCCAGACGAGTGTAATTTTGTGAGTCGTGAGTCGCAGAATTTCGGTCGCGTAATTTCTGCAGCATTCGGTTTCATACAAAAGTCCTGCTTCATTTACACGGCGACGCAAAATGAGTTGTATGCCGTATTAGAAATTACGCGACCGAAATTCTGCAATTCACGACTCGCAAAATTACGCTCGTTTGGCCTCACCTATACAATATTTAAATAGTTTTGGCAGAATGACAGAAAGGGAAATAGGAAAGCGCGCCGTATTTTCATCAAGAGTCAATTGATTTCCAGTACTCAATTAAACACAAACACACCACAGACAAACCCGCGCGGCGCGACACTCCCCTCCCGGATACGAGCGCACAAGTCAATCAGACACCAGACGGGAACCGCATGCCAAGTGACTGCCAGTCCACTAATCCACCGCAAATATTGGGGAGGCTGCGGGAGAATTTAAAAATCAATTGACGCAGTGTTATATTTGGGAAGTTTAATCTGGATGACATATTTGTTTTAGGAGGTTACCACACTGCCACGCACCAGCGTAGCGCGTGAAAACGCATTCACGCGCGTAGGTGCGTTTTTTAAATTCACGCAGGCACGCACTCATTTCATACAAAATCACGCGCGGCACTACGAGACTCAGTGTGGCATACACCTACGCGCGTGAGTGCGTGTTTCTCCGCATGTAGGCGCGTGATCTGCATGGACGCACGTGGATGCATTTTCAGTGTGTTGTCAACGGAGGCGGAGGTACTCACAAGCAACGTTAACACACGCATTCACGCACTACGCTGCGGGGTGCGTGCCAGTGTGATGACCGTCTTATACTATGGGTTCTGTATTTGTACGCCGGTGACGGCAAGACATAGTGTTCATTTTATAATGACGTCACACACATCTGTACTTTTTGTTTTCGTCACACATTCCATCCATCTTTTCTTTGACCTTCCTCTCCCTCTCTACCCATCCACACATATACTAATAACTCTTTTAGTAACATTGTGCTTCATCCCCACTTCATGTCCTTCATGGCCAGAAACATGAAGGAATACGGCTGGGCTTTAGTCAGTAAAAGCCTGACACTTCCTCTCGTTCCACTAGAGAGCGCGAGGGGTTATTTGAGGATGTCCAACGTAAAAATATGGGCTGGTGCTGCAAAATGCCATCTAGCAGCTTTAGACTTAGTGGAAAGGCGTGCGAAGAGGCTGATTGGTGATCCAGATTTGGTTAAGTGCACTCTACGAAGCCTTGAGCACAGCAGTAGCCAGCTTTCCACCCTTACTTTGTTTACACCTCTACGGCCCGGACTAAGCGTTTTGTATCGTTGTATATACCGCGTACATCGAAAGACTGGAACAATTTTCTTGCTGCGGTCTTCCCGTCCGATTATAATTTGGGTGTCTTCAAGGCGTGAATAGGCTCTCAATAAACTAGTGCGCCTCACCATCAACGATTGCATCACTGTGCACCATCAGGTGGGATCGCAATCAAGCACTAGTTTATATCAGATAAAAATAAAAAAAGATTTGTAATGACGTCATAACCACGTAAGAGCGGTTGTATGGCAGTGTATGGCGGGCTGAAAAAAAAAAAAAGTGTATCGCGGGCTGGGCGCTCTCAACCTTGACCTATTTTAATGTAAAATATTTCTCACCACAAACTAGTTACCAATTTGATTTTCATTGGAAAGTATTTAAGCTCCGATCCCAGGATTCGCCCCGGGATTCACCCCGGGATGTCGCCCCGGGAAATGAAAGAAAGCGGGATTGACTTCCGCCGCGCGATTAGATTTCGAACAATCTCGGATTATGAGCGCCAGGTCGATTTATAAAGCGTTTATTTTTGAAAGCCGTGTCTATGTTTTAAAGTGTTTCAGCCGACTTCAAATAAGGATTATATTACACAATATGGAATATACATATATAATAGGGGTCGGCACAACACGTCTTTAAAAATATTTGTTTACTAACCAGTTTAGCAATAAAAATAAAAAATAGTGTGAAAATATAATATCTATCTAAATTGGTACAAAAGCATTTTTTTTAAATTATTATAAACCAGTGCTTGACTGCGACCTCACCTGATGGTGAGCACAGCAGTGATGCAATCAAAGATGTATCAATTTTGTTTATCTATACATCTTCTATACATCTATACAATCTTAATACACATACATACATACATATATTATAAATAAAATTGGAGTGTCTGTTTGTAATATTGAAATAACTGCTTTTTACTACATGCGAATATTATATACAGTACATCATACACCAAAATATTTTTTTTTTTAATTTTTGTCTGTCTGTTTGTCCGGGCTAATCTCTGAAATGTCTGGACCGATTTTAACGGGACTTTTTTTGGCAGGTAGCTGATGTAATAAGGAGTAACATAGGCTACTTTTATTCTAGAAAAAATAAATTCAAAATCCTTTAGTCCACACGAACGAAGTCGCGGGTACAGCTAGTAACAAGTATATCTGTCTCAGTCTGGCGTGTTGGCCTTGTCTATGGCGGCCGTACAAGTGTGAACTTTGACTTCAAAGTTTATGTCGGACTCATCTTTCTTACTTTTGAAGCTTTACTTAATTATAACTTCGTTGTTGATGAAGCTATTAAGAATAAAATCTTTCACATCTAAAAAAATATTGAAAAAGAAATGGCATTCCTAATTCCTATTGATTCATTATTATTTTTACATCGGTTTTTAAAAAAATTCTAAAAAAAATAACAATATTTTGGTGAAGTAAGTGAATCCCTTTCAAATGATACTAAACACGGCGTATTTATCTTATTTATTTTAACGCAATACCTACTTTTTGTCCGCTAGAGGGCGCCAAATTGAGTTTTGTGACACGTCACGTAGCCTATACTCAGCGGACGATTATGAAGGTTCTAGTAACGATACCTTATTTGTCGAGTTTCGAAAAGCTATAAGGGAACAGTACCTCTACCATGAGTTTAAAGCAATAGTATTTGTCGATACTCGATACTGACTACGTAAATATTTTGTATGGCAAATTTTGGTTCCACAAGTGACCGCTAGAGGCGCTGTAAAATTTGCCATACAAAATATTTACGTATCCAGTATCGAGTATCGACAAATACCATTGCTTTAAACTCATGGTAGAGGTACAGGTGAACATATAAACAAATACATACTACATACTTAGCCTGTCAAAATCATAACTCTCCTTTGGCTTTGCCGTCGTCGGGTAAAAAGGAGAAAGTTCTCAAGACGTATGAATGTTTTTGTTTGCTCAACCGCACCTCTGCCTAATAATTCTCTAACCATATATTTTCCACGTAGCTAAAAGCCCTGTGCCTACTTATTTCTCAGGCTTGCTACAGTATCGACAAAGTCATTGCTATTCACGTCTCGCCTCCCGGCTCCGCCTGCCGTTTGCGTGTGTATCCGTAACCAGATTGGCGAGCTGTCACTCAATCAAACAGTATAATATGTCTTGAAGAGTCAGCAACATACTGAGCAGGAGGCTTTTTTCAGCTTAGACCTTGATATAAACTAAACTAGTTCTTGACTGCGACCCCACCTGATGGTGCACACTGACGCAGTCGTTGATGGTGAGGCGCACTAGTTTACTAAGAGCCTATTCACTCTAGCCTTGAAGACACCTAAATTATAATCGGTCGTGAAGACCGCAGCAGGCAAATTGTTCCAGTCCTTCCACGTGTACGCGTTATAAACGACGACCTATTTATAACTTATCCTCAAAGCCACATCTTCATCGCGCCAGACGTTTCCCAGCTAGCTTGGTGTCGGCTTCCAGTGTCACCGGACGCGGCTACATGCAGCGACTGCCTACCAGACCTCTACAACACAGTTACTACTCCTGGGATAACTGATGGTCAGACTGTCTGGCGTCTGACTACTTGTAACGAATGTCAAAGATCTACGAGTGACGAGCGGTACCAACGACGCCACGTGCTTCCTGAGCCGCGGGGCACAAGATAGATAGGTACAGAAGTCAATCTCATGTACCTATGTACTTTAATTTTTATACCTACGCTCGGTGAACGCACACACGCCAGCGCGTTGCGTTGCGCCGAACTGTATGAGCGCGACCAGGCGATATATCGTGTTGAGCCGAGATATCGTGTCCGTGAGCGGGGTCTATGTATGCGTTGCTCGAGCGTGCTTTGTATGTAGATTGTCTTCTGTACCTAGCTATTTTGTGCACAGGGTGTTAGCAATATCCTAAATAAACTTAGAAAAGTGCATATGAATAGAAAAAATCACATTGGTATTTGCTCGGTTTCGAACCCGCAACCTCTTGTTGAGAAGCGAGTGTCTTAACCACTGGGCCACCGCGACACTTAAAAAGCCACAATTCTGAAATTGAAAGAATTGATGAAAATATATCGCCGCAAGGTTAGCGAGGGGTGTGGCGCCGATGTTGTTATTGAATTATGTTAAATATTCAGATCAGGCACTTGTATTATAATGACAATAGGTAGGTGCGAAAAATTGGAGCTTTGTGATATCAATCAGATTTCTTGTGATACAGTTTTGATTTAGAAGTGACGCCGCGGGTCTGAAGTAGTCTGAAAGCGTTGGGCAACTGAAGACACCCTGGTTGGTTTGAGTCGGCACTAGCGTTAGTTTGACGCACCCTCTCTCTCCAAGAGTTCTTTGATGATTCCCACACTTAAAAAAGCCCTATGGTATCTGATTACCGTCCCATTAAACCATATAAGGAGCACAGAGAGCACATATTTTTTTTTTAAAGTGGGTATTATCCAATGACTTCTCTTGCTCTAGGTCGGAGCGTGAGAGCGTGTCAGACGGACAGATTTTACTTACTAAAACCATATATATATTACTTCTTTGCCTTGCTTTCCAGGACCCCGGGGTTCCCTTCCGGACTACCCTGGCCCCCAGTAGGCTTCGGCCCTGCTGGGCCCCCTACGGTTTTGTTGGAATCTATTTGAGGCGCGCGTGGAACATTATAGTCTGTCTAAAAAGACAAACGACTTGGGAATTTTGTATCATCAATAAATCATTTAAAAAATACTTATATTCAATACTTTATAGAAGGTTCTTCTATTAATAAACAGTGATCAAGATCTCATAATTAATCAACCTTGATAATAGAACCAGTGTTGACTACATCAGATTTCATTTTGCCCCAATAATTACCCAAGTTGTTTGACTTATTAGACAGACTCTTCGCGCCGCACACGTCGACGTCTCGGGCTCGGTCCAGATGGCTACCGGACGGCCCAACGGTGAGCTGCCCATAGCTCGTCATCCGTTAGCCCTCTTCCTCCGTAAAGAGCGAGAGGAGTTCTTTGATGATTTCCCTCTGTAAATAAAGGCCTAAGGTCTCTCCCCAGGTGCGTCGGATTGCCAACCTGTCAGACCAGGTCAGTAAAGGCTGCTCCGAACAGACGGGTGTTGTGTCTGGTGGACAACTGCCCGATAGATGATTTACGGGCTGTCGTATTTAATCAAATCGCGCAAAGAACTTTGATTAGGCGATGCAGAATTATTTCTTATGTGACGCCATAGATGTCGCTAAAACGGAATAAATGGTCGTGTTCATCTTACAAACATTTTTCCTGGGTACGAATCAAACCCACGACCTCGGGCTCAGCAGTTAGGGCCACTGGCCACTAGACCAACAGGCGTGTAGCTGTGTATGGATCTACAAATGTGTGGCAGCTTTCAGCAGGTCGGGTGGGGGGGAGGGGGCGTGTCCGGAAGTCGGCGTGTGTCCCCCCTCCCTCCACTTAGTTTGCTGTTTCAATATCGAGCGCTAACGTATAACGTAGTGGAGTATGTTAGTACAGAGATATTATTGGCATTGTTTTTATGAATTTTTGAACAGAAGTGTGCGTAGGTCAAAAATATGAGATTTAAAATTTAATTTTTTATTTCACATAGGCCTACATGGGCACTTATAAAACGTCAGAAGCTAGTGCACGGTTCCAAATTGGTCGTTTGTTATGGAGAAGAACTGGCAAGATGGTTATATACTCCTTTAAAAAAATGGTTTGATCTTACAATACTTCCTTAGTACTGTTTTAATAGATATTATGTAAGAACAGTGTAGACCGGTCTATATTGTACACAAAAGCACAATAAAAATAATTATAATAAAAAAAACCGGCCAAGTGCGAGTCGGACTCGCCCATGGAGGGTTCCGCAGCAGCAAGTAACGTAATATAAAAGTTCTTGTAGTTCGTTATAACTTTGATCGATGTTTTAATAATAGTGTATTTTTTTTTATATTTATGACGTATTAAAAAAAAACTACTTATTAGATCTCGTTCAAACCAATTTTCGTTGGTAGTTTACCTGGTAATGTACATCATATATTTTTTTTAGTTTTATCATTCTCTTATTTTAGAAGTTAGGGGGGGGGACACACATTTTACCACTTTGGAAGTGTCTCTCGCGTAAACTATTCAATTTAGAAAAAAATGATGTTACAAACCTAAATATCATTTTTGAAGACCTATCCATAGATACCCCACACGTATGGGTTTGATGAAAAAATTTTTTTTGGGTTTCAATTCTAAGTATGGGGACCCCCAAAATTTATTGCTTTTTTTCTATTTTTGTATGAAAATCTTAAAGCGGTTCATAGAATACATATACTTACTAAGTTTCAACAGTATAGCTCTTATAGTTTCGGAAAAAAGTGGCTGTGACATACGGATGGACAGACGGACAGACAGACAGACAGACAGACAGACAGACAGACAGACATGACGAATCTATAAGGGTTCCGTTTTTTGCCATTTGGCTACGGAACCCTAAAAAGTGACTCG
Organism: Mythimna ferrago; assembly: GCA_910589285.2. NCBI lineage: Eukaryota > Metazoa > Arthropoda > Insecta > Lepidoptera > Noctuidae > Mythimna > Mythimna ferrago. The sequence continues at coordinate 14,252,300 of OU342700.1, forward strand.
TAATAGGAGATCTAAGACTTCGCAGAATCTAGTGTTCTCACATTCACATTATTAAAAAGAGGCTATATATAAACAAAAAAAAGCAAGAAAAAAAAAAAATTAAGAAGATTGAGAAGATCATCGGCATTGAGGCACTCGTCGAGTCGAAGCTTCAAAGTCTTGACATCGCCGCCGAGTTGCTAGCCTGTCCGTTTTCTATCGTTTACATTTCAGGGAGTGTGAGTCGGAATCTCACAATTTAATTCCGCCAAGTCCGTTCTATCATCGGACCACAAGATGTACAGCGTTGCGCCACCGGTACATGTTGGACACAAAGCGTTTTGGGAACACATTTATTGTACGTAAAGCCAAAGAGTGGAATTCCCTGCCGGGGTCTGTGTTTCCTGACAGCTACAACGTAAATGCCTTTAAATCAAGAGCTCATGGGCACTAAGCCCATGTGAAATAACGTTGAGCATGTTTGATATTTTGGAATGGTTAGGGAATAATTTTGCACCAATTGCTTTATCAGTATAAAAGTACTATCATTTATGTGGTAGAATACAATATTCATTTATTGCGCTATCGTACACAAACATGACAATTTATATTACATTAAAAATTTAACACTTTAAAACTATTACAATTATTTTACATTAAAAAGTTTATCTCTCCGAAAAACTACTGAGGTGTCAAGGGACACCCGGATGGAACGAAGTTCCGTTCTGGCTTGCTTTCTATAAGAGAGAGAAAGAGTGAAAGACAGAGAAACATGCGCACGCCGCACGGCTTACAATAGCTTACTATAGAAAAAGTGTCGTTACAACTTTTCGTGAGAATTTTTTCCGTCTAGCCAATACAATATAACTAAAAAATACTATCCTATTTTATGTACATTTTGACAGCACTATTTCAACATCTTCGAAACCATGAAAACGACACTCATGACGAAAAAGTTGATAATTTCTGACATCCGCCATCTTAGATTTACATTTTGACAGCACTATCGGCTTCAACAACCTCGAAAACCATGAAAAAGACACCCATATCGAAAAAGTTGATAATTTATTGCAGCCACCATCTTAGATTTAAATTTTGACAGTACTATCGGTTTCAACACCCTCGAAAACCACAAAAACGACACCCATGAGGAAAAAGTTGATAATTTCTTGCAGCCGCCATCTTGGATTTACATTTTGACAATACTATCGGTTTCAACAGCCTTGAAAACCATGAAAACGACACCCATGACGAAAAATTTAATAATTTCTTGCAGCCGCCATCTTGGATTTATATTTTGACAGTACTATCGGTTTCAACACCCTCGAAAACCATGAAAACGACACCCATGATGAAAAAGTTGATAATTTCTTGCAGCCACCATCTTGGATTTATATTTTGACAGTACTATCGGTTTCAACACCCTCGAAAACCATGAAAACGACACCCATGACGGAAAAGTTAATAATTTCTTGCAGCCGCCATCTTGGATTTATATTTTGACAGTAATATCGGTTTTAACACCCTCGAAAACCACGAAAACGACACCCATGACGAAAAAGTTGATAATTTCTTGCAGCCGCCATCTTGGATTTACATTTTGACAGTACCATCGGTTTCCACGCCCTCGAAAACCATGAAAACGACACCCATGACGGAAAATTTGATAATTTCTTGCAGCCACCATCTTGGATTTATATTTTGACAGTACCATCGGTTTCAACACCCTCGAAAACCACGAAAACGACACCCATGGCGAAAAAGTTGATAATTTCTTGCAGCCGCCATCTTGGATTTACATTTTGACAGTACCATCGGTTTCCACGCCCTCGAAAACGATGAAAACGATACCCATGACGGAAAATTTGATAATTTCTTGCAGCCACCATCTTGGATTTATATTTTGACAGTACTATCGGTTTCAACACCCTCGAAAACCACGAAAACGACACCCATGACGAAAAAGTTGATAATTTCTTGCAGCCGCCATCTTGGATTTACATTTTGACAGTACCATCGATTTCCACGCCCTCGAAAACCATGAAAACGACACCCATGACGAAAAATTTGATAATTTCTTGCAGCCGCCATCTTGGATTTATATTTTGACAGTACTATCGGTTTTAACACCCTCGAAAACCACGAAAACGACACCCATGACGAAAAAGTTGATAATTTCTTGCAGCCGCCATCTTGGATTTACATTTTGACAGTACCATCGATTTCCACGCCCTCGAAAACCATGAAAACGACACCCATGACGAAAAATTTGATAATTTCTTGCAGCCGCCATCTTGGATTTATATTTTGACAGTACTATCGGTTTCAACACCCTCGAAAACCATGAAAACGACACCCATGACGGAAAATTTGATAATTTCTTGCAGCCGCCATCTTGGATTTATATTTTGACAGTACTATCGGTTTCAACACCCTCGAAAACCATGAAAACGACACCCACGACGGAAAATTTGATAATTTCTTGCAGCCACCATCTTGGATTTATATTTTGACAGTACCATCGGTTTCAACACCCTCGAAAACCATGAAAACGACACCCATGACGGAAAATTTGATAATTTCTTGCAGCCACCATCTTGGATTTATATTTTGACAGTTCTATCGGTTTCAACACCCTCGAAAACCATGAAAACGACACCCATGACGGAAAAGTTAATAATTTCTTACAGCCGCCATCTTGGATTTACATTTTGACAGTACTATCGGTTTCAACACCCTCGAAAACCACGAAAACGACACCCATGACGAAAAAGTTGATAATTTCTTGCAGCCGCCATCTTGGATTTACATTTTGACAGTTCTATCGGTTTCAACACCCTCGAAAACCATGAAAACGACACCCATGACGGAAAAGTTAATAATTTCTTGCAGCCGCCATCTTGGATTTACATTTTGACAGTACTATCGGTTTCAACACCCTCGAAAACCACGAAAACGACACCCATGACGAAAAAGTTGATAATTTCTTGCAGCCGCCATCTTGGATTTACATTTTGACAGTACCATCGGTTTCCACGCCCTCGAAAACCATGAAAACGACACCCATGACGGAAAATTTGATAATTTCTTGCAGCCACCATCTTGGATTTATATTTTGACAGTACCATCGGTTTCAACACCCTCGAAAACCACGAAAACGACACCCATGGCGAAAAAGTTGATAATTTCTAGCAGCCGCCATCTTGGATTTATATTTTGACAGTACCATCGGTTTCAACACCCTCGAAAACCATGAAAACGACACCCATGACGAAAAAGTTGATAATTTCTTGCAGCCGCCATCTTGGATTTACATTTTGACAGTACTATCGGTTTCAACACCCTCGAAAACCACGAAAACGACACCCATGGCGAAAAAGTTGATAATTTCTTGCAGCCGCCATCTTGGATTTACATTTTGACAGTACTGTCGGTTTCCTCGCCTTCGAAAACCATGAAAACGACACCCATGACGGAATATTTGATAATTTCTTGCAGCCACCATCTTGGATTTATATTTTGACAGTACCATCGGTTTCAACACCCTCGAAAATCACGAAAACGACACCCATGGCGAAAAAGCTGATAATTTCTTGCAGCCGCCATCTTGGATTTACATTTTGACAGTACCATCGGTTTCCACGCCCTCGAAAACCATGAAAACGACACCCATGACGGAAAATTTGATAATTTCTTGCAGCCACCATCTTGGATTTATATTTTGACAGTACTATCGGTTTCAACACCCTCGAAAACCATGAAAACGACACCCATGACGGAAAAATTAATAATTTCTTGCAGCCGCCATCTTGGATTTACATTTTGACAGTATTATCGGTTTCAACACCCTCGAAAACCACGAAAACGACACCCATGACGGAAAAATTAATAATTTCTTACAGCCGCCATCTTGGATTTACATTTTGACAGTATTATCGGTTTCAACACCCTCGAAAACCACGAAAACGACACCCATGACGAAAAATTTGATAATTTCTTGCAGCCGCCATCTTGGATTTATATTTTGACAGTACCATCGGTTTCAACGCCCTCGAAAACCATGAAAACGACACCCATGACGAAAAAGTTGTTAATTTCTAGCAGCCGCCATCTTGGATTTATATTTTGACAGTACCATCGGTTTCAACACCCTCGAAAACCATGAAAACGACACCCATGACGAAAAAGTTGATAATTTCTTGCAGCCGCCATCTTGGATTTACATTTTGACAGTACCATCGGTTTCAACACCCTCGAAAACCATGAAAAAGACACCCATGACGAAAAAGTTGATAATTTCTTGCAGCCGCCATCTTAGATTTAAATTTTGACAGTACTATCGGTTTCAACACCCTCGAAAACCACGAAAACGACACCCATGGCGAAAAAGTTGATAATTTCTTGCAGCCGCCATCTTGGATTTACATTTTGACAATACTATCGGTTTCAACAGCCTTGAAAACCATGAAAACGACACCCATGACGAAAAATTTAATAATTTTTTGCAGCCGCCATCTTGGATTTATATTTTGACAGTACTATCGGTTTCAACACCCTCGAAAACCATGAAAACGACACCCATGACGGAAAATTTGATAATTTCTTGCAGCCACCATCTTGGATTTATATTTTGACAGTACCATCGGTTTCAACACCCTCGAAAACCATGAAAACGACACCCATGATGAAAAAGTTGATAATTTCTTGCAGCCGCCATCTTGGATTTACATTTTGACAGTACCATCGATTTCCACGCCCTCGAAATCCATGAAAACGACACCCATGACGGAAAATTTGATAATTTCTTGCAGCCGCCATCTTGGATTTACATTTTGACAGTACTATCGGTTTCAACACCCTCGAAAACCATGAAAACGACACCCATGACGAAAAATTTGATAATTTCTTGCAGCCGCCATCTTGGATTTATATTTTGACAGTAAAAGTGTCGGTACAATTTTTCGTGAGAATTTTTTCCGTCTAGTACCCTTTCACAACGCGCGATAAGGGATAGCTGTCTACTCTCCATCCGTCTTACGCTTTTTCGATCAGGTCACGTGTCCTGACGCGAGTTTAAGATTTTATACCCATTACAGAAAAAGTGCTCAACGCCGCTAAAGAAGTTTTCACTTCAATAAAAATATATTAATTTTCTTTTTTTTTTTAATATTATCTCAAAGATAAGAGCAGTGCTCCATAAACGATCATGTTACACCAGACGCAATGTACCGGACCCTTCATTTGCAAGTCCGACTCGTCATTGATTCGTTTTTTCTATATTATGATCTTTTTGTACACCTTCCCCACACAGCTGTGAACCCACAAAGCGACGATGACACGGCTCATTAGCAATATTGAGCTATTTGTTTAGGACCCCCCCGGGTCAATAGTGTTATAGATTGACTACCGCATGTCGATCAACACGTGAATCATAATAAAAACAAAAGGTTTTGATATAAAGTTCAAATTATGCTCTTTAGCCCATCACAACTTATATAAATATGTAATTTAACCCATTTTCATTTCTCAAACAGTTCTGTAATGTAGGTAATTATACAGTTTTATTTGATCCCTGAATTACAATCAGTTGTTTATTCCCACTTTTATTGCCCCATAACCTGCAAGTAGCTAAATCGATTTTGATAAAGCTTGTCTAAGAATTATCGAACCAGAAAACCTGTTTCCTACTAAAAGAAAACTGCATCCTAATCGTGTCGCCCGTTTAGGAGCTACGGTGCCACAGACAAACACATACCAAAGCGGTTAAACTTATGACACTACTCTTTTTGTGTCGGGGGTTACAAATCATAGCTTGAAAAGCAGCTTAGTAGATCAATTTACAAATATGTACAAATACAAAAAGTTTATTTGTGCACACAGGTACTAAGTTGTTACAAAATATTTCTACGTGTCTCTGTGTTCTGCCACAGTAAGTGGCATACAAATATTAATGAAATAGTTAGTTAGGTTTAATGATTATTAGATATAGATTAGCTTATTGAACAATATTCAGTAAGTAAACACCTAGTATCTACTATAAATACTAATTAAACATTATAAAAATCCAGGTTTAGTACTCTATTTCTTCATATTTATGAATATTCATTACAAATGTATTTTTAAGATAAAATTGCACGTTTTTGTAAAGCGTAGATATTAGCTATACTATCTACATGTCTCGACATATTTTGTTTATTTGGAAGTACTCAATTCTACAGATCGTAAGTCCGATTATTGGGCGATTTTCTTTAAGAATAATATCAAACACAAATCTTTATAGTACCTAAGGAGCCATACAATGTTCCCACTGAGACTCGGGTCTCCTCTCTAGGAGAAGGAATGAGCCGTAAACCATCAGGCGAGCCCCGTGCATGTTGGTGGAATGCACATGTCTTCAGATTTTGGGACTCGAGGTGGCGCTGCGCAAATCCGAGGTCATGTGTTTTCACGGTCGCGGCCTTCGGAACGCGCTGCCATCGGGTTCTCAATTAACGGTAGGAGAAGTTCGCATCGGCGTCGGGTCATCAATGAGGTACCTGGGACTCACCCTCGACAGCCGGTGGAATTTCGAGGAGCATTTCCGACGTCTGGCTCCCAAACTCAACCAGACTGGGGCCGCTCTCAAGCGGCTCCTGCCCAACCTTGGGGGTCCAGACGCCTCCTACTGCAGGCTCTACGCGGGGATCATTCGGTCCATGGCCCTCTACGGGGCGCCGATGTGGGCGCCGTCGCTGCAATTGCGACCGGCGGCCATTCTGAACGCCTGCCAGAGGGTCATGGCAATCCGGATGGTGTGGGGGTAGCGCACGATTTCCCGCGAAGCGGCGAGCCTTCTGGCTGGCCTACCACCGTGGGATCTGGAGGCAACAGTCCTTGCACACATGCACGATATGCGCGTCGAGATGCAAGGCCGGGGTGAATGCCCTGTGCCGCAACAGGTCACGGCATGGTTAACAGAGCTCCGGCAGGATCTCATGGTGAAATGGCGTCAGCGACTATCGCAACCCAGTGCTGGGCACGCCACAATTATGGCAGTAAATTCCCTCTTTGAGGCGTGGCTGGAAAGACCTCACGGCGTCCTTACCTTCCGCATGACACAGGTCCTCATCGGACATGGCAAGTTCGGGAGGTTCCTGTTCCGGATTAAAGCGGAAGTGACGCCCGGGTGTCGCCACTGTGCGGAACGCCCGGAGGACACGGTGGAGCACACAGTCGAGGTCCGAGCCTTGGTTGAGGCCATGGTTCGTGGAGCGAGGAGGAGTGGCAGGCGGTCGCCGACTTCTGCGAAGCAGTAATGCTGTAAAGGAAGAGGCAGACCGCATCAGGCAACGGCGCTCTCGCCGCCGCCGGGATTCCGATCCCGATTTCCAGCCACCGTAGGCGCGGGCTTGCGGACAGTGAGCAATGGGTAACTCGCTGTCCGGCCGTCCGGTAACTGTCCGCACCAAGCCCAAGTCGTCGACGGTGCGCACTGTTCCCGCGCGCATCAAGGAGTTGTTAGCAACAGCACGGGCCCAGCCGGGTCAAAGCCTACTGGGGCCAGGGTTATCCGAAAGGGAACTTGAGCCCCGGTATGAAGGCTAGAAGGAACGGGGTGGGTTTTTTAGTCAGTAAGAGTCTGACACTATCTCAGGCTCCGCCCAAGTGCGGGGGTTGTCATTGGATGATTTTCCCCACCAAAAAAAAAAACATGTCTTCAGATTTTTGGTTCAAGTTTGGTTTAAGCGCGCGTCGACAACTAGGGCTCGGTTCGTACCAGACAGCTGGACGGCGAGCTGCTCGTCGTTCGCAATCCCGCGCCTTCGGTGGCCGGACTACTTGCATTCTGTTTCGCATTAACTTGCGTTTTGTGTAATCTTCTATATTTTAAAAAGCGAAATCACTGTTAATCACGAAATCTCAGAAACTATAACACCTACAAACTTAAAATTTGGCAGGTAGGTTCCTTATAGGGTTTCATCCACTAAGAACGAATTTTACGAAACTCCACCCCTTAAAGGGATGAAATAGGTGTCTAAAATTTGTGTGGAAAAACCTATTTTTACGTGGGCGAAGCCGCTGGCAGCAGCTAGTAATTAATGTTCATTTCCTAAGCCGGGGTTCAAGTCACTTGCACCGAGATATGTACTTGCATCCTATTATATTAATACAGTAACAAACACACCCCGGCATTGCTTACTACCGTAACCGTAAATATTTAACTACAGCTAAAACCCCGTGTATTCCCGGGGGTTCTCAACTGAACCCCCGGGGGACACAGTGTACTTAGTTCACGGTGCATTTAGATACACTTGTTGAATTAGGGTATTTTATGTTTCAATTGACCGATACAGTTTTGCTATTTTGAGTTTGTTTGAGTTATATTAGTAATTTAAATTACAGTACCTACAGTCGTGCCATTAATAATTTTTCAATTGGCTTCAAACAATATACTTAATGTGGGACTTTGTTTATAACTAAAAGCTTCAATGTAAAAGAACACAAAAAAGTGCAAAATAACTTTAGTTTCGGTAGTCGGGGTTTCTATAATAGTTTTGTCTCATCGTTATTTAATTGAAGTCGGTCATATTTTTTTTTTTTTTTTTTGTAAAAAGTATTTTATTTTACTCTTTTTAGTTATAGTACCGCCACTAAAAAGTATCCCTCTGCCAAACTTAAATACCTTATAGCCCTAGCGCAATCGCCTAGTGGAGGTATGAAAAGTGAAGTACATACATGAGATTGATTTCTGTTCTATTTTGTGCTACTATTGAACATACTCGTAAAGTGTCAAAAAGAACACGTATTTCTTTAAACTCAGTCCCCTGTTCTGTCCTTTGTGCTAAGTTTGTCGCGACACAATGGATGAACACCTATTATGTCGTGAACCCCAGTTCATTAGCTAATTGTGTGGCGTGACGTCAGAGTACACAATACAATACAATACATCAATACACACCTGAGCCTGTCACATTCTTTCGGTATTTGTTTAAGGCCCTAGCTCCCGAGCATTGCCATAAAACAGTGATTATCTGAAGCCTACTCCTCGGTAACAGATGGGGCAATAGGTTTGAAAAAAATACATTATGTTTATTATGGATAGTTTTGTTAGTATTTAAGTTTTTTTAAGAACGTACATAGTATGTATTAAAGTGTATAAGTTATTTTGTCAGCAATGTGATCGCGACTTTAGTTCATTTTTGTTATTTCATTTTTGTAACGTAGCTAAAATCATAACAAAAATGAAGAACAGCTTATGCTTTAACAGAATTCTCAATGACTTCCAACTACCTTGCATTTCAATAAATGTCAGCAATATCGTGCTTAACTGATTAATTAAATAATAGGTGCTCACTTACCTGCATTGTTTGAAACAAAACAAAACTGATAAATTAAAATTGGAATTCTACTCGCTGACAAAGAAACACGCGTCGTTCATTAATTTCCCTCAAGGACAAAATGACTGTCTCATATTTGATTTTGGCATGTGATTTGGCTCGTTATAGTTTAAGTGAGTCCCTTTTACAAATTCTAAATAATATTAAATTTCGTTGTTACACAAATGAATAACAAAAATGAACAAAATAACGGACGTTACTTTGAACTCAAAATTTTTATATTTTAAATAATTAACATTACATATTTTTTACCGTAATCAATGGACATTAACAACGTTTTGGCAAAAAGTTCATCAATAATTAATTACCGTAGCTATTATATTTATTTAGATAATTTTTGTTACGCAATCCGTAAAGAGGACATTTTTTTTTGCATGGAGATTAATCCGAGTTCGACGACAAAAAGAAATATAATTTATTTATTATTTATTTAAACTTCATGTACAGTAGTGGTACATAGGCGGCTACAGTTACATAAATCTGTGTAGTATAGCTAGATAACCTATATCAGAATACTAATAGGTACTTCTTACATAATAAAATAAATCGGAAATAAAAAATATCTGGTGTGGACAAATATTGCAACCAAAATGGTAATTTTAAATGATTTTTACCCATTTAACTCCGGCCAGATGTTCATGGGACTATACGCCTTAAAGGCTATCGCAGACAGGAGCGACACGGTAATGCGGTACTCGTTTCGGTTATCGTTTTTACTTGACTAACCCCAAAAGGGTTAGTTTTTAGGGCTCTGTATCCAAAAGGGTAAAACCTGTGAAAATTTCAACTCTCTAACACGGTTCATGAGATAAAGCCTGAGGACAGACGGATAGACAGACAGATGGACGGACAACAGTCTTAGTAATATGGTCCCGTTTTAGCCATTGGGTACGTAACCCTAAAAATGACCTCTTTATAATATTAATTTACACGTTAAACTTAAGCTCTTACACAGACACACATCACTTTAAATTCATAAAATCGGATTAACAAAACCAACCCTTCACTGCCGCTGCCGGTCACAAGTACCCCAAAATGTAATCGTACCCCAAAACAATGAATTGTCTAGTGTACATTATTAACGTTGGCTATTACACGCTGCGTCGACCAGCATTACATTCACGAGGGCTTAGCGGTGAAGGGTTGAATTAGACAGCATTTTTATGTATTTTTAAGTTGTTGAAACATTATTTTATAATGATACAAACTAGTCATTAACTGCGATCCCTCCTGATGGTGCACAGTGATGCAATCGTTGACGGTGACGCGCACTAGTTTATTAAGAGCTTATTCACTCTAGCCTTGAAGACACCTAAGTTATATAAACAGAAGGGAAGTCCACTGCAGGTAAATTATAGATATTTATTTTGCAAATAAGGTTTAAAAAACACTTTTACACATCAATTTTAACTAGATGAGGCTTTAGCTGACTACCCTAAAGAAAAACATAGATGAATCTCAGAATTCAAAGTCTCTTTTAAAATCCATACAGTAAAGACTGTGTAAGGTCATTAAATCTAATTAATACATTTTAATAATCCTAACTAATATTATAAATGTGAAAGTGTGGATGTTTGTTACTTAATCACGCAAAAATGGCGGAACGGATTTGGATGAAATTTGGCATGCATATAGACTTTGACATGGAAAAGAACATAGGCTACCTTTTATCCCGATTCCTTAAGTACCTAATGCCACGCGGGCGAAGCCGCGGGCAAAAGCTAGTGTAAAAATAAGTTTGTAATCTGGTTGAAACCACTAACTCATTGTCACAAGATTTGTATACATTTTCAGATATACAGAAAAAGATTTGAGGTACCTTTCAACCAGAAAAAACTACGGTTCCTGCGAATTTTCAGTGGTCACAATTGCTGTAAAACACTGTAAATGTCGCCGGTTGTCTTTAGTACTGTGTCTGAGTGTGTGTTTTTAAATTCTAAATTAGCACGAGCGAAGCTGTAGTTAAAAGCTAGTTATTTAAGTAAATATGTTAAGGTTCTCTGCTCATCCAGCGTAATTTTATTATCTACACTAATATAATAAAGAAGTAAAGTTTGTTTTTTGTTTATTTTTTGTTTGTAGGAGGTAATCTCTGAAAGTACTGGTCCGATTGCAAAAAAATTTTCACCAAGAAAGCTGCTTTATTCTTGAGTGACACAGGCCATATTTTATGTACGCGGGCTGCGTGCTGTACGTGCAAAAGCTAGTGCAAGATACATCTCTACTGATAAATGATATTTATTTTGTAAATAGGTTTAAAAAACACTTTTACACGTCAATTTTTTTTCGTCAGTTTATGCTAGATGAGGCCGGTGTTTCCTATCTGACTACCTAACCGCCTTCCCCAGTGTTCTTCACCTCTCTATAAGACACTCTTAAGCAAACTGTCGTAATCTAAACTTACCTCTGACCATGTTTTGTTCGTCACCTAATTAATTTGAAAAATATTACAATAGAACAATTTACTGTAAACTCTATTGACGGCCTCCAAATCAAAATTGACTTAACGCAAACAATAAAACTCATAACATTATCGCCACGGGCCCCTAGCCCCACGCTGCCGGGCTCCGCGGGCCCCGCGCGATCCGTCGGCAAACAGAGGGTTAACTAGCTTGCTCTTTTCATTAAAAGCTTTACATTCATGTCGGGCTGCGAAACGAGCGGGGACCAGGGATTTAATTATTAATTATTTTTGTTTTCTGCCTAAATGTACGTAAGTGATGTTGTTGAGTTGGTTATTTCAATAAAAAAAATCTCATTTGTAGCTTGGAGTCTCGCTCATGTTTGCCTAGAAGTATCCTGGCCGGTCCTGGTTAGCAAGAGGGTGTGGGAGGCGGTTGCCTCCTGCGAAGCAGTCATGCTAGCGACAGAGACGGCACACGTGAGGGATCGGACATGATCCTCACGCCGCAACCGCCGAGATCCTGACCCCAACTATGGAAGCCCCAGCTATGGAAGGCGCGAGCTTGCGGACTACGAGTAATAGGTAGTTTACCGTCCGGCTGTCCGGTAAACGTTCGGACCGAGCTCAAATCGTCGACGGCACACGTAGTGTTCCGCACGCACTTGAAAGAACACAGGGCCAACTGAAGGGCACAATGTGATTCTAGTCAGTAAAAGTTTGACACATGGTTCATCACCAGCCTTTTTAATGTTCCCACTGTTGGGACTCAAGCCTCCTCTCTAGGGGAGGGAATGGGCCGTTATCCACCACGCGGGCCCAGTGCGTGTTAGTGGATGTCACATGTCTTCGAATTTTTGGTTCTAGGACATGCCGGTTTCCTCACGATGTTTTCTTCACCGTTTTGAGAGCAATGGTGATGAAATAAACTACACAAAGTAATGCGCCTGGCTGGGTTCGAACCCGCGACCCCCACTACTCTCGACACATGGTTACTAGATGACTTTCCATCTCCAAAAAAAAACCTGTACACCTACGCACAATGAACAGGTTTATTCACTGTTGTGATTTGACCCGCTGTTCCCGTGGCCCCTCATAGCGTCAGGGTATCATGGCCGACGGCATTACATTAATTATTTGTTTGCCACTTTCCAGCTAAATGCCGGCTACTGGTGTAATCCCTTCATCCCTGATGGTGTTCAGCGCGCACCTAATCGTCTGCTGGTTTATTAATAGGTGAAACAGCTCTATGGAAAGGGCTCGGAGTTTCCTTCCGTGATCATATCAGAAATGAAGAATTCTGCAACAGAACCAAGGTTACCGACATAAATCAAAGAATCGCCAAACATAAGTGATAAGTGGCAGCGGGCAGGGCACATTGCTCGCAGAACAGATGGTCGATAGGAACGAAAGGTTCTGGAGTGACGACCACGTACCAGAAGACGAATTAGAAACCCTCCCATAAGGTGAACCGATGACCTAGTGAAGGTCGCGAGAATCCGATGGATGTGAGACGCATAGGACCGGTAGCTGTGATGACACTTGGGGGAGGCCTATGTCCAGCAGTGGACGTCTTTCGGCTGAAATAATGATGATGTTGATAAAATGTTATACAAAAATATACAATTTACACACGTTTGAACCAGAGACGGATATAGTATAAAGCAGGTTACTAAGCAAGTCTAAAAATAAACTACACCAGATAACCACAGAGTTCGCCAAACCGCCCCATTGATCAGCGACACAAACGAGGGTGTACAAATACGTAGTGTCAACACATTGTCTAGTGAACCCCGGACCCCGCGGGGGTCTCCATTACGATGAGTGGTCACTATTTGATTAGCTGCAGTGAAGGGTTACGCGACAGGTGGCTCTGGTAATTGGCAGTAATTAGTGTTTGAGGGGTTCTGGGTTGAGTAGTTTGAGCTAAGAATGTATTAATGCCTAGAGAGTGGTCAGAATATAGCCCAAGATTGACTAGCTGTGGACAAGATTGTTATTTATACTGAATGTCTTAATAATGACTAGAAAAAAATTTCAGGTCAGTTAAAGTTTACATAAATAATAAGTATGATCATTAATTCGGTATTTCCGTGGTCCCGGCAACGATTTTGAAGTTTTTTTTTTTAATTATTTCTTGACCAAACATAATACAAAGTCATTCAGTCGGAATTGTTCAAATTGATGGGTGTTTTTGGCGAGTTTCTTGAGTGAAGTTCAGTGATTGTTGTTATTAGAGTAAAAATATTACAGTGTAATACTCTATGTATTTAAAGGGTGTGTTCGGAGCAATACAGCCGAACAGCTAAGCACTTTTGCTTTCGTACATTATTATATAACTAGCAAACGTAATTATTAAAGTCAGTACGTATTCGGTCGTCGATCGCGTAACTCAAACCATACCAAAACCATTCAAACCATCTTTTAGGATAAACCAACTTATCTTTCTTACTTATAACTACTTCTATCTGCATATTTAGTTGTCTAAACCATAAAACCATAATCAAACTAAAGTCGTATCATTCAAACCAAACCGAATTCAAACCATAACCATCAAATAAATCAAAACCACTAAAATATCAACCAATCAAGAAAGTTGGTATTGCGCAGACAGATACCAAATTTCTACATGGTGGGTCGCTAGTTGCATTTTCATATTTTTTTTAGCGACAGTTGCATTTCCAACCGTTATTACAATAACATTAGGGATCTACATTAATATAATACAGAGGTAAAGTTTGTTTTTTTATTTGTAGGTGGTAATTTTTGAAAGTACGGGCAAAAGCTAGTATTTTATAAATTGATTCATATCTATTAATTAATAGGTTACGATTACGCCTTCATTCATAGACAACATTATTTTTGATTTGTGCGAAACCTGAATATAGTTTGTTCAGAATCAGTAACTGAATGGATTCCAATAGTTTTTACACCATGTTGTATTTTCTCCCAAAAATATTTAAAATAGGAATACTTAGTATCGGTGATGTCCAATTTGTGACCAAATTGGACATCACCGATACTAAGAATACCTAACAAAGTTCACGGCAGGACTTAGCGGACATTAGCCGCCAGCAAACAGCTGGGTGCAAGTGCAAAACAACCCCTCAGTCGCTTAATAGATTCGCAGCCGAACACAAATAAATTCGCGTTTAAAACCGAATTACCCCTAAACTGATCAAAACGGACACTCGTCAAATAAATGTCATTATATCAAGCGTCCCTTCGGTCAGTACACCGCTAAATTTTAATCGTTTTAATCCCGTGGGGGGTCGATCCGGTACATGAAACACTATCGATTTGTAAAGATAAAATTAAAAAATAAAGTATCTCTTTTTCAAAACTCGTATTAATTCACGCATGTACGAAATTAGTATCTTTAAGAAAACGTCAGCTGAGCGAGTTCAATGACCTGTAGTTAATAGTCGGCGTTGCGTACAAAGTACCCACAGGTCATTGAACTCGTTCAGCTAACTTTTTCTTAAAGAAATTAATTTCGTACATGCGTAAATTAATATGAGTTTTGAAAAAGAGGTACTTTATTTTTTAATTTTATCTTTACAAATCGATAGTGTTTCATGTACCGGATCGATCCTCCACGGGATTAAAACGATTAAAATTTAACGGTGTATACATTAGGGGGTTGTAACACAGTGGTAGGGTTAGGTGTGCCACATTCCAGAGGTGGTGGTGACAAGGTTTCAGAAACTAACACTCGTCTCAAGTGGATTCTTTTGACCCTAGGCGAGTATTGACGGGTTAAGTTTTTTTTTTCTTTAAATAAATGGCTAACCCAAACTGGTATCTTATGTTTTAAGGGTTCCGTACCTTTTTTTTTTTTATGGTGGGAAAATATCATGCATTGACATCCCCTGCCCTTGGGCGGAGCGGGAGATAGTGTCAGACTCTTACTGACTAAAAGACCCACCCCGTTCCTTCTAGCCTTCATACCGGGGCTCGAGCGCCCTTTCGGATAACCCTGGCCCCAGTAGGCTTCGACCTGGCTGGGTCCCTACTGTTGCTGACAACTCCTTGAGGCGCGCGGGAACAGTGCGCGCCGTCGACGACTTGGGCTTGGTCCGGACAGTTACCGGACGGCCAGACAGTGAGCTACCCATTGCTCACTGTCCACAAGCCCGCGCCTACGTTGGCCGGAAATCGGGATCAGAATCCCGGCGGCGGCGGCGGCGATGACGGCGATAACGCCGTTGCCTGATGCGTTCGGCCTCCTCCTTTGCGAGCATTACTGCTTCGCAGAAATCGGCGACCGCCTGCCACTCCTCCTCGCTCCGGACCATGGCCTCAACCAAGGCCCGGCGCGAGAGGTCTCCGCCGCCGATCGCCCCCACGAGGGCACGGCGATGCTCCGCCCAAGCAGGGCACACCTCAACTGTGTGCTCCACCGTGTCCTCCGGGCGTTCCGCACAGTGGCGACACCCGGGCGTCACTTCCGCATGAATCCGGTGCAGGAAACTCCCGAACGAACCATGTCCGGTGAGTACCTGCGTCATGCGGAAGGTGAGGACGCCGTGAGGTCTTTCCAGCCACGCCTCAAAGAGGGGACTTATTGCCATGATTGTGGCGTGCCCAGCACTGGGTTGCGATAGTCGTTGACGCCATTTCACCATGAGATCCCGCCGGAGCTCTGTCCGCCATGCCGTGACCTGTCGCGGCAGCGGACTTTCACCCCGGCGTTGCATCTCCACGCGCATATCGTGCATGTGTGCAAGGACTGTTGCCTCCAGATCCCACGGTGGTAGGCCAGCCAGAAGGCTCGCCACTTCGCGGGAGACCGTGCAGTATCCCCGCACCATCCTTATCGCCATGACCCTCTGGCAGGCGTTCAGTATGGACGTCGGAAGGGTTCCGTACCTGAAAAGGAAAAAATGAAACCCTTGTTGGATCACTTTGTTGTCCGTCCGTCTGCCTGTCTGTCTGTTTGTCTGTCTGTCAAGACCCTTTATCTCGCGAACGCATGGAGGTATCGAGTTGAAATTACGGCGGTCCCTTCAAGCTGTGAAAAAATCAAACTTCTAAGTTAATGAATAAAAAAGATAGGGCCGTATAGGTCGCAAAAAAATAAATGTATATTTTGATACTCTCAAAGATCGAAATTCATAGGGTACTTCCCGTTAAATCGAAGTCAAAATATTTTATTTCACATAGGCCTACATGGGCACTTATAAAACGTCAGAAGCTAGTGCACGGTTCCAAATTGGTCGTTTGTTATGGAGAAGAACCGGCAAAAAAACTCCATGGTCACTCTTTATATTCCGTTGACCCAGAATCCTGAAATTTGGCACAAAGCAAGGTCTTATAGCACAGGTATAGGAATAAATCTGAAAACAATAAATTTGTTGTAAACCGTCACAAAAAAAAAATACAATTCGGAAAAATCTTCGAGACTCCATTCGGGAATTGTAGTTTGCACGGAACCCTCAGTGCACGATTCCGACTCGCACTTGCCCGGTTTTTTTTTTATTAATAATAATACTTTATTGTTCTAAATATTACATTATTTATATGGGCACTCTAGTGTCTTGCGAGAAAAATTTTTTTTTGATGGAAAAATCATCCAATGACATCAGCGGGAGATAGTGTCACACTTTTACTGACTAAAATCCCTAATCCTTCGTTGCCTTTCGTACCGGGACCGAATCTTCCTTAACTTAGGGGGGGAAAAATAGGTACCCAGTACGTGTTTCAGCACCATTCACTGAGTTATGTTAAATACTAACAGGAAAATAGGTGTAGGTACCTATTACATATTATGAATGAGGAGTGCATGTGATTACGAACAGTTTATAAATTAATTAATAATTTTTAGATTTTCCGTATCAGTATATAGATGCCCGGGCAGCACTCCTGAACCTGTTCTTTTGCACCCAAACTTCATGAGGGGGAAGACGTTTAACTTTGTGTTAATCGTTTGACACAACATTGTTTTTTGACAAAAATATAACTCTACTCAGCCAAGAGACGTCCACTGTTGGACATATATCATGCCACCCCAAGTTCCGCCATAAAGATAGGTCCAGTGCGTCTCGCATCCACCGGATTCCAACGATCCCCAACAAGTCATCGGTTCACCTTGTGGGAGGCCTCCCAACGCTGCGTTTTCCGGTACTCGGTCCAGAACCTTTAAGCCCTGGCCACTGCCACTTCAGTTAGGCGATTCTTCACACGCGTGAGTTTACATTCAGGAAACTGTCCCTACATTCACTACTCTCTCTCAATAACCGATCATATTGTTTCTAATCATAGACCACCATCTTCCCCTAAATATTGAGTAAAACATCAACTATATTATTCGGTAATTGTCGCAGCGGGGTGCGGGGGGTTGGGGCGTACAGCGGGGGGGGGGGGTGACGTCACGGGGCGAAGTTAGTGATCAAACGTCGAATGTCAGGAGCAGGGGTGTGGTGACCGTGGTTGAGAAATATTTGGGATATTTTTAGTAGAGACCGATCAAAAGCTAAGTAAGACCAAGCAGTGGTGGCCGAGTGGTAATGGCTCCGACTTACGAGTTGCAGGTTGCGGGTTAAAACCCTGCCAGGCGCATTACTTTGTGTCATTTATTTCTTTACCACTGCTCTCAAAACGGTGAAGGAAAACATCGTGAGGAAACCGGCATGTCCTAGAACCAAAACTTCGAAGACATGTGACATTCACCAACCCGTACTGGGCTCGGGTGGTGGATTACGGCCCATTCCCTCTCCTAGAGAGGAGGCCTGAGTCCCCGCAGTGGGAACATTAAAAAGGCTGATGATGATTAAGATGATATCAAAAGTTCGGTGTCGATCATAAAGTGGCCGAAGTATATTCGTCAATGGTTGTAGCAGATACCTACCTAACGGACAGTGAGCAATGGGTGGCTCGCTGTCCGGCCGTCCGGACCAAGCCCAAGTCGTCGACGGCGCGCACTGTTCCCGTGCGCCTCAAGAAGTTGTCAGCAACAGTAGGGACCCAGTCGGGTCTAAGCCTACTGGGGTCAGAGCTATCCGAAAGGGAACTCGAGCCCCAGTATGAAGGCCAGAAGGAACAGGGTTGGTCGTTTAGTCAGTAAGAGTCTAACACTGTCTCCCGCTCCGCTCAAGAGCGGGGGTTGTCATTGGATGACTTTTCCCACCTCAAAAAAAAAGATACCTACCTAAAAATTGACTTATCTTTTTCTAATGTCATTATTAATTAGTGCCTGATTGTAGTCCCACTTAATGGTAAGCAGTGATGCAATCGTTGATGGTGAGGCGCACTGTAGCCTGATTCACGTAAAATCAAACAAGCCAAATATCGTTGAAGTTTTATAGTCGTTCGATCGAAGTCCTATCCAAAAGCGGTATTCACGATCTATCGACTCATTTCCAGTTACATTAATAAGTATTCTACCAGGATAATGTAATACAGTTTTTTTTTAAATCGACAAATTTCAAACGACTTTAAAATCGGTGTCGTTCAAACTCGATTGATGGATGTGAATACGGAAATGGTCTAAATGACTTAATCGCTGCGATATCGTTACGGTTTTCATTACGAGAATCGGGCTGCAGAGCGTATTCACTCTAGCCTTGAAGGCACCCAAATTACAATCGGACGGGAATATCGCAGCAGGAAAATTGTTCCATTCGTTCGAATTAAGTTATAATTTTTATGTAACTAATCGTCCATTTTATTGACATTTTTTTTTGTAATTTATGTAAGTCATGACTTAAAAGAGACGTTGCAACGCTTTGTGAGTGTCTGTATGTTTGTTACTTCTTTACGCTCGAACGGTTGAATTGATTGTGATGATGCTTGGTACACGGGTGCTCCATGTACTAGAATAGCACACGAATATTTTTTTATTCCGGGAGTACGTTCCTTTGGGAAAATTTTCTACTTTCAAGCGGGCGAAGCCGCGGGCAGTAACTATAGTCTACTGTTGGACATAGACCTCCCCCAATTGTCGCCACAACGAACGGTCCTGTGCGTCTCTCATCCACAGGGTTCTCGCGGTCCACTTTGTGGGAGGCCTTCCAGCAGCTAGTATGTATATTCATATCTCTTAAAAATATTCTTTCAAAATATCCACTTTTTCTCCCAAATGTAAGTTACCCTATCAAACGTGACACCCCGCTGTGCGAATCAAAAATAAGTTACATCTAAATTATAAACCAACTTATTTATACAGTCACCAACTCATACCCTGACAATTTTATACCTTACCTTCGTGTAAATACAACCTACAATTTAAAATCAACCTTTTATTAACTGCAAAAAAAATGTCAAGTTTATTTTTCTTAGTCAAAAACTTGGTTACAATGCGATTATAGACTTTATAGCTCACAAAATATGAGTCAATCAATGATTGGACAGCGGTATATTGGCGTAGTTTTCTAAGATAGGGCTGTCAATAATTTTGAACTGATTATAAGATGAAAGGAATGAATTTTGTGAGTCTTCGCGGTTATATCCGCTAGAGGGCAGGCAGACGCCCTGCTGCGTGTCTGAGGAGCTCATAATGTGACAGTGGTATCAACAATCTGACTGTCGCGACCGTGGCTGCAGAGTTCGATTACCAAGTCAGACCAAGACAATTACATACCTAGGCATAACATTACGCCTGTGTTTCCCAAAGGTTTGGCAGATGTGAATTTTCATCATTTCAATTTAAAGACATCTACGGTCGTTATGGCGACACTTGGGAGAGGCCTAAAGGAGGAGAACGATCCTGTTTATTTTCGCGTCCATCCGATTCCTGCGACCCTCGCCATCCGACTCTGAGGAGCTTATGGCAATCAAAGAGCACATATGCCTAGGCTTTATCCTGAACCTTGCCAAAGCTTTTGACAGTTTCCATTCCTATTCTGTTGGTAAGCAAAGCTAGTGAGCATAAGACACATTCAACGAAATGCTTCATTCTTCTAAAGTTATTAAGAAGACCATAGCCAGAGCGTTAAAGATTGGCAATGACCTCATTGTAAACAGAAAAACACGTCTTTTGATGTTCCCCACGGAAGTGTTTTAGGGCCTACTCTGTTTTTGATACACATAAATTTATGTAGATGACATTCGTAATCTTAGGCCTACTGTCCACGGCCTCGTAACTTAATAGACACGATTTCAGTATTACGCGCTACAGTGTACGCCTGTCTCAAGCTTACACACAAAACCATGAAAGCTCTGTAGGTAGTTTGTACGCAACGCCGACTACTACCTACGGGTCATTGGACTCGCTCAGCTGACGTTTTCATAGAGAAATTAATTTCGTACATGCGTAAATTAATACGAGTTTTGAAAAAAAGGTACTTTATTTTTTAATTTTATCTTTACAAATCGATAGTGTTTCATGTACCAGATCGACCCTCCACGGGATTAAAACGATTAAAATTTAACGTGTATATGCGTATCAGTTGTCAAGTACTCACAGCAGTGACAGCACACGCTCTGCTTAGTTTGGGACTAGATGGCTTAGTATGAAAGTTGTGGAATATTATTATTTTAATAATTTAAAAAAATTGGAATTCATTATTTGATAGACTGGAGCCTATTTATTAAGCTAGACTTCTTGCATCGGATTACTAACTAGGTCTTCCCCTCTCTAAATATATGTGATTGCAACATTATTGGGGCAAATGCAGAGGGGCTATCACGAGCTATCAATGCGACCCACTCGACGACCTGAACTGAACTCCTAGAGGGATCGAGCTACACAGGGTTATTTGTTAAACACTAACAAGCTTGCAGGACTGTATTACTAACATCACAAACAACAACTTTTGTTCTATGACTTTTTACAAAACATAATTCATTCACCAAAAACAAACCGTCAAAATTTAGTTGTTGCATCTAACAAATTTCAAGTCTGCTGTACTTTGCTATATCCACCTACGTCTGTATGATGCGACGCAAGCGCATCAAGAACCCCCGACGCCCGATCCCCGCTCTTCTCCGTTATTGTACTATCGATTGCTTCACATAGACTTCGTAACATTTAGGACGTTCAATTTTATTTAAATTGAATGTCATTTATGTATGTATAATTTTTTTTTTGTATGAAAATCTGATGAACTAAAAAAAACATGATAAATGTTTTAAAAGTCTTAGAACAAAAGTTGTTTAATAACCCTGTTTATGGTAGCTGTACGCCTTCATCCCTCTTTCTCACGCGTATATAATATAATATAATATTCCACAACTACCACACAACGCCGTCTAGTCCCAAGCTAAGCAGAGCTTGTGTTATGGGTACTAGACAACTGGTAAACATACTCGTATATTTCTAAATACATACAAATTATAGATAAATTACACCCAGACACAGAACAAATGATCATGCTCGTCACATAAACATTTGTCCTGGGTGGGAATCGAACCCACGACCTGCGGCATAGCAGTCAGGGCCACTAACCACTAGACCAACAGGCCAGTCAGACTGATATTTTAACACGTCATAGTGCAGGCACCCACCTCCTTCTGTGAAGCAGTACTGCTAGCAAAGGAGGAGGCCGACTGCATCAGGCAACGCCGCTCACAGCGCCCTAGCCGTCGCCGCCGCCGGGATTCCGATCCCGATTTCCTGCCACCGTAGGCACGGGCTTGCGGACGGCGAGCAATGGGTAGCTCGCGTTCCGACCGTCCGATAACTGTCCAGACCGAGCCTAAGTCGTCGAGGGCGCGCACTGTTCCCGCGTGCCTCAAGGAGTTATCAGCAACAGCAGGGGCCCAGCTGGGTCGAAGCCTACTGGGGCCAGGGTTAGCTCCGAAAGGTAGCTCAGCCCCGGTACGAAAGGCAACGAAGGAACTGAAGTGAGTTTTTAGTCATTAAAATCTGACACTATCTCTCGCTCCGCCCTAGAGCGGGGGATGTCATACGATGTTTATCCCACCGTAAAAAAACACGTCTTAGTAAGATTCCAGGTAATACAAATATAATTGAATCACAAGTATTTCTTAATATAGAGCCGCTACCAATTAGTAACGTTACTAACAATACCAGCACCACAGCTACACTTCACGCTTATTTGTTTCAACTTGCAACGTATTGATTATAACGATGACTTGCAAAGCTGCAGTCGCTATGGTGACGACAGTCACATAACGATAGCCCAAATATTGTGTGCAATTTGAAGTAATGAATTCCTCGTCATTGTGTGGGATTGTTCAAAGATTTCCGCTGCGCTGCCCTGGAACGCAAAAGAATACTGAAGAAACACGGGTGGGTTTCGCCAGTAAGTCTGATATTCCTCTAGCTCGGCCACAGAGCGGGAGAAGTCAATAGATGATTTTCCGCCTCTCAAAAAAATTTTATTCGAGTGTCATCGGTACACTACATACACTCACCGGCACAATTGACCGCCCACCTTGTATTTCTTTCAGTTTCCAGTAATCGACAGATTTTGACCACATTTGATGGAAGTTACGTGGATAAATAAAATCACAAAAGTGTTGAAAAAACCCGTTATTAAAAAAATCGATATATCGATTTTATAGAAATTTACGTGAAGATGTTATTTGAGTTCACACACCGTTCGCCACAGTTGACATAAACAAACAGGGTCACCAAAAATACAGGTGGGCAGTTAATTGTGCCGGTGAGTGTAGATATAAATGTACACTAGGTACATTGTAGGTGGTCCTCGAATAACAGATACTGCAGATGATATTTAAAAAATAAATATAGGTAATATGTTTAGCTAATAATACGTATAAGCGCGTGGGGTGAATTTTCGCCCCAGGCCTATATTTATGTTCATATATCTAAATTATTTTCATAAATCATTTATTGGTTTGCAGATACGGTTTATTGATACATAGGTGTTTTCTTATTGAGCCCCTCCACATTCTACCCTCACATGGGCATGCAAATTACATCAAGTTCACAAAATAGAAAAAAAAAAAATAGAAAATTATATTGTGTTTAAATGTCAAATAATAATCAAAATAAATGTACTAAAACTATCAGACTCATAATAGTAATAAGATTTTAATAATAATGTCAAGTAGAATAATAAGTACATATGTCAATTAGGAACAAAAAAAAATTTAATGTCAGAAAAGTGAAGTCAAAAAAATAAAAATAAATATAATTTGATTATAGATTGTATCGCTTAGTGTAATCCTCGTTTAAGGTCAGTAATGTCAGTATAGTTTCGGCACTGGACGAGGGCGCAAGTGGCAGAAAAATAGGCTGGAAAGTGCATGGGGCGGAATTTCACCCCACGCGAGCATTGACGTTAGTAGAAAGTCTCTCGTGCAGTTGTGAAGTGTTTCTTGTGTAAGTATTGCTTTTTCACAATCTCGGATGCTATAAATGGAAATGGCGCGAATGGTTGTTAAACCGTAGGTGTGGTGACCATTTTTTGGAAGCCAATTTACTATTGCCATATTACTACGAGAAAAGTGCGCGGGAAGCGTAAGTAGGTAGAGTCTGTCTAAAAAGTCAAACGACTTGGATTATTATTAAGGCAAAATGAAATCTGATGTAGTCAATACTGGTTCAATAATCAAGGTTGAATAAGAGATCATTGTTTACTAATAGAAGAACCTTATAAAAAGTATCGAATATAAGTATTTTCTATATGATTAAATATTATACAAAATTCCCAAGTCGTTTGACTTTTTAGACAGACTTTTTTTTAGAATAGAATGGAATAAACTTTATTCTACACCATTAAGTAACATGACTAAACATACACTTAAATCTATGGGTACAATGGCGGTGTTATCGCTGACAGCGATATCTAACAACCTTAGTATGGATTGAAGCGCAGGTGCAGCAAAATACAGAGTTTAAGGCCCGGCGCCCACTATCGGTGGGCATCGGTGCGGCTCGGTAGAGCTCGAGCGCTTTACGCCTTCTTCGGGCGGCTTTGGGCGCCTTAGAGCTGCGTCGGGCGACTTCGGGCGGCTTTGGGCGCCTGAGAGCTGCCTCGGCAGTCGTAAACACGCCTAAGGACGCCGTAGCTGATTTTGGGTAGCCTAAGAATAGTTCTGGCTGCAGAAACATCGCAGAGCAGTCACTCGTAACGTTCTGTGAAAACAATTATGTGTGTGTATTGTTGTTATTATTATATTGTTTTGTTTTTGTTTAGTTTTTTTTAAGTTTGTTTTTGTTTAAGTGTTTATTCATAAGTTATTTTTGTAGCTTTTAGTCTCAAATTGTTTTGATATTTATTTTATTTTTACTTGGTATTAGGACATTTTTATTAGTATTTTGGTTAAAAAAAAAATGACAATAACAGTTTTCTTTACGAATGGACATGCGCAGAAGTTCGCAGAGCCTATGTTCAGGACTGCCAAGTTATTTTGCGTCTACTTGTACGATACGATAATGAAGGCGCGTGCGGTGATCGAAATGACTGTTCTGCGACATGTCTGATCCGAAAATGCCACCCGAGCTACCCGAAGACCGCCTCGGCATCCTTAGCCATGCTTACGACTGCCGAGGCCGCCCGAAGTCGCCCGACGGAGCTCTAAGGCGCCCTAAGCCGCTCGAAGTCGGCGTAAAGCGCTCGAGCTGTACCGAGCCGCACCGATGCCCACCGATAGTGGGCGCCGGGCCTAAATGTTTTAGATAGAACAACAAAATGTTGAAGGTTTATTTTTGATAAAGAAAGAAAGAAAAGTATTTATTTTGGCGCACAAAACATTGCAGACAACAAAAACATAAGACAAACATCTAAAAATAGATAAATGAAATTGGTCTTCAGAGCCGGTTGTACAGTTGCCAAAACGTATCTTGAGCGGCAACGTATCTTTAGTGGTGCGAAGTGAGACGCGGGGGCGGGGTGTGTCAGTGACTGGCTCGCCGCGCCATCGCGTCATAGACGTCACTCCTGATTCGTTCACTGCGTTGCAGCATGTATCTAACAACGAAGTCGATTGGCTCGCCAATGTATGGAATGCGCAAAGCGATCCCCACTCTGACGCCGAGCGCTCAAGATCCGTTGTGGCAACTGTAGTCAGTAGTCACTGAGTATCTTGTATGAACTCCGCGCGGGGAACAGTGGTTTTATTTTTAAAACAAAAAACAATAACTATTCAAGATTTTTGTTTTTGCGAGGCCCTTTTAAAAAACTGGATAAGTGCGAGTCGGACTCGCGCACTGAGGGTTCCGTGGAAACTACAATTCCCGAATCGAAGGTTTTTCCGAATTGCAAAATTATTTTTTTTGTGACGTAGGTAACAACAAATTTACGGTTTTCAGATTTATTCCTATACCTGTGTTATAAGACCTCGCTTTATGCCAAATTTCAGGATTCTGGGTCAACGGGAAGTACCCTATGAATTTCGATCTTTGAGAGAATCAAAATATAAGTTTTTTTGCGACATAAAAGGAGTAATTCGTTAACTTAGAAGTTTGTTTTTTTCACAACTTAAAGGGACCGTAGACCTGAGTATATGGTATTAATTTCAACTCGGTATTTCCACGCGTTCTTGAGATAAAGGGTCTTGACAGACAGACAGACAGACGGACGCACGGACAACAAAGTGATCCTATAAGGGTTCCGTTTTTTCCTTTTGAGGTACGGAACCCTAAAAAAGGAAGGGATTAATTAAAAATTCCAAAAAAAATAGTATGCAGCTGCACGTTACATACAAATGACTGATTGATATCACTCCACTTTACCAAACTAATTATGACGTATGTTTGTACAGATATTAAACATTTCAACCGCTGTCGTCGGATATATCCGACAAGCACTCGCGTATATCCCGCCAGGGTCGCACGTCCACGACCAAATACTCCATCTCGTCAGCTCTTCTGTCACCTATGGGGAGTGAAGAGCTGAACGAGGTGGGAGTAGCCGGTCACGAACACACGACGCTGGCGATAATAGGACGCGGAGACACTCGCCGGAGCCATCAGACGCAAGATTGTTAAAGAGTTAAATTATTTTAACTATAGTCCGTCTAAAAAGTCAACCGACTTGGGAATTTGGTATAATAATTTAATTTTTTAAAACATACTTATATTCGATACTTTTTATAAGTTTCTTCTATTAGTAAACAATGATCAAGATCTCTTAATCAACCTTCATTATTGAACCAGCGTTGACTAGGTACATAAGATTTCATTTTACTCTAATAATTACACAAGTCGGTTGACTTAATAGACAGTCTCTAGTTTCTGTAGGTAAATAAGTTTAAAATAAGGCAGTACTAGTCGTGGACAACCGAGGGATTTTTTTTGAGGTGGGAATTCATCCAACGACTTCTCCCGCTCCAGGGTGGGGTGAGAGGGCAAGTCAGTCTTCTAGTGACTAAACCCACCTGTATCCTTCATTTGCCCTTTGCGTCCCAGGACCGAGCCCTGACGGTTCTGCTGACGTCTCTGTGACGGAGCGTGGAATACTAAGCGCTGTTGACGACTCGGCCTCGGTTCGGATGGTCGGACCGCGAGCTACCCATTGTCGTCGTCCGCGAGCCCGTGTTTACGGTGACCGGATCACTCTCGTTCCCTCACGGCTGCTGTCTCATTTACTAGCACAACTGCTTCTCTGAACCGTATCGAGCCATGGCCTGACCCAGGGCCTGGCGCGAGAGCTCACCGCCGCTGATCGCCTCCACGAAGACAAGGCGGTGCTCCGCCCGAGCGGGTCACACCTCCACTGTATGCTCTACTGTGTAAGACACAGATAGAAAGAAAGAAAACTATTTTATTTGGCATACACACTCGTAGATAGAGCTCCTGTTGCCCATGCACTCGTATAGTACAATGTCTCCTGAGTACTTGGCTAATATTCGTTGAGATTGGTGACACCATGACCGAAATTTGTTGGAGGATTATGAATATTATGTACATATCTATATTTCTAGGCACACCATAATCATGGTGGTAAGTACCCTCTTTGAGGAGTGACTGGAGACGCGTCACGGTGTTCTCATCACATGACATGGGACGTGGTAAGTTTTTACCACCATTAACTGTGTGCCCCGCCCGGGCAGAGCACCGCCGTGTCCCCGTGGGGGCGCTCGGCGACGGTGACATGTTGCGCCGGGACCTGGTCCAGGCCATGGCTCGGAGTGAAGGGGAACGACCGGCGGTCGGTTCCTTCTGCGAAGCAATAATGCTACAGTTGGAGAAGGCCGCACGTGCGAGGGAATGGACGTCCTCACGCCCCAGCTGTGACTCGACTCCGACTATCTTCTAAGGCGCGAGCTTGCAAACTACAAGCTATATGTAGCTCGCCGTCCGAACCGAGGCCAAGTTGCAGACGGCGCGTATTGTTCCACGCTCGCCTCAAAAAGATGTCAGCAAACCGTAGGGGCCCAGGCCGGTGCCCGCTGCGACCGCGGGGGGGTTCTGACAAGGAAACTCGTAGTCCTACAACGAAATAGGTCGTCGACTATTTTTTATAACCTTTGGTGATAAGTCTATTATCTGTATTAGATATTGATTTTGAGCATATTTTTAGTGGACAAATACAAAATTGCACTTTTCTAGTATAAAGGTAAGTACATACATACCTATAACAGTATATACACAGGGTAGTGTTTTATAATCACATTAAAAAAACACACACAGAACTCAGTTTCAAAACGTCACAAAACCACTATCACTCACGAATTGCAACTAATCGCAAAAACGCAAAATCGCACATCTGTAATCCACCTTAGAGATACAACCTTCGAGGCAGACGAAAAGCTACTGCCGTAAGGGATGGGTCCAGTAGGCGTGGTCTGTGCACACCCCGCCCCCTTCGAGGGGGTGTGTTGGGGTTGAGAGCCACGCCCTTCATCCCCAAGTAAAATATTTATAGGAATATAATGGAAGGGGTTGTTCGCTTTGTTTTAGGGGTTTTAAGTAAGGGTAGTTGTATTTTTATCGTAGAAAAGAGGTAAATGTATGCTTTTCAGAGTTCTCTGAAAAGGGTGAAAATATAAAAGTGACCAGAAATATGTAACCGAGATTTGAATTAAATACATAACATGATTGAAAAGAGTGTCCATGGAGCTTCTTGCAC
Organism: Mythimna ferrago; assembly: GCA_910589285.2. NCBI lineage: Eukaryota > Metazoa > Arthropoda > Insecta > Lepidoptera > Noctuidae > Mythimna > Mythimna ferrago. Next base: position 14,281,003 of record OU342700.1, read on the forward strand.
ATTCTTCTCCATACAGATCTACGCTTTGGAACGTGCAATTAGGTTTTTTTTTTCGGCGGGTAAAAATCATCTAGATGACATCCCCCGCCCTTGGGTAGAGCTGATTCCAAAACGCTTTGTACGTAGAGGTGGGAAGTCCACCATGTACCGGTGGGGCAAGCGCTTGTGGTCCGATGATGGAACGGACTTGGCGGGATTAAATTGTGTAACTCTAGTCCACACTCCCCGAAGTGAAAACGATAGAAAATCGTCAGGCTAGCAACTCGGCGTCGATGCTCAAGACTTTGGAGTTTTGACTTCACAAGAGCAGCATTGCCTATGATCTTCTTGCCCCGCTTTTCAATAGACTCTAGGGCATCCAGCTGATATTTGGCTGACCCATCGATACACGATCGAACTTGCGCTTGATAGAGGTTGAGCAGCTGTTCCAGCGTGAAATACCGTCTCACCTTTGCTAAGATCCCCAATTTTTTGGCAGCTAGTTGGGCTTTTGCCTCGATGTAGGAGCCAAAATTGAGGGTAGACGATACCCCAAGAAGTTCAAGGTGGTCGGTAATTGGCACGGTTACACCCCGGAAAGATGGAGCCGGGTGGAATTGGCTCCGTTTAGCGGAGAAAAGACACGCCTGGGTTTTCGTCGCATTGAACTTGACCAGATTGGCATCGCCCCATTCTGAGACTGCCTTTAAGGACGAGTTCAAACGTTCAACCATAGCCTCTCGAAATGACTGGATCTGTGACCCACTAGCTCGTGCGTCAGACACATATCTCTCAGCAACAGTGCTGTCGTCTGCATACCCAAAGGTTCCAGGTTTAAGTAGGTCATTTATGTGCAGCAAAAATAGTTTACTGACAAAAAAACCCACCCCGTGTCTTCGTTGCCTTTCATACCGGGGCAGAGCCTTCCTTTCAGAAACAGACCCCTGGCCCCAGTAGGCTTCGGCCCAGCAGGGCCCATGCTGATGCTGACAACTCCTTGAGGCGCGCGGGAACAGTGCGCGCCGTCGACGACTTGGGCTCGGGCCGGACGGTTACCGGACGGTCGGACAGCAAGTTACCCATTGCTCGCCGGTGCAATTAGGCGTCATTTTTCTGACTGAGTGACTTCTTTATAATTCAAAAGAGTATATAATGTTGGATACTACTACCTTTGCACAGAAGAGGCAACAAAAAAAAAAAAAACTATCGCAGGCGATGGGACGCGCCACGCCATCTTTATGGTTTGGACTCGGTTGCGTGCGGAAGCGCGGGAAAACGCTCCCCGCCAGCTGTTCGGTGTGATCTGGTATCTCTGTATTTTCATTACTTTCTTGTTGATTTATTGATGACTCTGTTCCTCTGATCGGAATAATGCTACATTTGTTAATTATTCTTATAAAACTCATGTGATTAGTATTTAGGTTAATAAACCTTTATTTTTTTTTAAAACGTAATTTTACTTCTGTGTTAATAATAATATATAAGAAGCTTTTTTTTTAATTGATAAAAACTAGTGCGTGACTGCGATAACTAGTGCTTGTTAATTGGTTTATCTATCTATATCATAGATATCCACAGTACTTCCATACTTATTTTTTTAATATTATAAATGTTAAAGTTACTCTGTCCGTCTGTTACGCTTTCACAGTTAAACTATAGTGAACCGATTTTGATGAAATGTGGTACGAAGGAAGTTCCATCCACAGTAACTAGGTACATTCACGCGGACGAAGCCGCGGGCTCGATAACGGCTCAATATGCCCCTACAGCTCAGGCGCTCAATCTGTTGAACGCCCTGATTGCTCAGGAACCGTTTGATATATTTATTTAAAACAGTAAAGAAATGATAAATATCGTCGATTAATAAAGCGTTTTTTTTCGACGTTTTTTATAACGTGAACGACAATAAACGTCTATAATTTTTTTCAAAACCTAGCCGTTACCAAGGAGTAGGCTTCAGAAAGTCACTGTTTTATGGCACTGCTCGGGAATTAACTTCATTAGATTTCTTTACCGTAAAAGGTTGGTTATAAGTGGTTTATGTTTTAGGCGCGCGTGTGTTAACAGTGCTAGGTACGTGTTGAACAGAGATGTAGCTATTCTAGATGGGGCCCCGTATCAATAATATTAATATTAATCAAAAACTCACCATGCCGTAGGAAAGTTTGACGTAGAAATAGTGCCTTGAGAGGCCTCGGAAATAAAAATGAGCTCATTTAACTTTTCAGATACCGTCAATTTGAGACACAATAATAAGACAATAGAGTTCGCTTGGGGTTTAATGAAATGGATTATTCAGAAAGTACCTACTATAAAAAACTTCGGTGTTTCTATAATAGTTTTGTCTCTTCGTTAATTAACACCGACTTCCGAAATTAAAGTTATTTTGTACTTTTCAGTGTTTTTGTAACATTGAAGTCGGTTGTATTTTTTTGTAAAAAGGTTTTATTTTACACTTTTTAGTTATGGTACCACCACTAAAAAGTACCTCTCAGCCAAACTTAAATACCTTATAGCCAGAGAGCATCTCATAACGATTCTAAAAATCCCAAACACGGTTAGATTACATTAATTTACCTTCAGGCTTCATCATCAGATCAGTCCGATACATCCTCTCCCCCTTTTCCTTCAGCCAGTCATCGACCACACGTATAAACAAAGCAATTCTAATTGTTACGACAGTTCTGCTGTGATCCTATTAGGAGTTCTGTGCCATATCTTCGAAGTTCATGATCAGATCATAAGAATATTTCAATGGGACCAATTTGGAAGCATAACCTTTCAATCAAAAAAAGAATTTTCAAAATCGGTCCACAATTGACCGAGATATCGGTGAACATACATAAAAAAAAAACATACATTCAGCCGAACATAGAACCTCCTCCTTTTCGAAGTCGGTTAAAAATAGTTTGAGTTTTTATTGTCATCTTGTATGTAGAAAATGATAAAGCGAGGGGAGCGTGCTAAATACTATTTACAGAGTATCATATAGTCATTCACAGCTGGACTTTTATCAATATGACAATTTAAGATTGTGGATAACATGTTACGAATTTAGGCATTTATGTCGGGGCCCCTGTATCTCGGGGGCCCCGCATCATTGATGCAGCGGTAGCTACCCCTCTGATGTTGAATAGCTAATGACAATACAAATACTATGTCTTACCAAGACAGTAAGTTTGCATAACCGGTTAGCGTAGTAGTGATCGTAGCCCGCGAATAGGTACATTTTATTTGCCCGAAAAGGCGCAAACTTAAGACTACATTTATATACATGTACATTATTGTATTTATTATTTTAAACATTTTTTATGACAAAATAACAATAACAATGTATGCACCACGTCCGAGCAACACGGCCGAACGCTCAGCATAATGCTGTGTCCACAACACGCAAAATGCGGCGAGTCCACAGCGCTGGTTTTCAGCGTGGGCCGGGGACGGTTTGACTAATACAAATCGGCAGGCGCAGGCTTGCGGACGGCGAGCAATGGGTAGCTCGCTGTCCGACCGTCCGGTAACTGTCCGGATCGATTTCAAGACGTCGACGGCGCGCACTTTCCCTGCGCGCCTCAAGGAGTTGTCAGCAACAGCAGGGGCCCAGCTGGGTTGAAGCCTACTGGGGCCAAGGTTAGTTTCGAAAGATAGGTAGCTCAGCCCCGGTACGAAAGGCAACGAAGGAACAGGAGTGGGTTTTTAGTCACTAAGAGTCGGACACTATCTCCCGCTCCGCCCAAGAGCGGGGGATGTCATTAGATGATTTTCCCAACGGAGAAAAAAACGGTGTAGTGTGCCAAGGACAAAGAAATAAATGGAAATATCAATCATAAATAAATAAAAAATATAAATCTGGATAAAGTAAAGTGTGTGTGTCAATGCGTCAAGTAAGCACTGTTGAACGTTTTAAAGGCTAGGTTGTCGTTTAACATTTACGAGGTCTAATAGGCCTTGTATACGTCTTCCTTTTGGTTTTTTTTTTAAGTGAGAGATCATCCAATGACTTCTTCCGCTCTGGGGCAGAGCGGGAGGGTGAGTCTGACTTTTACTGACTAAAACCCAAGAACCAAGTTTCATCGAAATCTGTTCAACAGTTCGAGCGTGAAGAACTAACAAACACACACAAAAATGTTCGCCTTTATTATTAGTGTGATAATAATTATTTATTTTATGTGAAGGTTATTCTTAGAATACACCTGACTATCATTAATTTGTGGTAAAAAAGCCAAACATAAATATAGCACAAGAGTGTCGAATTAATATCTACACTAATTGGGTTTTTATAATAACTGTTAGGTATCTATTGAACAGTTCGTAAAAATACCAGTTTCGTCAATATGGTATTTCCACTGTGTGTGTGTTTTTAGGTTTTTTGTTCAAGATCCAGTGATTTTTAATGTCTTTATCTTTCTGCCTGCCCTTGAACCATAATATTATTCTTACTTGTTGTCAGCGCAATTCTGCATTAGGTATATCTTGTTAGCAATCACGCTATCATCATCATCATCATTTCAGTCTACAGATGACCACTGAGGACACAGGCCTCCCCAAGTGTCGCCGCCCCGACCGGTCTTGTGCGTCTCGCATCCATCTTATTCCTGCGACCCTCACCTGATCATCAGTCCACCTTGTTTGTGGTCGGCCGCGCTAACGCTGCATCTTCCGGCGTGATCTTTAACTCCCTTTTCTTCCACATCACCCCTCACACAATCCGTCCCTCTTTTCTTTGGCCTTCTTCTCCCACTCCATCTATTCATATAATAATAATAATAAATAATTTTATTTTCAGGAATCTTAGCCCATAGATACACACATTACAGACTAACATATATCGATAGAGTAAATGCCTAGTTATCGTTAGTAAATAAGACTTATGACTATGTCAGTAACACTTCACATTGCACTTCATGCTGTTCTGTGGCACCTGTCCGCGCAAGCGACGGAACACCACGCCCTGCGGCCAAAATTCTTCCTTCAGCATGAGAGGCAGGAAAGTGTTCGGGACTCGCACCACGAACGCCTTGACATTGACGTTTCGGTGCATCTCATAATTCTTCCAGTACCTAATATGCGTTTCATCTCCTCTTAACATGATCACAGTGCCGTAACTACGGCTGCGCTAGCGGTGCGCGGTGCCCAGGCACAGGACGCAATCCCTAGAGGGACGATAAAATATATACCCAGGACAAATGTTTTTGTGATGAGCACGATCATTTGTTCTTGTGTCTCGGTGTAATTTATCTATAATATGTATGTATTTATGTCCAGTACTCGTAACACAAGCTCTTTGGCGCAAGCACACGGCGTTGTGTGACAGTTGTGGAATATTATTTCTGTATATCTAGCTTATGACCTGCAGAATTCAAAAAACCATAGGAAAATGTCTACCATCGTACAACGCGACGTGCGGCGAGTGCCCACCCTCGTTGTTAACACCTCCGCCTCGTCGTTCATACCGCGTACAATGCTATGTTGTGACGTCACGTCGCAACAAATTGGGTACGGTGAGCAAAACAAGAAATTTTTGAAATTTAATTTATTTACGAATCGTGAACGAAAAAGTTTAATCAGAATCCAGTTCTTCAATTCTGTTCATCTCTGCGTCACTTTGCGAAGTGTCTGTGTAGTGGCAAATGGAAGAAGAACGCGAATTGTTCCCAACAATGAAAATAAGAAAAAAAAATGTTTTTTTTTTAAGCTATTGCATAGCTTCTATCGCGGGCCTTGAGCGTGGAGACCGAATCCAGAAATTCCGTAACGAAAATAACCTAACACCCCCCACTCATTTGTTTTTTGAGCGTGGTGACCGATAAGAAAACAAATGAGTGAACAATCAATCAAAATTCAATTCAATGTGTGAAAGTGTAACTTCAATTAATATCAAAGAAAAAAAAAACAAAGGAAAAAAAATACTGCATATATAAAATAAATAAATAATTATAATTGCATAAGTTGATAAAAATGCTATGCAATAGCTTTACCGCGGCAGTCCCCGAGTGCCACACGTCTTTTTTTTTTAAACTAATTATGACTTAAAACAATATATTTAGCTAATATTTATATTAAACAATAATATTTTTACTTCACCTAGATTTAAGTAATACTTAGTAATACAAAGCAAAAAAAACCCTGTATTGATACGCAAATAAGTTTTCTTTGCAAACCGTACTTTTCACTCATTTGACAGCTCGAGGTTATTGACTTGCCTATTCTTATTTGGATCTCACGAACATCGAAGGGCTGGAACAATTTGCCTGCCGCGGTCTTCCCGTCCGACTATAATGTAGGAGTATTCAAGGCTAGAGTGAATAGGCTCTTAATAAATTAGTGCGCCTCACCGTCAACGATTGCATCACTGTACACCGTCGAGTCCAGAAAAATAGTACCTACCTACATTCTGATAAGTAAAGTGCAGAAAGTTTGCCATTGCGACTAGGGAATCCAATCCCGCAAGCGCGGGGTCCCGCACTTTTCTGCGGTATCGGAAATGCGGGATTACTCATGCGGGATCCCGCACGTCTGCGGGATTGAAGTTTTTTATAAGGAAATTGGATTCCGACGACGTGCCGCCGTTTAGATTATTTATTAGACCCAGCTCATCCTTGCTATTTGAAAATTCTTAGAAACTCGACTCGGGAATCGGAATTATTTACATAGGTAGGTTTTATAAAAAACCCTCGATGTGCAAGTCCGTCTCGCACTTGATCGGTTTTTGTGTTTATTACTGCTTATAACAAAAAATAAATGAAAAATCCCAATCCTGCAAATTCCGCGGGATCTGCGGGATTGCTGACATCAATCCCGCCGGCGTGCGGGATTGGATTCTCTAATTGCGACCGAGGGGCAACTCGCACGAGCCGTAGGCGAGTGATAAGGAGCCGAGGGATGCAGTGACAAAGCACCTGTGTCAAAAGACGTTTTTCAATACACCTACGACTCGTGGGGGTTGACCCGCGCCCCGTGGGGGTCGACGCGCGCCCAGTACAATATTATAACAATAAAATTGAAGCGGGGACCAGCAAGTGCATTTTTCTGCACTTGTGCGGAAAACAGTCCATTGCGTGCCTGTAAGCGGTGGGATAAGAGTTAGTTTCCGAGTAAGGGTATTGAAAAAAAAAAAGATTCATCATGACTTCATAAGGCATCCCAAAAAGCAGTCCAATGACCAATCAAATAATAAAAATACCAACACGCATAAAATTCAAAACAACATACTAATAAAAACCATGTCCGTCTCGCTCTAACTCCAGCACTATTGTATCTGCTATCTCTGTCTCGCGCAGAGTTATGACCACCGGGCTTGGAAATCTTGTCACGTGCAGCGAAGCAGTACTAATGTTAGAGATTGTCACAGTCAAGTGAACTGAGTGATACAACGCTTAACTGTTCATTGTATTTATAAAGCATGGTTCTGTGAGAGCAGTGGTGGCCGAGTAGTAACGGCTCCGACTTACGAGTTGTAGGTCGCGGGTTCAAACCCAGCCAGACGCATTACTTTGTATAATTTATTTCATTACCACTGCTCTCAAAACTGTGAAGGAGAACATCGTGAGGCACGACGTGTTCTAGAACCAACAATTCGAAGACATGTGACATTCATCAACCAGCACTGGGCCTGCGTGGTGAATTACGGCCCATTCCCTCTTCTAGAGAAGAGGCCTGAGTCCCAGCAGTGGGAACATTAAAAAGGCTGATGATGATGATGGTTCTGAGATAACACTAACTACTACCTACTAGCAATTAAATAATAAATTTTGATACAAATGGAAAAAGTTGGTCACTTTCATATGTAGAGTGTCATGAGGCTGACGGTTGCATTGACAAATTTCCACGTACCATCAAAGACACTTCCGCCTGACCATCGCTAAGTTCATTTTTGCTAGCACTCCAAACGAAAACTTCAAAGGGTTTGGTTAGGCGCCGCGCCGCAGGATTCAAGAGATTTTTTTTAAGTAATCAGGCAGTTATGACCGCGATGGTACATTTATTCCTCCCTCTATAATACCTAATACCCCCTACCCCTCCCCGGGATTTAAGTCCCGTTCCCGCTGGAAAATAAACAGCTCAATAATTTCACACACATACTCAAAAAACTGGGCAAGTGCGAGTCGGACTCGCGCACGCAGGGTTCCGTACTGTCCGCAGAAAAAAACGGAAAAAAAATTGCGAGTTGTATGGGATATTAAGGGGGGCCTTAAAGGTTTATTTTATTTTGTTTTTAGTATTTTTTGTTAGGGCGGCTACAGAAATACATAATTTGTGAAAGTTTCAACTGCAAGCTACCGCGGTTCTTGAGATACAGCCTGGTGACAGACCAACGGACAGACAGCGAAGTCTTAGTAGTAGGGTCCTATTTTTACCCTTTGGGTACAAAATCCTAAAAAAGAAAAAATTAGGGAACATACTCTCGGGATAAAAAGTACACATGGTCTATCCGTGTGCAATGAACATTCATTGAAATCCGTACGCAGCGGCGGGCATGAAGAAATACAAACAAACAAGACTTTCAGAATAATAACTGTCATGAGTACCGGGACGTACAGTTGCCATCACGGATCTTGAACACTTGCGCAGAAGTCAAATATTCGGTCTCTTTAGTGGTGCGAAGTGCGACGCGGGGGCGGGGAGTGTCAGTGATTGGCTGGCCGCGCCATCGCGTCATAGATGTCACTCCTCATTCGTTCACTGCGTTGCTGCATGTATCTAACAACGAAGACGATTGGCTCGCCAATGTATGGAATGCGCAAAGCGATCCCCACTCTGACGCCCAGCGTTCAAGATCCGTGATGGCAACTGTAAGTAGGTAAGTACTAGTGTTGCCAGGTGTCTTGATTTGCGTGGGATGTCCCGATTTTGAGGACGTCACGATTTGCGCCTGATCGGGACGCTAAATCTCCCGATTTATCAATAAATCTACTAAAAGCCATTATAATTACATATTACAAAGTAACATAAATATCATATTGTCATCATTGTCACACATGTTAAGTGCGTTCAAAATGATGCACGGCACATCTGGAGTGGTTGTAGCCCTGGAACGCGAAGGGCAACTGAAGAACATAGTTCCACCCTAGAGCGAGAGAAGACATTGAATGATTTTCAACAAAAAAAAACAGTTTTTTTCCGATTCAAAATCCTAAATCCCGATTTGTTTTACCATCAGTCCCGATTTTATTTCAATCGGACCAGGCAACACTAGTAGGTGCCCATGTGTTCAGACTTCAGACACAAAATAGATAGGTACTTACAGAAATCAATCTCATTTATGTACTTTACTTTTTATAGGTACCGACGCTAGGCAATCACGCTAGGGTCAGTGCCGATCTGTAGCCTGATTCACGTAAAATCAAACAAGCCAAATATCGTTGAAGTTTTATAGTCGTTCGATCGAAGTCCTATCCAAAAGCGGTAGTCACGACCTATCGACTTATTTCCAGTTACATTAATAAGTATTCTACCAGGATAATGTAATACAGATTTTTTTTTAAATCGGCGAATTTCAAACGACTTTAAAATCGGTGTCGTTCAAACTAGATTTATGGATGTGAATACGGAAATGGTCTAAACGACTAAACCGCTACGATATCGTTACGGTTTTTATTACGTGAATCGGGCTACTGTACGGTGCGACCCGAGATGTCGTGTCCGTGAGTGGTGTCTGTGTGTGCGTTGCTTGAGCGCGCTTTGTTTAAAGATTGTCTTCTATATCTGTCTATTTTGTGGTTCAGACGTGGTGTCAAGTCGTAAAACCCGCTGTCACATTGTCTCACCGTCCCCCACGCACTGTATTGTATTGCAATCAATCATTGTGCGACTCTCCGCGTCATCAGTACAACACGTTCGAGCATAATAAGCAGTACAAAGGAACATTTTTATGTTATAGAGAAAGGTTTTTCAATCTTTTTAGGGTCCCGTATCTAAAAAGATTAATCATTTAAAAAATACTTATATTCGATACTAATTTTTATAAGGTTCTTCTATTAGTAAACAATGATCAAGATCTCATAATCAACTTTGATTATTGAGCCAACGTTGACTACATCAGATTTCATTTTAACCTAATAATTACCCAAGTCGTTTGACTTTTTAGACAGACTCTATACACAGTCTGTGGTCTCATGAAGCTGTGGAAAAATCAAATTTCTGAGTTAACGAAACAAAAAAAGATATGGCCGCTAAAAACGTGTTTTCGGCACTCTCAAGGGAATCAAAATTCATAGTGTTCTTCCCGTTGACCTAGAAATCTAAAAGGCATGAATTAAGGTCTCATAGCACAAGTAGGTTTAGGAAAAAATGGTAGTTTCACCAGAAAAAAAACCTTTTTTTGCGATTCTGATAAAACTTCCTAACAATTCGGAAATTGAACTTTCATAAAATTCAGGTGTGGTCCACATGTGCGTCGGTCTTGTGTAGTTCTAGCTTTACTATTCTTTACAAATGACGGTGAAGTCGTTCGCGCATGCCAAGTATTAGAAAGGGGTGTTACAGTATAACGGCATACTATGCCGACTAGAAACTAAAACATATTATTATGTGCAACATACATCATGATCATGACTAGTACCTAGCTATGGTTATTTGTCTGGACACTTTATTATTATTCCGTACCTCGAAAGGAAAAACGGAACCCTTATAGGATCACAAAGTCAAAGTCAAAATCATTTATTTCAAATAGACCATTTGCAGGCACTTTTGAATAGTCAAATCTGTACCTCAGAGGTAAACAACAGTATGTGCCAAAACGTAAATTTTACAGGAGAGGCAAAAACGCGCGGATAGAAACTATAAATGTATTTTTGACATAGTTGCTTTAAAGATATTGAAACAAACTCAATTGTATTTTTTATAATTATTAGATGGAATTATTATGTATTACACATTATTACAATAAAGTTTAAAACATCATTAAGTGCCCATAAAGCAGAGGAGTGAACAATCTTATCATCATTTTAAGTCCTATAACCGATATGTTTTTGTCATTAAACGATTGGATATTTCTCTTCCTAGATGTCGTAGGACTTGATGCCCCATACCATTACGTAGAACTGGTTCTTACGATTTTAACAGTGCAAAAAAACATATTTTCAAAAAAGTGGACTTACTATTGTTTACCTCTGAGGTACAGAAATGTCGGTCAGTCCAAGAAAAGTGAAGCTAAATTACACGTTCCAAAACGTAGATATCTATGGAGAAGAACGTGCAAGAAACTCCATGGACACTCTTTTTAAAACACTTTGTTGTCCGTCCGTCTATCAAAACTCTTTCGTCCGTTTATCAAGATCTCGGGAATGCGTGCAGGTATCGAGTTGAAATTAAAACTGTATACTCAGGTTTGCGGATTCTTGAAGCTGTAAAAAAAATAAAACTTGTAAATTAAGGAAAAAATATACTTTTGTTTATGTAGCAAAAAACGTTCTTCCCGTTGACCTAGAATCCTGAAATTTGGCATAAAGCAATGTCTCACAAGGATAGGAATAAATCTGAAGACTGTTTTGTTGATACGTCACATTTTTTTTTTTGCTATGAGAAAAAGTCTTCCGACACTTCATTCCGGAATTCAACTACAACTTTACATAGATTTTGTACGGAACCCTCAGGTCGCGAGTTCCACTCGCACTTGCTCTGTTTTTTTTTGTGTGTAGGAGGTACCTAATCTCTGAATAAAAGTAATGGTTCGATTGCAATTTTTTTGTACCGTTAGTAAGGTGCTCTATTTTTGAGTGACATAGTGCATATAATTTAAATTAGTAGTCAAGCTGGTTGGCAGTAATGGACCTATTACACTACGCTGAATATCGCGTGCGATATTCCAATTCGTACTATTTTTCATTCATAGAAAGACAGTCTAATCCCTATTACACTGCGCGATACGTCGAACCATAGACAAAACGAGTCTGAATAACGCGTAGTGTAATAGATCCTTAAGTACTACGGCAATCTTTTGGGGCATCGAAAGTGCAGGTGCCATCCAAAAATTCAATATTCAAATATTTCATATTGGTCTACATAGGCACATATAAAATGTCAGAAGCTAGTGCACGCATTAAAACCGCCAATGTCGACTTCTTGCGTGCGAATGAGTAAGCGCCACTGACCTCTGCGCGCGTTATTCAGTCTGCTGTAATAGCGAGCTGTCGACGTCGACTCGGAATATCGCACGCGTTATTCAGACGCGTTTTGTCTATGGTTCGACGTATCGCGTAGTGTAACTGGGGTCAGACTATCTTAAGGACCCATTACACTGCGCTGAATATCGCGTGCGATATTCCGACTCGTACTATTTTTCATTCATAGAAAAACAGTCTAACCCTTATTACACTACGCGATACGTCAAACCATGGACTAGACTGTCTTTCTATGAATGAAAAATAGTAGGATCGCACGCGATATTCAACGCAGTGTAATAGGTCCTTTAATCTGAGTATCGCCGGCAAAATCGGGCTCGACGAGGCTATTACACTACGCTGAATAACGCGTGCGATATTTCGTGTCGACGTCGACAGCTCGCTATTACACCAGACTGAATAACGCGCGCTGTGGCGCTTACTCATTCGCACGCAAGAAGTCGATGTTGGCGGTTTTAATGCGTGCACTAGCTTCTGACATTTTATAAGTGCCTATGTACGCCTATTTGAAATTTTTGAATATTGAATTTTTGGATGGCACCTACACTTTCGATGCCCCAAAAGATTGCCGTGGTACTTACTGCAAACCAGCTTGACTGCTCATTTAAATTATATGTACTAGCTTTTAAACACGGCTTTGCCCGCGTAAATAAAATATAGCCATGTCACTCAAAAATAGAGCACCTTACTAACGGTACAAAAAAATTGCAATCGAACCAGTACTTTTATTAAGAGATTAGGTACCTCCTTCACACAAAAAAAAAACAGAGCAAGTGCGAGTCGGACTCGCGTTCTGTGGGTTCCGTACAAACTCTATGTAATTAGTTGAATTCCGGAATGAAGTGTCGGAAGACTTTTTCTAATAGCAAAAATCCGCAGACCTGAGTATATGGTTTTAATTTCAACTCGATACCTGCACGCGTTCCCGAGATAAAGAGTCTTGATAGAAGGACAGACAGATAGTCGGACGGACAACAAAGTGATCCAATAAGGGTTCCGTTTTTTCCTTTCGAGGTACGGAACCCTAAAAACAAACTTTACATCTTTTTAATATAATAGTATTGGTGTAGACTTTAATTTGTTTTTAAATGTTGCTTTTTCAGGCGCGAGCGCAGACTGAACGTGAACGGTCTAACCCTTATTACACTACTCGATATTCCGACTGTACGACAGTAAACCTCGTCAAGCCCGATTTTGCCGGCATTATTCAGAGTAAGATAGTCTGACCCCTATTACAATTACCGGAACAGATCTTGAGCGCTAACTTCAAGTTGCGCAGAAGTGAAATATTCGGTCTTTTTAGTGATGCGAAGTGAGATGCGGGGGCGGGGAGTGACACGATGGCGCGGCGAGCCAATCGCCGCGCCATTGTGTCATAGACGTCACTCGTGATTCGTTCCCTACCTTGCTGCATGTATCTAACAACGAAAACGATGGACTCGCCAATGTATGGAATGCGCAAAGCGATCCCCACTCTGACGTCGAGCGCTCAATATTCGTGCCGGTAGTTGTACACTACGCGATACGTCGAACCATAGACAAAACGAGTCTGAATAACGCGTAGTGTAATAGGCCCTTTAACAATTAAACGATAATGGCATGGCAGTGACGTCGAAATCACTCTGGCAACATGATCTATGGACATTATAGAAATAAACAATAAAAACAAATAAAATCTATCTGGTTTTTGGCGGGATTTCTTTATGTTAAGTTCAGTGGTTGTATAATTATTCGCAAATTAATTCCTGGTCGATATTGTTATGCAAGTGAAGTTTTGTATCATAACAATATAGTCTACACAACTGAATATTATGTGAAAACGATTACTTCAGTACCTAACAAGTTTGACAAGAAGATTGACGTGATTTAAGGACCTATTACACTGCGCTGAATATCGCGTGCGATCGTACTATTTTTCATTTATAGAAAGACAGTCTAGTCTATGGTTCGACGTATCGCGTAGTGTATTAAGGGTTAGACTGTCTTTCTATGAATTAAAAATAGTACGAGTCGGAATATCGCACGCGATATTCAGCGCAGTGTAATAGGTCCTTTAATTGCTGCCAAATACTACAAAAACATTAGGATGTGTCCATATTTATATTCTAGAAAATATGTCTAAAAATAGAGTACATAAACAAAACTTATTATTGCGACTGAAGGACTTTGTATCCATGGTCAAGAAAAAAATTGACAACATTGAAAAAAAAAATTGGTACAGGTCGCGCGATGAATCAAGATCGCTCGGCAAAAGTGGAAGGGGCATGCGCAGTATTCAATTCTACGGTCTATTTGGCGACGTACGGGCGGGTGTGCGCCGTCGGCGACACGTCATTGGTAGATAGAGTCGCTCTTCAATTCCCGCGTTATGTTCTCGCCTCTCATTGGATACTGTTGTACTTGGGTACTGTTGCGTACAGCTTGTGTTATCGTAATAGTAATACGTAGTCGTAAAAAAAAATGGTCAAAAATAAAGTTTTAAAACGGCTAGCCAGAAAAATGGTTTACGACGTGAATTATTACGTTAAAGAAAGAAACTAACGAAATTATTTTTTTTAATTTTATGTTTTATTTTATAATTTTTAATTTTTTGAATTTACCTACTTACAAGATAAATTACAATCAAAAACTAGTGTTATTATAAGTTATGTTACTAAGGTTCAAACATACGAAATTAAAAATAAAATCCTAACATACTAACAATTTCTGTGCGCAATTGTACACATGCGCCGCTTGCCCCCACTACTTTCACCGAGCGATCTTGATTCACCGCGCGACCTGTAGAGCGGCAGGCAAGGCGGGCGGTAGAGGTTTGCACCGGAGCGAGATTTCAACAACCGATTGAATTCACCGGTGATTGACCAATCTCCGGAGAAAAACCGGAGGTCACCGGAGAATAATGAAATTTTGTTTCTTTTATAATTTATACATTTAAAATGAAGAAAAAAGAAGAATTAATTGATTAAATTTATATAATCATTTATTTAAAAAAAAAAAAACGTTTTATAAAGACAATAAATGCTGATTTTGGTTTAAAAAACACAACATGTCAACAGCGTCATAGCGTAACATGTTTCTTCTATCATTACTCATATTTGTCAGTACTCGTTACCTTACCTTACAGAAGTAGCAGGCACAGTTAGGTATTTGAAGGCTATTTCGTCTAATGGCTCTAAATGTTTATTGAAAATCCAGAATTGCACTACTTCATCCCAATTGTGGCTTTTTTCAGGATACTGTGTTTCCGTATTCATTTTGAATAAATTCATTTCCGAAGTGGATGTCATATCTGCATTACTGGTGTTTCTTTTTACAAATCCAAGCAAATCCGGGCGACCAGTTTCTCTTGTACTATTTTCACTTGACGTGGCTATTTCTTCTGCGCTTTGAGATATGCTTCGGAACCGGAAAATATTATTTATTTCTGCCTTTACAGCATCTTTAGCAGCCAATTTATTTATTTAATTGATTGTTGAATGTGTCTTTTATTTTGTGTAAAAGACAATGAACAAAAGCGGTCCAAATATCCACCACTAACGCGACCTATGTTGACTTATAGTCCACTAAATAGAGAGTAACTTTCAGTATGACTCTAAAAAAAAAATAAGCTGTCAATAAAAAGTTACGACTGTATAAAAAATATTAAAATTTTAATTTTGTTTTACTTGACTATTACGTACTGTGCGAATTCTTATGTTTAATTCCTTCCGACTTTGGCTATCGTTTACTGGACTTTTTCTGATGTTTATTACAAGATTTCGTACCGAAGCATCTAGGTCTTGACCACTGGGCACGCCACAGTCGTGGCGGTAAGTCCCCTCTTTGAGGCGTGGCTGGAAAGACCTCACGGCGTCCTTACCTTCCGCATGACGCAGGTCCTTACCGGACATGGTTCGTTCGGGAGTTTCCTGCACCGGATTCGTGCGGAAGTGACGCCCGGGTGTCGCCACTGTGCGGAATGCCCGGAGGACACGGTGGAGCACACAGTCGAGGTGTGCCCTGCTTGGGCGGAGCATCGCCGTGCCCTCGTGGGGGCGATCGGCGGCGGAGACCTCTCGCGCCGGGCCTTGGTTGAGGCCATGGTCCGGAGCGAGGAGGAGTGGCAGGCGGTCGCCGACTTCTGCGAAGCAGTAATGCTCGCAAAGGAGGAGGCCGAACGCATCAGGCAACGGCGTTATCGCCTCCGCCGCCGCCGCCGGGATTCTGATCCCGATTTCCGGCCACCGTAGGCGCGGGCTTGCGGACAGTGAGCAATGGGTAGTTCGCTGTCCGACAGTCCGGTAACTGTCCGGACCAAGCCCAAGTCGTCGACGGCGCGCACTGTTCCCGCGCGCCTCAAGGAGTTGTCAGCAACAGCAGGGACCCAGCCGGGTCGAAGCCTACTGGGGCCAGGGTTATCCGAAAGGGCGCTCGAGCCCCGGTATGAAGGCTAGAAGGAACGGGGTGGGTCTTTTAGTCAGTAAGAGTCTGACACTATCTCCCGCTCCGCCCAAGAGCGGGGGATGTCAATGCATGATTTTTTCCCACCATAAAAAAAAAAAAAAGACGGGTTGCACTCCGGGAGTGCCGGCAGAAGTGAAAACTTGATTATTAACGTTGAGCATGTTTGATATTTTGGAATGGTTAGGGAATAATTTTGCACCAATTGCTTTATCAGTATAAAAGTACTATCATTTATGTGGTAGAATACAATATTCATTTATTGCGCTATCGTACACAAACATGACAATTTATATTACATTAAAAATTTAACACTTTAAAACTATTACAATTATTTTACATTAAAAAGTTTATCTCTCCGAAAAACTACTGAGGTGTCAAGGGACACCCGGATGGAACGAAGTTCCGTTCTGGCTTGCTTTCTATAAGAGAGAGAAAGAGAGAAAGACAGAGAAACATGCGCACGCCGCACGGCTTACAATAGCTTACTATAGAAAAAGTGTCGTTACAACTTTTCGTGAGAATTTTTTCCGTCTAGCCAATACAATATAACTAAAAAATACTATCCTATTTTATGTACATTTTGACAGCACTATTTCAACATCTTCGAAACCATGAAAACGACACTCATGACGAAAAAGTTGATAATTTCTGACATCCGCCATCTTAGATTTACATTTTGACAGCACTATCGGCTTCAACAACCTCGAAAACCATGAAAAAGACACCCATATCGAAAAAGTTGATAATTTATTGCAGCCACCATCTTAGATTTAAATTTTGACAGTACTATCGGTTTCAACACCCTCGAAAACCACGAAAACGACACCCATGAGGAAAAAGTTGATAATTTCTTGCAGCCGCCATCTTGGATTTACATTTTGACAATACTATCGGTTTCAACAGCCTTGAAAACCATGAAAACGACACCCATGACGAAAAATTTAATAATTTTTTGCAGCCGCCATCTTGGATTTATATTTTGACAGTACTATCGGTTTCAACACCCTCGAAAACCATGAAAACGACACCCATGACGAAAAAGTTGATAATTTCTTGCAGCCGCCATCTTGGATTTATATTTTGACAGTACTATCGGTTTCATCACCCTCGAAAACCATGAAAACGACACCCACGACGGAAAATTTGATAATTTCTTGCAGCCACCATCTTGGATTTATATTTTGACAGTACCATCGGTTTCAACACCCTCGAAAACCATGAAAACGACACCCATGACGGAAAATTTGATAATTTCTTGCAGCCACCATCTTGGATTTATATTTTGACAGTTCTATCGGTTTCAACACCCTCAAAAACCATGAAAACGACACCCATGACGGAAAAGTTAATAATTTCTTGCAGCCGCCATCTTGGATTTACATTTTGACAGTACTATCGGTTTCAACACCCTCGAAAACCACGAAAACGACACCCATGACGAAAAAGTTGATAATTTCTTGCAGCCGCCATCTTGGATTTACATTTTGACAGTACCATCGGTTTCCACGCCCTCGAAAACCATGAAAACGACACCCATGACGGAAAATTTGATAATTTCTTGCAGCCACCATCTTGGATTTATATTTTGACAGTACCATCGGTTTCAACACCCTCGAAAACCACGAAAACGACACCCATGGCGAAAAAGTTGATAATTTCTTGCAGCCGCCATCTTGGATTTACATTTTGACAGTACTATCGGTTTCAACACCCTCGAAAACCACGAAAACGACACCCATGACGAAAAAGTTGATAATTTCTTGCAGCCGCCATCTTGGATTTACATTTTGACAGTACTATCGGTTTCCACGCCCTCGAAAACCATGAAAACGACACCCATGACGGAAAATTTGATAATTTCTTGCAGCCACCATCTTGGATTTATATTTTGACAGTACCATCGGTTTCAACACCCTCGAAAACCACGAAAACGACACCCATGGCGAAAAAGTTGATAATTTCTTGCAGCCGCCATCTTGGATTTACATTTTGACAGTACCATCGGTTTCCACGCCCTCGAAAACCATGAAAACGACACCCATGACGGAAAATTTGATAATTTCTTGCAGCCACCATCTTGGATTTATATTTTGACAGTACTATCGGTTTCAACGCCCTCGAAAACCATGAAAACGACACCCATGACGGAAAAATTAATAATTTCTTGCAGCCGCCATTTTGGATTTACATTTTGACAGTATTATCGGTTTCAACACCCTTGAAAACCACGAAAACGACACCCATGACGAAAAATTTGATAATTTCTTGCAGCCGCCATCTTGGATTTACATTTTGACAGTACCATCGGTTTCAACACCCTCGAAAACCATGAAAAAGACACCCATGACGAAAAAGTTGATAATTTCTTGCAGCCGCCATCTTGGATTTATATTTTGACAGTACCATCGGTTTCAACACCCTCGAAAACCATGAAAACGACACCCATGATGAAAAAGTTGATAATTTCTTGCAGCCGCCATCTTGGATTTACATTTTGACAGTACCATCGGTTTCCACGCCCTCGAAAACCATGAAAACGACACCCATGACGGAAAATTTGATAATTTCTTGCAGCCGCCATCTTGGATTTACATTTTGACAGTACTATCGGTTTCAACACCCTCGAAAACCATGAAAACGACACCCATGACGAAAAATTTGATAATTTCTTGCAGCCGCCATCTTGGATTTATATTTTGACAGTACCATCGGTTTCAACACCCTCGAAAACCATGAAAACGACACCCATGACGAAAAAGTTGATAATTTCTTGCAGCCGCCATCTTGGATTTATATTTTGACAGTAAAAGTGTCGGTACAATTTTTCGTGAGAATTTTTTCCGTCTAGCCCCCTTTCACAACGCGCGATAAGGGATAGCTGTCTACTCTCCATCCGTCTTACGCTTTTTCGATCAGGTCACGTGTCCTGACGCGAGTTTAAGATTTTATACCCATTACAGAAAAAGTGCTCAACGCCGCTAAAGAAGTTTTCACTTCAAAAAAAAAAAAAGGTCTTGACCACATTTCGAGAAGTGAAGTTGTGGCAAAAAATCTGTCTTTGCCAAATGGTCTATTTGAAAACCCAGATTCACCTTTACAAGAAAGAAAAGCCATTGTAGTAATAGATGGAACATACATTTATATTCAGAAG
This sequence comes from Mythimna ferrago, assembly GCA_910589285.2. Classification (NCBI taxonomy): domain Eukaryota; kingdom Metazoa; phylum Arthropoda; class Insecta; order Lepidoptera; family Noctuidae; genus Mythimna; species Mythimna ferrago. The sequence continues at coordinate 14,300,698 of OU342700.1, forward strand.
TCTAGCAACTTCCTGTTCCAACAGAAAACATACAGCTTACACAAATACGCTAACCTGTTAAAACCATTTCTTATCGTATGCTGTGTTGGCTACATAATAGACGTTACTGGTCCTCACGCAGCAACAACATCTGATGCCTGACGAATTAACGAGATCGACGAAAATCCGTTTCATTTTTATTTTCACACGAACGATGTTTTTATTTGTGACCGTGGTTTCGGAGACGTTATAGAAGACATGGAGTCGTGTGGTTATGACGCACATATGCCTGTAAGCAAACGGCGTGGTGAAGACCAGCTAACGACGTTAGAGGCAAATAAAAATCGGGTAGTGACTATTTGTCGCTGGGTCGTCGAAGTCGTCAACGGACGGTTCAAACGCGATTGTCGACTCTTTAGACAAGATTTTTTTAATCGGGCTATGAGCCACATAATGGACGATTTCCGTGTGGCCGCTGCGCTTATAAACGCATTTTTTTTTATAATGGATAGGCTCGCGTTTGACCACAATCTCACCTGATGGTACACAAAGAAATGTAAATAGACAGCGGGCTAGTTCACGCGCAAGGATCCAATCCATGGTCGAGAATCATGTTCATGTTTATCTGGCATGCGAACTGTGGGTTGCTGTGCCCATGTGATGGTAATTGTGTGGTACTTTGGATGAGTGAGACACCAACCCACAATTAGGTTTCCAGCTGCGAATCTAGACAATAGTATTGTTGATGATGGTTGAGATATAGGTATAATGTTCCGTAGCTAGTAGCTTGCTGTCCGACCGTGCGATAACTGTCTGAACCGAGCCCAAGTTGTCGACGACGCGCACTGTTCCTGCGTGCCTTAAGGAGTTATCAGCAACAGCAGGAGCCCAGCTGGGTCGAAGCCTACTTTGACCAGGGTTAGCTCCGAAAGGTAGCTTAGCCCCGATATGAAAGGCACGAACGAACGGGGTGGGTTTTTTAGTCAGTTCGAGTCTGACACTATCTTCCACTCCGCCCAAGGGCGGGGGATGTCATTTGGATGATTTTTACCCACCTAAAAAAAAAGATTTATAATGTTCATTTTTAATCGTGTTTTATGCTAATCTGCAAGACACGAATAAAACTATAATTGTGTAGCTTTCTTCCGTTATCTTTCTTCCGGGCCTTTGATCAAAGTCTAAAAGTCTATTTCAGCGAGAACCTAACTTGGGAGACCAAGCGGCATAACACGACATGCATAGATTAGTTCATAATGTCCAATTGACAGAATGATATTATTTACGATATTTTTCGCACAAAAAGGTAAAAAATATGACTTTTCACTCAGTCATAACTTTTGACAGACAGCATAGTTTTACTTGCGGTCTGGTTATAATGACTCAGTATTTAGTAGACTATTTTATTACATAGGTCTCATTAGTGGTGGACATTTGGACCAAGCTCCAGCCCCGGATCTACGATTTTTTCGAACCGGGGCAAAACCTTGATACTGGCGCCCCCTCCCTTCACTGTTTGAGAAAAACTGTTAATACTGCCAATGAGTAGCATTTTTGTGACCATTTGTTAAAATAATAATCCTTTAATAAATTTAAACTTTTTATTATCTAATAACTAATAACTTTCATTTGTGACATAAAACAGAAACACAGAAAAAATATATAACCAGGAAAGACTACAACTTTACACGGCGTGCTTTCTTTTCTGCGAAAGAATCTATTAGCTCCTCAAAGTCCGTTGCATAGGCGGTTTTGTTTTCAATGGCTAGGAAGGATCGCGAGGCCAGATAGACGATCCTGACTCATTGTAGAACGTAGATAAGTTTTAATTTCAGTTTGCTGAAGCTTCGCTCACAGCTTGCAGATGTTGTTCCTCTTTGATGATTCCCCTTGGCAGAAAGATCACGGACACTACGCACGCGTTCAAAAATTTACTTGATCTGTTAAGATGCGTTTATAAATCACTTAGTATGTGTTCAAAAACTAACTGGGCGTATGGAAATAGAAAAGTTTGTTTTTCAAACATATTATATTAAGATTCAATTACTTGATAAAAACCTATGAGATTGTAGGAAAAGAGGCTTCATTTGTTCGATATTTCGAATTCTCGTCTCAAGGATTTAGCGCCCCCATGAAACTGCCGCCCGGGGCAAGTGCCCCGGTTTGCCCCCCCTTAGATCCGGGGCTGCCAAGCTCCATACATTCAAGATCATTCTCCTTTATTATATTAAAAAAATAAGATGCGACGATCACCGGAGATCAATCGGTGAATTACCGATTATTTCAATCGAGTACTTTTACCGGTAAATCTCCGGTGATTCTCCGGTACTCACTGCTCCGGTGCAAACCTCTAGCGGGCGGGGCGGCCATTAATTAATTTGTATTTACCGCGAACGTGTTGGAGAATTCAAACAAGAAATAGAGAATGGGAGATTTCTATGTTTGAGACGAAAATAATATTGATTCAGATCATTGTAAGAATTTAAGTAAATAAGTGTAAATTGTTAAAAGTGTTTAACTGGCTAGAATTACATTTTTTTGCTAATAGTTTAGACGCTAAAGAAAGTTTCGGTTTTGAAAAAATTCAAAATAGTTTTAGGATTGAGAAAATGGAAGTAAGAAAGTGTATAATAACATATAGAACCAATCCGTAAGTATTTGATGGGTTTGCCGTAAGTTATTTGACTTGAAAATCACCAAATGTAAGTACCTACCTACCCATAAGTTTTTTATTTAGGTACTTACATACTTATTTAGTTTTAATTATTTCATCTTATTAGGGATATGTCTACAGTGTAAACGACGATTATCTTATTGTATTCGATGACTTTAGAATAATAGAAATTAAAAGTTACTCGAAATTTTTACATAAAAACCAATTTAGGTAGGTACATGATTGTGATGTTCTTTTGTTTTTTTGCGTGTAAACAGAAGCCAAACGACTTCTTTTTCGTACAAAAAAACCTAATTTAAGTTAAATAAAATATCTAAGTAATAATTCTACCTATATATTTTCCAATCTTAAGTAATTTATTATTAAAAAAGAAAATAGCATAAGCAGTCTTTTTATAATGTTCCCACTGCTGGGATTCAGGCCTCCTCGCTAGGAGAAAGAATGGGCCGAAATCCACTACGTGGGTCCAGTGCGGGTTGGTGGATGTCATCTCGTATAAAAAAAAAAAATATCATGTCTGCATGGCTGTTGACCGGTAAGCCCCAACAAATGGACATGCATGTGGTATGGTAATAATTATCCTCTGACTGAACACTCAGCTTTTCACTTCATCATTTCAGCCGATAGACGTCCACTGCTGGACTAGAAAATACATGGAGCAATTTAATTACTTATTTTAAAATAAAAATTGTACTTGCAAGACAATATCAGCATTATACATACATCTATCTCTCTGTCTGTCCATCTGTCTGTCAGTCTGTCTGCCCGTCTGTCTGTCCATCCGTCTGTCTGTCTGTCCATCCGTCGGTCTGTCTGTCTGTCCGTACATCCGTCTGTCCGTCTGTATATCTGTCCGCTCGTCCGTCTGTCTGTCAGTCCGTTTGTCGGTCTGTCCGTCCATCTGTCTGTCTGCCCGTCTGACTGTCCATCCGTCCATCTGTCTGTATATCTGTCTGGCCGTCCGTCTATCTGTCAGGCTGTCTGTCCGTTCGTCTGCCCGCACGTCTGTCTGTCTGTCTGTCTGTCCTTCTATCTGTCTGTCCGTCTGTCTGTCCGTCCGTCAATCCGTATGTCTGTCTGTCCGTCCATCTATCTGTCAGTCCGTCTGTCCGTCCGTCCGTCCGCCCGCCCTTCTGTTTGTCTGTCTGTATGTCTGTCCGTCCATCTGTCTGTTCGTCTGTCCGTCCGTCCGTCCGTCCGCCTGTCCATTCGTCCGTCCGTCTGTCTGTCAGTCTGTCTGTCCGCTCTTCTGTCCGTCCGTCCGTCCGTCCGTCAGTCCGATTGTCTGTCCGTCCGTCCGTCTGTCTGTCCCTCCGTCCGTCCGCCCGCCCGTCAGTCTGTTTGCCTGTCTGTCCGTCTGTCTGTCAATCCGTCCGTCCGCCCGCGCGTCAGTCTGTTCGCCCGTCCGTTGATCTGTCTATCTTTCAGCCCGTCTGTCTGTCTGTCCGTCCGTCCATCTATCTGTCTGTCAGTCCGTCGGTTCGTCCGTCCTCCCGCCCGTCTGTCAGTCAATCCGTCTGTCTGTCTGTCAGTCAGTCAGTCCGTCTGTCTGTCTGTCTGTAAGTCTGTCCGTCCGTTCGTCCGTCTGTCTGTCCGTCCGTCCGTCCGTCCGTCCGTCCGTCCGTCCGTCCGTCCGTCCATCCGTCTCTCCGTCCGTATGTGTGTCTGTCCGTCCTTCTATCTGTCAGTCCGTCCGCCCGCCCGTCTGTCTGTCTGTCTGTCTGTCAGTCAGTCAGTCCGTCTGTCGGTCTGTCTGTCAGTCTGTCCGTTCGTCCGTCCGTCTGTCAATCCGTCCGTCCGCCCGCCCGTCAGTCTGTTCGCCCGTCCGTTCATCTGTCTGTCTTTCAGCCCGTCTGTCTGTCTTTCAGCCCGTCTGTCTGTCAATCCGTCTGTCTGTCTGTCAGTCAGTCAGTCCGTATGTCCGTCTGTCTGTCTGTCTGTCAGTCTGTCCGTCCGTTCGTCCGTCTGTCTGTCCGTCCGTCCGTCCGTCCGTCCGTCCGTCCGTCCGTCCGTCCGTCCGTCCGTCCGTCCGTCCGTCCGTCCGTCCGTCCGTCCATCCGTCTCTCCGTCCGTATGTGTGTCTGTCCGTCCTTCTATCTGTCAGTCCGTCTGTCCTTCCGTCCGCCCGCCCGTCTGTCTGTCTGTCTGTCCGTCTGTCTGTCCGTCCGTCCGTCCGTCTGTCTGCCTGTCTCTCCGTCCGTCTGTCTGTCTCTCCATCCGTCTGTCTGTCTCTCCATCCGTCCGTCTGTCTGTCTCTCCATCCGTCTGTCTGTCTCTCCGTCCGCCTGTCTGTCTCTCCATCCGTCTGTCTGTCTCTCTATCCGTCCGTCTGTCTATCTCTCCGTCCATCGGTCTGTCTGTCCGTCCGTCTGTCAGTCCGTCCGTTAAAGAGTGGCTACAAATGCGTCATAGCGTCTTCACTTTCCACTTGGCGCAGGTCCTCGCCGGCAACTTAGTGTTTCGGAACGTAAATTTTTTGAACTATGTGGTAAAAAAGTCCGGGTGTCACCATTATGTGGATCACCCGGAGGAAATTCTGCCCTGCAAGGGCGGAGCACCGCCGTATTGCCGTGGATTTAGAATCAGAATCCTCGTGGAGGCGATTGGCGGCGACAACCTCTCACATCTGGCACTGGTTCAAGTCATGATACGGACCGAGAGGGAATGGAAAGCTGTCACCTCCTACGGTAAAGGTGGCTGAAACCATGAGAGGGATTACATCCTCAAACCCCTCGCATCGTCTCTTGGAGACGAGCCACGCATCATGGCGATTCGCAACCACCGTTGACCATTTTTGGGTGTTTAAATTACCCGTTCATTCAGCCAGGATTTTTATTGATGCGAGAGATATTTGACTGGCGTCCTCAAACGAATGTTTTTCTTTAGTGTGAACTAGTCCACCAACAGCGTTCATATTTCAAATGAACAAATTTTTAACCGCATATCGGTTTTTTGCCTAAACATCTTCGCATATTGATGATCAAACGTAGTCTTTGAATTCGCGTTCTTAACGGGTAAAGATTGCAAAGCTGTGACATTCTATCAATAAAATAAAACCCACCATGTTCCTGCAGATGTCCTTTGTGCATAATTTTAAAAACCTGACAGCCATTGGCCACAACGGGCTTCGTCGTTTTTGTTGACACCTCTTTGAGGCGCGCATGGAACATAACGCGAAGTTACTCAGGCTGGTTCTTATTAGACAGCGAACTAATAATTATTCATCGTCTACAAACCCATGCTTACAAAAGCCAGGAATCGCTCTGCGAGTCTCAATGTCCAAGACATCTCCTGCGGTGGTATAGACGTGAGAATTGAAACTCCCTTACGCTTTCTGCCACCTTCTTTGCTCGCATCACTGTTTGGCGGAAGGGTGATGACTACTCTCCATGTCTTCTCTCTCTGTACCATGGCCTGTACCAGGACCGGACGCGAGAGGTCACTACTACAGATCACCTCCACGAATACGCAGCTATTCAACCCAAGCGGTGCAGACCTCCATCGTATGCTTCACTGTGTCGCCACTTCCCATCGAAATCGAAACAGAAAAATCTCGAAAAACTCACAACAGCTCAAGGCTTCTGACTCCACAAAACAAAAATTACAGAATCGCTGTCAATGGCGTTGTCCTCCGTCAGTGTTATCCCAGTGTTGGTCACCGCTCACACTATAAAGGAGGTAAATTGTAAGGAATGTGAGATACGTCATCAAACTGTCCCCAGGAACGCAAACCACGTCGGGTCCCATACTATGGGGCCCAGCGTAAAGCAGCAACCGCAAATAGTAAAACTCTTTATTATTAGGATGCATTGTGTGTCCATTAAATACCTCTTTGCTTATCCTACGTGTACTACGATAGCACTCTTCTAAACCAAGAAACTTCGCCAACTGATCTCTCCCAAAAATTAAAAAAAATAATTTCGTTTAGACTTCTTAAATGGATGGTTGATTTATGTAATTTGAAAGCTAGGTACAATTTCAATTCCAAAACTGTATGTTAAATAATCCACAAATATTAGAATGATTGGAATTCCTCGTTTTGTCCGGTCCGGGCTGAGGAAGATGCTACATAAAGTTATGTTAGACCCCACCAACTCCTAAAATCTGTACAGCCGAGTCAGTTACGAAGGATACGAAGGAACGTGTCTTTGCGATTACATATTTATATTGTTTGTTTTTTGGTGGTATCCTAGTGGATGATACTTCGTTTATTATTCTCTGTATAACATAAGACGAATTTCGAAGTGTTACTCGGGACTGATAAACGTTGAGCACTTATCACGTGTGTGGTCGGTTTTGAGTAGCATTACTGAGTGTGGTAATTAGTCGGACAACACCAAGACACTACCTTCTGGCTTTCTCCTAGCCAGTTCAGGGTACCATTTCTTAGTGGTGCGGGTGAGAAGAAACAACGAAGAAATCTGTGTGAGATCATTTACGGAGAAACAGTTGTTCTTAGATTACACGACAAACTATTTCAACATTTTACTTTGATCAACTTAGCCGTAACAGGAGGCACAGACTGTTGTATCTGGGGTCCAACCGTCGCCCGAGCCTAGTCTCCTGCCGTTGGGTTTCATTTTACACATTTTATTATGAATATAAAAAAAAATTGTTAGGGTGCAAAAATACCAAAAAAAAAAAACTTTACGGTGACAAAATAAAATATTAACTTTTTTCTAAAAGAGCCAAATGGAATTCGAACACCCATCATGTCATATGCTAGTCTAGGTATGAAACCACTGCGCTACGGTCGAGCGGTCTTCGCTGATATCGTTCAAAATAGACATTCTTATTTAAATAACATAATTGAATGATTGGCCCCTTATCGATAATAGCGTGGTAATTTTCGTTTCAAAAGATTAATTTGCAGCTAAATGAAATGATGTAATATTAGTACAGGTACGTGATTTTTGTCGCCGTTTTGACATTAATGTGTTTTGATTGTTCACACAAAATATTTGGAAAACATTGAAAAAAAAACGTCGAATTGGTTTTGAAAAAATGGTAAAACACCTTTTATTCCAAGATTAGAAGATAAAATAATCACAACATTTTCAACTGTAGCTGTCGAATGTAAAATCGACCTCGCGGCAAATGTCGTTCAAGACCGACGTTTTGGAATGTTGCTCACCCCCCATAGTAAATAGCGTGATAATGTATAGCCTAACAGTTGACCTGGCCTTTAAGGATTGTGTATGCAAAATTTGAACAGGATCCGTTCAGTAGTTTTTGCGCCATTTAATACCGTCGGTAAATAATTTTACTGTTTTTTGTGTTTTGTATAGATAGATATGATTTTCTTTTTTATCTGATATAAACTAGTGCTTGGCTGCGATCCCACCAGATGGTAAGCAGTGATGCAATCGTTGATGGTGAGGCGCACTAGTTTATTAAGAGCCTATTCACTCCAGCCTTGAAGACACCCAAATTATAAACGGACGGGAAGACCGCAGCAGGCAAATTGTTCCAGCCCTTCGATTCACGTGGTATAAATGACGAGGCGAAACGCTTAGTCTGGACCTTAGAGGCTTCAACAACGTAAGGGTGGATACTCGCCGTACGTCGGGTTATCGGAAATTACACTTTCTAGTCCGAGATGATCTCTTACTTCACGATCAAAATGCTGGCGTGTCTGGATGCGATGTATCTAAAGAAAAGGAGGAGGCCGACCGTATCAGGCAACGGCGCTCTCGCCGCCGGCGCCGCCGGGATTCCGATCCCAATTTTCGGCCACCGTAGGCGCCGGCTTGCGGGCGGTGAGCAATGGGTAGCTCGCTGTCCGACCGTCCGGTAACTGTCCGGACCGAGCCCAAGTCGTCGACGCGGCGCGCACTGTTCTCGCGCGCCTCAAGGAGTTGTCAGCAATAACCCTGTTAGCCCAGCTGGGTCGCTATCGGTTTCAACACCCTCGAAAACCATGAAAACGACACCCATGACGGAAAATTTGATAATTTCTTGCAGCCGCCATCTTGGATGTATATTTTGACAGTACTATCGGTTTCAACACCCTCGAAAACCATGAAAACGACACCCATGACGGAAAAGTTAATAATTTAAGCGTACTGGGGCCAGGGTTAGTTTCGAAAGATAGCTCAGCCCCGGTATGAAGGCACGAAGGAATGGGGTGGGTTTTTAGTCAGTAAGAGTCTGACACTATCTCCCGCTCCGCCCAAGAGCGTGAGATGTCATTACATGATTTTCCAACCGAAAAAAAAATGTATTTAAAGAAGAACGCCATAAGTGCTACTGAGGCCCTACATGAGCTCTTAACGCGACCTATTCGACAACCTAATCTGAAATGTTAAGCTATAGATCTATATGTATATATAGAGTGACTGGTAACGATGATAACCAACAACTTTTACTATGGGAACAAACCTGAAATATCAGCTGTTCAGTACATTTATGTTTGCCCAATGTACTGAACAGCTGATATTTTTTTCGCGATTTCGGCTTTGCTCCCATAATAAAAATTGTTTGTTATCATGCAAGAACAATCACGTGTTTAAGTATCGTACACTAATTGCCAGTCACCCGTTATAGTGTACAGCTCTATCTCTCTTTCTCACTCACACTTACGTAGTAACTATTCAGTAATCTGTGCTCACACGCTTGACATTTTAACACGTCTGTGCATAAACTGCAGTTCTGACCGCGATTGTGTCTATGCACAGATAAAATTCTGACATTAAAATTCTCTGTAAGTCTAATTATGTACAGTCCTTAGTGTTAGGCGTTCAGCTAGCGAAAATAAATTTGAAAAATGAAAACGTCGCGTTTGTTGCCGTGATCAGTATTGTTATGAAACTGAAATATTCCGTGTTGCGGTGATCAGTGGAGTAGCGTAACTGAAATATTCCGTGAGTAACGGTAATTATCAGTAAAATTCTGTGCGTTGCGGTGATCAGCATGGTTATGAAACTGAAACATCCCGTGTTGCGGTGATCAGTGGAGTAGCGTAACTGAAATATTCCGTGAGTAACGGTAATTATCAGTAAAATTCTGTGCGTTGCGGTGATCAGCATGGTTATGAAACTGAAACATCCCGTGTTGCGGTGATCAGTGGAGTAGCGTAACTGAAATATTCCGTGAGTAACGGCTTTCACTGTAAAATCCTGTTCATTGCGGTGATCAGCACGGTTACGAAACTGAAATATTCCGTGTTGCGGTGATCAGTGGAATAGCGTAACTGAAATATTCCGTGAGTAACGACTTTTACTGAAAAATCCTGTTCGTTGCGGTGATCAGCACGGTTACGAAACTGAAATATTCCGTGTTGCGGTGATCAGTGGAATAGCGTAACTGAAATATTCCGTGAGTAACGACTTTTACTGAAAAATCCTGTTCGTTGCGGTGATCAGCACGGTTACGAAACTGAAATATTCCGTGTTGCGGTGATCAGTGGAATAGCGTAACTGAAATATTCCGTGAGTAACGACTTTTACTGTAAACTCCTGTTCATTGCGGTGATCAGCACGGTTATGAAACTGAAACATCCCGTGTTGTGGTGATCAGTGGAGTAACGGAACTGAAATGTTTCGTCAGTTGCGGCTTAAATCAATATCGTTTATTTGATCATGAGACTGATCATAATTTACAGATTTTTTTTTGAATATTGTTTTCATTTTTACGTGACAACCGCAGCTATTTCCGTTTTATTTCTTTCTAGGAACTTGAACAATAAACTAGGTACCATCGCGGTCAGAAGTGCATTAGCAATCCAGTCAGATGCACTTAAGACGTTCTTCTGTACAGATGTTTGGTTATCGCACTCTTTGATCACGCAGTTATTTAGAGAAACGCAATAGGTATACATTGTTCATCTTCTTCTATTATTATACATATAATAAGACAGTCATTTTCCGATGGCGTTAATTGGCGCAAAAACTACTGAACCGATCCTGTTCAAATTTTGTATATATAATCCTGATAGGCCAGGTCAAGTTTTAGGCTATAAATTATCACGCTATTTGCAATGGGGGGTGAGCAATATTCCAAAATGACGGTCTTGAACGACATTTGCCGTGAGTTCGATTCCCAGCTACAGCTAAAAATGTTGTGATTACTTTATCTTCTTTTTTTTTGTAATAAAATGACTTTTACGATTTTTTTTTCAAAACAAATTTGACATTTCTATTCAATGTATTCCAAATATTTTGTATTAACAATCAAAACACATAGTAATGTCAAAGCGGCGACAAAAATCGCGTAAGTAATAATATTACATCATTTCATTTAGCTGCAAATTAATCTTTTGAAACGAAAATCACCACGCTATTATCGATAAGGGGCCAATCATTCAATATAAGAATGTCTATTTTGAACGATATCAGCGAAGACCGCTCGAACGTAGCGCAGTGGTTTCATACCTAGACTAGCATGTGACACGAAGGGTGTCCGAATTCCATTTGGCTCTTTTAGAAAAAAGTTAATATTTTATTTTGTCACCGTAAAGTTTTTTTTTTACGTATTTTTGCACCTTTACAATTTTTTTTTAGACTCATAATAAAATGTGTAAAATTAAATCCAACGGTAGGAGACTAGGCTCGGGCGACGGTTCGACTCCAGATACAACAGTCTGTGCCTCCTGATGCGGCAAGTTGATCGAAATTTAATGTTGAAATAGTTTGTCGTGTAGTTTAGGAACAACTGTTTCTTCGTAAATGATCTTATACAGATTTGTTCATTGTTTCTTCTCACCCTCACCACTAAGAAATGGTACCCTGACCTGGCTAGGAGAAAGCCAGAAGCTAGTGTCTTGGTGTTGTCCGACCTCCGACCAGTTACCACACTCAGTAATGCTACTCAAAATCGACCACACACGTGATAAGTGTTCAACGTTGATCAGTCCCGAGTAACACTTCAGAAATCCGACATAAGTTATACAGAGAATAATAAACAAAGTATCATCCTCTAAGATGCCACCAAAAAACAAACAACATAAATATCTAATCGCAAAGAGACGTTACTTAGTATCCTTCGTAACTGACTCGGCTGTACAAATTTTAAGAGTTGGTGCAGTTTAACATAACTTTATGTAGCATCTTCCTCGGCTCGGACCTAACAAAACGAGGAATTCCAATCATTCTAATATTTGTGGATTATTTAACATACAGTTTTGGAATTGAAATTGCACCTAGCTTTCAAATTAGATAAACCAACCATACATTTAAGAAACCTAAACAAATTTTTTTTTTAAATTTATTGTAGAGATCAGTTTGCGAAGGTTTCCTACTTTAGAAGAGTGCTATCGTAGTACACGTAGGATAAGCAAAGAGGTAGTTAATGGACACACAATGCATCCTAATGATAAAGAGTTTTACTATTTGCGGTTACTGGTTCACGCTGGGCCCCATAGTATAGGGCCCGACGTGGTTTGTGTTCTTGAGGACAGTTTGATGTCGTATCTCACATTCCTCACAATTTACCTCCTTTATAGTGAGCGGTGACCAACACTGGGATAACACTGACGGAGGACAACGCCATTGACAGCGATTCTGCGATTGTTTGTTTTTCGTGGAATCAGAAGCCTAGAGCTGTTGTGAGTTTTTCGAGATTTTTCTGTTTCGATTTCGATGGGAAGTGGCGACACAGTGAAGCGTACGATGGAGGTGTGCACCGTTTGGGTTGAACACAGCCGTGTATTCGTAGAGGTGATCTGCGGTTGCGACCTTTCGCATCCGGTCCTGGTACAGACCATGGTACAGAGAGAGAAGACATGGAGAGTAGTCATCACCTCCTTCCGCCAAACAGTGATCCGAGCATAGAAGGTGGCAGAAAGCGTGAGGGAGCGTCAATTCTCAGGTCTCCACCACCGCAGGAGATGCCTTGGACATTGAGACTCGCAGAGCGATTCCTGGCTTTTGTAAGCGTGGGTTTGTAGACAATGGATAATTAATTATTAGTTCGCTGTCCAATAAGAACCGGCCGGAGTAACTTCGCGTTATGTTCCACGCGCGCCTCAAAGAGATGTCAACAAAAACGACGAACCCCGATAGGGCCAATGGCTGTTAGAGTTAGGAAATTATTCGCAAAGGGCATTTGAAGGAACATGGTGGGTTATTTTATTGATTGAATGTTACAGCTTTGCAATCTTTACCCGTTAAGGACGCGAATCTAAAGACTAGGTTTGATCATCAATATGCGAATTCGGTTTAGCAAACATACACCGCTTAAAATTAGTTCATTTCTGATATGAACACTCTCGGTGGATTAGTTTCCATTAGAGAATAACATTTGATTGATGTATGAGGATGTCAGTCAAATGTCGCACCAACAAAAATCCTGGCTGAATTAACGGATAATTTAAACACCCAAAAATGATCAACACGTGCGAATCGCCATGATGCCTTGGTCGTCTCCAAGAGACGATGGGAAGGGTTTGAGGATGGACTCCCTCTCACGGTCCCAGCCAATTAGCTTTATCGTAGGAGGTGACTGCTTTCCATTCCCTCTCGGCCCGTGTCATGACTTGAACCAGTGCCAGATATGAGAGGTCATCGCCGCCGATCGCCTCCACGAGGATTCTGATTCTAAATCCACAGCAATACGGCACACGGTGGCCGTGGAGCACACAGTGGAGGTGTAACCCGGTTGGACAGAGCATCGCCGTGCCCTCGTAGGGGTGATCGGCGGCGGCGATCTCTCGCGCCGGGCCTTCGTACAGGCCACTGTCCTGGGCGAGGAGGAGTGGCAGGCGGTCGCCACCTGCTGCGAAGCAGTAATGCTAGCAAAGGAGGAGGCCGACCGTATCAGGCAACGCCGCTCACAGCGCCCCAACCGCTGCCGGGATTCCGATCCCGATTTCCGGCCATCGTAGGCGCGGGCTTGCGAACGGCGAGCAATGGCTAGCTCGCTATCCGACCGTCCGGCAACTGTCCGTACTGAGCCCAAATCGATGACGCCGCGCACTGTTCCCGCGCGCCTCAAGGAGTTGTCAGCAACAGCAGGGGCCCGGCAAGAAGGAACGGGGTGGGTTTTCTAGTCAGTAAGACTCTGACACTATCTCCCGCTCCGCCCAAGGACGGGGGATGTCATCTGGATGATTTTTACCCACCTAAAAAAAACCCTCTGTGGGGTATGGACCTCGGCTTAGGCGCTAGGGGAAGGCAGCAAGAGACAGACCGAATCGAGCAAAATATATATGTCGGCGCAGGAGGCCGAACTCCGGTGGGCGCTGACTGAGTATCAAGCAATAAACAAACTATTCCTCATACAACTGATTTATTATGATGCAAGCTTTAGGTATTCACTTCACAACGAGCCGTGAGACAGTCCCCGAGACTAGATGTCGTTCGCACGGGACAGTCCCCGAGACTAGATGTTCGCACGGCAGCCACAGAGTAAAGACCCCCGTTATGCGATCGGCTCGTGCAAACGTTAGCCCGGATTCCGTTAAAGTGACAGGTGTCATCTGTCAATTAGCTTGTTCGTTCGTTCGATACATATACTAGCTTTTGCCAGCTGCTTCTCCCGCGTGAAGTTAGGTTTTTTCCATACAGACTCTGGACTCCCGTTTCATCCTCTTAGGGGAGTTTTGTAAAATCCGTTCTTAGCGGGATGTCTACACCCTATGACCTCTGTCAAATTTTTAACAGACTTCCAAAAAAAGGAGGTTCTCAATTTCGGTTGTATTTTATTTTTTATGTTTCCACTTCAGTCAGAACTCCGTCGTTTAAGGACCGATTTCCAATTTTTTTCTCTCTCAAATGATATACATACTTCCAGATTGGTCCCATTTCTTTCAAAATATAGTTCCGATGATGAGATCCGTGAAGAATCAAGGGAACTTCTCAAATATGACGACTATATAATTATTTTGGTATTTTCAACAACGACCTAAGCATTTACAGTCAAAAAGTGACATTTGATGAAGTGGAACTGGTGAAGAAGACCAGAAATAGCCAACGGGACTTCATACTCACACAGATATCACAATGCGACTATGACAATACAAACAAATGAATGGTTCTGAATAGTTATGTTGAAACTGTTCTCATCGAAGTGATCTGATGATGACGATGATGGAGCCGGAAGATAGGCACCGGAACTCCGTAATTAATCAATATATCCTACCCGTATTTGGGCTTATTTGAATTATCATGAGATGCGCTTTGGCTATAAGGTACTATCGAACTGATCTGATGATGGAACCGGAAGGTGGAAGGTGAACACGGGAACTTTATAATAAAGCAATGTATTCTGAGTTTGGATTAATTGGAATTGTCTTGAAAAAAAGGTACCCTGGCAAGTGTATCGCAACTCAAAAGTGTGAAATGAAAAACGTTTTACAAAATAAACGACTTCACTAAAAAAACATTAACACGACCAAAATAATTTTAGTTTCGGAAGTCATGGTGTTAAATATGGAACAAACAATACCAAGAATATTGATATTGAATATTGCCCATGCTGTCCCGCCCACAAGGCCATTCTAACCTCGTTCATATTTTCAGTGCTTTTATTTTAAAATTTAGACCATAGATTATTATTGATTTATTTAGAGAAACACCACACTGCGCTCCATAACTCAAAATAGAAGATGTTGGGGATAAAACGGCCAGGCTGAAGTGGGTGAGGGCTGGCCACGTCGCACGAATGCACCCGGACAGGTGGGCGAGGATCGTCACTCACTGGACGCCAGGAGGAGGTCGACAACGGCGAAGGTCACATGACGATCTGATCATGTTCGCGGGGCAAACTTGACCATAGATCGCCCTAGACAGAGAATTTTGAAGGAGAAAGCGGAGGCCTTTGCTCAGAACTGTGACATAACAGGCTGATAAAAAAAGACCATAGGATTTTTTTATGTTGGAAAATCGTCCAATGACATCCTCCGCTCTTGGGCGGAGGATGTGGGCTTTTAGTCAGTAAATGTCTGACATAGTCTGCTCCTTCATTGCCTTTCGTACCCGGGCTGAATCTTCCTTTCAGAAGCAGACCTTTGGCCTCAGTAGGCTTCGACCCTGTTGAGCTCCTACGGTTTGCTGACAACTCCTTAAGTCGCGTGTGGAACAATACGCACCGTCGACGTCTTGAGCTCGGTCCGGACAGTTACCGGACGGTCGGAGTCGCGAGTTGCGACCATAGGTGTAAGAAAGGAGTGTTTTTATGTTTTAGACTCTACCCTCTTACCTTAGAAAATTATAATCCTTTGGCAAGGCAAGAACGGGCTACAAAACTAGCATTTTCAAACTGATCCAGCATAGCATATAGCATAGCATAGTCGGCTTTATAATGTTCCCACTGTTGGGACTCAGGCCTCCTCTCTAGGAGAGGGAATGGGCCGTAATCCACCACGCGGGCTCAGTGCGGGTTGGTGGATGTCACATGTCTTCGAATTTTTGGTTCTAGGACATGCCGGTTTCCTCACGATGTTTTCATCAATTTTCCACTTAACTGCACTAACTTTCTAATTCTTTATTTAATTATCTTTCTTTCCATCTTTGTTTACTTTGGTTTCTTTCCGTTTCTTCGTATCTGTTTTCAGTCACTAACCCTGAAACCACGCCTGTGATGACCCGTAAGGCTACTGCTCAGGATATGGAGCGGTCACTGGTGAACATTGATTGCTGGCGAGGGAACGGACATGTTCATGCCACAGCCGCCCCCGGAGGAACAGCAGGTTTCTTCTAGGTAAGCGCGTTCCATCGTCGACCGCATCGTTGCTTTCCATCAGGTCAGATAGCGGTCAAGCGCCAACCTATCAACAATAAAAAAAAAAACTCGCGCTGGGTACTACTGTCATTTGACAGGTTCCTCTATAATAATATAAGGGTATCTTACTGAAATGTGACAACACCGATATTAGGTTCATAATAATCATCATTTCAGCCGAAAGACGTCCACTGTTGGACATGGCCTCCCCCAAGTGTCGCCGCAATGAACGGTCCTGTGCGCCTCGCATCCAACGGATATCCAAATTCACTAAGAATCGCCAAACTTAAGTGGCAATTTGCAGGGTACATTGCCCGCAAAACAGGTGGCCGTTGGGGCAAGGTTCTGGAATGGCGACTACGTACCGGAAGACGTAGCGTTGGAAGGCCTCCTACAAAGTGGACCGATAACCTTGTAAGGGTTGCGGCAATCCAAAATTAGGGTACGTGTTTTCAAAAGAAATAGTCAGATATTCCCACCACGGGCCAACTGTTCCTTTTATGCTAATTGCTGCTTCATTTAATTATCAATTTTGATGCTATTATCAGTAAAAGATTTCTTTTTAATTTTCAGTACTTCACGCCGGAACAGCTGCTCAAACTTTATCAAGCGCAAGTTCGATCGTGTATGGAGTATTACTCTCATCTTTGGGACGGATCTGCCCGATACCAGCTTGATGCACTTGAGGCAATTGAGAGGCGAGCCAGAAGGATAATTGACAATGATGCACTCGTCGACTCGAGGCTTCAAAGTCTTGAGCATCGACGCCGAGTTGCTAGCCTGTCGGTTTTCTACAGATTGCAATTCGGGGAGTGTGCGTCGGAATTGTATAGGTAACCCGTTCCTTCACCGGACTACCAGACGTATGGCGATGCGCCACCGGTACATGGTGGATATCCCACCTACACGCACAAAACGTTTTGGGAACACATTAATTGTGCGTGCAGCTAAGGAGTGGAATTCCTTGCCGGAGTCTGTTTCCTGATAGCTACAACCCGGGAATCTTTAAGTCAAGAGTGAATATGTTTCTCCTTGGTAAGCGCGTTCCATCGGCGACCGCATCGTCGCTTTCCATCAGGTGAGATAGCGGTCAAGTGCCAACCTATCAACAATAAAAAAAAGTGTTTGTAATGCGATAGTACAATAGCGGAGGGGAGCGGACATCGGGCGGCGAGGGGGCGGGTGCTTGATGCGCTTGCATTGCGTCATACAGACGTAGGTAGGTATACCAAAGTACAGAGTTGAAATGTGTTAGATAGAACAACGAAATCTTGAAGGCTTGATTTTAGTAACTGAATCATGTTTTGTAAAAAGTCATAGAACAAAAGTTGTTGTTTATGATGTTAGTAATACAGTCCTGCAAGCTTGTTAGTGTTTTACAATTAACCCTGTGTTATCTGTGTTATATTTTTAAGCTATTGCATAGCTTCTATCGCGGGCCTTGAGCGTGGAGACCGAATCCAGAAATTCCGTAACGAAAATAACCTAACACCCCCCACTCATTTGTTTTTTGAGCGTGGTGACCGATAAGAAAACAAATGAGTGAACAATCAATCAAAATTCAATTCAATGTGTGAAAGTGTAACTTCAATTAATATCAAAGAAAAAAAAAACAAAGGAATAAAAATACTGCATAAATAAAATAAATAAATAATTATAATTGCATAAGTTGATAAAAATGCTATGCAATTGCTTTACCGCGGCAGTCCCCGAGTGCCACACGTCTTTTATTTTTAATCGGTTTTACATAATTTGTACCTAATATGATCAGTGTATTTGGCATTTTGTCGTTCTGGTTAAATAAATAAGCGCCGGCCACCAATTCCAGTTAGATATTAAACAAAGCAACAATTCGTATGTGTTTCAAAAACTTGTACAACTTGTTTGTAGGAGTCTATTGTTTATTCTAGACATAACTGTTTTTAAACGGTTTTATTTAGCTCACCCCGTTTGTTTTATTCTTTGATCAAATTTAGTAATTCAAATTTCACCCTCTTCCTGTCAACCGATTAATCTGAAATTTTGTATACACTTTGGATTTTGGTGACAATACAATTATGTTTATTCATTATCATTATAAATTCAAGATGGCCGCCGCTACAAAATGGCGGATAATTTATGTTTTATTAATCCCATCAATATGGGTATCAAATGAAAGGGCTCAACAAGCAGAATACAATATACTATAAAAAATTGAAATCCAAGATGGCGGCCGCTACAAAATGGCGGATAACGTAGGTTTTATCAATCCCATCAATATGGGTATCAAATGAAAGGGCTCAACAAGCAGAATACAATATACTATAAAAAATTGAAATACAAGATGGCGGCCGCTACAAAATGGCGGATAACGTAGGTTTTATCAATCCCATCAATATGGGTATCAAATGAAAGGGCTCAACAAGCAGAATACAATATACTATAAAAAATTGAAATACAAGATGGCGGCCGCTACAAAATGGCGGATAACGTAGGTTTTATCGATCCCATCAATATGGGTATCAAATGAAAGTTCTCAACCAGTATAATACAATGTACTATATAAAATTAAAATCCAAGATGGCGGCCTCTACAAAATGGCGGATAACTTAGGTTTTATCAATCCCATCAACATGGGTATCAAATGAAAGGTCTCAACAAGTAGAATACAATTTACTATGCAAAATTGAAATCTAAGATGGCCGCCGCTACCAAATGGCTGATAACAATTTTTTATCAATCCCACCAATATGGGTATCAAATAAAAGGGCTTGACAAGAAGAATACAGTGCACTATACAACCTCAATATTTAAGATGGGCGCAGCCACCAAATGGCGTATAATAATAAGATTTAAATTTAGAAATTGAATCTGTAATTTAGGTATCTGATTAATCCAGCCTGAATCCACCACCCAAGTCAAGATTTTGTATCGTGTTGAGGACTGTGTGGCGTTAGGGTGGCTAAAAATGATACGTCGTTAGCGTTTTCCCCTCAAGACTCAGGCGATAATAATAATACGTAATAATAATTATCATACAGAATGCGAAATAAAAACTAAAAACTAGAAAATAAAAATAGGTAAAAAAACTTTTTAAGTTAAACGGTTTTATGTTAAACATACATTGCAATGTTTAAGATAAATGTACTAAAAACCAAAAAATAATAAAATAGATACAGTCGTGGGAATTATAAACATATGCATAGACTAGACTGAAATAAAACCGTGGGGCACGTCAATTGTCTACAATCGTTGATTAAAATGTTAATTAATTTGTAGACAATTGACGTGCCCCACGGTTTTATTTCAGTCTAGTCTATGCATATGTTTATAATTCCCACGACTGTATCTATTTTATTATTTTTTGGTTTTTAGTACATTTATCTTAAACATTGCAATGTATGTTTAACATAAAACCGTTTAACTTAAAAAGTTTTTTTACCTATTTTTATTTGTTCCAAATGTTAGTAGCTAGAATTATCTAAAGGAGGATAAATTTTAGCAATCGGACCAGTACTTCTAGATATTACGTCCTACAAACAAAAAATAAAATAAAAAACAAACTAGGTACTTACTTACTACCTCTTCAGTATATTAGGGTAAGTTGCACCATTTAACTATAACGATAACAAAGCCGTTAACAGTTGTCAAATCGTCGAATTGACCAATAGGCGGCCGTTTCACGGCTGGTTATGTTTTGGTTATCGTTATAGTTAAATGGTGCAACTCACCCTTAGTGTAGATAGGGTCGCGTTTGACCACTATCTCACCTGATGGTAAGCGATGAAGTGCGGGCTCGTGCGTGGAATATTTACTACTCGCCGTCGCCGTCGTGTCAACGACCCGGGCTCAGTCTTAACCAGACGGCCGAACGGCGAGCTACCCATTGCTCGCCGTCCGCAAACCCATGACACAGTTGCAACCATCTCCTTCGCTGTTCAACGTAACCTTGCAAAACAAGCAATTATACAACATCAGTTTTAGTATATAGCATAGCATAGTCGGCCTGATAATGTTCCCACTGCTGGGACTCAGGCCTCCTCTCTAGGAGAGGGAATGGGCCGTAATCCACCACGCGGACCCAGTGCGGGTTGGTGGATGTCACACGTCTTCGATTTTTTTGTTTCTAGGACATGCCGGTTTCTTCACGATGTTTTCCTTCGCCGTTTTGAGAGCAGTGATGATGAAATAAATTACACAAAGTAATGGGCCTGGCTGGGTTTGAACCCAGCGACCTACAACTCGTAAATCGGGGCCGTTACCACTCGGCCACCGCTGCTCTCAATGTTATGTTAGTATATGCGAAACACGTATCTAGTATAGGTATTTAAGCATGTAAAGAATCTATGTACAAAACTTCATAACTGTATCATGATAAAACACAAAGTTATAAATTTGTTATGTCACCTGGTGGTCCGCACAAATTGATGGTCACCGGGCCATCCGGGCGATTGAGGGGTTGTTTTACTTCCGTTCCCAGTTGTACGCTGGTACCTAATGCCCGCAATGACGTGCTGTCTAACTGTGTTGTCTAACTAGTGACCTTTTTTAAATATTTTTGCATTAAAAATAATATTGTATAAACTTTGTAGTTGGATACTCTTTGAGGCGTGGCTGGAAAGACCTCACGGTGTCCTCACCTTCCGCATGACGCAGGTTCTCACCGGACATGGCAAGTTCGGGAGGTTCCTGCACCGGATTCGTGCGGAAGTGACGCCCGGGTGTCTCCACTGTGCGGAACACCCGGAGGACACGGTGTGGAGCACACCGTGGAGGTTGGTCCGAAAGGCAAGCTCGGTCCCGGTACGAAAGGCAGGAAGGAACAGGAGTAAAAGCACAAAAAGTCTGACATTATCTCCCGCTCCGCCCAAGAGCGGAGGATGTCATTAGATGATTTTCCCACCGGAAAAAAAAAACTGAGTAGATAGATACTCAGAATCAATCTAAAATTAAGAGAAGGTAAAAAATATAACCTCTAACAAGGATCTTGGGAAAAAATGATGCTTTAATAGATTTTCCAATCTATAAACATGGTTTTTACGTGTTTGTAAATATTCAATATGGCCGCTCGATATGGTTTTTTTTGGTTTGATTTTGCAAGCCGTACACGCAAGGCCGGACTATAGTAAGACCCCAATACTATATACGACGACACAATACTAAGAAACCAGTCTTAATCACCCGCCTTTGTTATACTTGGCATTCAAACCAATCTATACTTTAACCACTTGTAATAAGAATCATAACAACTGCAAAATAATTTGGTAAATAGCAAAAGTTGCGTTAGTTACAAAGTAACTGGAGTACGCAAATCAAAAAATAATAGCTTTTATCACAACGAAATAAAGGCGCTAGTATACGTAATATTAACGTGGTTGAGTCACATCCGTGTCAATTTGCTTGAGCGAAACCAGACGGTAGTGTTGCCAGGCTTGAGAATGTTCTCCTTTTTTGTGGGAAATCAGTTTAATATTGCAGTCGTTCGAAATTTAAAATTGTAGTTGTAGTGTATGATACAATTATTGTAGCAACTGATATTATGCATTATACTTTATTATAATTCATTATTTATTATTATGTTATGATTAGTTCAAATTAATGATAAGTTAATGTAATACTTATTATTTGAAGTTTACCCTGTAGTTTTAGAACGAGATAAACGATTTTTACAGACATTTTTAATGTACCTACTTAATTATCAGCCAAAAAATATCAGTTACCGTTATTTTTCTATGAACTGAAATTCACCGGTTTATTATTTTATAAATATAAAGATTGTAATTATCCTTAACAATATTTTATAAGAAATTATTGTTATAACTAGATAACTGGCCCTTGCTATCTCTCAAGAATATAGCTGATTTAAATCTCTTCTCAACTCTCAATATATTTCAACACATCCTTGTCTTCTCACGACCTGTTTCTTTTTTTTTTGTGAAAACGAAACGCCCTTTTCCCTAAAAAACAACAGTTTTTGACAACATGTAGGTATCTATAATTACCCGTATTTATAATCTGTGCTCCACGCAAATTTAAATTTTAGGATGACAACATCGAGCACAACTAAATTATTAGTAGTCTGTGACGTAGTTACGTCGTAACAACTTGTGTTCTGTTGCATTTAGATAATAAAAACAAACTTTTTACGTTCATTTTACAATGAACTATGTGATGTGTTACGAAATGATTGTATAAGTGATCTAGTGAACTGTTTTAGTGTAAGTTTTAAGGTTAGTGGCAGCTAAGTGTGTAATTTGATCATTTCATTGGAATTGTAACGCTTCGTCAAGGCGCTAAGGTAGGAGCACAAGGTTTACTTTTGTTTATCCGTGTTATTTTTTACTGCTAAAGTTTTAATAATTACTTTATTAATCTGTTTACTGATTATCTTTTGGAAAAATGCCGAATCATATGATCGTAAATAGATTTGTAAACAGCAGGTACCTACCTACAATTCCTTTTTATAAGACAGACAGAAAATAATATGATCATCTCGACGACCGACTTAGCTACCTGCAGCTACTGTGCAAAGAAAGTACCTCCCCAAACTCCAAGCGAACGCCAGCGTTCACGTGATTTCCCGCCATTTCGGTTAAACAACACCAAGCGGACGCCGGGCGTTCGCATAGAATAAAAAATATTGAGCATTTTTTTATAGGATACCTACCTACTTAATTAACCAAGAATGTAAAATAAGTTCTTCATAAAGTAGGTACCTACTTAGTATATTTGTAAATATCGAAAATAAGTAAATCTTTCCGTTATTTCAGGTACGTAGGTACCTAGAGGTAGAGAGAGGGTTTTAGTCTGTGAAGGTCTGGCACGCCCTCCCGCCCCGCCCAAGATGGGGAGAATTCACTAGATAATTTCCCACGTATAAATAAGCTACGTACTGATATTTCGTAATCCATTATGAATAGATGCTGCGCTACTTTTGGATGAGATAAAATTGTATCAAGAGTGAATACGTAATAAAACTGTTTACTTTGGGTTGTGACTCAGGCCTGCCACATTCCTGCACTATGGTTGATCTATGCATTGGGCTCGGCGAAATTTATATATCTTTGTAAGTAGGTACCTACCTAAAAAAAAGAAAAGTGCTTGACTGCGATCCCACCTCCTTTAAAAAAAACTAGTGCTTGCTTGACTGCGATCTTACCTGATGGTAACAGCAAGTAGGAGCGCAGTCAAGCACTAGTTTATACAGGATAAAAAAAGGTGAAGTACCTAAAAAGTTATTGTTTAATCTAAATTAGCTAATTTAGTTTAGATCGTAATTATTTAAAAAAAATGCCGTTATCTTTCTTATTTTCATTGTTAGGAAAAATTCGCGTTCTTTCATTTGCCACTACTTTGACACTTAGATAAAGTGACGCAGAGATGAGTATAATTGAAGAACTGGATTGTGATTAAACTTTTTTCGTTCATGATTGAACGACTTGGGTAATAATTAGGGTAAACTGAAATCTGATGTAGATTTCATTTTAACCTAATTATTACCAAAGTCATTTGACCATAACTATCACGGTTCGTGAGATACAGCCTGGTGATATGGTGGGTTCTGAGTGTTCTGAATAAACAAAACGGCTTATAGAATATCATAACGATTGCATTGGCAGCGTCCTGTCTGCAAATAAATTGTGTAATTTCATCACGGCTACCTGATGATGATATTACACTGCAGACAGGAGCGTTTAAAAGGACGGTCGCGGCCCACAAAACAGATAGGTAGAGAAGTCAAACTCATGTATGTACATACAGTACTTCACTTTTCATAACTACGCTCTGCGGTCGCGGTAGGGTCGGCGTCGCTCTGTCCGAGCGGGCCCGGGCGAGCCGATAAATGCCTAATGTAAATTGTTAAAATATTAAATGGCTACAAACTCATGTTTACCTCTCTGAAACAACTGGTAGCTTAAAAAACGATAATTTATCATTTAATTTTGAATTTAAACAATCGTCCACTGAATAGTTACAGCTTTTTTTGTTGCACAAAAAAAATTCATAGATGCGTTTTTAGGCGATTAACACACGGCACCGCGTACTTTTGCGGAGGGCGGTAGCGGTGAAGCGGATTTCTTAGCGGTGCTACGCGCGGTTATTTAAGTGACCAATGTAATAACGAGATCCGCTTCACCGCCGCGGTTGGCGATGAAGCGAATCTCATGTTACATTGGTCACTTAGAAATCCGTTGATACCTAAACACACGTACACCGCCCGACCGCGCGGTCGAGCGTTGCTCTCGCCGCCACCGCCCCTCCGCGCTGATGTCCGCGCGGTGGGGCGCGCCTTACACACGGGGCATCGCATAACTTCGCGGATTATTGTAGGTGCAGTACGTGTTGCAATTTAAAATGGATGAACCCAATATCTTCCTAATCTTTTCTTTCTACGCCATAAAAGCCAGATTGCTGCCACCACTTCAGCGTCCATTTTCGCCAGTGTCTGTGATAAAACTGGTCAAAACCGCGTTAAATCCATCCGCGCGGTTAGGTTCGTAAACCGGCTAACCGCGCGGAGCACCGCTAAGAAATCCGCTTCACCGCCACCGCCCTCCGCGGCGGTTCGCGGTGCTGTGTGTTAATCGCCTAAGCGGATGCACTCGCGCTCGAACTGCGCTCTGAGATATCCTGTCCGTGAGCGGTGTCTATGTTTGCGTTGTTCCAGCCGCCGCCGGGATACCAAAACAGATTTCCGGCCACCGAAGGCGTGGGCTTGCGGACGGCAACCGATGGGTAGCTCGCCGTCCGACAGTTCCGTTACCGTCCGGACCGTACCCAAGACTTCGACGGTGCGTATTGTTCCACGCGCGCCTCAAGGAGTTGTCAGCAAACCGTAGGAACTCAGCAGGGCCGAAGCCTACTGGGGTCAAGAGTCTGCTTCTGAAAGGAAGATTCGGCCCCGGTTCGAACGGCAACGAAGGAACAGGAGTGGGGTTTTAGTTAATAAAAGACATTGGATGATATTCCCACATAAAAAAAAGTGTACGTTGTTCGAGCGCGCTTTGTATGTAGATTGACTTCTGTAGCCATCTATTTTGTGGTCGAGCATAGAGGCTCACATTGGTCTATGAGTGAGAGAGATGGGGAGAGTGTGAGAGAGATGGCGCATACTGTTTGTAACAAGATTCTCTCTCCGACTGTTTACGCGCCGTTTACGACTCGGAGCTCGTTCCTTATAGGACGAGTGTACGGCGAGCTACCCATTGCTCGTAGTCCAAAGCCCGCGCCCACGGTGGCGACGGCATGGTGAGGATAACGCCCGGGTGCTTGACTTTCACTTCTCAGATACATATCTCACTAGCTGCAGCCAGCGGCTACGCCCGCGTGATAATAGGAAATTATCTCAAGGGAACATACTCTCAAGATAAAAAAAACAGGGCAAGTGCGAGTCGGACTCGCGCACTGAGAGTTCCGTACAAAACCTAGGAATATGAACAGTTCAATTCCCTTACTGAGTTGCGAAGATTTTTCCGAATCGCAAAAAGTTTTTTTTTTTTGTGACGTAACTACATCAGTATTTTTTTTTTTTGTACTTGATATACGAGACCTTGCTTCATGCCAAATTTCAGGATTCTAGGTCTATGGGAGGAACACTATGAATTTTGATTCCCTTGAGAGTGTTGAAATACACGTTTTTAGCGACATAAACGGCCGTATCATTTTTTTTTCGTTAACATCAGAAATTTGATTTTCTCCCTGCTTCAAGGGACCGCAGACCTGAGTAAATGACTTTTAATTTCAACGCGGTACCTCCACGCGTGCCTGAGATAAAGGGTCTTGACAGAAAGACGCGGACAACAAACTAATCTTATAAGGGTTCCGTTATTTCCTTTTGAGGTACGGAACCCTAAAAGTAGCCTATGTACTATTCCGAGACATATCTATCCGTGTACCAAGTTTCATCGAAATCCACTCAATAGTTTTTGCGTGAAAGAGTAACAAACACCATACTATACAAACTTTCTCGTTTATAATATTAGAAGATAGTGTACGCATCCCGCACGACTACTCGTACGTGGCCAGACTAACAATGTCTTTAAGCCAGAACTACATCAGACCGATGCACACGTGTAACACGCCTGATTTGTACGTAGAACGAAGTCGCGTGGCGTGGATCTAGTGTAGCGCTACAAGTCTAGTTTCCATAAAAAATGTATGGAGAATAGGGTAGTTTCCAGGGTCAAAATTATTACATTTTTTTTAATCCGTATTTTAGATTATAAAAAAATATTGGACACGTATTTTTTATCTTTTCGATTAAACAAAAAATAACAAAGATATAGCCCATTAAAGTTAAGTGTGACGTCACCCCGTGCGAAAAAACGCAGCACGGCGTGACGTTAATGGGCTATATCTTTGTCATTTTTGGTTTAATTTACAAATAAAAAAATCTGTGTCCCTTATTTTTGAATAATCTAAAAGACGGGCTAAATACATTTTTTTACGGCAACTAGTCGCGTGGTGTGGATCTAGTGAAGCTCTACAAGTTTAGTTGCCATATAAAATTTATGGAGACCGACGCGCCCAGATTAGTTAGTGGCTCATTTGTGCGCAGTGTACCTAGTTTGTTTTTTATATGGCAACTTGTAGCGCTATACTAGATCCACGCCACGCGACGTCGTTCTACGTACAAATCAG
Organism: Mythimna ferrago; assembly: GCA_910589285.2. Classification (NCBI taxonomy): domain Eukaryota; kingdom Metazoa; phylum Arthropoda; class Insecta; order Lepidoptera; family Noctuidae; genus Mythimna; species Mythimna ferrago. The sequence goes on from OU342700.1 coordinate 14,327,627, forward strand.
GCGTGTTACACGTGTGCATCGGTCTAATGTAGTTCTAGCTTTACCGTCACGCCACTTGCGCGTCCAAACTATTAAACATACTACGTTGCTCTCTAATGACTGCTTGTGATCAGCCATCCGGCTAGCCTCCTTCCATGATTTTGCTACTTATTCCAGTAAAAATATAAATCATTTAAAAAATACTTATATTTGATAGTTTTTATAAGGTTCTATTAGTAACCAATGATCAAGATCTCTTAATCAATCTAGATTATTGAACCAGTGTTGACTATGTAGGTACATAATATTTCATTTTACCACCTTTCAATCGTGGAAATTACAGACACAATGGGGTTTAATGAATTAACAATTAGGTACCCAAGTCGTTTGACTTTTTAGACAGACTATAATAAACAAGTGAGTGAGTGAGTGTACTGTATTTGTGCTAAATCCATTAGTGATGCGAGTGTGATATAGTATATATATTTTTTAATTCATATAAACTAGTGCTAGCCTGCGATCCCACCTGATGGTAAGCAGTGATGCAATCGTTGATGGTGAGGTGCACTAGTTAACTAAGAGCCTATTCACTCTAGCCTTGAAGACACCTAATTTATAATTGGAAGGGAAGACCGCAGCAGGCAAATTGTTCCGGTAATTATGACGGTAGTTACGACTGGACTGTATGCACGTCTTTATGTACGTTTCTATGGAAATATCCTCACTTCGCGCTAGCAGACGTACCTAGTCTTAATAACGTCTTAATAAGTCTAATTATGAATGCATGAGTAATTCCGCAAGCAATACCGCCGTTTTACACACATTATGACGATACAAAATAAAGCTACGTAGAATATACATATATGGATGGTTTGTGAGGAGTGATTTGAATCTTTTTAGGGTTCCGTACCTCAAAAGGAAATAACGGAACCATTATAGGATCACTTTGTTGTCCGTCTGTCTGTCTGTCTGTCAAGACCCTTTATCTCGAGAACGCGTGGGAGGTATCGAGTAAAATCGAGTTGAAATTAAAACCGTATTATACTCAGGTCTGCGGTCCCTTCAAGCTGTGAAAAAATCAATCTTCTAAGTTAACGAATAAAAAAGATACGGCCGTTTATGTCGCAAAAAACGTATATTTTGATACTCTCAAAGATTGAAATTCATAGGGTATTTCCCGTTGACCCAGAATCCTGAAATTTGGCACAAAGCAAGGTCTTATAGCACAGATATAGGGAAATATCTGAAAACAGTGTTGTTACATACGTAACAAGAAAACAAAATATTTTGCAATTCGGAAAAATCTTCCGAGACTCCATTCGGGAATTGTGGTTTGCACGGAACCCTCAGTGCGTGAGTCCGACTCGCACTTGCCCTTTTTTTTTGTTTCTCCCTCTCCATCCATCTACGTGTATAGTTAACGGCACGGATCTTGAGCGCTGGCTTCAAATTGCGCAGAAGTCAAATAATCAAATATGGAGAATGTCAGTGGTCGGCTCGCCGCGCCATCGTGTCATAGACGTCAGTCGTGATTTGTTCCCTGCACTTGCTGCATTGCATACATGTGCAATGCATTATTGTTCTACTATTAATACATAATTTTCTGGCAGCATTCACTTTTATTTAATTTGCTATTGGGACCCAAAAAAAAATAACACGATAAAAAAAAAATCGACAACTATTCTATTTAGTCAATCACCAGCGTAAATGTAAAATAAGTGGCTTTTGCACAGAACATCAATAGTTGTATGTTGTTAATGTGTGCGTAAGTTGTACGGTGCCAGGAAAATACACGCTGTTTTTAGAGAAATAAGGTTTATAATTAACTGTGTAGTTTGGTCTGATTTATGATTGTATATATTGTGCGACTGCGTAAGTATTCCTGTACGTGTAGTAGTGTCGGTAGTGGAAGGAGAAACTGAAGACACCGTGTTCCGATACATTTTTAGGGTTCCGTAGCCAAATGGCAAAAAACGGGATCTTTATAGATTCGTCATGTCTGTCTGTCCGTCCGTGTGTCACAGCCACTTTTTTCTGAAACTATAAGAGCTATACTGATGAAATTTAGTGAGTAGATGTATTCTGTGAACCGCATTAAGATTTTCACACAAAAATAGAAAAAAAAAACAATAAATTTTGGCGGTCCCCATACATAGAACTCAAACTCAAAAATTTTTTTCATCAAACCCATACGTGTGGGGTAGCTATGAATAGTTCTTCAAAAATGATATTGAGGTTTTTAAAGTAATTTTTTTCTAAACTGAATAGTTTGCGCGAGAGACACTTCCAAAGTGGTAAAATGTCCCCCCCCCTGTAACTTCTAAAATAAGAGAATGATAAAACTAAAAAAAATATACTATTACCATGCAAACTGCCAAGGAAAAATGGTTTGAACGAGATCTAGTAAGTAGTTTTTTTTAATACGTCATAAATCTAAAAAAAATACACTATTATTAAAACATCGATCAAAGTTACAACGAACTACAAGAACTTTAATATTATGTTACTTGCTGCTACGGAACCCTTCATGGGCGAGTCCGACTAGCACTTGGCCGGTTTTTTTACTACCTAACATATCTCCTTTCTTATATCTATGGTTCTAACCCCCTCTTCACATGGCCATAGACAACATTCTTTTAAAGTCAGTAGCAATTGTCCGCAATGGATGCAGGAGTTTTTAGTGACATCTTAACAAAACCTAATTGTAGAGGAGCAAAATTTTATATTTTTTTATTGATTTAAGAAAGTTACCTAATAAGTAGGTACGATGGAATTGACACTAAATAAAAAAGATTAAAAAAAAAAAGTGAAATGATTTCACACAACTTTTCAGTCACTGGCAGTGGCACCACTTTCAAACTGCCTCTGAAGTGCTCATTTCTCACTTTATTCTTACTCGTCACATTCACACATCAACTCTTGCTCCCAGCCGCTTGTATTCCGATCCCGATTTCCGGCCACCGTAAGCGCGGACTTGCGGACGGCGAGCAATGGGTACCTCGCCGTCTGACCGTCCGGTAACCGTCCGGACCAAAGAGAATTAAACTTTAATTTAACTTAATTAAATTGTGGTTGTATAGTCATTGGTCCGGACCGAGCCCAAGTCGTCGACGGTGCGTAGTGTTCCACGCGCGACTCAAGGAGTTGTCAGCAACCGCAGGGGCCCAGCAGGGTCGAAGCCCAATGGGTGATGCGAAGAGATCTCCGGGGCTCTAGAACAATAGCAAAGAAGGAACTGGAATGGGTTTTTAGTCAGTAAAAGAGACACTATCTCTCGCACCGCCCGAGAGCGGGGGATGTCGTTGGATGATTTTCCTCGATAAAAAAAAAACATACTTGCTCTGCGACCGAACCGACCGACGAAGCGTCTAGAAACCATTTAACTAAAACTAACGTTTATTTTACATTCGATATTTAAAGCATTTGAGAACATCGGAACTTGTCAGTAATTGAGTTCTAAAGGTCAACTGACAGTCGCTCCGAATAATATTATAACATTAATTGATATTCAAACGAAACTCGAGACAGGAAAACAACAATAAAATCTTCTCTATTTTTAGGATTCTGTATGTGTACCTCTGTCGGCTGAAACGGAAACCTTTTTTCTAGGGTTCCGTACCTCAAAAGGAAACAATCCTTATAGCAGCGGTTCTCAAACTTTTTTTCCAACGGAACCCTTACGGAAGGCAAAATATTCGACGGAGCCCTTAAAAAAAAAAAGATTTGCGGGCAATGTTTACTTTGAATGAGTTACAGTAAAATCTAATGCGAGGTATGACACTGCTTTTTATTTTTTTACAATTAAACAAAAATTGAAATACTGAGACCCTACCACGACCTCATGAGGTGTTCCATTTGACGACCTAAACTAAGAGATGGATGTATATAGGGTGGATAGCGCCATCCCTCTTTCTCGCTCGCACGCTTGTCATATTAACACGTCATGGTAAGGCCCCTGGTCTTTATACCTTTTTCCACATTATAATTTGTATTCACTCGGAGCCCAGAAAGAGGCTTTGCGGAGTCCTAGGGTTCCGCGGAGCACACTTTGAGTATGGCTGCCTTATAGGATCACTTTGTTGTCCGTCCATCCGTCTGTAGTCAAGACCCTTTATCGCGGGAACGCGTGGAGGTATCGATTGGAAATTAAAACCATATACTCAGGTCTGCGGTCCGTTGAAGCTGTGAAAAACGAAAAAAAATAGATACTTCGGTTTATGGAGGGTATTCAATGGAAGCAATAGTCTACGACTTTAATTCATGAAACCCCAAGCGAACGGCGCGTTCGCTCTTTCATTGTGTTTCTTTTGTGTCTCTCTCGAATGACAATATTCGACAGGTAAGCTGACTAAAACCCCCTGTGTACCTTCAGTGTCCTTGCGTTCCAATGCCTGTAGGAATTGGGGGTCCTCAGCTCTAGGGACAGAATTTTTTTGTCGACAACTGTCGAAAAATCAAAACGTATCTACTTAGAGGATGGGTTTTAGTAACGTTGCCAGGCGTCCGGATGAAGCCGGACAGGGTTAGGCTTTTTAGTTGCGTGCCCGGCCAAATTAGGCGGAGGACGGCCTGTCCGATTTTTGTTCAGCTTTTTAAATTAGACAATTGTTTTTTTGGATTTGTCATGTTTTCGACTTTATCTTGTATCCCTAGCGTAAGCGGAGCGGACCAGCTATTAACAGGCAATTTTATTGTTGTTCCATTAGAATTTATTTATTTAACAGTTCATGTACACACTTAACCAAAATTAAAAAATACCTGCATTATATTATGGCCAATAATAAAAAAAAACTCGGGTTTGCCTTTTAAAAAATTGTCGGCCATTTTACTCAAATGTTCGACTAAATTGGCTGGTCTGTCCGGCTTTTCGGTTTGAAGGCCTGGCGACCCTAGCTATTAGTGTCACGTGGTCAGTACCAAACGTTTTGACAATCGCTACGAACGTTTGCCGTGTTTTGCGCGCTGATTGGTTAAGAGCTTAGAGCGGGCCAATAGGAGCGTCGAACGTCATAGACGTACTCGGAACAGATAAGTATTTGCGAATGAAGTTCAGCGGCTGTTTTAATTATTTGCAAATTGAAGATTGCTAGTGGATATTGTGATGTAACATTGATGTAGTCTTGTGTCTCGAGTGTCTGCGCACCTGGACTGTATGTGGAGTCGTTGCAACAGGCGCGATCTCGATATAATGGAGCTGACTCATAAGGTGGACTGATGACCTGAGGCGGGTCGCAGGAAGCCGATGGATGCGAGACGCACAGGACCGGTCGTTGTGGCGACACTTGCAGGAGGCCTATGTCCAACAGTGCACGTCTTTCAGTTGAAGTAATTAGTTCGATTCGTCCTGCTTCTTAGTCATGAACTATTTTCGGTAGAAACAAAATATCTCGCGTTTAAATTTTCGTGGTTGAACGGGCAGCCTTGACTCATTGGAAGTCCGAGTTCGATTCTCAGAATTGCTAATAACAGATTATATCTACTGAACTGATACCTCAATACAGACATCTTTACATCTAGCTTGTCAAGTACGTCTTTTCAAGATACAGTTTAAGAAAAATATTGAGAGGATATTATTATTGTATATATTTTTGTAGACTGACCGCCCCAAATCTATCTCCTCTCGTTCAGTCCATCCTCAGGTTGTCTGTAAGAGATTGCCCTGTGCGATAAGACCGCCCTTTGTAAATTTAGTTTTTGTTTATGTTAATCCTGTCCACATTATGAGGTGTACAGTAGTGTTATAATAATAAACTAGCTTTTGCCCGCGGCTTCAACCGCGTAGTACATAAAATATAGCCCATGTCACTCGGGAATAAAGAAGCTTTCTATCGGTGATATAATTTTAGCAATCGGACCAGTACTTTCAGAGATTAACTCCTACAAACAAAAAAACAAAGTACCTCCTTATAATATTAGTATATATAAATGTAGAAAAAAATTATGGAATATGACATTCATCATCATCATCCCTGCACCACAAAATAGATAGGTACAGAAGTCAATGTCATGTACGTCGTGCGTGACTAGATCTTAGAATTTATCACTTCATATGTTCCACTAAAACTGGCCAGACTGTCATTAACATTTGATGATATGTCAATCCTCGTTTGACCATAGCGTTGATGTAGGATTTCTATGGCTTACTTTTAACCTTTTTAATAAAAGGTCTAAACAAAGTAGGCCAAAAGAGGATTCAAATATCGTCCAACTGATCTAACTAATGTTTAAAATGATCTAGCCAATTTTACTTGCCCATATCGTGAAGTGATCAATTTCTAAGATCCAGCCTCGACATATGTACTTCACTTTTCATACCTACGCTCGGCGGTCGCGCTAGGATAGGCGCCGGTCGCCGGTCTGTAGATACAATCCGCGAATAGATTGTCTTGATTAGCGAATCTTTTAAGACGCTAGGCACGTCTTGTTTTTTACATCATTGAATTATTAATTAATGTTTGAGGATACAATCATAAAGAAATTTGACGACATGATGCGTTTAACCGTCTACTTTCCAGTACTGGCAACGTAGGTACGCCCGAGTGTCACCATTGTGCGGATCGCCTGAAGGACACGGTGGAGCTTTCTGTGGAAATGCCATGTCCTCGTGGAGCCATGAGCGGCGTCTCCGCCGCTAATTGGCTCCACGTAAACGTTCACCGTAGGCGCGGGCTTGCGGGCAGTGAGTAATGGGTAGCTCACTGTCCGGCCGTCCGGTAACTGTCCGGACCAAGCCCAAGTCGTCGACGGCGCGCACTGTTCCCGCGCGCCTCAAGGAGTTGTTAGCAACAGCAGGGACCCAGCTGGGTCGAAGCCTACTGGGGCCAGGGTTAGTTTCGAAAGACAGCTCGAGCCCCGGTATGAAGGCTAGAAGGAACGGGGTGGGTCTTTTAGTCAGTAAGAATCTGACACAATCTCCCGCTCCGCCCAAGAGCGGGGGTTGTCATTGGATGATTTTTTCCCACCGTAAAAAAAGGCCCTGATGCTGGTTATGATCTGGAGCGTGGTAATCTATTAAAAATGGTCCAGCCGTTCTTCAGTTATTATTATAAATATGGTGTAATTAACAGGATTTTGTTTTATAAGGTTATTTGTAAATTTCGCTGCCGCCGCCGGAATTCCGATCCCTATTTCCGGCCACCGGTAGGCGCGGGCTTGCGGACAGTGAGCAATGGGTAGCTCGCTGTCCGGCCGTCCGGTAACTGTCCGGACCAAGTCCAAGTCGTCGACGGCGCGCACTGTTCCCGCGCGCCTCAAAATTTTTTATACAAAAATAACAATATTAAATTGAATGGTTTTAAATATTACGAGGTATTATGCGAAGCAAGCGATAGTACAGTAGCGGAGGGGAGTGGGGATCGGGCAGCGCGGGCACTTGATGCGCTTGCGTCGCGTCATACAGACGTAGGTTTTGTAAAAAGTCATAGAAAAAAAGTTGTTGTTTATGATGTTAGTAAGTAGGTACAGTCCTGCAAGGTTGTTAGTGTTTTACAAATAACCCTGTACAAATAGTCTTATAATTTCAAAATTACAACTCCATATCTGTTTGTAATCCGTAAGAAGCAATGTTCTTGACTCGCCTAGTTTGTCCTAGTATGTACAAGTCAGGGTCGACCACATCTTGCTTACCAGGTGACATTTTGGTCAAACGCGAGCCTATCATTTAAAAAAAAAAAAAAAACACTGGAACAATTTGCCTGCTGCGGTTTTCCCGTCTGATTATAATTTGGGTGTCTTCAAGGCAAGAGTGAATAGGCTCTTAATAAACTAGTGCGCCTCACCGTCAACCATTGAATCACTGCTTACTATCAGGGCCTCAAGTCTACTATTACAATAGTGTCAGAATGGTCTAACATTGATTTCATAATTGTTGATTTTGACAAGTTTTGGTAATTTACTAATATAATGGCATCATTATGACTTTCCGATGGTCAACCACTGACACTCCATTGTAAGAAATGGTATAGAATGGTAATCTCGTACATAATGACTTATTGACAAATGAATATCTGACGTATGCGGTAGTCTGCAAAAATGACAGTCCCTTTGATCAGTGACCTACCTTTAAGACGTCATTGCGCAATTAGTGCTTATAATAAGCTCGATATTGTCATTCTTCCACAATTCTATTACAAGACCATTGACCGATCAATGATCGATCATTATGAATTAGCAGATTAAAAACTTTTAGCAAAATGACAATGGGATCGTGTTTGAATGACGAATTTATAAAAATAGCAAACTTAGGCCCCAGGTAGGATCGCAGTCAAGCACTAGTTTATATCAGTTTAAAAAAAAAATCGTATTATGTTGGGAACAGGATAACGTGTCTTTTGAACCAAGAAAACTTCGGGGTCTTTAAGACAAGAGTCTATAGGTTACTTCTAGACAAGCGTGCTCCATCGTCGACCACATCAGCGCTTACCATCAGGTGAGATGGCGGTCAAACGCGAGCCTATCAATAACAAAAAAAAAGTCACAAATTGGACACCACCGACACTAAGTACAATAATAATGACATGAACAGATAGAATAGTTGAACAAATACTGATCATCTATCTTCTATAATATAAAAATGAATCGCAAAATGTGTTGGTAAGCGCATAACTCAACAACGCCTGGACCGATTTCGCTAATTTTTTTTTTGTTGTGTTCGTTATTATGAGGAGAAGGTTCTTATGGAAAAAAAATGAAAATTAGGGTAGAGGAGGGTAGAGTAGAGTAGGGTAGAGAAGGTTAGAGTAGGGTAGGGTAGAGTAGAGTAGGGTAGGGTAGAGTAGGGTAGGGTAGAGTAGGGTATAGTAGGCTGAAGTAGGGAAGAGCGGGAGCGAAGCCGCGCGGGCAAAAGCTAGTTGGAAATAAAATGAACATTTGACTCCTAAACTAAGTAAAATAAATACTTGTATCTCAGGAGCCAGTTCCTCCTTGGAGATGATCAAAAATAGGATGTTTGGTACAATTACTATAGACTTTATATAGACGTGTATAAAGGGATAGTTATGCGATGATTGTTAATAATGATTCGGTATAATCATAAGACAGATTTTGCAACCACTTAGATAACTTAGTCTTTAGTGTATATTTGTTTAATGTATAAATATTGATCAGATGGTGAATCTTATTATAAATGCGAGCGCTTAGGATAACGAATTGACGACCTGCGAAAGCGGTCCTGCAATGTAGGGAGTCACTGACCGGAAAACCTCGACGTCTGAGAAGGATGCTTGTGTCTAGTGGCAGCATGGAATGGCGGCGTAAGACGACACGCAAGATAAACAGTTGCCGCACAGTGAGGACTTGGGATTCCGAGTGCAGCTGGGTAGTTGGGTGATCTCTTCGCTTAAAATGCAAAACCTTAAGAATCGCCCTTTGTGCACGCTCTGCTTGAAGCAGAAGGCTTTTATGGGTGCCTCCCCATACAGGAATGCAGTACATGAGGATCGATGCACATAAGCTTTTTAACTATACAGGTCATAGCGGGTATTAGGCGGCAGCAAATGGCTGGGTGCGACTAGCAAAACAACCCCTCAGTCGCCTGGATGTACTATGTATTTTTGCTGACATAACAAGCTTATAATTTTGTGATTTTTCATGATACTGTATGAAGTTTTGTACACAGATTTTTTACATAAAAATACTAGACATGTGTTTCGGATTTGGAATGTACTAAAACTGTATGTATAGCAGAAAGCATTGAACATATGTTCCGTCGAGGCGGATCTGTGCTGCGTGTAGTCTGTCTGTACCAGTCAGTTGTGAAATTCTTGCGGAAAGTAACATTGTTGTAAGATCGTAAATCCCCACAAACGGAGGTCATTTGAAAACACTTGACCTTTTTAATATACCTAAAATACCTACATCAATACTTAAGACAAGTATTAAGTCCGCTGTGTGTTGCATGAAGTTTTAATAAATAAATAAATACTTGGGGTTTCCTATTACTTTTCATTGATTTAAATTAGTGTCCGTGGAGTTTCTTGCATGATAAATAATCATGAAATGAAAACAGCACCAAAATTGGTTATTAAATAAACCAGCAATACATATGGTATTTTACTCTATACGAGAAAAATCTAAAAATATAAAAGTATAAATTATTAAGATAACTACCTAAACCGACGGAGTAGGTACCTATAAGCTAACTAAATGTAAGTAAACAATCTTAACATGTCTTTTATCGAAAAAGTTGTCTAAAAAATTTATCTATAAATGTTTGCAATTAGGTATTTACCCAAACCGATGTTAGGTAAGTAACTAATTAACTTTTAATTAATAATCTTTCTGTCTATTAATTTTTTTTTTTTTTTTTTTATAATGGATAGGCTCGCGTTTGACCACAATCTCACCTGATGGTAAGCGATGATGTGGCCGACGATGGAGCACGCTTGCCTAGAAGCAATCTATTCACTCTTGACTTAAAGACCCCTAGGTTATAGCTATCAGGAAACACAGACTCCGGCAGGGAATTCCATTCCTTAGCTGTACGCATAATGAATGTACTCCCAAAACGCTTTGTACGTATAGGTGGGATGTGGGATTTTAATTATACGATTTACTTATCAAGATTGTTTACCTTTAGTTAACTAGGTACCTAAACCGATGGAGTTTGGTTAAAATCAGACAGTAAGTGTTAGTTTTAGTTCATAAAATAACTAAATAAATGTTCGACGTGATCGTTGATGGTGAGGCGCACTTTAATAGCATATTCACTGTAGCCTTGAAGACACCTAAATCATAATCGGACTGAAATACCGCAGCACGCTAATTGTTCCAGTCAATTTTTTTTTTTTTTTTTTTTTTTTTTTTTTTTTTTTTTTTTTTTTTTTTTTTTTTTTTTTGTATACATAGGTACGTAGCGATGATAAATACATAGCTGATTTAGATGTCTTCAGATCGGTGAGTAATAGTCTACCACGGCTATCTGGGCCATGTGTTGCATGTTCCGGGAATGTTTGATACTTACGCGTACATGTGTTGAAATTAAATAGTTGAGATGAGATTGCCGACAACGCAACGGTCAGATCAGTACTTATAACATCGACTTACACGGCACAATTTTTTTTATTTCCATTCCTGCTGTACGGGGCATTTAAGATCTCGTTTGAAAACTATCATAACGACGGTAAGGGGCCTAGTAGACCCCGTAAAGTTTAAGAAACTAAAAGTTTTCAGATAAACTACGGTTTTCAGATTTATTCCTACGAGTATACTTGTGCTATGAGACCTTGCTTCGTGCCAAATTTCAGGACTCCAGGTCAACGGGAGTACCCTATGAATTTTGATTTCTTTGAGAGTGTCGAAATTTACGTTTTTTTCGACATAAACGCGTCTATTTTTTTCGTTAACTTAGAGGTTCGTTTTTTTTTCATAGCTGCAAAGGACCGCAGACCTGAGTATATAGTTTCAATTTCAGCTCAATAGTTCCACGCGTTTCCGAGATAAAGGGTCTTGACAGACAAACAGACAGACGGACAACCATAGATATCCGTGCGGACAACAAAGTAATCCTATAAGGGTTTAGTTTTTCCTCTTGATGTACGGAACCCTAAAAGGTCGTTAGGTACTTACCTACTAAAAATCATAAACCTCCTTTGGCTTTGCGGTAGTCGGGTAAAAAAAATCCCCTTCCGTAACACTTGTGGGGAAAATAGAAAGTAATCCACATAATTTAAATAAACTTGTAATACCGGTTTCATTGATATTACCCAAGGAAGCAAAAACGTTGATTTTCCCATAACGTAATTGTCGTGACGTCACCTCAATCAATTTGCTACTCTATTAACACGAACCGGATAATGATATTATAATACTAATTTAATTGGTAATTCACCTGTGAATATTTTTGTACAATAAAAATAACTAAAAGTAGTATACCACAAATAACACTAAAAAATAATCTTTTTCTGAAATCAGCATTAAATTTGGTTATTAAATGAAGCGGCAATTAGTATTCTGAACTGTTATTATTTATTTATCAAACTTATACTATCTTTGCAGGGAGACCTAACGCGACAGTACAACCAAAGTAACTATTTATACATAATTTGTTACTAAACCTACTTAATTACAAAAGCATATAACTGCTAGTGCCACTCTGTTAAATTCACTCAAAGTACAAATTAATAGGTCTGACTTGTCGTGTATGAGATTAAGCGTGCGAAGTGCGCGCGTCAGAGGCGACTCTTTGAGCAGGTTTGTTCTCGCCCTCAGCACCACCAGCTGTGGAGGCCGAAGCCGGCGCCAAACATATCTGTCAGGGACACATAGACACAACAACTCCAACAAAGCTGCGTTATGCAGTTTTCCTCTTATTACTTTAAAAATATAAAGTACAAGAGCAAATTCCCTTCTTACTCTAAGTTCATTATATCCCATGTCTAAAATAAACAAGGTGGGATACATTACGAGAAAGAAAGGGTAAACACCATAGAGTCTCATATCAAACTTGCTCCAACATAATACTATATTTAGTTTCACGTGGAGACCAGATGACGGGCATTAAAGAGCGCAATGAGCGCCTTGATGTTAGAAAAATTTTTGACCCTGCGTAACACAAACCCTAAATTACGGTAGGCTTTTTTATATATTTTGACTATGGTTGAATATGGTCTTTAAACAACATTTCAAAGGTTATTGTCACTCCTAGATCTTTTACCTCAGTCACACGGTTTAAGGGTCTGCTGTTAATGTTGTAAACGTATTGCAAAGAAGTTAACCATTGGTGTGAAGAAGGGCGGGTTGTCGTATGATCTAAGATCCGTAAAGAAACCTCATCCCTCATCTGTTATTCGATTATGATAAATATTATGTGCTAGATAATGCGTTTATTAAGACATTCCGAATAGGTTGCCTAGCTAAATCTGGTGCTTTTTTTTATTTTTGATAGGCTTGCGTTTGACCACCATCTCACCTGAAATGCCAATGTTGTTAACCACAAAATTTGTCTGAGATCGCGAACATTTTATATTTTCTGCCCGTATACGTATTTTTACTGTCCGTTCAACCGATTTTGACTTCAATTCCGTGGTCATAAGGATGGCGTTAAAAGCAAAAAAGTGGTTACAACACCAACTATTTACTGCAGCCGCCATTTATCTTGCTGCTAACGTAATAAAAGTCAAAATCGGTTGAACGGGCAGCGAAAAATGATTGTTTAAATGTCGAATTTTAATGCGAATGGAGCGGTCCTGTGCGTCTCGCATCCATCGGATTCCCGTAACCCTTACCAAGTCATCGGTCCACCTTGTAGGGAGCCTTCCAACGCTACGTCTTCCGGTACGTGGTCGCCATTCCAAAACCTTTCGGCCCCAACGGCCATCTGTTCCACGAGCAATGTGCCCTGCCCATTGCCACTTAAGTTTGGCGATTCTTCGTGCTATGTCGGTAACCTTGGTTCTTCTGCGGATATCCTCATTCCTGATTCGATCACGCAAGAAAACTCTGAGCGCAGCCCTTTCCATTGCCCTTTGGGTGACTTAAGTCTTTTGATGAGGTCCATTGTGACTGGCAACACGCACTGGTCATAGACTTTCGTCTTGAGATACTGTGGTATGTTGGACAGATACCGCGCAGCTTCTTGAACGCTGCCCAGCCGAGTCGGACTCGCCTCGGACAGCACATAAGTAATCATAAAGCTAGAAGTACACTGCGCACGCGTGTGCCACACACGCCGTTCTGGGCGCGTCGGCCTCCATACATTATATATGGCAACTAGACTTGTAGAGCTACACTAGCTCCACGCCACGCGTCGCTCTACGTACAAATCAGGCGTGTTACACGTGTGCGTCGGTCTAATGTAGTTCAATCAACAATACAATATAATTATATTTTAATTGCTTTAACGATCAACTTTAACGATTAACAGAAAACTCGTCAAAAATATAAATCTTTCCTCTTTAACATCACAGTAATATTATATAAAGTCGAATAAATTTAGAATAGCACATAGGATAGTTTTTATCCCAGGAGTGTGTCCTTGGGATAACTTTCTTATTTCACACGGGCGAAGCCGCTGGCTGAAGTTAGTCATCATCAGCCTTTTTTAATGTTCCCACTGCTGGGACTCGGGCCTCCTCTCTAGGAGAGGGAGTGGGCCGTAATCACATGTCCTTGAATTTTTTGGTTCTAGGACATGCCGGTTTCATACGATGTTTTCCGTCACCGTTTTGAGAGCAGTGGTGATGATACACAAAGTAATGCCCTACCTAGGTGCGAACGTACGACCTACAGCTCGTAGTTCGGCGCCGTTGCCCCTGGGCCACCGCTGCTGACACTACTAATAGTCCCTATGAAGCAAATTCGCATTTTTCGTCTTTTTTTGAGGTGGGAAATCTTCCAATAACTTCTCCCGCTCTTGACTGGATCGGGATATCAGATTTTAACTGACTAAAACCACACCTGTGTCCTTCAGTTGCGCTTTGTGTTCTAGGACCACGGTTTTCCTCATGTCATAAATTCGACGTAGCCCCAGTAGGCTTCTACCCCGGGCCCCGCGGTGTTGCCGACATCTCTTCCAGGAGCGCGTGGACTTGGCAGCGATCCCGACGGTTGACCCACCCACAGAAAAGATGAAAGAGGTTAGAAAGGAAATACTTTCCGATCTGTACTACAACGAGTGTCGCCGCTTGTCTCACACCCTTTAACTCCACTACAGGCAATAAACCAATACGAGCGCGCATTACGCAACTAACAGACCACGCACACTTAGATCGCAACTTTGCTGTTGGTAGTTGAACTATACGTATAACGTACCGGAAGACGTAGCGTTGGAAGGCCTTTTACAAGGTGGACCGATGACCTGGTAAGGTTTGCGGAATTCTGATGGATGCGAGACGCACAGGACCGTTCATTGTGGCGATACTTGGGGGAGGCCTATGTCCAATAGTGGACGTGTTTCGGCTGAACTGATGATGATGACGATGATGAGTTGAACTATGAGCATTGCCCTGCTTTGTAGCATGCCTACCCCGCCCACAAGGCCATTCTAACCATCTGTTCTCTGGTTGACCCACTCATTGCTCGTTCTCTGGGAGTACGTTTCCTCGATGTGACTCACTCACTATGTAACTCATAATATGATTTAAGAGTGTCCATGGAGTTTCTTGCACGTTCTTCTCCATAGAGATCTACGCTTTGGAACGTGCAATTTAGCTTCACTTGTTTGACTGACCGACATTTTGACAATTCAAAAGTGCCTGTTATTGGTCTATTTGAAATAAACATTTCTGATTTCTTGAAATGATTTTCTACTTTCTTGTAGCCAAAGACACAGGCTGAAGCTAGATTAAAATAAACAGCCAGACTTCATAATTTCCTCTCCTCCGTATCCATATCTATATCCGCTTTCTCAAGCGCTGAGAAACCCAAACGGCATTATCTTGTGTAAGAAACCAATAGATTATAGGTCACCTAAGTCAGCTTGATCCGTTACGACATTACGGGTAAACCTAGCGATTTACATAAACACATAAATATAGTTCTGTGATATGGATTGGCCTGTTGGTCTAGTGGTTAGTGGCCTTGACAGCTATTCTATGGTCGTGGGCTCGATTCCCACCCAAGACAAGTGTTTGTGTGATGAGCATGATCATTTGTTCTGTCTGGATGTAATTTATCTATAAACTAGTTTTTGCCAACAGGTTCGCCCTTGTACCTACTTAAAATACATATATCCTATGTCACTCAGAAAAACCTGCTTTAAAGCAGGTTTTTCTTATGGGTGAAAAATTTTTAGCAATCGGACCAGTACTTCCAGAGATTACCTCTTACACTTTACCTCGTTATAATATTATGTATTACCACCACTCAGCCATCACTGCAGTGGTAATGGCCCCGACTTCGAGTTGTAGGTCGCGGGTTCGAACCCAGCCAGGCGCATTACTTTGTGTAATTTATTTCATCACCATTGCTCTCAAAACGGTGAAGGAAAACATCGTGAGGAAACCGGCATGTCCTAGAACCAAAAATTCGAAGACATGTGACGGCCTATTCCCTCTCCTAGAGAGGCCTGAGTCCCAGCAGTGGGAACATTAAAAAGGCAGATGATGATGATGATGATCATGAATATTATGTATTGTATTTAGAAATATAAGTATCAGTTGTCTAGTGCTCACAGCACAAGCTCTGTTCCGTTCGGGACTCGACGGCGTTGTGTGAAAGTTGTGTGTTGTGCACAAAGTTGGTCACTTACTAACAACAACGGTTCAAGCTCAAGATTCATCAACGGACAATGGAGTGCAGCATGAGAGGTGTGAAGCGAACAGGCTCTACGCTCTTAAGACTCAAGACAATCCATTTGACGACCTGAACTGAACTGTTAAAGGGATGGCGCTATACAGACAGGGCTATTTGTTAAACACCGGCAACCTCTCAGGACTATGGTACTAACATCATAAACAACAACTTTTGTTCTATGACTTTTAAAAATTTATCATATCATCAGATTCATCATCATCAGGTTTTTTGAGGCGCGCGGGAACAGTTCGCGCCGTCGACGTCTTGGGCTCGGTCCGGGCAGTTACCGGACTACCCATTGCTCGCCGTCCACAAGCCCAATTTTTCCAATTTTCATGCAAATTAAACTAATAAACAGAGTGATTCAGGAGGAAGGTTTAGGTGTATAATACATGCCCGGAGGACACGGTGCAGCATGTGATGAAGGTGTGTCCGCTTGGGTGGAGCACCGCTGAGTCCTCGTGGGGGCAATCTCTAGCGCTGTACCCTGGTTCAGACTAAGGTACGGAGTGAAAGGGAATGGCAGGAGGTCACAGTCATCCTCGCGCCCCAATCGCTGCCAAAGCGACCCTAACAACCAGCGGCGGTGGACACTGGCTTGCGAATGACAAGCAGTGGGTAGCTCGCCGTCCAGACGGCTAGTAGCCAAGCCCGAGTCGTTGACAGAACGTAGTGTTCCACGCGCTCCTTAGAGAGATGTCAATAAAACCGTAGGGGCCCAGCAGGGCTGATGCGCGCCGGGGCCTAGCGCGGAAGAAGTCATTCGATGATCTCGAAAAAAAAAATACTAATTACAGTTAGGAAAGCAGATAATTTCAAAGCTACCTTTACTAAATACCTAAAACTGTACTTTTTCCTCATAACTATATAAGTGGGTAGGTATTATTGTTTTATCTGAAATCTTTTTGTCCGCAATTAAAAACGGACTGATAAGTTATAATGTTTATATTTTGTTTGGGTAAAAATCGGGTTTCTTTTTATTTCTAGGTATTGTTGACATGGCACATGACATTTGGTCATGCTCTGATATCTGTGTGAGCTCAGGGTCGCGGCTGTTAGGCTTCCTCACACTGGCGCTGAGTTGACTTTTTTTTTGAAACGGCAAATCATATGCTTTCTTGTAATGCATAGCTTCTATCAATGCGTACAGACCGGCTGTCCGGTAACCGTCCGGACCGAGCTGTGGCTATAGTCCTTGAACATCTGGCCAAAATGAAATGCACAAATCCAAATACTCGTGCTGCCGCCTGCGCCCGCGAAGAGCCCCGTTTTTTTTCTTTCATGATCTTGAGTTCCCACGACTGCAATCGTACCGCACGTTTGGTTTGCAGTTCTATTGCAGTCGTGTCAACTGCATTCAAACTGCATTTTGCAGTTGGATTGCAGTTCAAATGCGGTCCGTTTTTAGACCCTAAGCTTGTAGCTATCAGGAAACACAGACTCCGGCAGGAAATCCACTCCTTGGCTGTACGCATAATAAATGTGTTCCCAAAACGCTTTGTTCGTATACCCATACGCACAAAGCGGGATGCCCGATGATGGAACGGACTTGGCGGTTTGAGGTTACATGATTAGTCAGTGTGAGGTATTTCGCTTTTATATATAAATATATAGAAGATTTGTTCAGTGCGGGAATCGAACCAGTAACAGGTAGCGTAGCAGCCATCGCTCATTCACTGAGCCAAACGTGGCGTTGTGGTCGTTATCATCGTAATTACCAATGCTAACTGCATCATTAGCCAAATGTATGGACTTGTTCCAACTAGTGCGCCTCACCATCATCGACTGCGTCACTGTGCACCACCAGGTGGGGTCGCACTCCAGCACTGCTTTATACTACATTATTTTTAGCACATGCGAAACCTCAAGGAGTTGTCAGCAACATCAGGGACCCAGCCGGGTTGAAGCCTACTGGGGCCAGGGTTATCCGAGAGGGCGCTCGAGCCCCGGTATGAAGGCTAGAAGGAACGGGTGGGTCTTTTAGTCAGTAAGAGTCTGACACTATCTCCCGCTCCGCCCGAGGGCGGGGGATGTCAATGCATGATTTTTTCCCACCGTAAAAAAAACATGCGAAACCTGAAACATGTGTCTAGTATTTTTATGTAATGAATCTTATGTACAAAATTATATAACTGTATCATGAAAAATCACAAAGTTATAAGCCAGTTGTAGTACCTGGTGGGCGACATAAATACATGGTCATCGAGCCACCCGGGCGACTGAGTGGTTTTGCTTCCGCACCCAGATGTGCGCTGTTTCCCAATTCCCGCTATGACCTGCCGTGACCTGTTTTGTACTTAGTGTTGGTGGTTCCAACTTGTGACCCTATTGGGTACCGTACCCAAAGGGTAAAAACGGGACCCTATTACTAAGACTGCTGTCTGTCCGTCTGTCTGTCACCAGGCTGTATCTCAAGAACCGCGATAGCTAGACAGTTGAAATTTTCACAAATTATGTGTATTTCTGTTGCCGCTATAACAACCTGAATTTATTTGTTATTATATCCCATACAACAAACCGCGATTTTTTTGCCGAATTTTCCTAAGGACGGTACGGAACCCTTCGTGCGCGAGTCCAACTCGCACTTCGCCAGTTTTTTTTTTATGTATTTAGGAAAAAATATAACATGGTGTTAAAATTATAATTATTGGAATCGATACAGTTAGTGATTTTGAACAAACTAGGTTCAGGCTTCGCATGTAATAAAAATAATGTTGTAGATGTAAAAAGAAGAGCAAATGTTTTTATTAAAAACCCAAATTACTGATAACAGTAACGGATGCCCATTGATAACAATATGACATAGTGCCTACATCGAGCGAAATAATACGTTCGCCTTTTTTTTTTTTTTTTATGGTGGGAAAAAATCATGCATTGACATCCCCCGCTCTTGGGCGGAGCGGGAGATAGTGTCAGACTCTTACTGACTAAAAGACCCACCCCGTTCCTTCTAGCCTTCATACCGGGGCTCGACCGCCCTTTCGGATAACCCTGGCCCCAGTAGGCTTCGACCCGGCTGGGTCCCTGCTGTTGCTGACAACTCCTTGAGGCGCGCGGGAACAGTGCGCGCCGTCGACGACTTGGGCTTGGTCCGGACAGTTACCCGACGGCCGGACAGTGAGCTACCCATTGCTCACCGTCCGCAAGCCCGCGTCTACGTTGGCCGGAAATCGGGATCAGAATCCCGGCGACGGCGGCGGCGATAACGCCGTTGCCTGATGCGTTCGGCCTCCTCCTTTGCGAGCATTACTGCTTCGCAGAAGTCGGCGACCGCCTGCCACTCCTCCTCGCTCCGGACCATGGCCTCAACCAAGGCCCGGCGCGAGAGGTCTCCGCCGCCGATCGCCCCCACGAGGGCACGGCGATGCTCCGCCCAAGCAGGGCACACCTCGACTGTGTGCTCCACCGTGTCCTCCGGGCATTCCGCACAGTGGCGACACCCGGGCGTGAGATGAGTGAATCCCGTGCAGGAAACTCCCGAACGAACCATGTCCGGTGAGTACCTGCGTCATGCGGAAGGTAAGGACGCCGTGAGGTCTTTCCAGCCACGCCTCAAAGAGGGGACTTACCGCCATAATTGTGGCGTGCCCAGCACTGGGTTGCGATAGCCGTTGACGCCATTTCACCATGAGATCCCGCCGGAGCTCTGTCCGCCATGCCGTGACCTGTCGCGGCAGCGGACTTTCACCCCGGCGTTGCATCTCCACGCGCATATCGTGCATGTGTGCAAGGACTGTTGCCTCCAGATCCCACGGTGGTAGGCCAGCCAGAAGGCTCGCCGCTTCGCGGGAGATCGTGCAGTATCCCCGCACCATCCTTATCGCCATGACCCTCTGGCAGGCGTTCAGTATGGCCGCCGGTTGCTTTTTCAGCGACAGCGCCCACACCGGCGCCCCGTAGAGGGCCATGGACCGAACGATCCCCGCGTAGAGCCTCCGGCAGGAGGCGTCTGGACCCCCAAGGTTGGGCAGGAGCCGCTTGAGCGCAGCCCCAGCCCGGTTGAGTTTGGGAGCCAGACGTCGGAAATGCTCCACGAAATTCCACCGGCTGTCGAGGACGAGTCCCAGGTACTTCATCGTCGACCCGACACCGATGTCAACTCCTCCTACCGTTAGTTGGGAACTCAATGGCGGCGCGTTCCGAGCCCGGCGACCGTGGAAACACAATAATACGTTCGCCTCAAATAATACTATTGGTGACAGGATTAGTAATATACGAGTACTTACTAGTCGCGCACAGCTAAGAAGTGGAATTCCCTGCTGGAGTCTGTGTTTCCTGATAGCTACAACCTAGGAGTCTTTAAGTAAAGAGGGAATAGGTAACTTCTAGGCAAGCGTGCTCCAGCGTCGACCACATCATCGCTTACCATCAGGTGAGAGAGTGGTCAAACGCGAGCCTGTCTACACTAATATTATAAAGAGGTAGAGTTTGTTTGTAGGAGGTGTCTATGTATAATTTTTTCACCGATAGAAAGCTGCTTTATTTCTGATGACATAGACTATATTTTATATCTGGCTTGTTGATCTGGTGGCCCATACACAACAAATGACCATGCTCATCACATAAACATTCGTCTTGGGAGGGAATCGAACCCATGGACTCAGGCAGCAGTCAGGGCCAGTAACCATTAGATCAAAATGACAGTCTACAGCTATAAACTAGTGCTTGACTGCGATCCCATCTGAAGGATGAGTCGCGTCAACTAATTCTACAACGGCATCCCGATAACCATGGACCGTCACTTCGTAACACGATCCCTCACAGTATCATGTTGGGGAGAGCATAAAACAGTTTATTTCCAGATAAAAACTCCGGGTTTTCTGATTGGTAATAAAATTATCACAAATAATCGCGGCATTCGTCAATATTTTGATGCGCATGCGCTGGATTCGTCCGTGTCCGACACAGACACAGTCCAGCTGCCGCAGAGTGAAGTCGTGTTTATCAGCTCCGCATTTATTTACATTGTAGTGTTTTAGCTGGAATTCAGTGGTAAATAAATGCAAATAGTGTGTTATAAAAGTGATATCAGTGTTTGTAGAATATTTTTTTTACCGTTTTAACGTAAGTAGCTTTAAACTGTGTTTCCTGATAGCTATAACCTATGGGTCTTTAAGTCAAGAGTGAATAGATTGCTTCTAGGCAAGCGTGCTTCATCGTCGGCTACATCATCGCTTAACATCAGGTTAGATGGTGGTCAAACGCGAGTCTATCCATTTAAAAAAAAAAAACATAATATTTTTTTGTGAATAATAAACATAAAATAATTTCATTTGTTGTTATCAATGGCGTTGAATAGATAAGACTAATTATATATTATTGTATCAAACTGACCTCTCGTATTTTCTAATTAACTGGCGGAGAGCTAAATAACAATTGTGTTTTCGTGTCCTACTCGCCAAGGGCGTGTCTTAGCGACTAGGTACCTAGTCCATCTAGTTTAAGCTCTTCAATCCCCATAAACAGTACATATATTTTGAGTCTGTGTTTCCTGATAGCGACAACCTAGGGTCTTTAAGTCAAGAGTGAATAGGTTACGTCTAGGCAAGCGTGCTCCTTCGTCAACCACATCATCGCTTACCATCATATTATACAGGGTTATTTATAAAACACTGGTAAATTACTCAGGACTATGTTACTAACGTCATAAACAATAACTTTTGTTCTATGACTTTTAAAAATTTATATATCATATCATCAGATTTTTATACAAAAATAAAAATATTTAAATTGAACGTTCTAAATATTACGAAGTCTGTGCGAAGCAAGCGGTAATACTATAGCGGGATCGGGCGGTGGGGATGCTTGATGCGCTTGCGTTGTATCGTACAGACGTAGGCAGGTATAGCAAAATACAGAGTTGAAATGTGTTACATAGAACAATGAAATCTTGAAAAACAAACCGTTTTTAGTAAATGAATTATGTTTTGTAAAAAGTCATAGAACAAAAGTTGTTGTTTATGATGTTAGTGATACAGTCCTGTAAGGTGGTTAGTGTTTTACAAATAACCCTGTGTAACGCCTTCATCAATAAATTAATGGGCTTTCCAACACTAAAATAATTGTACAGTTCGGACGAGTAGTTCCTGAGATAAGAGCGTTCAAACTAATAAACAATGACAAAAAAACCGGCCAAGTGCGAGTCGGACTCGCCCATGAAGGGTTCCGTAGCAGCAAGTAACATAATATAAAAGTTCTTGTAATGTGTTGTAACTTTGATCGATGTTTTAATAATACTGTATTTTTTTTCGATTTATGACGCATTAAAAAAAACTACTTACTAGATTTCGTTCAAACCAATTTTCGTTGGCAGTTTTTATAGTAATGTACATCATATATTTTTTTTAGTTTTATCATTCTCTTATTTTAGAAGTTAGAGGGGGGGGGGCACACATTTTACCACTTTGGAAGTGTCTTTCGCGCAAACTATTCAGTCTAGAAAAAAATGATATTAGAAACCTCAGTATCACTTTTGAAGACCTATCCATATATACCCCACACGAATGGGTTTGATGAAAAAAAAATTTTTGAGTTTCAGTTCTAAGTATGGGGACCCCCAAAATTTATTGCTTTTTTTCTATTTTTGTGTGAAAATCTTAATGCGGTTCACAGAATACATCTACTTACAAAGTTTCAACAGTATAGCTCTTATAGTTTCGGAAAAAAAATGGCTGTGACATACGGACGGACAGACAGACAGACATGACGAATCTATAAGGGTTCCGTTTTTTGCCATTTGGCTACGGAACCCTAAAAAGTCAAATGTCACCGCAGAGAGCAGTGGTGGCCGAGTGGTACCGGCCCCGACTTACAACTTGTGCGTCGGAGGGTCAAACCCAGCCAGGCGCATTACTTTTTGAACTTATTTCATCACCAATATTCATAAAACGGTGAAGGAAAACATCGTGAGGAAAGCGGCATGTCCCTGAACCAAAAATACGAAGACATGTGATATCCACCAACCCGCACTGGGCCCATTTCCTCTCCTAGAGAGGAGGCCTGAGTCCCAGCAGTGGAAACATTACAAAGCCAACTATGCTGATGCAAAGTCACTGTCAAGGATAAAATATGAACACAGAAATAGCTACTACAAAAGAATAGTAAAGTTTTTTCAATACACTTACTTACTCGAAAACCCGCTCTTATCCCACCGCTTTTAGGCACGCAATAGACTGTTTTCCGCATTAGTGCAGAAAAATGCTAGTGCTTTCCCCCGCCACAATTTTATAACATGTATCCGTGTCAGGCTGGGCGCGCCTCGACCACTCTTTGCCGGTCAACCCCCGTTTATTCATTTCTTCGTAAGTGTATTGAAAAAAAAACTTTTTACAAAAAAAATATAACCGACTTACTAAAAAAAACACTAAAACTATCAAAATAACTTTAATTTCGGAAGTCGGTGTTTCTATAATAGTTTTGCCTCTTCGTTATTTAACACCGACTTCCGAAATTAAAGTTATTTTGATAATTTTAGTGTTTTTTTTAGTAAGTCGGTTATATTTTTTTTGTAAAAAGTTTTTTATTTCACACTTTTTAGTTGCAATACACTTACAGCCAGAGTACCTTTTTCTCATGTCAATTCCAATTAACTCAAACCCTGCTAGGATACATTGTTTTATTATGAAGTTCCCGTGTCTACCTTCCGGCTCCATCATCATCATCAGATCAGTTCGATAGTATTATAGCCAAAGTGCATCTCATGATAATTGTAATAAGCCCAAACACGGCTAGGATACATTGATTAATTACGGAGTTCTGGTGCCTATCTTCCGGCTACATCATCATCATCAGATCAGTTCGATCGTACCTTATAGCCAAAGTGCATCTCATGATAATTGTAATAAGCCCAAACACGGCTAGGATACATTGATTAATTTCGGAGTTCCGGTACCTATCTTCCAGCTCCATCATCATCATCAGGTCACATCAATGATACCATTTTCAACATACTTATTCAGAACTATTATTTATTTGTAACTATGTTCATTGGGAGCTGTGTGAGTATGAACTTCCGTTGGCCATTTCTGGTCTTCTTCACCAGTTCCACTTCATCAAATATCATTTTTTGACTATAAATGCTTAAGTCTTTGATGAAAATACCAAAAGAACTATATGGTTGCTTATAATATTTGAGGAGTTCCCTCGATTTCGCCAAGATTCCATCATCAGATCCCGACTTGGTGACTATGGGACCATTTGGGAAGTATACCCTTTCCAACAAAAAAAGAATTTTTCAAATCGGTTGGCAAGTGACGAAGTTATGCGCGAACATACATAAAAAAATAAATAAAAAAAATACAAACATCCGAATTGAGAACCTCCTCCTTTTTTAGAAGTCGGTTAAAAAGTCTTTTGATAAACGTGTCGATTTGTCACTGCAGTCCTCGGTTCCATAACACACTCCATGGCTCGTGCGAATTGCGCCTCGGTCGCAATGACAATTTTTTTGCACTTGTATCAATATACTGTTTATATAAATAAATGTACTATTTTCGGTTACACTAAAAAGGTATTTTTGAGCAATATGTCAAGTAGAATGTTGCTGAATGAATATAGTTTTTTATTAAACCCTCTTTTACACGGGGAATCTTAGGGCTTCTCCGCTTCTCCGAGACAGCATGGTGGCGCGACCAGTCGCCGCTACCAACAAAATGTATACAGCTCTATAGAGCGTTACTGATCTGGTGTCCATTTGGTTGCGTAACCAATTTGGTGGCGCGACCAGCTCGGACGTGTGGCGACTCTGGTGTCTAGTTTGGTAGCTTAGGGCTATATTTCGGTTTCCTATCGTCTACATTTCGGGGAGTGTGCACTGGAATTGTACAATCTAATTCCGCCAAGTCCGTTCCATCATCGGACCACAAGACGTACGGCGTTGCGCCACCGGTACATGGTAGACATTCCACCCATACGCAATAAGCGTTTTGGGAACTCAGTTATTGTGCATACAGCCAAGGAGTGGAATTCCCTGCCGGCGTCTGTGTTTCCTGATAGCTACAACCTAGGCAAGCGTGCTCCATCGTCGACCGAATCATCGCTTACCATCAGGTGAGATGGTGGTCAAACGCAAGCCTATCAAGAATAAAAAAAAACCTAGCAAGGGCGAGTCGGACTCGCGCTCTGAGGGTTCCGTACAAACTAGCTTAATTGAGTTACGAAGATTTTTCCGATTCGCAAAAAAAGTTTTTTTTTGAGACGTATAGTTTTCAGAATTTTCTGATACTTGTGCTATGAAACCTCACTTTATACCAAATTTCAGGATTCCCTTGAGAGTGTCGAAATATACGTATTTTGCGACATAAACGGACTTATATTTTTTTTCGTTAACTCAGAAGTTTGATTTTTTCACAACTTCAAGGGCCCACAGATTGAAGTATATGGATTTTAATTTCAACTCGATAGGTACCTCCACGCATTCTTGAGATAAAGGGTCTTGACAGACAGACGGACGGACGGACAACAAAGTGATCCTATAAGGGTTCCGTTTTTACCTTTTGAGGTACGGTACTCTAAAAAAAGAAAAGAAAAAACCTACCTAAGCTTTGGTTCGTTTGTACGCGAGCGAAGCCGGGGCCCGTTCCTAGTAGTGTTTATAAAACTTATCAGTCCACATGTAGTCATGTTGTTCTGGCGCCTGTTATCAGGGCAGCTGGCTATATTTAAATATGTTATTATCTTATTGACTGGAACGCCATTTATATGTGCATTCTATATATATGTATACTAGGTGTTAAATTAACGGATCGAGTTCGAAACACTATACTAACTGTGCTCCAAAACCAAAATAGTTGATGTGGCTCAAAAAGCTGCAAAATTGAAGTGGGACTGGGCAGGACATCGTACATACATACATACATACATGCATACATACAAACATACAAACTATAGACTCCCGTTTAATTGCCGGCGTTCGCGCACCCATTGTCTTTTTTTTGTCGATTGAAAGGTTAGCCTTATAGTTCCTTGAACCATCTGACCGAAATTAAATGGACACAACTCTCGTACCCGCCTAGGTGGCAGTACGCGTATCTGTGCATTTAATTGCGGCTAGCTGCACCCGGATAGTGCGCGGCTGACCTTTAAAGCCATTTTCTTTACTTATTGATTGATTAACATACGCTATGTTTACTTTGAAGAATATTTAACCGCCAATTTTTATGTGTAAAAATGTTTCTGAAGATCCAAGCCGTTTCGAAGGAGTAGAAAAAAGTTGCGAAATAGCCAAATATATTTTTTTGACAAAAGTATTAATCGCACGAAAAAATCAAATGTTGATAATGTTGTTCGTGAATCTATAATAAACATATATTTTTTTCATACCTATTAACCTGGCCGTTACCGAGGAGTAGGCTTCAGAAAGTCTCGGTTTTATGGCACTTTTCGGGCGCTTGGGGCTTAATCCCCTACGTCATAAAGGAACCCTTGTGCTAGATGACATGTTCCTAGCGCCAGTAGTTTCGGCTGTGCGTTGATGTGTCAGTCGGTCAGCTCCTCCTTTTTTTAAATAAAGACTAGACTAGCTTTTGCCCACGGCTTCGCCAGCGTGCATAAAAATATAGTCGCTCAGGAATAAAGCAGCGTCTTGCATCCACCGCACTCGTGCGACTCTCACCAGGTCGTCGCCAACCTTGTGCTCCACTCTAGTACCTTGCGGCCCATCGACCGTCCGTTCTACGCGCAATGTGCCCTGCCCACTGCCACTTTAGTTTGAGGATTCTTCGTCCTACGTCGGCGACCTTGGTTCTCCTGCGGATATCTTCATTCCTGATGCGATCACGCAAAGAAACTCCGAGCATAGCCCTTTCCATTGACCTTTAGGTGACTGTAAGCTTTACAATCAACACTAATATAATTAAGGTTGTTTTTTTTTTGTTTGTTGGAGGTAATCTCTGTAAGTACCGGCCTCATCTAGTTTTAATTGACGGAAAAAAAAATTGACGTGTAAAAGTGTTTTTATAAAACTGCTTACTGAAAGCAAAGCTGAAACTGATAGAAAGCTGCTTTATTCCTGAGTGACAGGCCATATTTTAAGAAAGCGGGCGACGCCGCGGGCAAAACCTAGTTAAATAAATAATTAATTATTATTTATTTAATTAATTAATTAAATGTTTTATCATTTAAGGAAAATAAATCCACATGTATTTTTTATTTTGATGACGTATGTCATGTGTTTTTACGAGAGACCACGTAGTATCCTTCTAGGGGAAATTCAATCATTTACTACAATAGAGTAAAATATGTCAAATGATTCACAAATACAATGCCGGGAAAAATCTGTATTTTACGTCATGGAAGATTAAGGCCCAAGCACCCGAAAAGTGCCATAAAACAGTGACTTTCTGAAGCCTACTCCTCGGTAACGGCCAGGTTAATGGGATTGAAAAAAATATATGTTTATTATAGATTCATGAACAACATTATCAACATTTGATTTTCTCGTACTAATAATACTCGCACTTTTGTCTAAAAAAAATATTTAGCAATTTCGCAACTTTTCCCTACTCCTTCGAAACGGCTTGGATCTTTAGAAACATTTTTACACATAAAAATTGGTGGTTAAATATTCTTCAAAGTGAACATTGCATATGTAAATCAATCAATATTTCGCAAAGAAAATGGATTTAAAGGTCAGCCGCGCGCTTTTCGGGCGCTGTTGGCCGCAAATAAATGCACAGATTTACGTACTGCCGCCTATGCGGGTGCGTGAGGTGCGTCCACATAGTTTTGGCCAGATGGTTCAAGGGACTATAAGCCTTAATGATCAAAGCATTTGTTACAAATGAAACATTTAAGGCACTTTTGGACTGATTTGAGACGGCGCGGGAGAAGAAAGTGTGGATAGACTTGCGGGGTTACCATGACGTTAAAAGTAAGATTGTTTTATTCTTATTCCAGTGTGGGTAGTAAGAGACAGAGCTATACAGGTTGGCTAGCGCCATCTCTTACACACACTAAACCAATATTAAAACAATCTTACTTTGAACGTCACGGTTAGGTCTTGAGCAGTAGGACAGTATGGGCTAGATAAAAAGCAATCAGCTGCAATCAGTTTGTCAATCAGTCAGAAAAATAACGCTAATTGCATATTCCAGGCGTAGGTAGTTCTCTGCGGAGACGAATGTACCAAAAACTCCATGAACACTCTTTTTAACCAACTTTGAAAAAGAGGAAGAGTTCTATGTTCAGCTGAATGTATATTTTTTCCCTTTATGTATGTTCACCGATATCTCTGTCAATTGTGGACCGATTTTGAAAATTATTTATTTGATTTTTTTTTTTTTTTTTTTTTTTTAATTAAGATAAACTAGTGCTTGACTGCGATCCCACCTGATGGTAAGTAGCGATGCAATCTTTGATGGTGAGGCGCACTAGTTTATTAAGAGCCTATTCACTCTAGCCTTGAAGACACCCAAATTATAATCGGACGGGAAGACCGCAGCAGGCAGACTGTTCCAGTCCTTCGACGTACGTGGTATAAACGACGAGGCGAAACGCTTAGTCCGGACCGTAGAGGTTTCAACAACGTAAGGGTGAATATTCGCCGTACGTCGGGATGTCCGATGGTAGAATTGCGATGGCGGAATCAAGTCATTGAAAGGTTATGCTTCCAAGTTGGTATATCTGATCATGAACTTCGAAGATAAGGAACAGAACTCCTCATAGGGTCATAGCAGAACTATCGTAACAAGTAAAATTGCTTTGTTTATTCGTGTAGTCGATGTTTGACTGTAAGAATAGGGGGAAGGGATATATCGAACTGATCAGATGATGTAGCCAGAAGGTAACACACACACGACTAGACGCATCGATCGGGAAGAGGCACAGGCCATAGTATTAAGTATTAACACTTCCGTTTCCGCTTCCGCGTCCGCAAGGATTTGCGGATGTCTACACTCTACACCACATAAGAAACTACAAAAGTTTTTAGGTGTTATAGTTTCTGAGTTTTCGTGATTAATCAGTGAGTGGTGTTTCGCTTTTATATTTCAAAAAGATAAAACTTTACATTTGTTTATATGAAAAAAGAATCAGTTATCACTGTTTTTTAGGTATTTTTTTTTCTTATTTGGTTGGGTTTTTTGTACAGCCAAATTGTTGATAGGGTTTTATTATTTTAATAATACATTCGGGGGCAGGCCGCGATATGAGGTCAAAACATTACGCAGTTTTAAATGCTAAAGGGTGATCCATATTCTAGCTTCTTAACTTTACTTGGGCACGTCATAATTATGGCGGTAAGTCCCTCTTTGAGGAGTGGCTGGAAAGACGTCACTTCCTTTTCACACGTCCTTTTTTTGGCGCGCGGGAACAGTGCACGTCGACGACTTGGGCTCGGTCCGGACAATTACCGGACGGTCGGACAGCGCGCCGTCCGCAAGCCCGCGTTTACGGTGTCCGGAAATCGGGATCGGAATCCCGGCGGCGGCGAGAGCGCCGTTGCCTGATACGGTCGGCCTCCTTCTTTGCTGTGTCATTCGGGTGATGAATTAAACAAACAAGATATTTTTATCAGTGATGAAGATATGCGTTTCCTCTCCAGCAAGAGGAAGGCGTGTATGACTCAATGTATTTCTCAGTAACGTACTATGTATTAGAATTTCTTGGTAAAAAGATAAACTACACTATGTTTAGGGTTCCATACTCAAACAAAAAAAAATAACCCTTTAGGAATACGTCCGTCTGTCTTTTTTTTTCTGGGTGGTAAAATCATCCAATGACATCCCCCGCTCTTGGGCGGAGCGGGAGATAGTGTCAGACTTTTACTGACTAAAAACCCACTCCTGTTCCTTCTTTGCCATTGTTCCAGGGCCCAGGGATTTGTCCAGGGATCTCTTTCGCAACACCCATGGCCCCAGTAGGCTTCGACCCTGCTGGGCCCCTGCGGATGCTGATGTGTGGTACGCGGGTGGTTCCTTGAGGCGCGTGTGGGATCCCACGCGCCGTCGGCGGCTTTGGCTCGGTATGGAGGATTGTCATCTGCAAGCCCTCGCCTATCGTGGCCGGAAATCGGGATCGGAATCCCGACGGCTCGGGCGCGAGGGCCATTGCTTTGCGCGTGCGGCCGCCTCCTTTGCTAACATTACTGCTTCGCAGAAGTTGGCTACCGCCTGCCACTCCTCCTCGCTCCGGACCATGGCCTGTACCAAGGCCCGGCGCGAGACATCACTGCCGCCGAGCGACCTTACGAGGACACGGCGGTGCTCTGCCCAGGCCGGACACACCTCTACCGTATGTTCCAACGTGTCCTCCGGGCGGTCCACACAATGGTGACTCCCGGGCGTTTCTTCTGCACGAATCCGGTGCAGGAATCTCCCGAACTGACCATGTCCAGTTAGGACCTGCGACATGCGGAAGGTGAGGACGCCGTGAGGTCTTTCCAGCCACGCCTCAAAGAGGTGACTTACCGCCATGATTACGGCGTGCCCAGCACTGGGTTGCGACAGTCGCTGTTGCCATTCCACCATGAGATCCCGCCGGAACTCTGTCCGCCATGCCGCGACTTGGCGCGGCAGCGGAGTTTCGCCCCGGTGTTGCATCTGCACGCGCAAATCGTGCATGTGTGCAAGGACTGTTGCCTCCAAATCCCACGGTGATATTCCAGCAAGGAGGCTCGCCGCTGGAGTATCCCCGTATCATCCGAATGGCCGCGGGTCGCTTTCGTAGCGACGGCGCCGGCGCTCCATAAAGGGCCATGGACCTGACGATTCCTGTATAGAGCCTCCGGCAGGTCCGTCTGTTTGTCTGTAACGACTCTTTATCTCGGGAACGTGTGGAGGTATCAATTTGAAATTAAAACTATATAAGTACTCAGGTCTGCGGTCCCTTGAAGCTGTGAAAAAATCAAACTTCTAAGTTAATGAAAATATATGCAGCCTTTTATGTCTCTAAAAACGTGTATTTCGATACTCTCAAGGAAATCAAAATTCGTAGTGTACTTCCCGTTGACCCAGAATCCTGAAATTTAACATGAAGCAGGGCCTTATGGCACAGGTATACAACAAAACAGTTTTATTGTTACGTCATAAAAACAAAATGTTTTTTATCGATTCGGAAATCTTTCGAGACTCCATTCGAGAATTTAACTATTAACATAGGTAAGTTTAAACGGAACTCTCAGTGCGCGAGTCCGACTCGCACTTGCCCTATTTTTTTAATATTTCAATGAAACCAGTCAAGTGTGTGTGGGTTCCGTAGGTACCATTCCGTAAGATTATCATCTCCTTAGCCTTTCCCCAGCTAGCTCGGGGTCGGCTTCCAGTGTCACCGGTTGCGGCTGAATACCTGTGTTGTACATGCAGCGACTGCTTATCAGACCTGGAGGTCTGAAAGGCTGTCGCTCCATGTACAACCCAGTTACAGGTACCGGCACGAATCTTGAGCTCTCGGCGTCAGAGTGGGGATCACTTTGCGCATTCCATACATTGGCGAGTCAATCGTCGTCGTTGTAGCCAGCGTAGGGAACGAATCACGAGTGACGTTTGTGGCACGATGGCGCGGCGAGCCAATCACTGTCACTCCCTGCCCCCGCGTCTCAATTCGTACCACTAAGAGATCGAATATTTGACTTCTGCGCAACTTGAAGTCAGTGCTCAAGATCCGTGCCGGTATCTGTACTGGGCAACACAGTACTCTCTAGTCTTTACCATTCTGTAAGATATTATAAGTAGACTAGCTCCTACCTGCGGCTTCATCCGCGTCAAAATAGGTTTCTCCATACAAACTAAAAAACATGAATAGCTAAGATAGCGTATTTTATTATTTATGCACAAAATAGTACAAAGGCGCAGAGGCATAAGGCATCATGAGCTGACTTAGTAATTTAGAAGGCAATATAGATCTTTAGAGGTGAGTCATGCTTTTTTATATTGATATAAACTAGGGCCTGACTGCCATCCCATCTTCTCAACGTTGATGTAAAGCGCACTAGTTTATTAAGGGTTTCAGAACTCTAGCCTTGAAGACACCTAAATTATAATCAAACGGGAAGATCACAGCAGGCAAAATTGTTGCAGTCCTTCGATGTTCGCTTAGTCGGGTCCGTAGAGGTCTCAACAATATAAGATCTCAAACACATAATCACGTCACGACAACGCAACGTGCCACGTTGAACGACGTCGTATTGACGGTGGCGCAAATGTAGAATTGCCACAGTTAATTTCGAGAAATGGACCGCACTAGACGTGATCTCTTTCTGCTAATATTAAGAAGACGGATAAAGAAGGAACAGATACAAAGAAAATACTGGATCCATCCATATCTTTCCGTAACGTGGCACGTTGCGTCGTCGTAACGTGTTTATGTGTTTGAGCCGTTAGGCTGGACACTCGTCGTACGTCGGGTTGTCTGATGGTAGAAGGCGACGGTGGAATCGAGTCGGTGGAGTGGGAGCGCACTCTCCTAAATGCATCCTAAAGAATACCAAAAGGCGACTAGCCTACGTCTATAATCTAGGCTTTGTAGATTGCTTTTAATCTATTAAAAATGCTATTAAAACAATAATCTTTATTATTAGCACCCTCATAAAAATATTATAATTCAGTCCAGTTTAATTTTAGCTACATTTCGCATATGTAAACAAACGGAGCCGTTATTCATTTGTTTATCTTGGCAAGTCGGCCGAAAGAAATGAATCCAGTTTGAGTGTTCTTTGTGAGTATATCTGGCGGGAATGTGGGTGTGGAGACAGATATATGTCACAATGGAATGTCGAGAGGAATTCTCAAATATGCCGTCTGGCACACTTCTGTTGCTGAGACTAGTGGGTAAGGGTAGCGAAGTTTACTGGCTCGCAACTTTACCGGGAGCTTTTTAGGGTTCCGTAGCCAAATGGCAAAAAACGGAACCCTTATAGATTCGTCATGTCTGTCAGCCATTTTTTTTCCGAAACTATAAGAGCTATACTGTTGAAACTTAGTAAGTAGATGTATTCTGTGAACCGCATTAAGATTTTCACACAAAAATAGAAAAAAAAAGCAATAAATTTTGGGGGTCCCCATACTTAGAACTGAAACTCAAAATTTTTTTTTTCATCAAACCAATACGTGTGGGGAATCTATGGATAGGTCTTCAAAAATGATATTGAGGTTTCTAATTTCATTTTTTTCTAAATTGAATAGTTTACGCGAGAGACACTTCCAAAGTGGTAAAATGTGTCCCCCCCCGTAACTTCTAAAATAAGAGAATGACAAAACTAAAAAAAATATATGATGTACTTTACCATGCAAACTACCAACGAAAATTGGTTTGAACGAGATCTAATAAGTAGTTTTTTTTTAATACGTCATAAATCTAAAAAAAATACATTTTTATTAAAACATCGATCAAAGTTACAACGAACTACAAGAACTTTTATATTATGTTACTTGCTGCTATTGCTGCTACGGAACCCTCCATGGGCGAGCCTGACTCGCACTTGGCCGGTTTTTTTATTATGGATAGGCTCGTGTTTGACCACTATCTCACCGTTAAGCGATGATGTGGCCGACGGTGGAGCACGCTTGCCTAGAAGCAATCTATTCACTCTTGACTTAAAGACCCCTAGGTTATAGCTATCAAGAAACACAGTCTGGCAGGGAATTCCACTCCTTAGCTGTACGCTGTAATGAATGTGATCCCAAAACGCTTTGTACGTATTGCTGGGAATTCTACCATGTACCGGTGGCGCAACGCCGTACATCTTGTGATCCGATGATGGAACGGAATTGGCGGAATTAAATTGTGTAACTCCCGTGCACACTCCCCGAAATGTAAACGATAGAAAACGGACAGGCTAGCAACTCGGCGTCGATGTTCATTCGGAGTTTCGACTTGAGAGGCGCGTCATTGCCAATGATCCTCTTGGCACACTTCGTGCTATGAGCACTGGACAACTGATAAACACGTTTACTTATATTACACTAGCTTCTGCCAGCGGCTTCTCCCGCGTGAATGTAGATTTCTCCGAACAAACTCTGGACCCCCGTTTCATCCCCTTAGGGGTGCCGTTTCGTAAAGTCCGTTCCTTTAAGGAACCTACCTGCCAAATTTTGTAGGTGATAGAGTTTCTGAGATTTCGTGATTAATCAGTGAGTGGTATTTCGCTTTTATAGGGCAACCCTAATTTTATCCCCTTAGGGGTAGAGTTTCATAAAATCCGTTCTTGGTGGATGTTTACACCCTATAAGGAACCTACCTGCCAAATAAGTCTGTAGTTTCAGAGATTTCGTGATTAATCAGTGAGTGATATTTCGCTGATAAGTTTATAGATTTATAAAAACATACGCATTATAGATAAATTACACCCAGACACAGAACTAATGATCGTGCTCACCACAAACATTTGTTCTGTGGGAATCGGACCAACAACCTCCGGCATAGCAGTCAGGGCCACTAACCACTAGAAGAACCGACAGCCAGGAGTCTATCAATGACATGTTGTCTCTGTCTTTTCAGATATGTCTCCCCCAAGCTAACACCATGCGCCTGCTCATCCTAGCCGCGTGTCTGTGCGTGTGTTCCGCGTTTTATTGCCCGAAGCAGTGCGACTGTGGCATCGGCGACGAACAGGAGTACTACTGCGACCATGTCGGGAGCGCCACTGTCATTTTCAAAGCCACGGTCAACGAATATGTCAATATACGCTGTGAGGTAAGTGGTGTAGATGTAGCCACATCTGAGACATTGGTCACTTCATGTTATGGACTACTGAAACTGGTCAGATCGTTTTAAACATTAAAGGACATTGCTCAGCGCCCATACAATGTAGGCCCTGGAGCCAAAAGTATCGGAAAATTATGTATTGTAATCTCAATCTTTAAACTCCTATAGGATCTTATTTTTATAACGGACTAGCTGCAAAATAAATATATTAAAAAAAAAACTATCACAAGACCGATTTTTTTAGACCTTTTATCATCATAGAAATCACGATATGGCCCTCAATTGGCCATTTTTGGCTATTTTTGTTTGACATATCATCAAACGTTAACGTTTATACAATCCGGCCAGCTTTAGTTGGTTGGTCACGACATCGACAAAAATAGCATAAGAGTAACATATTCAGCCTTATACGTTCCCACTGCTGGGACTCAGGCCTCCTCCCTAGTAGAGAGAAAGGACCATAATCCACCACGCGAGCCCAGTGGTGGATGTCACATGTCTTGAAATTTTTAGTGTTATGATACAGAAAAATTGTCGAATTGTAACTTTTGACATATGCGGATATCGGACTTGTCAGCTTTATTAATCCAAAAATCATTTTGTGAATAATTAAAACAGACATGAAGTGTCTCGAAGACATCTCGCCAAAAACTCACAAAACACTTATTAATATGTTCCTCCTTCTCCTCGATTCGTATTCCTCATTACTGAGGGTCGTGAAGTTCCCGCTGGATTAGCTTCTTATTGATGGTATCTTGCCATCTGTGACGTTTCTTAGTGACATGAAGTGTGACGTGCAATTAGGTGCCCAGTGTGGAGCGGACCTGATCTGCCCATTTTTTTGGGCTGCGGCCTCTTGGTCGTTTGCCATCAACCATGCCAGTTACGATGAGCTGTTCAAGATTGTGGCCATTTTTCCTGGCAATGTGGCCAAAGAACTCCAGTACTTTGCGCATGCAGGTAGTCGACAGTCCGATCTTGATGTTATTCATATGTTTCCAGGGTACAAACTTTACGTGCGCCGACCTGCCGGTCATGAACCTGGCCAACGACCTGCCTCTCCCGTCTCTGAAGATCGAGGGCTGTTCGCCAGCCATCCTGACATGTATGAAAGCTGTCCTGAACACTCCCTCCGCAACCTTTCTATACGTCACTGAGGGCGTCGCGCCCTTGGAGGGAGTGCATGTCGCGGCCTTGGGAGACGTACAGCGCCTCATGATTGATCAAGGTATGAGTTAAGTTGTTAGTGAGGTCTGTAGGCTTACTCTCCAAATTAATTTCAATTTCAATCTAAAGTCAATCCGATTGCAATGTCAATTTTGACGTTACGTGATTTGGTACTCTTGAAAACAATACTGTCAACCTAAACGATTTCACTTAGTTCTCAAAATGGTCACGCAATTTTGAACCAATTTGGCGCTAGCATTGAATTCAAGGGTACGAAACGTCACAATCTCAATGTCGACCGATCGGAATTGAACTCAATAGTAAGCCTGCTGGTTTTGGGTGGGTGGGGTTAAGCAGCTGTTGGTGAGGTCTGTATTTGGATGGGTGGGATTAAGCAGCTGTTAGGAAGGTCTATATTAAGATGGATGGGGTTAAACAGTTCAGTATGTTTTTGTTTTGTAATTTTACGTGTTTAGTTTTTCTCTAACATAGGTAAAGGTATGTTCCAAAATTCGAAATAATAAGTAAATAACTGTTTACGATCATTATTCTCATTACTTCCAGGTCCTGAAACTCGTATCCCGTCATCAGTGATCGCCGCCCTGCCGAGTCTCCGCCACCTTCGCATCACCGGCACCCCAATAACTCTACAAGCCAACGACTTCCTGAACGCGTCCCAGATTGAATACCTGGAGATATCTGATGGACTCGTGGGAGGCCTACCGGAGGACGCCTTCAGGGGCCTGACGAACTTGCAATGGCTGAACATCTGGGGGAACGACGGCGTTCTTGAGATACATGTTAATTCACTTAGAGGTAACGCTTTTGGATTATTTGTTGTTCAATCGTTGATGGTGAGGCGCACTAGTTTATTAGGAGCCTATTCACTCTAGCCTTGAAGACACACTACCTTATATTAGACAAGAAGACCGCAGCAGTCAAATTGTCTCAAAATATAGTATTTCCTTGATTCCAGGGCTGGAGTCTCTGCAGAAGCTGACGCTGTGTTTGAACCACATCCCCGGCGTGCCCGCCGCCGCGCTGGCACACGTGCCGACTCTGCGGGCGCTGGAGCTGGCCGACAACCAACTGCAGGACCTGCCGCCAGGCCTGCTGCACAACCTGACGGAGCTGGAGAATGTAAGTAGAACTGTGCGACAACCAGCAGCGGGGCCTGCCCCCGGCCTGCTGTACAACCTGACAGAGCTGGAGACTGTAAGAAGAACTGTGCGACAACCAGCTGCAGGACCTGCCGCCCGGCCTGCTGCACAACCTGACGGAGCTGGAGAATGTAAGTAGAACTGTGCGACAACCAGCTGCGGGGCCTGCCCCCGGCCTGCTGCACAACCTGACGGAGCTGGAGAGTGTAAGTAGAACTGTGCGACAACCAGCTGCAGGACCTGCCGCCCGGCCTGCTGCACAACCTGACGGAGCTGGAGAGTGTAAGTAGAACTGTGCGACAACCAGCTGCGGGGCCTGCCCCCGGCCTGCTGCACAACCTGACGGAGCTGGAGAGTGTAAGTAGAACTGTGCGACAACCAGCTTCAGGACCTGCCGCCAGGCCTGCTGCACAACCTGACGGAGCTGGAGAGTGTAAGTAGAACTGTGCGACAACCAGCTGCAGGACCTGCCGCCCGGCCTGCTGCACAACCTGACGGAGCTGGAGAGTGTAAGTAGAACTGTGCGACAACCAGCTGCGGGGCCTGCCCCCGGCCTGCTGCACAACCTGACGGAGCTGGAGAGTGTAAGTAGAACTGTGCGACAACCAGCTTCAGGACCTGCCGCCCGGCCTGCTGCACAACCTGACGGAGCTGGAGAGTGTAAGTAGAACTGTGCGACAACCAGCTCCAGGACCTGCCGTCCGGCCTGCTGCACAACCTGACGGAGCTGGAGAGTGTAAGTAGAACTGTGCGACAACCAGCTCCAGGACCTGCCGTCCGGCCTGCTGCACAACCTGACAGAGCTGGAGACTGTAAGAAGAACTGTGCGACAACCAGCTGCAGGACCTGCCGCCCGGCCTGCTGCACAACCTGACGGAGCTGGAGAATGTAAGTAGTACTGTGCGACAACCAGCTGCCGACAGACAACAGCCCCTGCTGGGGCCATGGGTTCGCTTCTGAATGGAAACCCCGTGGCCCTGGAACTCGTGGCAAAGAAAGAACATTGGAGTGGGTTTTAGTCAGTAAAAGTCAGACACACCCTCGCGCTCCGCCCTAGAACGAGAGAAGACAGGATGATTCCCCACTTAAAAAATATCGTCCGTAGCATAAAAATCACGTTTTGAAAAAATCAAAAATCAATTGTTGTGAAAAAATCAAACTTCCAAGTTAACGAATAAAAAAGATGCGGCCGTCTATGTCGCAAAAAAACGTCTATTTTGATACTCTCAAAGGTCGAAATTCAAAGGGTACTTCCCGTTGACTCAGAATCCTGAAATTTGGCACAAAGCGAGGTCTTATTTATTTATTAACACATCTTGCACAAAAAACTGTACACAGCACAGCCTGACTGTGTGTATAGCACAGGTATAGGAATAAATCTGAAACAGTTCTACGTCACGAAAAAATAACTTTGTCATTTCGGAAAAATTTTCGAGACTCGAGAGAGAGAAAAATATTTCTCTACCTATTATTACTTGAAACGGCACAAAATTAAAATTAAAGCCACACTACAAAAAAAACTATAATGGTGTAAGTTGTGACTAGTGCTCGATAGATGGCGTTGTCCCGCGCGGCTACATCGCGCTATGGTTTCGTTACACGCGCTTGGTTGGATCTCGCTGTGTCAATCAAATCAAATTATATTTATTTAATTATTGATTGATTGAAGTAATCTTATGGGGTGACGCACTGTCAGGATTTATCAGCTCCCCAGCAGTGTAGGCAATAAGCAATTGTTAAGCGGAGCTGGTCTAATATATAAAGAACACAAAGTGTAAAAGCGGCGAAGTTATAAAAAGCGGAACAATATAATTTACCTTTTATTAGTTTCGAGTACTAAAAGTACAAATAACAAAACTAATATTCAATTACTTAAACAAATTTAAAAAATAAAATTGTTGTTTTTCTTCATAGTAATAACGCTTCCGTTTCCGCTTCCGTTAAGACACTTCCGTTGCATCACTAATTTTTACCCACCGAAAAAAAACCTATGGTCCTAGTAAGCTTATGCCCTGCTCGGCCCTACGCGCCGTCGACGACTCGAGCTCGGTCCGATCGGTAATCGGGCGGCCGGACGGCGAGCTACCCATTGCTCACCGTCCGCAAGCTCACGCCTACGGTGGCTGGAAATCGGGGTCGGCGGGAGACCTGGAGGCGTTGGCCTGCCACTCCTCACTCCGGACCATGGCCTGCACTAGAGCCCGAGCCAAACCTGTGCAAGTGTGCATGTGTTAAAAACTAAAAATATACAGGGTTATTTGTAAAACACCGACTACCTCTCAGGCTACTAAAATCATAAACAACAACTTTTGTTCTGTGACTTGTAAAAAATTATCATATTTTAGTTCATCAGATTTTCATACAAAAATAAAAATATTAAAATTAAACGTTATAAATATTACGTAGTCTATGCGCAAGCAAGCGATAGTACTATAGCGGAGGGGAGCGGGGATTGGTCGGCGGAGGTGCTTGATGCGCTTGCGCCGCGTCATACAGACGTACGTAGGTATAGTAAAATACAGAGTTGAAATGTGCTAGATAGAACAACGAAATTTTGAAGATTTTTTTAGTAAATGAATTACGTTTTGTAAAAAGTCATAGAACAAAAGTTGTTGTTTATGATGTTAGTAATACAGTCCTGCAAGGTTGTTAGTGTTATACAAATAACCCTGTATTGTGTTGTATTTCCAGGTTACAATAACACAACCACATGGCGTTTCACCATTGAAACTCCACAAGCATTCGTTAGCAAATCTCACTTCGTTGAAGAACCTCAAGATAGCGGACTGTTCCTCCGACCTTCCCGAAGAACTCTTCACAGGCTGTGACCAAATACAGACGCTCGATCTCTCTAGGAACAACATCACGTCACTTCCGGTCGGAATTTTTAAGGATTTGAAGAAGCTGGAGACGTTAGATTTGAATCATAATAAGATAGCGAGGTTGGATCCGGGTGTCTTTGCTCCTCTGAAGCAATTGAAGTACTTGGATTTGAACAGCAATCATTTGGAAGAACTGCCTGAGTAAGTTATTTTTTTATATTGTTTTTTTAGGGCTCCAGGAAATATCGCCATCTTCCTGCCCTTTTTTTCTTCAATTCTGTCCTGTCACTCGTCACACTATCACTAACTCCCTTTTCTTTCATATCACTCCTCACACAATCCATCCATCTTTTCTGTGGCCTCCCTCTCTCTCTCCATCCATCTACATGTATACCCAGAACTCTTTAATGCGGTTTCATCCCTCCTCTTTACATGACCATACCAAGACAAATTTTCTTTACTGCTCATAGTGTTAGGAGCACTCCAACTCCTAAAAATCCGCCCCTAAGACGACCCACTGACCCGATTCCCCTTCAACTTTTCAGTCACTGGCGCCACTTTCAAACTTCCTCTGATATATTAATTTCTCACTTTATCCATTCTCGTCACACCACACATCCATCTCAACATTCTCATCTCCGCTACATGCAATCTTTTTTCATCCGACTTTTTCACAGCCCAGCATTCTGATTCATACAGCACAGAATAGTTTATCAATAAATACAGAAAAATAAAATACTAACTTCGAAAATAATAGCAAAATTTATTAAAAATTAAAAAAAAAACCCGTCGCATAAAATGTTCAATAAAGTGCTCATCACACAATCATTTGTCTTGGGTTCAATCGAACCCACGACCTCCAGCATAGCAGTCAGGGCCACTAACCACTAGACCAACAGGACAGTTGATCCTCTACGTTTTAGAACTGTGGTGAATTTTGTATTTTTTTTATTATTGATAGGCTCGCGTTTGACCACTATCTCAGCTGATGGTAAGTGATGATGTGGCCGACGATGGAGCACGCTTGCCTAGAAGTAACCTATTCACTCCTGACTTAAAGACCCATAGGTTGTAGCTATCAGGAAACAGACTCCGTTAGGGTATTCCATTTGCTAACTGTACGCATAATAAATATGTTCCCAAAACGCTTTGTACGTATGGGTGGGATGTCCACCATGTGACATGTTTTGCAGTAAATACTTTTTATTTCAGCCATCTATTCTCCGGCCTCGGCAAGCTGGAACACGTTTCAATGGACGACAACCTTCTTCAAAACATAAGCTCCGAAGCCTTTTCAGGAGCCAAACGCCTTACAACTGTCTCGCTGAAGAACAACAGACTAACTCTCAAGCCCCAGTACCAGCTCGCAGGTGGATACGAGAACTTTGAAGACTATTCCCCGTTCGGCGTCTTGGAAGAGCTGCAGAACTTATATTTGAGTGGAAACCAAATAAGTACGATGTTCTCCGACTGGGTCATGGTGCTCAACAAGCTACAGAAGCTGGATCTGTCCAATAACAACTTCACTTTCCTGGATGTGAGTATTTTTTGAAATAATAATAGGACCTCAGGGTCCAGAGATAAGTAAATGTATAAAATAATAATCGGTTCGTCACGCATGCCTCAACCTGAGGCATACGACGGTACATTTATGCGTGCGTCCCGTACGACACATGCTTAAGCTGAGCACGCAACCACCCCGCACAATGTTCGTCAGTAGAAAACGCAAACAACACTGTCCGTCCACACGGAGCGCACGGCTCGTACTGGGGCGGCGTTCGTAACGATCTTATGATGCGAAAGCTCACTGTGAGCACACACGTCCACACAGCCCGAGGCATGCGAAACGAACCATTCGCGACGCACGCCTCGCGATGTCTGTACGCGGCTTAAATTTGATTTTGCTACATACTTATTTCTACTAGCGTAGTAATAAACCTGCAAAATCAGTGACTTACTGCTTTCTTTTTCAGGTAACAGATCTTCAACTCTTGAGCCAGTACGTCGTGGTGGACTTGACTCACAACCACATCTCCGAGCTGCACCTGCCCCACCCGAGCCTGCACAGAGGCGACCCCATGTACAAGGAGTCCACTAACTCCGTCCTCTTAGACGACAACCCTCTCAACTGTGATTGCGGACTTTACAACCTAGCTATGAGACTGAAGGGTGCTAAATCAATGACGGTGGAGCCCAAGTTTGTACTTGACAACGCCAAATGCGCATCTCCGACACACTTACAAGGAAAATTGTTTAAGAATGTATCGCCTTACGACCTAAATTGTGACGTGTCCGCTGAGAAATGCGATCAAAATTGTCTGTCGTGTCAAATTAGACCTGCTACCAACGAATTAGCATTTAATTGTAATAAAATCTCAAGGAATATGTCTGAAGATGATTATTTAAAGAATGTATCGGAAGAATTTGGACTTAAACATGTGTCTTTAAGATTAAACACGCCACCAAAATCATTGAGAAACCTTAATTTGAAACTGTTAAATCTATCCGGTATAGCGTTGAAAGAAATCCCATTTCCACCGTCGCTAAACGTTCAAACAATAGATTTTTCGAACAATAATCTGACAGAGATACCCATGGAATTCTTAGAGGCGAATATAAGTTTATATTTATCTAATAACAAATTTCAATGTGACTGTTGGAATTCTGAAGAACTGTCTTACTTGAAATCGAGTAAAAATGTTCTAGATCTTGGTTT
This sequence comes from Mythimna ferrago, assembly GCA_910589285.2. Lineage (NCBI taxonomy): Eukaryota > Metazoa > Arthropoda > Insecta > Lepidoptera > Noctuidae > Mythimna > Mythimna ferrago. The sequence continues at coordinate 14,370,340 of OU342700.1, forward strand.
GATTAAGTGCGGAGACAAATTTCTCTCAGCAATGGAGCCTTCGGATCTGTGTAATAACTGGCGCGCTGCTGCAGTTGCGAGCGGCACGTTTATAGTCCTTGTTCTAATCGTAGCTATCCTTGCTATGATCATATACAAAAATTCACATAAGATTATTGTGTTTATTATCAACCGTGGGTTGTGTCCTTGTTGCTTTGTCGACGATCTGGACGATATGAACAAAGAATTCGATGTCTTTGTCTCATATGCTCATAAAGACAGGAAGTATTTAGAAACGTTAATGCCTAAGTTAGAGAATGATTTCGGATTGAAAACATGTGTTCATTACCGAGATTGGCTCGTGGGAGATTTCATTCCGGACCAGATCAACAGATCCGTTGAAAAATCTAGAAAAACTATTATCATGTTGTCAAAAAACTTTTTAGATTCAGCCTATGCTAACATGGAATTTAGGGCAGCTCATAATTTGGCTTTGAAAGATGGGAAAAGTAGAATTGTTCTTATTTTACTGGAAGATGTGGCTAACCATGAAAAATTGTCTGAGGATTTGAAAGCTCACATGAAGATGAACACTTTCCTCAAATGGGACGATGCGCGGTTCACGGAGAAGTTGCAGAGAGCAATGCCTTTGAAAAATAACAAGAAATTCGTATTTCCCGCAGTTTTTAAAGAAGCTGGTGAAAAAACTGTCAAAAGCGGCTTGGATGTGCATTTAAATAGTGACGGACAGTTAGTCAATGTGGCCATGAAGGATGCTGTATGATATTTGATATCTTTTTATGGTCAATCTTTGTAGCAACATATCTTTTTACGGACAATGTTGTTGTTGATGGTTTGTCAATCTATTTTTGAAGCCATCCTTATTGTCGAGTTGTCTTTTTATGACCAAAATTTGTGTTACATTATTTTTTATGATAAAAATTAAAATCAATGTATCTTTTTACAGACAATTATGTCGATTGTCTGGCCATCTTTTTTGAATATCAAAACTTATTTTTTAAAGCCATTCTTATTGTTAACTTTTGTTTTAAAGTCCAAAATTAGTTTTGCGTTATCTTTTTAAGATATAGACTAAGGGTGAGTTGCACCATTTAACTATAACGATAACCAAACCATAACCAGCCGTGAAACGGCCGCCTATTGGTCAATTCGACGATTTGACAACTGTTAACGGCTTTGTTATCGTTATAGTTAAATGGTGCAACTCACTCTTAATGTCTAATGTCAGTGTATCTTTTTATGCCCAAAATCTGTTTTCTTTGTAAGACTTCTTTGGGTGCTTACTCGAGTGTAGCTTTTTGTACCGTGCTGCTTTAGTTAAGAAGGCAGCCTTTATTGCAAATATTAGTTATAAATGAGACTTCAAGCGAATCTCCCAAGTATAAGCTAGACGTAACTAAATGAGCCATTCTCTATTCTTAAGTCTAATTTAAGTATTCAACTGTAATCTCGTAAAGCAATGGATTTATAATTCTGATAAGTGTAAATGTAAGTGCAGATTACCCTTTCAACCGCCGGCGTCGGGGATGTCCGACAAACACTGTCGCGTTTACTCCGCCAGGGTCGCACATCCACGACCAAATACTCGCATCTCGTCAGCTCTTCTGTCACCTATGGGGAGTGAAGAGCTGAACGAGATGGGAGTAGCCGGTCGCGAACACACGAGCCGCGCGAATAAGACGCCGAGATACTCGTCGGGAAAATCCGACGCAGGCGGCTGATACGGTCGTCAAATGGATCGCGTTAAGATTTCTTAGCTACCATGAGCTCTTATTGCGATCCAGCGGGCAAGTCAAGATCAATTTTTTTGATGTATTTTGCAACCGATTGTAAGTCAATAGTTAGGCGGTTACCACACTGCCACGCACCACGCAGCGTAGCGCGGGAAAACGCTTTTATGCACGAATCGTGCGGGATTTTTACACTCTCACGCGCGTAGGTGCGCTTTGTAAATTCACGCAGGCACACACTCATTTCATACAAAATTACGCACAGCACTACGAGACTCAGTGTGGCATACCATGCGTGTCGCCCCGCACCCACGCGCGTCAATGTTTCACCGCATGTCGGCGCGTGATCCGCATGAACGCGCGTGGATGCAGTTTCAGTGTGTTGGACTGTGCGTGTTTTCTATACAAACGGAGATACTTACAAGCAACGTTAAGACACGCATTCACGCACTACGCTGCGGGGTGCGGGGCAGTGTGATGACCGTCTTATTTGGCAACGTATCAAGGAGGCCATCCATTAATCACGTGAGGCTTGAAAGGGGAGCGGGGCTCCCCCCCTTTTCAAGTCTTTTGGGGTCTCTTAAGGGTTTGACAAAAATTACGAAATGTCAAAGGTGGGAAGGGGGGATAAACGATTTTTAAACAAAATAAATGATAAATGATCTTTATTTTACATATAGGTTTTTTAAAAAAATACTTTTTACACGTCAATTTTGTTTTTAGTCAGTTTAAACTAGATAAGGCCGCTGTTTCCTGGCTGACTACCCTGTGAAGAAACAGCTCAGGGGGCAAAGTCTCTTTTAAAGTCCATACAGTAAATATGTATTGGTCAAATCATATGAGAACCATGCAGATTAGTATCTCAGATGGTCTTTTGAGGAAAGAACCACACAGATTTACACATAGAGACCACACCACACAGATAACCACAAGAAACAAAAAATATTATTATATATAATGCCTATCAAAAACAACCTCTCACCTTTCTGTCTAGACCTTCTATCATTGTCTTTAATTTCGTAATAAAATAAGTTTATACCATAAACCTGTATTTAAAGATAATATGATAAAGAATTAAATATTCTTTGTAGGTACTAAGAATACACGTGATTAAGTGACGGCCTCAAGGTGGAATTTAGCCCGCTAATAAATATGAGTACCTACGAACGTGATCTTTTCCGATCTGGCACAAGACAATAAGCAATAACTTGATATTTTATAATAATATTAGTATTGTAGTTCTAGATAAACGTACGTACACCGATCTGACTTTATTTACTAAAGCCACAAAATAGATAGGTACAGAAGACAATCTACATACAAAGCGCGCTCTCACAACGCACACATAGACACCGCTCACGGAGACCATATCTCGGCTCAATCGCCCGCTCGCACTCGTACAGTTCGGCGCATCGCGCTGACCCTATGACCCTAGCGCGATCGTCTAGCGTAGGTATTAAAAGTGAAGTACATACATGAGATTGACTTCTGTACCTATCTATTTTGTGCTAAATCTACCTAGCTTTTATGTATATTTCATAGTATAAATAAAAAATTGTAGATTTTTATTTGTAGTATATATGTATATATGCATTTACGTCACGGCCAGATCTTGGAACTGTTCGCCAGTCATTTCAAGAAATGGTGCTATCTCAGCTAGACGCGTGCTTATTTTTAGATATGGTCAAATATGGCTGATCATTGATCACATCGTGTAGTTACGTTGTCCACCGGTAGAGCCCTCTGTCCCTTAAAGCATTCCTTTTTTTATTACATTAAAAAGGTTTTGTTCCATCAAAAATACTAATTGTACACAAAAATATATGCTATTCCAGTGGATAAAAAAAAATAGCCACGAAGGAGATGGCGGGGTGTATGTTCGCTCGCTTCGCTCGCTCACTAGACCCCGCCATCCCCTCCTAACCTAACCTGACCGAGGCAGGTGCTCGGAGTCTCTTAATAATTGTAAATATTCCATTAGCATCTGGCGTACAATTAGTATTTTAGTGAAGAATTAATATCGTTGAAATCCTAGTCCACGCGAACGTAGTCGCGGGCACAGCTAGTTAATGATAAAATGGTCGACCGTGGATTACATACCATCAAACTTTAACGTTTAAACGATCCGGCCAGTTTTAGTTGGGCATATCATGAAGCGATCAATTCTAAGATGTAGCCACGACTTGGGGTGTTTTTATGATCATGCGGATTTCGTCACGCATGCGGGATTGCCCCGCATGCAGAAAATTACACGCAGCGTGACACACTGTGAGGTGGTTGTGATCAACAGACGACAAGAGCGCGGAGAGCTGCCCCGGGAGCGCGCCCCGCGGCCCGCAAGCGTATACCACGCATTAAAATAAATACATATATGGAAAGGACATTTAGAAAGAAAGAAACAGAGTATATTTGCGTCAAACATGGCGCATACCTTAAAATAAAACAAATAACAATATCGACGTAAAGTAGCACGTATGTAGGATATGCGTCATATCCGCGCAAAACGGCCAGAGCTCAGCAAAATGCTGGGGCTCGTGTAAGACAGAGTCACAGCGCTGATTTTCAGCACCAGCCGGTACTTGCGTGGGCGCCGCGTGCGGAGCAATCCCGCATGCGTGATCAAAACCGCACGATATTACAAACACCCTGAAACATATTTTTAATTATCTGACAAAACGTTTCGCTCCGGTGTCGTGTCACTTGGCAGTAACTTTTCCTGACATGACATATTTTACATTAAGGGCTTCTCCACACGTACCGCAACCACAGCACGCCGCAACGACAAAATGCTGTCAAGCAGTGAATAGTGTTGCTACAGCTTTTTTTAGTTGCATTGTGGTACCGACAAAATGTCGATGTGGTAGCGTTGTCGCGAGTAGTTGCGATGCGGTTACGTGGTGTGCAGATACGGTTACGCAATGCCGTTGCGTCGACGCAACGTTGTGCTTGCGATGTGGTTGGCCACTAGTTCGCAGTGTCGCTGGTGGTTGCGATGTGGTCGCTATCACATACACGGTCGATAACGTCCTATTCATTTTTAATATAAAATATGCGCCCGGCCACGCGGTGTGCTTGAGGTGTGCTTGTGGTCGTGGTGTGGTTGCGGGACGTGTGAAGAAGCGCTAAGTATCTGAAATTCAATTCAAATAAATAACCGGTATTTTGTAGAATAGTTTCTGTAACATAGCAACTGATTTACAAAACCTACTTAGTTTATGTTAATTTGTTGTAATCTCAGAATCTATACACATTAATGTCATTCTAGTCAGTTCACACAATATTTCCTGACGCAACCCTCACAAATCGACGAGTTCCCACGAGCCGCTCTCATCTCCTCGCCACGCAGGTGGTCCGCAGCACCTACGTTGCATATATAATATTAGTTTTAGTACACGCGAAACTCGAAACACGTGTCTAGTATTTTTATGGAAAGTTGACAAAACCTGTAAAATCCTGTAATCATAAAAAAAAAATCCGACGGGAAAATTATCTAATGACATCTCCCGCTCTTGGGCGGAGCGGGAGATAGTGTCAGACTTTTACTGACTAAAAATCCACTTGCGGGTTACGCAAATACTAAAAATAATGTTGTTTATCAAGTATAGACGGGTTACTGGTTCCGGAGTGTAACTCTGGCACTAGCTTAGTAACCACTAGGAATCCGAGAAACTGTTTACTGTGTTTCTAGCTTTATATTGGCTATCGAGCTTGGGTCAAAAGCTCAAAACCTAAGGCGATTATCACACTGACACGCATCACGCTGTATGTTGCATGTCAACGCTCCTACGCGCGTACTTGCGGGAGTGCAGATCTGCATCATCGTGCGGGTTTTTTACGCACGCACGCGTTTAGACCGGTGCGTTCTGTAAATTCACGCACTCATTTTATACAAAATCACGCACGGCACTCATACCTTGCGTGTCGCCCCGCAACCACGCGCGTGAGTGCGTGTTTCACCGCATGTCGGCGCGTGATCCGCATGAACGCGCGTGGATGCAGTTTCGGTGTGTTGGACTGTGCGTGTTTTCTATACAAACGGAGATACTTACAAGCAACGTTAAGACACGCATTCACGCGCTACGCTGCGGGGCAGTGTGATAACCGCCTTAGAGCTGACGTAACCGGGTGATTCTTTGATACCGAGGGAATGTCTCATTCATCTGGCCTATTATTCGTTCCTATCTACTTTGTGTCGTAAGCCACAGGGCGTTAATGAGTGCCTTTGATGCATTTAGTGATCGGGAAAAGTAATGCAAAAAAAAATTATCAAATTGTAAGAACAATCTAGGCCCAATGAATGAGACGTTTCTCTTAAATTATCACTCAATCCCACTTTACCGTATCTATTTCGATCTCTGGTGATATATATAGACAATAGGTATTTACAGAGTGTGATATAATACTTTTTATCCCAGAAAACTATGGCTCCCGTTCCTGGGAAACGAAGCCGCGGGTGCATGCTAGTATAGTATGAATTTTTATTATAATGAAATTGTAAATAAACTAAGTTTTTTTTTCTCATTTTGCACGCAGTTATTTTGACAATTGTATATTTTATTAATAAAAAGTGGTACTATTGATTTATTGATGTTTTTTTTACTGCTACTATTGGTATCGTAGTCAATCTTCAAGGTTAATAATAAATAAAAAAAAAAACAAAATAAAAAATAAACATGACTGCTATGTCAAAACAATAAACTAACAAGATGTTTGTTAATTTATAGAAAAGTGAAGAAAGTCTAAACTCATCTCGGAACCTACTTGACCTGCGAAACTGACATTTTCATCGCAGTCGAGGCGTGCGTCGCGAATGGTTCGTCTCGCATGCCTCAACCTGAGGCATACGACGGTACATTTATGGGTGCGTCCCGAACGACACATGCTCAAGCTGAGCAAGCAAACCACCCCGCACAATGTTCGTCAGTAGAAAACGCAAACAACACTGTCCGTCCACACGGAGCGCACGGCTCGTACTGAGGCGGCGTTCGCAACGATCGTATGACGCGAATGCTCACTGTGAGCGCACACGTTCACACAGCCCGAGGCATGCGAGACGAACCATTCGCGACGCACGCCTCGCGATGTCTGTACGCGGCTTAAGATACTTTCTTATCGGTATAAAGGTAGCCACGCTAGGGTGTTCCTGACAGGTTCGCCTGCACAGTTATGCCTGTCAGGTAAGCTTGTGTTGAAACCTGCACAGTTGTGGCTGTTTAACTCAACTGTACAACAAACCAGTCGCCAGGGTATTCCTGGCGTGTATGGCGACTGTCTTCGTAAGTACAGTACTATGTCAGAAATACTTTAAAATTAAGGTTTACATAATAAAACTAGTCCGCGATTTTATCCGCGTACAAGTCTAAAATGTTCTGATAGGATTTTTGATTGGCTTAAGTTATGTTATTAGTTATGTAATCTTCTATCTTCTTCAGATTAAGTTTTCAAACATGTGAAAAATACCTACACCGTTAAATTTTAAACGTTTTAATCCCGTGGAGGGTCAATCCGGTACATGAAACACTATCGAATTGTACCGGATCGACCCTCCACGGGATTAAAACGATTAAAATAATTTAGCGGTGCATAATTCAAATTAAAAGCAGTATGGAGTTTTTTTTTTTGGTGGGTAAAAATCATCCAAATGACATCCCCCGTCCATGGGCTTAGCGGAATATAGTGTCAGACTCTTACTGACTAAAAAACCCACCCCGTTTCCCGATGCCTGATGCGGTCGGCCTCCCCCTTTCTAGCATTACTGGCGACCGCCTGCCACTCCTCGCTCGCACCTGTACCGAGCCCCGGCGCATGAGATCGCCGCCGCCGATCGCCCCTACGAGGGCACGACGATGTTCTGCCCAAGCAGGGCACACCTCTACCGTGTGCTCCACCGTGTCCTCCGGGCGGTCATGCGGAAGGTGAGGACGCCGTGAGGTCTTTCCAGCCACGCCTCAAAGAGGGGACTTACCGACTTGTCGCGGCAGCGGACTTTCGCCCTGGCGTTGCATCTCCACGCGCAAATCCTGCATGTGTGTTAAGACTGTTGCCTACAGATCCCATGGTGGCAGGCCAGCAAGGAGGCTCGCCACTTAGTGGGAAACCGTGCGGTATCCCCACACCATCCGTATTGTCATGAAAAGCACTATGGAGTGTATTAATATCAACTTTGAAGCAAATCACCCCCAAAATCATTTTCCTGATTGGACCAAGAAATCTCGTTGTCCCATAAAAACGTGGCCCCCTTTTTTCACCCCCCATATGGGTAGAATTTCATAAAATCCTTTCCTATCGGACGCCTACGTCAGACAAAGAACATACCCTCACAGTTTCAGGTCTTTACGACCAGCGGTCTAGTAGGCTGTGCGTTGCTCCGTCAGTCATTCAACAGTCAAGCATTTTATAAGTACCTATTGATAAATACTTGAGTCTAGATCTACAATTAAACATTTTGTGTGTTATGATTTGTGTGTAAGTGAAAATATAAATATTTATTTACCTGAAATATATTTAAATTAAAATCAACAATCTGTATACAAATATGTTTAGAAGTCAGTGTCAACAATGCTTTGGTTTAAATCTAGTAGGTGTAAGTTGTGACTAGTGCTCGATAGATGGCGTTGTCCCGCGCGGCTACATCGCGCTATGGTTTCGTTACGCGCGCTTGGTTGGGTCTCGACGTGTTTCACAGATCTTCATCAAATTCAAATCAAAATCAAATTTATTTATTTCTATTTTTGAAGTAATCTTATAGGGTCACACCTATAAGGTTTATAGATAGATAATTATATTATACTAGCTTTTGCCCACGGCTTCGCCCGCGTGGCATTAGGTACTTAGGGATCGGGATAAAAGGTAGCCTATGTTCTTTTCCATGTCAAAGGCTATATGCACGCCAAATTTCATCCAAATCCGTTCAGCCGTTTTTGCGTGATTAAGTAACAAACATCCAAACATCCACACTTTCACATTTACTTTCACATTTATAATATTAGTTAAGATGTTCTATTAGTTGGCGAGCTACCTCGTCGTCCTTAAGCCCACGCCTACGGCGGCGGCTGGAAATCAGGGTCGGGGTCCAGAAGTATTTGGGATCGTGTAGGTATGTTGGGGCCACCAGTCTAACTTGACGCCGCGCTGAGCGGAGCACACGAGCCTGGTCGCAGGTTTTCTTTCTTCACCGTTAATTATGAAGACTGCTGACTTGACTTGAAAAAGGGGTATAAGTACTTATTACCAGTAGGGTTACCAACTATACTGGTAAAAAACAGTATTATAATGTTTTTTATTACGTTATATTTTTTACTGTTGAACAAAAATAAAGTATACAAAATACTGTTTTCAGCATCAAAATAGTAGTATGTAATTCATCATCACACTATACTTACTCAATACTTGTGTTAGACTTAGACGCTCACACAATTATTTTTTTTATCAAATAAAGAAAAACAGTTCTCAATAATAGAGTTTCAGAACGAATCGAATGAGCTCCTCGTTTATTTTAATTTTAGTTATAATCGTGATGAGGCGTTTAAAAAAGACTGTAAATTAATAAGTTGGTCGAAAAGCTCTAAAAATATGTATTTAAAAAATTAAACAGAAAATACTGTTCATTTTTAGGGTTCCGTAGTCAACTAGGAACCCTTATAGTTTCGCCATGTCTGTCTGTCCGTCTGTCTGTCTGTCCTCGCTTAATCTCTGTGACCGTTAGCACTAGAAAGCTGAAATTTGGTACCAATATGTATATCAATCACGCCGACAAAGTGGTAAAATAAAAATTGGAAAAAAATGTTTTATTAGGGTAGCCCCCCTATATGTAAAGTGGAAAGTGTTTTTTTTTAATTTCAACCCTAACGTGTGATATATTGTTGGATAGGTATTTAAAAATGAATAGGGGTTTACTAAAATCATTTTTTGATAATGTCAATAATTTCGGAAATAATCGCTCCAAAAGTAAAAAACAATGTGTCTCCCCCCCGTCTAACTTTTGAACCATAAGTTTAGAAAATATGAAAAAAATCTGAAAAGTAGAACTTTATAAGGACTTTCTAGGAAAATCATTTTGAACTTGATGGAAAGAATAGTTTTTGTACAAAAAAGACAAAAAGGTTGTACAAAATAATTTCTGGACTAAGTTTGTATATGCAAGCATTTTTTTACACCCATAAGTGGGTACACTTATTGTGACGGACGGGAAACTACGGAACCCTACACTGAGCGTGGCCCGACACGCTCTTGGCCGGTTTTTCTAAAATACTGTTTAAAAATCATCTTACATTAAAAAAAAAAAAACTTATTTCTTGCCCTAACATGGATTGCCACCCTCCATCCATCAGGATCTAGGAAGTTATTGCCCCCATTTCAAGTCGGTGAACTTTGTTAATACATAACAATGGTGTGCTTGTTTTGCACTTGTGAACTCAAATTGCTGCGAGGCCTACTGGGCAGACAAATCCTTGGTGAAGTTCTCCTGCTTTGTTAAAGATTCCCTAAGCCGCGTACAGACGTCGCGAGGCGTGCGTCGCGAATGGTTCGTCTCGCATGCCTCGGGGTGTGTGGACGTGTGTGCTCACTAGTGTTGCCAGGTTCGATTGGATAAATATCGGGACAGACAGTAAAACAAATCGGGATTTAGGGTTTTAGATCGGGACAGTTTTTATTTTTCAGTTTTTTTTTTTGAGTTGGGTAATCATCTAATAACTTCCCCCGTTCTAAGGTGGAACGAGGGCAAACATGTACTGATTAAAAGCCAGACTTCTACAGTCGACCTTTGCATTCCAGGGGCACCGGCACTGTTTAAAACGTTCCTGCAGCCCTAGCAGGCATCGGCCCTACGAGTCCCTTCAGTTTTCCTGGTATCTCTTTGAGAAACGTGTGCAGCTTCGCCTCGGACCTGGTACTTATTGAACGCGAACGATGAGCTACCATATCGCGCAAACCCATATCTATTGTGGCCGGAAATTGCTGTGTGACTCGCCCGGGACATATCCTTCGGAGACGACTGGGACGTGAGGGTGTACGTTCTTTTACGGTTGCGGTCAACTCCTTCGCGGTTACGGTCAATTCTTTCGTGGTTGCAGTCAACTCCTTCGCGGTAAGAGGCGACTGCTGCCCATTCCCTCTCGCTTTGGATCATGGCCAGAACCAGGGCCCAGCGAGTGAGCGAGCAGCCGCCGCCAAAAGCCTCCATTAGGAAACAGCGGTGCTCCGCTCAAGCAGGGCATACTTCCATCATAAACTCCATGGTGTCACTCTGGCGGTCCACACAATGCTGACATCCGGGCATATCTTTCGCACGATTCAGGTGCAGGAATAAAGACAAAAACTAAAAAAATATTGAAGTTATGAATGATTCTCGCTGTTTTAAAAGTTTTAATATTATATTAAAATTATATTGGTGGTTACATTTTATTGCATATGAATGGAATAGATAAACGAAGATGGATTATTGAGTCACAGATTACTTATAATTGTGCGAATTGAGTAAGGTAGAAGACGCTGCGCGTGTGAGATTTATCGGGACATTTAGCGTCCCGATCAGGTGCAAATCGGGACGCGTCCCCAGACCAATAAAAATCGGGACGTCCCGCGCCAATCGGGACGCCTGGCAACACTAGTGCTCACAGTGAGCATTCGCGTTATATGATCGTTGCGAACGCCGCCTCAGTACGAGCCGTGTGCTCCGTGTGGACGGACAGTGTTGTTTGCGTTTTCTACTGACGAACATTGTGCGGGGTGGTTCGGGACGCACGCATAAATGTACCGACGTAGGCCTCAGGTTGAGGCATGCGTGACGAACCATTCGCGACGCACGCCTCGCGATGTTTGTACGCAGCTTTGGAGTTAATACCTACATGAATCAAGACGTACATGGCACAAGGTAAGATTAGTATTATTTTTATGTATTCCGAGCGTAATAGAACCGAGGGTCGCTGGATGGACGAGGCGATTAATTGTAATTTCTATGAAAATAGCTAAGTAGATTGGATCTCGTCAGTAAACGTGTACAATGTGACTGCTCATACGAGCGCCTCGGGCTTTTTTTTTTGGTGGATAAAAATCATCCAAATGACATCCCCCGCCCTTGGGCGGAGCGGAAGATAGTGTCAGACTCTTACTGACTAAAAACCCACCCCGTTCCTACTTGCCTTTCATACTGAAGCTGAGCTACCTTTCGGAGCTAACCCTGGCCCCGGTAAGCGCCTCGTAAAACATGCAATGAAAGAAATTCCGCCATTTGTCGGTATTGTCGTCGGAGTCAGGGCGGCGCGCAGTGTGCGCCGAGCGGCAGTGTAGGCGCGTCACAAAATATGTACAATGCGTTCCAAATGAGAATAGGATCGTCCGCCATGTTGTGACGTCACGATTTACTGTCAAATTAAGGAAATAAATTTTTAAATATTAGTTAATTTACGAAAAAAATAATTTATTTATGAACTGTGAACAAAAAAAGTTTAATCAGAATCCAGTTCTTCAATTTTACTCATCTCTAAGTTCTTCAATTTTGCCAAAATTTCTTCGATTTGACAGTACAACGAGACGTCAAAACATAGGAATCGGTCCTATTCTCATTTGGAACGCGTAGTAGATATGTACAGAAGAGAATCTCATGTTTGTAGTTCACTTTTTATACCTACCTACGCTCGGTGGACGCACACCAAAGAGCGTTTGAGCCGGAATGTTCTATGAGCGAGCCGAGGCGCTCCGAGATATCGTGTCCGTGAGCTGTGTCTGTGTGTGCGTTGCTGGAGCGCGCTTTGTATGAAGATTGACTTCTGTACCTATCCATTTTGTGAGGGCGTCGCGTATTCTCGGCAGACTGGGCTTGCACGCCATGATATGGCGGGATGTGCTGAACCTAATGCCTATATTGCATCACTGCTGCCTTCATGCGGGATCACCGTCAAGTACTAGTTTATATTATTAAGAATAAGTAAATGGCATCAAAAACATAACTTGTAAAAAAAAACCAAGGTTTGCGACTCAGTACCGTAAAAAGTTGTGCCATATAATACCGAGTCGGTTAATTTATTCAGTTCCTACTTGAGGTACCCTTTGCAACATCTTTTATTAACATTAAAGTATAAGTACATTATTAACACATGTTGCACAGAAAACAATTTATCGGTTAACCCGAGTAAAACAACAATAGTCCCCTTTACTAGGAAGCGAAAGTTGGACAAACTTGTAACGCCCACTGTAAAAGGGACTCTCATACCATTCTACTCAAGCGAAGTCAAGTACCTGGGCGTAACTATCGACCAGAGACTGACCTGGAACACTCACATTAACAATGTGATCCAAAAGGCTAAAATAGCTTTAGGAATATCCTGTACGTGCGTAGCAGGGACGAAATGGGGCCTTAACCTTAAAATCACCCTGTGGTTGTACACCGCCATAGTCAGGCCGATAATAACGTATGCCTGCGTAGTATGATGGATGAAAATAACTCAAGTGACAGTTATTAACAAACTTAATGGTTTGCAGAGACTTGCATGCCTCATATCAACAGGGGCCATGTCCACAACCCTAGGAGCTGCTCTAAATGCCCTGCTTAACCTACCGCCACTTCATCTATTCATTGCGAAGGAGGCGAAAGCGAGCATGTATAAAACAAACAGCACTGGCAAAGCAAACTGGCGCTCTCAAGCACTGAGATCGCTACATGAATTAGTACTTGAACACGATCAACTAGCTATGACAACAGACGTCATGCTTCCACAGTGTAATTTCACAAGGAATTACACAGTGGAACTGCCGAGCAGAGAGGATTAGTCAAACAACCTCATCACTTGCAAGGCTGGAAGCCTGATCTGGTTTACAGACGGGTCCAAAATGGGTGAGAATGTAGGATGTGGAATATTTGGCATTAGCCCGAAATTCAGCAAAAGCTTGAATCTGGGTAAACATGCCACCATATTCCAAGCGGAGGTATACGCCATTATAGAATGTGCGGAGGCCAACCGTCAACGAAACTACATAAATCAGTTAATTCTGATTTACTCAGATAGCCAGGCAGCTCTTTACACCCTGAACTCGAATACTTTAAATTCGAAACTGATAAAGACTGCGTTAACAAACTGAATGACCTGGGGCAAAGGAATAAAGTTATTCTGAGATGGGTACCAGGTCATTCTGGAATCAGTGGCAACGAAAAAGCCGATGAACCTGCAAGGACTGGGGCTCAAGGTCATCAGATAGGACCAGAACCCTACTGTGGTATCTCAAAAAACCAGGCCATGCAGACCCTTATGGGTAACCTATTTGGCGATTTAAAAAAAGCACTGGTTGGTACAACCAGGACTGCTACACGCCAAATCTCTTATAGAAGGCTACTCACAAAAACGAACTGCCGAGCTTCTTGAGCTTAGCAGGACGAACATCTGTGCGATAGCCCGCGCCTTAACCGGCCACTGCAAACTAAACAGGCACTAATTTCATATGAAACTGAGTGACACTGATGTTTGCCGGTACTGTAAAAAGGAGGAGATTAAAACTCTAAAAGCTAGGAGTATTCTAAACTTGGAAGCCTCCGGGCTAAAAGAGTTACTCTAACAAGGTGGCGAGACACAATAGATCATTTAGATCGCAGTGACTACATCCCCTACACTACGGGTGATGCATAGCCCCTTATCTTCAAAAATAATAAGTATATTATAGTTTCGGGTACACAGGTACGTCGGCGGTGGACACGTCCGCCGGCATTCTGCGCGGTCGTCCGAATGGCGGTGTCGCGTTGTTATGGAGAAGCAGTGTTTTCCAACAAGTGTCAGTGTTGCGGTGCGATAACGCTCGTATCATTGCAATAAAAATAACAACAAAAGACCGACCTGTGCTTGTGTTTAGTATTTATATGCCTACTAACTATGCGGACAACTTACCGGACCTTAGGGACTGTTTAAGTGCGGTAAGTGCTATTATAGACGAACAAAACATTCAATCTGTTTTTATGTTGGGGGATTAGGTACAATGCTGACATCTGGCTTAATGTATGATGATATGTGTACTAGCAGAAGAGCTTTTAAAGCACGATTGAAATGGTGTCAAAATCGTCAAGAACAATTTAAAATGGACAGTCATGCTAAGAAATACTCCAATAGCGATTTTCGAGGCTTTTGGAAGAATGTCAATAAACTTAACGCCAGGCTTGACTTCCGGTGAGCGTCGAGGGGGTGAGTGATTTGAAAGACATTGCCGAACTCTTTAGGCGTAAATTTTTAGTACAGTCACCTTTGGGTCCGCCGAGCGAGGTGTTCAATGAGGAATTGCCTGAAGGGATGGTAGGTCTGAGGTTTACGGCCAAAGATGTGGCTGTTACCATCAAAAGTATTACCAAAGGCAAGAGTCCAGGTCATGATTCTCTATCCATTGAGCACCTGGTTCACGCTGGTCCACATATAAACAGAGTTTTAGCGATGTTCTACTCGTTATGCGTGATCCACTCTTATCTTCCGCCGGATCTTATGAAGACTGTGGTTGTGCTCGTGGCTACGGTCATAGCAAAGGTGTTTGACGGTTTGCTTAATACACAGTTAAGTGAATATATATAGAAAGAAAGAAAGAAAACATGTTTATTTGGCACACAATGAACATAACAGGTATTAAACATTAATATAAATTAATAGCTTAAATAAAACTTTAAAAAAAAAGAAATTAAATAAAAACTATCAGCAATAATGTGTATATCTCTGCACGATTACCAGTTTGGATTTAGACCTGGATTGTCTACGGAAAGTGCCATACTGTGTCTTAAGCATACCGTCAGATACTATAATGACCGTAAGACCCCGGTGTATGCATGTTTCCTCGACTTGTCCAGGGCCTTTGATCTGGTGGCGTATGACATTTTGTGGAAAAAACTTGAGAGTACCAAGCTTCCACGTGAACTTGTTACCATCTTAAGGTATTGGTACACGAACCAGGTCAACAGTGTCAGATGGGCGGGGGCAGTGTCGGAGCCATATCGCCTTTTTTTATGGTGGTAAAAAATCATCCAATGACATCCCCCGCTCTTGGGCGGAGCGGGAGATAGTGTCAGACTCTTACTGACTAAAAGACCCACCCCGGTCCTTCTAGCCTTCATATCGGGGCTCGAGCGCCCTTCGGATAACCCTGGCCTCAGTAGGCTTCGACCCGGCTGGGTCCCTGCTTTTGCTGACAACTCCTTGAGGCGCGCGGTAACAGTGCGCGCCGTCGACGACTTGGGCTTGGTCTGGACAGTTACCGGACGGCCGGACAGCGAGCTACCCATTGCTCACTGTCCGCAAGCCCGCGCCTACGGTGGCCGGAAATCGGGATCAGAATCCCGGCGGCGGCGGCGGCGGCGATAACGCCGTTGCCTGATGCGTTCTGCCTCCTCCTTTGCGAGCATTACTGCTTCGCAGAAGTCGGCGACCGCCTGCCACTCCTCCTCGCTCCGGACCATGGCCTCAACCAAGGCCCGGCGCGAGATGTCTCTGCCACCGATCCACGAGGGCACACCTCGACTGTGTGCTCCACCGTGTCCTCCGGGCATTCCGCACAGTGGCGACACCCGGGCGTCACTTCCACACGAATCCGGTGCAGGAAATTCCCGAACGAACCATGTTCGGTGAGCACCTGCGTCATGCGGAAGGTAAGGACGCCATGAGGTCTTTCCAGCCACGCCTCAAAGAGGGGACGTACCGCCATGATTGTAGCGTGCCCAGGAGCCATATCGCCTGGAATGCGGCGTGAGACAGGGTGGACTGACCTCGCCTACGCTTTTCAGCCTTTACATGGACGGGCTGATCGTCGAGCTGAGCAGTGAGCATGTTGGCTGCCATGTAGATGACGTATGTGTCAATAACTTAAGTTATGCGGACGACATGGTTTTGCTGAGCGCGTCGATCTGCGGCCTGAGGAGGTTGATGGCGATGTGTGAGGGTTACGCTGTTTCTCATGGACTTGTGTATAATATAAGGAAAAGCCAGTACATGGTCTTTGAGGCTGGTGGTGCTAGGTGCCCGGAAAATGTACCACAGGTATGTTTGAATAATGTCCCTTTAGACAGGGTAAATAAATTGAAATATCTTGGGCACATAGTTACGGCTGACCTCAGAGATCTTGCTGACTTAGAACGGGAACGAAGGGCTGTATCTAAGAGAGCTAATATGCTGGCTCGCAAGTTTGCGCGGTGTTCGGAGGACGTGAAAATAACTCTTTCCCGGACATATTGCACGTCCCTATATACTTGCAGCTTGTGGGCTAGCTACACACAGAAAAGCTACAACACCCTTCGTGTCCAATTTAATAACGCCTTCAGGGCGGTGTTGGGTTTGCCTCGCTACTGCAGCGCTTCGGGTATGTTCGCATGGGCACGGACGGACTGTTTCCATGCGAGCATGCGGAAGCGTTGTGCGTCACTTGTGCGCGGAGTGCGGGCCAGCTCCAATACCGTTCTGAAAATGATAGCGAGCAGTTTGGACTGTCCTTATTTGCGACACTGCTGTGACAGACAAGTTACATACAGTGTCGCATATAAGAGACTAAAATAATTATTTTAAATGCAATACAAAAATTTGACGATATTTATTATTATTTTTAACTTTATTTTATTTTATTTTAATTATTGTGATTTTAATTTATTGAATTTTAATTTATTGGATTTTTATTGATTAACTTTAATTTATTGACATTTCGAAATTTATTGTTATTTAGGATTATAATTTTATTTTATATGGATTCTTACCTAAAATAAATGAATTTTATTTTATTTTTTTATAGTAAAAAATAAATTAAATTATGTTCAGTTCATGCAGTCAAATAATATCACTCAAAAGTCAATTGATTTAAAAGTCACATTATTAAATTGTTATTTGACGGATGAATATTAGAAGTCTGAATAGAAAAGTTGTTTTCATTGAAATTTGAAACACTCAATTTATTAAAAAAAAAGATCAGCTTATTTTTTAAAAGTAACAAGGGCAGTGCAGTTCTCTTCAACTTTTAGGCAATTTATTGAATATCTTCGGAGCCATACAGAAAATACTTTTGCGCATGAGGGATGTTCTCGCAGGATGAGAGCATATCCCACTGTGGTCGCGCCTGTTACGTGGGACTATTTCATCTAATCGTTTGAATCGGCTAAAACGTACAGACCTGGCAAAGTAAGTAATTTATATTTTTTCAGGGTAAACTATATCTATACATTTATATGCACCTATATACCTATCATGGTAAGGTGTCAAGATGGATTAAGGTTTACTGTGTATCAAAGTTCCAATGACTGGTGTGTAAGGGTTTTTGAGAAATATACGGCCCGGGTTACTAGATAGCAAGAAGCGAAATCAAACAACGTGTGGATAGCAGAGTGTATTCACAGACTGGCGCACCTTCACAATCTCGATTATATTCTAATTTACCTGCTACCCACTTAACCTAATTATTAACTAACTACATACATCACAGTTTTATTAAGAAAATCACAGAAAGACAAGACTATATATATATATATATCATATAAGTAGGCTTGTCAATTAATCGAATAACTAGTTGCTTGTTCCAAAACTAGGTCATCATGGGAAAGAACAAGCAAGAAAACCCATGGAAGCTTTAACTATAGTAACATTTTACAACATCATAAATTATGGCACAATAACATCTATAAGTTTTATGTAGATAAGGCAAATAGTATAATTAAAAACAAAAGCCATAGTAAGACAGACACAGAATAATTTTTTAGAATTTATTTATTTACTAGCTTTTACCCGCGGCTTTGCCCGCCTCTTTCTCCCCCTATTCTCACTTAAAAAAAAAATTAGCCTATGTCCGTCTCTAGGATCCCAACTATCTCTGTACTAAAATTCATCAAATCGGTTAAGCCATTTAGGCGTGAAGACGTAACAAACAAACAAACAAACTCACTTTCGCTTTTATAATATTAGTAAGGATTAAAGAACCTTAGAGAATTAACCAGTGAATGTGGGGTTAGTGAGAATGGTTAGTATGGATGAAGTTAGGATAGCAGTAAATGGAATGAAGAATGGTAAAGCCATTGGTCCAGATGGAATACCAGTTGAAGTGTGGAAGTTATTGAGAGTGGATGGATGGACGTGGTTAGCTTTATTCTTCAATAAGTGGTTGCAGGAAGAAGCCATACCTGATGAGTGGTGCAGCAGTTCTTTGGCGCCCATTTTTAAGAACAAAGGTGATGTGCTTGAGTGCAACAATAATAGAGGAATAAAGCAAATGTCACATACTATGAAAGCCTGGGAGAAAGTTATTGAAAGGCGACTGAGAGAAGAGAGTGAAATTTCAAAGAACCAATTCGGTTTTATGCCTGGTCGGGGTACAACGGATGCCATTTTTGCTATACGCCAGCTGTGCGAGAAGTACAGAGGTGCGCATAAAAACTTGCACATGGTATTCATTGATCTCGAAAAGGCATATGACCGGGTACTTCGTGAGGTTCTGTGGTGGGCCCTCAAGGAGAAAGGTGTGCCTGGGAAGTATGTGCAGTTGATCCGAGCGATGTACAGTCGATGCAGTACCCAAGTCCGGTCTTCAGTGGGTACTACTGGCAGCTTCAATGTGGCTGTCGGCTTACACCAAGGGTCGGCCCTCAGCCCTTACCTCTTCCTGATGATAATAGACGCTCTGACGTCGGACATTCAGGAAGAGGCTCCCTGGTGTATGTTGTTTGCCGATGACATTGTGCTGGTTGCCGAGAGTGGCCTAAAGGTCCAGAACAGATTGGAGGTGTGGTGGCACAGATTGGAGAGTTGGCCTGAAATTGAGTAGAACCAAAACGGAGTACTTGTTCTGCGATTTCGGCGGTCTCTCCAATCCAGTGCCCTTAGCTCTCTCCGGAACGCCCATACCGATCTGTTCCAACTTTCGGTACCTCGGGTCGCTCGTCCAAGGGGATGGTGAGGTAGACCGGGACGTAACACATCGGATCAACGCAAGATGGATGAAATGGCGACAGGTCACGGGAACAACTTGTGACCCATGGATGCCCCTCAAGTTGAAGGGTAAAATCTACAAATCCGTGATAAGGCCTGTCATACTGTTTGGATCAGAATGTTGGGCTGTGAAAAAGACGGATGAAAAAAGATTGCATGTAGCAGAGATGAGAATGTTAAGATGGATGTGTGGTGTGACGAGAATGTATAAAGTTAGAAATGAGTATATTAGGGGAAGTTTGAAAGTGGCGCCAGTGACTGAAAGGTTGAAAGGAAATCGTTTGTCTTGGTATGGTCATGTAAAGAAGAGAGATGAAAAGCATGTTGCTAAAAGAGTTATGAATTTACATGTGGATGGATGGAGAGGGAGAGGGAGGCCAAAAAAAAGATGGATGGATTGTGTGAGAAGTGATATGAAAGAAAAGGGAGTTAGTGATAGCGTGACGAGTGACAGGACAGAATGGAAGAAAAAAACGTATTGCGCCGACCCCAAATAAAACGGGACAAGGGCAGGAAGAAGAAGAAGAAGAAGAAGGATTATGGACCTCGAACAAAGGATGTATAGTACCTATGTACTCATACAAGTTAATGATTAATAGATTTAAGCTTTAAATTAGTGCACTCTCTCAATTACAGGAGGCAACAGCATGATTTGGAGTTTATACAATGTAAAACTAAAATAAGAAATTACACTAAACTAACTAACACAAATTAGAACATACTATACTTTACCTAAGAACTACTTATCATTTAATTTAAAAAATACAATAATATTATACAACTTAAACAATTAACTGAACCAATTAATTAACTACAAAATATTAATTAAACTTTTGAATTTAGGCAATGATTGATTAATATCACAAAATAAGTAAGTACAGAAGTCAATATCATATAATAATAATAATAATAACTGTTAGAGTGCGACCGGGCGATTGATCCGAGATATCAAAGTCAAAACATTTATTTCAAATAGACCATTTACAGGCACTTTTGAATAGTCAAATGTCGGTCAGTCCAAGAAAAGTGAAGCTAAATTGCACGTTCCAAAGCGTAGGTCTCTATGGAGAAGAACGTGCAAGAAACTCCATGGACACTCTTTTAAATCAAATCATGTGTTACATATAATGCTTGGTTACATATTACTTGTTGCTTCTATCATGTGAGCACAATGTCGATAATGAAATAAAAATGTAAAATAATTAAAAGATAGAAACTGAATTAAGCCACTGGCAGCTAAGAGATGACCAGTCTCACCTGACGGCACCCGTTCACGAGCATGACGCGTGTATCAGCCCCACCCAGCTCAACCATTTTGTAGGGAACTAAATGACCCAACAACACGTGCCACCAACAGCGAGACATTTGAGTGAGCATGACAAACTCTCAACTGCCATGCTCGTAATGTCAAAAAATAATAAAAATAAAAATAAGTTGTAACCTAATAATAATGCTCCATGGTGCTTCACATTCACAAATTTGAAAAAAGTGCTTCTACATTATACAATGCTACTGTGTCTTCCAAATTAAAAAAAAAATAATATTATATAGTTTCCAACTAATCAACTAATTAGTACGCCCTAGTGGTAGTGGAGCTGGACCAGCATTGAGCCAAGCATTTTTATGCACACTATGCTTGCCTGCATAGTGTGTGTTTATACAAGATTTAAATTTCATTACATTGAGTTCTAATATTTGGGGAGGTATTTTATTATAACATTTCAAACAGTACCCCATGAAAGAAGAGGCCACTCTAGCCAGTCTCCAACCTGGGGCTTAAGTCTGCTATTTTTATAAATTGGTCATTCCAACACGATCCCATTGTCATTTTGCTAAAAGTTTGTAGTTTACTAATTCATAATGATCGATCATTGATCGGTCAATGGTATTGTAATAGAATTGTGGTGCAATGACAATATCAAGCTTATTAAAAGCACTAATTGCGCAATGACGTCGTAATGGTAGGTCACTGATCAAAGGAACTGTCAAATTTTTTGCAGATTACCGCATATTTGTCAGATATTCATTTGTCATTATGTACGAGATTACCATTCTATGCCATTTATTTCAATGGAGTGTCAGTGGTTGACCATCGGAAAGTCATAATGACGCCATTATATTAGTAGATTATCAAAACTTGTCAAAATCAACAATTATGAAATCAATGATAGAACATTCTGACACTATTGTAGGTAATAGCAGACTTGAGGCCCTGGTTGAACTAATTGTTCCCTATTTCTTGTAACATAATTATGTCTATCGCCTCTTTTGCTAAAAAGATGAAGATTATTTCTAACATACATGATGTTTTCATAGATATATTGACAAGGTACCGTCATTATGTTAATATCTTTTAACAGTTCCCTTAGGGAATCGCACCGGCGGAGATTGTAAATTAATAGCTCTGATGGCTCTTTTCTGTAATATAAAGATTGACTCGATGTCTGCAGCCCGTCCCCATAGTAAGATACCGTACGACATGACACTATGAATATAACTAAAATAGACTAGTCTAGCGGTATCAACATCCGTAAATTGGCGGATTTTTCTAACAGCATATGCAGCTGAGCTAAGCCGCCCTGCAAGAGATATTAAATGAGGACCCCATTGTAGCCTCGAGTCAAGCGTAATCAGAAAATCGTTTTATCAACAAATTCTAGTTTTTCATTATTCAATACAATGTCTTAGTCACTACTTTTGACATTCGGTATGGAAAATCTTATGCATTTAGTTTTTTTCCCATTTAGAACCAGATTATTAGCAGTGAACCAGTTTTGAACCTGCAATAGGGCGTTATTTCGGGTCCGTGAGCGGTGTCTATGTGTGCGTTGTGGGAGCGCGCTTTGTATGGAGATTGTCTTCTGTACCTATCTATTTTGTGCTAATATCGATGTCGTGCGTTTAAAGTATTATATTGCCTAAAGAGCCTGTGCATAGCGGCGTAATGAGCCAGATTAGTTCTAGAAAAAAGTATTAATAATAGATTGTAAACTTTAGAGAAGGCGGGAGGGTATGGAAATCTCTACAGAGTTCAAGAGCTCGATGCAATCAATATACCCATTAATAATCTTATTCAGAAGTAATATAATATTAATCTCCTTCGACTGACCAATCTTCGAATTTTATAGTAGGTAGATAATTCAGCCTATCCGTGTAACTGGTGATCTGTTTAGCCAAACGGTCCCCATAGCTAATATGACAGAGAAAGCGCCCCTGGACACTCTCGAGGCGTCTAGTGCAGACATCATAGTGTGAGTTCCGGATGACTGAGCCATATTCTAGTATCGGGCGTACCAGAGTGTTGAAGAGTTTTATTTTTGTGGAAGATTGTTTGAACTCTTTACAGTTTCGTAAAACGAAGTCAAATAATAATATTCCACTATTTTCCATCAATCACAATTTACCATAATTTAATTTATTATATAGGGTGACTGGTAATTAGTGACCGATACTTATACACGTGATTGTACTCATGATGCTAGCTAACGTGACGCCATTATGACGAGTGCCTCTACAGAAATGGAAAATTCAAAATTTAATAAATATGTGATGTGTTATCGTTGTTATTTGTGGCCTAATGTATTGTAAAGTGTTGTTCTCAAAGTGTTCCAAGCAATATTTACTACACTCTTAGGACTCATGAGAAACCGACCTGGAGGCAGGATGTTATGTGATTTTGCTTTTATCAGAGCTTCATCTTGTGGAAATAACGCTAACGCTAACGTTTGCGATCCATTTTTATCTATATATGGTCATTGTTCAGTTTTAATGAGTCAAATTAAAGCAATAATGTGTAAATGACAGTGTTTGTTTAATAAATTATTATTGTCTATTATAAGTATATCTTGCTACAAAGATTGATCATAAAAAGATACTAAATTTCACATAGCATCCTTAGTAACCACATTGACTAACTCTTCGTCATTATTGAAATGCACATCTACATCACTTTTCACAGTTTTACAACCAGCCTCTTTAAAAAATCTGGGAAATACGAATTTCTTGTTATTTTTCAAAGGCATTGCTCTCTGCAACTTTTCATTGAACCGCGCATCGTCCCATTTGAGGAAAGTGTTCATCTTCATGTGAGATTTCAAATCCTCAGACAATTTTTCATGGTTAGCCACATCTTCCAGTAAAATAAGAACTATTCTACTTTTCCCCTCTCTTAGGGCTAAATTATGAGCTGCCCTAAATTCCATGTTAGCATAGGCTGAGTCTAAAAAGTTTTTTGACAACATGATAATAGTTTTTTTAGATTTTTCAACGGATCTGTTGATCTGATCCGGAATGAAATCTCCCACGAGCCAATCTCGATGATGAACACATGTTTTTAATCCAAAATCATTCTCTAACTTAGGCATTAACGTTTCTAAATACTTCCTGTCTTTATGAGCATATGAGACAAAGACATCGAATTCTTTGTTCATGTCGTCCAGATCGTCGACAAAGCAACAAGTACACAACCCACGGTTGATAATAAACACCATAATTTTATATGAGTTTTTGTATATGACAACAGCAAGGATTGCCACGATTAGAACAAGGACTGCGAAGATGCCACCAGCGACTGCAGCAGCCCTCCATTTAGTCAGACATAGATCCAAAGGCTCCATAGCTGATAGTAATTTGTCTCCGCACTTCACCAAACCAAGATCTAGAACATTTTTGCTCGATTTCAAGTAAGACAGTTCTTCAGAATTCCAACAGTCACATTGAAATTTGTTATTAGATAAATATAAACTTATATTTGCCTCTAAGAATTCCATGGGTATCTTTGTCAGATTATTGTTTGAAAAATCTATTGTTTGAACGTTTAACGACGGTGAAAATGGGATTTCTTTCAACGCTATACCGGATAGATTTAACAGTTTCAAGTTAAGGTTTTTCAATGATTGCGGTGGCTCGTTTAATCTTAAAGACACATGTTTAAGTCCAAATTCTTTCGATACTTTTTTAAAATAATTATCTTCTGACATATTTTTTGGAATGTTATTGCAATGAAACGCTAACTCGTTGCTAGCAGTTCTAATTTGACATGATAAACAATTTTGGTCGCGTTGTTCAGCAGGCAGGTCACAATTTAGGTCATAAGGCATTTTTAACCAATTCTTAAACAATTTTCCTTGTAAATGTGTCGGAGATGCGCATGTGGCGTTGTCAAGTACAAACTTGGGCTCTGCCGTCATTGATTTGGCACCCTTCAGTCTCATAGCTAGGTTGTAAAGTCCGCAATCACAGTTCAGAGGGTTGTCATCTAAGAGGATGGAGTTTGTGGATTCGTACATTTCGTACTTGGGGTCGCCTATATGCAGGCTCGGATAGGGTAGCCTTACTCTGGAGATATGGTTGTGAGTTAGGTCGACCACGACGTGCGGGCTCGAGAATTGAAGATCTGTTGCCTGAAAAGGAAAGCAGTAAATCGATTACTTTTATTTAGTTGCTTAACCTTTCGAATGTCTTAAGTTACACAGTCCGACATAAGGTAATTGTCTTTCTATTGTGTCTCTAATTACGACATTCGAGGGTTTTAATCAGTAAATATCTGACATACCCTACCGCTCCACACTAAAGAGAGAGAAGTCACTTGATGATTTTCTAATCTCAATTGACTTTAAATTTAATTTGAATAAATTTCGACGTATGTATTCCGAAAATTAAGTTATTTTGCACTTTTTAGTGTTTAGTTTCTTTTTACTCTGAAGTCGGTTGTATTTTTTTTTAGTAAAAAGTTTATTATGGAAATGGTAATAAGTAGGTGGGTCAAAATCACAGTAAAAATCATTTAAAATGACCATTTTGGTTGCAATATTTGTCCACACCGGATATTTTTTATTATGTAAGTAGTACCTATTTTTTATTTATTTTTTTATTTTTTTATTATATTCCACAACTATCACACAACGCCGTCTAGTCCCAAGCTAAGCAGAGCTTGTGTTATGAGTACTAGGCAACTGATAAACATACTTATATATTTCTAAATACATACATATTATAGATAAATTACACCCAGACACAGAACAAATGATCGTACTCATGACATAAACACAAACATTTGTCCTGGGTGGGAATCGAACCCACAACCTCCGGCATAGCAGTCAGGGTCACTAACCACTAGACCAACAGGCCTGTCAATAATATTTATATTATATTAGTATTCTGATATATGTTATCTAGCTATACTACACAGATTTATGTATCTGTTGCCCATAATAAACACATTATATTTTTTTTTTGTCGACGAACTCGGATTAATCTCCATTAGTGGTGGTTAATATAATTTATAGCACTAAAATATAGCACGCTATTTTTTTTTCTTTTTTTTTTTGAGAGTACTATTATTATGCACGAGTGACAAAAATGTATCTCGGAACTCAAGCCATTAATAATAATAATAATAATAGGTATAAGCGGCGGGTTGAACGGTACATCCAGAATAGCACATTCCGGAGTAATGAAAGGAGGAACTGACACGCGCCCTCCGGATGATGACGCCATGTGTTCGTTCTGGCACAACATCTGGTCGGTGCCTGTCAGTCATACTGAGGGTGGTTGGACTCGAGAGGTCGAACGAGCGTGCGAATCGGTAACAGAAATGGGGGCAATCACAATCAGCCCCCAAGATGTGGCCCGTGCAGTCCGTCCATTGCCTAATTGGAAATCTCCAGGGCCGGACGGACTGCACAACTTTTGGATAAAGTGGTTGCAAAGGTCGCACGCTCGTTTGGCATCTCGGTACCAGGCCGCCTTAGAGTCTGGCTCGCTACCCGAGTTTCTTACAACAGGAGTTACCCACCTGCTCCACAAATCCGGTAGCACCGCGGAACCCAAAAACTATCGGCCGATTACGTGTCTGCCGACAGTTTATAAGGTTCTTACATCCATTTTGAGAGCAAAGATTAACCACCATGTTGATAATAACGCTATCATGTCTGCCTCTCAAAATGGATGTAGGAATGGGTCCCGCGGTACGAAGGAGCTACTCCTCATCGATATGGCCATTAGCCAACAGGTTCGGCGTTCCCGAAAGGATCTGTCGACATGTTGGATAGATTATAAGAAGGCCTATGACTCAGTTCCTCATACATGGCTCATGAGGGTGCTGGAGTTGTATAAAGTTGATGCAACTCTTCGCACCTTCCTGATGTCATGTATAAGGCAATGGAGGACGGTCCTTCGCTATCCAGGATGTCGAAATATCCAGAGGAACAGCGAACCGGTAAGGATCGAGCGAGGTATATTCCAGGGTGACAGTTTGAGTCCGCTTTGGTTCTGCCTAGCTTTGAATCCTCTGAGCACATTGCTGGAGAATTCAGGCCTAGGCTATCGGTTGAAGAGAGGTGGTCAGGTTATATCTCACCTTCTTTATATGGATGACTTGAAGCTCTTTGCCCCCAACAATCTGCAACTGATGGAGCTACTGAAGGTAACGGAAACCTTCAGTAGTGCCATCAGGATGGAGTTTGGTGTGGACAAATGTGCGGTCATGCATATAAAGCGAGGGGAGATTGTGGAATCCGTGGGTATCCAACTCTCGGATTCCATACACATGAGATCCCTCTCTCCAACCGAAACCTACAAGTATTTGGGTATGTCGGAAGCGTTAGGCATCAATGCCACTGACATGAAGCAATCGTTGAGGGAGCGCTTCTTTGGCCGCCTGAAGAAGGTACTTAACAGCCTTCTGTCAGGTGGAAACAAGGTGCGTGCCTTCAACGGTTGGGTCATGCCGGTATTGATGTACGCTTTCGGTGTACTCAAATGGATTCAAACGGAACTTGACGCCCTGGATAGGAGGGTTCGTACACTGCTGACTGCATATCGAATGCATCACCCTCGGTCGTCGGTAATGAGACTGTATATCCCGCGGAAGTGTGGGGGTCGAGGCTTTTTAAATGCTAAGTCCCTGCACAATCGCGAGGTATGCAGTCTCAGGGAATACTTCCTAGCCGCCGACGGGGGTATGCATCGTGATGTAGTAGCAGTGGACAAGGGACTCACCCCGCTCTCCTTGGCTAACGAGAACTGGCGCAAACCTGTAGTGCTTGACACTAACGTACGCAGGGAAGTATGGCAGAGTAAGGAACTTCACGGACGCTTTTTCCGGGCCCTTCATGGGCCCGATGTAGACCAACTAGCGTCCGTAGCCTGGCTGCGCGTCGGTGACCTCTTTGGGGAAACCGAAGGTTTTGTATGTGCAATTATGGACGAAGTTATCATGACGAATAACTACCGGAGATTTATTGTGAAGGACGGCACGGTTGACATATGTCGGGCATGTCACCGACCGGGTGAATCAATCCGACACATTATCTCTGGTTGTTCTCGTCTAGCTAACGGAGAATACTTGCATAGACACAACCTTGTAGCCAGGATTATCCATCAGCAACTTGCTCTGAAGTACTCTCTTGTGGAATCGGAGGTGCCATACTACAGGTATGTGCCCGACCCAGTTCTCGATAGTGGCGATATCACGTTGTACTGGGATCGGTCCATCATCACTGACAGGACTATTGTAGCCAATAAGCCTGATATAGTGGTGGTGGACCGAAGCGAGAGGCGTGCAATGATTGTTGACATATCCGTTCCGCATGACGAGAACCTCGCGAAAGCCGAGAAAGATAAACAAATCAAGTATATTGACTTGGCTCGCGAGGTTGTCGACATGTGGGAAGTGGATTCAGCGATTATTGTACCGATAGTCGTTTCAGCCAATGGCTTAATTGCCAAGAGCCTCGACCAACACCTTAGGAGGCTCTCGTTAGGCGACTGGATCAAGGGCTTGATTCAGAAAGCGGTACTTCTGGACACGGCCCGTATAGTCAGGAGGTTCCTTTCTCTGGAGCCCTGACCGCCGGTAGCTTGGACCCTATTCCCGATACCGGTGGGACACTATTTTTTATATTTTTAAATGTTTTTTTTTATATTGAAATATTTAAAAATGTAATATATATGCAATATTTATGAATAATAATAATAAGGTTGGATCAAGGGCCTCATACAGAAGGCAGTACTCCTCGATACGGCTCGCATTGTGAGGAGGTTCTTGTCTCTGGAGCACTAACCACCGGTAGCGTGGACACTGCTCCCGAAACCGGCGGGCCACTATTTTTTATATTTTTTAATGTTTTTTTTTCTATATGTTTTTTTTTTAAATATTTAAAAATGTAAATTATATGTAAAATAGAAAAATAAAGGAACTAGTAATAAAATTTATTTCACAAAAATCTTTACAAACTAATGAAGCCCTGACTCCAGAGCTAGGTATGAATACCTGCATTTCAGGAGTCAGTGTCTTCTTCCTATAATCATGGAGCTATACAGTAACTTTTGAACAAAAATATATTAAGAATTACATGAGGTTCAATGAAAAAAAAAAGAAGAAGTGCTACTACACATTGAAAGAGTTTTTTGAAGAAAAAATAAATAAATAATTAAATAAGCGGAAACTACATAATTAAATTGGTCTAATTCGTAATTCGCTATTACTAATGTTATTATTTATTTTTCAATGTATTTCATAGTATTTTGACATTTATATTTATTTTTGACATTTATATTTATTTTGACATTTAATTGATTTGACGTTATCCAATTATTTATTTATTTTAATACTTGTAATATCAATAATTTTTGCCTTTTTAAATGTAATATTGAAACTGAATTTTAAAATGTATTTTATTTTACTGAAATTTTTTTGTTTTGCAGTGCCCTTACAGGGTGCATGTTTGAAACTCTTTATTTTTATTCCAACCACTGTACAACATGTTTGCAATAAACTGATTTGATTTGATTTGAAAATTATTAAATAATAAAAATCACATTAATGTTGAGATACAACCGAATACAGTATATATATTATGTCAATTTGAGATTATATTTAAATTATACATGCATTAATTATAACTTGGGCAAAATAACAATTAAATTAGAATTTATTAAATTAATATTAAATTGGGCTTAGATTAAATTACAATCACTTTATGACTAACCTATAAATGCATCCTACAATTTACAGAGTAAAATCATAAAATGCATATAACAGAGAGGTTAGAGGAACAAGGAAATAAAGTGTGAACTGCGAGAGTGGCGAGTGAGTGAGGTTGAGAGGGTGTGTATGTGTGTGTGTGGTAAAGAGTGTGTAATTGAGATACACCATAACATGCTTCACGTCCGCTGCAATAACAATTCGGTTTTTTCGTAATCATGCGTAGATAACCGATCCCTTACAGTTTGTCTTGTTTCGTGAATTGTAAGGGGATGAATATTTAACGATTTGTTTAATTTGTTATACAAGTATATGGCCTGGTGTGCACGGTACCGCCTTTTTTTTATGCTGGGAAAAAATTATCCAATGACAACCCCCGCTCTTGGGCGGAGCGGGAGATAGTGTCAGACTCTTACTGACAAAAAGACCCACCCCGTTCCTTCTAGCCTTCATACCGGGGCTCGAGCGCCCTTTCGGATAACCCTGGCCCCAGTAGGCTTCGACCCAGCTAGGTCCCTGCTGTTGCTTACAACTCCTTGAGGCGCGCGGGAACAGTGCGCGCCGTCGACGACTTGGGCTTGGTTCGGACAGTTACCGGACGTCCGGACAGCGAGCTAACCATTGCTCACTGTCCGCAAGCCCGCGCCTACGGTGGCCGGAAATCGGGATCAGAATCCCGGCGGCGGCGGCGGCGGCGAGTACGCCGTTGCCTGATGCGTTCGGCCTCCTCCTTTGTGAGCATTACTGCTTCGCAGAAGTCGGCGACCGCCTGCCACTCCTCCTCACTCCAGACCATGGCCTCAACCAAGGCCCGGCGCGAGAGGTCTCCGCCGCCGATCGCCCCCACGAGGGCACGGCGATGCTCCGCCCAAGCAGGGCACACCTCGACTGTGTGCTCCACCGTGTCCTCCGGGCATTTCGCACGGTGGCGACACCCGGGCGTCACTTCCGCACGAATCCGGTGCAGGAAGCTCCCGAACGAACCATGTCCGGTGAGGACCTGCGTCATACGGAAGGACGCCGTGAGGTCTTTCCAGCCACGCCTCAAAGAGAGGACTTACCGCCATGATTGTGGCGTGCCCAGCATTGGGTTGCGATAGTCGTTGACGCCATTTCACCATGAGATCCCGCCGGAGCTCTGTCCGCCAAGCCGTGACCTGTTGCGGCAGTGGACTTTCACCCCGGCGTTGCATCTCCACGCGCATATCGTGCATGATTGCAAGGACTGTTGCCTCCAGATCCCATGGTGGTAGGCCAGCCAGAAGGCTCGCCGCTTCGCGGGAGATTGTGCAGAATCCTCGCACCATCCTTATTGCCATGACCCTCTGGCAGGCGTTCAGCATGGCCGCCGGTTGCGTTTTCAGCGACGGCGCCCACACCGGCGCCCCGTAGAGGGCCATGGACCGAACGATCCCCGCGTAAAGCCTCCGGCAAGAGGCATCTGGACCCCCAAGATTGGGCAGGAGCCGCTTGAGCGCAGCCCCAGCCCGGTTGAGTTTGGGAGCCAGACGTCGGAAATGCTCCACGAAATTCCACCGGCTGTCGAGGCCGAGTCCCAGGTGCAGCAATCTCCGGCGACCACCAGCACACCTGGCGCTTAGCTCGCCCTGGACGGACTCGGGGCATTGCCGCATCGCAGATTTGCGACATGGCCTCCCGGAACCACTCCGCCTCGACGTCAATGTCGACAGGCCTGTCCGGTGCTTGCACCCAGGCCTGTAC
This sequence comes from Mythimna ferrago, assembly GCA_910589285.2. NCBI lineage: Eukaryota > Metazoa > Arthropoda > Insecta > Lepidoptera > Noctuidae > Mythimna > Mythimna ferrago. The sequence continues at coordinate 14,401,698 of OU342700.1, forward strand.
CATCGCGGCTTCCAGGAGGAGCTCCCGGTCCTTCTGCTTAAGCGCCCATCGCAGACCGCAAGGGCTCTGACCGACCGGCGCGGCCGAGGTTTCGGCGGAGACGTCCAACCGGATGTACCGGTGGTCGGAGTACGTCTCCACCTCCTCCATAACGTGCCAGTCGACGAGATGTCCACCACTGACTCACCCCGCATCCGCACCAACGTGGGGACAGAACCCCGGTTCAGGACGACCAGGCCCAGCTCCAAAGCCCTCCACCATCCGACCCCGTGGGTTCGTGTACCGGGAACCCCAAGCCGTGTTCCAGGCGTTGAAGACCCCGCAAACGATCACGGGGAGGGTACCAAACCCAGCGACGACGACATTTAGCTCCATAAGGGAGACTCGGAGATCGTCGAGAGATCTGTTCGGGGACAGGTAGACGCCTACCGCTGCAATGTCCCCGAACCGTGCTGCCACGCAACCCCGTCCCCTCGCAACAGCCTCGAGGGGCGGGGTACCGGCGGCCGCCGACGAGATTAACGTCATCGAGCCGTCAAAGTCCTGAACCCAGTCTCCACGGGGATGGACGTAGTACGGCTCGGAGACGACGGCGACATTTATCGACCACTGCGCCATGCTTTGGAGCAACAGATCCTGAGCGGGGGCGCAGTGGTTGACATTCGCCTGGAGGAGACGGAATGGGGCCGTTATTGGCAGTCCATTGTCTCCTCCTGAGCCCTTCTTGGGGGCACTGCTGCGGCGGGTGCGGCGGCGACGGCGCGCGGCGGCGGCGGCCAAGGAGGCGGCCACGGCGGTGAGGACGTCGGCGGGGATGGGCCTACGGACATTGGCCTTGGCGGGGGGGTCGCAGGACCTGCCCCCAGCGCGGTGGTCGGCCGGCTTGCCTGCCGCCGCACATGTGTAGCAGTGCGGCGTAGCGCGGCATTCTGCGGCCTTGTGACCGGGCTGAAGTAACAATGAATAGAGGCGTTTTGATGATTATAAGGTTTATAATTCCGTAATTTCCTATTATACGGCCGCAAATCATAGTTTGTTCAATGTAGGTACAGCCTGACACTAGTAAAAAAAAATAAAAACGTACGAAAATGGGCTTTTCTTCCCGTTTTTTCATTTCTATTTAATGTATATTTTTTTTATTTTGTTTGTTTCAGAGTGACAAAATGCGATATAATCGATCCTCAAAAATAATTTCTTTGGTGCCATCAACCAGTTCTTCCCAGGAGTCAAACCTGAATACAAATAATCATAAGCTGTCTTTGTCCTCTACGAAAGAAAATAGCGCTTTAAATGATGCGGATTTTCATAACTACAGTTCAGACTTCCTTGATTTCGATTCAGACGATTCTGTTTTTGATAAAAATTATTTACCCCTTAGTTCTGATCTGTCTAAATGTTCAGAAGATTCAGATTCTTCTACAAATACCATCCCCTGTTCACAGTCAATTAACGTTACTATTCCTGAGTCACCTGAAGTCTCAAGCGACGATGATATGCCAGAAAGTCTTACAAAAAAAGGGACCATCAGAAAACGTAAAAAGTATGATGAATCACCGGCGCAGAGAAAAGAAATTAAAAAACTGAAAGATATGGAATCAAAATACCAACTTAAGCCAGAGTGAAATGATGGATGTAAAAAAAATGTCATAAGTACCCAGTTTATAGAAGAATCACGGAAAAATCTAAACCATCACTTTAGGAACATGTCTTGGAAAGAGCAACAGTATTTCATAATAAACAACACGTCCAAAGAAGAGCCTAAGAGAAAAACCGTTCAAGAAAACATAAAACTGCCAAGAAACGTGAGCGTAATATATTTTCTATCAAATGAAACAGGGTCAAAAGTGAAAGTTTGTAACTAAAGTATTTTTTCTAGAAACACTGGGTTACAGTCGAAAAACTGATAAATCTGTAAGGAACGCCCTAAGCACCAAAACAAACAACATTCCAGTTGATAAGCGAGAAACCAATTCTAATCCAAAAAAGTTGGATGACACTAAAGTTGAAGAACATATAAATTCTTTTAATCCTTCCATATCCCACTACAGACGAGAGCACGCTCCGAATAGAAAATATCTTCCGTCTGATCTAACAGTGATCAGCATGTATCGAGACTTTTATGAACAACAAAATAAGAAGGACCTACCTATTCATTAACAAACTTACGACTACTACAAAAAAGTTGTGAAGAAATTAAACATATGTTTTACCAATCTTGGACCTGAAGAATGTGAAGTGTGTGAAAATTGTTTTATCCATAATCCGGAGTACAAGGAGAAAAGACACAGAAATTGTCAACAAAAGAGATTACGAACGACACCGGGAAAAATATACATCAGCTAGGCAAGCATACAAAAACGATGTAGAAAAACAAAACAACGCAAACGTCACTTCAGATACTGCTTATTTTGCAGCTGATTTAAAGAAAGTAAATTATGCTCCCACGAATTCAAGAATTTAAAATTGAAATGTTTTGCTCAAGAATAATAGTATTCAATGAAAGTTTTGTGCCAATAGGTGACAAAAAAAAAACAATGCTAGTTTGCAAACCTTTGCTGGAAGATGGCATGAAGCAATTGCTGGGCGCAAAATGAGTGACATATTAAGCTGTTTCAAGGCTTTTTTGCAGGCAAATAGAGACTCGAAAAATGTAGTCATCTGGTTAGATAACTGTGCAGCCCAAAATAAATATGTAAAATTTTATTTTGGGCTAAAATCTCATTAATACGTCCACCAATACTGTCGAGTGAGTGTTAGTTGGATCTCACTAAGTTTATGATGAAGAATTTATATAAGAGATACCTGATAAAGCTGTGATTATTATTAATATTAAGTATAATTAGTACAAACTTAGACAGTTTTTTTTATAATTTTGTTTTAGAAGAGTTCAAAACTTTATATTGAGAGAGGTAATTGTTTTTTTTTTTTTCTGAAAAATTAAGTTATAGTGTTAGTTTGATCTCACTAAGTTTATGGATGAAGATTTTATATTAGATGTACCTTATAAAGCTGTGATTATTATAAATATTAAGTATAATTAGAACAAACCTAGACAGTTTTTATAATTTTTGGTTTTAGAAGAATTTAAAAATTTATGTTGAAAGAGGTTATAATTGCTATTTTTGTTAGGGAAATAATAATGGTTCCGAAAAACAATTTAATCTCCAACGATCTGTGACCGACTATTATTCTGATTAACTAGCGTTATAATGAATTACCGACAAAATACCCAAACCATATACGAAAAAAAATATCCAATTTAACAACAAATAAGAGCATGTTCAAATTACATTTTCTCCTAAAAAAAAAATGGATCTTCGAATAAAAAAACTAAACTTCCGAATAGAATACTGAACCTCCGACAAAATCACTAAGTTACCGACAACAGAGGTTTGGTCAAAATAATCATATTTTTACAACTTGCATGAACTGTTTTAATTTCTATTGTTGGTTATCAAATTTATTTTTTAGCTCTCAATAATGATGAAAATACCTCAACTGTTCGGCCCGCGCGATGGAGTTCGGATCTACTACGTAACTACATTTTCATAATAAACTGAGTTTTGTTTTAATTTTATCTTTGTTCTTGCTGACATTATAAAAGTTAGGAAATTTGTCGATTAATAATACAGTATAATATTCTAGGAAACCAACGTCTACTTGGTTTTCGATTAAGGCATGAATAGGGGTACGTATCAAAATCCCGAAAGTTCATTATACCTATGGCTGAAATACCGACGTGCAAAACACCGAAATTCAAAATACCGAAAGGTTTAAATGCCGATAGTCGTTATATCGAAACACAAAATAACGATGTTCAAATCCCCGAATGGACGAAATCCCGAATAGACGAAACAACTTGAACGTAGCGGTTGGTCACAGTTCTAACTTACCTAACCTATTTCACCCAGTTCAAAGTGCAATCAAAATACAATCTACCTGTGACTAGACTATTAGACAGTGGTAAATACATTGTTACGAGAGATTGTGGCTGAAATAGGTTAGGTTAGGTTAGAATTGTGACCAAAAGCGCGCGAGCCGAGCGAGCGAAGCGAGCGGCGCCGCGGCAGCGGCCGGCGAGTGCTACTTCTCAAAATAAAACAAATCGGGACCTTAGGGCACCCCGACACGGATGAGTCGGGATTTTGAACTTCGGGATTTTAAACATTCGAACAAATGAACTTTCGGGATTTTAAACTTTCGACCATACGACCATTTGGCGTTTCAATTTTCGGGATTTCGTCCATCAGTAATTTAAAATTCGGGATTTTTATACGTACCCATGAATACGACTGTTTTAACTTTTTAACGCCTGAAATAGGTACCGATATCGAAGCATACCCGTCATAAGTAAAATTCATGATATATGATGCAATTAAAAGTTATTGTTACAAGTACATTTTTATATTTTTTATAAGTTTCTGTATAGCCACTCAGAATAATATTTTCAGTATAATGTGACAGTTAAAATAGCACCACAATCTATGAAATATGAAAGGTAATTTATGAATTAATAGTAGGCAAGTAAAGATAAAAATTACAAAGCAAAGTTTTCAGTAGAACGTAATTTATGCTGGTAGAAAAGTATTATAGCAATAGACAGTCATGTTTATTTTTCGAAGATTTCAGTATCTCATTCGGTCGTTTCGTCATTTTTATTCGGACAAAAGTAGTCGGAAAGTTAGTATTTTAGGCAGTAGATTTAATATTTTGAGTAAGGACAATTCTTCTTTTTTTGTCGGAGCTTTTATTACTACCCTTTTTGTTATTCTGTATAAAAAATATAGTTCTGATTCCCATATTTTGTGTTTTATTTAATAAAAGATTATTTCCTTGGAAGATGGGAAGGCCTTTAGTATGGGACGCTACTTGTGTCGATACTCTTGCGCCTTCACATCTTCCTAGCTCGTCGTGTCGTGCTGGTGCTGCCGCTGCGGCTGCGGAGAACCTCAAGCGGCGGAAATATAACAACCTTGTTGGAAGTTATATTTTCGAACCGTTTGGGGTTGAAACTCTTGGATCGTGGGGTCCGAGTGCTCACAAGTTGTTTAAAGATCTGTCGAAACGTCTAGTTGACACTTCGCGTGACCCAAAAGCTGGCTTTTACCTTGGACAGAGGATAAGCATTGCCATACAACGTGGCAATGCCGCCAGTCTTTTGGGCACATTACCAGTCGACAGCGATGTGGAAGAGTTTTTTGACGCCATATTTTAGATAGTGTATTTTAGCGTAGGGTTTTATTATTTATTTATTTTGTAATTTACTGTAATTATAGTTATTAAGTTGTTTATAAGTGTAGATAATTAATTAATTTATAATAGTGAAAATATAAAAGATAATTGTCGTGTTAAAACATACTTCAATTTACATTTACGGATTTAACAATCTGCAGGTATATTTTTAAGGCCATTAAATATTAATAAGTTGAAAAGCAGCAAATGGCTATTAAAGCCTTTTTTATTTAGTCGACTAGAATCTGGAAAACGTCAAATGTTTGTTGTTGGTGTCAAATGTTTTCGTTGGTTGCTATTGTTAAGTTTTAAGTTTGTTTCCTTAATTTATAAGTTATTTTTGTAGCTATCTGTCTCAAAATGGTTTTGATTTTTATTTTATTTGTATTTGGTCCCTGTATTAGTCAATTTTTATTCGTATTTTGGTTAAAAAAAATAATGTCAATAATCGTTTGTTTTACGAGCGTACATGCGCAAAGCCTATGTTCAGGCTCGCCAAGTTACGTCGGCCATATTGTACTGTATATAGTTCGTTCGCATTAAGAATGCGGTGAGTTATCAGTGGAACTGCAAGATAAAGGTGTATTCACAGTGGTGTTAAATTCAAACAAATTATATTTTAAAAGATTAAGTTTAATGTAAACTTGACGTTGTAATTTGAAAAGATTTGATTGGTTAGGGGGCGGGGCTAGGCCGACGGACAATGATGATTCACTGCATTCTTAACGCGAAGGAACTATAGATCTTTGACATTCGTTACAAGTAGTCAGACGCCAGACAGTCTGACCATCAGTTATCCCAGGAGTATCGTGTTGCCCAGTAACTGTGTTGTGGCGGTTTTATTTGATATGATTTTAAATAATTTGACTTTAATTTATTCGTTTTGAATTTATTTAGTTTGATTATAATTTTATTTTAATTTAGGTAATTGTTTTTAATTTAGTTTGATTATTCCATTTATTCATCGGAAGAAATTTCATTTGAAATAAGTAGTACCTTTGTGCTCTCTTATCTATTAATCTGTATTTATTCTTTTCATTTTTAAGCGTTTGTGTGAATAAATAATAAATAATAAATAATAAATAATAAATAATAAATAATAAATAATAAATAATAAATAATAAATAATAAATAATAAATAATAAATAATAAATAATAAATAATAAATAATAAATAATAAATAATAAATAATAAATAATAAATAATAAATAATAAATAATAAATAATAAATAATAAATAATAAATAATAAATAATAAATAATAAATAATAAATAATAAATAATAAATAAATAATCATTAAAACTAACTGCCCCACGCGAGCCTCCTCAAATGTTGGTAGAGGCTCCTGGCTATTAAACCGTTGGCGGTTACGACTATCAGCACAATGACTTCTGTGTGTCCACTTCCCACATGTCGACAACCTCGCGAGCTAAGGCATGATATTTAGTTGATATTGCCGTTCGACCGTTCTCGAGAACTGAGTCGGACATAATATTTATCTATCTACAATCTTGGTTTTAGTGTATGTGGAACCCGAAACACGTGTCTAGTATTTATATGTAAAGAGTCTATGTACAAAATTTCATAACTGTATCATGAAAAATTACAAAGTTACATGCTTGTTATATCAGCAAAATTACATAAAAAATACAAAACAACCCCTTAGTCACCGGGCCATCCAGGTGACTGACTGGCTCTTAATACCCGCTAATATGACCTGCCGTGACCTGTGTTGTACTTAGTATCGGTGGTGTCCAACTTAAGACCTTTGTAAATATTATTTTTGGGAAAAAATATAACATGGTGTAAAAACTATTAGAATCCATTCAGTTACTGATTCTGAACAAACTATATTCAGGTTTCGGATATAATATATAGGTACTAAAAAAATAATGTTGTAATCAGAAGTATTGGACTCATAGATATCCGACTGGACTAGTACTTCTGATTCCACAAGATTTTATATAAGAGCAAGTTCATCGGGTCCCTAACTCAACCGGGCTGGGGCTGCGCTCAAGCGGCTCCTGCCCAACCTTGGGGGTCCAGACGCCTCCTGCCGGAGGCTCTACGCTGGGATCGTTCGGTCCATGGCCCTCTACGGGGCGCCGTTGTGGGCGCCGTCGCTGAAAAAGCAACCGGCGTCCATGCTGAACGCCTGCCAGAGGGTCATGGCAATAAGAATGGTGCGGGGATACCGCACGGTCTCCCGCGAAGCGGCGAGCCTTCTGGCTGGCCTACCACCGTGGGATCTGGAGGCAACAGTCCTTGCACACATGCACGATATGCGCGTGGAGATGCAACGCCGGGGTGAAAGTCCGCTGCCGCAACTGGTCACGGCATGGCGGACAGAGCTACGGCGGGATCTCATGGTGAAATGGCGTCAACGACTATCGCAACCCAGTGCTGGGCACGCCACAATCATGGCGGTAAGTGCCCTCTTTGAGGCGTGGCTGGAAAGACCTCACGGCGTCCTTACCTTCCGCATGACGCAGGTCCTCACCGGACATGGTTCGTTCGGAAGTTTCCTGCACCGGATTCGTGCGGAAGTGACGCCCGGGTATCGCCACTGTGCGGAACGCCCGGAGGACACGGTGGAGCACACAATCGAGGTGTGCCCTGTTTGGACGGAGCATCGCCGTGCCCTCGTGAGGGCGATCGGCGGCGGAGACCTCTCGCGCCGGGCCCTGGTTGAGGCCATGGTCCGGAGCGAGGAGGAGTGGCAGGCGGTCGCCGACTTCTGCGAAGCAGTAATGCTCGCAAAGGAGGAGGCCGAACGCATCAGGCAACGGCGTTATCGCCGCCGCCGCCGCCGCCGGGATTCTGATCCCGATTTCCGGCCACCGTAGGCGCGGGCTTGCGGACAGTGAGCAATGGGTAGCTCGCTGTCCGGCCGTCCAGTAACTGTCCGGACCAAGCCCAAGTCGTCGACAGCGCGCACTGTTCCCGCGCGCCTCAAGGAGTTGTTAGCAACAGCAGGGACCCAGCTGGGTCGAAGCCTACTGGGGCCAGGGTTATACGAAAGGGCGCTCGAGCCCCGGTATGAAGGCTAGAAGGAACGGGGTGGGTCTTTTAGTCAGTAAGAGTCTGACACTATCTCCCGCTCCGCCCAAGAGCGGGGGATGTAATTGCATGATTTTTTCCCACCATAAAAAAAAAAAAAAATTTCATCGGGGCATATTGAGTGTCTAGATCTGGTGTCTGTGAAGTTTCTAGATCTGGGGTCGAACCATAAAGATTTATAAAACAATTTTATTGCAGGAAAGTTTTGTTTCCACCATAAAGTAATATTACTTCATTTCGTACCATGAACTTAATCGCTCAGTATAATTGTATTTCTGCTAGGGGCTGAGAAAGAATGAACGATTTTAAAGATTGTGTCCCTTTCCTACTAAACAGAAAAGATACGCGCTATATAGATCTGTATAGCGTTGTCTCTTTCACATCCCAAGTAACAAAGTTCTCCTGTAGCGCACAGTTTATAGGCTCACAGCACTAGTAGCTCTCTCTTAGTGGTTCCAGGTTTTACTAACAAGCTTATAACAGGTTACACGGAGTTCGTTTGGGTTTATAGTACACCTGTTCTTATAAGTTGACTTATAGTCGTGGATAGAACGAAATTATGGGCGCAGTAAATGCTAAGATGATATATAAAAGTGTTGTGTAAGTGTTGCACTTGAGAAAACTTTGTCCAGTAAGTTACACTTATAATCGCCTACAGGAAGTAATAATAAATCCACTATAAGTGTATACGCCAGTAACAGTAATTTATAGAACTAAATGCACTTAGAACCACTTGCATTTGTTACTTAACCTTATAGGGGTTTATAAGTCAACTTTATGTGCCAATTTTAAGTGAATTAGTTCTACAGTGGTTTCTTCTAAGAGTAAGTGTACTTGGTATTATTGTGGACTCTCGAATGCTATTATAGTCTTAATTTCTATATAAAGGTTTCTTGTAAAACTATTAGTAACCAAAGATATCTTCGTGAAGTCCGTTTAAGCTTTTAATATTTATCGCATCTTCACGGCCATTTTGTTGGAATATGGCGTTACATTAGGACTAATATTATTTTTAAACACAACTTAGTAAATACGCCGTGTTCAAAAGGCGAACAAAAATTGAGATGTAAAACACAATATACTTCACCGAAAATATTTATGCGTTTGCCGTGCTAACATGTATGCACATATAATATTACATGTGAAATACTTGTTAATACATTTTTATATAAAATAGATTAACTTATTTTTTTATTTTTCTCCACAATCAAACAACAAAAATTTACAAACGTTTGAAGTAGCTAGTAATGGAAGCGCGGAGTACGTTACACGCCTGCCTGGTTCTATTAAATGCTCATAGTGAGCTTCGCGGGAGCAGATAGTTCTGCGTAGTCCAACTATAAGTGTATTATTGGTCTAAGTGGTGCTCGTCAAGTCTACTATAAGTGTTTTATTGGAAAAAGTACGCGTATAAAATGGGCCCTTTTCCGTGGTTATAAACTTTTACTAGCCTGTTATAGTCCTGGCTCTAGAACCACTACAAGACCACATTTTGTTACTTGGGATGTTTGTTTGAATCGCTAGTTCATTGTGAACCAATAGAATACATTTAACTCAAAAAATGTCTTGTTAAAATATATTTTTAAAAAGATCTAAGTAATTTTCGTAAAAAGGACGTAATAACTTTCAAGAATTTACGTTAATAAAGTAGAAAAACAAAAAGCTGCGAGCGACTACGTTAAGGCTTATAGTCCCTTGAACCATCTGGCCGAAATTAAACGGCAGTACCTACGCATATCTGTGCATTTATTTGCGGCCAGCAGCGCCCGGAAAGCGCGCAGCTGGCTTTTAAATCCATTTCCTTTGTGAAATATACAGCGTTGCGCCACCGGTACATGGTAGACATCCCACCCATACGCACAAAGCGTTTTGGGAACACATTTATTGTGCGTACAGCCAAGGAGTGGAATTCCCTGCCGGAATCTGTGTTTCCTGATAGCTACAACTTAGGAGTCTTTAAGTCGAGAGTGAATAGGTTTCTTCTAGGCAAGCGTGCTTCATCGTCGACCACATCATCGCTTACCATCAGGTGAGATGGTGGTCAAACGCAAGCATCATTAATAATAAAAAAATAAAAATAAAATAAAATATTGATTGATTTACATAATATATTTTATGCTATGTTCACTTTGAAGAATATTTAACTACCAATTTTTATGTGTAGGTAAAAATGTTTCTAACGATTCAAGCCGTTTCGAAGGAGTAGGGAAAAGTTGCGAAATTGCTAAATATTTTTTTTAGACAAAAGTATTAATAGCACGAGTAAATCATATGTTGTTCATGAATCTATAATAAACATATATTTTTTTCAAACCTATTAATCTGGCCGTTACCAAGGAGTAGGCTTCAGAAAGTCACTGTTTTATGGCACTTTTCGGGCGCTTGTGCCCTATCATTTAATTTGCTAGTTAGTGTGAATCCTATTCAGAATTCGGAACGTATGTTAACATTGACAAGATTCTTATCAGTGTTGATTTGTTGAGTGCGAGGGAACCGATTTTGAAATATTAAAATATTTTTCAAGTGCTTAAATATATGTAGAGTAGGTAATCTGTGGTTGGTGTTCGAAGCGAATAATTGAACCCACGAAGTAAAATGCATATGTTATCCTTGAAACATATTGTCTAAGGACGTCATGGAATCAAGGTAAAGTTAAACAGTGTATTCCAGTGAAATAACTTGTTGTTTGTGTTGTAGTTCGATCTGCTTCCAGAAACTAAAAAAAAATCATATTATATGTTCGCCATCTTTATTACAATAATAAATTAATAATTCACGTCTGGACAAAAATCATCAGATTAAACAATTAACTGGGCTCGTTTAAGCATCGAAATAAGTTTTAAATATGTACTTTATTTGTTACAAAAAACACTTTAAATGGTATTTATTTGGAAAACTAAATAATAAATCCGCTGCGTCCGAGCAACTTTTTTACTCCTGCTAATTTGACGTAAAAACAATAATTCTAAGCAATACTGCTAGCGGTCAAAAATCCCGTCAGAGAGAAAAGAATGAACTTTATAAGAATGACGTCACAAAAACAACCTTGTTTTAAGATTGTAATAATGCGAGTAGTAGTGGATACGATTAAGAACGACCTTCACTGGTCTGTTTAATGGATGAAACGTATTTTATGACAAATTTTGTGTATTAAATAATATAACGCGGGTGGGTTGCCTAAGAAATTCCTGGCCAAACTATTAAAATTAAAAATTGAAAACTGTTTTTTTTTTTTTAATGCACAACCGTTGTTCATACCTGATTTTTTGCAGACAACTCTATAGCCAACGTATTCGTAATGAAACAGCGTTATTTTGATATACAATTTGTTGTATATCAAAATAAACACACCTGTTTATACCTGGCAACCCAAAGTTATGCCAGGAAACAAATAGGCAACCCAACGTTTTTATGTTCTAAAGGTTTCATATTTTCGGTTAGTATTAAATTTATTTGTAAAACACACCGGTGCATTTTTCAAAAAAAAAAGTTTGGCCAGGAATTTTTTAGGCAACCCATCCGCATTATGTTACTAGCCAACTATTGTTAGCTTTTATTATTTACTAGCTACATAGCTATATAGGTAGTTTGTACGCAACGCCAACTATTAGCTGCAGGTCATTGAACTCGCTCACTTTTTCTTAAAGAAATTAACTTCGTACATGCGTAAATTAATACGAATTTTGAAAAAAAGGTAGTTTATTTTTAAATTTTATCTTTACAAATCGATAGTGTTTCGACCCTCCACGGGATTAAAACGATTAAAATTTAACGGTGTATATGAATAGACCCAGAACAAACTGGTATCGACGCTATACTTCAGTATTACTGTAGCTGTTTGACATAATTATTGATTGTGATTAAAATAAAAACATTTACATGGTTCTATACCTACAAATGATTGTATACTACGTTTTCTAAATATATGCCTTTATATTACTTTTTAGTGTATTATTATTTGGGGTTGGGGTTGGGTGTTGCCGGACAGTCATGTATTTGGCGTCGCGTCCATAGTGTATGCAATCGAATTCCATTGCCTGCGTGTACCTCATAGATATCCGGTGTACCTACAGTCAGAAGTGACTAGTTGATAATGTCTTTGACTGTACCAATATGTCTAGTTTTGATTAAAGCGCACGTATGTAACATGTTCACATATATAGGTACATACATTCGTAGAATACATGTATCATCATAACAAAAGAATTTAAGTAATTCGTATTATCTTATTTTGTCTTATGAACTGGGCTGCACTAATACCCGGTTCATTTAAAATAAAATAAAAAGTTTATCTTCATGTATTTTATGATAAGACCTACCTAAAAAGTTCCAGAAGACCACCTTCCATACTTTGCCCATGCTCCTTTGGCGATTCTTTGTTCTATGACGGTAACCTTGGTTTTCCTGCGGATATTCTCATCCCTGATTCGATCACAAGGAAACTCCAAGAAGAGGAAGAGTAAGAGCAAATTACTAGTACTTACATCCAGAATAGTGAAGCTATTATTGGAGAGATCCAGCTTCTGTAGCTTGTTCAGCACCATGGCCCAGTCGGAGAACATCGTACTTATTTGGTTTCCGCTCAAATATAAGTTCTGCAGCTCTTCCAAGACGCCGAATTGGGAGTAGTCTTCAAAGTTCTCGTATCCACCTGCGAGCTGGTACTGGGGCTTGAGAGTTAGTCTGTTGTCCTTCAGCGAGACAGTTGTAAGGTGTATGGCTCCTGAAAAGGCCTTAGAGCTTATGTTTTGAAGAAGGTTGTCGTCCATTGAAACGTGTTCCAGTTTGCTGAGGCCGAAGAAAAGATGGCTGAAATAAAAAAAGAGATCTGATGAAAAATACGTCACACGGTGGACATCCAACCCATATGTACAAAGCGTTTTGGGAACGCATTCACAATATTATGTCCTACGGCATTTTGTTTTGGGGCTCTGCAGCTGATGTAGAATAAATTTTCTTCTTGCAATAGATAGCCATCCGGGCTATTTACAAAATGGGTCTTCGCGAGTCTCTTGGAAACTTATTCAACGAAGTCGATATACTGACTCTGCCTGCACTCCATATATCTTAGAAAGTATTTTACATGTTCGTAAAAACTTGGACTTTTTAAAATTAGAAACAGGTTACATAATATTAATATTAATTAATTACGCGTAACAAACGTAATATCGTAATACCCAAATGGAGGTTAGCTAAAACATGCAAGTCATTTCGTATTGACAGCATACGTATAACAAGTTGCCTAAGTCGGTTACCGAGCTTAGCGAAGGAAAGTTCAAAACCCATATTAGCGTGTCTTCGCCAAGAAAGTGTATTACAAGGTTAAGGACTATGTTGAAGACACGCTTGTTTGGGAATGACTACTTCTGCACATGTGGCTTCCCTGGCAGCTCATTAACTGCATTATCGTACAGCCATCTATAGGATTCCGAAAAGGTTTCAGCACCGTAGACCACATACATACGCTACGGCAGGCCTTACAGAAGACCGAGGAGTATAACCTGCCTCTCTGCCTAGCGTTTGTGGACTACGAGAAAGCTTTTGATTCGATCGAGACTTGGGCTGTGCTGCAATCCCTCCAAAGGTGCCAAATTGACTATCGGTACATCGAAGTGCTGAAGTGTTTGTACGAAAACGCCACCATGTCAGTCCGACTCCAGGACCAGACCTCGAAACCTATCCTCCTGCAGCGAGGTGTGAGGCAGGGAGACGTCATCTCTCCGAAACTGTTCACGGCTGCAATGGAGGATGTCTTCAAGGTTCTGGACTGGAGTGGACTCGGCATTAATGTCAATGGCGAGTGCATCACTCACCTTCGGTTTGCCGATGACATAGTAGTCATGGCTGAGACTATAGAGGAGCTCAGTACAATGCTCAATGACCTCAGTAGAGCTTCTTTAAAAGTGGGTCTTAAAATGAACATGGATAAAACCAAAATCATCATTAACAACCATGTAGCGCCCACTCCTATCAAGGTCGGAGACTCTACACTCGAAGTTGTGGACGATTACGTCTACCTCGGACCGATAGTCCAGTTGGGTAGGTCTAACTTCGAGAAAGAGACCAACCGTCGAATCCAACTCGGTTGGGCATCGTTCGGGAAGCTACGCGGTATCTTCTCGTCCAACATCCCACAGTGTCTCAAGACGAAAGTCTTTAACCAGTGCGTGGTGGCTCTGAAACGTGGTCGCTCACAATGGGCCTCATCAGAAGGCTTAAAGTCACCCAAAGAGCAATGGAAAGGGTATGGCTAAGGGTAGGCTATGCTCGGGGTTTCCTTGCGAGATCGAATAAAATATGAAGATATCCGCAGGAAAACTAAGGTTGCCGACATAGCACGAAGAATTGATGATGATGATGATGATGACAGCCATCTATTAACCTCTTCGCCATTATTTTAACTAAAACTTTTTTTCTTCTCTTGTGACATTGTTTTTGCAATGTTTTTTTATCGTAATTAAACCACAGCCACCTTAATTTCACTAGTAATATATTATAGTGCTATAGTGCACATCTATCACTTATTCATAGGTTTATTTTTATTTTTGTATAGCTTATTTTTATAATTTGAATGTGAGAACACTGTAGACTTCGCGAATTCAGGAACTGGGTGAATTTCCCAATTATTACATGAAAAAGGATGCAAGTAGACATGCAGTATGCAAACAGGCATGCAGCATGCAAGCAGGCTTATAGCCTGGAAACAGGCATGCAACATGCAGTAGGCATGCAGCATGCAAGCAGGCTTGCAAGCAGGCATGCAAGCAGGCATGCAAGAAGGCATGAAAACAGGCATGAGAACAGGCATGCAAGCAAGCATGCATGCAGGCATACAAGCAGGCATGCAATCAGACATGCAAGCAGGCAAGCAAACAGGCATGCATGCAGCATGCAGACAGCCGTGCAACATGCAGCAAGCATTGTTTCTGTCACGGCTCCGGCCCCACGCGAACTTATCGTCGCAGATGATTTTAACACTCACCACCGCAGCTTCGGCTTCGGCGGCTCGGCCTCAGCCGCGGCGACGGGTCTTCAAACTACCTGCTCCTCAGCTCGCGGGCCACCCTACCCCTCCGCGCTTACGCGGAATTGAATTACACTCTAGGGGTATAGGGCAGACAAGACTACGTAAAGTCGGTTTTGCAACGATTCGTTTCTGCTACTAGGTACATTTTGTAGTACAACATATTATTGACTTTTTACAAGAAGATGCATGTATTTGAATTTTTGATGTTTAAATATGTACCCATACCAAATATTCGTATCTCTAAATAAATATTATGCTACACAAAATTATGTGTAATATTAATTACGGCTAAGGTAATAATCCGAAACAAGGTTCTGCCATGATAAAAGTATGCCATTATGAAATTGGTCATGTAAATATTCTGTCATGCAATAGTTATGCTTAAATATTCTTATGCTATGAAAATATTCGATTAAATAAAATTATGCCGAGTGTGTTATAACAAATAAAATTTGGAGTATCAAGATTCTGCCAGACAGAAGGAACCCATCGACTATACGTATAAACAAAGCAATATTTCTTGTAACGACAGTTTTGCTGTGATCCTATGAGGAGTTCTGTTCCATATCTTTAAAGTTCATGATCAGATCATAACAATATTTCTATGGGACCAACATGGAAGTTTAACCTTTCAATAAAAAAAAAAAAACATTTCAAAATCGGTCCACAATTGATCGAGATATCGGTGAACATTCATAAAAAAAAAACATAAATTCAGCCGAACATAGAACCTTCTCCTTTTCGAAGTCGGTTAAAAATGGTACGTCGAAGCTACTATAGAACTGCTATATCAGCGAATAAAGATATAATAATAATAAATACATTTATTTCAGGCTAAAAAAAAAACCCATAGTAAAAACTGCGCCTAATCCGGGTTTTATAAACGTTCTTTGGTCTTTTATTTATAGTACTGCTCAGCAACACCAATCAGCTCTTAAAAACGTTCTATGGACTGCTCTATGATAAGGTTTTGCTGCTTGGGACTAATATAATAAAGAGGTAGTTTGTTTCTTTGTTTTTTTTATTTGTAGGACGTAATCTCTGGAAGTACTAGTCCGATTGCTGACATTTTTTCACCGATAGTAAGCTGCTTTATTCTTGAGTGACATAGGATAATAGTACATTATGATACAAGTGTATTATGTTGGTGATTACCGCTGTGGCGGTATTTAGATCCGAGCCGAAGGCGAGGATCTTAAGAGAGCCGAGGACGGTAATCGCCAATATTCACGTGTATCATACGACGTTTTTCATCAATCAACTGAACTGAACTTGTATGTCGCTTGCCTGCATAATGTGCGTTTAACTTTTCGAATACTATTAGATACACAATAGAAAGACGATGAGAGAGAACGCTGGCGTTCGCTTGGAGTTTAATGAATTAACGCAAGATTTAGATTTCGTTTATATAATTTATTTACTAAAACATTCACAAACAGAACATCAAAATTATCCAAATTGGAAACTGTTGCACAACGAGGGCATTTTTTTCCGGGAGTGTTCCAATTTCCTTGATTAATAGACCCTTCTTTTTTATTATTTTCCGTGTCCTTACACTTAAGTCTGAAAACGGAAATCACAATTATTTCGAAACAGTTTAATGATACCACTAAAAATTAGACATAATTAAAACAATCAGATGTCATAATATAATACAACAATATGCCTATTATTTAATTTAGTCATCCATAAGCGTCTCCTGTAAACAATAGTAAATTATTGTTAAATCTAAAAGGTCTGAAAGGAGAAAAATACCTGTCATTGAAAATATTATTTTTTATGTATTGTGATTCAGAAGTCGATATTTCAATTTCTTCAAGAGTTTTCAATGCCTTTGCCGTTCTGGTAATTTTAAGTTTCACCTGCTCATTGTCTATATCTCCTAAAAAGTATATTAAAGTATTAGTCATTGCAATTTGTTATAAATAATCGAAAAATATCAAGCTATTTTACTAGATATTCAAAACACTAACCTATATATGAACTTATAGTATCCAGCCGTCGCATTTTCTGTACAGACTTCCGATTAATCTTACTTTTTTTGGTTTTGACTTTATCAATGCTCTTGAAGAGAAGCCTCCTCGTCGAATTATTTATTGTTTAAAGCATTATTATAATAAAATAAACGAAAATAAGATGCACGTAAACACAAGTTTGAAATGTCAACGACACATTTTTGACAGTGCTTATTTTATTTTTTAAATGCTGCCATATATAGGTAGACTTTAATAAATAATTCAGTGCCATCTTTCGTCGGTCAGAGTCTATTTCAGGCAGCTCCCTTGGTATGTTCGCTTCTTATTTAGAAAACAGAAAACAAGTAGTTAAAATAGATAACTTCACAAGTTTGATGCAAAACATAACATACGGCTGTCCACAAGGTTCAATTTTAAGTTCATTATTATTTTTAATATACATTAATAACATTGATAAAATTGGTTGGAAACGCAGACGATACTTGCCTCTTTTATTTCAACAAATCATTACAAAATATTATATCTGATGCACAAAAAGACCTTGACCTACTAAATGAATGGCTCAAAGATAACTTATTAACTATTAACACGTCAAAAACATCATTTATGATCTTTTCCGCAAAAAATAAACCTCTACCCGATTTTTCGCCACTAATGATTGACGGAGAAATAATCAAACGGTCATCACGAAAAATATCTCGGGTTGTGGGTAGATGACAAACTTACGTGGAAACTACACATCGATCATGTCAAAACAAAACTGACGTCACTATTAGGAGCGGTACGAAAAATTAGAAACTGTATACCCAAAAAAGAACCACAAATTATATATAACTCTCTAGTAAAATCTAACCTTGAATACTTAATTGAACTATGGGGATCAGCCACTAAATCTAATCTAAATCCACTACAAAGAATACAAAACAAAATTATAAAACACTATTTCACTACAAGTATCTATAGTTAGGGAATGCAAAAACCGCCAAAATTACAAACCGGTTTTTTTTTCGGTTTTTTCTAAAAAAAAACCGGTTAACCGGGTAACCGGTTTTTAAATTAGTTTTTTTGACATTTATTTTTGTGTCAAAATTTTTATTTATTTTGCTTGTAGAATTCTAAATAAATATTTTTAAACTTATCTTGGAACTTATCTATTAAAAAATATAAGGTGACAGGTAATTAGTGTACGATACTTAAACACGTGATTGTGCTCATGATAACCAATAACTTTTACTACAGGAACAAACCTGAAATCGCGAAAAAAAATCAGCTGTTCAGTATATTTATGTTTGCCTGAAGAGCTGATATTTTTTTCGCGATTTCGGCTTTGCTCCCATAATAAAGATTGTTTGTTATCATGAGCACAATTACGTGTTTAAGTATCGTACACTAATTGCCAGTCACCCTATATATTGTATACCTAATATGAATCCTGTTAAAAATAAAAAATCTCATATTCATAAAAACGAATGTCTAAGAATGATGTCATACATAGAGAATCTAAGCTAGAAGTTAATATACACTTCTTATATAATTCTGATTTACTCAGATAGCCAGGCAGCTCTTAACGCCCTGAATTCGAATACTTTAAATTCGAAACTGGTAAAACACTGCGTTAACAAACTGAATGACCTGGGCCAAAGGAATAAAGTTATTCTGAGATGGGTACCAGGTCATTCTGGAATCAATGGCAACGAAAAGCCGATGAACTTGCAAGGACTGGGGCTCAAGGTCATCAGATAGGACCAGACCCCTTCTGTGGTATCTCAAAGCCAGGCCATGCAGACGCTTAAGGGCAACCTATTTGGCGATTCAAAAAAGCACTGGTTGGTACAACCAGAACTGCTACACGCCAAATCTACTACTCACAAAAACGAACTGCCGAGCTTCTTGAGCTTAGCAGGACGAACATTTGTGCGATAGCCCGCGCCTTAACCGGCCACTGCAAACTAAACAGGCACCAATTTCACATGGAACTGAGTGACACTGATGATTGCCGGTACTGTAATTGAATTTTTCACCTTTTGTGTGAATGCCGGACACTTATCCACAAACGCAGTGTCCATCTGGGCCAACACATTATTCGCCCGGAGGAGATTAAAACTCTAAAAGCTAGGATTATTCTAAATTTCTTGGAAGCCTCCGGGCTAAAAGAGTTACTCTAACAAGGTGGCGAGTCATAACAGATCATTTAGGTCGCAGTGACTACATCCCCTACACTACGGGTGATGCATAGCCCCTTATATTCTAAATAATAATAATAATAATATATACTTCTACTCAAAATATCCACCACTTGCTTTTACCCGCGGCTTCGCTCGCGTTCTTAAAATATAGCCTATGTCACTCAGGAACAAAGCAGGTTTCTATCGGTGAAAAAAATTTCCTACAAACAAAAAAACATAAAAACAAAAAAAACAAGCTTTAACTCTTTATTATACGAGTATTAGTATTAGTTTAGATTAGCCCTATCACAAACTTTTAAGCATTCAGGCCACGCGTCATCTGTTTACGCGCGGTGATCATTGGAAAGTTGTCCACGGCTGATCGTAAATTTTTTTTAAGGATTTTGAATTATTGTTACATGCAGCCTATGCTCTCCAATATAGATCTCAATTTGTAGTTCACGGGTTGAGGTTTGGGCTAGCCAAAGGTCAATCATCAGTCTTAATGAAGCTTAGGACACTCGCTGCAAGGCAAACCTGGGTAGTGCATGCTTTGTGACCGGAAGTTGAGTCTTGCTGAAAAACCCCAGTATGTTATCAAAAAAAAGAGAGGCTTTAAGAGGCTTTGCTACGGCGTTTAGAATAGTATCTTGATACTCTTTTGCTGAAATTAGAGTAGCCCATTTTCACGAAAATGAATCTGGTGATACCCTCACCAAACCATTACTGATGCTGCATGATGATCATTTAGGACTCTGATAACCTGTTGAAAGTGTTTTTTGGAGTTAGAAGCTTACATCCGATAATTTTGCTTGTTGCATATTCCTTGATTGTGAAAATTTTCTCATTGGTAGCAAGAATATCCCTGAGTTTTTCATCAGTGTAACGAACAAGCAAAGATTTTGATCTTTTCACTCTCTCTTCTATAAAAGCGACTCGTTTAAGCTGATGATGTTATGATGAGTAACAACGGTGGGTATTCTATCTGCGAATAAGAATTTTGGTGTCCTTACGAGATTTTAATTCTGGCCCTGAGTGCATTCACTGCCTGTTCTCACAACACGCAGCTGGCCTGGATTTTTAATGATCGTAAATAGAAGAACTGTACAAGTAGCGGCACGAAACTTTAGCGCTGACCGTTATTGCGCAGAAGTAAAAATTAAGGTACCTGAGGGGGGCTAGCGGGATGAAGGGCGAGCGTGCGTAGCGCCGATTGGCTCTCCAGTCGCATTCTGTTCATTCCCATGCGCAGCAATCCCCTCCGCGTATCGTTCAGCGCTAGACTTACGTGCCGCTACTTGTACAATTGGTGTAGCTATCACTATGATACATAAATATTTATAAACAAACCTACGACTGTTAGCAAGCCTCAACAGCGTTTTAAAACAATGTTTGCTAAAAAAAATAGTGTCATTTGAGAGTAATAAAAAAACTCGAAAAAACCGGTTACCTGAAAAAAAAAACCGGTTTTTTTAATCATTAAAAATATGCCGAAAAACCGGTTTTTCGGTTTTCGGGTTAACCGGTTTGCATTCCCTAGTTCTATACCCAACAAAGAAACTATACGAAAAAACAAACAACAACATACCTACAATACTAGAAGTAAAAACAAGTTTCAACTAATGACTGCACGCGCTTGAACTAATTACGGTAAAAAAAACAATACTGTTTGAGAGAGCACGGCTGTTTAATGATTTACCCGAAGAATTAAAGAAATGTGAAAATATTAATATATTTAAAGCTAAATTAAAAAAAAACATGTATACAACCTATGACGTCACCAACACACCAGATGTGAACATTTCAATACTTATAAGCTATTTGTATCTCATTTTAAGTGAACTGTAATTGTTCTTATGAGAATAAATTCTTTAGACCTAACCTGACGCGGACGAAGTCGCGGGCAACAGCTAGTAAATAATAAAAAACTTACTCAGGAAGTTCTTCCAAGTTATTGTTATCCAAATACAAGCGTCTCAATTGCTTCAGAGGCAAAAAGACTCCCGGATCCAACTTGGCGATTCTATTGCGTTTCAAATTTAATGTCTCCAGCTTCTTCAAATCTTTAAAAAATCCAGCCGGAAGTGACGTGATGTTGTTCCCTAAGATATTGAGCTCTTCTATTTCGTCACAACCGGTGAAGAGTTCTTCGGGAAGGTTGGAGCAACAGCCGTATATTTTCAGGTCCGTCAATGAAGGAAGATTAGCTAATGAATGCTTGTGGAGTTTCAACGGTGAGTCAAGAGGTTGTCGTATTAAAACCTGAAAATAAAGTAGAATAGGTATTTATTTTTTATCCTTACAACACGTATGGTTTGCCCGGGCCCTGATGCAGGCCATGGTCCGGTGTGAGGAGGATCGGCAGGAGGTCGCGTTCACTCTGCATCATGGCAATTTGTCTAATTAACAATAAGCCTTGCTTCTGGCTGATAATTTATTCATCTGGAGTGATTTTAGTCAGCGTGAGCCGTGCCAACTTGTTGGAGGCTTTCACTTCATGTGGTAGAATCTATCCAGGAGCGTAGGGACACTATGACTTTTTAAGCGTTTGTGCTGTAGTGATCTGCATCTACTGAGTTCTATTGCTAGTGTATTGCTATGCCTCTATGTCTAGACTCTCTTGATATTTAACGCTATAGTTGCTGAACTCTTTCTTAACGATGTTAATTTTTTGTTTTCGATGTATTTGTTTATATAATGCGGTAGATTGAAGTTATACTAAAACAATAGTTTTACTAAAACAAATACTTACTGTGTTATTACAAAAATATGCCTTAGTACTAACTTTATAGTTATGGCGTATCTAATGTGTGGTTGCCTAGCAACGGGTCAAACATTAAAATTATATTTCAACCAGCTATGCCCGCGACTTCGTTGGCGTGGACTACAGGATTTTGAATTTATTGTATATAAAATAAAAGTAGCCTAAGTTACTCCTTATTACATCAGCTACCTGCCAATAGTATTTGACCATTACATGTTTTGCTGTATGGACTTTAAAATAGACTTTGACCCCTGAGTTTGTTTCGGTGTTTCTTCTCAGGGTAGTCAGCTAGGAAACACCGGCCTCATCTAGCATTAATTGACGAAAAAAAAAAAATTAACGTGTAAAAGTGTTTTTATAAAACCTACTTGCAAAATAAAGATCATTTAATAAAAGTTCTATCAAAATCGGTCCAGCCATTTCAGAGATTAGCCGGAACAAACAGACAGACAGACAAAAAAATTTAAAAAAAATATTTTGGTGTATGTACCGTATAAATATTCATATGCATTTAGTAAAAAGCAGTTATTTCAAAATTACAAACAGACACTCCAATTTTATTTATATGTATAGATATAATACAAAATCTATGTATTTGAAATCACTATCACTACATCACTACATAAATATAAAACAAAGTCCTGAAGCCGCGTCTGTCTGTTTGTCTGTTCACGATAAACTTAAAATCTACTGCACCGATTTTCAAGCGGTTTTCACCACTCGATAGCGTGATTGTCGAGGAAGCTTTTAGTATATAATTTGTTAAATTTTTGTATATTTCTGTGTACATTAACGATATTTGTTGAAAACGTCGGGAAAAAATAAGCCGTCTGGGAGCTTTCAACGAAAACACTGCCCTTTGAGATATAACAAAATAATGTATGGTGGAATTGTGTATCTTATATAGGTCTACAGAAAAGTCCGCGACGGCATATATCTATCTGTTAAGGTTAGCATACTATATCTATTTCACTACTTTTAAAATAACCGACTTACTAAAAAAAAACACTAAAACCATCAAAATAACTTTAATTTCGGAAGTTGGTATTTCTATAATAGTTTTGCCTCTTCGTTATTTAACACCGGCTTCCGAAATTAAAGTTATTTTGATGGTTTTAGTGGTTTTTTTTTTATAGTCTGTGCGATAAAAGAACCGTCGTGGCGTAAAGTGAAAACAACATTAAAGATTTTAATAGTATCGCATACATAAAGGCAATAGTGACATTGTCCAATGTTCCAAGTAGTAATTGTTTCGCTGACCTCATCCCGAAGTCCCTTAACCAATTCCCCAGGAGTAGCAACCTAACCCAGCCATCCGTCAAATGCCAAACGTCATATCATGTTGAGACCGGTTTGTTTATTATGTTATTTTATTGTGATTTTTAATTGAAATCTTCAGAAATGTGATAAAAAATTTCACTGAGCTGCAAGGGAAATAATATTTAATATATTACAGTTTTGCCAAAGATAACAAATGGCAAATCATACCATTATTGATCAATACAAAGTCACGAACTTGGGAAACATTCGTATGCTGTTTTTTTGGTACGTAACACTTTAATTTTAATGTTTTTAGACTTCCTATGTAAACTCCTGTCTCTGTTATCTCCAAATATATATAAATTAAACGGAAATTCATTTAAACATGGCGATA
Source organism: Mythimna ferrago (assembly GCA_910589285.2). Lineage (NCBI taxonomy): Eukaryota > Metazoa > Arthropoda > Insecta > Lepidoptera > Noctuidae > Mythimna > Mythimna ferrago. The sequence goes on from OU342700.1 coordinate 14,425,576, forward strand.
TTTATTTATTTTGTTTTGGTCAATATTTTCGATGGCTAGTATAAAGAGTATTGATACTTTAAATTTATAATGCGTTTCGACTAACTTAGAATATTTCTTTTCAGGCTTGAGTAAGGATACAGTAACTAAAATAAAAAAGGGCAAGTCCGAGTCGGACTTGCGGACTGAGGATTCTGTACAAATTTTCCTATGAAATCAATTCCCGAATTGAGTTACGAAGATTTTTCCGAATTACAAACAATTTTTTTTTTTTTGTGGTGGATCTACAAATTTACAATTTTCAGATTTTTCCCTGTACTTGTTCTATGAGACCTTGATTTATGCCAAATTTCAGGATTCTAGGTCAACGGGATTCACCCTATGAACTTTGATTCCCTTGAGTATAGAAATATACGTTTTTTTGCGAAATAAACGGCCGTATCTTTTTTTTTCGTTAACTCAGAAGTCTGATTTATTCACAACTTTAAAAGACCGCAGACTTGAGTGTATGGTTTGAATTTTAACTCGATACCTCCAAGCGTTCTTGAGTTAAAGGGTCTTAACAGATAAACAGACGGACAACCAAGTGATCCCAAGGATCTTATATGCGAGATGGTCCCTTACAGGCTAAATAGATTTTTTACGAAGCAACATTACAAATTCTGAAGTGTACTTTATTTTCATAGTCATTAAGTTCATATTTTTCATTGATTAGCAAAAGGGAAAAATGTACTGAGGAAGACAACGAGAAAGTGGTAGTGTGTCCCATTTTTACCTTTATATTTAACTAGGGTAAACATAAACTTGCTGCTAGCTACAATATTTCAGTCAGTGATAATAGACCGATCCCAGTCAAAGTGATAAAACCATTTTCGTTGGAACTGGGTAAATGGTCGTTGGTGGAACCTACCTCGATAGGCAGTACAGTAGTTTCTTCACGCTATTTTCCTTTACCAGTTCGTGTTTGCATTTAAATGTTCATCATCATTACAATCGAAAGACGTCCACTATTCGACATATGCCTCCCCCAGGTGTCGCCACAACTAACGGCATTACGCAAAAACTTATAAACGGATGAATTTAATGATAAACGTTGCAATAATATAGCTTATAACCTATATTTTTGCTAAGTTTCATCACGTGAGCAAGTTCAAAGTAGGCTACCAATATTATAAATGCGAAAGTTTGTAAAGATGGATGGAGATAGTCGTATGTATGGATGTGTCGCGCAAAAACTACTAGACGGATGAACTTAATCATAAACGTTGCAATAACATAGCACATAAGCTATAACTTTGCAGTTTCAATAGGTGAGCAAATTCAGCCAATAGGATAATTTTTATTATAGGGTGAAGCCGCTGGAAGAAGCTAGTCTAACATAGTTTCAAAATATCAAGATTTAACAGTTGCACTATAATGACGTCACAATGTTGCTTACATAACAAAAACGATATTTATCTACAGCAGCGCCCTCAAATCCCACGATGGTTTACTTTCCACAGAGACTCTAGTAAGTCGGTTATTTTTTTTTTTTTTTGTAAAAAGTTTTTTATTTCACACTTTTTAGTTGCAATACACTTACAGCCTGAGGACCTTTTTCTCATGACAATTCCAATTAACTCAAACCCTGCGATACATTGTTTTATTATGAAGTTGCCGTGTCTACCTTCCGGCTCCATCATCATCATCAGATCAGTTCGATAGTACCTTATAACCAAAGTGCATCTCATGACAATTCCAATAAGCTCAAACACGTCTAAGATACATTGATTAATTACGGAGTTCCGGTGCCTATCTTCCGGCTCCATCATCATCATCAGGCCACATCGATGATACCATTTTCAACATACCTATTCAGAACTATTCATTTATAACTATGTTCATCTGTGTGAGTTTGAACTTGCGTTGGCTATTTCTGGTCTTCTTCACCAGTTCCACTTCATCAAATGTCACGTTTTGACGATAAATGCTTAAGTCTTTGATGAAAATACCAAAAGAACTATATGGTTAAAGATAAAGACAAAGATAAAGATAATTTTATTTTGCAAATATGGGTAACAGTAAAGATGACAGAAAAATATAGGAAACAAGTTCAGCCGATGACAGAAAAATATAGGAAACAAGTTCAGCCATATTTTACCATGTAGGCATGCAAAAGACATATAAAATCTAACATATCTACCACCACTAAATACAATTTTAAAATATAAACAAGTAAATACAAAGAAAATATTTAACGTAACTAAAAATATTTACACTTTTTTGCGCATAAGTGCTGTCTTAGCTGGCTCCTGACATGGCAGGCTATTATCGCGTCTGTTGCGGGGAAATACATTGGCTATGCGTTTAAAACGACTAGGATTTTAGGAACTCCTCAAATATTATAGGCAAAAGTTAGTAAATCTGCATATGCTTTACACGCATTATCAACCATAGTCAACACTGATGCACTTCTTACTGCCTATTATGGAATAGTAGAGTCACATTTAAGGTATGGGATTATATTTTGGGGAAACTCTACCGAAAGAGAAATCGCCTTCAAGACACAAAAAAGATGTGTCCGAGCCATGTTTAAGCTAAAATCTACTGATAGTTGTAAACCATATTTTCAAAATTACAAGATATTAACATTGCCTTGTTTGTATATCCAAGAAGTAGCTGTGTTTGTGACACGTCACTAGCTTATGTTCAGCGGACAATTAAGACAGTTCTAACGATACCTTACATGTCGATTTCCGATTAGCGGATTAGGAGCTATGAGGGAACAGATGAACATACTCATATACATACATACATAGCCTTTCAAAATCATAACCCTCCTTTGGCTTTGCCGTAGTCGGGTAAAAAGAGGACTTCTGGCCGAAAGGTGTCGTATATTATATCGCCGTTTCCGAGGACGGTTACGCGACACCACGCAGCGCAACGCGACGCCGACTACATTACGTGTATAACATAATTCTCCTCCTTCTTGTGTCGTATTCCTTAATGCTGAGGGTCGTGACCTCCCTGTTTCATCACTCTAACCCTTATGATATTCCTCCATCTGTTCCTGTCTCTGGCGGTGTGAAGGGCATAGTACATCGTGGAGTCAAGAGTGGTGCGGATCTGGTCGGACCAACGTATTGGGCTGCGCCCGCGAGGCCTTTTCCCGTCCACTTTATCGGTCACAATTAGCCTTTCGAGGTTGCCACCGTCTTTCCTTGCGATGTGACCGAAGTAGCAGAACTTTGCGAAGACACTCAGAAATGCTGTCCAAGGGATACAGAGCATTCTTCTCCAACACCACATCTCAAAGGCGTCGATGTGTTTGCAGTCTGCAGCCTTTAGCGACCAAGTCTCAGCGCCATACGAAAAGATCGAAAAGACTAGTATCCGTACCAGTTTGGTTTTGGTCTTTACGAAGATTTTGCGATCCCTCCAAACTTTATTAAGCTGAGACATGGCGCTCTTAGCCATGCCAATTCTCCTGCGAACTTCCCCCTCGCACGACTCATCGTTACTGATATTGGAGCCCAGGTAAATAAAGTAGTCCACTGTTTCTAGGTCTAAAGCGCCAGTGAGCTCCAATTTTCCAGTTCTATTCACCACCATGACCTTAGTTTTGGACCTGTTTACGGTTAGCCCCATCTCCTCGCTGATACGCTCCATTCGGGCTAGGGGTGCCACCATTTCTGACTCATACAATAATAATAATAGTTTAAAAAAAGTTTTGTTTTATTAGTAATAATGTATTAGCTTATTATTGTTTAAGATTATTAGGGGCCTCCGATGCCTGAAAATAAAAGGTTTATTCATCCTCCTCCTTCTCGAGTCGTATTCCTCATTACTGAGGGTCGTAAAGCTTCCGCTGGATTAACTTCTTATTGTTGGTATCTCGCCATCTGTGATGGTTCATTAAGTGCGACGTGCAATTGGGTATCCAGAGTGGAGCGGATCTGATCTGCCCATCTTATTGGGCTGCGGCCTCTTGATCGAATGTTTATTATCACAAAGTGTATAGGCAACCTCTGGTTGCAAATGGAATTCGATAACAGACAAAACATGGTAAATATGTTACAATAATACAGTAATCTATACAGCCTGCTATGTTAAAACGGAACATAATTGCGTTGTAATACTATTGTAGATTACATTGTCTGTTATACCGGGAGGCTCCTTGTACGTGTTGGGGTCGGAGAATATTATCGTGTATGAAGGCATTTTACAATTTATAATGTTTGAGGTACTTGGGTCCGAGTGCTCATGCGCTTTTAAAGAATTATCCAAAGGCATTGTTGACACTTTGCGGGACCCAAGGGCTGGCTTTTGCCTTGGTCAAAGATTGAGCATTGTCATGCAGCGTGGCGATGCCGCCAGTCTTTTAGGCATACTTCCGGTCTGCGGCGATATGATGAAAGATTTCAAGTCACTTGAGGCACCCGTTTGTTGGAGGCGTCGTACGTCGCATCGGAGTTGTATTTGTCACATGCGTGGTCTTGTCTTGATCATACACCCTCTCTCGTGCTTGGAAGACGTGTTATGAAGCCTGGTTTATGTGCCAAGTATTTGGCGATACTCATGGGGCCGGGTATTGAGATTAAATCAGCATACTGAGGTTAAAGATAGAGATCAAGAAAGAAAAGAAAAAGGAGAGGAAAATAGAAATTTGAGAAGGAATTATTGTATTTGAAAAAGATTCTAAGGAATTGGAGTGTGTGCCAAGACTTAAAGAAATCAACAACAATACAATTAATGTTGTAACCTGATCCTGCTTAACCTAAACAATGTTAAGTTTTGATTTACCTACTGATACATCAATTGTTCTTAATTCATTTAGGAAATTAATAAATATTTATTTCATTTGATGAGAACACCATTGCGTGTAGAGTCTGTGCGGAAAGTAAACCATCGTGGGATTTGAGGGCGCTGCTGTAGATAAATATCGTTTTTGTTATGTAAGCAACATTGTGACGTCATTCTAGTGCGACTGTTAAATCCTGATGTTTTGAAACTATGTTAGACTAGTTTCTTCCAGCGGCTTCACCCTATAATAAAAATTATCCTATTGGCTGAATTTGCTCACCTAATGAAACTGCAAAGTTATAGCTTATGTGCTATATTATTGCAATGTTTATGATTAAGTTCATCTGTCTAGTAGTTTTTGCGCGACACATCCATACATACGAGTACCTCCACTACCTCCATCCATCTTCACAAACTTTTGCATTTATAATATTAGTAACCTATTTATTTAACTTGCTCACGTGATGAAACTTAGCAAAAAAATAGGTTATAAGCTATATTATTGCAACGTTTATCATTAAATTTATCCGTTTATAAGTTTTTGCGTAATGAGTTAACAAACCGTTAATTGTGGCGACACCTGGGGGAGGCCTATGTCGAACAGTGGACGTCTTTCGATTGTAATGATGATGAACATTTAAATGCAACGAATCGGTAAAGGAAAATAGCGTGAAGAAACTACTGTACTGCCTATCTAGGTAGGTTCCACCAACGACCACTTACCCAGTTCCAACGGAAATGGTTCTATCACTTTGACTCGGATCGGTCTACTATCTCTGACTGGAATATTGTAGCTAACAGCAAGTTTATGTTTACCCTAGTTAAATATAAAGGTCAAAGTGGCACACACTACCACTTTCTCGTTGTCTTCCTCAGTACATTTTTCCCTTTTGCTAATCAATGAAAACTTTGAACTTAATGACTATGAAAATAAAGTACACTTCAGAATTTGTAATGTTGCTTCGTAAAAAATCTATTTAGCCTGTAAGGGACCATCTCGTATATAAGATCCTTGGGATCACTTGGTTGTCCGTCTGTTTATCTGTAAAGACCCTTTAACTCGAGAACGCTTGGAGGTATCGAGTTAAAATTAAAACCATACTCAAGTCTGCGGTCTTTTGAAGTTGTGAAAAAATCAGACTTAAAAAAAAGATACGGCCGTTTATGTCCCAAAAAAACGTATATTTCGATACTCAAGGGAATCAAAGTTCACAGGGTGAATCCCGTTGACCTCCAGAATCCTGAAATTTGGCATAAATCAAGGTCTCATAGAACAAGTACAGGAAAAATCTTAAAAATTGTAAATTTGTAGATCAACCACAAAAAAAATAATTGTTTGCAATTCGGAAAAATCTTCGTAACTCAATTCGGGAATTGATTTCATAGGTAAATTTGTACAGAATCCTCAGTGCGCGAGTCCGACTCGCACTTGCCCAATTTTATTTTAGTTACTGTATCCTTACTCAAGCCTGAAAATAAATATTCTTAGTTAGTCGAAACGAATTTTAAATTTAAAGTATCAATACTCTTTATACTAGCCATCGAAAATATTGACCAAAACAAAATAAACAAATATCGTCATGTTTAAATGAATTTCCGTTTAATTTATATATGTTTGGAGATAACAGGGGCAGGAGTTTACCTGGGAAGTCTAAAAAGATTAAAATAAAAGTGTTACGTACCAAAAAAACAGCATACCAATGTTTCCCAAGTTCGTGACTTTGTTTTGATCAATTATGGTGTGATTTGCCATTTGTTATCTTTGGCAAAACTGTAATATATTAAATATTATTTCCCTTGCAGCTCGGTGAAATTTTTTATCACATTTCTGAAGATTTCAATTAAAAATCACAATAAAATAACATAACAAACCGGTGTCAACATTTTATGACGTTTGGCACTTGACGGATGACTGGGTTGGGTTGCTACTTAAAATCTTTAATGTTGTTTTCACTTTATGCCACGACGGTTCTTATAACGCACAGACAAAAGGGCCGATTTTTCAAGCATCAGTTAGGACGTGAGTTGCATCGAAATGACCTGTTAAAGTTTTTTTTTTTTTAATTGGTATAAACTAGTGCTTGACTGCGATCCACCTGATGGTAAGCAGTGATGTTAAAGTTAAAAGGGTGCCCAGTGAAAAGATAATTAATTTCCCCGAAATATATGTGGGTAATTTTTTGGCACTTCGAGCCGGGTGTCATTTTTCCCTGAAAGGTGCCAATTTTGACATTGTATTTTTTGGATAGATTGTAATGTTTACAAATCATTTTCCCTTTAAAAATACTTTGAATATACAAATTGCTGCGAAAATATCGAGTGTTTAGGAAAAATAACCAATAGCAATTTGTAGAACTTCATTACAAAGTGAGTATTCCTACATTTCATAGTAAGACTGCAATTAAAAACGAGTGAGAAAATAAATAAAACTAAATTATAATCTTATGCGTTGTTTATTAAATGAGATGTGTGAAAGAAGTGAATAGTATGTATATTAATAGAAACATTTTTATTTTTATTTATTTATTATTAGACCTACATACACCTATCATTACAGACGAATAAAATATTTCAGGGTAATTTTATCGAGGAGGAAGTTATTATATTACAAATCCATTTAGAAAAGTACAAGAATGTTTTGATGTCCAAAAAACCGACGGATCTAGTACAAACCAAAATAAAAAGCATGGAAAAGCATTCAAAAGGAATTTAATGCCACTGGACAAGTACTACGATCGGCAAAATAATTTAAATATTTTGGAAATATGAAAAGAAGTACAGAAAAGTAACACCAGAACTTTTTTCTATAAAACACGTATTTAGAGATGAATGTCCACTATCAATATCTTGAAACGTTTCATCGTTATTTATGTGGTTGTAATTGGTATTGTTCGAATCTTTGTAAATAATTGGTTACTGGTATATAAAGGTTTATATTATCTTGTTTAAAGTAAGTGGACAAATTTGCGCCAGGAAATGAGATGTAGAGGTGTGGGCCAGCTGCCTACACTTCAGGACTAGAAGATACTACGGACCGGTTACGATATGGAAGTGATAGATTTTCATAAGTAGTATAAGAAGTAATGTGAGGATAAAATAAAATATAAACCTAATAAAACTAGTGTTTCATTAAAAACAGAAGTTTATTTGAATCCAATAATATTTTAATAAGTTATAAAAGTACAAAGCAGATGACACACAGACTTAGTACAGGCCATGGTCCGGAGCGAGGAGGCGAAACAATATAACTAGCAAAGAAGGCGGCCGCACGCGCGAGGTAACGGCCCTCACGTCACAGCCACCGGGATTTCGACCCTTTTGGGCCGGACTTCCGGTGGCCGGAACCGTTTGGAGGAGAGGCTGGAACCAAGACGGCTTGCGCACGGCGAGAAATAGGTAGTTCGCTGTCCGACTGTCCGGTAACCACCCGGACCAAGCCCAAGTCATCGACGGCGCGTGTTGTTGCACGCGCGCCTAAAGAGATGTCAGGCCTAGCTGGGTCGAAGCCTACTGTGGCCATGGGTGATGCAAAAGAGAGCTCCGGGGCCTTGGAACAAAGGCAAAGAAGGAACAGGAGTGGGTTTTTGTCAGTTAAAGTCTGACACGCCCTCCCGCTTTGCCTAAGGGCGGGAAACGTCATTGTATGATTTTATACTTTAAAAAAAAAAAGATGATATACAGAGACTATATTTTCATTGCTCGGACATCTTTCTTGACCGTAACTATAACTCTCCGAATTCGGGGAGTTAAAGTTATTGTTATTTATGACGTCATTTTAACAATTATTGTCACATTGATAAGACCCATATTTTCGCTTAAGAGGGTCCTTCTCAATCCATCTATCATCAACGTGACTATGGTTTAAAAGCTTGTTGTTTCATTCAACGCAATCCAACACAATGTTTGATAAAAAAGCAACGTGAAATAAGGGAAATAACGCGTGGACGCTCGGTCGGCATTCAGTAATTTTGTTATTCATTCGAATATTTCACGAAACTTGTTCCAGAAAATAAGATAGATTATAGACAATATCCACACAATATATGTATTTCCAAAATATGTGCAATAACATCATAATCACGTAAGTGCGGTTATGTGAAAATGTATCCCGGGTTGGGCGCTCTTAATGAGAAATATGACAGCCGACAGCTATCTGACAGGTACCAGTTATGGTTAAAGTTAGTTGGTGCAATTCACCCTAAGTTCTATCTGAGGAATACTGTCTTACCAACTTATCTGTGAAATGGAGAAAATGGGAACTACGGCCGCCATGTTGAAATGTCATTCGATTGTCAGTGTCTACTACATTCGGGTGCTCTGTGTTTTCTGTTTCGATATTTCTACATTTTCAGCGTTTAATATGCCGAAAACGATTAAAAGTGATGCGCGAAGCATCATTCTTAAGGTAAAAGCCTTTTTTGAAGAAGAAGCTCGGGCGGAGGCTCCGATTATTCCATTTAATCAAGTATACAAACGAATTTCGGCAGCTACAGGTTAGTGTTGTCTACTTTCTTTTTGTAAATTACCCGATATTTTTTTCATTGATTACTTTTTAACGTAACTGTAACTTAAAAAATTTAAAGCTGAGTGATTCAACTACCTACAGTTCTCGTCACGTAAAAAGAACGCTGGAATAATCTGAGGGGCTCTCCCGCATAGGTACGTTTGGCTTAGCGTAAATTCTCTCCACTCCACTGCCTTCCAGCATTCTTCTTACGTGACGCGATTTGTGCGCAAGCCGCATAAAAAATAGTTACTCATACTTACATTTAATATTTTAACTACAGTATGTAAATACTTAATTAACTCTTTGAATGTCGTAATTAGAGACACAATAGAAAGACAATTACCTTATGTCGGACTGTGTAACTTAAGACATTCGAAAGGTTAATTTTGTCTATATTTCAGGTGTGAGTCAAAGGCTAATTTCAAAAATAGTTAAAGAAAGGCATGCAGCAGAAGAAGCTGGTACAAAAATTCGGACCCCAGGCAAGAAGAGGAAACGTCAAAGTGGGTTTATTCATGTTGATGATTTTGACATGGGAGTTATCCGGAGGAAAGTACATGAATTTTACTCTAATAAAAACGAGTTACCGACTGTTATGAAGCTCCTAGAGGTCTTAAAAACAGAAATAAATTACACGGGACAAAGAGAAAGTCTACGAAAGCTGCTCCACAAAATGGGTTTTCGTTTTAAAAAGTCGCAGTCTAATCGTAAAATGCTCATGGAGAACAAAGAAGTATCAACTTGGAGAGCAAAATACTTGCATGCTGTAGAAAAAAATTATAAATCTCCACAGCCTCGGCCGCTAATTTATTTAGATGAAACCTACATACATTCATCGCATACATCAGGTAAATGCTGGCAAGGAGAGGGTGTAGATGGAGTGTTAGAGCCTGTATCAAAAGGGCAAAGATATATTATTGTTCATGCGGGAGGGGATACCGGGTTTGTCCAAAATGCTCTTCTAGTTTTTAAGTCTAACACAAAAAGTGGTGACTATCATGACGACATGAATAGTACTAACTGTAAAAAGTGGGTTATTGAAAAACTTGTGCCTAATTTACAAGAGCCATCAATAATAGTAATGGATAATGCCCCTTATCACCGTATTTGTGTAAATAAAATACCAAATACGAATTCTTTAAAGAAAGATATGCAATTATGGTTGACACAAAATAAAATTGACTACGGAGAGGATTTGACGAAACCTCAGCTGTTAGAAATAATTAAGAGAAATAAGCCTGAACCTGTGTATGAAATTGAAAAAATATTAGAAGAAAATGGACACAAATGCTTGTACTTACCTCCCTATCATTGTGAACTCAATCCCATCGAATTAATATGGAGCTCGATGAAAATAAAAGTTGCTGATGTAAATATTGACCACAAAACTTCTGAGATTCCCCGCCTAGTTCAAGAAGCTTTTGAAAGTATAACGGTTAGTGAGTGGGCTCAGCATTGCAATCATGTTCGCAAGTTACAAGCAGAATATTTAAAGCATGATGTGTATTTGGATAAACCGTTCATTATAGAAGTGATAAGTGATTCGGAAACTGAAAGTGACAGTGATAATGATGACATGGATATAAGCGGCGTATGGCCTCACAGCCAGGATGAAGTTGGGCGTGCAAGTTCATCAAAAGATCATAATTATTGTAAACCGGGATTCTAATAAATTATTGTTAAGCAAACTTTTGTTTTTTTTTTACCCCTCACATCGTTAAGAGAGGCCCGTGCCCCAGCAGTGGGGACGTATATGAGTTGATGATGATGATGAAACTTTTGTTTTATTCTATCTATTAACTAGGTCATGTCCTACAGGACACATCTTGAGTGTCTAGATATTTGAATTTTGTTTAAATAGAGAAGCTAGTACTAAACTATGGGTTTTTTGTATCAAGCTTGTAACTGCTGAATCCATATAAGTAGGTACTTATACAAAATGCAGAATTAGTTTTTTTTTTTTAATATAACGTTTATTTGCAAGTTATTAAATTTCATTTGCCTACTTTGCTAAACATTTAGTTTGTAAGTGGGGTACCTACATTATATCAATTGAATGCCAGAGAAAAAGCTAATGTATGTATCTACCTACATTAATTTTCCTATTTTTGAAGACTATTTAGTACTTATATTAGCATTTTATTATTATAAAACAATGTTAGGTTTTGTTTAAAATAATATAATTATGTTTATATGTTTACCTAGTTTCTTATCTGATATACCCAATCATGGGTTATAGGGCATAAGTTGGTGGGTCTGTAAATAAGGTGGTTTGACATATTTTCTATACAAAAAAGTCAAACATATTCTTCAGATAAAAGTTATCTGGCGATTGAAAAATCGGCCCTTAGTCTTATAATTTATTAGACGTATTAATAAATACATCATTAATAAAAATAAATAAAACAAAGAAGGGATACAAAGGGGTATTGGCTATGAGGGTAGTCTCACTATAATGTGACGTAATGTATTTGACACGGGGCAGTAGCCACAGAACAGAAGAATGTAGATAGAAGTCGCATAGCACTTCATTTGTATTGGGACTAGCGTACCCAAACTCACCCAATAGACGGGTATATCATATTTCATAACACTAAGAAATCCTTAAAGTGATTGAGCATTTTAATATTAATTGAAAGAAGACAGTTTATCCATCGTTCCGTTAAAGAAAATAAATTATATGCTAGTGTACACAGAGTTGTTTATTATCTACCCTTTAACGTATTACTTCGCATTTTTTTTTATGGTGGGAAAAAAATCATGCATTGACATCCCTGGCTCTTGGGCGGAGCGGGAGATAGTGTCAGACTCTTACTGACTAAAAGACCCACCCCGTTCCTTCTAGCCTTCATACCGGGGCTCGAGCGCCCTTTCGGATAACCCTGGCCCCAGTAGGCTTCGACCCGGTTGGGTCACTGCTGTTGCTGATAACTCCTTGAGGCGCGCGGGAACAGTGCGCGCCGTCGACGACTTGGGCTTGGTCCGGACAGTTACCGGACGGCCGGACAGTGAGCTACCCATTGCTCACTGTCCGCAAGCCCGCGCCTACGGTGGCCGGAAATCGGGATCAGAATCCCGGTTGCGGCGGCGGCGGCGATAACGCCGTTGCCTGATGCATTCGGCCTCTTCCTTTGCAAGCATTACTGCTTCGCAGAAGTCGGCGACCGCCTGCCACTCCTCCTCGCTCCGGACCATGGCCTCAACCAAGGCCCGATTACTTCGCATGGAATAATAATAAGAACAATTTCCACTATTCCCCGCTAGATGTCTCTATAATATAAGCAATCAATTTAGAGCTCTATATACTTGTTATAAGATTAAAGTTTCCTAAATAAAGTCATTCCTAAACGTCAGTTTTTAGAGATATACCATTGGCGTTGCCTTATTTTGTCGATAGATTAGTCGGTAAATTGCAAAATAAAATACTTACGTATTTTTAATTTTATTTACAAGGGGCTTGTAGCTATTTCATTAACCATTAAATTACTCATAATTGAAATTAAAGGTTTCTTTTGATGCCGAAAAATAATTAGAGCGAATAACAGAGACAACAATAAATTGTCACTGCTTTTCGCTTTTTGCTAATGAAAATGTAAAAAAATAGTTTAATTAATAAAATACGTAAAAACAGGTAAAATCAAAAATACTGACTGATTAAGATTAATTATTTTGTTCATAAGTAAGTTTTATAAAATACTTCTACACATAAATTTTTTCATCAGTTTAAACTAAATGAAGTCGGTGTTACTAACTACAAATTTGCTTTTTGAGTCCTTACAGATTTGAGTAGAACTGTAACATCTTGACCTTTTTCGAAACTGCTAGATTTCGGTATAACCAGATTTTTAATAAAGTGACTTCTTTTTCTTCCACCAATATCTAAAAATTCTTCAAGGCTCCAATTTCGGCACTCCTGTGTCAGTAATGTTTTTCTTTACGTTTTTAATTAAACAATCTGATCCCTCGAAGCGATTTGAGAAAATCGTGCTAATTTTTCCAGAAAACCAACTTTGCCTTCCAGCGATCATCAACTTTGCAACGATCCATTTTTCTTTTCTGTCTGGATCTTTAGGAAATATGAAGAAACAAAATAACACGAAATCCACATTTTAAACCCATGGAAAGTTTAACCCTGTTTACATTTAATTATGAGTTATTTTAGCTAAAATTAAAATAGTGTACGTTTATAATTTTGTCGAAGCACTTGGGCATTTTTTTCCCCGATACAACAAAGAACATTATAATTTTACAATATCGATAACTGACTATCGATAATGGTAATCTCTAATTGAGCAGCTGACAGTGAGTGCGTTTGTTGACTGCTCTAGAATATTTTTTTGAAAGTAGACCTTATTTTGTACTAAATAAAGTAAACTTCTATTTGTATTCTTTTATTAAGATCTTATTTTGCAAAAAATAATCAAAATAAAATAAACCAGAGCTAACCGATGATAAGATATACCACCATTTGATAAATTCTTGGTTCTATTGTCGTGTTTGCACTCCAAAACAGCATAATAGGGCATTTTTTTTTATCTAGTTAATATCACCGTGGCGACCGTAACTAGACTGATGTGCGCGGCGCATGCGCAATGGAGTATACGCGGTACTCCGCAAAACTCGGGGTACGCGCGCCCCGCCTACTTACTCCTTCTATGCTACTGTATGATTCATATTTGTTGACTGGAGTTGTGTAGTGCAAATATATGTGTGACACACTTGGTGAGCCGTATATCCTAGCTAAACGCAATACAAATACAATTATTATGCTCCGAATTGAATACCATTTATCTTCTGCTAATTGCAAAAGGTTCAAATTCGTCTATCTTTTAGGATGTCTTATATTAACTTCTGCTGTCACGTGGGTCAGGTCAATTGTGCCTTCATGTATTTGATAGTCCGCTCAGCTCCGCTCTGCTCTACTTAAACTGTATAATTATACTGTTGCGGAGTGGAGATTTCGAGCAATGTGATCCAATTCCCTGTTTGCCCGTCTCCACTCCACCCTTACACTTACAGTTTCCAGGTGCGTCAGGTTGTACAGCAGGCCGGGCGGCAGCTCCTGCAGCTGGTTGTTCAACATCCACAGTTCCCGCAGGCGCGGCACGTGCACCAGCGCGCCGGCTGGGATGCTAGTGATCGAGTTCGACGACAGAAACAGCCTCTGCAGGGAGTCCAGGCCTGGAACAATGGAAATAGTACATTTTGATACAAGTGGGGAAAGTTTGTCATTGCAACCGAGGCGAAATTCACCCGAGCCGTATAGGCGAGGGTGTTATGGAGCCGAGTGCAAATCTCCACGTGTATCAAACAACGTTTTTCAATACACTTACGAAGAAATACTTACTTTCTCTGAAAAATTTTATATTCATTTTAGTTTTGATTTAGATGGTAGCAAGCTATCGCGAGTATTTTTTAACTTAATTGCAATATTTGGCGGCGGCGCACTAAGGGGTATTTGAGGTAAAAAACCGGTCAAAAGTCGTTTTCTTGGAACTCACTAAATAGCACAAATAATGCATGATTCATAAAGTATACTAATCGGTTCATCCAGGGAGTTCCTCCCAATTCGCTTCTTATTTGCGATCTACTCACATAATTAGTCGGAACTTAGTCATTGTGTGTAACGCGTATATTTGGTATCGGAGCTCAATTATTTTACAGACTTTACTTTGTTAATAATGTCTAAGTGTGGTGAATAGACATTTCTTATTGAATATGGAAGTTGAAGGTATGTGCTTTGTATTCTAATAATATACAGTTAATTTCTCCTTAAATTTTAGCATTTAAACTTACGTAGCTAATTCTGTTTTAAAGAACGTGTTTTTTATACTAAACTTTTGTAACATTAATGTTTTTGTTAATGTGTTGGGCTTTGTCGTGCTATATTTTAATTATGGTAATAAAGTTTGAACCTTTATCTAACCGAAACAGAAATAAAATTGTCCCCCAACCCACCCCATTTATATTTTTTAGGGTTCCGTAGCCAAATGGCAAAAAACGGAACCCTTATAGATTCGTCATGTCTGTCTGTCTGTCTGTCTGTCTGTCCGTCCGTATGTCACAGCCACTTTTTTCCGAAACTATAAGAGCTATGCTGTTGAAACTTAGTAGGTAGATGTATTCTGTGAACCGCATTAAGATTTTCACACAAAAATAGAAAAAAAGCAATAAATTTTGGGGGTCCCCATACTTAGAACTGAAACTCAAAAATTTTTTTTTCGTCAAACCCGTACGTGTGGGGTATCTATAGATAGGTCTTCAAAAATGATATTGAGGTTTCTAATATCATTTTTTTCTAAACTGAACAGTTTGCGCGAGAGACACTTCCAAAGTGGTAAAATGTGTGTCCCCCCCCTCTAACTTCTAAAATAAGAGAATGATAAAACTAAAAAAAATATATGATGTACATTACTATAAAAACTGCCAACGAAAATTGGTTTGAACGAAATCTAGTAAGTAGTTTTTTTTTAATGCGTCATAAATCGAAAAAAATACAGTATTATTAAAACATCGATCAAAGTTACAACACATTACAAGAACTTTTATATTATGTTACTTGCTGCTACGGAACCCTTCATGGGCGAGTCCGACTCGCACTTGGCCGGTTTTATTTTTTAGGTATAATGATGATGAATGCACAAAAATAAAATGTAAGCATTTTCGCAAATATCGGGTGGACTTTGCACGAAAATTTTCAAGAACTAATTGAAACAGAGACGTTTTAAATAGATTACTTCTGACATCCGATCCTCTCATCAGTTGTACTCGCCCAAAGATTAAGAAGAAAATCTTGCCGTGTTCCGACGAAGCAAAGACAACTTTAATTGCAGCAATACCAAACCTAAACACGTCGGACGATAAAATTGTCGAAGATGACGATGATCGAGAAGATTCTCTTGATATAAGCGAATTAGATTGCACTGGTTCTGAATAAAATATAATTTCATAGAATATCGTTACTTTTTTTTCAACTTTTATTTTTATTTTTATGGTTTTAGTATGTTTTTTTGTAATTAAATCCAAAATTTTGATTGAATATTGTTTTTTATTATATTTTGAGACAATTTAAGCCCCCAAATATTTTTGACCGAGTTTTTCCCTCAAATACCCCTTAGTGCGGCGGTACCATCAAAGAATTCTCTTCAAATCTTAAAATCAACAATTATTTCACAAAATATAACACAAATAATAAAAAACTTTTTACAAAAAAAAAACCTACTGCAATGTTAAAAAACACTGAAAAGTAACTAGCTTTAATTTCGGAAGTCGGTGTTTCTATAATAGTTTCGTCTCTTCACTCCTCTTCATTCCTCATAGAATCACAGCAGAACTGTGGTTACAAGTAAAGTTGCTTTGTTTATACGTGTAGCCGATGACTGACTGTCAGAAAAGGGGGGAAGATGTATCAAACTGATCTGATGATGAAGCCAGAAGGAAAAAAAAAATTAAAGTAATCTAGCCGTGTTTGGGATTATTAAAATCGTTATGAGATGCACTGTGGCTATAAGTTATTTAAGTTTGTCTGAGGGGTACTTTTTAGTGGTGGTAACATAACTAAAAAGTGTAAAATAAAAAACTTTTTACAAACAAAAATATAAACGACTTCAAAGTTAAAAAACACTGAAAAGTATAAAATAACTTTAATGTCGGAAGTCTTTGTTAAATAACGAAGAGACAAAACTATTATAGAATAGAATCACCGACTTCCGAAATTAAAGTTATTTTATACTTTTCAGTGTTTTTAGGGTTCCGTAGCCAAATGGTAAAAAACGGAACCCTTATAGATTCGTCATGTCTGTCTGTCTGTCTGTCTGTCCGTCCGTATGTCACAGCCACTTTTTTCCGAAACTATGAGAGCTATACTGTTGAAACTTTGTTAGTAGATGTATTCTGTGAACCGCATTAAGATTTTCACACAAAAATAGAAAAAAAGCAATAAATTTTGGGGGTGCCCATACTAAAAACTGAAACACAAAATTTTTTTTTCGTCAAACCCGTACGTGTGGGGTATCTATGGATAGGTCTTCAAAAATGATACTGAGGTTTCTAATATCATTTTTTTCTAAACTGAATAGTTTGCGCAAGAGACACTTCCAAAGTGGTAAAATGTATGTCCCCCCCCCCCCTCTAACTTCTAAAATAAGAGAATGATAAAACATAAAAAAATATATGATGTACATTACTATAAAAACTGCCAACGAAAATTGGTTTGAACGAAATCTAGTAAGTAGTTTTTTTTTAATGCGCCTTATATCGAAAAAAATACACTATTATTAAAACATCGATCAAAGTTACAACACATTACAAGAACTTTTATATTATGTTACTTGCTGCTACGGAACCCTTCATGGGCGAGTCCGACTCGCACTTGGCCGGTTTTTATTTAACTTTGAAGTCGGTTATATTTTTGTTTGTAAAAAGTTTTTTTTATTTATATGTATAGATGTAGGTATAGATTGTAGAATAGAATAGAATAAACTTTATTATACACCAAAAAGTAACATGACATAAACATAAACTTAAATCTATGGGCACAATGGCGGTCTTATCGCTGACAGCGATATCTACCAGACAACCTTAGGATGGATTGTAACGAATAAAACAATATAAGTTAATCAAAGTCTAGATAACTTTGAAATAATTTAAACGAGTATATAAATTCTATTAATATTATAAATGCGAAAGTTTGTATGTATGGATGTATGCTTTCACGCAAAAACTACTGAACGGATTTCGATGAAACTTGTTACACGGGTAGATCATGTCCTAGAATAACACATAGAATACTTTTTATCCTGGGATTATGTTCCCTTGGGATAATTTTCTAATACCCCACTGTCAAATGACAGCAACTGTCAAAAAAGTTGACAGCAAGTGTCAAATACATTTCAAATCAAATCAAAAATATTTTATTTCACATAGGCCTACATGGGCACTTATAAAACGTCAGAAGCTAGTGCACGGTTCCAAATTGGTCGTTTCCTATGGAGAAGAACCGGCAAGAAACTCCATGGTTACTCTTTTAAAAAAAGTGGTTGGTTTTACAATATTGATAGATATTATGTAAGAACAGTGTAGACCAGTCAAATATTGTACACAAAAGCACAATAAAAAATTTCTCAGTAAAAAACAAAGTAAGTCGTAATAGGAAGTAGTCTAAGAGTTCGTGGAGTATACAGTGTTCTCACATTCACATTACAAAAAGAGGCTATATAAAAAAAAAAAGAAATCAGGAATAATATAATAATTACAACTATCAATAAAATGTTAACAAAATAAATTACTAACAAATTTATAACAGTTGAAATATAAATAAAAAATAAAAAAAAATATTGCAAAAGCAATGTGTCAGAGAAAAAAAAATGTATATATAATTATTAAAAACAAAGGTGGAGCAGTTAATAGACAAAATATTGATGATTTACCAGGGGGCCACATGTGCAGAGGTAGTCATTGCCAAACAAGCGTGTCTTTGACATAGTCTTTAACCTTGTAATATGCTTTTTCGGTTAGGACACCCTTGATATGAGATTTGAATTTTCCCCCACTAAGTTCAGTTACCGCCTTTGGCAGCTTATTATAAAAGCGAATGCTGTTTACTAAGAATGACTTGCTAGTCTTAGCTAGTCTCCATTTGGGTAAGACAATTTCGTGTTTACTACGTGTATTTTTGTTGTGAAAATCGCTTCTAATTTTAAAGAGTCCTAAGTTTTTACGAACATACAAAATGCTTTCCAAGATGTAAAGAGAAGGCAGAGTAAGTATATCGATTTCTTTGAATTTATTTCTGAGGTACTCGCGAGGGCCCATTTTATAAATAGCCCGGATTGCTCTCTTTTGTAATATGAAAATTGAGTCTACGTCAGCTGCAGGTCCCCACAGTAAAATGCCATAAGACATAATACTGTGGAAATAAGCATAGTAAACTAACCTAGCTGTGGCTACATCTGTCAATTGCCTTATTTTTCTTACTGCATATGCAGCTGAGCTTAGTCTTCCCGAGAGAGTTCTAATGAGTACCCCACTGCAGTTTAGAATCGATAGTTATACCCAAAAACACGGTTTCTGTAATAACATCCAGTTTTTTGCTGCCAAGAATTAGATTGACGTCAACTTGAGGGACATTTGGCAATGAAAACTTTATGCATTTAGTTTTATTTGCATTTAATAAGAGATTATTAGCTGTAAACCATTTCGAAAGGACAGCCAGACTCTCGTTGACATGCAAGACATCCCCATCTTTTCTGTCTACTTTAAAAATAAGAGAGGTGTCATCAGCAAATAGAATTATATCTGATAAATTAGCCATCATGAAGGGAAGGTCATTAATATAGACTAAAAAAGGAAAGGGCCTAGAATTGAACCTTGAGGCACGTCCATCTTTACTAAAGACCCCGAGGACGTCACCCCATTAATGGATACTTTTTGCTGCCTGTAAGATAAATAGGAAAAAACAAGATCAGCAGCTCGTCCAACGTCAACACAGTCAAATGCTTTAGAGAGGTTACAGAATATGCCAATAGCATCCTGGGACTTCTCCCAGGATTCCAAAATGTGACTGATGAGTTTCACTCCTGCATCTGTTGTTGACCTTCCTTTCGTGAAACCAAACTGATGACTATGCAAAATCCTATTTGAATTAAAATGAGACAACATCTATTCGAGCATGATCTTTTCATAGATTTTACTCAATGCTGGAAACACAGATATTGGTCTATAATTAGAGGGATCATTCTTACTACCTGATTTAAAAATTGGTACTACTTTACTGTGTTTCATTAAATCAGGGAACGTACCACTGTCTAAACACTGATTAAATATGCCTGTTAGGACAGGAGCAATTGTTTCAATAATATCTCCAAGAATCTTAACGGATATACTCCATAAGTCTTCAGTGTTTTTTTATGTTAAGACTTTTGAATGCTTTTATTATTATATCCACAGAAATACGCTTAAATTCGTATAGTGAAATGTTCTTTTAAAAAAGATTCAGCTAACAAAGATGAAGAAGGGAGAGATTTCGTAACTTCTATTGGGATGTTGGTGAAAAAGTTTTCGAACGTCTCAGCTACTTTTGACCTATCAGAGATGATTTTATTATTTATTTATTTATTAACACTTCTTGCACAAAAAACTGTACAAAGGCGGACTTAATGCCTTAGGCATTATCTACCAGTCGACCTTAGGGTGGTGCAGAGACATAACATGGTAGGTGCAACTTCAAGGCAAACAAAAAAAAGAAAATTAAAATCAACATAAATACAAAAATATATAAATAAATACTTATATAAATACATACAAATAAACAAAATTATTATGAGAAATGAATATAACAAATCACTGCTGTGATGATTCTGCCAACTTCTTGCGAATGTGTTCACGAGCCTTTACCTTAAAGGAGAACCGGTTGGATGCCATCCTGATGTTCAACGGGGGCGCATTCCAAAGAAAGATCGCTTGGACAAAGAAAGAGGATCGGATAAACCCAGAGCGGTGTGAGGGACATCGTAGAAGACGATTATTCGTTGATCGGAGATTTTTACTATGGGCAGAGCAAATGAATTGAATTTGAGAAGTCAGATAAGAAGGAGAAGAAGGTTTGTATAATGAAATGTTATTATTAGGCTTCCCTTTTGTCGTTTCTAATAGTTTAAAGAAGAAGAATCAATAATAGTATTATTAGATACACTAGATAATACTGATTCGTCACTTAACCTAGTCTCAGTTAAATTATCATTAACTGCGTGTATAGTGTGTGCCTATATTATAAGCTAGCAAAGTAGCCAATAAGTGTCGACTTTTTTTGGGAAGAAACATATGTTCCCGTATCAAAACAAAATCACTAACAAAATTGTTAGTGTCATTGATTTCAATCATTCCTTTATTCGGTCAATCATTCCACGATTGGCAACAAACAATAATAATAATAATAATCTGTGGCTCGGCTGTCAAGGTGTGACAGCAAAATTTTTCTCCTTGTAATATTTTTTCGAAATAAATACCTAATTTTGCATATAACAACAGTACGAACAAGGAAAAAAAAGTGTGTTCCTCTGTGGCCGGACTACAATTTAGTACTCAGATGCTATAGTTCGAAATAATACCTACCTAAAGTCTACTTTCATCGGAATATATACATATTTTTAGTACCTCAAGAGATATCTTTTTAATTAACAATTTATGTGGTCCGGCCGCCAGGCAGTGCTCTCTGGCCGCGCCACCTCAAATTAAATAGAGTATAATGATCTATTAATAAATCAATATCCCGAAAAAAAACTACCTAAAGAGTACCTTGCATACGACAAATATGTTCCAATAATCCCCGTTAGTTAAGGAGTTATTGGTCGTAGGGTGTGGTCCGGCTGGAAGGTATACTCTGCAGCAAATCAATTTTGCAAAATTTAATATTAACTATGCATAAATCAATTTATATAATAGTACCCTTTCTCTACTCTTCGTTGATACTTTTTTCTCTCAAGAAACTATTCATTTTGATTAATTAATCTTTAAAGTATGTGGCGCGGCTAGGGAGGATTACTTTCAGCAAATATAACGAAATATGCTTTATTTCTATAAGCCAACGAAAACTGCATAATAAGTACTTTATAAAAAGACCTGGACTCCATCTATAAACTTTTATTTTTATTACCAACAATGATTTTGAAAAAGGCACTCTTTGGTTTTTGTTTACCTATCTACCTAAGAATAGGTAGTTAATTTGACGAAGTAAATTTAAATTTTGGTTTAAAATAAACAAGTATATGTACGAAAAATAAATGTATATTTTTATAATTAAATATAAACAATAAAAAATTATTTTTATCAAAATGCTTATTTTTAATTTAGGCCTTCCATTTTAAAGTTGGAAAATAACTTCAAAACTCCTTTATTTGTAATACTGATTGACTACCTATATTTTTAGTACGCGGTTTTGGTACACTCTTTTTTCATTGTCATTTCTTGTTTAAAGGGTTAAACGCTTAAATTCAATCTATTGACTTTAGTTTGTTATATAAAACACTTTTCCGTCATGTACAATACCTTGTAGGTACCTATTAACAATTGTTAATATTTGATTATGAAAATATATTTATTATTCGTATACTTATTGTTTATTTTAAACCAAAATTTTCAGTTACTTCGTCAAATTAACTACCTATTCTTAGGTAAGTAGATAGGTAAACAAAAAAACTTTTTACAAAAAATTCGGAAGTCGGTGTTTCTCGGCATTGTTTGTATCTTATTTAACAGCGACTTCCGAAATTAAAGTACTTTGACGCCTGAGCGTACTTTGTCATTTTGTATTATATATATGTACATAGTTAGGTTTTAGTATAAATAGTTTACTTAGTATTTAAGTTTTTTATGTACATATGTATTAAACATATAGAGAATAATTAAGAAATTAAAGTTATTTTGATCGTTTTAGTGATTTTTTTTATTATGAAGTTCCCGTGTCCAACTTCCACCTTCCGGCTCCATCATCAGATCAGTTCGATAGTATCTACCATAGAGCCAAAGTGCATCTCATGTCAATTCTAATAAGCCCAAACACAACTATGATACATTGATTAATTACGGAGTTCCGGTGCCTATATTCTAGCTCCATCATCATCATCAGATCACTTTGATGATACCATTTCAACATAACTATTCAGAACTATTTATTTATTTGTATTGTCATAGTCGCTTAACTATGTTCATTGTGAAATCTGTTTGAGTATGAAGTTCTGTTGGCTTTTTTTAGTCTTCTTCACCAGTTCCACTTCATCAAATGTCACTTTTTGACTGTAAGTACCTATGTCCTCGATGAAAATATCAAAATAACTATATAGTTGCCTATAATATTTGAGGAGTTCCCTCGATTTCTCATGAATCCTATCATCACAACTAAATTTTGAAAAAAATGGGACCAATCTGGAAGCACATCATGTAAGGGGAAAAAAATTTTGCAAATCGGTCCATAAACGACGGAGTTCTGAGATAACAAACATAAAAAAATAAAATAAAAGAAAATACAACCGAATTGATAATCTCCTCATTTTTTAATTGGAAGTCGGTTAAAAACCAAAGAGTGCACCTTTTTCAAAATCATTGTTTTTTTCGAATGACGTCATGTAGACTACTAGTCTACATGGGCAATCTGGCGTGTTTTCAAATGTAGACTAGTAGTCTACACGGGCAATCTAGCGGGGACGCGACTTATCTGTTTCACGTGATTGTTGTTTGACAGACTGAAAATATTCTAACACTTGTTCCGGTTCCTGACACTTCAATGCTTTCGCGCCTAATCTTAATGAACGATCTTCGATTCCGTACAATAAACAATCGACTGCCCTTTTACCCACAGAACACAGGAATCATTCTACATTCTTCTGTTCTGTGCTTTTACCCATAATATTACATCGATTCAGCAAATTGTTTTTTTCGAAATAATATAATTCTAGTGATTCATTATATTTTACGCGTTTAGACAACATTTCTGTAAGTAACTCGGCGTAATCGTCACTGCTAGGGAATGATTCCAATAATTTCTGTTTCCATTCAGTTTTTCACGTTTTTGCGACACCAGCTAATTTAGGTAAGGCATAGTGTATGACCTGATCATCTCGCATTTTCGCACACTCATCTACTTTACTAAGCCACATTTGTATAGTTTGCCCCTTAACCATTGGATCAAAATCAGGTATGACGTTACCTAACATTGGAAATTTGTTACCTTCAGAACGGGTTTTCACCAATTTAGTAAACAATAAATGTGTCACGTTGTCAACACTATTATTGGAACGTCTTACCGGGGAAGATGAGCGTCCACCATGACGCCACGGTCTCGAGCGGCTGCGGCTGCTGCTGCCGCGCGCACCTGCATTCCTGCTAACCTGCCTGCGACCGCGGCGACTGCTTCCACTCCTATGGCGCTGCCCATGACGCTCACGGCGATTGCTTCGGCTCCTGCTGTTTTCCTGGCAGCGTCTGTGAGGATCACGGTCACTACTTCCGCTGCTGATAGTCTTGCGTCGTTGGGGACGATGCCTGCGACGCTCCCGAGAACGACTTCTTCGCACAGAAACACTCGAGTTCGTTGCCGATTCGTCTTCAATTTTTGATCTGCTTCTGCGTCGTTTTCTTTTATTCTTTCGATCGTGTCGTTTCCTTTTTCTTGAAGAGGATTTGCGATAGTCCTATATCTCGGTAGGTGTCACGTTTTCATCTTCCATTTTGTTGCGTTAAAACTATTGAGAACGCACGTGTAGCAAAATTCGCAAGTTTTGGGCGTTTTGCTAGAAACATGGAGCTAGCATGTCTAATCCCACTTCCGAGATGAAGGAACAGTGCATGTTCACTCGAATAAAATACAGATTACGGTAAAATATTTGGATTTAATCTTTTATTTATTTATTTATTTAACACTTTATGCACATGGGTACAGAGGCGGACTTAATGCCTTAGGCATTCTCTTCCAGTCAACCTTTGGGTGATGCGGAGAAAAAGTAGTGGTAGGTGCAATAAAAGAGTGAGAAAAAGGCAAATACAAGAATTTAAATACTAATAGACCATAGAATAGATATACTAATAAACCATAGAATAAATATATACAACTATACAATATATACTCAAATTAATATACTACATAAATGCACAAAAATAGTCAAATAATTGGTCCAAATCGACAATAGAAAAACATTAACGCTGTGATGAAACTACTGCCAACTTTTTACGAATCAACTCGCGAACTTTGATTTTGAATGTAAATCTGCTTGTTGCCATCCTGATCTCCTGGGGAAGCGCATTCCACAAAGAAATAGCTTGAATAAAGAAGGAATAGTGAAGAAAGTCAGTACGATGAGTGGGACAATGGAGAAGGCGGTTATGAGATGAGCGCAGATTTCTATTGTGGTTAGCGCAAATGTATTGAAAGTGAGGGGCTAAATAACTGGGGCAATTAGGAGAATCAAGAAACGAAAATAAGGTGGTGAGCGCCCTTTGCTCTCTGCGCTGACGTATGGGCAACCACTTTAGAAGCGACCGATGCGCTGAAACATGATCATATTTCCGAAGATTGAAAACAAATCGAATGCAGTAATTTAGAAGGCGGTCAAGTTTATTGAGGAGATCTGCATTCAGGTCATAGTAGCACACATCGCCATAATCGATGATTGGAAAAATCAGAGTCTGCACAAGCATTGTCTTCGTGCTAGATGGTAAAAAGTTCTTCAATCGAAACAGAGCCCGCAGCATTCCAGTAACCCTCTGACTAACACTAGCCACTTGAGTACGCCAGTTCAGGGTACTATCAATACGCAAGCCTAGATCCTTTACATCGGTGCTGAATGGGACAATCGTACCGTCGAAACGAACTGGTGGCAAAGTTGCACTGTCCACCTTAGCGATGATTCGAGGACTTCCAATGATGATAGCCTGACATTTATTGGGGTTCACTGCAACACCAAATCTGTCAGACCAGGCTTTTATGGCTATTAGGTCCCTATTTAATTGGTCGATAGCACCAGGTATTTCGTCGACCTTCGCTTGACAGTACAACTGCAAATCATCAGCATATAGATGATACCAACACTGAAGTACGGTAGTAATGATATTAATAAAAATAGAAAATAGAAGAGGAGAAAGGATACCGCCCTGAGGAACGCCAGTTTCCAAACCACACCAGCGAGATGAAGAATCCCCGACGTGAACTGACTGCTGACGTTCCTGAAGATAGGAAGTGAACCACTCCAGTGCCTCGGGAGAGATCATAATATAGGACAGAAGGGCTAAAAGGATTTCGTGACTGACGGTATTAAAGGCGTTCGAGAAATCTACCAACACTAGCACAGTGACTTTGGTATCCTCCATTCCGGCCCTCATATCGCCAGTCACTTTAAGAAGGGCGGAAACAGTGCTATGTCCCGGCCTGAATCCAGATTGCAAAGGGCTTATGAGCGAATTATATTGCACAAAACTTGAGAGTTGTTTGTGGACACAGGCCTCAAGCACTTTGGATAGGAAGGGAAGGATAGAAATTGGACGGAAATGGGTTGGAAGTGTGGGATTGGAAACTTTAGGTAGTGGACGAACATAGGCTTTACGCCATAGAGAGGGAAATACTCCAGAATATAGGGAAAAATTTATAATATGGGAAATGGCGGGTAGGAGGTAATCTAGGATCGTAACGATCATACCACGAGAGATATTATCACATCCTACCGCCTTGGATTTTATGGACATAATAATTTTTTTGATCTCTTCCGGTGCAGCTGGAACGAAACGAAAAGGATTAATTTGAGGACGCGTTAGACCAGAGATTAGAGATAGAGTTTGTAATTTCGTCAGATGATCCAAGGTAGGCACTGTGGAGAAATGACGGTTAAGATCATCTAAGTCAATAGAATTTGGAAGGTCCAAATGTCGCGGTTTGCCGATACCTAGAGTTCCAAGGAACTTCCAAATATCGGCAGAAGAAGAAGATGAAATATTTTCAAGAATATGGCGGCGTTTAGCATTGCGTATCATCTGGTTACATTTATTCCTAGAAGACTTAAATAAAGTCCAGCTTTCGTCAGTACGATCCCTTTTATGTTTGCGAAATGCACGGTCTCTGCGTCGCATAACCATCTGTATTTCTCTTGTCATCCAAGGTGCGGGAGGACGTTTCAATTTTACTTTTTTAACCGGGGCATGGGTGTTATAAAGGTTGACCACAATGTTATTAAAAATCAACACCTTGTCGTCAACTGAAGTGGCCTCCGTCATTGGCTCCCAGTCAACCATAGAAGCATCCTTTTTGAGTTTTTCAACGTCCATCCTCGCAAAACAACGCCTGTACAGAACCTTGGGTATGGGTTTAGGAGGTTTAAGGATATAGGAAAGGAAGATCATGTCGTGATGAGAGAAACCAGGAGCGTCATGTTGACCGTGGAAAGGGACGAGGGAAGGATTTGAGGTGAGAATCAGGTCGAGCCAAGTGTCTTCACCCGCAGTGTTATGATGAGTAGGTTGGAGCGGCAATACATGCAAACTAGCTGACTCTATAAGATGAAGGAGCTTACGGGACCGAGGGGAATTTAGAGCAAGGAGATTTGTGTTGAAATCACCCATTATGATGTGATGTGCATACTCTGAACCCAATGATTCAAGTACTGATTCGAATTCAGTGAAGTAATCAACAGTGGGGGGACAGTAGACAACACCAATAATGGTTTTGGCTCCTCTGACGCAAACTTCAAGAAAGAGGAATTCAGCTGAACCAGAATAGTTAGAAGAGGAAGAAGCCAGTACTTTGTAAGGTAAGTCACTGCGAAGATATATGGCCACACCACCCCCTCCCTTACCAGTTCGGTCATTTCGTATAAGAACGAAACCAGTGAGGGGGTATGTGGTATACAGAAGATGAGGTTTGAGCCACGTTTCAGATATCAGGATGGCATGAACGTTGCTGTTATTAAATGCATCGTACATCTCGCTATAGTGACTGGCAACGCTTTGAGCGTTGATATGACATACGTTCAACAGCCGACTAGACTCATCACCAAAGCTACGAAGTACGAAATCACCAAGGGTGTCGCCGAGAGAGCAAAAGCTAGTGTCACTTGAAGAGGCAGTAGATTCATTAGCTGAGAAGAAAGAGTCATTGTCTGACATAAGTAGAAGAGAGTTTAAAAATATTAAATATAATTAAATATACTATAAACTACAATTTCTAAAAGCAGAATATCTACTGTGCAGCCCTGCACCACCCGCCAGCTAAAACAAACATTAATCAACAATTTTCTAAACATATATCTCGGCTATTACACACAAACAGAAACAATAAGCCAATAAGAAAAATTATAGATTCAACTAAAAAGAGAAAAAAAAAAACCAAAACATGGAAAAAAAAATCAAAACAAAAAAAAATAAAATAAAAACAGCACAAAACAGTGGTCGATAAAACCTCGTACAGAATCTAAGCAGAAATCGTTATTCGACTTCTACATATTAAAAGTTTTCAAGAAATCGATTCAACAGTCTCAATGGAAAAGTTTCTGAACGAGTACTGCGAATGTCAATGCCTTTACATCGTTGATTTTGCGTTGATTTGACTTTGACAATTTAGAAAAAATAAATAGTGTTGACAGTTGAGGGTATCGAACAAAGTTAATTAGAATTAATCTGTTCAGTTCGACAGCTAAAATAAATTAAAATCACTCCATTCAAAAATATTCGGTAAGTTTTTCTTAGTTGTCAATTATTGATGTCCATAGACAAATAAGAATAAAGAAAATAATAATAATAATATTCCACAACTATCACACAATGCCGTCTAGTCTCAAGCTAAGCAGAGCTTGTGTTATGAGTATTAAACAACTGATAAACATTTCTAAATACATACATATTATAGATAAACAATAATTACAATAAATACGAGATCTTGGATTATTAGGTATCTTTAATTTAATAAATAAAACAAAGTCGTATTAGTTACACTATTTATAACACCACACACAGAAACACAGAAAAATAAACACAAACTGCGTTTGCAAGAATAACCGTTTACGCGATACAATTAACACCAAAGGAGATGTAGCACAAATATAACGTAGAAGAGAGTCAGCAGACGCGGAGTCGACGAGGTCCTCACAGCAACTGAGTTAAAAGGTCCTATGTGGCTCTCAGAAGCTCGCAGCGATGTGGCGGACAGGTTTTGCATGGCCGATAGAGGCTTCCAAAGACCAGAGGAACCGAAAAAAGGTCCACATGGCGAGGCGGACAGGATTTACACGGCCAGTAGAGGCCTGTAGAGGCTTGCAGAGACCAGATCAGCAGGAGAGATCCACACGGCTTGGCGGACATCTCGCACGGATCGTAGAGTAGGTCGTAGGTTGAAGCCTGTAGAGACCGGAGCAGCAGAAGGCGCCCGTCTCACAGCCGATAGCAAAATTTTATTTCATTTTACTCCAACTCACTAACTGACGTTCTCAAAAATTTCAGCTGACAACCAGACTGACACTGGATCAAAGATTTTATATTGCACTGGATTCGTAATTTAATTTTTCAAAATCTAGAGACTAGAAATAACCAGCCAGTCTCCTTGACATATATAAATTAAAAAATAGTAGAAATTAGATGATAGGAAAAAATACTGCCATCTACGAGCTATTCTGCGGTATTGTTATACCGCAACGGCGTGCGTTGCAAAAACCATTACTGTTACACCGCACAAATATAATGTAAAATACAAAGTAAAAGTTAAGTAATTATTCACACAAAGACTTCACAAAGACATTTCAACTCTTTATTTTGCTGTACCCATCTACGCCTCCCGCGCACGATCCCCGCTCTCCTCCGCTATTGTACTATCGCTTGCTTTGCAGACTTCGTAACATTTACAACATTAAATTTAAATATTTTTATTTTTGAAAATCTGATGAACAAATGTATGATAAATTTTTAAAAGTCATAGAACAAAAGTCGTTGTTAATGATGTTCTTAACATAGTCCTCAGAAGTTGCCGGTGTTTTTTATATAGTAGAGGATACGATTAAGAACGACCTTCGCCGATCTGTTTAATAGATGAAACGTATTTTATGACAAATCTAGTATATTAAATAATATAATGCAGGGTTTCCTTAGAAATTCCTGGCCAAACTATAATTAATTAAAAATTGTTTTTTTTTTTGGAAAAGTGCACAACCGTTATTCATGCCAGATTTTTTTTCATGCAGACAACCCTATAGCATCGTATTCGTAATGGAACAGCGTTATTTTGATAAACAATTTATTTATTATACTAGTAGTATTGACATACCTATTTATACCTGGCAACCAAAATTTATGCCAGGAAACCAATAGACAACCCAACGTTTTTATGTTCTAAAGGCTTCATACTTTCGGTTAGTATTTTTATTCTAACATAACAGAGCATTTTTCAAAAAAAAAAAAAGTTTGGCCACGAATTTCTTAGGCAACCCACCCGCGTTATATTATTTATTATACTAAAGTCATAAAATACATTTCATCCATTAAACAGACCGGTGAAGGTCGTTCTTAATCGGATCTTAGACTAATATAATCCTGTATAAGTATAGCAAGTAACGTGAGGATCCTAGTCCAGTAAAATGGGGTCTAGCGGACATGTCCTGCAGTATCCCAACGTTGGCCAGCACGGTACGCTTCTGCATTCGGAAGGCGCGCTAGAGATTCTTAGATCCTCATCCATTAAAATATCGTGCAAAAATTATTATATATGAAATAAGCGTTACCTCTAAATGAATTAACATAAATTTCATTACGGCCGTCTTTAATTTTGATTGTCAGCGATCGCAAGTTCGTCAGGCCCCTAAAGGCGTCCTCCGGTATACCACCCACGGGTCCAATAAACAGCTCCAGGTATTCAATCTGGGAGGCGTTCAGGAAGTCGTTGGCTTGTAAAGTTATTGGAGTGTCGGTGATGTAGAGCTCGAGAAGTTTCGGCAGGGCGGCGATCACTGATGAAGGGATCCTCGTTTCAGAACCTGAAAGTGATGAGAATAATGATTGTGAATAGATCACGGACAACCCTACGCACGTTGGGGAAACCCGGTCTACGGTCCGGACTAAGCGTTTCGCCTCATCGTTTATAACGCGTACATCAAAGGACTGGATCAATTTGCCTGCTACGGTCTTCCCGTCCGATTATAGTTTAAGTGTCTTCAAGGTTAGAGTGAATAAGCTCTTAATAAACTAGTGCGCCTCACCATCAACGATTGCATTATCATCAGGCGGGATCGCAGGCAAGCACTAGTTTGTATCAATTGAAGGAAAAAATATAACCGACTTCAATATTAAAAAAACACTGAAAAGTACCTACAAAATAACTTTAATTTCGGAAGTCGGTGTTTCTTTAATAGTTTTGTCTCTTCTTTATTTAACACCGACTTCCGAAATTAAAGTTATTTTGTGCTTTTCTGTATTTTTTTAACATTGAAGTCGGTTATTTTTTTTTTTGTAAAAAGTTTTTTATTTTACACTTTTTAGTTATAGTACCACCACTAAAAAGTACCCCTCAGCCAATCTTAAATACCTTATAGCCAGAGTACATCTCATAACGATTCTAATAATCCCAAACACGGTTAGATTACATTAATGTACCTTCCGGCTCCATCATCAGATCAGTTCTATACATCCCCTCCCTATTTTCTTTCAGTCAGTCATCAACTACAGTATTCCCAAATTAATAATGCGCATGCAGATCTTCGCTAATTGTCGTATTCCCGGAAACACCCGATTCATTGAATCGTAAGAGCCCTAAACAATGCACTTGCATTTTGCACCTTGTTAGAAAGAAATAGGAGTCAATATCATGTGTAGGTACACAATCGAAAACAATTCGGGCGGTCGCCGGTCAGTCAAAGGTAACGTTGAAAAAAGCAAGGAAATTCCCGTTTCTCTCAAGAAATTTATAAATTCTAAATTTCATGTATTTTTTCAATAAAACCGAAAAAAGTGGAAAAATATAAAAAGAACCGAAAACTTCATGTTTGATTTTTTCAAATGCGTACTTTTATTTTTAATTGATGGTAAGCAGTGATACAATCTGATGGTGAGACGCACTAGTTTATGAGCCTATGTCCAACAGAGTACATCGGTCACTATAGCGAGGGGGAGGCCTATGTCCAACAGTGGACAGCAGTCCTTATTTATTTATTTAAACTTCATGTACAATAGTGGTACATAGGCGGACTTAATGCCACAAGGCATTCTCTACCAGTCAACCTTTGGGTTAAAAAAGACAACACTGTGGTAGGTTTGCACAATAAACAAATACATAACAAATAGTTCAAATGGAAAAATATAAAATAAGTTATATAAAATAATAAAATACATTATTTTGCCGATAAGGTGGTGTGTGTGTGTGTTAGCAGAAGGGCGGCAAAATGATACGCGTGTTCTTGGTTTGAGGTTTATTAGACGACTGACTGACTCCAGTGAACTTAACTTAAACAGTAACTTAACCTAATGTACCTAAGACTAACTATGACTATTGTGCCTACGCGCTACAGTCCTCCCCCCTTAGTTGAAGCTAAATTTTATTGTTACTAACCCCAATACGACATTATAACTATAAGTAACTACAATACTATAACTACGGAAATAAAAGTACTTAAACGCTACGGTTGTCGGACACTTTTAGCGCGCACTTCTCACTGTTTATGCCACACTATATGTCGGTTTAAGGTTGACGCTCGGTAGGTTTGTCTGCATGATGGGCGGTGCGATGTTGCTGGCATGCTGTGTGATAGCGCGGCTGATTCTTGTCTCTACGGCGGTTTCGATGCGACGTTTGCAGTATCGCCACCCCACGTAGAGTACGCAGAGGGTTACGGCTGTGCTGACTACGACGACTGCGACCAAGGACATCTTGAAGGTGCTGTTGAGGTTCTCGTCCTCAATCTTGGCTTTGTTGCTCGCAGCTGCGCTGTTTTGTGCTACGATGGTCATTTTGCTGGCTGGTTGACCCATATTGTAGAGTCGAGGTGCTTTGACTTGGGTGATGCGTGCTTGTTGTCGTGTGGCAGCGAAGTATCGATGTGGGCTGTAGTTGACGACGAAATGACAGTTCACATGTCGAATCTCACGGTCTTCTTAACGATGCGGCCTGATCTTGTAACTTGCTGAGAGGCGGGCTTTGCGGTGTCGGATGACGTCGTATCGCTTGGCGGCTGTGGTACGGTGTTGAGTGGCGTCTTATCGCTCGGCGGATGTGGCGCGTCGTTATAAGTGGTCACTGTTCTCTCCGGGCGTGGGACCAACACATCATCATACCTTAATAAATAGGCTGGTTTCAAGCGATCAAGTGACACCGTGGTTTGTTTACCATTACAGTCTAACGTATAGAATTTATTATGGCGCGATAAGACTTTGAACGGGCCCTCATACGGTGGTACTAAGGCTCGCCTTGCCTCGTTTCTCATAAACACATGAGAGCAAGCTGATAAATCTTTGTGAATGAATACGTTATTATTCGTGTTGCTATGTGAGCTTGAGATACTAAGATTTGGGACCGATGACAAAGATTGCGTCAATTGTTTTATAAATTCGCGATCGTTAATATTGGATTTAGGTTTAGATTGGAATAGATCGCCTGGAAGTCTAATACTACTACCATACAAAAATTGTGATGGGCTATATCCTAAGTCTATTTTAATCGCTGTACGTAAACCTAAGAGTATTATAGGCAATTCATGTACCCATGATTTGTTTTCTAAGCATTTTGCCATAATAGCGGCTTTTAAAGTGCGATGTAGTCGTTCGACCATACCGTTTGCTTTTGGGTTGTACGCTGTCGTACGGATTCGTTCGATACCGAGTATTTTCAATAATTGTCGAAACAAATCAGATTCAAATTGACGACCTTGGTCTGAAGTTATTCTTACTGGACAACCGAAGCGAGCGATCCAATGTTCAACGAACACCCTAGCAACTGTTTCAGCTGTTATTTCCTTTACTGGTATAACTTCAGGCCATTTCGTCACCCTGTCTATAATAGTGACGCAATATTTGAAATCCTCAACAGGGGGCAAGCGTCCAATGATGTCGATATGAATTTGTTCGAAACGATTTCCTGTGTTAAATTCGCCTAACGGAGTTATTGTGTGGCGTTGAATTTTACTTTTTTGACATGGAATACACGTTTTAACGAAGTTTTTGACATCGGTATTCATATTACTCCAAAAATATCTAGATTTAACTAAACGTTTCGTAGTCGCGACGCCGGGATGACTCACGTTGTGCAGTGTTTTGATCGCGAGTTCTCGGAATTGCTTAGGTAGATAAGGACGTATATCGTTCGTAGAGGTTTCGCATGCTATTTTTATCTCGGTGTTAGGCATAGTAATTAGTTTGAATCGAAGATTGTCACGTTTGCGTAGACTTTCTAATTCAGAATCGCTTTTTTGTAACTCGGATAATTTTTGGTAATCGAATAAAGATGGCATGGTAATCTCTTCAATTCTAGATAATGCGTCGGCTACTGTATTTTTATCGCCTTCTATATATTTGATATTATCGCAAAATTGAGAGATGAAATCTAATTGCCTCAAACGCCGTGGTGAATCTGAAGGTGAAACTTTTTTTGTTAGTGCGAAAGTCAATGGTTTATGATCTGTTAACACGGTTAGATAGTTCCCTACCTTCTATCATATGACGGAAATGTTTAATTGACATGTATATAGCTAGAAGTTCCCTGTCGTAGGTACTGTATCTTGCTTGGGTATCCGTCAGCTTTTTTGAATAAAATCCGAGGGATTGTAATTTTCCGTCGACTTTCTGATTTAAAGCTGCGCCTACGCAACTACCAGAAGCGTCTGTCATTAATACTAAGGGTGCGGTTGCATCCGGGTGGGCTAGCATGACTGCATTGTTAATAAGTTGTTTACATTGACTGAACGCTTTTAATGCGCTTTCGTTCCATGTAATCTCAGTTTTGTCGCGTTTTTTTGAGTTATGTAAGTACGCGTTAAGTGGTGCTTGAGTCTGTGCGGCTTTTGGAATGCTTTGCCTGTAGAAATTCATCATGCCGAGAAAACGTCGAAGTTCCTCAATTGTTTTTGGTTGCGGATAGTTATTAATAAGTTGTGTTTTTTCCGCACTCGGTTTTACGCCCTGCGAATCGATATGGTAACCGAGAAAATCTAATTCGGATTTACCAAATTCACACTTATTTGTGTTAATTGTTAAACCATAGTTATTTAAGCGATTTAATATTGTTTCTAGATGTTGTAAATGCATAGGTTTTGATTCCGATGCGATAATGATGTCATCTAAATACGGAAATGCGAAATCCAGACCTTCCAGTGCTGTATTTATTAATCTTTGGAAGTCTTGTGCTGCGTTACGTAATCCAAAGTTCATTCTGGTAAATTCGAATAAACCGAATGGAGTTATGACTGCAGTCTTAGGAATATCTTCGGGTGCCATGCGAATATTAAAATAGGCTTTTCGCACGTCAATTTTAGAAAATATGGTTTTCCCTCTGAGTAGGTAAGTGAAATCAAGTAGTCGCGGTAATGGGTAACGGTCAGGTATAGTTTGCGCGTTGAGTCTACGATAATCTCCGCATGGTCTTATTTCCCCATCTTTTTTAGTAACACATACGAGTGGGTTAGCCCAAGGACTATTAGAAGGTCTACAAATACCTAATTGCATCATTCGTTCGAATTCAGCTTTCGCTATTTTGTATTTCTTCGGATTGAGCGGACGTACTTTTTCATGAACCGGGGGACCGGTGGTATAAATGTGGTGTTGTACGTCATGTTTGGGGTCTATCATAAAATTTTCTAGTTTGGTGATGCTAGGAAACTTCTGTAAGATAAGATGGTATTCGTCATTGATATCTATTGAACGAATACTCGGTTCGTCAGAGGTTATGACGTTTGTGTTGCGCGATAACAATGTGATTTTATCGACTAATTTCATACCATGTAAATCTACCATGAGTTTGTTTGCGGCTAGGAAATCAGCGCCTATAATCGAAGTATGTACGTCGGCTAATATAAATTTCCATCTGAATGTACGGCGTAACCCTAAATTAACCGTAATGGTTTTTTCACCGTATGTCTTTATTTTTGTGCCGTTTGCTGCATATAATATATAGTCTGACGTCCTACAGGCGTTTTGCTTATTTGCGGCTAATACGGAGACGTCAGCACCTGTGTCGATTAAATATCGCACACCTGTTGTAATGTCTGTTACGCACAAACGATATGAATGTTCGACACCGGCGACGTTGTTTATTCGTGCCGGTGTCTGAATTAGTTTCCCGAATTTTGTGTAGAATGTTTGTGGCAATTAGTGAGATCTCCGCATTTGCGCGCATTATTGCCGTAGATGTAGTGATAAAAACACAGAAAATTTGAGTCGCCAGGTTTCGCTGACTGGTTTAAAAACTTTTCTCTGTTTTTTTGTGAAATTTCGCGACTTTTGGAACGCGATCGAGATGGGCCGGAGGCATGTCGGGCTCGTCCTCGCGGTTCGTGATGATTATTTCTATTGGTGTCGCTCAGTTTGTTATTTAATGCCGAAATTTTCGCTTTCATTTTGTTTAGTTCGTTTAAAATTTCGCAAGTATTATTTTCTGAACTCTGAGAGGGCTTCGAAACAGGAGCTATCTCAGACGGTTTGGTATTTTCCATGATTTTATCAGCGATTTTGGCTAAACTATCTAATTTTACTTCGCCTGTGTCGCATGCCGTTAAGACGACTCTAACAGAATGTGGTAGACGCCCGACCCACAATAATTTTAAAGTTTCGTCTGGAATTCGGTTTTTTCCTAGATTTTGCATTCGTCTAAGTAGCTGTGTCGGCTTTTGATCCCCGAGCTCTATCTCGTTTAAGAGTTGGTTTAACTGTTTAGTTTCCGACTCTTCGTAAACGGAGATTAGCCTATTTTTCAGCGTTTCGAATTTATTTGATTCGGGCATGTTTTCTAAAATATCACTAATGTCACTTAATTCGCTCTGTTTTAGCCTAGCTATTAAAAGTTGACTTTTGTGAAGATCACTTGCCTTTTGAGGGTCCACGATGGCGCTGAATTGGTGGAACCAGAGTCTCGGCCGGTCTCGCCAGAAGTCCGGTATTCTCGGTGTGATGGTAACTGCCGTCATCTGCTGTGGCTGCTCTAGGGTTGGTGGTGCAGCTGTAGACGTGGCTGCAGGCTGTGGTTGAGCAGCGGCTTGGTATCGCGGGTCGTTCATTGCGCGCGGTTAAAGTACGGTTACGGTATATGAGAGTTATAAGAGGCGCGCGCGCACACGTCGGGTCACCACTTTGCCGATAAGGTGGTGTGTGTGTGTGTGTTAGCAGAAGGGCGGCAAAATGATACGCGTGTTCTTGGTTTGAGGTTTATTAGACGACTGACTGACTCCAGTGAACTTAACTTAAACAGTAACTTAACCTAATGTACCTAAGACTAACTATGACTATTGTGCCTACGCGCTACATTATATATACTAAAATAATAAACTAATAAATACTATGAAAAATATCAAATCACTATGAGAACTTAATAACAATTCTGAACGAAGACCGAACTAAGGTTGAGAAGACTTCAAGTAGTAGTTCCGAATTTTACGTTTGAAGGATAATTTACTTTCAGCTTTTTTATGTCAAGGGGAAGCACATTCCAGAGTTTCATGGTGGAAACAGCGTAAGAATTGGACATAAAGCCAGTGTGGTGAGAAGGAATATGAAGACGCATGTTTTTGGATGCACGAAGGTTTTAAGATTATGAGAACTGCCCAACACTTTAAAATATTGTTTTAAATAATCAGGAGCACAAGGATTGTTCATTATTGTGAAGAGCGTGCAGAGGGATCTGAGGGATCTTCTCTGACGGATAGGCAGCCATTTAAGCTGAGAACGGAAGGAAGAAATGTGATCATATTTACGAAGGCCAAATATGAAACGAATGCAGTGCCTTATAGCGCCTAAATGGCGATACTTGGGGGAGGTCTATGTCTAATTGTGGACATAGGTCATTATAGCGCGGGGGAGGCTTATGTCCAACCGTGGGCGTCAGTCATTATAACGCTTAAATGGCGATACTTGGGGGAGGCTTATGCCCAACAGTGGGTGAGTTACAGTGATGTACATTTACATACAGTTTGCGCGCACGCTTAATGGGGGCAGACAAGTACTTGACCCAATTACGAGTTATCGAGTGAACGTTATAATGACGGACACTTTAAAATGTATTACGTGAGATAACGGGACAGTGTGTCGAAAAGTTTATTTTAACTGTAGTGAACAAAACAAATAAAAATAAAAGTACAAAGTACGCCGAGAGTTCCCGCACCGAAAGGATGACCACCTCAGCATTTGCTAGATGTTAGACACCCAGCGCTGGTTTTCAGTTGGCACACCACAGTGACACACGGATTAGGGTAAAGCATATATATATACTCATAAGTGTAATTGAAATAGATATTGATGTAGTGTATGCCTACGGGTGTAAAATTTTATTTAAATAAAATACACAAATAACTATTTGATAAATAATAACGCAATATTATAAAATAAAATTTGTGCCTCATTGAATAAAACTATAAAATAACTTAGTACCCACAATACTCTGATATAAAAACATCAGCCGACGCGCGGCGCGATGTTCAAAGCCATGATAATCGAGCCACCGCTGCACCGGCCCGGCAATTAGCCGTCACCTAGGGCTAATACTATAACTATAAATTAATATACGAAGCCAGTAAAAAGTTACTATTATGTGATTTTAAATTGCAAACGGAAAGGAGTCAGGCTGAAATAAACAAAAGTGAAGTGAAACCATGAGGTTAGCAAAGGGCTCATCGCAACAACCCTACCCACCAGCTACCTCCATAAAGACTAGAAATAGGTACCTACATAACGTGAAGGTGAGTTTTTAAATTACACGATAAAATTAGTTGTTTAAAATAAATTATTAAAATTCTAAGAATGCGTCATTGGTAATTTATTAGATACATTATTATATTCTTAAAAATATTAAATTAGCATTACTATTGACTTAATTATATAAAAGATTTATCAACATTAATTTAATTAAATTGTATTTGTGAACTTAAAATAAACTGCTTAAGTCTAGCCTTAAAACTACTTATATTTTTTAGGTCCCTAATGGGAGGGGGAATATTATTCCAACATTTAGTGGCTGAGTACCGAAAACTACCTCGAAAAGCTGCAGTTCGGTGATGCGGAGTAACCAGCTGCTGAGCACAACGCCTGGCCTCGCGCTGCCGGTGACTATTTACCCACGCAAGCTTTGAGTTCAGGTATGATGGACATTTAGTCTTGATGACGCCGAAAAGAAGACAAGCCAAATGCAACTTGCGACGCGACTTCATTTTTAAAATGTTATGTTTGTTTAAAAATGGCGTGACTTGGTTTCTTGGTGGAATGTTGAAGCAAAATCGTGCGCAAGCATTTTGAACCCGTTGTATTAGTTTTGCGGTGCGTGACAGTAAATGATAATGATAAATGATAAATGATCTTTATTTTGCAAGTAGGTTTTATAAAAACACTTTTACACGTCAATTTTTTTTTTTTTTGTCAATTAATGCTAGATGAGGCCGGTAGTAGTCGAGGTCCTACGACGGTATCGGCATAATTTAGCTTCGACAGAACTAAACTTTCAATTAGCTGTACACGCAGGTCTTCGTTTAAAAACGGACGCATCTTGTACAAGCCTTTCAACCGGTAAAAGCAATTTTTTACGCAGTTTGCAACATGAGACTCAAAACGTAGGTCTTCGTCCATGATCAAACCTAGATTTCTCGCCTGTTTGCCACGCTCAATACATTGTCCCATCACGATTACGTTTGCACGGGGAGAGGTTATTGTATTGAGTTGACATTTTGAACCAAATAGCATAAATTTAGTTTTGGCTGGGTTAAGTAGGGAGTTTTGTTTTGACCAGGTTACTATCCTGTCCAGATCTTCATTTTACAAATTTACTGCTACATCATAATCTTTAGGTTTAAAAGAAAGGTACAATTGAATGTCATCTGCATAAATATGAAATTAACAATTTTTTAGAACTTTAACAATGTCTGCACTGTACAAAATAAATAAAGGGGGACCCAGTATAGAACCCTGAGGAACGCCTTTTACCACTAGAGTCATATTAGATAAAATACTAGAACCATTGGCATCTTGAATTTCAACCAGCTGTTTACGGTTAGTTAGATAACTCCTAAACCAAGCAATCGCAGGCGCGTCAAAACCATAATACGTCATCTTAGAGAGCAAAAGAGTCAAATTAATGGCATCAAATGCTCGGAAAAAGTCCAGTAAGACTACTAGGGTACAACATCTCTCATCTTGAGCTGATATTATATTGTCTGTAACATCTAAAAGAGCTGTTGCAGCGCTACGACCCTTCCTAAAACCAGATTGCGCGTCCGGGAGAATATTATTTTGCTCAAGGTAGGTCGTTAATTGGGCATTTACAACTTTTTCCAGCACTTTTGACAAGAAGGGTAAAATGATTATAGGCCTTAAGTCCTTTATAGTGCTTGGGCTCGTGACTTTAGGAATTGGACGCACAACTGCAATCTTCCAGAGGTCAGGAAAGGTTGACGTAGAAATAGAATAATTAATAATAGAAGTCAGTATATCTAAAATTTGGGGAAGAGTCTGATAAAACATGTCAAGCGTAATGCGGTCAAAACCCTCTGCATTAGATTTAAATTTTGATAAAAATTTGATTACGGTAGTTTGGTCTACAGGATTCATAGAAAAAATACCCATAAAACAATGTCGGAGGTGTTGTCTTCGCTTCCTTGTAATATTGGGAGTCCGATAAAGATGACGGGCAGTGGAAAACGGTAGAAAGTCGTAAATAAAAATTTAAGAAACGATTAATTAGTGTGTTGGGTACGTCCAGTAATACTGACGGGCGATTTAAAGTGGCTGATTTGAAAGTTCCCGTATTTATCAGTCATGTACACAAGGACACTACTGAGAATGATATTATTGAGTATATACGACAGAAAACGCGGGAGACTGTTTCCTTGCATAAAATAAACAATAGGTACTGACGAGACGGAATATAACTAAATATACTTTATTAATAGAGTTCTGTGGCGTATTGGAGATATCTAGAAGATCCAAATTATTGTTTTTTTAGGTCTCCACTGAGTATTTATTTATTATTTTATTCTTCATGCACAAAAGAGTACAGAGGCGGACTTAATGCCTTAAGGCTTTTTCTACCAGTGAACCCTTGGGTGATGCAGAGACAAATTGTGGTAGGTGCAATATTATCCAAAACATATTATTAAAATTCTTCATTCAAATCAATGATATTATATTAAACAGATATGTTATGAGCGCGCAATCGTGAAGACTCGAAAGGATCCCAATTGGGATCCTTTGCAAGTCTGCGACACACATCGCATCGAGTCATACGCTGCTGCGAAATTTAAAAAAACGCCTTCGAAAATGTTTGGAAAGTGTTACCAATTATGATACCAAAGTTAATAAAACACAAGGAAAGAAAGAAAGAAAGAAATACTTTTATTTGTACCTCACACATACAGCAGAATTCAATAATAAAATAAAAATAAAAAAATAAAAACTTTAAAATCTGTGCAAGGCCAAAAGGGCGCCTAACTCAGCATATGCTGCGATATTTAAAAAAATAAATAACGCAGCGCTGGTATTCTGTTAGGGCCCGTGGTGATGCCACGGTTACATTCACGGAGGTTCAGGTTAATAATAAATATATAACATTTGTAAATACACAAGGCATCTCATACCACGTGAAAGTATGCAATATACTTCGATTTATTAATATATTTCAGTTATTTTCCAATATGGTAATGTACATCATATATTTTTTTAAATAACAATTTAATCAATAAATATAAAAGAATTAAAATTACACAAATTAACTCTTTGAATGTCGTAATTAGAGACACAATAGAAATACAATTACCTTATGTCGAACTGTGTAACTTAAGACATTCGAAAGGTTAAACGTCAAATGTCAATAAATAACCCGCCCCTGATCGTTCCCGGTGCAAAGGTGCCCATTACACTCGCCGCATTACCTCGCTGAATAGCGATGGCCATTCTTTGTACTAAGAACGACCTGGACCGGGAGTCACCCGTTGCCTCACCGAGCCTACGGCCCAAATCCCGCACAAAAGACCTTGCCTCCGTACTTCAACTGCCCAGAGTCTCAACAGCAACCGGTACAAAATGGTAAAGCTGCTCCAAGGAAGCGTACTCCAGCCTTTTTTTAGAGCAGGCGTCTTCAGCGGCGGCAGAAGCAGTGTGCATGGTGCAACTCAGGTGACTGGCGGCGACAGTGCTGACGCAAGTTGCGTCCCAGATCAGGCACTTCCCGTTCTTCCATGGTACCAGAGTCAGCCCATCCGGCCTCTTACCATCAGACCTGCTAAGACCTGAAGGCTCAAGCACGCAGGGGACGTTTGCCGATATAAGGGCTCTAGGACTATGTCATTCAGGGCATGGTGACGTGGGAACCTCCCTGTGCAGCGCCGACAGTTCAGTGCGTGATGGCCATCGGCCTCCACCATGGAACCGCAGGTGCATGTATGTGGTTCGCACACCTTACAGCCCAGGCGGAGAGCCACCGCCACACGCAAAGAGTCATCGTCGAGTAAAGTGCCCAGATGAGGCGAAGGAATCGCCTGTAACCACGCCCCGGACTCGGGTTGCGACACAGCTCGTAGTCTGGTCCTATCGACTCCCAACGCACGCTCTAACAATTGCTCCTGGAGCAGTATCGCCCCTCTGTCATCCCACGCCCGCTGAACATGTTCTGATTCGGGGATTCGGCACCCGGGTTGAGGGTCAACCAAGCTGACACAGCATCCGACACAAAGGGTATGCTTCCCCCGTCACAGTGACTAGGTTGGCAACCCCATGCGCAGACGCCAAGAAAGCCGGCAGACCCACATCCCGCGCACACCGCACCCCGAGACCACCACATCGGATTGGTAGAGCCGCCTGCCTCCACTGGGGCCCATCTAGGAAAACATAGAGAACAGACTCCACCACCGATTTCAAGGCGTTGTCAAACGAGGCAACTTCCTCAGGACAGAGCCAAGTAGGGGTGGTCCGCAACAGATATGTGATTTTGGGAGAGCGAAGCACATACGCAACAAAACAATCGCAACGTGCGCGGAAAGATCTTTAAGACGCTCGTGAGCAGAAAGGAGAAGCTGAGTTCTAAAAATAGGTGATCCTAAGAGATTGAAGTCGGAGCGTGACAGTTCTCTAAGGCCAGGAAGAAAGGAGTCAAAACGAGAAAAGTGTGTACGAGCTTCTGTACTACAGGGGAAGAATTCGCACTTCGAAGAATTCACCTCCAGACCCAGGTCTCTGAGTCGAGGGACTAGAGTTTCTAAGTCCTGAAAAACATCTTCAGGTCTGCCCCCGATAGTGCCGTCGTCAAGGTACCATACGTTTAAACCGGATTTCAGCTCGACAATCGTCTTATGAATGGCCAAAATGAAAACGAGTGGCCCGAGCGGGTCCCCCTGCTGGGCTCCCACTTTTGAAGGAATAAGACTATTATCGGAGAAAAGATTAGAAGGCAGCCTATAAACCTGATGAAGGAAGGGATATAAAGAAGAGATTTTTTCCTTTACATCACTCAACAGAAGGTCTCTTTCCAAAGTATTGAACGCGTTGCGAATGTCGAGCTTCAGCAGTATCGAGTCTTCGTTCTCCGGGTCCATCACAAATGCTCGCATGGCGTGGATGGCAGCCTCGCAACCCAGACGCGTGCCAAAACCCAACTGATGTGGCTGCAAGTAACGGGCCATATCCTCTTTGACTGCACGACAAGCTAATTTAGCAGTAAGACGGCGAAAGACACTATCGACCGCAATTGGTCTTACTCCACCATCTTTTTTTTCCAGTGCAGTTTTCCTGTTTTCCAATTATGCTGATAATAATTTTAAGTAAGAAAAAAGAAAGAAATGGCAAATACATTTTTTGTCGTGAGAGCGCCAAGGACGCATACGATCCGGACAAAGAATAAAAATACAGATGCGAATATTATAGGCAGTGAAGTCATCGTTAGAGTTCTGTTTTCTTTCTTTCTAAGCTTGCATTCTTTTATAGCATGATATAAGATACATTTTACTAAAACTATAATTGATAAATACACAATTATTCTGCTCATAAAAATATCCCGAAGTAAACAAAAACTCAAAGAGAAAGAAAAAAAAATCATAAAATTTTTTCAAAGGTACATGATTGTTTTTATTGTCAAATATTTTTTCCCCGTTTAAATCGTGATTTATTTCTCACCTACCTATCTTTGATCTAAAAATCGCGTCTACAAATTTTGTACACGCGGTGTGTACCGTCTGTCTTATTAAATTTGTTAGTCTATGATGTCAACGTGCTCTGATTGGTGGACACAATAATGTCTGTTTACGTTGACACGTAATTGATAACAATAGCTGTGTGTGCTGCCGCTGCACGCTGCTGCGCCGAACACATTTTTCGGTTGATTTATGAGTGTATAACATATCTGTTTATTAGAATATCATTGATTCAAATATATAAGATACAATACACTATATATAATTA
Source organism: Mythimna ferrago (assembly GCA_910589285.2). NCBI lineage: Eukaryota > Metazoa > Arthropoda > Insecta > Lepidoptera > Noctuidae > Mythimna > Mythimna ferrago. Next base: position 14,469,929 of record OU342700.1, read on the forward strand.
CATTTACATTTACTTTCTATAACGAACAGAGAGAAAGAAAGAACACACGAATCTAGTGAAACAATTGGTGCAAACAAATAATAAGGAAACAAATTAGCACTGAGATGAAACTACTGCCAACGAATGTACTCGCGCACCTTCACTTTGAAGGTCAATCGGTTAGTTACCATCCTGATATCCTGGGGTAGTGCATTCCAAAGAGAAATTGTGTCCATGATCTCCCACATTTAGATAAAGAGTTACACACGCCACCTATACATTCGTTTTCTGAATATTCTACAAAAAATACCTGCGAAGAAATAAACCTTGAAGAAAGAAGCCCTGTTTTATTTAAGTTCTAGAAGAACACAGCTGCTTAACCCCACCCATCCAGATCCCGACCTCACTAACTGCTGTCTAACCCCACCCATCCAAATCCGGATCTTACTAACAGCTGCTTAACCCTACCTGTCAACTGCAAATCCCGACCTTACCTTTATTGATCTTGAGGTACTTTACATTTTTCAAGCCCGCGACATGCTCTCCCTCCAACGGCGCGATGCTCTCCTTAAGTCGGATCGTGAACACGGAGGGAGCTTCCATGCATTTCAAGATGGATGGCGAACAGCCCGTGATCTGTATTATAGACAGTACAGCCCCGTAGTTCTGGTTGACGCTCAACAGATCAGCGCACGTGAAGTTTGTGTTCTGAAAATAAGAATACAAAGTGTTTTGGGAGGTATCCTGTCATTTCACCAAAAGTTGATTTACAAATCATTTGACAAGCAACGATTGGCAAAAGCATGGTTTGCAATTTCATCATTATACAAAAACAAGTTTTCCAAATAGTTTACTTTACAAACAAATCACCAAATAAACTTTTGTTTAATAACGTGTCATTTGACAAACGATTCATTTTTGTATTCATTTTATTTCATCAAATAATGTTTGTAATATTTACCGTTTTGTATATTTTTAGTAGGCTAGAAAAAAATTCATAAAATCTAAATATTTTGTGCTACAAAATTAAGTGACAGAAACGAATCGCCACAAAACCGACTTTACATAGTCTTGTTTGCCCTACCCCTAGAGTGTAATTTAAGCCCGCGTAGGCACGGAGGGGTAGGGCGGCCCGCGAGCTAAGGAGCAGGTGGATTGAATGCCCGCCGCCGCGGCTGAGGCTGGCCGGCGGCCAGCAAGCCGAAGCTGCGGTGGTGCGCGTTAAAACCTTTTGCGACGATAAGCTCGCGTGGGGCCGCCTAAACCCCGCAGTGGCGGAGCCGTGACAGAAACAATGCTTGCTGCATGTTGCATGCATGCCTTCATGCTGCATGTCTGCTTGCATGCTGCATGCCTGCTTGCATGCTACATGCCTGCTTGCATTCTGCATGACTGCTTGCATTCTGCTTGCCTGCTTGCATACTGCATGGCTGCATGGTGCATATTATACGCCTGCTAAATGTCTGCTGCACGCTTAAAGTAGCATCCTTGTTTGAAAATATACATATAATATGGCAATTAACACTCGAACACAGACCCCAGTCTGTGTTCGTGTGTTAATTGCCATATTGTGATTGGTGACATTAGATTGGTGGGCCAATCCAACGTGGTTATTTTTTTTAAACCACTAAACTGTAAAAAAAAAATTGTAAAATGATATTTTTATAATATTTTGTTATCCAAAAGAATCAAAATATTAAATGAAAAATGTATAAACGATTAAATGTCATCCGAACCATTTAACAAAAGAAGTATTTGCCAAAAAAAAGTTTGTAAACCGAGAGTTTGTAAAATGAAACATTTTCAGAACAAATCATTTGTGAAATAAATAATATACGAAACGTTGGTTGTTAAATAAAAATTTGTCAATGGAGTTTTGGTGAAACATTAGTGAACCGTTTTGGAAATACATTCATTATGCTTACGGCTAAGGAGTGGAATTCTCTACCGGAGTCCGTGTTTTCTGATTGCTGCAATCTGGGCGTTTTAAAGTCATTACTTCTATGCAAACGTTGTTCCATTGTGGGCCACCTCATCGCTTACCATCAGGCGAGATAGTTGTCAAACGCGAATTTTCGCATGGTAATATCCTTGTTGGCATACATTTTTTAAGCATAATATTGTTTGGCAAAACGTTTTCGCATAATAATACTCTTGCATAATAATACTTTGGCATAATGCATAGGTTAACATAACTATCATTTAGTCTAATATGTTTTGGCTTAAATTAGAGTTATTTATTCGTCTAATAATCGTGAGCCATAAAATATAAAGTCATAATTAACAATATAGGTACATAAAAAACTTAAATACTAAATAAACTATTTATACTAAAACCTAACTATGTACATATATATAATACAAAATGACAAAGTACGCTCAGGCGTCAAAGTACTCCTCCACATCGCTGTCATCCGGAAATGTGCCCAGAAGACTGGCAGCATTGCCACGTTGAATGGCAATGCTAATTCTTTGGGCGAAGAACGAGCCAGCCCTCTGGTCACGTGAAGTGTCGATCAGTCGGCGTGAAATTTCCTTGAAAAGGAGACGCGCACTCGGACCCCATGAACCAAGTGTTTCGACCCCAAACGGCTCAAAACTGTAATTCCCAATAAGGTTACAGTATTTGCGCCGTTTAAGGGTCTCAGCAGCAGCAGCGGCAGCGCCGGCACAGCCTGCCGTACTTGGAATATGGGATGGCGCAAGGGTGTCGACACAGGTTGCGTCCCACACCAGAGGCCTACCCACCTTCCACGGTACCAACGTCATACCATCTGGTCTCTTCCCATCGTCACGTACCAAACCATTTGGTTCTAATACGGCAGGTACGCCGGCGGTGACAAGAGCTCGACGAATAATGTCGTTGATGCTAGCGTGTCGTGGTATGCGGCCTGCGCTCCTGCAACAGGACAAGCCATGGTGTCCAAGGCTGTCGACACCTTCACCACAGTGGCACCGATGTGGAGCAACACAAGGTGCGCCTAAGCGCAGACAGGTAGCGAGCCGAAACGAGGCGTCATCCATCATAGTGCCTATGGTGGATGACGGGAGTGCCTGAAGCCATAAGCCCGACTCCCATTCCCCCACAGCCAGCAGACGCGCACGCTCAGCAGTACTTGACGACGTATTTAATAAGTTATTCCGTACAATACTGCAGAGCGGCACATCCCACCGTCTCTGTGAGGACAGGTTGTCGGGCAAATCCGTGTTGGGACAAGCCATTTTCCAAGCGTTCAACGCATCGGACAAGCACGGTACCTCAACATCAACCAGTGAGGAAGATAAAATATTCCTGGTTAATGTTTCAGTACTGTGCACCGAGGAGAGGAAAGCTGGTAAACTTATACTAGAAATTTTGCGGAGTCATAATAAGTCATAATTGAATGAATGTAGCCAATATTTTTAAATTGATCTTTAGGCGATGTTTTTTTGCGACATATTATCGGTTACTGGGTTAGTTTAGGTTAGGTTAGGTTTATTTTTTTTTGTGGTACGAGTGCGAAATCCATCATGAACACCCAATAATCAGTAAGGTAAAATAGTGTCTACAACTTTTATTTATTAGTTTTATTCCAAAGAACATTATGTGTTTTTATCATTATGCGTTTATAACATTATGCTTTATAAAATTATGCTTTATTGTTATTATGCTAGCAACATTTATGGCAACAAGTATTATGGCAAAAGTTTTATGCCTATCTAATAATTTTATGCGTAATGATCATTATGCTGAATTTTGTTATGCCAATGTAAATTATGACAATATATCTTATGCTAATCATTAGTAAACCCATTCGCATAATAAAAAAAAGCGGCCAAGTGCGAGTCGGACTTGCCATGTTTTAATAATAGTGTATTTTATTAGATTTAGGTACGGTGTATTAAAAGAAACTACTTAGGTACTAGATGTCGTTCACTTACCGAGTGACTTAAAAATTCTTAATACAAGATTATTTAAAAGTAAATTGTACGATTCGATGTCTATTAACCTTTCAATCGTGGAAATTACAGACACGATAGAAAGACAATAGGTGCGCGAACGCCGGCGCACAGTGTGGGATTTGACCTTAGTTGCGGACACTATCATTTTATGTTGGATTTAAGCAGGCCTAGTCATCCCAGACCATTTAAAGTAATACTTTTTTGAAAATTTCAATTAGACATGCAGATATATTTTTTTTTCATTTAAGTCGTGGATTTCTACGAAAAACGTTTTCAGTCATATTTCCCGAAAAAAGTGATATTTCTCTTTGTAAAAAATCAAATCATCTGCTATGGGCACGCCACAATCATGGCGGTAAGTCCCCTCTTTGAGGCGTGGCTGGAAAGACCTCACGGCGTCCTTACCTTCCGCATGACGCAGGTACTGACCGGACATGGTTCGTTCGGGAGTTTCCTGCACCGGATTCATGCGGAGGTGACGCCCGGGTGTCGCCACTGTGCGGAACGCCCGGAGGACACGGTGGAGCACACAGTCGAGGTGTGCCCTGCTTGGGCGGAGCATCGCCGTGCCCTCGTGGGGGCGATCGGCGGCGGAGACCTCTCGCGCCGGGCCTTGGTTGAGGCCATGGTCCGGAGCGAGGAGAAGTGGCAGGCGGTCGCCGACTTCTGCGAAGCAGTAATGCTCGCAAAGGAGGAGACCGAACGCATGAGGCAACGGCGTTATCGCCGCCGCCGTCGCCGGGATTCTGATCTCGATTTCCGGCCAACGTAGACGCGGGCTTGCGGACAGTGAGCAACGGGTAGCTCACTGTCCGGCCGTCCGGTAACTGTCCGGACCAAGCCCAAGTCGTCGACGGCGCGCACTGTTCCCGCGCGCCTCAAGGAGTTGTCAGCAACAGCAGGGACCCAGCCGGGTCGAAGCCTACTGGGGCCAGGGTTATCCGAAAGGGCGCTCGAGCCCCGGTATGAAGGCTAGAAGGAACGGGGTGGGTATTTTAGTCAGTAAGAGTAGTCACTATCTCCCGCTCCGCCCAAGGGCGGGGGATGTCAATGCATGATTTTTTCCCACCATAAAAAAAAAAACCGTCTGCTAGTTTACAATGCTACTAGTGTGAAAATTTCAATCCCATAAGTGCAGAAAAACGAGAGAAAAAAAATAATTTTAAAATTTTGAAAAAAAAAAATAGAAATTATCTATGTTATTGTCGCATTTTTTTTAACAAAATTTCAATAGGGTTATGTTTCTACTAAATCGTGACAAAAATCCATATATCTAGCTTGCGCGATGTTGGAGATATTGCGATTCTAATGTTTTTTATAATTTCTATGGAAATAGGGTTGTCATAAACTTAGAACTTTTTTGTTGGATAGAGAGGGTTTTTAACTCTTTATGTTTAGATTTCTAGAAATACTTAATATGTAGAATTTACACTATTATTCATTGTTTAAAATAAACACATAAACGCAATTTTAAGGGAAAAAACGCTTCAGACATAAGTACATACTGCTACATTACGCGGCCAACTTACCTAAATTTGTTTTCCACACGACTTAAACGCCTACTAAGTAATGCTAAGAAAGCTTGTTTGAAATATTGCGTGTTATAAAATAGTAGGCGCTTGTCAGTGGCAACCCTAACATTAAATTTTAAAATTCAATATTTCTGTTATCGTGTGTCTGTTGCATCTGGTTTTTTTATGATAATAGTAATTAATGTAGTTAACATATTGACACAGAAAAAAAACGCGACCATGTAAATAGTGACTAGATAAAAAAATAAAATGAAATCATAGAAAAACTATTTTTTGCCTAGAATAGCGCAATATTTTAGGTTTTGGTGGATTGGTTGGTTCATAAAGACATCATTCATTGTTTCATTTGCTATCAAACCAATAAACATTTAGTAAAAAAAACCATAAAAGAAAGAAGAAAAAATGTTTTTATGGTTTCTATGGATTTTTCATTGTTTTCTGAATTTCTACAAAACTATGACAGATACATCAATGGAAGTTTTAATTGGAGTTTTGTTTCAATGTTATCTCTCAGAAAAACGCATAAAACAGGATGTCCGCAACTAAGGTCAAATCCCACACTGTGCGGCGTTCGCTTGGGGTTTAATGAATTAATAGTTTTTTCAGTACAATGCTCAGAAAGTGAATCTTATTGCACTGCACTTAGGTATATAAAGGCGCTTGTTACCAAACTGACATTTTGATTACCATTACGCACTCGTGCTATAATGTAGTTAAAAACCTTTTTGTTCAACCTTTTTGTTCGCAAAACAAATTTTGAGTATGAATAAATTTCACATAAGTTATTGCGTTATTGGTATTTAAAATTAGTGGCTCACTTACTTATTTCATGCAATTTTGACCATTTTAACTTGTACAAATGATTTATTTAATAAAAAAAAAAAAACAAGTAGTAAATAAATCGTACATTCAAATAAAACTTGTTTTTTTCTTTGTGGTCTATGGCCGCCATTTTAAGATGCACGCGGTTTTTGGCTTGATTTATTCGAGTGTAATTCAGGGGCTATATTAAATAAAATTAAATACTACAAAATCATTAAAAAATGTTACTTACGTATTCCATTTGTCGCTACGAAAGACATTATAGTAAAAACTTTTCACGTAAAAAACATAACGTAAGACTAGGCAGTATGATTAAAATACCTTAGCCTACCCCTAGGAGTAAAAAAAAAAAATATGCGCGCGCATATGAAAACAGATTTTTACCATCATGTCTGAAAAACTTCGTATGATACACGTGAGTAATTAATGATTACCGTTCTCGGCTCTCTTAAGACCCTCGCCACGGCTTGGGTCTAAATACCGCCTCGACTGTAGGTAATCACTAACGTTGCACACTTATATCATAATGTACTAATAAAGTATTGAAGAGTTCTTTGACAAAAATCATTAATGACTTAACTGTAAACACAAAAATTTGCACGCTTGTAATGTTAAGAAAAAACATGTATGCTCTGTATCTTATCTTTGTACCATCTTATATATCGTGTACAAATACAAATAAATGTTATTCTATTCTATTCTATTCTATTATTATTATTTTTTATATATTTATTTATCTCAAGACCCTGAGGTCCTGGACCTTTGGAAGGCCTACGAGGAGTCGAAACCAACTCGCAGAGGCCCTTTTAAACGCTTTTAATGGAACGTGGTACCAACCGGTAATTATCCCTGTATGCGCTATGCTTGTGCATCCAAGCATAACCCCCGGTTGTAGGGAAACTATTGTGACATGTGGAAAACTAATATAAAGCTATGGTTTTTGGAGTCTTAAGTGGGCCGGTAACCAGGAACTGTATTAAGACCATGGCCCCTGCCTGAACAATGTTTTTAATTTACATCGATAAAAAAGCAGGGGGTGACTTGCATACTCAACAAATGGGCCCCCAAAACGGTCGCTAGCACGAAGTGACGTAGCAACAAGAGAGTAACATATCCTGATGTGCTTAAGGAGTGGAGAGGTATACCACGGCTATCAGGACAATCCCGGCAGTACGGTCAAGATCCCTACCAGCACCTTACTGGATTATACATCCTTCTCCCGAGCACGTTTGCTCTTGCGAATCTCCGCTCAAGCCAGCCAATAAAGGCAAGAGAGAGGTGGGAGCTCTGTTCCTCGTCAGTGTTCTCTACGGCCGGTCAATAGAGGCAAGCCGGAGATGAAGAACAAGAATTCTCCCGGGAGATCGGGTCCGTGGGGTCGCTAATACCCAACAGCTCGCCACAAAATACCCTGCGGATTGTATCTCTCTTGTTCTGGCCCCTCATTCTAGCCATGTTACGGCAAAGCAAGCTCTACCGGCACAGACTTAGGGTTTATTGGAGCGCACAAGCCCCTTCACGACGTCAACGTAGAGATACGGCGATGAGGTTATTATTATTACTATTCCATTTATCTATCTATAATATAAAAATGAATCGCAAAATTTGTTGGTAAGCGCATAACTCAACAACGCCTGGAACAATTTCGCTAATATTTTTTTTGTTGTGTTCGTTATTATGAGGAGAAGGTTCTTATGGAAAAAAAAAATGAAAATTAGGGTAGTGTAGGGTAGAGTAGGGTAGTGTAGGGTAGTGTAGGGTAGAGTAAGGTAGAGAAGGGTAGAGTAGGGTAGAGTAGAGTAGGGTAGGGTAGAATAGGGTAGAATAGGGTAGAGTAGGGTAGAGTAGGGTAGGGTAGAGTAGAGTAAGGTAGAGGAGGGTAGAGTAGGGTAGAGTAGAGTAGGGTAGGGTAGAGTAGGGTAGAGTAGGGTAGAGTAGGGTATAGTAGGCTGAAGTAGGGAAGAGCGGGAGCGAAGCCGCGCGGGTACAGCTAGTTTATTATACATTCAGTCAAAAAAGTATCGGGAATGGATGATTTGTTTATGGTTCCAAATTCAAATTTTAGATTTTTTTGTTGTTGCTAGATTGGCACAACTGTTTTCCATTTTGGCGCGGAGTTTGAGTTGCATCTGTTATTTATATTAAATACATTGCTGTTTTTAGTTAGGTATATCATATCTAGTGAGTATTGCGAATTTCATAATGGACAAAAACATCGAACAAAGAGTTTGTCTTAAATTTTGCATCGCCAATGGAATTTCGTGTTCGGAGTAACTGAAAATGTTACAAAAGGCTTACGGTGAATCGACTTTATCAAAAACACGTGCCTATGAGTGGTATAAAGCATTCAAAAGCGGTCGAGATGTAACGGAAGATTTGCCTCGCTCTGTAGCCTTGTTGAAGTTTTGTAGTCGTTCGATCGAAGTCCTATCCAAAAGCGGTAATCACGATCTATCGACTTATTTCCAGTTACATTACTATGTATTCTACCAGGATAATGTAATACAGTTTTTTTTTAAATTGAAGAATTTCAAACGATTTTAAAATCGGTGTCGTTCAAACTCGATTGATGGATGTGAATACGGAAATGGTCTAAACGACTAAATCGTTACGATATCGTTACGGTTTTCATTACGTGAATCGGGCTACAGGTAGGCCATCAACCTCTGCAACTGAAGTTAACATCGCAAAAGTGAAGGAAATAGTGACTGAAAATCCTCATTCAAGTTTGACAGAGATAGCCGCCGAACTTTCTGACGAGTCGATCCGTACCATTTTAACTAATCATTTGCGTATGAAACATGTTGCCGCTCGGCTAGTCCCTAAAGACCTGAATTTTCTCCAAAAACTCAATCTCATGAGAGTCGCTGAGGACATGCTAGATCGAGTCAATTCCGACCCAACATTCATGAAACGCATTGTTACTGGCGACGAGACGTGGGTTTACGAGTTTGACATGCAAACAAGTCAACAAGCTTCGGAGTGGCGCCTTTCAACTGAACCAAAACCGAAAAAATCTCGCCAAAGTCGATCAAAAGTCAAAGTCATGTTGACTGTTTTCTTTGACTATCGCGGTGTTGTGCACTCGAAATTCTTACCGGAAGGTCAAACGGTAAATAAAGAATATTATTTGAGCGCTATGCGGCATTTAAGAGAGCAAATTCGACGAAAGAGGCCAGATTTGTAGAAAAAAAATTGTTGGATTTTGCTCCACGATAATGCGCCTTCACACAAGGCCATCATTGTGAACGAATTTTTGACCAAACACTCAACAAATACCATCGAGCAGCCACCATATTCACCAGATATGGCTCCAGCCGACTTCTATCTTTTTCCTAAACTCAAATTACCACTTCGTGGCACCCGTTTTCAATCTGTAGAAGACATAGAGGAGAATTCGCGGCGAGAACTGAACTCAATTTCGGAAACAGCGTTTAAAAAATGTTTTGATGATTGGATTATTCGTTGGCGTAAGTGTATCGTTTCTGAAGGAGCAAACTTTGAAGGTGATAAAATAAATTTGGATGAATAACAAACATTTTGTGTATCTTGTGTGATCTTTTCCCGGTACTTTCTTGACAGGGTGTGGCGTAAATAGTGGTCCAACGTTAAGGGGTCGATACACCATGTATTCAGCTATCACATACCACAATTTAAAACCACTTTTTACCATAGGTTTTAGAATAAAACTGATCTTTGTATATTTTTTGAAAAACAACACCTTGCGACACTAATTTGGCTCTAATTTCAACAAAAACCATTATTTTTCTATTTTGTTTTTAGTATGTTACTGCTGAATACATGTGCTATAATATGCAAGTAACTGTTTTGTGTAAACCTAAAAATATTAAAGAAAAAAATTATTTATTTCAAATTTTAACTATAGTCTTCAGATAATCACTAGACTTTGGGCGCGAATAATGTAAAAGAAATGTACTACACTGTCGGTGCCCATTATTGAAAAAATATGTCCATTAAATGCAGATTCTAATGTGGTACACCCTATATACATACATATTATAATATGTTACACAATTCAATTCAATTATTCATTCATTCATTTTTTTCAATTTTCTTTATACAAACTAGGTATAATGTTTCATTTAAAGGACAAAAAAAAAGATTATTTTTTTGTAAACTAGTGTAATTAGCATCAGGGCATGGGCCGGATACATTGCTCGCAGAACAGATGGTCGATAACGATGGCGGATGACGCAGCGTTGGAAGGCCTCGCACAAGGTGGACCGATGACCTGGTGAGGGTCGCGGGAATCCGACGGATGCGAGACGCACAGGACCGGTCATTATGGCGACACTTGGGAGAGGCCTACGTCCAACAGTGGACGTCTGTCGGCTGAAATGGTGATGATGATGTTCACACCACTAACCTTACACTGTGTCTTAGTTGCGTTGTTCCAGGCGTTGAAATCGAAACTCGCCTGGAGGCGTTTACTGCAGTGTAAAGCATGCGAGTAGGTGCTCACGATAACTTCACAGGTGCACTGCTCCGGACAATAGGATGCGGAACACACGGACAGACACGCAGCTAGGATGAGGAGGGGCATGGTGTTAGCTTGGGGAGACATATCTGAAAAGACCGAAAATATAGGTTATTGATAAACTCCTGACTAGCCTGTTCGTCTTGTGGTGAGCCCAGAATACTATGCCAGATAAGCACACGGGTGAAATTTACTTAAAAGTTGGTCAATATTACATGAAGTGCGTTTTTACCTAAATATTGCTTTAGTTTAACAAAAATAATAATTTAACTATTTATTATTTTAAATAAAGCTGTATTGATACTATAATTATACGAAAATTAAAAAAAAAAACTGGTCAAGTGCGATTCGGACTCGCGCCCTGAGGGTTCCGTACATTACTATGTAGATTGTTCAATTTCGGAATGGAGTCTCGAAGATTTTTCCGAATCGCAAAAAAAAGAAATTGTGATGTAACAACTGTACAGTTAGTACTTGTGCTCTAAAACCTTGCTTTATGCCAAATTTCAGAATTCTAGGTCGACGGGAAGTACCCCATGAATTATGATTTCCTCGAGAATATCGAAATGTACGGTTTTTTCCTACCGAAGGATCTTTTTTCTCGTTAACTTATAAGTTTGATTTTTTTTACAGCTTCAAGAGTCCGCAAACTTGAGTATATGGTTTTAATTTAATCTCGATACCTCCACGCGTTCTCGAGATAAAGGGTCTTGACAGACAAACAGACAGAGACAGACAGACAGAGACAGATGGACAGACGGACAACAAAGTGATCCTTGATGGATTCGGAATCCTAAAAATGGGAAAAAATATCACGTTTCTTGTATAGGAGCCCCCTTAAATATTTATTTTTAACCGACTTTCAAAAAAGGAGGAGGTTCTCAATTCGGTTGTATGTTTTTTTATGTTTGTTACATCAGAACTCCGTCGTTTATGGACCGATTTGCAAATTTTTTTCCCCCTTACTTGCTACGCTTCCAGATAGATAGATAATTTCTTATTGTACACCAAAAATAAAGCAATTACCTATGAAACTTAAAATTAATAGGGTGCAGGGTTGGAAAAAAACAGTTTTTCTTTAATTGTATAAAACAAACAGTTTAAATTGTTTTAAACAAGTGTTCTTTTTGTTTTTTTTTTTATATGATGTTGTCATAACAATAAATAGTTAGGAGAGGGAGACGCCTAAGCACCTTTTGTGTGAATGCGGGCCCCTTATCCACAAACGCAGTGTCCATCTGGGCCGACACATTATTCGCCCGGAGGAGATTAAAACTCTAAAAGCTAGGATTCTAAATTTCTTGGAAGCCTCCGGGCTAAAAGAGTTATTCTAACAAGGTGACGAGTCCCACTAGATCATTTAGGTCGCAGTGACTACATCCCCTACACTACGGGTGATGCATAGCCCCTTATCTTCAAAATAATAACAATAAATACAATATCGAGAAGCACATCACCAGAAAAAGCATTTTTTTTTATGGTGGGTAAAATCATCCAATGACAACCCCCACTGTTGGGCGGAGCGGGAGATAGTGTCAGACTCTTACTGACTAAAAGCCCACCCCGTTCCTTCTAGCCTTCATACCGGAGCTCGAGTTGTCTTTCGGATAACCCTGGCCCCAGTAGGCTTCGACCCGGCTGGGTCCCTGCTGTTGCTGACAACTCCTTGAGGCGCGCGGGAACAGTTCGCGCCGTCGACGACTTGGGCTTGGTCCGGACAGTTACCGGACGGCCGGACAGCGAGCTACCCATTGCTCACTGTCCGCAAGCCCGCGCCTATGGTGGCCGGAAATCGGGATCGGATGCATTTTTAAAATTCCTAAGGAGATAAGTAGGTATTATTGACATAGTTGCGGCTGGCTGGCTGGTAGGACATAGCTGTTCGCTAAATATATAATTATCACCATCTGTATTATGTACAATTACCTATGATCCACAATAAAGATGATTTGATTTGATTTGATTTTGATTTGACATAATATACGTAATCTCACCAACATTAAACTGGAATATCTTTATTAGGTACTTCATCATCATCATTTCAGCCGATAGACGTCCACTGTTGGACATAGGCCTCCCCCAAGCGTCGCCACAACGAACGATCATATGCGTCCCGCATTCATCGGATTAGGAGGCCTTCCAACGCTGCGTCTTCCAGTACGCAGTCGCCACTCCAGAACTTTTCGGCCCCAACGGCCATCTGTTCTGCGATTAGGTACTTCTTCTTCTTCTTCCTGCCCTTGTCCCATTTTATTTGGGGTCGGCGCAACACGTTTTTTTCTTACATTTTATCCTGTCACTCGTCACGCTATCACTAACTCCCTTTTCATTCATATCACTTCTCACACAATCCATCCATCTTTTAGGTACTTGGTATCTATTAATATCTAGTAATGTCTAAGACAAAATTATTTAGAAATTAAATCTGTAACTATTGTATATTTTTCACCACAAGACGCTAAAAAAATATGCCAGCAAAATTTTGTTCAGGACTTCCGTGTCTCCTGTTGTTCCTTGCCTTCTCATACGATAAAGTGTTGGGCAGTTTTCATAATCTTAACCTTCGTGGATCCAAAAAGATGCTTCTTCATATTCCTTCTAGTGCTGACTTTATGTCCAACCGCTGCGCTGTCTTCACCATAAAACTTTGGAATGTGCTTCCCTTGAAATCAAAAAAAAGCTGAAAGTAAATTTTCCTTCAAGCGTAAAATTCGGAACTACGACTTGAAGTCCTCTCATTTCATTTTCATTGTTGTTCGTTGTGGCGACACTTGGGGAGGCCTATGTCCAACAGTGGACGTTTATTGGCTGAGATGATGATAAACTGACGTCGGTAATGCTTTATTTTACCTTCGACTTCAAATCAGATAAAAGTTTGTGAATGTTAAGAGCGTGTATTCGATTCGCGACGAAAACTTCATGTTTTTACATTTTTCGTGATCAAAACCGTAATGATGTGAGCAGATTATATCACAAAATATTACGGTTTTAGAAAGATTATAAGACACTAAAGTTTAAAAATATAATTTTTATTGACACTTTTTTAAAAAGAAGGCAATCGCCTCACAGCGTTTCACGACAACAGACGAGAGAGTTATCTTTCAAGACGAATACAACCATTGTGTTGTAATGTGCTAAAATATTTTATTTTATATACGTTTAGATATGTAGCCTCAAAGTGCATTGAGGAGCCCAATTACGAAAATATGGCGAATAAGTATTTAGAAAACAAAAGTAAACATATTATACAAAATCGGTTAATAAAAAATAAAAAAATAACCGTTTTTTAATAAAAATATAAATATTATAATTTTTAAGAAATTAAAGGTATCTTTGGTAGCTATTAATTAAGTTACTAGTATTGCTAGGTATTTTGGTTTGGAACCTAATTCCGAGCTCACGCGCACTAACTCACCGATGTACTTAGTGTGCGTCATTATTGCGCCGTTCAATTGCAATTTTGTACCTACGCTAAATATCTACATAATTCTGCATACAATACGGTATGGACGTAAAATCAAATTATTATTTTGTTTTTGTATTAATTTCCTCAATGTATTTATTCGGAAGAATAATAAATATTAAGTTTCCCGTTATCAATTCTATATTTAGGTAGATATTTAAATTCAGTCATTTCTTTTTCCCATACGGTTGCCCTTGCAGACTGTGAGCAACGGGTGGCACGCCGCACTATGGAAAATGGTAGAACAAGTGCATATCAAAAATGCTTTTTACGAATATCATAATTTGGATAATATGGCTATTTTATTAGGTTCTCTAATAGTTAAATTATATATAATATTCATTAGGATTTTTTCACTTAATACGCGAAATTATTATTTTTTTCATAGATAGAAATACATAGAAGACAGAAGTGCCAAACTCAAGTCTTTGCGTATACATGTTTCAATACCATATTGTGAAAAAATACTTGGTACAGATATGCAGTATTTTACATTTTTAGAAAGGTTATTTTATGCTTTTTGCGATACAGCTTAATGATTTTAAAAGTAAAGAAAATATTTCAGTAATTACTTAAAAAGTGACATACCTTATTTTTCACTTATATTTTTTTTCGTCGAAGGTTTTCAATGTTACCCACGTTTGCCCAACCGCTACTTTTTGTGTTGACTAGTAGTCTAACTATTCATAAATAGAATGCAAAAAAAAATCAGCTGCGGATATTTGCGGTTTTAGAAGATATGAGAAAAAAACTGATAAAAGTCAGTACCCGAAAATTGGTATCTTTTGCGGTTTACCACTGACACCATTCACATGAACAATATGGATCTTTTTGGATATTTTCTTCATTATTTCGTGATAACAAAGGGACCTTATCAAATTTGCACTCGGTTTGCGTGGGAAATTACAAGATAATGATAATGTAGGTACCAATTCGATATTGTAAAATGAGTATATAAAGGGAAGCAAAAACTATTCGAACCATCTACATCAGTGTAACTTCAAGTGAAGCAAATCTCATCTACGCCTATTATTTCTGCAGATTGTGAAGTGTTAAAATGTCTTCCTTCAGCTGTACCAAACGAGACTTCATAATCCCCTATATCGAGGGTGGCAAGACCATGGAATCATTATCCAAAGTTTTAGTGGAAAAGCTCAGTGTTTCTGAAAACAACTTGTGTTTTATAATTAGTGACATACAAAGGCACATTCTTCCTATTTTCAACAAGCGCTGTGCCCTGGCATCTCGGAAAAAAGAAACATTTTTATAGAAGAATTGTACTTGGTTGGACTCAACGTATTCGTTAAATTTACCGGATTCTGAACAATATTCTACGCCATCAACATCTGGCCAACGAGGAAGAGCATGCGTGGCTTATGGAGACTCCTCAGAATCTACCAAGAAGAGGAAAAACACTCTTCTACTCCAAGAATATGGCTTCGAGCATATAAAAAACGCCTATGTGCAGGGACTACGGGCTTTACGTGAGTACACAGAACCTCATCTTGTCGAAGAATTAAGAACCGCTGACACTCAAAAGAAATTAGATATCTCAAGTAAGTGGAACGACTTAGAGCAGATGACGATTCTTTCCGATACGGAAGCATTGAGTGCTTTTATAGATTTGGATCTAACAAAAGCACAATATATGTACCTGAAAAACTTAACCAACGAACGAAAGTGTTGTATATTCCCGCCATACTACAAAATACAAGAAATAAAAAGATCCTGTTATCCACCATCTTCTACAATCGAAATCACGAATACTTATGCTAAAGTGATTAATATCCAAGATTTATTGGATCATACTGCTGCTAGAATTTTAAAAATCGATTCTGTTTTCCAAGAACAATATAGAACATTGATCCTTTATTGTAAATGGGGATGTGATGGTTCATCTGGTCAAAGCCAATACAAGCAAATACTTGCAGAAGAGTCGGAAACAATTTCAGATGCCAATTTGTTCATCACTTCATTAGTCCCCATCAGATTAGTTGATGTGCAATCGGGATCCGTTGTTTGGCAAAATCCGGTACCTTCATCTGTCCGTTTTTGCAGACCCATTTCTATTGAGTTTTGTAAGGAAACTCCAGAAAAAACCAAGGCAGTTGTCGATGATATTAAAAATCAAATTAGGGCTGCACAAGCATCACTTATAAACAAAGATGGTGTTGCAGTAAATGTGAAGCATGAACTATTTCTAACGATGTTCGATGGAAAGGTGGCTCAGGTCCTTACAGATACTCCATCTGGTTCCACATGCACGATATGTGGGGCTACTCCACGGCTAATAAATGACCTATCGAAAGTAACTGCCAGACCTGAAAACGAAAACGCCTACCAATACGGATTGTCCACCTTACACGCCTGGATTCGCTGCATTGAAATGATGTTGCATATTTCCTATAATCTTTCGTTTAAGACTTGGGCTGCTTCAACTGAGGAAAATAAGAGATTAAAAAAAGAAAAGAAAGAACTTGTTCAAAAACGTTTCAGGGAGGAGTTGGGATTAATCGTCGACAAACCTCGGCAAGTTAGGTAGCGGGAATACGAACGATGGCAATACCGCACGAAGATTCTTCTATAATAGCACTTGCTCATCGGAAATAACAGGTGTAGATGAGGCATTGATTAAACGCCTATACATTATCTTGCAAGTTCTTTCTTCTGGAATGATGATCAACCCTGAAAAATTTGGGGAATATGCAATAGAAACTGCAAGAATCTATGTAAGTAGTTACGATTGGTATTATATGCCATCCTCCGTTCATAAAATACTCATACACGGAGAAAACGTTATCAAACATTTTGCGGTGCTTCCTATTGGACAGCTATCGGAAGACGCACAAGAGTCTCGCAACAAAGACTACAGAAACATACGACTTCATCATGCCAGAAAATGTTCCCGATCTGCTACAAATGAAGATGTCTTTAAGACGCTTTTATACACGTCAGATCCATATACCTATAACAAGTTTGAGAAAACCGTACGTAAGAAATGTGAAAGAACTTGAAGAAGAGGCACTAAGTCTTTTAAACGTGGCACCTGAAAGTGAACCCAAATTTACTGACCCTGATCCTGAAGTGGTATAAGTTAAAAATAATATTTATATTAAGTTATTACTTATATTTGTACCTAGCTATATCATTTCCTGAAGCCAGAGTATAGGATGTACCTATTAGTAATATGATTTTAATTTAGTAAATTGTTTTCATATATATATACCTATATATATTTTACTTTGCTTGTTGTAATTAACCTTTTTTTTTCTTTTTTTATTTAATCTTTTTAGTCATTATAAACTTGTATTCTACTTTATATAAATTTTTAACTATTTTTTTTTCGTGATTTTTTCCCATTTCTTTCATTCTATGCAAAAAAACATACATCGATATACAAGAAAACACTATAAACTACACATCATTCGAATCTCCAAACCTTACTGCATATTTGTGCCAAATTTCATCACGATACGACAAAAATTCATGAAGTTACAGATTTTTGATCCGATACCGACCTATATTTTCCATAGTGCGCCGTCCAGTCGTCCGGTAATAGTCCGGACCGAGCCCAAGTCGTCAACGGCGCGTAGTGTTCCACACGCGTCTCAAGGAGATGTCAGCAACCGCAGAGGCCCAGCAGGGTCGAAGCCTACTGGGGCCATGGGTTAAGTGAATGTGACCCCCGGGGCCCCGGGACGCAAGGCAAACAAGGAACATAGGAGTGGGTCTTAGTCACTAAAAGTCTGACACGCCCTCGCGCTCCGCCCTAGAGCGAGAGAAGTCATTTGATGATTTCCCATTTAAAAAGAAATAAATATGTATAGTAATGCTATGAAGCATATTTCGCATTTATTGATCTCGAAAAAGCGTTCGATCGAGTTCCGAGAAGACTTGTGTGGCAAGCAATGCGAGAACAACTGATCCCTGAAGAATACATACGCCTGGTCCAAGATATGTACCGCAATATCCACACTAAAGTCAGAAGTCCGGCCGGCCTTAGTAAAGAATTCGCCGTAGAAGTGGGAGTTCACCAAGGCTCAGCACTCAGTCCCTTGCTGTTTAATATGGTTATTGACTATGTTACAAAGAATATCCAACAGCTTCTACCCTGGAATCTCCTGTATGCCGATGATGTTGCGCTGGTAGCTGAATCTGCCGAAAAACTGCAAGTCTCACTAAACGAGTGGATCAACGTTTTGGAAAACTCCGGACTTCGAGTAAGCAGATCTAAAACCGAACATCTAGAATGTAGATTCGGTCACACAGCAATCAGCGCCAACATATACTACCCAGATGGCACGCAAGTACCAAAGGTCGACCAATTCAGATACCTGGGCTCAATAGTAACGCGAGACGCAAATGTCGAGACAGATGTGGGATACATCTGTCTCGACATTTGCGTCTCACAGGATAAATGGCGCTTGGCAAAAATGGCGCACACTCACTGGAGTTCTTTGTGACCCGCGCATGCCCATACGCACTAAAGGAAAAGTGTACAAGACAGCAGTAAGACCAGCGATGCTGTACGGGGCCGAATGCTGGACAGTGAAGCAAACAAATGCTCAGAAGTTACACGTGGCCGAAATGAAGTTGCTCAGGTGGTCGGGCGGAGTGACTAGACTGGACAAAATTCGAAACGAATACGTCCGAGGTAGCTTCAAAGTCACTCCAGTCCAGGAAAAACTCACCGAAATACGCTTAAGATGGTACGGCCACGTCATGCGAAGAGACAGCGAGCATGTGGTCCAGAAGGCCATGGCAATCCCAGAAGGCAAGAAAGGAAGAGGACGGCCTCCCTTGACCTGGTGGACTAGTATGGCCAATCTAATTAGGAAGTCCCAACTGCCTGACCCGACAACCCAGGACAGATTGTCCTGGCGCAGAAGGATAAGGAGAGCCGACCCCACCTAACGTGGGAAGAGGCAAAGAAGAAGAAAGAGTAATGCTATGAAGAGGTAAAGTTTGGTTTTTATGTATTTAGGGTTCCGTACCTCAATAGGAAAAAACGGAACCCTTATAGGACACTTTCTGTTTGTCTGTCTGTCCGTCCGTCCGTATACATGCATACACAATTTGATTTAAATAGGTAGCCATATAATTTATTATTAATGATTATAAGAATAAATTAAAATATCATTATTTTATTAGCCTTCACCCTCTCTCCTAACTTTGCTGTGCCCGACAGGGTCCATATTGGTCTTACTATATTTTTATACCATCTATGTACATATGGAATGCATTAAAGTATTGAGTATCGAGTATTAAGTTTATCTTCTATAATTAATTAACACCACAAATGATAAATGTAATATAAAGTGTTTTTTTTTGTGGAACACCACATAGGTACGAAATCAATAAAATAAAATATAACAGTCAGACTATAATATGCATTGTTAACGTTCCCACCTATATTACATTTTCGTTATTTTTAACCGAATTCCAAAAAAAGGAGGAGGTTCTCAATTCGGTTGTATTTTTTTTATGCTTGTCACCTCAGAACTCCGTCGTTTATGGACCGATTTGCAAAATATTTTTCTTCTCACATGATATGCTTCCAGATTGGTACCGTTTTTTTTTTCAAAATCCATTTCTGATGATGGGATCCAAGAGGAATCGAGGGAACTCCTCGAATATTATAGGCAATTATATAGTAGTTATTTTGGTATTACCATTGAGGGCTTATGCATTTACAGTAAAAAAGTGACATTTGATGAAGTGGAACTGGTGAAGAAGACCAGAAATGGCCAACGGAACTCCATACTCAAACAGATATCACAATGAACATAGTTAAGCGACTATGACAATACAAATAAATGAATAGTTCTGAATAGGCACCGGAACTCCGTAATTAATCATTGTATCCTAGCCGTGTTTGGGCTCATTAGAATTGTCATGAGATGCACTTTGACTTTAAGGCACTATTGAACTGATCTGATGATGATGATGGAGCCGGAAGATAGGCACCGGAACTCCGTAATTATTCAATGTATCTTAGCCGTGTTTAGGCTTATTAGATTTGTCATAAGATGCACGTTGGCTATGAGATACCTACCATCGAACTGATCTGATGATGGAGCCGGAAGGTGAACACGGGAACTTCATAATAAAACATTGTATCCTACCAGGGCTTGGGTTGATTGGAATTTTCATTAGAAAAAGGTACTCAGGCTACAAGTATATCGCAACTAAAAAGTGTGAAATAAAAAACTTTTTACAAAAAGAAAAATAACCGACTTCTCTAAAAAAATACACTAAAACGATCAAAATAACTTTAATTTCGGAAGGCGGTGTTATATGTATAAGAAACAAACAATAGCAAGAAACACAGACTTCCGAAATTAAAGTTATTTTGATCGTTTTAGTGTATTTTTTTAGTGAAGTCGGTTATTTTTTTTTTTTTGTAAAAAGTTTTTATGTTTTTATTGTGTCGAGAAGTGTATCTTATTTGTGTTTTCTCACAATTTGTGTAAAAATTATTTTCTGACAAATTTACAAAATTCTAAGATGTATAAACAGGGAAGTGTGAATATTTTGTGTTTTAGGAAATATGGTTTGCAACTCTCTGTTTGTTCTTTGTTGGTTATTATTCGAATTAGTTTTTTTGCAAAATGAATATTTTCTGCCCATCAGCACTGTTACCCCACAGCATGCCATGCCTGGGCATACGCATAGTGAGTAGCAAGTGCAGTTTGTAGGTTGGTAGTTTTTTTAATTTGATTAACGGCGTATGAAAATTTTGATAATTTTGCTCTTATTTTCTGTATATGGGATTTCCAGTTTACATGGGTACATAGACAAACCGAGAAGATTAAACTTGTTTACTTGTTCTAATTTAATTATTATGTATAAAATTTAGTTTTAATGGGGTTTTTGATGGTGATGAAAAGTAATTAATTTTGTTTTGGTGAAATTTATTTCTAGATTATGGTTATTCATCCAGTTTACAACTGTAGAAAGAAGGGAATTCAATTTGGCATTTACATTGTGATCATTCTAAAAATAGGTGAGTAGAGAGATATCGTCTGCGAATAGGACACATGGGCTTTTTATAATTTTAGGAAGGTCATTAATATATAATTATAAGGAATAATAAACAGCCTATAACATCCCTTGGGGGATTGATGCATTAACTGCTTTACTGTCAGATCTTATTTTAATTATTTCATTTTTGTTTTTATTGAAATATTCAATTTCTACTAACTGTACCCTATCCTTTAGGTATGACGCAAACCATTCATGAGCTTTTCCTCGTATTCCTATCCCGTATAGCTTATCCAATAATATTTTAAATTGCACTTTGGCTTTAGTCACATCGAGGAGCATACCTACGGCGTATTTTTTGTCATTAGTAACAGATAGAGCCTCTTGTACGTATTTGTAGACTGCTAACGTTGTAGATCTATTTTTACGGAACCCGTTCTGGCCCTCGTCAAATATTTTATTTTTTTCACAAAATGAGTATACGCGGTTGCACATAGCCTTTTCAAAGATTTTAAACGTAGTAGGCAAAGACATTAAATATATACTACCAATAGACAGGACATAGCGAACAAAAGTCAAAATCCGAAACTTGTTACTTGTGAGTAACAAGTCGCTCAGTCTAGTATGACACCCCTACACGTCAAGTCGTGTTTGTATCCGCTTTAGGCACTAAAAGAAAATCATTTTCTGAGAAAATATGCTGAGTTGCGCATTAAGCTAATGCAAATCTTGTTATGGTAAAATTGTTGGACCTAACTTCGGTAATTAATTAAAATTCAACAATTTCCATGAATAGTTCTAGAACATTTACTGATTTTATGATAGCGCCATCTATTGCTGAAAAGTTTAACCTTACCTAGCACACACCAGTGGCGTAGCGTGGGTTTTCGCCGCTTAGGGTCTATCAGAAATACGCCGCCCTTTGATGTTTATTATGTTTAAGAACACCAGTATTAAGAACGACTGCAGGTATCCTGTCGGGGCCACTAGCTTTATTCTTACGTACGTCTTTCTGATGGATACGAATATCCGACATACTCGTGACGTACCCATCTGGAGAAACAGGGGGCGGTGCGTCACCGAAATTCAGACGCGAAGATTCCGCAATAAGAGAGACAATTAAGTTTGCTTTCTCCTCAGCGGTGTGAGCCAGGGACTCTTCGGGTTTCAGCAGTGGTGGAGGTGAGGGACGGCAGAAGTTCGATTCACTCGAGTTTGCCTGGGACCGAAACGCTTTACTACCAACGGGGTTTGTTCCCTATTCGGCCAATGTGGTCAAACTGAGACCTCCACAACACCTTAAGAGTCACGTCATTTGCCTTGCGCATACAAGCATTGGCCCAAGGTCGGTATGCGCGTGTTTAATCGCATCAGCGTGAACACACTCAGTGCCAAGACATGGTTGAGCTTGGTCCGACACTGTTACGTCAGAGAAGGAACTTGGATTAATAAAAAGCAATATACCTGCTGCAGCATGAGGGTAGACTTAACATAGACATCAAAATTTGCTGGGCACGTACGTAACATTGCACTTGCAATTTCGAATATCTAAGTTTTTTTTTCCAAATAAATAAATTGGCGCTTTTTGCCGCCTCATTTCGTATGCCGCCTGGGGCCATGGCCCGCCCTCCCCTTTCCAAGCCACGCCACTGGCACACACTGAAGCTTCTACCACGAGCTCTTAACGTGATCTATTTTACGACCTAAACCGAACTGTTAGATCCGTTTTCGTTCGTACTACTGACATTTTAACATATCATGGTAAAACCCCTGGCCACCTACCGAGCAATAGTTAAATTTATACAAATTTTGACAAATTTAATTCGTGTGGTTGCTATTCAAAGCTAGATGGCGTTACTGAGAGATAGGATGACAGTTTTCCTAAGACATTTCTCCTGATAGCCGCTCTATTGAATCTCTTTAAATCTCTTTGGCAGTAGGTAACAACGCTATATTTTAGAACTTTTCTTGTTGTACTGGTTTTTTAGGTGAGTTTTTAAGTTGATTTGGAAAAGTTCCTTCTTCAAACGATTGGTTAATTAGTTTATAAAATGGTAACCCTTAGTTGATCTGCACACAGCTTTAGTAGAAATGGGGGGAGTTCGTCTACCCCAAAGCTCTTTTTAGGGTTCCGTAGTCAACTAGGAACCCTTATAGTTTCGCCATGTCTGTCTGTCCGTCTGTCTGTCTGTCTGTCCGTCCTCGCTTAATCTCTGTGACCGTTAGCACTAGAAAGCTGAAATTTGGTACCAATATGTATATCAATCACGCCGACAAAGTGGTAAAATAAAAATTGGAAAAAAATGTTTTATTAGGGTAGCCCCCCTATATGTAAAGTGGGAAGTGATTTTTTTTTTAATTTCAACCCTAACGTGTGATATATCGTTGGATAGGTATTTAAAAATGAATAGGGGTTTACTAAAATCATTTTTTGATAATGTCAATAATTTCGGAAATAATCGCTCCAAAAGTGGAAAACAATGTGTCCCCCCCCCCTCTAACTTTTGAACCATAAGTTTAGAAAATATGAAAAAAATCTGAAAAGTAGAACTTTATAAGGACTTTCTAGGAAAATCATTTTGAACTTGATGGAAAGAACAGTTTTTGTACAAAAAGACAAAAAGGTTCTACAAAATAATTTCTGGTCTAAGTTTGTAGTATAATCGTATATGCAAGCATTTTTTTAAACTCATAAGTGGGTACACTTATTGTGACGGACGGGAAACTACGGAACCCTACACTGAGCGTGGCCAGACACGCTCTTGGCCGGTTTTTTATTTTTTAGATTTTTATTATTATATTTACCTTAATAGGATCAACAGGGCTGAGAAACATGGAATTTTCTGTAGGACTCATAACAGAGGCTCCTTTTGCTGCACAGATGTTTTCCCCGATAGAAGCAAAGAAATCATTAAAAATATTAGCTATTTGCTTAGGTTCTGTTATCAAGTTATCATTTTCATGTAATTTTTTCCATTTCCATTGATTTATTAGCTCTTTCATGTATTATGTTCCACATAGTTTTTACTTTATTTGTTGTAGTTTTCATTTTTATACACTTCTGGACACATCTATTGGCCCACCTTGTATTTTCAGTTTCGTTTGGTCCTAGCTAAAATTTTATATTAGGTCGAGCAAAAAGTTTTTATACATTTTTGAACCTGGCACATTCACAATTTCATTCAATAGTCTTTTTTTGAATTTCGAACACAGAATTTAAAGAAACAAAAGACAATTTGGAGCCTGTTTGTTGATATCAAACAATCGAATACTAAGAAAACTTGGTTTTATTGGTTTACTTGGATTTAATTCTTGGAAAAAGTGATTGATATCTTTGGTTTTGCAACAAACATTACTTATTCTTAACATTAAGGTGAGGTTCTATCAATAATCTATGGATACTTCACCTGAAGTCGCCGCCGAAGCTGTGGCACTTATTCAGGCCGGACACAGCCAAAGAAACGTGAGTGCTCAACTTAATTTAAGTCGATCTGCGGTCCGAAATGTTTATCGGAGGTACCTAGAGACTGGCGGCTTTGTTCGTCGCCAAGGAAGGCCACGATCTCGGGTCACAACTGAAAGGCAGGATCGATTCATCGTGACGACCAGCTTGAGAAATCGTCACCTTACCTCCATTGAGATACAAAACCAACTTCGCGACTTCCACGGAGTATCTGTGAGCGCTCAAACTGTTCGGAGAAGGTTAAAAGAACGCGATATGGTACCACACAAGCCAGCTAATGGGCCCAAACTAACGCGAGCCCACCGAACAGCGCGCCTTCATTTCGCACGCAGTCATTTAAATTGGACACAGCAAGATTGGAGCTGTGTACTCTTTTCTGATGAGTCTAAAATTGTGTTACATGGCAATGATGGAAGGAAGAAGGTCTACCGACGTAAGGGAGAGCGTTTCGCACAATGCTGCTTTGAAGAGAGGGTTGCTTATGGCGGTGGCTCATGGACTGTCTGGGGCGGTATATCCGCGAGCGGCAAAACTCAACTTGAGGTTGTTACAGGACCACGGCTGCCAACATTAAATGCTGAAAGATACATTCGTGAGTGCTTAGAACCTCACGTGATACCATACGCGGACTATGTGGGCCCAAATTTCCTTTTTATGCATGATAATGCAAGAGCCCATGCGGCCGGCATCGTCAGGGAATATCTTCGGGATGTGAACATCACAGTTATGGACTGGCCAGCCAGAAGCCCAGACATGAACCCCATTGAGCACATGTGGGACGAGCTAAAAAGACGTGTTAGGGCTCGTCAGCCAGTTGCCCAGACGATGCAGGAGTTGAAAACTGCCATAGAAGAGGAATGGGAGATGATCCCTCAAAATTTCATAGAGCGGTTGATAAACTCTATGCCTAATCGTATGAGAGCTGCGGTAGATGCCCATGGAGGAAACACGCGTTATTAAATTAAACCTTTATTTGATAAAACATGTTTTTTATTCAAAAATCAATTGCCTTTAATAAGGCGCATATCCGACTTGTTAGGCATAGCTCCATGTCGTATGGTATTCTGAATTCAAATTTAAAACAATACGATCGAAAAAGATGGTAAAATGTATCAGGTTTAAAACTGCATCAACAGTTTTTGTTCAATCTAGCAATCATATTTCGGTAGGGGCCATCGAAACCTAAACTCTAAGGTGGGCCAATAGATGTGTCCAGAAGTGTATATTGTAGTCTTTTTGCTGTTATTACAGATTGCTTTAGGGTTTTTTCGTATTTTTTATAATATTTCGATAATACGGGATATTTTGTTTTAAGGCTCGAGCAGACCGGATGCGTATGCGTAGACGTAAGCGTAGACGTGCACGTATCGCTGAGTTGTAATGTATGGAACTGTATGAGACAGGACACACCGCATGCGTAACGTAGACGTGCGCGTCGACGTAACGCGTAGCCCTACGCAATGTAGCTCCCAAGACACAAACAGGCCGCGTGACTTAGGCCGTACCTTACGCAGAGCAGAGCGGCAACGTCGCGTTGATGACGTTGTATTCAATGGCGCACCATATTGGACGTCACACCGAACCAATTTGAACACGCACGTACGTTTGCTGTGCGTTACCCTACGCGCGTAAAAATAGTCAGTTGTATTTTATTACAAACCGGGACTAAGTTTTGTTTTGTTTTAAAATGAATAGTGACAAAAAAGAAAAGCTTATTGAAATTTCAATAAGCTAAATGTGGGTGAATATAAATGCATCTACAATCCTAAAAGTAAGGACTACAAAAATGTATCATATAAAAGTTTATTATGGGAGAAAATTGGTGCTGCACTTGAAATACAAGGGTATGTAGTTATTGTGCTATTAAAATATGTAACAAACTTTTCTCTAATAATAATTGCATCATTAGGTGACCTTGTGTTAGTGCGTCTTAGAGGTATTAATGCACTTTCTTCCAAGTTTGTTTGACTTGTTTCAGTTTGAATCTCGTGCATCATAATAAAAAAAACAGTAAAATAAAATATAACTGCCGCAGCCGGGCATGCAATGGGCCTGCGTTGCGTACCCAGCTCGATTGCGTAAGCGTAGACGTATGCGTATGCGTAACCCTGTGTGACATCGGGTTACGCCGCAACTACGCGCGTCACTACGTCGTGGTAACGTCGTAGTCACGCATACGCATCCGGTCTGCTCGAGCCTTTAGTGGTAAGTATTTTAAGTAGTCTTTTATTTTTGCAAGATAATTTGATACCCTTTGTTAGCCTTTATAAACGTTGTTTTTATTTTTATCTTCTGTAGCGGAATACACAAATTCAAAATTGTATTTAGGGTTTTATTAAATGCAATATAGTTTTCATGTATATTTTTATTTGATTGTAT
This sequence comes from Mythimna ferrago, assembly GCA_910589285.2. Lineage (NCBI taxonomy): Eukaryota > Metazoa > Arthropoda > Insecta > Lepidoptera > Noctuidae > Mythimna > Mythimna ferrago. Next base: position 14,496,991 of record OU342700.1, read on the forward strand.
CATTTCATTCCGATTTTGTTTTTTTAATTCTGATCTAAAGTTTTCTACATTTTGGGTATTATTATAATCTTTTTTTCTTGACCCAGTGTGGTTTTTTATTGTTGTTACTACGTAATTTCGTGTGAAAGATGGTTTCACAGTGGTCTGAGAAACCTAATTCTTCTACGATGGTATGATTACATCTAGTATTAAAATTTGTAAAAATTAAGTTTAAGCATGTCGAAGTAGTTGCTGAGATACGTGTGGGGACTTTGATATGTTGTCTGAATTTATGTTCCAACATTAGATCCAAGAATAAGTTGGTTATATCTAAGATTGACATAAAAGGATGTTTTTTAATAATAATTTATATAATAATAATAATAATAATTTATTCAATAAGTAGTTTGTACAAGGCATACAGAGTAGTCTTAAATACTAGAGAAAAACAGTACACTCAGTTTACAGTGGGACCTAGGACTCCCTTTCCTAAACTAGGCAGAAATTCTGTCTGTATCTTAGGAAAGAGTTTCCAATTATAGAGGGTCGTATTACGGTTACAAAATAAAAAACATTGGTACGTGCAGTGGTTGGACAAAGTACTTAGTTGAATATGTGTAGTGTGTGTGCATTTGTGTGTGTATGAAAGTGAGTATGTGTGTGTTAGTTTTTAAGCGTATTGTATGTTTAAATCTATCTCATTTAATGTATTGTAGTTAGAAGCTCCTCTGTATCATTATATGTTAGTGTCTGAAGCCAGGAATTTAGTTTCTTCTTTACCTCACACTTAGTCAAGACGTATATATTAAGTAGTTTGTGGGCTTTATTATATAGCCTAGCACATAGACCATTAAACTGTCGTCTCATGAAGGCAGTCCTGCAAGAGATGGTAGGACATAACGGAAAACCACAGCGCCGCCGACCCAAAAGCTGCTTATTGTAAGAGAACGTAGAGTGTTTGCAGAGGATGGTTCTTAGGATATACAATTTTCTAACAGATAGGACATTGCATTCTGTATATAGCATAGAAGTGGGGTAGTCACGTGGTTTGAAGTATATTACTTTTAGCACAGCCCTTTGAGCTCTTTCAAGTTTTAATAGCTCAGTTTTATAAGTTCCCCCCCACACAGGGATACAGTACGTCAGAATTGATTGACATAGGGCCACGTAAACCATACGGAGAGTATCTTTATCCGCTGAAAACCTAAGATTTTTAAAAATGTATATTAGTCTTCTGGTTCGAGATGTTAATGACTCCAATTGAGTGATCCAGTCTAATTTCTCGTCGACGAACACTCCGAGATATTTTATAGATTTTACCATCGTCAACGACAGACAAGTACAAACTGTATTGTTTTGCGGACAGTTATGGGCTGTTAGGTTTCCGGTTTCTACAGCTGGTTTTGGTGAGTTTGGTAAAATAAAGCGTAAGAATTTGGTTTTTGTAACGTTTAAAGTTAATAAATTCCTTGCCAGCCAATCCATTACTCTCCGTAATGCGTTTTCCGAATGCAATTTAGCGTCATCCCAACTCTCACCATATGCCACTAGTGCAGTGTCGTCTGCGTAAGTAAAAATATCACAGTTGACGAGAGGCAATTTACAGAGGTCGTTTATATAAATTTGGAAGAGAGTTGGGGCCAAAATACTTCCTTGGGGAACTCCGAAGGTTATTTGTTCCTCTGCGCTAATTATATTATCTATCTTGACCGATTGTTTACGGTCAGAGAGATAGTCTTTAAAGATGTTAAGGGCAAGACCACGTATACCCACATTTTCCATTTTTTCTATTAATTTGGAAATACAGACAGTGTCGAATGCCTTACTAAGGTCTAGGAAAATGCCATAGCTTTTCAATTTTTTATCTAGTTTGGTAGCAACCGATTGCACTAGGTCAACAACGGCATCTTCCGTAGAGATGCCTTGTCGGAAACCATATTGGTTACTGGCAAGGATGTGGAATTTGGTTAAATACTTAGTTAGACAGTTATTAAGAACTCGTTCCATGATTTTAGACAAGGCACTTAAGACGGAGATTGGACGATAGTTAGAGATCTGATCCTTATCTCCAGTTTTATAGACAGGGGTAACTAACGTCTTTTTGAAGGCCCTCGGAAATACCCCTTGTGATATGGCAAGGTTGCAGATATGGGTAATGGGAGGCACAAGGACGTTTCGAGCCATTTTGATTAATTTGGCTGGTATGTTGTCCCATCCCGTAGCACCATCACCTCGGAGGCTTTTTATAATTGTCTCGATATCACTCACACTAACCGGGAGAAGCGCGATTGAGTTTACTGTACTGTGTTTGGATGTCTGATCACGGTCAGTAGGAAGGGTAGTTATTTTAGATGCCAAGTTCTTACCTACATTAGCAAAAAAGTCATTAATTATGTTAACAGAGGACAGAGGGTCCGTAGATAATGTTAAAAGATTCGTGGCTGGCTGATTATTTATTTCTGTGTAAGTGAGTTTTTTAACGACCTTCCAAGTTGCCTTGCTATTATTTTGAGCTCTGACAAATTGAGATTTTTCGTAAGTAATTTTTTTCATCGACAGTGAATATAACAAACAGAAAACAAACGGATCCATACGATATAAGTAAAAATACACTCAAATTTCCAACATTAGAATCGCGCTCTAATAATAACATTTTATCAATAGTTAATTTTTGTTATTCCATTTTTGTAACGTAACTAAAATCATAACAAAAATAAAGAACAGCTATGCTTTGCAAGTAAATTTAAATATGTTAAGCCAAACAGAAATCTCAATGAGTTCCAACTCCAACTACCTTCCATTTCAATAAATGTCAGCAATAACGTGCTTAATTGTTTAATTAAATTATAAATACTCACTTACCTGCATTGTTTGAAACAAAACAAAACTGATAAATTAAAATTGGAATTTTGCTCGCCGACAAAGAAACACGCGTCGTTCACTATTTTCCCTCGAGGACAAAATGGCTAACTGATATTTGATTTCGGCTTGTGATTGGCTCGTTATAGTTTGTGTGAGTCCATTTTACAAATTCTAAATATTACCAAAATTAATTGTTACAAAAATGAATTACATTTAAGCGGAAGTTGTGGAATCATTTTCCCCATCAATAAGCAGAATCGCCTCGAAACTTCTGTCCTTATTTTAAATTGATATATATTTATAGATAGGTATATGTATATATTATATTAAATATATATGTACATATGTGTATTTTAAATATACTGTAGCGACATCTATGGCGCCACATAAGAACTACGAAGAAAGTACAAAATCCTGCATCGCACAATCAAAGTTCTCCGCGCGATTTGAACATATACGACAGCCCGAAATCATCTATCGGGCAGTTGCCCACCAGACCATAACACCTGTCTGGTCGGAGGATCCTCCCTTTTCAACGGAGGTTTACGGGACTTTACTCTCTGTTCCGCCTACCTCCAAACTGGTGACCCTCGAGTATGAACGTCAGCGCAGCCTTCGTGCAGCTACTACTTCATGACGTCATCATCACTTCCTCAAGCTTTCGAGCAGCGAGCCATACAGCCAGCACCCACGGCTATGAAGGGTATCCTGACCATCAGCAAGACTACCTGGTCATCCCCCTCAGCCTCATCAGCGACCTTGGCACATCGCACCTTCGGCCAGTCACATGAAGAGCTTTAAAGAACCTCTCCTGGTCGACGCCAGCAATCAAGCTCTACGTCGCACAAGCACCGCTCCGACTCACTGGAACCAGCAGCACTACTCCGACTCACTGGAGCCTGCAGCATCATCCCGACTCACTGGGACAGCACCACCCCGACTCACTGGGGCATCATCCCGACTCACTGGGACATCATCACCCCGACTCACTGGGGCATCATCCCGACTCACTGGGACATCATCACCCCGACTCACTGGGGCAACATCCCGACTCACTGGGACATCATCACCCCAACTCACTGGGGCATTATCCCGACTCACTGGGATAGCAACACCCCGACTCACTGGGGCATCACCGCAAACAGTTCCGACTCACCGAGAACTATGCGGCATCGGTTCCGACCCACTGGAACCAACCTACGCTGGCCTGGCACGCATCAAGAACCATCGATCTCCGATCTCCGGAGGGGAGTGATGTAGCGACATCTATGGCGCCACATAAGAACTACGAAGAAAGTACAAAATCCTGCATCGCACAATCAAAGTTCTCCGCGCGATTTGAACATATATGACAGCCCGAAATCATCTATCGGGCAGTTGCCCACCAGACCATAACACCTGTCTGGTCGGAGGATCCTCCCTTTTCAACGGAGGTTTACGGGACTTTACTCTCTGTTCCGCCTACCTCCAAACTGGTGACCCTCGAGTATGAACGTCAACGCAGCCTTCGTGCAGCTACTACTTCGTGACGTCATCATCACTTCCTCAAGCTTTCGAGCAGCGAGCCATACAGCCAGCACCCACGGCTATGAAGGGTATCCTGACCATCAGCAAGACTACCTGGTCATCCCCCTCAGCCTCATCAGCGACCTTGGCACACCGCACCTTCGGCCAGTCACATGAAGAGCTTTGAAGAACTTCTCCTGGTCGACGCCAGCAATCAAGCCCTACGTCGCACAAGCACCGCTCCGCCTCACTGGAGCCAGCAGCACTACTCCGACTCACTGGAACCTGCAGCATCATCCTGACTCACTGGGACAGCACCACCCCGACTCACTGGGGCATCATCCCGACTTACTGGGACATCATCACCCCGACACACTGGAGCAACATCCCGACTCACTGGGACATCATCACCCCAACTCACTGGGACATTATCCCGACTCACTGGGATAGCAACACCCCGACTCACTGGGGCATCACCGCAGACAGTTCCGACTCACCGAGAACTATGCGGCATCGGTTCCGACCCACTGGAACCAACCTACGCTGGCCTGGCACGCATCAAGAACCATCGATCTCCGATCTCCGGAGGGGAGTGATGTAGCGACATCTATGGCACCACATAAGAACTACGAAGAAAGTACAAAATCCTGCATCGCACAATCAAAGTTCTCCGCGCGATTTGAACATATATGACAGCCCGAAATCATCTATCGGGCAGTTGCCCACCAGACCATAACACCTGTCTGGTCGGAGGATCCTCCCTTTTCAACGGAGGTTTACGGGACTTTACTCTCTGTTCCGCCTACCTCCAAAATACTTTTAAACTCGTGTTTTCAAAATAAAATTTCTTTTTATGCGCCTACCATATTGTCTCTGCACCACCCCAGTTGACTGGCAGAGAATAAGACACTAAGTCCGCCTATGTACTTTGTGTTGCATGAAGATTAAATAAATAAATAACAAAAATTAACAAAATAATTTACATTACTAATTCGTATCCAAAATTTAAATAATTTAAATATATTAACATCAAATATTTTTACCATAATCAATGAGCATAATTTTTGTTACATAGGCCGTAAAGAGGACAAAATATGTTTTTTGTTTGAAGATTTGATTGGTCTACGCCGGAGGTCGTAGGTTCAATTCCCACTCAAGACATAAAATGAGCTTTCTATTAGTTTCTATCGACCTTGTAAGATCCAAATGAAAAGATGTCACATCATTTTGACTTTTACAGGGTCAATCAATAATTGACTGGCCTGTTGGTCTAGTGGTTAGTGGCCCTGATTGCTATGCCGGAGGTCGTGGGTTCGATTCCCACCCAGGACAAATGTTTGTGTGATGAGCACGATCATTTGTTCTGTGCCTGGATGTAATTTATCTTTATACTTATAATAAATCTGTAGAAGTGAAAATTCTGTACATTGAAAATATCAAAAAAATAAATGACAGAGGGTATGGGTATGTTACTAGACCGACACCAAACCCAAAAATGTTATTAAAAAAACTTTTGTTTGTCTGTCTGTCTGTTTGTTCAAGCATCACGCAAAAACTACCGGTTCGATTACGATGAAACTTGGTATAATTAATTATTATTCCTTAATATCCTGGGCACCACACTGGGTACTTTCTATCCCGGAAAAGTATATACCATAAAAAACAAACTTAATTTTGCGGTTCGATCCCTAGACCCGATTACTGTACCGACCGCAAATAATAAGTTTGTCGTAGTATTTTATAGTTTCATCGTAATCGAACCGGTAGTTTTTGCGTGATGCCTGAACAAATAGACAGACAGACAGACAAAAATTTTTTTAATCACAGTTTTGGGTTCGGTGTCGGTCTAGTAACACCATATACACCCTCATTGTCTTTCTATTGTGTCTCTAATTAGGCGGTTCTCACACTGCCCCGCACCCCGCAGCGTAGTGCGTGAATGCGTGTCTTAACGGTGCTTGTAAGTATCTCCGTTTGTATAGAAAACACGCACAGTCCAACACACTGAAAATGCATCCACGCGCGTTCATGCAGATCACCTACACCTACCTACATGCGGAGAAACACGCACACACGCGCGTGAGTGCGGGGCGACACCGCGACACGCAAGGTATGGCACACTGGGTCTCGTATACCGTGCGTGATTTTGTATGAAATGAGTGCGTGCCTGCGTGAATTTACAAAACGCACCTACATGCGTGAATGCGTAAAAAACCCGCACAATGATGCAGATCCTGATCTGCGTGGGTGCGCTTTCACGCGCTACGCTGCGTGGCAGTGTGACAGCCGCCTTCTGGTATTCGAAAGGTTAAACGTCAGGCGTGCGAACGAGAAACAGGGTTGGAACTACATGTACACTCTCTATAGCTCAGTCTCTTTAACAGTTCTGTTTATGATCGCGTTAAGAGTTCGTGTTAATCCTCAAGGGCTTCGAGAGCTGCCGCTTACTGTCGTACAATATCTCAGCTGCTCTCAGCTAATGAGCTCAACGTAATTATGCCCGTGAGCTGCATTTGATCGCGTATGGTTTGTTCGTGACAACATAATGTAGTTGTTGATTGTGCAACATTTAGTAACCTGATTCAACAACCTTCGATCGGCCGTGAATTGAGGCGAACTGGTTAGTTAGTGATGTGAGTGGCGAATTGAAATCGAATTGTCGATGTCGATGTTTTTCGTTGATTGATTTTATTAGAGTTAAAGTCAAACGACTTGGGTTATATTAGGGTAAAATGACAACTGGTGTGTCAACACTGGTTCAATTATATCTTGATCTTGATCATTGTTTACCATTAGAAGAACATACCGTTTATAAGTATTTTTTAAATGATTTAATATTATTAAGGGATTTTTTAACCCATTTCAGTCTCTTTAATACACAAGTAGGATACATTTGCAAAGATATATTAGTGTCATAAATAAGTATAAAGTAATAACATAAATCTGGAATAGTAAGAGAAATCTGATTCTAAATATACTACTCCGCTTATTGGTTCATCATCACTCGCCATATTACGATCAACATCTGATGTTGAACTATTTTGATCTCAACAAAAAAGTGAATAACAACTAAAATTTGCGTTGCCAACAACAGATTTTTTATTTTCCTTAAAAATTCTCAAGTCGTTTGACTTTTTAAACAAACTAGTTATATCGACGTGTTGACCCGGTAAATTTCGTACCGCCTAACTGTCAGCATAGTATAATATGTATCATTCAATATAGTTAACCGATTGCGATGAAACAAAGCCTAAGTAATACTTCAAATGACACACACTTTTAATGTATAAGAGTTATTTACATCAATTGCGCGCATTTTACGTGATGAGCGCACAACTAAAAACTTTTATAGATTTATTATTTGTGTAGATATCAGACATGGTAGATGTCAGAGTGGTGGTGGTATGGTAGAGTGTCAATAACTCTTTGAAACAAACCCTATGTTTCAAAGAGTTATTGACACTCGAAATCATCCAATGACTTTTCCCACTCTAGAGTGGAGCGGGAGCGGTATAGGGCGTAATTGACTACTATGTTGTAATCTGATTACTAATTATGATTAAAAGTAGTTAACTACGTGTTGTTATGTGCCTACATATGTACCGTAAAGTGGGGTTACTTTAGCCCTGTGTTCCTATTGGTTAATAGCTGTTCCTGAGTTACCCAGGACCAAAGTTACCTCAATTTACTCGGTAACTGAACTGCAGTAATCAAACTACACGAAGTAGATGTCAAACTAATTGCTTTTTGAGTACCTGTTAAAAACTTATATTTTGCTATTATAATTATAATGTAATATGTTGGAAATAGTGATTTATCAAAACGGAATCTAGCTCTAAAAATATTTGACTTATGGAACTCACTACGACATACGATTATTAACACTGTAAACACATCACGCCCACATATCAAAATATGACAAATTATCGATAAACTTTCACAGACTGAGCGCAACACTACGGTGTTAAGATCAGCGTTGATCGCCAGTTGAATCTGTTACACACGGCTTTGAACACAGTATCGATATCAACAATAAAAATAAGTGTAATACATAAGTTATGTGACAGGGAAAAATTTATTGAAAAATATGTGCTTTAATTTTTGTTGTGAAAACTGAGAACACCATAGGTACATCTTTTGATTTTGTGCAGACGGTAGAAAAATGTAAGTACCTAGTTTATTATTTTACTCAAAATTAAAAACTTAAGAGGCTGCTTCTCCACTCGCCATCGTCAACATCGAGCATGGTTTAAAAGCTTGTTACTTTATCTAACACATTCCAACGCGATGTTTGACGAAGAGTGAACGCGAAAAAAGAGAGAAAACGCCTGAAAACTCTGTTCAAAAATTTCACAAAACTTGTTTCGCGTTTTTTTTAACCATTAAAATTTAAAAAATAAATGGTTGTCATTCAGAATTTAATGAAATATGCAAAGCTACAAATTTTTTGACTTTTTAAATTTTTGAGTAAATTATGAAGTGTCAATAAAGTATACAAAATAGGTAGCAGATTTTCAGAGGTCGTTACTAGATTAGTTTTACAGTAAATTATAAATTGGTTTCAATAAAAGCCTAGATAATATCCACAAGATACTGTGTTTCCAAAATATCTTATGATTGATGTATTTATACTAACGTCATAATAGCGTAAGATAGGTTATGTGAAAAACAGTGAAAATGTATGTCGAATTGCATGCCCTTAAAATGTTTTATTTCGTAATTATAAGCCTAAATGGGCACTTATAAAACGTCAGAAGTTAGTGCACGGTTCCGATGGGTCGTTTCCTATGGAGAAGAACCGGCAAGAAACTCCATGGTTAGGTATGGGTCTTTTAAATAACATGATTGAATTTAGAAATTGTTCATCATTAAGTATTAATAGATCTGAGAGGACAGAGTAGAACATGTACCAAGTAAGTAGCATAGCATAGCATAATCAGCCTTATAACGTTCCTACTGCTGGGACTCAGGCCTCCTCTCTAGGAGACGGAATGGGTCGTAATCCACACGAACCCAGTGCGAGTTGGTGGATGTCACAATACTTTGAATTTTTGGTTCTCTAACACACGCCGGTTTCCTCACGATGTTTTCCTTCACCGTTTTGGGAGCAGTGGTGATGAAATAAATTACACAAAGTAATGCGGCTGGGTTCAAACCTGCGACCTACAACTCGTACCTAAGTCCCTAAAAATGGATTTAAATAGAAAACTAATCTATGATTCTGAGGAGTGTAGATGTACAGTGTTCTCACGTAATTACATCTATAAATCATCAAAAAACTTACTAGCTTCTGCCAGCGGCTCCGCCCGCGTGGAAGTCGGATTCTCCATACAAACTCTGGACCCCCGTTTCATCAGCGAGTGGTATTTTGCTTTTTTTGTCTTTGTTTGTTTTTTTTTTTTTGCAAGAAAAAACAAACTTTACTTCTTTATCTACCTGTACTAAAAACTGACTGACTGACATATCAACGAACAACTGAAACTAGGTACTGGCGCTAGGAGCGTGAACTTTTGCACAAGGTGTCCTTTTATGACGGAGGCGAAAACTAAGAGATTTTTTTTTATTGATATAAACTAGTGCTTGACTGCGATCCTACCTGATGGTAAGCAGCGATGCAATCTTTGATGGTGAGGCGCACTAGTTTATTAAGAGCCTCTTCACTCTAGCCTTGAAGACACTCTAATTATAATCGGACGGGAAGACCGATTGATTGAAGAAATTATCTTCCAAAATTAATTCCTTAAGTGGCTAAAACAGGGGTCCAAAGTTTTAATGAACAAACTTTCACGTGGGCAGTGCCACGGGCAGAAACTAGTTAGTACAACCAGGCGTGCTTCTCTAAGAAAAGCCTCGAGCACAGCGCTGGCCGCAGTGACGAAATCTAAATAGGTACATTGGATTAACAATGTAATGGACCTATACATTAGATTGTTAATTCAATGTACTCGCGCGCTCTCGACTCGTCGCTGCGGGCAGCGCTGCGCTCAAGGCTGTTTTCTTAGAGAATAGCACCCCTGAGCCCGATCTAAGGGGGGGGGGGGGGGGCAAGCCAGGCATTTGCCCAGAGCGGCAAAAAGTGAGGGGCGGCAAAATTGACTTGTTCCTATCTTTCAACCTAGCCATCCAAACCCAAGTTGGCAGGTTGAGAATTTTATGTGTCACCTTCCAACCTACTTCAGGTTGGTTAGTGGAAATATTTAAGACTCATGACTTATATGGTTTTGTGTGCGTAAAAGGCGGCGAAAATTGTCTTTGCCCGGAGCGGCTACATAGCTAGATCGAGCTCTGAGCACAACAGTATATTTTATACAAACAAACGATAAACAAGAACATAAATATTTTGCCTTGAGGCATGTGTCAACATAAATAATTACAGTCCGCCATCTTACAAACCTGTCATATATTTACAGTTATTTTAAAAACAATACAGACTATAGTCTGTCTAAAAATTCAAACGACTTGGGAATTTTGTATAATATTTAATCATTTATAAAAATACTTATATTCGATACTTTTTATAAGGTTCTACTATTAGTAAACAACTCTTAATCAACCTTGATCATTGGACCAGTGTTGTCTACATCTATTACCTAATTCGTTTGACTTTTTAGACAGACTCTTTACTATGATATTCCATTTATTCTGAAACAAATTATCAGCTCATGTGGCAATAATAAACCAAGGTTAGATCACCATTGTCTTGGGCTTGCGGATGACGAGCATGATGATACATTCGTCGAGTCGAGGCTTCAAAGTCTTGAGCATCGACACCGAGTCGCTAGCCTGTCGGTTTTCGACCGGTTGTATTTCGGGGAATGTGCGTCGGAATTGCATAACCTAATTCCGCCCGCGCTCGCTCCATCATCGGCCGACCAGACGTAGGGACAGCTATGCGCCACCGGCACACCGGTACAAGCCTACTGGAGCCAGGGTTAGCTGCGAAAGGTAGCTCAGCCCCGATATGAAAGGCACGAAGGAACGGGGTGGGTTTTTTAGTCAGTAAGATTCTGACCCTATCTCCCGCTCCGCCCAAGTGCGAGCGATGTCATTTGGATGTTTTTACCCAACAAAAACAAAAAAACGCATACGGCTTATTTTCATTACAATAAATACATGTATGAAAAAAATACACGCATGCAGAGCAAAGCCGCATGCGTGATTAAATCCGCACCATATTAAAAACACCCTTTTAATAATTTGAGACATGATTTAAAAGAGTGTCCATGGAGTTCTTACTCATTATTTTCTGTAGAAATTCAATTCTGAACGAAACAAATGTTACTAAGTGTTACTCATTGGGAGTGAGCTGTCTATAATGATTAACTCCCGAGCACTGCGAAGGAGTTTATATGGAAACCGGAGCGAATTATTCAATCCACCCAAGATAAAGACTGCCTGCTTTATCTCCGTGTTATTACTTTACTGTTTACACCTTCAGCGAGATGATTAAAAGACAATATACTGAAACACATTATATCTACCTATAATATAAAAATGAATCGCTAAATGCGTTGCTAAGCGCAAATCGCGAGAACAGCTGAACCGATTTCACTAATTCTTTTTTTGTTGTGTTTGTTATTGTGAGGAGAAGGCTCTTAAGGGGAATAAAAAAATTAGTGTAGGGTAGGGTGGTTCTTCACGCGGGCGAAGCCGCGGGGGTACAGCTAGTATTAAATAAATATAAGTATAATTTTTAAAAGACATGAGCAGACGTAAAAGCATGTTTTAATGTTGGAAAGCCCACTTATCGAGGCAGGTTATGACGTCACACGTCGACAACCAATAATAGTAGCGGAGCAATAAACTACGATGCCCGGCGGACTGCTGGACTAAATAAATATATATGAGATAACGGTCAAGCGCGAACCTATCAACAATAAAAAAATAAAGAAAGTATACAACAATAGTATATGATGTCATATTTCATAACTGCATCATGAAAAATCCCAAAGTTATGAGCTTGTTATGTTACCTGGTTGTCAGCACAAGTACATGGTCACCGGAACATCCGGGCGACTGAGGGGATATTTGTGCGCTGGCACCGAATGCCCGCTATCAGCTGCCGAGACCTGTGTTGTACGGTGTCCAACTTGTGACATTCTTTAAATATTTTTGGTAAAAACTATACGTAGGTATAACATGGTGTAAAAACTATTAGAATCGATTCAGTTACTGATCCTGAACAAACTATAGGCTTCAGGAATATGTCTAACCGAAGCGACTGCCTCACCTATCTGACTTCCTGGTTCTGTTGTTCTTACTGGAGAAATTTGTTTGTTGAAAGATGGAGGCACCAGCGGAAGGCTCTTCAAACGCTGATGCTGAAGAGGAGTACACCGAAGGAGTTAGAGTCGTGATGGTAAGTCCTTCTTTATTCTTACCCATAGAGTTTTTTTTATATAAACTAGTAGCAGAAGTCGAGGAAGAAACAGCCCGGCTGAGTGGGCTGGCCCCGTCGCACGAGTGCACCCGGACAGGTGGGCGAGGATCGTCACTCACTGGACGCATGAAGGAGGTCGACGCCGTCGAGGTCGACTGCGGCAAAAGTGGCGGGACGATCTGATTCTGGTCAACACTGGTATTGCCACACGAACTTTGATAGCTAATTTTGTTTTATCAATCTACCCTCATAATTAAATCATAGTTGTCATATGTCAATTAGCCTCATATTTGTTGTGATACTGTAATACTCATAACTGTACTAGTTATGAGTATTACAGTATCACAACAACGGCAGTAAATTAACAGATACGCTCACAAGTAAATCGTTTTAAAAATATTTGTCTTTGAATTTGAACACTTTTTTGTGATTCATTAACCCTGTGAACATGTTGAGGGTGTGTAATAATGATCCTAACTCTTTTTTTTATGTCTGCGGAGAACTTACATTCAAAAAACAACGACGAAATTTTACGAACCTTGTGTTGGAGTGTTATCACCAATGTTTTGGTTTTTCTGTCGCCCATCAAGACAAATCCTGGGCCCCCCTCATGTCTGATGCTTAACGTGTGTGAAAAATTTAACTGACTGGAAGAGAGGTGCACGGCCTATGGCGTTTACTGTACCCATGATATGGACTGAACAGCGAGATCACGTTTCAGATTGCTATTTTTGTCTCACTGACATAAAAGGTATAAATTACAAGAAAAAAAACACAGTTATTTACCCTAACTTATCTTCGGCTATAAGACCAGTCTCTCATTGTAAAAAATTGCCGGAACTAATACCAGTTGCAACTACGTCTGTTGAGAACGACAATTCACAACCGTCCTCTTCAGGTCAACGTGTTGAAGAGGACGATGACTTTGAGTTTGAAGGAATTGTAAACGAGCCACATTTGATAACTCAAGGAGACCTAAATGATTTGGTTCGGGATTTAAATTTGTCAAAAAAGCAGTCTGAACAAGGCTTTTAAAAATGTTATTGCAATTTTTTTGGGTAGGTAACCACAAGAGTGACAGCTACAGAGAGTTGGTTAGTGAGCTACTATTGTCATATCAAGCATTGGGTTGCAACATGTCACTTAAGATCCCTCCATTTTTTAGACTCGCACCTGGATTTTTTTCCTGACAATTTAGAGGCTGTCAGTGACGAGCAAGGTGAGAGGTTCCATCAGGACATTTCTAATATGGAAAAGTGGTACCAGGGCAAATGGAGCCCGAATGTGGTAGCAGATTACTGCTGGACAATTAAAAGGGACCAACCATAAGCTAAATATTCAAGAAAATCTTAGATTATATTAAGTCATTATAAAAAAAAAAAACTTTTGTTTAACGAGATGTGTGTTTTTTCTTAATATTTTAAATTACTCAATAGAATAAAATCCTTCTCTAGCAAATTTTTTTAACTGTTTATTTTTTCTTACAATCACTAATTAAAGTAAAAAATATCAAAAAAAAGTCCGTGTGGCACGACAAAGTTAAAATTTTGTTGACCAGTGAATTATGTTCACGGGGCAAACTTAACCAGAGATCGCCTTAGACGGAAAGGTTTGGAACCAGAAAGGGGAGAGCTTTGGGACATACAATAGCCTTTAAAAAACTATTGACTGCGATCTCACCTGATGGTAAGCAGTGATGCAATCGTTGAAGGTGAGGCGCACTAGTTTATTAAGAGTATATTCACTGTAGCTGGGTTATCTTTATCTGGCAGAATTTTGATAATCTAAAAATTTTGCGTAACACACTTGGCATAATCTATTTTTAATATATATTTTATTTTCTTATTGATTTTTTCTTTTTTTATATCTTTCTTTCTTTAATTGAATATTTTATGGTGTAAAAATTATATAACATACCTACTTACCTAACTACTGTTTGGCCGAAAGTTTAGGTGGGTGTCTCAATGGCCATATTTTCAAATTGGCAGAATTTTATTTTCCATAATACGTTGGCCATAATTAAAATTCAGCATAACTTCGTTTAGCGTTTATTTAGATTTTAGAGTGACGATTATTTGGTATGGGTACATATTTTAATGTCGAAAATTAAAATATCTATTAGTAAATTTCATAGTCCATTGACTCGTCACACATTGACTGAACTTTACCAGTGGTTATATTTTATCTTCGTATAATCATGATCATTAGCAAGCGAAGCGAGCCCAGAATCACAGGTTTAGGTTAGAAAGCTATCCGGACCATAGACACAAAATAGCTAGCTAGGTACAGAAGTCAATCTACATACAAAGCGCGCTCGAGCAACGCACACATAGACACCGCCCACGAACACCAAAAATGTAAATTCAACAGCTGAGTGTTATTTCCTTTTTAAAACCCATAGTCATATAAATAAAGGAATTAAATATTAATTAATAACCATTTCCGAATTTATTGTACGACTCTCGTATCGTTCTGTATGTTTATATTGTACAAAAGAGGTCTATATCAAGGTGAAATTAAAATGTGAAGGTGAACGAGTCCAAAGTTAATGTCAGTGCCGTCCGGATCTGTCGTGAGTGTTTGGTAGAATTAAGTACTTCCTTCCTATTCAAGATACTACTAGCCGCGGACGCGTACCTTCATAGAGACTGTCTAATAAGTTAAACGACTTTGGTAATTATTAGAATTTAATGAAATCTGATGTAGTCAACACGAGTTCAATAATCAAGGTTGATTAAGAGATAGAGATCATTGTTTACTAACAGAAGAACCTTATAAAAAGTACCGAATATAAGTATTTTTTAAATGATTAAATATTATACAAAATTCCCAAGTCGGTTGACTTATTAGACAGACTATAGACGCGTATTCGTCATTATACGCCTGCGTGAAGCAAGGCGGCTCTAGCCTTCGGGGCGCCTGTGTGCAACCGATACTTTAGCACCTTCTCGTAAGCATGCAGACAAAATGAAATATTTACAGCCGACTACGCCAGTAGGAGAGTTTTTCGAATATCTGTATGATATTTCTTATCTTTCTTAGACACGTTCTAGAGCCTAAACTCTACTGCCTCGCATGCGAGTAGGGATGGGATATTGCGGGACATAATAAATAATAATCAAGGAGTATTTAAAACAATTTAATCAATTTACTTATAATTATTACTCTGATTCTACGTAACTTGGCAAACTTATGTCATCCAAGTCCTTTTGCTGTCGCACTTTTCTAATAACGTTCAGTATATTCACATAAGTTACTGAACGTTTTTCTTCTGGCACTCGATCCAGTTCAAAAGCGACCAGTCTTGCGAACGCCGCATTTCGTGGGTCGCTAGGTCTCGGTTAGTTAAAATCCAACGGAGGTAAATTGGAGACGTCACACCTCATTTGCGTCCCATATGCTCCGTTGATGAATTATGATTTTTTTCCACAATTTTATAAATATTATGCATTAGAAAGAAAGAAAGAAAGAAAACTATTTTATTTGGCATACACACTCGTAGATACACACAATGTAGTAACAACATGTAGACACTAATAAATTGTTATATATAAAAAAAAGAGACAACTAACAATGTGTGTCTCACGGCGGCGCCAAATAGGTCCAGTTCAGCAATAATGCCAGACAACTACATGGTAGTTGCCAGACGCTGGTTTTCAACTGAACCTTATTTTGAGTGTACGGTTGAAAATTGGTTTATATTTTAGTACTCAGTTATTAGTGATAAGGTGTAGGGTAAATAAATTACATATTATATATGTTTATGTGCGACAAATAATAAATAAATAGGTGTTCAGCATACAAAATATATCAAATAAAAAAAAAACGACAAAAAAAATTAAAAAAAATAGTAATAGGTCTATCTAATCGTGCATAATTACATGCGCAACAAACAACCGGCTTTGAAGCGACTCAATCTCAAAACAATACCACGCCCGTAAGCTTGCGCAGTGTATCGGGACGCCAATTCATTATGCCTAGGGCAGCTAGGCGCAATGGACGAACTGTCAACAGCGCGAAATGTAAAAATAAAAAAACTTGTTATAATTTCGGGTACTTTGGAAATAAAAAAGAAATATCGCAATGTAATAAAGTGCTTAATATCTATCAGTTATAGTCAGTGTTTTACTCGTAGAAGAAAGAAGTGAAAAAAGATTCGTATATAGTCAGAAAGGTGAGTGTCGTTTATTTTTATTGATGGCTATTTGAATAAATCAAAGTGTAAAATGTAAAAGTATGAATTTTTTTTTTTTTTTTTTTTTTTTCCCTTCAGTTGCGACTCACAATGACTGCCGTGTCCCCAGAGTGAGTGGCGACGGCGACACAGAATGCAAGTACTGGATGCAAGTAGGCCAGACACATAGGGTAAGTCAACATAAAAAAAAAAAAAAAAGTAAATACAGCCAAATAATTATTTTTAAACTATAAATTATAAATTAACGTGTCCTTCGTTTCTCACAGGTCTCCCAAGCACGCGGGAACACAGACCAGGTGTCGCGAATGATGCGCGCACCTACTGGCCGCAGACAGAACGAGACGAGCAGACAGCAGTTCCCAAGGAACTTTCATCACCCACAAGCCGTAGATATACATAAGCTATTTTTATATCTTCGTGTTAAGTTAAAATCCACTGTAGACAGTTCATATAAATGAGACGTTAAGAGCGACCATATCCAGTTTCCTTTGCGCATCTATCAGTTTAGGAATGTTTATCTATCGCATTAGGAATATTCAGATACGAATAGTTGTCATTAAAAATAATTGTCGAAGTAATAGTAAGCTACTTTGAATAAAATATTTCATAAAATTGAAATATAAGTTACCTTACCTGTCCATCACTAGCTGTCGTGTCTTGACGTCAGTGGCGTGAGGAAGAACACTTTTTTACGGATTTCGATCAGCAATTTTTGATGATTGTTTTTTATAGTGAAATGTAAATAATGAATATATCTTTGTGACATTTTACAATATTTCATTAATGTAGTTTTAAATACTAGGAAAAAGAAACACAGAAAATTTAATTTAGTATATTTATTTTGTACTTAAAAAATATCGTTTTCTTGACGACTGTAGACGTCGGTGGCGTGTTATTCACGTTTTTGTTTGTCGGCTACAGCCGTCCGTGGCGGTCAAAAGGTTAAATTCTGTGCAAATATGTCAATTAAAGGCGTCCACAGCTTATACAATAAAATAATAATTAGTATGACAATATGACATACTAATTATTATTTTATAAATTGATTAATATTGGATTTAAATTTGATGAGCTTCGATAAGACTCAGAATCGAGAAGACTCAGACTCAGAAGGAAATACATTACCTACTAAATAATCAAAACAAAATATAGATATGTAAATTATTAAATTAAAATACCTACATATGTAAATAATAATAATATTCCACTACTATCACAATCACACAACGCCGTCTAGTCTAAAGCTAAGCAGAGCTTATGTTATGAGTACTAGACAACTGATAAACATACTTATATATTTCTAAATACATATGACATACATGTTATAGATAAAATTACACCCAGACACAGAACAAATGATTGAAAATTTAATTATTTTTTATTATTTCCTACGAGAGGGAGTGGGCCGTTTTCCACCACTCGGGGCCAGTGTAGTTTCTCGATGTGATATACCTTCACATCTTTATTCTGTGACACGCCGGTTTCTTCACGAATTCACGATGTTTTCCTTCAACGTTTTGAGAGCAGTGGTGATGACATAAATTACACAAAGTAATGCGCCTGGCTAGGTTTGAACCCGCGACCTACAACATTAAGAGCCAAGCGCCCGAAAAGTGCCATAAAACAGTGATTTTCTGAGGCCTACTCCTCCGTCACGGCTAGGTCAATTGGTTTGAAAAAAATATATGTTTATTATAGATTCATGAACAATAACATTTTTCGTGCAATTAATACTTTTGTCAAAAAAAAATATTTAGCAAATTTCGCAACTTTTCCCTACTCCTTCGAAACGGCTTGGACCTTTAGAAACATTTTTACACATAAAAATTGGTGGTTAAATATTCTTCAAAGTGAACATTGCATATGTAAATCAATCAATATCTCGCAAAGAAAATGGATTTAAAGCGCTTTCCGGGCGCTGCTGGCCGCAAATAAATGCACAGATTTGCGTACTGCCGCCTAGGCGAGTGCGAGAGTTGCATTCACATAATTTCGGTCAAATGGCTCAGGGGACTATACGCCTTAAAGTCGGGCCTACCACTGGGCCTTTTTTTTTAAATTATATAAACTACTTAGTACTTGACTGCGATCCCACCTGGTGGTGCACAGTGATGCATCGTTGATGGTGAATCACGTTCACGATAGCTTATTAAGAGCAATCCACTCTACCCTTGAAGACACACCTAAATTATAATTGGACGGGAAGACCGCAGCAGGAAAATTGTTCCAGTCTTTCGATGTACGCGGTATAAACGACGAGGCGAAACGCTTAGTGCGAACCGTAGAGGTGTCAACTACGTAAGGGTGGACACTCGCCGTACTTCGGGTTGTCCGATGGACGAAAGGTGATGGTGGAATCAAGTCATGTAATTCCCACGCACTCTCTCAACAATTATATCTATTATATTCTACAAATATCACACAATGCCGTCTAGTCCCAAGCTTCGCAGAACTTGTGCTATGACTAGTACTCATAACGTACGACTGATAAACATACTTTAAATATAATTCTAAATACATACACATATAGATAAATTACACCCAGACACAGAACAAATGATCGTGCTCATCACACAAACATTTGTCCTGAGTGGGAATCGAGGTTAGAGCCTCTAACCACTAGATCAACAGGCCAGTCAAACTGATCTGCTCGGGCGCCGTCGGCTACTTTCGTTACTCGTCGGGCTACTTCGGGACCGAGAACGAGACGTACGCCTTGTAAATTCCTATCTGTACAGACCTACAAATTTATTTCTATGGATATACGTTGGTGGTGGAAAACGGCCCACTCCCTCTCATAGAGAGGCCTGAGTCCCAGCAGTGGGAACATTAAAAGGCTGATTATAATAATCTTAAAAGGAAAGGAAATAATAAAAATTAATTAAATTTTCAATCATTTGTTCTGTGTCTGGGTGTAATTTTATCTATAATATGTGTGTCGCAGGAAAATGAGCATATGTATCAGGGATTTCACGAAATCCCGGTAGATGTCGAATATTCTTGTTTATTACGCCTTCTTACTAAATATTTTGACATATCACTGACGATATGTATAATTTAGTTATTAATTTACAAAAAACTAAAGTCATGCATTTTTGGCAGCGGCTTCAGCCACAGAATACAAATATTAAATATAATGGTCAAACTGTAGAATCAACTTTGGAGGCAAAATTCTTAGGAATAAATATTGATCAAAAATTAACTTGGGAATCTCATGCTAATATCGTTTGCCAAAAGTTAAGTAAAACGTCATTTATACTTTATAATTTAGCCAAAAAAATGAATTTACATTCCTTGCTGACAGCTTACCATGGTTTGGTGGCCTCATTGTTAAGATTTGGTGTCATATTTTGGGGAAATTGTAGCGAGAGGGAACGCATATTTAGAGCGCAAAAGCGTTGCCTTAGGTCAATCACTGGTCTCTAGGCGACGGAAAGCTGTCGACCATTTTTCAAAACCCTCAAAATTCTCACTTTCCCATCGTTATATATACCTACTAGAGGTCGCAATATTCGTTAGAACGAATCTGAACTTATTTACGCCAATGAGCGATATAAGGCAACACTTAAGAGTAATAAGGGCCCAATACAAAAATCAACTATATACCGGTGGTCATAAAACTGCTTTAATAAAAAAAAATATAACCGACTTCACTAAAAAAACACTAAAACGATCAAAATAATTTTAATTTCGGAAGTCGGTGTTTTTCGTTATTGTTTGTTCCTTATTTAACACCGACTTCCGAAATTAAAATTATTTTGATCGTTTTAGTGTTGTTTTAGTGAAGTCGGTTATATTTTTTTTATAAAAAGTTTTTTATTTCATACTTTTTAGTTGCAACACACTTACAGCCAGAGTACTTTTTTCTCAATTAACTCAAACCCTGCTAGAATACATCATTTTCATATGAAGTTCCCGTGTCTACCTTCCACCTTCCGGCTCCATCATCAGATCACTTCGATAGTACCTTATAGCCAAAGTGCATCCCACGACATTTTTAATAAGCCCAAACACGGGTAGGATACATTGATTAATTACGGAGTTCCGGTGCCTATCTTCCAGCTCCATCACTATCATCAGGTTACTTCGATGATACCATTTTCAACATAACTATTCAGAACTATTCATTTATTTGTATTGTCATAGTCGCTTAACTATGTTCATTGTGATATTTGTTTGAGTATGAAGTTCCGTTGGCAATTTCTGGTCTTCTTAACCAGTTCCACCTCATGAAATGTCACTTTTTGACTGTAAATGCTTAATTCCTTGATGAAAATATCAAAATGACTATATAGTTGTCTATAATATTTGAGGAGTTCCCTCGATTTAGCCAAGATTTCATCATCAGATCCCGACTTGGTGACTATGGGACCATTTGGGAAGTATACCCTTTCCAACAAAAAAAGAATTTTTCAAATCGGTTGGCAAGCGACGAAGTTATGCCCGAACATACACAAAAAAAAAAAAAATACAAACATCCGAATTGAGAACCTCCTCCTTTTTTAGAAGTCGGTTAAAAAGAGTATTTTACACATGGGTCCCATTATTTATAACACATTGCCAAGACATTTAAAGGAATTACCCATACGAATGTTTAAAAAGCAATAAGCTAAATTTCTACTGGACAAATGTTACTACTCAATTAAAGAATTTCTGTATGACAAAACAATCAAGTAAAATGTTGCTCCTATATGTATGTAATTTTATCATTTGTATGACATGGTATTATTTTGAGTATGACATTGTATTATTTGTATGGCATGGTATTATTTGTATGACATGGTATTATTTCGAGTATGACATTGTATTATTTATATGACATTGCATTAAAAAAAAAAATTATGACATTTTATTTGAATTTGTATGCCATGGTATTATTTCGAGATGACATTGTATTATTTTTATGACATTGTATTCGATTTTTTATGACATTTTATTTGTATGACATTGTATTTGAATTTGTTTTACTTTTCATTTGGGTTGATCAATTAAGTTATTGAGCTGACAATTTTTAACTTTTTTTTTATTATTACTTACATTACCTACATTATGAATATTTTGCATGCCGTAAGACAAAATGTATTGGGACAATCAACTATTATAACACCTTATCTGTATACCTACATTATTAGCAAATAAATGATTATTATTATGATTATTATTATTATTATTACGTTTGTCAGTTTTGCAGTCCACTGCTTTTTATTTAAGTCCAGCCCCCCTAGCCAAGTTACAACCGTTTCGCTTGCGTCGAACGCTTCGAATTGGCCACGCTCTTGATTCTTTTGTTCTAACCACTTGACTGAGCGTTGAGATGACGTCATTCCCGTACATTTAAAGCTTTCTACTAGCGTTAACTATTGCAGATTAGCAACTTGGCTTGGGGTACAGATCTAGATCCTAACAGAACTGTTATTGTTTCAGTTGAATTTACCCGAGGATGAAGGAGAAGGGCTGGGCTTCCGGCTCACCAGGACGCTGTGGGATCCATATCCTTGGGTGAGAACAGATTATCATCAATATGGAATTTCAGAAGTCATGCGGAAGAGGGTGTGAAGCAGGGCACGACCTAGCTATTTAGCTGCTCCGGCAAAGATAATTTTCGCCGACCTTTACATACACAAAACCATATAAGTCATGAGTCTTAAGTCTTAAATATTTCCACTATCCAACCTGAAGTAGGTTGGAAGGTGGTACATAAAATCCTCAACCTGCCAACTTGGGTGTGGATGGCTAATGGCTAGGTTGGAAGATAGGAATAAGTCAATTTTGCCGCCCGTCATTTTTTACCGCTCTAAGCAAATGCTTGGCTTGCCCCCCTTAGACCGGGCCTTGGTGTGAAGTCCCACAAACCTCCGTTGATAAGGAAGGATCCTCCAACCAGACCGGTGTTGTGTTTGGTCTAGGCAACTGCCCGATAGTTGATGTCTGGCTGTTGTGTATATTGTAATTGCTTGGAGAATTCTGATATCACGATGAAGGATTTTTAATTTTAGTTCGTGAAGAAAGAAAAGAATGTTGGGCTGTGGAAAAGACGGATGAAAAAAGATTGCATGTAGCGGAGATGAGAATGTTGAGATGGATGTGTGGTGTGACGAGAATGAAGGTGAACCAATATCACCACGAACTTGTACCCAATAGGCAGAAAGCGCAGACAAGGCAGACTACCAAAGATATGGAGTGACGACATTATAAAAACAGCAGGAAAACATGGATGTCACTTGGATTATTTTTACCCAACAAAAAAAAAAAATCATCACGTCATTTAAGCCGAAAGACATCCACTGTTGGACAGAGACCTCCCTCAACCGTCGCCTCAGCATCCACTGCATTCCCGCGGCTCTCACCAGATCGTCGGTCCACCTTGGAGGCCTTCCAACGCTGCGTTTTCCGGAGTGCGGTCGTCACTACGCGTACGAGTAATGAGCCCTGCCCACTGACACTTCAGTTAAGCGATTGTTCGGGCTATGTCGGCGACCTTGGTTTTTGGTAGACGAAATATAATATAAATATAATACCTATATATAAGATGGATGGATTGTGTGAGGAGTGATATGAAAGAAAAGGGAGTTAGCGATAGTTTGACGGGTGACAGGACAGAATGGAAGAAAATACATGTTGCGCCGACCCCAAGTAATATGGGATAAGGGCAGGAAGAAGAAGAAGAAGATATATTAAAAATGAAGTTAGAAAGAAAGACAACGCTTAGCCAATTTATCTACACTAATATTATAAACATTTGAGGGAAAATTTATATTTTTGTGTGTGTGTTTGTAATGAATAAACTCAAAAACTACTGTGCCGATTTCAAAAATTCTTACACCATTGGAAAGCTACATTTACCCTGAGTAACATAGGCTATATTTATTGTCCGTGCGAAGCCAGGACGGGCCGCTAGTATATTATATACTCAATGGACAAAAATATTTGAAGGAAAATCACAAACTATACAACAGTTATGCAGGAACATTCCGAGGCTATGTGCTTTCACGGCTCTCGGAACGCGCCACCATTGGGTTCCCAACTAACGGTAGGAGGAGTTCACATCGGCGTCGGGTCGACGATGAAGTACCTGGGACTCATCCTCGATAGCCGGTGGAATTTCGGGGAGCATTTCCGACGTCTGGCTCCCAAACTCAACCGAGCTGGGGCTGCGCTCAAGCGGCTCCTGCCCAAACTTGAGGGTCCAGATGCCTCCTACCGGAGGCTCTACGCGGGGATCGTTCGGTCTATGGCCCTCTACGGGGCACCGGTGTGGGCACCGTCGCTGCAAAAGCGACCGGCGGCCATGCTTAACGCCTGCCAGAGGGTCATGGCAATACGGATGGTGCGGGGATACCGCACGATTTCCCGCGAAGCGGCGAGCCTTCTGGCTGGCCTACCACCGTCGGATCTGGAGGCAACAGTCCTTGCACACATGCACGATATGCGCGTGGAGATGCAACGCCGGGGTGAAAGTCCGCTGCCGCGACAGGTCACGGCATGGCGGACAGAGCTCCGGCGGGATCTCATTGTGAAATGGCGTCAGCGACTATCGCAACCCAGTGCTGGGCACGCCACAATTATGGCGGTAAGTCCTCTCTTTGAGGCGTGGCTGGAAAGACCTCACGGCGTCCTTACCTTCCGTGTGAGGTCCTCACCGGACATGTCACGGGAGGTTCCTGCACCGGATTCGTGCGGAAGAGACGCCCGGGTGTCGCTACTGTGCGGAATGCCCGGAGAACATGGTGGAGCATACAGACGAGGTGTGCCTTGCTTGGGTGGAGCATCGCCGTGCCCTCGTGGGGGCGATCGGCGGCGGAGACCTCTCACGCTGGGCCCTGGTTGAGGCCATGGTCCGGAGCGAGGAGGAGTGGCAGGCGGTCGCCGACTTCTGCGAAGCAGTAATGCTCGCAAAGGAGGAGGCCGACCGCATCAGGCAACGGCGCTCTCGCCGCCGCCGCCGGGATTCTGATCCCGATTTCCGGCCACCGTAGGCGCGGGCTTGCGGACAGTGAGCAATGGGTAGCTCGCTGTCCGGCCGTCCGGTAACTGTCCGGACCAAGCCCAAGTCGTCGACGGCGCGCACTGTTCCCGCGCGCCTCAAGGAGTTGTCAGCAACAGCAGGGACCCAGCCGGGTCGAAGCCTACTGGGACCAGGGTTATCCAAAAGGGAATTCGAGCCCCGGTATGAAGGCTAAAAGGAACGGGGTGGGTCTTTTAGTCAGTAAGAGTCTGAAGAGCGGGGGTTGTCATTGGATGATTTTTCCCAATAAAAAAAAGTAATGCAGGAACATAAACGAAAAAAAAACTAATGGTTTTCTTAATTTTACAGGTTCGTGAGGTGACTCCCAATGGCAGAGCAGACCACGCAGGGTTGAAGCCAGGAGATTGCATCTTACAGGCCGACGGCAAGGACCTGCTGGGACTACCTGTACGTATCTCGAGTAGATTAAAAAAACTGGGCAAGTGCCAGTCAGACTCGCGCACTGAGGGTTCCGTACAAATTTACCTTTGCACTATGTAAACAGTTCAATTCCGAAATAAATCTCGGAAGATTTATCCAAATCGCAAAAAAAATTGTGACGTAAGAACAAATTCACAGTATTCAGATTTATTCCTATACTTTTGCTATAAGACGTTGCTTTATGCCAAATTTCAGGATTCTAGGTCAGGGTAACGTACTTTATTTAGCCTATGAATTTTGATTTCCTTGGAAGTGTCAAAATGTGTACGTTTTTTGCCACATAAACCGAAGTATATTTCTTTCTCGTTAAGGGCCAAGCGCCCGAAAAGTGCCATAAAACAGTGATTTTCTGAGGCCTACTCCTCCGTAACGGCTTGGTCAATTGGTTTGAAAAAAATATATGTTTATTATAGATTCATGAACAATAATATCAACATTTGATTTTTTCGTGCAATTAATACTTTTGTCAAAAAAAATATTTAGCAATTTCGCAACTTTTCGCAACTTTTCCCTACTCCTTCGTAACGGCTTGGACCTTTAGAAACATTTTTACACATAAAAATTGGTGGTTAAATATTCTTCAAAGTGAACATTGCATATGTAAATCAATCAATATCTCGCAGAGAAAATGGATTTAAAGCGCTTTCCGGGCGCTGCTGGCCGCAAATAAATGCACAGATTTGCGTACTGCCGCCTAGGCGAGTGCGAGAGTTGCGTTCACATAATTTCGTTCAGATGGTTCAAGGGACTATACGCCTTAACTTACAAGTTTGATTTTTTACAACTTTAAGAGTCCGCAGACCAGAATATGGTTTTAATTTCAACTCTTTATCTCCACGTGTTCCCGAGATAAGTGGCCTTGAATTACAGATAGACGGAAGAATGGACAGACGGACGGACAGACGGACAACAAAGTGATCCTATAAGGGTTCCGTTTTTTTTTCATTTTGAGGTATGGAACCCTAAAAGACTTCTATTATATATTTCAGGTGGGACAAGTGGCTGGTATTATCAGAGGAGACGGCGAGGGCGGTGGTGTGTCTCTACTTGTGTGGAACTGCGGCGTGGACCCCAAAGATGACCCTGAGGTAACTGACGTCTTGTCATCAACATCATTAGCCTTTTTAATGTTCCCACTGCTGGGACTCAGGCCTTCTCTCTAGGAGAGGGAATAGTCCGTTATCCACCACGCGAGCTCAGTGCGGGTTGGTGAATGTCACACGTCTTCGAATTTTTTGTTCGTTGTTTTCCTTCACCGTTCTAAGAGCAGTGGTGATGAAAATTAATAACGAAAAGTTACTCGTAAATCGGGGTCATTAACATTAGGCTACATCTGCTCTCTAGAGAGAGAGCTCTTGTATATAATTACAAAAGGATAAGCCCAACTGTGTACGGACGCGTAGGTTAGTGTGCACACGCATAGTGTGCGCATAAGCAGCAAAAACACGACGGCTCAACGTTGCCGTTTTGGTCTATAGAGTTTACCGTCCGGTAACTGTCCGGACCAAGCCCAAGTCGTCGACGGCGCGCACTGTTCCCGCGCGCCTCAAGGAGTTGTCAGCAACAGCAGGGACCCAGCCGGGTCGAAGCCTATTGGGGCCAGGGTTATCCGAAAGGGCGCTCGAGCCCCGGTATGAAGGCTAGAAGGAACGGGGTGGGTCTTTTAGTCAGTAAGAGTCTGACACTATCTCCCGCTCCGCCAAAGAGCGGGGGATGTCAATGCATGACTTTTTCCCACCATAAAAAAAAACCTTGATTGTTCAAGCAGTGTTGACTACGTCAGGTTTCATTGTATCCTAATAATTATCCAAGTCGTTTGACTTTTTAGACAGACTAGGTAGTTTGCATTTTTTTCAGATACTTTACCAACATGTTTGTCTCTGTAGTGATGTAACGAATATTTGCATTAGCATTCGAGAATATTCGCAGAATTCACAAGAAACATGCGAATATTTGGCAATTTTTTTGACAGACAAAAAGGTATAAAGGTAAGTATTAATTGAACGGATATAGAATGATAATACAACTGATATGAAGAATGTTAAATTTTGCCAAATATTCGCAATCAATACTTAAATTCTATACCTTATTGTTTAAAAAAAAAATGAAACATGCGAATGTAAAAATGTGCGAATATTCACGCAAATGCGAATATTCGTTACATCACTGCTCTGTACGATTCCCAGTTACTGTGGAGCTGTGGCGGCGGCGTGCGTGGCGAGAAGTCGCGGCGCGCGCTGGCGGGCGTGGTGCGCGCGCTCGCGTGCGTCGTGTGCGCGTCCACGGCCACCAAGCCGCTCACCTGCGCCCGCTCGCATGTTTACTGCGAACGTAAGTTTATCTAACTGATATTATAAGATACTAGCCGTGCCCGCGACTTCGTTCGCGTGGACTACAGGATTTTGAATTTATTTTTTCTAAAATAAAAGTACCCTAAGTTACTCCTTATTACATCAGCTACCTGCCAAAAAAAGTCCCGTCAAAATCGTTCCAGCCATTTCAGAGAATAGCCGGAACAAACAGACAGACAGACAGTCAGACGGACAGTCAGATTGTGGTGTATGTACCGTCTATATATTCATATGCATATAGTAAAATGCGATTATTTCAATATTACAAACAGACAGTCCAATTTTATTTATATGTGTATGTATGTATGGACAAGCAATTTTTTTACCCGTTGACTGAGATGGTTAGAAGGTTTTACTAATATTATTAAACAAAAGCTCAAAATACCTATCCGTATAAACAGCGTGGTTTTGCCAATGAACTTAAACGACTGACTCGCCACCCGTGTCAAATTATAAAAATACACCTTATGAGGCTGCTTTTCCACTCGCCTATCGTCAACATCGAGCATGATTTAAAAGCTAAGTTACAAGCTTTCATCATCGAGCATCATTTAAAAGATAAGTAGGTAAGCATCTAACGCAATCCAACGCGATGTTTGACGAAAAGGCAACGCGAAAAAGGAGAGAAAACGCCTGAAAACTCTGTTAACATTCCGATTCCTTGATTTACTCGAATATTTTTCAAAACTTTTTTTTTAAACCCATAAAAATTTTTGAAAAATATTGTCGTCATTGTGCCAAAGTTCATGCACAATAGCAGGTTTTCAGAGGTCTTTACTGGATTAGTTTTACACTTTATAAATTGTGTGATTGATTTCAATATAAGCCTAGATAATATTCACAAGATAATGTGTTTCCTAAATATCTAATGAAAAATGTATAATAACGTCATAATCGCGTAAGAGCGGTTGTCTGAAAAACAGTGAAAATGTTACATGTCGAGTTGCATCCCCATAATACCGTCAATTAGAGACACAATAAAAGAAACACAATGACAGCGCGAACGCCGGCGTTCGCTTGGGGTTTAATGAATTAAAGATATGCCACAACCGCTTCGTGCGATTGTAACTCGGCTCGGTGGGCTGGTATATTTTGCGACCTGTCGAAGGCATGATTATAGACTAGGCACCGCTATCTCACCTTATGGTAAGCGACGATGTTGTCGCAAATGAAGCACGCTTACTTATAAGAAACCCATTCATTTTTGACATAAAGAAAACAAACTCCGTCAGGGAACACCACTCCTAAGGGACCATCTCCACGAGCGAGAGAATCGCGGCGATATTATCGTCGTCGTGCCACGTATTTTTAAACACACTCATATACCTCCTCTACACGTCTGCAGATGCGTCCGCGGACGTCATCTGCGGATGCGTCCGCAGACGTATAGAGGGGGTAATTTGTGCATCTGTTGTAGGAATTTAACGTCCGCACGCACGCAGACGCGTCCGCCTCGAATCCGATTGTTGTCGGTTTTTGCGGCACAGATCAAAGGGTTTCGGCGCGGACGTCCCACGTCTGTCCACACGTCCGGCGACGCATCAGTTTAATCGGAGTTGCGATTGAGAGTGCACGCGTGCTTTTTGCGGTTTAATTCTTGTTGAAATGACTAATAATATGAGCACACGCACGTAGTAGTTAAAAGTACTAAATAAATAAATAACTGCGGCAGCTACGGTCCCAATATCCATTTTTAAATGTTGCGTCTGTCGAGAATGAACCTAGAGTGATCGACCTGCAGACGTGTGGACAGCTCGTGGTGATCCATCTGCGGGCGTCCGCGGATGCATCTGCAGACGTGTAGAGGAGGCTTTAGAACGTGTCTCCACACGGCGATGTGGCGAGTGGCTGAGTGCGAGTGAAACGTCGTATCGCCAAACGCCTGTCGCTACTGGCAGCGGGCCCACAGCGCGCTCGCAGCGAGAGCGCGGCGAACGCGCTGTCAAAAACACACACAGGTAATTTCTGCGGTGCCTGTCTGCCAAGTAACGTATTACACAACGCCTCATCGCGGAAACGCGGCGTTTCCATAACGAGTCGTCGCGGACACGCGGCTATTCGCGACGATACGCTGGCGGAATAATCGCTCGTTCGTGGTGACTACCCGGCGATAGAAGCACGGACTCGTCGCGAGTCTCTCGCTCGTGGAGATGGTCCCTTAGCTGTGCGCACAATGATTGTGTTTTCGAAACGTTTGGTGTATTTAGTGCTTGTAGTGGTCCGTCTGGTGACGCATCACCGTGCGTGTCTTGTTCCGATGATGGAACAGGCTTAGTTGTTCTTAAGTACATTTACACAATTTAATTTAAATAGATAGGCACATAATTTATAAATATAGATAGAAATATCTTTGCTGTGCCCGATATGTATATAAAAATATAGTTAAGACCAATATCTATATTTTTATACCATCTACACCGTTAAATTTTAATCGTTTTAATCCCGTGGAGGGTCGATCCAGTACATGAAACACTATCGATTTGTAAAGATAAAACTAAAAAATAAAGTACCTTTTTTTCAAAACTCGTATTAATTTACGCATGTACGAAATTAATTTCTTTAAGAAAACATCAGCTGAGCGAGTTCAATGACCTGTAGGTAGTTTGTACACAACGCCGACTATTAACTACAGGTCATTGAACTCGCTCAGCTGATGTTTTCTTAAAGAAATTAATTTCGTACATGCGTAAATTAATACGAGTTTTGAAAAAAAGGTACTTTATTTTTTTAATTTTATCTTTACAAATCGATAGTGTTTCATGTACTGGATCGACCCTCCACGGGATTAAAACGATTAAAATTTAACGGTGTATATATGTACATATGGAATGCAATAAAGTATTGAGTATTAAGCGGGTGGTGTGACCAACTCGGACGTGTGGCGACTCTGGTGTCGGTATGGTGTCTAGTTTGGTAGCTTAGGGCTATATTTCACGGTAAAATATAGCCCTAACAGTCGGGTACTCTGTATTTTTTGTAAGTATTATAACTTCTTTTTGTGTTCGCAGCCTGTTGGGTCCGGTTGGAACGCTGTGCCCTGTGCCGCGAAGCCTTACCATCCAAGAACTCTCCATACGCTAGGAACCTAGTTGCTGAACAGGTATTTCTCTTTTCTGACTGACTACTCCGTTTGTCTAATTGTCGCAAGTTTCTACAGCTGGGCACGATGTTCTGGGGTCGATTCTCGAGTCTGTAAAGTTTATCGGGCAGGTATTTCTATCTTCAATTTCCGAGCAGCTTAATAACTGTGCGGTGCCTGGATTTATGTTTGGTTCATAGCAATATGGTCTCGCAGCATCATCATCATCATCACCTTCCCTAGTCGCGTTTTATTTAGGATTAGCACAGCACGTTTTTCTCTTCCGTTCTGTCCTGTCACCCATCACACTATCACTAACTGCCTTTTCTTTCACATCACTCCTCACACAACCCATCCATCTGTTTTTTGGCCTCCCTTTCCCTCTCTATTCCACTTATTGTACACTCATAACTCTTTTAGTAACCTGCGTTTCATCAAGATCAAGACAAACGATTCCCTTTCAACTTTTCAATCACTGACTCCACTTTCAAGCTTCCTCTAATATAATCATTTCTCGTTCCGTTTTATACGTAATACTTTGGGTACAACTAAAACTGCTTCATTATTTCAGGTTTTCGAAGCCATAGCGATGGAATACGAGCTAAAGAATCCCAAAGCGAAGCGACCAACGCAAACCGCCTCAGCGTACACGTCTCCCAACCGATCCCGCAACACGTCGCCCTCGCCGCATCGCCGCGGACAGTACCAACACTCCCTGATGAACAAATACAAGAAAACCGTCCATTTCAACGAAAAATTTGGCCCGACATACGCCTCAGATCCCAACATACACCGCTCTGTAGAATCGAGACCGACCGTTTCGACTAATCCTACTAATTTAGTAGAAAATTCTCAAGCTGGCAACTCTGGTGCTGTCAGCTGTCAATGTCAAAGTGACGTTTGTGTTCCGAAGATTAATGTTGAGAGTGTGGACGAGGGCAGTAAGTGCGGGGGCAGTGATTGCTCGAGCAGTTGCCAAAGTTTGAGTCTGCCGCACAAGTTGGTGGCGCGGTTGAGGCAAGCTTGCTCGCTCGCAGACTTGAATAATGTCGGGCAATGCTCGTTGTCGAGATCGTTGAATAGCTTGGGGGATCATTGGTGAGTAGAAAATATCTTTTAGTAAGGGAAAACAGTTTTTTTTTTTTTTGTGATATAAACTAGGTAGTGCTTGACTGCGTGACGGGAAGCGGTGATGCAATTCTAGCCTTGAAGATACCGAGATTATTATATTTTATTAACCAGACTGGAAGACCTCAGCAGGCAAATAGTTCCAGTTCTTCGATGTACGCAGTATAAATGATGATTTGAAACGCTTAGTTCTGGATTCCATTCTCAGATTGGTCAATATGTTATTTACTCTGTAGTAGTTGTAGGTTTTTCTATTTACAATTTGATGAAATGTTTTTTACTAGTAATAATTCTTTTTTTTTATTTTAAAGAATGTGACCGGCACTAAAATAATATTTTCCTTTTTTTTCAGCAAAAACTGTCATCACGGATCTTTAGACAATTTGAAGAATCAATGTAATTCTCTCTGCGGTATGTTCAATTATAATTTCTATTAGAGATGCGCCGAATAGTGGTTTCACCGAATAACCGAATACCGAATAATATTCGGTTAAGTTCTTACCGAACCGAATATCATCATCATCACCAGCCTTTTTAATGTTCCTACCTTTGGGACTCAAGCCTGCTCTCTAGGAGAGGGAATGGGCCGTAATCCACTACGCGGGCCCAGTGCGTGTTGGTGAATGTCTTCGAATTTTTGGTTCTAGGACATGCCGGTTTCCTCACCATGTTTTCCTTCACGTTTTGAGAGCAGTGGTGATGAAATAAATTACACAAAGTAATGCGCCTAGCTGGGTTCGAACCTGCGAGATACAACTCGTAAGTCGGGGCCGTTGCCACTCGGCCACCACTGCTCTCCGAACCGAATACCCTGCCGGATAATTCGATTCCCCGTTCCTTAATTTTGTGTTCCATGTTTTTCGATATGGTTTTGGATATGGTTCCGGTACCAGTGGCTGGGCCACCGTCGGTTGCCGGGGCATCATCCGATCTAGCTGTTGAGCTGCTCCGGCAAAGATAATTTACGCCGCCCTTTACATACACAAAACCATATGAGTCTTAAGTCTTAAATGTGTCCACTATCCAACCTGAAGTAGGTTTAGGCACATAAAACCTGCCAACTTGGGTGTGGATGGCTAAGATAAGATAAGATAAGATATTTATTTGCTTAACCATGATAGATTGAAAAATAGGAATAAGTAAATTTTGCCACCCCCTCATTTTTTGCCGCTCTGGGCAAATATCCGGCTTGCCCCCCCTTAGATCGGGCAATGCCGATTTCGGACATTTCGATTATGCAACAAAAATTACTGAAATCATTTCTTACAAAGTGAGATAAAACAAAACAATTTAGTTGTCTAATAAACAATGGTTAGAATATGGGATTCCTTTAATTTATTTTGCTCTAAAGACTGATTTATAATGATTCATTAAACGAATATATTCGGCATTTCAACCGAATGATTCGGCCGAATACCTTAAAATTCTGCTGAATATACCGAATATAAAACAAATATTCGGCGCATCGCATCTCTAATTTCTATCCATCAGTCATTAGGCCAAACTTATAATATACCCCACACAACGCACACGCATGTAGGGGCCCAGCACTGGTCGAAGCATACTGCTCTCAAAACGGTGAAGGAAAACATCGTGAGGAAATCGGCATGTCCTACAACCGAAAATTCAAAGACATGTGACATCCATCAACCCGCACTGGGCCCGCGTGGTGGATTACGGCTCATTCCGTCTCCTAGAGAGGAGGCCTGAGTCTCAGAAGTGGGAACATTTTAAAGGGCGATGCCAATACTGTACGATATACATAAACACCACTAACTTTTAATTAGTACAAATACTTAAAGGGCTTATTAGAAAAGCCCTTGTTATTATTTAAGTAAAGTCTCAATAAATAATATTCATAAACAGCAAAGTTAGGTATTAGCGTTTGTGTTTATCCCAAAATGTCTCTCAATTTATGGAAATATTGTGCAGGCTATTGATTATGAATGAATAAAGGACGATTAAAATGGAAAAACACTTCCCGCAGTATTTTCTACTAGTAATTGTTATGTATGATTGAATCTATCATGAATTTACCTTTTCGTGGTCAATTTTAGGATTTCGGTTTTTTCTACTTTTGAATACAAAAATATGATCAGTTACGGGTACAGATACAGCCCCATTTTTTTGTGTACTAATTAAAAAGTAGGGGTGTAGACTAATTGACGTACATTTGTATGTTATTCACAGACGCGCCAGTGTTCCTGCTGCCCGCGCCGCCCGTCTACGTGCTAGCTTGCGACCACAGCAAGAAGGAATGACCTTTGTTTTTATATCGTTTTGTATATTATTAATTATAATGTTTTAAATAAACTGCTTTTTATTTCTTTTTACCCGACTACGGCAAAGCCAAACTAACCATAATGGTATGGTAGAGAATGCCTTGTTGCATTAAGTCCGCTATGTACCACAACTGTACATGAAGTTTAAATAAATAAATAATATGCATTAGCTGAAGGAACGAAAGTCACAACTTAGTCTAGAAAACGAGCTTCTTCTTTGTAAAAGTACACTAAAGCCTTTTCGGACCTACGGTTTACTATGATCGCGTCTTTTGGCACAGACTTGACGTAATGTTGCCACTTTATACACTATAATATTATATCATATTTCCTCGTTATTTAATTATTCGTTATTGATTTTTTTTTTTTTTTTTGTTTATTTTTCGTTTCCCTAAAACATACAAACAAATATAAATTAATTACAATACAAATTTTTTGGCACACAGCACCGTGCCGACGTCACTGTCGACACTGTTATCGGCCGACGCTAAAAACCAGCGCCGTAGACTCGCCGCTTTTAGCGTTGTGGTCTCGGCGTTCGGCCGTTTTGCTCGGAAGTGGCGCATTCTTTTCATTAAATGTATAATTTGTAAATACTGTTTGGGCTTTCCGTCAAATAAAATGTTTTTCTTTCTTCTTTCTACGGTATCCAGCTGTGGGGAACAGTATCCTCTTCTAACATAGAGATTTTGCAGCGATTTATTTATACTTCATGCACATAAAAGTACAGAGGCGGACTTAATGCCTTAGGCATTTCAAAGCGATTCCAATCAAAGACCCTGCGAATGATAACTGGAGCACCCTGGTTCGTAACAAACATGTGTCTCCACAGAGACCTGAAAGTTGAGTCTGTCTAGGAGGAAATAAAAAACAGTCTGCAAAAATATTCAAATAGACTAAATTTAATCACCACCCAGCTAGGGAGCTGATGAGAACACAGCCAAACTCCACCTTCAAATGGTTTAAAAGACGTGCTCCTCAAGACCTGATTCCATGAGGAGCTAGTACCAACTTGGACGTGTCGCTGGGTACTGTGCCATACACGCCCATTACTTCAAATACCTACCTATAATCCAGCCTAATGTCAAGACAGATTGCAGGACTTAAGACAACAAACAAAAAAATAACTGTTAGTGTACTATACGCGGTGCCTCTGACATCGACGCACAAACGATTACCACGGATCCAGTACATGATTCTGGACGCCCCAGTGGTGGAATTTTTCGTCGGCTTTATCGTAATTTTTGAAAACAAAAAAAAGGTTTTTTTTAATTTAAACTGTGTAAAATCGTTAAGTATTCTAACCAACCCCAATTATATTTACAGTAAAAATTAAAAAAAAAATTGATTTAAAAATTAATTAATTAAAAAGTTATCGGGGTAGATAAAATCGTCATTCTAATCAATCCTGGTGACATTTTTAATTTCAAAGGTAATTCATTCATTTTTTTCACAAAAAATGTAAAAATAACGATTTTATACAGTTTAAATTAAAAAACGTAAAAAATAAATTATAGGAAAAATCCGACGAATAATTCTACCATTGGGGGGTCCAGAATCATGTACTGGACCCATTGAATTATACTGGACCCATGGTATTCGTTTGTGCGTCGATTTCAGAGACACTATGAATGATATAGACTGTCTAAAAAGACTTGGGAATTTTTAATAATATTTAATCATTTAAAAAGTACTTATATTCAATACTTTTTATAAGGTTCTTCTATTAGTAAACAATGATCAAGATCTCTTAATCAACCTTGATTATTGAGCCAGTGTTGACTACATCAGATTTCATTTTAACCTAATAATTATAACCTAAGTCGTTTGAATTTTGAGACAGACTGTACGATAACAGATCACGAATCATAACAGTCAGTGTCTATCATTGTATGTTTTGAATAAATGATGTTATGATACAATATTGGTATCATCTAACATTTCTCTGTTTCAGTGTGACTATGACGCGACGTAACAGATCACGATTCATTTGAGCCGATGTTCCAAATTGTCATAACACTGTTCCGAAACATTTCAGTGATTCAGATGCAAATGTTCCAAACGCAAAGATGACACCCTACCTACATCCGCTGCCAGCGTTCAGGGCACTTCCCATTGACATCGATGTGGATGAATTTTTTGATGCCCAATGAGTTAATTTTCTACCCTTTTGTACATAAAAATAATTCATAACTGTTCTGTATCATGAAAATCCACAAAGTTATGAGCAGCTGTGCGCTGGCACCTCATGCCCGCTATGACCTGCCGTGACTTTTTTTTTTTGAAGGTGGGAAAATCATCCAATGACTCTTGGGCGGAACGGGAGATATTGTCAGACTTTTACAGACTAAAAATCCACTCCTGTTCCTTCTTTGCCTTCGTTCCAGGGCCCCGGGACTCATTTTCACACTGCCCGTGGCCCCAGCAGGCTTTGACCCTGTTGGGCCAAAAAAAAAAACAAAAAATTATAAACTTGATTGGACAGTTTGTTCGGTCAGCCGAATTTTTTTTTCGTTTCCTGAAAAATATTTTTGTGGAAGATTGTTCAGTTTCGTCTACTGAGCAAGCCCTTAAGTTTGTGGAGGGCTGTCCCTTACACTTTGTATACGGTACATACACCAAAATAAATTTTTTTACAATTTTTGTCTGTCTGTTTGTTCCGGCTAATCTCTGAAATGGCTGGACCAATTTTGACGGGACTTTTTTGGCAGGTAGCTGATGTAATAAGGAGTAACTTAAGCTACTTTTATTTTAGAAAAATAAATTCAAAATCGTGTAGTCCACGCGAACGAAGTCGCGGGCACAGCTAGTTATATTAATAAAACACAGATTTATAAAATATATTTTATTTATTCCACAATCAGTTCACACAATTTTTATTTTAAAAGACACTAAAATCAAACACTTTTTTTTTTGTCAAATATTGAAAAGGACAAAAGTATGTTTTTATTGAGATCATTGTATTAGTACACTGTGGGCGAAGATTGTCATTGCAGCCGAGGCAGGACTGAGGCGTTATGGAGCCTGGACTGCAATGAAAAACATTCAGGTGTATCGAACGACGTTTTTCAACACATTAAAATAAAATTGTGTTGAAGCGTTTGTTTTCTCGTGCGCCATTTTTAAATAATGTTTATTCATTTTAATACTTTAAACATCCGGGTGTTTTAGAGCACGAGTGTGTAAATACAGAAACGCACTGCATTAAAAAAGGAACTTTGAGTAAGTAAATTTTCTAATAAGTGTGTGTTGAAAAACAGGTAGCAAGCTTCATCATCGACCACATTTTTTCTTTCATTAGGTGCGGCAGGGATCAAACATAAGTCTAACAATTATATGGGGTGACTGGTAATTAGTGACCGACAATTATACACGTGATTGTACTCATGATTACAAACAACTTCCCCAAAGAAACTTTTTTTATACTCATTGTTTAATTTATATTATTTAACCGGAACATGTCGGTACCTACACTGATTACATACACCGATGGGTTTGCAAGCGGCGCGGGTGCACTATCACTGTTGTAGGTAAGGTACATGAGACAAGGGCGTTAGGCCGGGTTTCCACTGACGCGGAGCGGGGCGGAGAGGAGCTTAGCGGATATTCATAATAAATATACAGCGAGGCGATGCGGTGCGGAGGACAACGAGCATTGGGGTGCAGAGCGGAGGACAGCGGGGTGGTGCGGAGCGGGGCGGTGCGTGACTCGCGCGCAGTGCCTCAGTTAACCTATAATAAAGTGTTTTGTCGAATCCAGAATCTATGTTTTCTCTTCGAATCCAAAAAAGTCGCAACAGTCAATACTACTTCATCTGATTCGTTATCTTCGTCTTCAAGTAGAGAAAGATATAAAATGATTGCTTTTTTCTTTTTAAACGACAACATGACGTATGGCCTTTCTGAGAGATTGAGTGTAACTAAGCGCAAAAATGCGCGATTCCAAAAGTATGCTCCGCTCCATTCCACTCCACTCCGCTCCGCTTCAGTGAAAACACTGACCACTTTTCACCGCTCTTCACCGCTCATCTCCGCCCAGCTCCGCGTCAGTGGAAACGCGGCCTTACGCGGCTAACAGCTGAGAGGTCACAGGCGCGCGCGCACTAATTTGCGCGAACAGCTGTTTAGTTATTGTGATAACAAAACTAATGAGTTTTAAAAAAAAGTTTCTTTGGGAAAGTTGTCTGTAATCATGAGTACAATCACGTGTGTAAGTATCGGTCACTAATTACCAGCCACCCCATATAAAAAGACGACAAAATTATTTACAACTTAAAACTTGAAAAATAGAGGAACCCAGGTCTACTTATCGCGTGAACCTAAAACATCAATCTCTGGTAACAATTTCTTTTTAGGTAGGAAATTATCTCATGACTTCTCTCGCTCCAGGGCGGAGCGGGAGGGCGCGTCAGACTTTTACCGGCTAAAACTCACTCCTGTGTTCTGTCCTTCCCTTTTGGAAATCAACCCATGGGTCCAGTAGGCTCCGAGCCCCTACGGCTACTTCTTCTACTAACACCTACTTGAGGTGCGCGTGGAACATGCGTCGTCGACGACTCGGGCTCGGTCGGCCGGACGGTGAGACACCCATTGCTCGCCGTCCGCAAGCCTACTGAAGGAACATGGGTGAGTTTCAGTCAGTTAACGTCTGATTCTTCCGTTTCATTTAGAGCGGGAGAAGCCTTATGATTTTCCAAAAATAAAAAACTTTCATCTTCATGTAATCTGTTGAACAACTGCTCAATGCTTGTTTTAAAACTGTTGTATATTAGTCTAAGATCCGATTAAGAACGACCTTCACCGGTCTGTTTAATGGATGAAACGTATTTTATGATAAATTCAGTGTATTAAAGAATATAACGCGGGTGGGTTGCCTAAGAAATTCCTGGCCAGACTATTATTAATTAAAAATTGAAAATTTACTTTTTTTTGTAGAAAATTGCGCAACCGTTATTCATACCAGATTTTTTTCCAGACAACACTATAACATCGTATTCGTAATGAAACAGCGTTTATTTTGATAAAGAATTTGTTGTTTATCAAAATAAACACAGCTGTTTATACATACCTGTTTATACCTGGCAACCCATAGTTATGCCAGGAAACAAATAGGCAACCCAACATTTTTATGTTCTAAAGGCTTCACTCTTTCGGTTAGTATTAAATTTATTCGTTAAACACACCGGTGCATTCTTTAAAAAAAAAAAAAAAATTGTTTGGCCACGAATTT
Source organism: Mythimna ferrago (assembly GCA_910589285.2). NCBI lineage: Eukaryota > Metazoa > Arthropoda > Insecta > Lepidoptera > Noctuidae > Mythimna > Mythimna ferrago. Next base: position 14,536,429 of record OU342700.1, read on the forward strand.
CTCAGGCAACGTTATATTATTTAATATACTAAATTTTTCATAAAATACGTTTCATCCATTAAACAAACCGGTGAAGGTCGTTCTCAACCGTATCCTCTACTATATATAACGTTAGTTTTAGTACTTGCAAAACCCGAAACGAGTGTCTAGTATTTTTATGAATCTGCAAATTTCATAACTGTATCATGAAAAAACTTGTTATGTCAGCAAAAATACATAGTCACCGCCAAGCCACTGAGGGGTTGTTTCGCTCCTGCGTCCAGCTGTGCGCTAGTACCTAATGCCCGCTATGACCTAACATGATCTGTGTTGTACTTAGACATAGCGCGCACTGGTGACTTTTGTCACGGTGACAATACATTTTTTACGCATTTTTACCGAACTGTCACGTCTTCAAGTGCGCGTACTGCATGTTGGGTTCATAAGCACGGTGACTTTTTTGTCCAAAGTCACCAGTGCGCGCTATGGGTTAGTGACGGTGGTGTCCAACTTGTGATCTTATTTAAATATTTTCGAGAAAAAATGGTATAATAAAAATGATTGGAATCGATTCAGTGACTGATTCTGAACAAACTATATTCAGGTTTTGCATGTACTGAAAATAATGTTTTATAGAAAATTTTGTTTGCGCGATGTAGGAACGTTGTGACGTCACGTGTTCACAGTTCATGCATAGTTCTGTAGATGTCGCTGGGGGTAGTTGGCGTGGGCTCAGTAGCCGGCCGTCACGCGGAAGTACACGTCGCAGGGGGCGCGCCAGGGCTCGGCGAGCGCGGCCGGCTTCAGCACGGCCGGCGCGGGCGGCGCCTCCGCGGGCAGCTCCTGCTTCATCTGCAACCAAACACCCTTGGACTCAGAGCTCGGAATTAGGCACACTTATTCTAACTAATGCAACCCAATACACACAAATGCTAAATTCGAGTTAAAGACAACATTTTTTTTTTAATTGATATAAACTAGTGCTTGACTGCGATCCCACCTGATGACTCACGACATTACACATTACGAGCAAGGCAGTTGACCTACCGGGGCCAGGATTAGTTTCGAAAGACAGCTCGAGCCCCGGTATGAAGGCTAGAACGGGGTAGGAACGGGGTGGGTTTTTAGTCAATAAGAGTCTGACACTATCTCCCGCTCCGAACAAAAGCAAAGGGTTGTCATTAATGATGTTCCCACCAAAAAAAAAAAACAAGCTTGGCAACTGAGTTTGTCATGCTCACTCAAATGTCTCGCTGATGGTGGCACGTGTTATTAGGTCATTCAGTTTCCTTAAAAATGGTTGAGCTGAGTGGGGCTGATGCACGCGTCATGCTCGTGAACGGGTGCCGTCAGTTGTGACTAATTCGACGGTAATTTCTTAGCTGCCAGTGGCTTAATTTAGTTTCTATCTTTTAATTATTTTATTTTTATTTTATTATCTACATTGTGCTCACATAATAGAAGCAACAAGAAATATGTAACCAAACAATTATATAACACATAATATAATTTAAAAGACTGTCCTTCTCTGGTTTCAGATTTTTAACATCTGTCTACCTGTATTAAATAAATAAATGATTTGATTAATTTTACAACGTCGTCTAGTCCCAAGCTAAGCAGAGCTTGTGTTATGAGTAATAAACAACTGATAAACATACGCGTATATTTCTAAATACATACATATCATAAATAAATTACACCCAGACACAGAACAAATGATCATGCTCGTCATATAAACATTTGTCCTGGGTGGGAATCGAACCCACGACCTCCGGTATGACAGTCAGGGCCACTAACCAGTAGACCAACAGGCCAGTCAATTGATTGATTGACCCTGTAAAAGTCAAAATGATGTGACATCTTTTCATTTGGATCTTTACAAGGTCGATAGAAAGCTCATTTTATGTCTTGAGTGGGAATTGAACCTACGACCTCCGGCGTAGACCAACAGGCCAGTTAAAAGTAATGGTGCGATTTGCTGAATTTTTTTCACTGGTAGAAAGCTGCTTTATTCCTGAGTGACATGAGATAGGCTGTTATTTTATGTGCAAACAATTACACCTACCATTGATGTGTATTTTAGATTAAAAGATTCATAATAAATTCCTCGTCCAATATGAAGATAAATACAAAAAAAAAAAAAGAAGCTCCATTAGCATGAAGGGTACGAATTAATCATCCATAGTTTACATTTCGGCAAATATAGGTAACTCTATAAAATGCTATTTCAATATTTGCTGTATTATATATTGTTAAAAATAGTCCTGTTAAAATTTGGGTAATTAAGCTCCGACCAAAGCTAGTTATAACAAAAAAAAAAGGTCGTGCGGTGTACCTTGGGCGTGCGGCGCAGCTTGAGGTGCACGAGCTTGACGTGCGTGCGCATGGCGGTGCGCTGCGAGAAGCGCCGCCCGCACTCGCCGCACTCGAACGGCTTCTCGCCCGTGTGCGTGCGCACGTGGTTCGTCAACACGCTCTTACCCTGCCACACACATCGTAATAATCATGTTTTATTGACACAAAGAGGTTCATATCGATTGAAACCCTGGCTCCTGAGCTGTGGCTCCTGTGTTAAAGGAGTTAGTTGTTTGTAGAACATTAACAATTTATGCAACAAAATTAAAACTAAAATGTAATTAAACAATTAGTGCAAACTTGCTCTCGTGTAACATACTTCCTGGTAACCAGTCCACGTAAGACTCCAAAAACCATAGCCTTATATTACTTTTCCACATTCCCTCCAACCACGGGTTGTCCTTGGATGCACTAGATGCACTAGCATAGTGCTAGTACACTAGCATAGTGCATACAGAGACAATCACCGATTTCTACCACATTCCATTTAAAGCGACTAAAAGAGTCTCTGCGAGTTGGTTTCGACTCCTCGTATGCCTTCCAAAGGTCCAGGACCTTTTTTTTTTTTTTTTTTTTTTGATGGGAAAAATCATCTTATGACAACCCCCGCTCTTGGGCGGAGCGGGAGATAGTGTCAGACTCTTACTGAGCTACCCATTGCTCACTGTCCGCAAGCCCGCGCCTACGGTGGCCGGAAATCGGGATCGGGATCCCGGCGGCGGCGAGAGCGCCGTTGCCTGATGCGGTCGGCCTCCTCCTTAGCGAGCATTACTGCTTCGCAGAAGTCGGCGACCGCCTGCCACTCCTCCTCGCTCCGGACCACGGCCTCAACCAAGGCCCGGCGCGAGAGGTCTCCGCCGCCGATCACCCCCACGAGGGCACGGCGATGCTCCGCCCAAGCAGGGCACACCGCGATTGTGCGGGCGTTCCGCACAGTGGCGACACCCGGGCGTCACTTCCGCTTTTATTCGGAACAGGAACCTCCCGAACTTGCCATTTCCGGTGAGGACCTGTGTCATGCGGAAGGTAAGGACGCCGTGAGGTCTTTCTAGCCACGCCTCAAAGAGGGGACTTATCGCCATAATTGTGGCGTGCCCATGATGGGGTTGCGATAGTCGCTGACGCCATTCCACCATGAGATCCCGCCGGAGCTCTGTCCGCCATGCCGTGACCTGTCGCGGCAGAGGACTTTCACCCCGGCGTTGCATCTCCACGCGCATGTCGTGCATGTGTGCAAGGACTGTTGCCTCCAGATCCCACGGTGGTAGGCCAGCCAGAAGGCTCGCCGCTTCACAGGAAATCGTGCGGTATCCCCGCACCATCCGAATTGCCATGACCCTCTGGCAGGCGTTCAGTATGGCCGCCGGTCGCTTTCGCAGCGACGGCGCCCACACCGGCGCCCCGTAGAGGGCCATGGACCGAACGATCCCCGCGTAGAGCCTCCGGCAGAAGGTCCAGGACCTCAAGGTCCTGAGATAAACAAATATATAAACAATAATAATAATGTGTTGTGTATGTATGTGTAATTGTGATGTTATGTATGTGTGATATGATGCATGCGTGTGTTACTCTGTGTGACTGTGCTTGGTGGTTGTGCTTTTGAGTTATATCAGATGTTATCTACCAAACACACAGTCATTATATTTATATGTCGGAACCGACAAATGATTTGTTGACACCAAAACAAGGCATGCCATCTAGTGGCAACTGGAAGAATGAGAAGTGGCGCGCTTTGACAGAGTCGGGCGTTTTCGTTTTGCTACGAGCTTGGGAAGGGAGAACTCGCTGAGGACAGCGGACACTCAGCCGTCGCAGCGTGAAGACGCTCTGAAACTGTGCTACGTCACAAAATATATAGGTACAGAAGTCAATCTCATGTATGTACTTCACTTTTTATACCTACGCTAGGCGATCGCACACACGGACACACGTTGCGCCGAACTGTACGAGTGCGACCGCGATTGAGCCGAGATATCGTGTCCGTGAGCGGTGTCTATGTGTGCGTTGCTCGAGCGCGCTTTGTATGTAGATTGTCTTCTGTACCTAGCTATTTTGTGCCTACGTTTTGTTGTTTGTACCTACCTAATAATAATATTACAGTGCACTGTACCGAATTGTATTGAGAACTAAACTGATTCAGTTCCTAGCCGTTTTTATTCATTGCACGATACTCAGATAGGTCCACCTGGGGCCAGGGTTATCCGAAAGGGCGCTCGAGCCCCGGTATGAAGGCTAGAAGGAACGGGGTGGGTCTTTTAGTCAGTAAGAGTCTGACACTATCTCCCGCTCCGCCCAAGAGCGGGGATGTCAATGCATGATTTTTTCCCACCATAAAAAAAAAAAAGATAGGTCCACCTGGTAGATGATCACAGCTCGAACCGTCCTGACGAGCCGATATAATTCGATGGCAGCAAAGTAAAAACGAACATTTACAAAATTGCAACTTTACAGTAGAGTCGATTTAGTTAAAAATAGTGGTCATTTTGAGAGTTATGGATCGATTAACATGACATTATCTAGAATGCTTTAAAATAATAATAATATTCCACAACTATCACACAGCACCGTCTAGTCCCAAGCTAAGCAGAGCTGGTGCTGTGAGTACTAGACAACTGATAAACATACTTATATATTTCTAAATACATACATATTATAGATAAATTACACCCAGACACAGAACAAATGATTATGCTCATCACACAAACAATCGTCCTGGGTGGGAATCGAACCCACGACCTCCGGCATAGTAGTCAGGGTCACTAACCACTAGACCAACCAGCCAGCCAAAATAACCTTCTTTATAAATTGTGTAACAGTTTATATCGTTATATCGTTGTTTTACTAAAATAATCTTTTTCTACTTTGATAAAAAAAACTTTGACGTTAAAGAAGACATCTGTCTGATATCCGTTTATATTTTGTAATAAAAAGTGTCCATTTCATTTAAAAATATCGAATGAAATACTATGTGTGGAAACCACACCATTAAAATTTAGTAAAATGCGTTAAACAATGTCAATTCAATAAAACAAGTATTGAATGAAAATATTTTTTTCATAACAAGCTTTTATAGCACGGAATATAAAACCTATACATATAATTAATACTCGTCAAGACGAATCATACGAGTCCAAACTCGATGGGGTTGTATTGTTTAACTACCAAGCTCCTATAGCCACGTTCCGGTTCCATCATCAGATCAGCTTCATGCAATTATAATTTTGCATTGTCACCTGATTTACACATGGATCCAAAATTTCAGCTCAATCGGTAACCAGGAAGTGGGTCAAATTCAAGTTGCAAGATTTGATGACAGACAAACATCGGGACAGGTGAAACTAAATAAAAGCTTTTCAAAACTCGAAAACATAACCGATACACACTCGGCCAAGTGTCTGATGTGTTTGTTGACGTTTCATTCATCAGTCAAAGCTCCGAAGTAAAAGCAAACAAAGTGAAATGCCCGTTTCTATTGCGATGTTTGTTAAAAATCCAATGTAGATGTCCTCAGTTACGTGTCGGATATTCGTCATTATTTTGAAATGTAAGATAAACTAATTGTAGATAGGAATAATAAGCTCATTTTTGTAATCATTTTCGCGAAAATGTAGATGTCCTTTTCTACTTTGCTGCCATCGAATATACTCATGTTCGTTGATAAGTCGGCTCGAGTCGGCCGAGCTCATCCGAACGATTACGATGTCATATTATTAAACTCGTCATAATGTAGTATTCACTTCTGTCGTATGGTCTGAAGTAAGCACCATTTTCTTCATTTTCTTTTAAAATAGTAGATTATGTGACCAGGGGATAAAGTGGTGTTTAAGTCGCAGGCGACATTTTGAATTCCGAACGAAACGAAGGTCGCTAAGATTTAGTTCCAAATGGCGTGAGGGATTTATATAATTAACTCTACTAGCATTGTGAATGAGTGCATGTGAAGAGTTACTGAAAGAGTTATCATGTGGATGGATGGAGAGCGAGAGGGAGGTCAAAGAAAAGATGGATGGATTGTGTGAGGAGTGATGGGAAAGAAAAGGGAATCAGTGATAATGTGACGTGTGACAGGATAAAATGGGAGAGAAAGACGTGTTGCGCCAACCACCAGTGATATAAGGGCTCGAAGATGATGATGTAGGTAACTCACCCGGAAGGCCTTCCCGCAGGTGTCGCAGACGTGTCGTCGTGCCGGCCTGACGCCGCGGTGCACGGCGTGCGTGTGCTTGCTGAGCGACGAGCGCGACGCCAGCGCGGCGCCGCACTCGCCGCACACGTGCGCGCGCACGCCCTCGTGCTGCACGCGCACGTGCTCCGTCAGCGCGCGCGAGCACGGGAAGCGCGCCGTGCAGCGCGTGCACGTGAACCTGCCGCACGCCAACACAACTGTTCATTACACTCTACGTCTGGATCACTTCACTCTACACAAGGTTATTTGTAAAACACCGGCAACCTCTCAGGACTATGGTACTAACATCACAAACAACAACTTTTGTTCTACGACTTTAAAAAATTATCATATTTTAGTTCATCAGGTCGTGACATCGTCCACCAAATCATTGCTTACCATCAGGTGAGATGGTGGTCAAACGCGAACCTATCAATAACAAAAAAAAGATTTTCATACAAAAATAAAAATATTTAAATTAAACGTTCCAAATATAACGAAGTCTATGCGAAGCAAGCGATAGTACAATAGCGGAGGGAAGCGGGGATCAAGCGGCAGGGGTGCTTGGTACGCTTGCGTCACGTTATACAGAGGTACAGCAAAATACAGAGTTGAATGTGTTATACACCACTATTTTTTAATTAGTACAAATATTTAAAGGGCTTAATAGAAAAGCCCTTGTTATTTTTAAATAAAATCTCAATAATTAATATTCATAAACAGCAAAGTTATTAGCGTTGGATTATGTCCCAAAATGTCACTCAATTTATGGAAATATTGTGCAGGCTATTGATTAATGAATGAATAAGTGACAATTATCAAGGAAAAACACTGCCTGCAGTATTTTCTACTAGCAATTGTTATGTATGAGGATTTTGGTTTTTTCTACTTTTGACTACAAAAATATGATCAGTGACGGGTACAGATAGAGCCCCATTTTTTTTGTACTAATTAAAAAATAGGGGTGTATATAACAACGAAATCTTGAAAGTTTTTTTTTTGGCAAATCAATTATGTTACATACATGTCACAGTTGATGTTAGTAATACAGTTCTGCAAGGTTGTTAGTGTTTACAAATAACCCTGAGACGTTGCTTTCGTCAGTTTGTTGTTTCCACAATTTAATTTGATGCAGTTGCAATTAAACAGCCGCTCGGAGATTTCACTAAAGCATTCGGAAATACACATTTAACCTTGGGAATATCCATCGTAATTAGAGACGTAATAGAAAGACAATGACCGGACGAACCCGGCGTTTTCTTGGGGTTTCATTAGCATTATCACTGCTTACATTAAAAATAAATGGTGAGAACAAAGACAAGTAGTGATTGGACACTCACTTCAAACTCTGTTTATCTCGATGTTTCATACTCTTCAGCAGATGTTGTCTTAAACTGTGCGCCGTCTTGAATCTGGAACATCAAATCACACGGTTCAAGCAAAAATGTACCTTACGGTGATTGAAATACAACATTAGTTTTAGTACTTACAAAACACGAAACACGAGTCTAGTATTTTTATGTAAAGAATCTATTTATAAAATTTCATAACTGTATCATGAAAAATCACAAAGTTATAACTTTTTATGTCAGCAAAAATACATAGTCACCGGGCCATCCGGGCTACAAAGGAGTTTTGCTTCTGCACCCAGCTTGCGCTGTTACTTGATGCACTTGCACTTAAGCTGGTGGTGCTTGATCTGCGTCCTGGTCAGTAAGTGAGCGAGCTATTGCTCTCCGTCCGGCAGCCCGCGGGTACGTTACCTGACGTCGCACTCGACGCAGTAGTAGTCCTTGACGTCGGTGTGCGTGAGCTGGTGGTGCTTGATCTGCGTCCTGGTGCGGAAGCGCTTCCCGCAGAGCGAGCACTCGTAGTTCTTGATGCCCTGGTGGATCCTGGAACAACACACATACTAACATTTTAAACTAGCTTTTGCCCGTGGCCTCGCCTGCGTACAGACATCACGAGGCGTGCGTTGCGAATGGTTCGTCACGCATGCCTCAACCTCGACAGAACATTTATGCGTGCGTCCCGAACGACACATGCTCAAGCTGAGCACGCAAACCACCACGCACAGAGTTCGTCATTAGAAAACGCAAACAACACCTGTCCGTCTACACGGAGCGCACGGTTCGTACTGAGGCGGCGTTCGCAACGATCGTAGGACGCGAATGCTCACTGTGAGCACACACGTCCACACAGCCCGAGGCATGCGAGACGAACCATTCGCGACGCACGCCTCGCGATGTCTGTACGCGGCTTATAATTTAGCCTATGTCACTCAGAAATACCGGCCTACTCAAATGTCCTTTCCTTGGTATTGTTCGTCAAGTCGTTGAGCTCCTTAGTAGTCCTGAGTTGAGCTACACGCATACTGACAAATGCTTGCACTGACTAGACATGTGCACTCAAATCTGCATGGTTCTCATGTGATTTGACCATTACATATTTACTGTATGGACTTTAAAAGATACTTTGACCCCTGAGTTTGTTTCGGTGTTTCTTCTCAGGGTAGTCAGCTAGGAAACACCGGCCTCATCTAGTTTAAACTGACTGAAAACAAAATTGACGTGTAAAGGTGTTTAAATGGACCAAATGTTCGGCATTTGAACCGACAGTCGGCCGAATGTCGAAGTTCGGTTCAAGCCACCGAAATTCGGTTAAACCGAATGTGAAACGAATTTCGGCCCATCCCTAGTTTTGAGTACTAGACAACTGATAAACATACTTATATATTTCTAAATACATACATACATCATCATTTCAGCCGAGAGACGTCCAATGTTGGATATAGGCCTCCCCCAAGTGTCGCCACAATGAACGATCCTGTGCGTCTCGCATCCATCGGATTCCCGCAACCTTCACCAGGTCATCGGTCCACCTTGTAGGAGTTCTAACGCTGCGTTTTCCGGTACGCAGTCGCCACTCCAGAACCTTTCGGCCCCAACGGCCATCTGTTCTGCGAGCAATGTGCCCGCATACATATTACAGATAACTTACAACCAGACACAGAACAAATGATCATGCTCATCACATAAACATTTGTTCTGGGTAGGAATTGAACGCACGACCTCCGGTATAGCAGTCAGGTCAGTCAAATCATAACTTGGAATAGTACTCACTGCTGGTGTTCCACCAAGGAGTCCTTGTTGATGAACGTCTTCCCGCACTGGTCGCACTTGGGCCGGTCCCCGCTGTGGTGATTCCGCATGTGGCCGCGGTGCGTTTTGTTGTTACTGCAAACATTCGAAGCACACTGTTTGGGGTGATCCGGCTCGAAGGACCAATGTTTGGGGCGAGGGTAAGATAAACCAAGATTAAAGATAGAATATTCCAACAATACCGATTAAACTAATACAAAGGAAAAACTATTTAAACTAATGAGGTGAACGAGATGAGATTGAGTCGCGCCCGATATGCTATCCAATGCGTACTGACTGTAATTACTTAGGTAATACATAAAATAATAAATGCATCGAACGCGGTGTCGCATTTACGCTGACAGGTTCATTATTGTTCGGTGATTGACCCAAACACACACTTATATTAAAAAGAGAGTAAGAATAATAATATTCCACAACCTTCACGCAACGCCATCTACAGTGCGTTTCACGAAGTTCCTTTGCCGTAATGTTGGCAATATGGAAAAACAGTGTTGCTTAATTTTTAGCAATGAAATTACTTAATATTTCGTTACTTTTAACAATTGCATTAGTTTTGTTTTTTATTTTACTTTGGGAGTAAAAACTATTTTTGAATAAAGTATACAACGAGACGCACTATAGTTAGTGCGGCTCACATAAGAAGTTCCTCGCAAACTAAGTAGAGCTTGTGTTACGAGTCCTAGACAACTGATAAATGTACTTATAAACCACTACTTTTTAATTAGTACAAAAAAATGGGACTGTATCCGCACACGTTACTGATCATATTTGTGTGGTCAAAAGTAAAAAAAAAACGAAATCCCGAAATTGTCGACGAAAATTTGTCATAGTTGATAAATTCATTATTGATTCAATTATTCATAAAAAATACTACTAGAACAACTACACGCAGTTGTTCTTTTTTTATTTTGATCGTCATTCATTCATAAAAATCAATAGCCTGTACAGTATTTCCCTAAATGTCGCCGCACGCGCGCCACAAAAAAGCCGCTTCTAGCTTCTTTTTGTGGCGGCGTTTTTATGTGCCTGTGCCTTTTCTGTACCTGCGTGCGGCGGTGCCGCTTCTAGCTTCCCCGGCCACAAGCTGTTGCGCGCTTCTGCTTTTTTTTGGGGGTGCTTCTAGCTTTTTTGCGGCCGCTCCTAACTTTTTTGTGGGCGGTACTAGCTTTTTTGTGGCCACTTCTAGCTTTTTTGTGGCCGCTTCTATCTTTTTTTTGTGCCCGTGTGTTTTTACATAAGTGTTACATGTGTTAAATGTTTACATAAGTGACATTTTCAGATATAAACAAACGCTAATAACTGTGCTGTTTATGAATATTATTTATTGAGACTATACTTCAAATTAAATAATAACAAGACCTTTTCTAATAAGCTATTTATGTATTTGTACTAATTAAAAAATAGGGGTGTACAGTTGTCGCGCGCGATTTCGTCCGGTTTAAATGGATGCAATAAGTAATGCTAGTTAAGATACTGTTAGTACTCACTTTGAAACTTTCCCACAAAGATGACACGTGAATATTGTTTGAAAACCTTCGTGTTGAGTTCTGAAAGAAAAACAAACATTGAATATATTATCTACTAGCTGTGCCCGCGACTTCGATCGCCTAGACTACAGGATTTTGAATTTATTTTTTCTAAAATATAATTAGCCTAAGTTACTCCTTATTACATCAGCTACCTGCCAAAAAAAGTCCCGTCAAAATCGGTCCAGCCATTTCAGAGATTAGCCGAAACAAACAGACAGACAAAAATTGAAAAAAACGTTATTTTGGTGTATTTAGATACATTCATATGCATGTAGTAAAAAGCGATTGAGCGGCGGGATGAAATGCATGTTACCAAAAGAGTTATGAGGTGAGGTGGAGAGGGAGGCCAAAGTAAAGATGAATGGATTGCGTGAAGAGCGATATGAAAGAGAAGGAAATTAGTGATAGCATGACGAGTGACAGGGCAGAATGGAAGAAAAAAACGTGTTGCGCCTACCTCAAATAAGATGGGACATGGGCAGGAAGAAGATGTAGTAAAAAGCTGTTATTTCAATATTACAAACAGACACTCCAATTTTATTTATATGTATAAACTAGCTTTTACCCGCCGCTTCACCCGCGTACAATGTAGTCACGAATAAAGGAGCTATCGGCGAAAAAATGTTACGTTGAAGCTGTTCGGTACTCATACGGGTAGTACATATTGCTACCTGTAGTGGTCTATGATGGACGGGCGGTCGATCATGCGCCGCCCGCACGCGACGCACTCGTAGCGGCGCAGGTGGATGAGCGAGTGCACGTTGAAGCTGTACGGTACTCATACGGGTAGTACATATTGCTACCTGTAGTGGTCTATGATGGACGGGCGGTCGATCATGCGCCGCCCGCACGCGACGCACTCGTAGCGGCGCAGGTGGATGAGCGAGTGCACGTTGAAGCTGTACGGTACTCATACGGGTAGTACATATTGCTACCTGTAGTGGTCTATGATGGACGGGCGGTCGATCATGCGCCGCCCGCACGCGACGCACTCGTAGCGGCGCAGGTGGATGAGCGAGTGCACGTTGAAGCTGTACGGTACTCATACGGGTAGTACATATTGCTACCTGTAGTGGTCTATGATGGACGGGCGGTCGATCATGCGCCGCCCGCACGCGACGCACTCGTAGCGGCGCAGGTGGATGAGCGAGTGCACGTTGAAGCTGTACGGTACTCATACGGGTAGTACATATTGCTACCTGTAGTGGTCTATGATGGACGGGCGGTCGATCATGCGCCGCCCGCACGCGACGCACTCGTAGCGGCGCAGGTGGATGAGCGAGTGCACGTTGAAGCTGTACGGTACTCATACGGGTAGTACATATTGCTACCTGTAGTGGTCTATGATGGACGGGCGGTCGATCATGCGCCGCCCGCACGCGACGCACTCGTAGCGGCGCAGGTGGATGAGCGAGTGCACGTTGAAGCTGTACGGTACTCATACGGGTAGTACATATTGCTACCTGTAGTGGTCTATGATGGACGGGCGGTCGATCATGCGCCGCCCGCACGCGACGCACTCGTAGCGGCGCAGGTGGATGAGCGAGTGCACGTTGAAGCTGTACGGTACTCATACGGGTAGTACATATTGCTACCTGTAGTGGTCTATGATGGACGGGCGGTCGATCATGCGCCGCCCGCACGCGACGCACTCGTAGCGGCGCAGGTGGATGAGCGAGTGCACGTTGAAGCTGTACGGTACTCATACGGGTAGTACATATTGCTACCTGTAGTGGTCTATGATGGACGGGCGGTCGATCATGCGCCGCCCGCACGCGACGCACTCGTAGCGGCGCAGGTGGATGAGCGAGTGCACGTTGAAGCTGTACGGTACTCATACGGGTAGTACATATTGCTACCTGTAGTGGTCTATGATGGACGGGCGGTCGATCATGCGCCGCCCGCACGCGACGCACTCGTAGCGGCGCAGGTGGATGAGCGAGTGCACGTTGAAGCTGTACGGTACTCATACGGGTAGTACATATTGCTACCTGTAGTGGTCTATGATGGACGGGCGGTCGATCATGCGCCGCCCGCACGCGACGCACTCGTAGCGGCGCAGGTGGATGAGCGAGTGCACGTTGAAGCTGTACGACGTCGGCAGGTACATGCGACACAGCTTGCACTCGTACGGACCTCGCGACTGGAACACGACAACATTTTAACCTTTCATCCGCCCGTCACATATACACCGATAAATTTTGATCGATTTAATCCCGTGGAGGGTCGATCCGGTACATGTAAAGATAAAATTAAAAAATAAAGTACCTTTTTTTCAAAACTCATATTAATTTACACATGTACGAAATTAATTTCTTTAAGAAAACGTCAGCTGAGCGAGTCCAATGATTTACAGGTAGTTAGCACGCAACGCCGACTACTACATGAAGGTCATTGGAATCGCTCAGCTGAGTTTAAAAAAAATGGTACTTTATTTTTTAATTTTATCTTTACAAATCGATAGTGTTTCATGTACCGGATCGACCCTCCACGGGATTAAAACGATCAAAATTGAACGGTGTATAAGTGGCAACCTAAACGCACCCTGGCTGAATAAACGCGAGTGTTTGTCGGATATATCTGATGAAGGCAGTTCAGAGTACGTTCCTCATCAGCAGCCTTTTTAATGTTCCCACTGCTGGACTCAAGCCTCCTCTCTAGGAGAGGGAATGGACCGTAATCCACCACGCGGGCCCAGTGCGGGTTGGTGAATGTCACATGTCTTCGAATTTTGGTTCTAGGACATGCCGGTTTCCTCACGATGTTTTCCTTCACCGTTTTGAGAGCAGTGGTAATGAAATAAACTACACAAAGTAATGCGCCTGGCAGGGTTGGAGCCCGCGACCTACAACTCGTAAGTCGGAGCCATTACCACTCGGCCACTACTGCTGTCAAGAGTATGTTCCTAGTGTCACATTAAAGCTAGTTAATAATAATACAAAATATAGTTTCAACTTACCGGACTGTGCTTGCTCATATGATTTTGTAATTTGGACTCAAAGTTGAACCCCTTATGGCACAAATTACAATGGAACGGGAACTTCAAGCCAGCCTTACTTTCTTCCTGGAACAAAACCTTTTATTGCTATCTCTGTCTAACACATAGAATCGGACGGACCCTAAGGCTAAGCTAAATGATTATCACTATTCAGGGTTATTTGTAAAACACATCATAAACAACAACTTTTGTTCTATGACTTTTAAAAATTTATCAAATTTTAGTTCATCAGATTTTCATACGAAAATAAAAATATTTAAATTGAACGATCTAAATGTTACGAAGTCTATGCGAAGCAAGCGATAGTACAATAGCGGAGGGGAGCGGGAATCGGGCGACAGGGGTGTTTGATGCGCTTACGTCGCGTCATACAGACGTAGGTAGGTATAGAAAAATACAGAATTGAAATATGTTAGATAGAACAACGAAATGTTGAAGGTTTGATTTTGGTAAATGTTTTGTAAAAAGTCATAGAACAAAGTTGTTTATGATGTTAGTAATACAGTCCTGCAAGCTTGTTAGTGTTTTACAGGTACTGGCACGGATCTTGAGCGCTCGGTGTCAGAGTGGGGATTTTTTTTTTTTTTTTTTTTCGATGGGAAAAATCATCTTATGACAACCCCCGCTCTTGGGCGGAGCGGGAGATAGTGTCAGACTCTTACTGACTAAAAAACCCATCCCGTTCCTTCAAGCCTTCATACCGGGGCTCGAGCGCCCTTTCGGATTACCCTGGCCCCAGTAGGCTTCGACCCGGCTGGGTCCCTGCTGTTGCTGACAACTCCTTGAGGCGCGCGGGAACAGCGCGCGCCGTCGACGACTTGGGCTTGGTCCGGACGGTTACCGGACGGCCGGACAGCGAGCTACCCATTGCTCACTGTCCGCAAGCCCGCGCCTACGGTGGCTGGAAATCGGGATCGGAATCCCGGCGGCGGCGGCGAGAGCGCCGTTGCCTGATGCGGTCGGCCTCCTCCTTAGCGAGCATTACTGCTTCGCAGAAGTCGGCGACCGTCTGCCACTCCTCCTCGCTCCGGACCATGGCCTCGACCAAGGCCCGGCGCGAGAGGTCTCCGCCGCCGATCACCCCCACGAGGGCACGGCGATGCTCCGCCCAAGCAGGGCACACTGCGATTGTGTGCTCCACCGTGTCCTCCGGGGTGACAGAGTGGGGATCGCTTTGCGCATTCTATACATTGGTGAGCCAATCGTCGTCGTTGTTAGATACATGCAGCAAGAGCAGGGAACGAATCACGAGTGACGTCTATGACACGATGGCTCGGTGAGCCAATCACTGACACTCCCCGCCCCCGCGTCTCACTTCGCACCACTAAGAAGACCGAATATTTGACTTCTGCGCAGCTTGAAGCCAGCGTTCAAGATCCGTGCCGGTATCTGCACAAATAACTGTGTATTGTAAACGCTCCGCCCTAGAGCGAGACAAGTCCCGGGATGGTAGCGTGATGTAACTCACCTCTCTCTGTTTGATCTGTTCCTCAGGATTGAGGGTCACTATCCTGATCTTGGCGGGGTCCAGCTCCACAGGTTTCCTGATTGAGGACTTGGTTTCCGCTTGACTGTCGTTCTCATTTTCAAGAGTTGAGTCACTGTAAGCCGGTTTTTAATCTACACAACAATCCATATTCTAAACGTAAACTAATGAACCATTCATTCATACGAAGACGTGGCTTAAAGGACTTAGTATCCATGGTTCTTGTCAGATGGCGCTGGCGATAGCGCGCTTAATATTTTTTGTTTTTTTATTATTATATTTATTTATTAAAACTTCATGCTACGTAAAAGTACATATTTTAAATGGCCGTTGGTTCTGGAGTGGCGACCGCAAACCGGAAAACGCAGCGAAGGCCTCATAGAAGGTGGACCGATGACCTGGTGAAGATTGCGGGAATCCGATGGACACGGGACGCACAGGATCGTTCATTGTGGTGACACTTGGTGGAGGCCTATGTCCAACAGTGGACGTCTATCGGCTGATATAATGATGATGATAATGTGAACAGGTAACAGGAGGGGTTTTGTAACCTATTTACCCGTGACTTAAAGACCCCTAGGTTGTAACTATCAGGAAACAAACTTCTGAGAATTCCACTGGTTAGCTGTGCGCACAATGAATGTGTTACCAAAACGCTTTATACGTATGAGTGGGATGTCCACCATGTACCGGTGGCGCAACGCCGCAAGTCTTGTGGTCCGATGATGGAACGGACTTGGCGGAATTAAATTGTGTAATTCCAGTGCACACTCCCCGAAATGTAAACGACAGAAAATCGACAGGCCAGCAACTCAAGACTGAAGTCTGAACTCAACGAATGCATCATTGCCGATAATCTTCTTGGCTCGCCTCTCAATCGACTCCAGCGCCCTAAGCTGGTATTTGGCAGATCCATCCCAAAGATGAGAGCAGTACTCCACACACGGTCTAACTTGCGCTTGATAAAGTTTGAGCAGCTGTTCCGGCGTCAAAGACCGTCTCACTGTAGCTAAGAACCCCAATTTTTTGGCAGCCAGAAAAAAGATGTCATATCATATATTTTAATATTTATTAGTTTATTATTTGGTAATTTATTTATGTATTATATATATATATTTAAATAATACATAAATAAACTACAAAATAGGGCGCGTTGTTCTGCTCGGGTATATATAATGTTGTACACTGACAGCCCCAAATCTTTTCCTTACGTTCAGTCCATCCAAACGTTGTCTGATAGACATTGCCTTGTGCAATAAGAGCGCCTATTGTACACTTATTCTTTTTGTAAATGTTTGTCCTGTAATAAGCTAAAGTGTGCAATAAAGTACTTAATAAATAAATAATAAATACACCCCAAAGAAAACGGTACAAAACCGACAGGCTAGCAATACCAAAGTTACCGGGGCCACGTAAGCCGTCTCCAGCATAAGCAGCCTACTCTCGCGGGACCAGGGTGGACAGAAGACAGCTACATGGACACTCACCCGTGTATCTTCTTCTTCTTGGTTTTGACTGGTTTAGTTTTGGTCTTCCTCTTCTTGGTGACGACTTCTTGCTTCACTTCCACCTGGTCGGTCTCCTGCAGTAACGACGCCAGCTCGTCCTCCGTTATTTTAGTTGCTACGGATCTGAAAATATATATATTTTTATAGTGTTTTGTTGAGGCGCAGTCAGTGCGCCTGAAAACGCGCAATTAATGATGTAACGAATGTTAAGTGCGGTACCAGGTTTAAACATCTTGTAATACGTCTCGCTTACAGTGCGGCTAAGAAAAGTATAGACGACGACAACGAATGTCGTGCGGAAGGCATAACTTCAATTTAGTTCGGTGTAGGAAAAAGATATATTTTTACATGAAGCCAAAAATAGATTAAGGTTTCTTAAAAGTTACAGGGTCTATAAGTCGTTGGCCGCCACAATTGAAGTTTTATTGCCAGGTGTATAGACCTTGTGCCACAGGAATGGAAAGTATAGAAAAATCACTGCAGCAGCGAACGTATTAATATTAAATTTCTCACACTTGCATATGCGAATATTCGTCGCGAATATTCATATCAGTTGTATTATCATTATATACCCATTCAAACTAATACTTTAATACCTTTCTGTTTGTCAAAAAAAAATGCTACAATATATTCGCAGGTTTCTTGTGAATTCAATATTCGCGAAAGCGAATATGCATAATAAGGCGTGAAACAATACGCGCCGTCGACGTCTTGGGCTGGACGATCGGATGGCGAGCTACCCATTGCTCGCCGTCCGCAAGCCCGCGCCTACGGAGCAGTCATTTCTAGTGTGGGAAAACTGTGAAACAAAGAAACTCACCTGAATTCTTCTAGTGTCAAGTTATCCTCATAGTCGGAGAAGCCATGCTCTTCCTTCACTATCTCGTCGTCCATCTTGTTGATGAACTGGATGTCGATGTCATCGAGCCCGGACGGCTGGACTT
This sequence comes from Mythimna ferrago, assembly GCA_910589285.2. Classification (NCBI taxonomy): domain Eukaryota; kingdom Metazoa; phylum Arthropoda; class Insecta; order Lepidoptera; family Noctuidae; genus Mythimna; species Mythimna ferrago. The sequence goes on from OU342700.1 coordinate 14,554,557, forward strand.
GCTTCTCGTGCTGAAAGTCAAAACCAAACTGTCGTCATCATCATCATCGCACCACACGCCGGACGGCGTTGCGCCACCGGACTTTGTGGACAGCAAGCGTATAAAGCGTTTTGGAAACGGCGTTAGGTCGGGGAGTCATCATCATCAGCCTTTTTAATGTTCCCACTGTTGGGACTCAGGCCTCCTCTCTAGGAGAGGGAATGGGCCGTAATCCACCACGCGGGCCCAGTGCGGGTTGGTGGATGTCACATGTGTTCGTCGGGGAGTGTGCGTTGGAATTGCATAATTCAATTCCACCAAGTCCGTTCCATCATGCACTAGACGTACGGCGTTGCGCCACCGGTACATAGTGGACATCCTACCCACATGTACGAAGCGTTTTGGGAACACATTCATTATGCGAACAACTAAGGATTGGAATTCCCTGCCGGATTCTGTATTTCCTGAAAGCTGCAATCTTTAAGTCAAGAGTGAATAGATTGCTTCTAGGCAAGCGTGTTCCATCGTCGGCCACATCATCGCTTACCATCAGGTGAGATAGTGGTCAAACGCGAGTTTATTCTTAAAAAAAAAATTCAGCTGAAAGACGCCCACTGTTGGACATAGGCCTCCCCCAAGCGTCGCCACAATGGCCGGTCCTGTGCGTCTCGTCTCGAATCTCGACCCGCAACCCTCACCAGATCACCGGGCCACCTTCCGACCTACTTCAGCTTGGATAGAGAAAATATTTAAGACTTAACACTCATGACTTATATGGTTTTGTGTAAGTAAAGGTCGGCGAAAATTATCTTTGCCCGGAGCGGCTAAATAGCTAGGTCATGCCCAACGGGACCGTTTACCTCTAAGACCTGCTGGTAGCCCGCCTTCCCCCTGCCCACGATGTCGATGGTCAACACGCTGGTGGTGCTCAGGTGCGGGCTGGCGTACTTCGACAGCTCCTCGTCCTGGGGCTCGATCGGGAACTGCAACAAGGGAAAAACAGGGATAGATCAAACTTACTAGATAAGTTTAGTACGTGACCTGGACCTGCTGGGTCCCTACTTTGCTGACAGCTCTTTGAGGAGCGCGTGGAATACTACGCGCCGTCCACGACTAGAGATCAATCCGATCGTTTGCAAGCCCGCGCCCACCGTGTTTTTTTTTTGTAGGCTTCGACCCGGCTGGGCCCATGCTGTTGCTGACAACTCCTTGAGGCGCGCGGGAACAGTGCGCGCCCGATGCGCCGATCGGACGGTCAGACAGCGAGCTACCCATTGCTCGCCGTCCGCAAGCCCACGCCTACGGCGGCCGGAAATCGGGATCGGGATCCCAGCGGTGGCTGGGGCGCTGTGAGCACCGTTGCCTGATGCAGTCAGGCCGTCTCCTTTGTCTTCGTCTCCTTCCTAGCATTACTGCTTCGCAGGAGACGACCGCCTGCCACTCCTCCTCGCTCCGGATTATGGCCTGCACGCGCGGCCCGGCGCGAGAGATCGCCACCGCCGATCGCCCCCACGAGGGCACGGCGATGCTCTGCGCGCCCACCGTGGCTGTTAGTCGGCTAGGACGGCGCCGCGGCTGGGACGTGAGGATGTCCGATCCCTCAAGCGTGTGGCCTCCGTCGCTAGCATTACTGCTTCGCAGAAAGAGGCGACCACCGCCCATTCCTCTCGCTCAGGACCATTGCCTGTACCAGAGCCCAGCGCACCCACGCGGGCACGGCGGTGCTTTGCCCTAGCAGGACACACTTCCGTGTCCTCCGGGTGGACCACACAGTGGTGAAACCCGGGCGTTTCTTCCTCACGATACAGGTGCAAGAACCTCCCGAACTTGCCATGCCCGGTGAGGACCTGCGCCATGTTCCAGTCATATGATACGAAATTGGGGCTTATTTTTTTTAATTGCTATAAAGTAGTGCTTGACTGCGCATCCACCTGATGGTGCACAGTGATGCAATCGTTGATGGTGAGGCGCACTAGTTTTTAAGACTCTATTCACTCTAGCCTTGAAGACACTTGAATTATAATCGGACATTATTTCGATACAGCGACCGGCCCACGCTGAAAACCAGCGTTGTGAGCTCAACGCATTATGCGTGAGGCCGCAGCACTATGCTGAGCGTTCGGCCGTTTTGCGCGGAGGAGACGCATATCTTCCCTATCAATTGCTGTAATGTTAATGTTTGTTAGCTAGTTTTTAAGATTGCGTCTTTTTCACGTAAATAAACTGTTTTTCTTTCTTTCTTTTCTATTTTTCGTAGCTAAGAGTTTTTTCTTCAGAGTCCCTTTACATATAGACCTACTGTAAGCCCGATTTAGACAGGGTCAGTAAGCGAGTCAGTAACAGGCGTCAGTGCTGGCGCCGAGAACTGACTACACTGTTTACATGCACTCAGTAGTGGTAGCGATTTCTTCACAGTGCACACACGTGATTGTGGTCAGTGGGGAAAATGAATACGCGAAGACAGCAGAATAAACTACGATTTAATTATTTGTTGAAAAATCTTTCCATTTTATTGTTGGATGAGTTGAAAGAGATGATAGAAAAAGAGATGTTATTATCTCAAAAATCTGGCCAAGAAAATTGACAGAAGACAGAAGAGAAACTGGAAGACTGAGGAAGAAATACTAATTCCATAAACTAGTATTTCTTCCTTATTTAATTTACACGCCATTTCCGTAAGAAAACGCGAAGCGTATGTCATCCTACAACACAGCGTCAGTGTCAGTCAGTAGCGCTGGCGCGGGTGGGGGGGGAGGGGAGTCGACTGACTTCAAAATATTCAAGACGGAAAATTGAAGTCAGCACTGACGCGACAGCGCTGTACTGACTTCAAATCTGTTTACACTAGGTAAATATCGGGTCAGCACTGACTTGTCTCGATTTCGCCATCAGTTACTTACCCAGTCGGGTAGTAACAGGCGGGTACGGTACGGGTCAGTAACAGGCGTCAGTGCTAGCGCCGAGAACTGACTGCACTGTTTACATGCAGTCAGTAGCCGTGGCGATTTATTCACAGTGCACACACATTATTGTGGTCAGTAGGGAAAATGAATACGCGAAAACAGCAGAATAAACATCGATTTAATTATTTGTTGAAAAATCTTTATATTCTACTGTTGAATGAGTTGAAGGTGATGATAGAAAAAGAGATACCTATCTAAAAAGAAACGAATCTGGCCAAGAAAATGGATCGAAGACAGGAGAGAAACTGGAGGCTCGGCTTTATTATTAAAACAAGATTTGTAGACCCTATGAAATTAATATTTCTTCCTCATTTAATTTACACGCCATTTCCGTAAGAAATTCACGCGAACCGTATGTCACCCTACAACACAGCGTCAGTGACTGACCAAGCACTGACATGACCGTTTAGACAAAGTCAGTAGCGCTGGCGCGGGTGGCGGGGGGAGTCGGCTGACTTCAAAATATTCAAGCCGGAATATTGAAGTCAGCACTGACGCGACAGCGCTGTACTGACTCCAAATAGAATAGAATAGAATAGAATAGCATTTATTCGGCGCAAGCCACACAAATACAACAACATAAAAAATAATAAAAAAAGAGTACAGACATACAATACAGTTGCAGTAACTGTGCCTGAACCGAAAGGGTCACCAACTCAGCAATTGCTGGGCGTCAAACACCCAGCGCTGATTTTCAGCTGGCACCCCGCAAATCTGTTTACACTAGGTAAATATCGGGTCAGCACTGACTTGGCTCAATTTCGGCGTCAGTTACTTACCCTGTCTAAATCAGGCTTTATGTCCATCAAAACGCCGTATTTTAGTAAATAGGTTTATTGTGCTAAGTAGCAGAACCAGTACAAGCAGGAACTGAGAAAACTCTTCTACCCACTGCCTAATCAATCTTATTATGTTAATAATATTTGATAAGTACCCACATTAAGTATCCAACCCCTACTGTAACATTTTTCATGCAAGCAAAGCTACGGCACAAAATAGACAGGTACAGAAGGCAATCCTACGCTCGGTGGACGCACACTAATGAGCATTTGAGCCGGAACTGTTCGACGAGCGGGCCGAGGCGCTCCGAGATATCGTGTCCGTGAGCGGTGTCTATGTGTGCGTTGTGAGAGCGCGCTTTGTATGTAGATTGACTTCTGTACCTATCTATTTTGTGGCTACGGACAGAAGTTAGTGACCCCATAGATACTCACAGGTGCACAGCGCGTAAGGTACTCGTAGAGCATCGTGTGTGCCCTCAGAACCTTGTGCTTGAAGCGCACGGACTTCTGTAAGAGGGTGGCACACTCGTAGCACAACCATTGCGGTAGACCGTCAGACTCTGTAACCTGGAAAACATTATAAAAGTTACTGTACCCCTGGCCAAGTTGCTAATCTGCAATCGTTAACGCTAATAGAAAGCTTCAAATGTACGAGAATGACGTCATCTCAATGCTCAGTCACGTGGTCAGAACAAAAGAATTGTAGCGTGGCCAACTCGAGGCATTCGACGCAAGCGAAACGGTTGTAACTTGGCTAGGGGGGCTGATAAGTAATGATCATAGCCTTTGTTACATCTATACATATAAATAAAATTGGAGTGTCTGTTTGTAATATGGAAATAACCGCTTTTTACTACATGCATATGAATATAATATATGGTAAGTACATACACCAAAATATCATTTTTACAAGTTTTGTCTGTCTGTCTGTTTGTTTCGGCTAATCTCTGAAATGGCTGGACCGATTTTAACGGGACTTTTATTGGCAGGTATTTCATGTAATAAGGAGTAACTTAGGCTACTTTTATTTTAGAAAAATAAATTCAAAATCCTGTAGTCCACGCGAATGAAGTCGCGGGCACAGCTAGTGTATAATAAAACCAGCAAAGTGCAAGTCTAATTTGCACCCTAAGGGTTCATATCATAGATTCTCAACGGGCAGTACCGCTCCTCAGTGGGTGCTGGAGCTTGTTCGTGGGGGGCAGTAGCGGGTCCAAAGGGAAATGGGCTTATGTCAGCCAAGGGGGCGAATACGGCTTGGGTAGCTAATTTATTGTCTAAGAAAAGAAATGAACTGATGTTCATTGGCCTTTATGGATTAAATGTTTCATTATAGCATGGTTTAGTTGTTTTTTAATCTACACTAATATAATGCTCCTGAACTACACGACGAGCTTTGCCAGCTGTTAGCTCCGATTAACTATAGCCGTAATCGGAGGCACCGACTGTTTGATGTTTCTGGGAGTCGTACCGTCGACCGAGCCCAGTCTCCTATCCCTCGTGGAATCTCCGCGCTCAACGCTCTCTTGGATGCCAAACCTGATTGTGACGTGTTCGCAGATGAATGGAAGAACATTAATTGTCTGTCTGTTAGGAGTTCTGTGAGATGAGTATATGACTGTGGTGTAGTTATTATTATTTTTGTATTGTTACTTCGTAATTTTTCAAATATAGTATGTCTTTAACTAATGTAATTGGCCTTTGGCCGTGTTATGTTAAAGTAAATAAATAAAAAAATAAAAAAAAATAATAATAATAAAGAGGTAAAGTTTGCTATTTTGTTTGTAGGAGGTAATCTCTGGAAGTACTGGTCCGATTGCTAAAATTTTTACATTGATAGAAAGCTGCTTTATTCCTGAGTGACATAGGCTATATTTTAAGTACGCGGGCGACGCCACGGGCAAAAGCTAGTTATTAATAATCATGACCCTCAACCACGTAAACCTCAAGCATATAAAATTGGTATAATTAACTATTATGTAAAGGAGGGTGTTGGAATATTGTTTTCTTGTAAAGGGAGCAGTAGTTCATGAAAGGTTGGGTAACTATGATCTATATTCATAAAAGGAGGAACTGACTGACTAACATATCAACTGACAGCCGATACTACTGAGATTAGGAGCTTGAAGATTTGCATAAGGTTTCATTGTAAGACATAGGCGAGCATTAAGAACAGATTTTCCAAAATTGACAGGAGGAAACGGGGGTCCAAAGCTTGTATAAACAAACTGACTTTCACATGGCCGAAGTTGCTGACAGAAATTAGTACAATTACCGGCATGGATCTTGAGCGCTGGCTTCAAGAAGTCAAATGTTCGGTCTCTTTAGTGGTGCGAAGTGAGACACGGGGGCGGGGAGTGTCAGTTATTGGCTCGCCACGCCATCGCGTCACAGACGTCACTCGTTATTCGTTCCTGCGCTTGCTGCATGTGTCTAACAACAACGACGATTGGCTCGCCAATGTATGGAAGGCACAAAGCGATCCCCACTCAGACGCCGAGCGCTCAAGATCCATGCCGGTAATTGTATCTATAATAACAGCAAAAAATATCATGTCTGTTGTATGGGAAACCCATTTAAATATTTATCTTATTCTGTTTTTAGTATTTTTTGTTATAGCGGCAACAGAACTACATGTAAAACACTGATAAAAATTTCAGCCATTCAAGAGGTCCCGTTGTACTCTTTGGGTATGGAGATTATTAAAGTGACTACTAACTCTCACTGCCTCATTCTAAACTGTCTTAAAATATTGAAGTGTAGTGTTATTTTTAACCTATTTGTGAAGTAAATATCTTATATCAAATAACATTCGTCAAGAGTACTGTGAGAGGAATTGATGCAACATACATTGTTAATAGTTTTGTTGGTTTTTGTTTAGTTACTGGTTGTTTAAACGTTTTATTTAATAAAACAAATAACAGAGAAATTGGAAAAAAAAATGTACTGACATCAAATAAATCGGGATGCGAGCAAGAGTATGATGAGGGGACCAGAAGAAAAAGTTAATTTATGCATAAAATAGCTAAATACTTACATTAATATCGGCTAAATCCTTAAAAAACGCTTCGAAAACAACAGCGCTAAACATTCTCCTGTCCGTCGTCAAACAACACCTACAAATAGCTTTTGCCGGTTCAAAATCATACTTGATATCCTCCTCATGGCCTAGACTCATTGTTTCCATTTTTATTACAAGCAGAAAGGTATAAAATAAAATTAATAACACGCAAATATGTTCGACACAAATATGAGAAATGTAAACAATATGGCGATCAGAGAGCTTTTTTTTTGTTAATATTTTTGCTATGGATACTAAGCTTTTTTAGCAGCGTCTTTTAAGCAAACTCTATCGATACCAGACACACACCACAGCACAGACAGATCACATTCACGAAACTAAACAGTCGACAGTCGTGGGATTTGAGGGTAATGCTGTAGATAAATATCGTTTTTGTTATGTAAGCAACATTGTGACGTCATTATAGTGCGACTGTTACATCTTTGTCTGTGCGGAACATGTGCGGAAACTAAACAGTCGTGGGATTTGAGGGTGCTGCCACAAAATAGGTAGGATAGGTAGAGTCTGTCTAATAAGTTAAACGACTTGGGTAATTAATAGGATTTCATGAAATCTGATGTAGTCAACACGGGTTCAATAATCAAGGTTGATTAAGAGATAGAGATCATTGTTTACTAACAGAAGAATCTTATAAAAAGTACCGAATATTTGTATTTTTTAAATGATTAAATATTTTACAAAATTCCCAAGTCGGTTGACTTATTAGACAGACTATACAGAAGACAATTTCATGTATGGACTTCACTTTTTATACCTACGCTCGTTGGACGCACACTAATGAGCGTTTAAGCTGGAACTGTTCGACGAGTGGTCCGAGACGCTCCTGAGACATCGTGTCCGTGAGCGGTGTCTATGTGTACCTACATTACTCGAGCGCGCTTTGTATGTAGATTGACTTCTGTACCTATTTATGTTGTGGTGCTGCTGTAGATAAATATCGTTTTTGTTATGTGAGCAACGTTGTGAGGTCATTATAGTGCGACTGTTACATCTTGATATTTTGAAACTACGTTAGACTAGCTTCTTCCAGCGGCTTCACCCTCTTTATTAAAAATTATCCTACTGGCTGAACTTGCTCACTTAATGAAACTGCAAAGTTATAGCTTACTAGCTTTTGCCCGCAGCTTCGCCCGCGTATATAAAATATAGCCTATGTCACTCAGGAATAAAGCAGCTTTCTATCGGTGAAAAAAGCAATCGGATCAGTACTTCCAGAGATTACCTCCTACAAACAAAAAAACAAACTTTACCTCTTTATTATATTAGTATAGACTAGCTTTTGCCCGCGGCTTCGCCCGCGTGGCATTAGGTTACTTACTCCCAATCCTCCCGGACCTCCGTTTTACACGCGTGAGCAGTGTAGTTTTAACTACCTTAATTCAAATATACTACTCGTACCATTGTTGGTGTCGTGGGAGCCAGGGACTTAAAAACACCTCCTTAGAGGTCACAGAATTATAAGTGTTACATGTTGAATTGGTAACAGAATCAAATATTTTTAACCGACTTCTAAAAAAGGAGGAGGTTCTCAATTCGGATGTTTGTATTTTTTTTTTTTTTTTTTTTTTATGTATGTTCGCGCATAACTTCGTCACTTGCCAACCGATTTGAAAAATTATTTTTTTGTTGGAAAGGGTATACTTCCCAAATGGTCCCATAGTCACCAAGTCGGGATCTGATGATGGAATCTTGGCGAAATCGAGGGAACTCCTCAAATATTATAAGCAACCATATAGTTCTTTTGGTATTTTCATCAAAGACTTAAGCATTTATAGTCAAAACATGACATTTGATGAAGTGGAACTGGTAAAGAAGACCAGAAATGGCCAACGGAAGTTCATACTCAGACATATCTCCCAATGAACATAGTTACAAATAAATGAATAGTTCTGAATAGGTATGTTGAACATGGTATCATCGATGTGACCTAATGATGATGATGGAGCTGGAAGATAAGTACCGGAACTCCGAAATTAATCAATGTATCCTAGCCGTGTTTGGGCTTATTACAATTATCATGAGATGCACTTTGGCTATAAGGTACTATCGAACTGATCTGATGATGATGATGGAGCCGGAAGGTAGACACGGGAACTTCATAATAAAACAATGTATCCTAGCAGGGTTTGAGTTAATTGGAATTGTCATGAGAAAAAGGTACTCTGGCTGTAAGTGTATTGCAACTAAAAAGTGTGAAATAAAAAACTTTTTACAAAAAAAATAAAACCGACTTACTAAAAAAAACACTAAAACTATCAAAATAACTTTAATTTCGGAAGTCGGTGTTAAATAACGAAGAGGCAAAACTATTATAGAAACACCGACTTCCGAAATTAAAGTTATTTTGATAGTTTTAGTGTTTTTTTTAGTAAGTCGGTTTTATTTTTTTTGTAAAAAGTTTTTACACATATAAGAGTGTTTTCAATGTGTTAACCCAAAACACTTATAAAAGTGTAACCGTAACATATCTGTAACAGATATAAAAGTGTTAAACGCAGCGTTGCCTTTGCAATTTGCTTATATAAGGTAGGGGCGACCGAGGGGATTTGAAACAAAGGTGATTTGAAACAGGACCGATTTCTTCGAACATACAATCGTTAGCGAGTTGACAACGTCGCATTTTAATCCCTTCCCCCCGCCCGCTGACATGTCAGTTCGCGTCGGGGACGTAAGTCGCGCGGTTGTGGAGTTCTGCGTCTCATGTGACAAAAATCGTGAAAAGTAAGTTTATAACGTTTTTTTAAGATCTCTATATTTTGATAAAGCTTTTGTATTATGGCTTAAGTTATATATGTTTCGAAAGATCGTTAACTAAAGATTTATTATACATATTTGGTAGAATAGATTTTTGTGTATTTGCTTCTTGATGGTGCATTTAATAAAAATTGGGAGGATTTTTCGTGCTGAGGAGATTTGAAACAGGCTGTTTCAACTCTCCTCGTTTTCAATTTTATATCAGAAATTAACGGGAACAATTTTTTTTATGCTTTCATTTGTTTATAATTTTGTTTCAGTATGCCTACTGCCTACTGATTATAAGAGAAAAACGGACAGAGGTATGGCGAGTCGAGAAATGTTCGAACTCGCAGCAGAAGAAGTAACTTTGCGACGGAAAAGTCTCCGTGACGCGGCTTCAAGTTTCAACCTGAACCATACTTCCCTCTACAGGTATATTAAAAAAAAACTGCTTATGAAGCTGCAGCGACATCTATGGCGCCACATAAGAACTACGAAGAAAGTACGAAATCCTGCATCGCGCAATCAAAGTTCTCCGCGCGATTTGAACATATACGACAGCCCAAAATCATCTATCGGGCAGTCGCCCACCAGACAATAACACCTGTCTGGTCGGAGGATCCTCCCTTTCCAACGGAGGTTTGCGGGACTTTAATCTCTGTTCCGCATACCTCCAAACTGGTGACCCTCGACAAAGAACGTCAGCGCAGCCTTCGTACAGCTACTACTTCTTGACGTCATCATCACTTCCTCAAGCTTTCGAGCAGCGAGCCATACAGCCAGCACCCACGGCTATAGAGGGTATCCTGACCACCAGCATGCCTACCTGGTCATACCTGGTCATCACCTTCAGCCTCATCAGCGACCTTGGCTTGACACACCGCACTTTCGGCCAGTCACATGAAGAGCTATGAAGAACCTCTCCTGGTCGACGCCAGCAGTCAAGCCCTACGTCGCACAGCACCGCTCCGACTCACTGGAGCCAGCAGCACTACTCCGACTCACTGGAGCCTGCAGCATCATCCCGACTCACTGGGACAGCACCACCCCGACTCACTGGGGCATCATCCCGACTCACTGGGACATCATCACCCCGACTCACTGGGGCATCATCCCGACTCACAGGGATAGCAACACCCCGACTCACTGGGGCATCACCGCAGACAGTTCCGACTCACCGCGAACTATGCGGCACCGGTTTCCGACCCACTGGAACCAACCTACGCTTGCCTGACGCGCATCAAGAACCATCGATCTCCGATCTCCGGAGGGGAGTGATGTAGCGACATCTATGGCGCCACATAAGAACTACGAAGAAAGTACGAAATCCTGCATCGCGCAATCAAAGTTCTCCGCGCGATTTGAACTTAAACGACAGCCCAAAATCATCTATCGGGCAGTCGCCCACCAGACAATAACACCTGTCTGGTCGGAGGATCCTCCCTTTCCAACGGAGGTTTGCGGGACTTTAATCTCTGTTCCGCCTACCTCCAAAAAGCAAACGAAACGGCGACTGCTCCAACGGTGGGATATCCTGAAAAGACTGTTTTTACAGCTTCAGAGGAGAAGGTACTCTGTGACTATCTATTAAACTGCGCTGCTGCTAACTTTGGCCTAAGAACTAAGGAAACCAGAACTTTTGCCTATAGGCTGGCTGTAAAATATAATAAAAAAATTCCTTCTTCTTGGACTGAGCATGAAATGGCTGGAGAGGTTTGGCTTCGTTCTTTTATGAAACGTCATCCTATTCTTTCTTTGAGACTACCTCAACCTACAAGTATCGCTCGAGCTACAAGTTTTAACAGAACGAACGTGGAACTTTTTTTTTCAAAATTATACCGCTGTAGTTGACAAACACAAATTGCAAGGAAAGGATATATGGAACGTTGACGAATCTGGCATCACAACTGTTCAGAAACCAGATCGCATCATTGCCCGACGACGACAGAAACAAGTGAGTGCCATGACTTCCGCAGAGAGAGGAACATTGGTTACTATAGCACTAGCAGGAAATGCCCTTGGAAATCACATACCCCCGATGTTCATCTTTCCGCGGAAAAGATTTAATGATCACTTTATACGCGATGCACCTACTGGATCAATTGGCACTGCGAATGGGTCAGGGTGGATGCAGGAAGAAGACTTCTATATATTTCTTAAATTTTTCAAAGACCAAATTAGGCCATCAAAAGAAAATAAAGCACTATTGTTATTAGATAACCACGCTTCACACACAGCAGTTAAAAATATCGAGTTCTGTAAGGAAAATGGCATAATTTTATTGACTTTTCCACCTCACTGCACCCATAAATTGCAGCCAATGGACAGAGCCGTTTTTGGGCCAGTGAAGAAAGCAGTTAACACTGCTTGCGACAATTGGATGCGGTCTAATCCAGGAAAAGTAATGTCCATCTATGATATTCCTGGGATAGTGAAAACGTCGTTTGATATAGCTGTCACACCACGCAATATATCTTCCGGATTCATCCATACCGGACTTTGGCCAGTTAACACAGAAATATTCCAGGACGCTGATTATCTTCCGAGTCAAATTACTGATCGACCTTTGGCATTTTCCGTTAGTACTGGTCCATCCAGCTCTAACTTGGTGGAGATATCAAGAAGTAAAGAACCTACGCCATGTCCTACTTCTAGCACAAGTGATGAACGTCCCCTTGCAAATAGTGTTTTATATAATTCTCGAACACCAAGTCCATCAATCTTAAATTTACCGGCTACTCCTTCTCCAATCAGCAACGAAACAGAAGACGTATTCAAGTCTGCAGAAAACCCTGACAAGAATTCACCTGATCTGGCGATATCTGAGGTAATGCTTCATACTATCACGATGTCTTCAACCACTGAATCCATTGTTCCCTCAACAGTCCTTACATCCCATATAATACCAGTAGCATCCACATCACGAGATACTTCAGTAAGTGTGACAGCAATTCCATTCTCACCTGAAACTCTTAGACCCTTGCCAAAGGCTCCACCAAGGAAAGGAAATCAAACAAATAGACGCAAAGTGAAATCTGCTATCTTAACCGACACTCCCATATAGAATGAACTAGCTGCAATCGAAGCAGCTAGAACGGCTAAGAAAAAGGTAAAAAAAACCTAACTTTGAAGAAGCAAAACCAAGAAAAAGATCAAAACCAGTCACTAAAACTAAAAAGATCAAGGTTGTCAAGAAACAAAGCGGAAACGAAGACAGTGAAGAAGAAGAAGAGTCCTTTTGCCTTTGTTGTTTTGAGCCATTTTCAAATAGCAGAGCCAGAGAAAAATGGGTGCAATGTCTGGAATGTAAAAACTGGGCTCATGAGGCTTGCCCTGGAGGGGAACTTTCTTATGTTTGCCATAACTGCTTGTCAGATTAAAGTTTTTTTATATTCATTTTTTTTTGTTTTAGACATTTGTGAGATTATTGTAACTTAAATATTTAGTAATTCTTAAGAAACGACTGAGAGGTAATAATTATTTTATGCCAAAGATTTAGAATTTATATGATTTAGATTTTTAATTTTAATTTTGTTAAACAAAATGTAAAACATTTAGTTTAACTGACTGTTTTATATAAATGTCACGAATATGACGTTATACTTAGTACTTATACCTTTTTTGTCCTATGATGAGTTCCCTGACAGTTCATTTTTTTCCGTGGCACGCATACTACTTTAGATTACTAAAAAATTAACTGCCAAAAAAAAATAAAAATGAAATGATAAAAAAATTATTGTCTTTCGTAAATTAATAAGTAAATTATTGTGGTTATAATTAACTGTTAATAAATTAATAAAATAAAATAAAAAAGTATAGAACTTAAAAATGTGCAATGCGTTAAACGGAACTTCTGCCAATAGAGATTGACACTACTCGACGACACACTTATCGACAAAATCGGAGCGGCCATCTTGTAATCGCATGTAACGGCAGAAAATTGGAAAAAAGTAATAGAAAAAACTCAAAAAACTATAACAGAGAACTGGAATAAATATATCCGGATCGACCGAATTAGGGCCATTACTTAATCATCGCGGTTAGTTGGAAAAGATTCCGATTCCGATATGGATACGAGTTCAAATAAAGAGTCAAGTTCTGACAGTGAATAATAAATAAATTATTATTTTATACAGACTGCATTTTATTTACCACTAGCCGTCCCCCGCGGTTCCGCCCGCGTCATTTCAGGTTTTTAGTTTTTGTCAGGTTTTTTGGTTTACTGTAAAATTTCTTTAAAATCCGTATAGAGTAAGATCCCTGGACCGCCAGACATCACGTATTTTCTGACGAACGAAATGTGGACGATTGAGTACTGTTAGTATGTACTAAGAACGCATGCCTACCTGCTAGCTTTCTTAGACGGCCAATTTTCAGGTATCAGGTAATCAAGGTACATAAAATTATTACTTACCTCACGTAAATTCTCAAAGCTGATTTTTACGTATTTTGTAGGCAATATCTTTAAAATCAAGTCGCCAAAAAAATGACATAACTTCACGTAAATTCTCATGCTTGATCATTAAAGCGTCTGTTAAGCAATACGGCCGACGGAATGTGTCTGGGAGTATTGGTGACTTGATTTTAAAGATATTGCCTACAACAGACGTAAAAATCAGCCTTGAGAAAATACGTGAAGTTACATTATTTTTTTGGGAGCTTTAAAGCGTCTGTTAAACAATACGGCCGACGGAATGTGTCTGGGAGTATTGGCAACTTGATTTTAAAGATATTGCCTACAAAATACGCAAAAATCAGCTTTGAGAATTTACGTGAGGTAAGTAATAATTTTATGTACCTTGATTACCTGATAACTGATAATTGGCCGTCTAAGCAAGCTAGCAGCTAGGCATGCGTTCTTAGTAAATACTAATAGTACTCAATCGTCCACATTTCGTTCGTCAGAAAATACGTGACGTCTGGCGGCCTTAGGATCTTGGACTAGTAGACTAGTTCTTGCGTGAAAGAGTAACAAACATCCACACACACATACAAACTTTCACATTTATCATCTATAAATCTAAAATCGGTAATCCGATTCCATTTTCTTTGCCAACTGATTCGTTATTGTAAAAAATCGATTAAATTTCGTTAGGTCACATCACTATAATTGTCAGACAAGAACTGTCAGGGAACTAGAGGTTTGCACCGGAGCGAGATTTCAACAACCGATTGAATTCACCGGTGATTGACCAATCTCCGGAGAAAAACCGGAGGTCACCGGAGAATAATGAAATTTTGTTTCTTTTTTAATTTATACATTTAAAATGAAGAAATAAGAATAATTAATTGATTTAATTTATATAATCATTTATTAAAAAAAAAATGTTTTATAAAGACAATAAATGCTGATTTTGGTTTACAAAACACAACATGTCAACAGCGTCATAGCGTAACATGTTTCTTCTATCATTAAGTACTCGTATTTGTCCTGTCGTCGAAAATATTCCTGACCTTACAGAAGTAGCAGGCACAGTTAGGTATTTGAAAGCTATTTCGTCTAATGGCTTTAAATGTTTATTGAATATCCAGAATTGCACAACTTCATCCCAATTGTGGCTTTTTTCAGGATAGTCTGTTTCCGTATTCATTTTGAATAAATTCATAGCTTGTCATATCTGCATTACTGGTGTTTCTTTTTAGAAATCCAAGCAAATCCGGGCGGCCAGTTTCTTTTGTACTATTTTCACTTGATGTGGCTATTTCTTCTGCGCTTTGAGATAAGCTTCGGATCCGGAAAATATTATTTATTTCTGCCTTTACAGCATCTTTAGCAGCCAATTTATTTATTTAATTGATTTTTGAATGTGTCTTTTATTTTGTGTAAACTTATTATATAAAAAAAATAAGATGCGACGATCACCGGAGATCAATCGGTGAATTACCGATTATTTCAATCGAGTACTTTTACCGGTAAATCTCCGGTGATTCTCCGGTACTCACTGCTCCGGTGCAAACCTCTACAGGGAACTCATCATAGGACAAAAAAGGTATAGTGAGTTGATTATTTGTAACAAAATACTAATTAAAAAAAGTTCTTTCGTACTTGAAAAGTTTTATTTTATTAAAAACTCTTAAATTTTATCTTTTTTTTGTATTTTACAGCCCTTTATACTACTCGACCCCTGTTTCATCTTACCTCGGTATGAGGGGAGTATTTGGTGTAGGAAACAAAATGTCAAAATTGTTTCAACTCCCCTCGGTCTCCCCTACTGTAAAATTACTTATACCTAAGGCTATAAGTACTAAAACTGATTATTTCAATTACACATATTAACACTTAATAACAAATATAACAGGTTACAGTTTGATTCGGCAAAACTTATTAACACATATATATAAAAGGTTACAGTTTCATTCGGTAACATTATTGTATCTGTTACATTTAAAAGTGTTTTTCTGTTAAAACTGTTTTAAAAAACAGTGTTAAAACACATTATTACGGTTACAGTTTGAGTCCCTGGCGGGAGCTATTGCGCAGATTTAATTTTGAGAATTATTAAACATAGGATAACTTTCAAACTGTAATTTACAGATACTGATATAGCCTTGAACGCGAGTAACTTATTTTGATAAGAATTAATGCCGTAATTGTGTAAATAGCTTTCCAATAACCGCTTGAAAATCGGTGAAGTAGATTTTGAGTTTATCGCGAACAGTCAGACAGACAGACAGACGCGGCGGGGGACTTTGTTTTAAAATATCACAGAAATCTTAATAATAAGGCAACTTAATAATAAGGCAATAGAAGTCGCATAGACGCGTGACCTTGTCGCCGCGTTTATGTGTTGGAGTACACAAGTGCACGCGGAGCGTTTGTTGCGGTTTCTTGTGTTATTTGAGACGCGGAGAGGATGGTGTTTTGCAGCATATTCAAATGCGGAAACTCGTCCAAAACTTTTAACTTAACAAATAAAGGAATAACATTTCATAATAATATGTAAGTACTTAATTTTTGAAATATTGTCGTTTTGTAGCAAATATAGACATTTGTCTATATTTGCTACAAAACGACAATATTTCACTATCACTACTACGATTTATCAGAAAAAACGATTTTTATTGTCAAATCAATAACCATTAACGCTTAAGCTTATTCATGTCTACTATTACTACTGCTAAAAACAGCAATGAAATTATAGTCATACGCAATAAACAAAAATCGCCGTTTGCGTAAATTCTAGGTACAAGCCGCATGAGTTGGCCGCAATTTAGTGACGTGCTACTACTATTCTGTATCGATAATTATTTACGTTCAGCTTAATACTTCGTTTTACCAAATTGGAATGTATCATGTTTTTTTTTAATATTTAAATATGAGATTAACTATTGGAATCGATTCAGTTACTGATTCTGGACAAACTATATTCAGTAAGTTATATATATAAAAAAAACTTTGTAAGTATAATTATTTATTTATAGTATGTATATAATTATTATACTTAAATATTTATGTATTGTTATTTATATGAAACCTAAACAATTTAAATTGTGTTATTTTAAAATTAGTTTAGTTTATTAAGTATTTATAGTCCACCACTACACTAACTACCTCCCCCTTTTATTCTAAGTTCATACACAATCCATCCTATTTGATTTGGTCATTGTTTTTACACGACTGTTTTTTACTGTAAGGTGAAGTATTGGAGAGCCTTTAAGATTTGTATAATTATATAATAAACTAGCTGTACCCGCGCGGCTTCGCTCCCGCTCTTCCCTACTTCAGCCTACTATACCCTACTCTACCCTACTATACCCTACTCTACCCTACCCTACTCTACTCTACCCTACTCTACCCTACTCTACCCTACTCTACCCTACTCTACCCTACCCTACTCTACTCTACCCTACTCTACCCTCCTTTACCTTACTCTACCCTACTCTACCCTACCCTACTCTACCCTCCTCTACCTTACTCTACCCTACACTACCCTACTCTACCCTACACTACCCTAATTTTCATTTTTTTTTCCATAAAAACCTTCTCCTCATAATAACGAACACAACAAAAAAAAAATTAGCGAAATCGGTCCAGGCGTTGTTGAGTTATGCGCTTACCAACACATTTTGCGATTCATTTTTATATTATAGAAGACTAAATGTACGTACACTTATTGTTTTATTGTATTCCATTTCCTCATAAATAAATCGTCTAAAAGGGCGTTGACGAAAGAAATACTTTCAATAAAATTAATTATGTATTGTTGCTGGACTCCTTGGAGATTATTAACACTCAACGGAAATATATAATTTATCGATATGAGCTCGTAATAGTATGCACTGCACTATTCTTAAGTGAGAGTGAGCACGCAATATCATTTTTTGCTTTTCGCACACGTTTCTTATTGGCTGCAGGAGTCGCGCCCCCTGACATTATAAAAATGTTGCGTAATGTCATCGCATAAAGTTTAATTTTGTAGCAGTAGGTAATGCAAAGTGCATTTGTAGGTGTAATTGTGTACTACGCGTTCCAAATGAGAATAGGAGCGCCGGCCATGTTGTGACGTTACGTCTTACTGTCAAATCGAAGAAATTGAGTAGGGTAAGCAAAAAAAGTAAATAGTTAAATTTAATTTATTTACGAATCATGAACGAAAAATCTTTGATCAAAATCCAGTTCTTCAATTTTGCTGATATTTACGTAACTGTGTGAAGTGTCTGAGTAGTGACGTCATCACCATCATCATCACTGCTGCTTTCCCTTATAAAATAAAACATGGATTAATAGAGGTTTTTAATATTTATATCACTAACTAACGCTGTCATTCTCAGTCGCACGAAGAAACACCAACAACGACGATAAAATGGCGGCTGGCAATTTGAATTTTGAATTTGAATTTTTTAATTTGAATTTAAAATGTAGCCAATAATGAAAATAAAAAGAAAGTAGTATAATTTGTTAAATAATTATTATGAATAACTTTTTTATCTATTTCTTAATATGACTTAACTAAGGGTCAGTTAAACAAAAACAAAATCATTAAAACGCAAATAAGCTTTTTTTGCAAACCGTACTTTTCAATCAAAATTTGACAGATCGAGTTTATTGACTTTCCTATTCTCATTTGGAACGCATAGTATCTATTTTTTGTTTATGTAGTAGTAGCTGTGATCCGGCGACACTCGTCCCGATATAAAATTTAGTACCTACTATAGCATTTCTATTGCCTTATCATTAAGATTTCTGTGTATAATATATATTGATTATATGATATTTGCAATGTTTATGATTAAGTTCATCCGTCTATTCTAGTAGTTTTTGCGCGACACATCCATACATACGAGTACCTCCATCCACCTTCACAAACTTTCGCATTTATAATATTAGTAGCCTATTTGTTGAACTTGCTCACGTGATGTAGCAAAACTATAGGTTATAAGCTATATTATTGCAACATTTATCGTTAAATTCATCCGTTTCTAAGTTTTTGCGTGAATGAGTATCAAAACGGTAACTGTGGCGATACCTGGGGGAGGCCTATGTCCAACAGTGGACGTCTTTTGATTGAAATGATGATGAACATTTAAATGCAAACACAAACCGATAAAGGAAAAAAAGCGTGAGGAAACCGCTGTACTGCCTATGTATAAGTAGGTAGGTGCCACCAACGACCACTTATCCAGTTCCAACGAAAATCGTTCTATCACTTTGACTGGGATTGGTCTATCATCACTGACTGGAATATTGTAGCTAATAGCTAATTTATGGTTAGTCTAGTTATTTAAAGTAGTAAAAATGGGACACACTACCACTTTTTCGTTTTGCTCTGCACATTTTTTCCCTTTTGCTAATCAATGTAAAATATAATATTCCACAACTATCACACAGCGCCGTCTAGTCCCAAGCTAAGCAGAGCTTGTGTTATGGGTACTAGACAACTGATAAACATACTTATGTATTTCTAAATACATACATATTATAGATAAATTACACCAACAAATGATTATGCTCATCACACAAACTTGTCCTGGGTGGGAATCGAACCCACGACCTCCGGCATAGCAGTCAGGGTCATTAACCACTACACCAACAGATCAGTCAAATATGAACTTAAGACCTATGAAAATAAAGAACACTTCAGAATTTGTAATATTGCTTCGTAATCAAGATTGATTTAAGGCTAACTAGATAGTTAGCCTGTAAGGGCCCATCTCGTATAATATAAGATCCTTGGGATCACGTTTGTTTATCTGTTAAGACCCTTTAACCAGGGACCGGACGAGCGGATTAATTTTCAAAACCCTTTGAAGGGGTTTCCCTTACGATTGACTATCCCTTTATTTAGGAAACTTGTACGAATACTTAGCGAAATACTATGGAAAGCCGATTGAGAAGGAAACCCAAGCGAAATCGTAAGGGTAAGCGCTAACTTAGCCTTTAATGGGTAACCCAAATGCTTTATTGCTTTCCACTTAATGAAAGGGTATTTTCTTCCGCCAGCAATTATCCCTTTTAAGTAGGAGTAGGCAGGCTAGAATTCTTCTTTGACCTCATAGGTTTTATTCTGTGAAAATCTATACCTTATGGGTATATATTATATAGAGAATAACGGAATGGTTTGCTTATTTTTAACCGACTTCGAAATGGAGGAGGTTCTATTTCAAAGAAAGAAAGAAAGAAAGAAATTATGCTTCCAAGTTGGTTCCATAGAAATATATTGTTATGATCTGATCATTAACTTCGAAGATATGGAACAGAACTTCTCATAGGATCACAGCAAAACTGTCGTAACAACAAAAATTGCTTTGTATACGTGTAGTCGATGACTGACTGAAAAAAAAAAAGGGGAGGGGATGTATCAAACTGATCTGATGATGACGCTAGAAGGTAAATTAATGTAATCTAACCGTGTTTGGGATTATTAGAATCTTTATGAGATGAATGAGTTTGGCTGAGGGGTACTTTATACATTTCAAAAGTTTTTTTTATTAGCGAATTCATAAAGAGCTCACGTTGGCCGCACCCATGAAAAATAATCTTAAAAACAAGTTAGCATAGCCTGTACCTAGTGTACACATTACACTTCTATACACAAAGGCATAGTCCACGCGAACGAAGTCGCGGGCACAGCTAGTACATTATTATATTAATACGCACACAACTAAAATACGCTTTGTGCCAGCCTATTGGCCAAAACCCATGAATTTGGCGAACGAACCGTGAGCCTTCCTATACAATTGTTGTACCTACTTAAGGTGGACTTGCGGAACTGTTGCCGATGATACCTCTCGCTTTCTCAAATTCAAAAACGTCTGACGACGAGGCAATTCGTATTCGTTTCGTTATAAAGTTGGGTAAATAAACATTAAAATAGTAATGAAATATCATTAGGTACTATTCTACATCAAGCTATTACTACTACTATTACTAGGTACTTAGATACCTATTATAAAACCGTAGCTTATTCATTTTGATATATTTTTAAGCATTATTAATAATGCACGTCACATTCACATCCCGTCCTAGGTATTATATTATACTTACCGTTACATATGCAGACAGAGACCCCACTCAAATCGGGCGTGATTTCGCGCCATTACGGTTAAACAACAAGCGAACGCAGATTATAAAATATTGAGCATTTATTTATAGAGTATTTATCCAAGAACGTAATCAAAAAGTTCTATATAGTCTGTAAATTTCGAAAAAAACTTTTTACAAAAAAAAAATATAACCGACTTCTAGGATATATAAAATCTTTGCCGACTTCAATGTTCACTGAAAAGTACAAAATAATTTAAATTTCGGAAGTCGATGTTAAATAACGAAGGGACAAAACTATTATATAAACACCGACTTCCGAAATTTAAGTTATTTATTTTACACTTTTTAGTTATGGTCAGTTATAGTACTTTTTATTTATTTGTTGGAATTATTTGTCTCGTCATACTGAAAATATCTATGCACTGCATCTTTTCTTGGCTATTATATAGCTATAATAATATCATATTATTACCGTGCCCGTGACGTATTAGTATGTAGTAAACAAACACAACATCATGCACACAAACACGCGCTGCGCCAACGCTGCACTCACTGACACGACGCACGGCACACGATAGATTTTAAAAGAAAGATCATAAGTTATATTTTAGCATAACGCGGTGATCGGTAGGCTTATCTTTGTGTGCCTTAGAGTTGCCGAATTCGTCTGCACGTGCTGCTACTGGCTTCAGATCGCTCTTATTCTGCTAAAAATACGGTTCAAACTCGCTTGAATTAATATATTGGTTAGCGCTTACGAAGGGGTTTCCCTTTCAGAATGGGATAGCTGATTGTTAGCGCTTTTTGTATTCGACTGTAAAAACCCAGGTAATTTTTTGGGATAGTCAATGAATGGGTTTCCCTCGAGAAGGTTAGCTAAAAAACTATCCAGCAAAACCATGGGGGTTTTTAATTGAATTAAAATATCCTAGCCCTTCAAAACCCGGGGTAAAACCCTATAAAAGGAAAGCGCTATCGGTCCCTGCCTTTAACTCGAGAACGCTTGGAGGTATCGAGTTAAAACCATATAGGTACCTACCTACATCAGGTCTGCGGTCACTTGTGAAGTTGTGAAAAAAGGACTTCTGAATTAACGAAAAAAAAGATAGGTACAATACGGCCGTTTGTCGCAAAAAAACTTATATTTCGATACTCAAGGAAATCAAAGTTCATAGGGTATTTTTTTAGGGAAAAATTTAAAAACAGTAAATTTGTAGATGCGTCTAAAAAAAAAATTTTTTTGCAATTCGGAAAAATCTTCGTAACTCATTTCGGGAATTTATTTCATAGGTTTTGTACGGAATCACACAATGTTGCTTACATAACAAAAACGATATTTATCTACAGCAGCGCCCTCAAATCCCACGACTGTTTAATTTCCGCACAGACAATAACAGTCCTTAACTCGCCTATTTGATTTTCACAAAATCTGATTTCAACTTCCACATTTCTGTGGGAATGTTCACTAAATCTTAAGCATATTTTCAAAGCCGGCCCTCACACTGTTCCGGCGTGTAAATGTCATTCCTTACATTATGTAACGAAAATAAACTTGGAATATAAGAAAACCAGGTGGCAGAAACAATTAAATGATAGTTTTTAGGTACAATTTATATGGCAAAATAGGCTCGGTAGCTTTTGAGAAAAATCTCAATCATTTCGAGTAGGGACCAGTCATAACATACCAGTTTGGTGACCATTCTACATACTCCAAAAACCATAGCCCTAATATCTCTTAGTGTTCCATATGTTGCAATTGTTTTCCATCAACCGGTTGGGGGTTGTTCTTGGGTGCTGGCATGGTGCGTGTTGGTAGCACGTTCCACGAGAAAATTGTCTAAAAGGCCTCTGCGTGTTGGTTTCGGGCCCTCGTAAAATAATAATAATAGGTATAAAATAAAAACGAATAATATAGCTTCACATCAAAATATTTTATTTACAATAAATACTCAATAAAAATAAAAATAAAATACAATTTTAAAGTACCCCTTTACTGTGCAAACCAATTTTCAGTTACATGGCTCAAACTAGCATGTTGACATTGTATATTAAACCTTATTGCCACTCCATAAAGATCAAACCGGAACGGGCGAGCTAACCAGAGTTAACAAAGCGTTGATGATTGTACAAGTTTGGAATTTAAAACAGTTTTCATAAGGTCTATTTTTGAATATCATCAAACGTATTTTGTTTTTCTTATGCTTTATATTCCATTCGCGCCAAACAAGACTTATATACTGTCCCTTCAACCGATTTTGACTTGTATGCCGTGGGCATAGTGATGGCATTAAAAGCAAAAAAAGTGGTTACAACACCAACTATTTACTGCAGTCGCCATTTGTCACGCCACCAACGCAATAAAAGTCAAAATCGTTTAAACGGACAGGGCAAAAGGTTTGTTTAACTGTTTAATCTTAACGCGAATGGATTATACGCATGCGCAAGGCCTAGATAGGCGATGTGGCGTGAATTGAACAAACAAATAATAATTTATTGCGGTAGCCCACATGACCAATCGAACGTGGGTGCGGTTCGGTAATGAGCGAAGCGATGCGGTCGCAATAACTTGGTTAGATATTTTCGCGCACTCTTGCGGCACAGTGACTTGTTTTATATAAATAGCAGCTAAAGCAGCGACTTCGCACGCACGTAGGACAAAGCTGCCGAATCGCGTTAAATTTGCGAGATCCGCATCGGATCCCTTCACCACCCGCTATCGCGTCAAACTCGCGTCCACGTTAGTCTCAACATTTCAATTTCCACTGAGAAAGATTGTAGTCAGTTGAGACAGTTCATCTCTTAGTAGCTACGGGTTATTTTAATTAGTTAATTTGCCTGTGCATATTTTTATACAATACTAACTTCTGCCAACGGTTACACTCGCGTAATAATAGGTTTCTCCATACAAACTTCCTTCAACTCCTTAGGGTAATGAGGGTGTTCAGGAAAAATCACACCACCAGTTGGAGCCACTTAGCCGTCAGGTCTTTTCCTTTGAAAACGTATACATGACGTTGACGTTAATGTCTAACTAATGTCATTAATATAAGCGTTTTGACAGGTGCCTGGACCTTACGGCTCAGTGCTGCCACCTGGTGAACATAATTTTTAAACACCCTCATTATAGTGTAGTGCTATTTGTTTTACATTAAAGCGATCGACACGTTTATGACGTTCGTCGCTCTGATAGGCCTAGCTAACCAATCAGAGAGCCAAACGTCGTAAACGTTTCGATCCCGGAGTGCGTTAAGGATTAGTTTTTTATTATTCGTCCCCGTGGCCTATACTTACTTTTAGAAATAAAATTGTATATTTGTAACCTCTAAAACACTTTGTAGACCTGTTCCTCGCAGAACAGATGGTCGATGGAGCCAAAACGGTTCTGCCACTCCAGAACCGTACCGGAAGACGTAGCGTTGGAAGGCTTCCCACAAGGCGGAGCTATGACCTGTTAAAAGTCACGAGAATCCGACGAATGCAAGACGAACAGATCCGTTCGTTATGGTGACACTTGGGGGAGGCCTATGTTCAACAGTGGACGTCTTCCGGCTAAAATGATGATGATGAAAGTACTGATTCAATCACGAAACCTATTTTACTATTTTGAATACCCTTGAAATTAGTTTCAGCTTCAGGCCCCGCCAGAGAGACCGTGTGCAAAAATTAGCGTTTCATATAACTGAAAATCTGGTTAGCTACCCTC
Organism: Mythimna ferrago; assembly: GCA_910589285.2. NCBI lineage: Eukaryota > Metazoa > Arthropoda > Insecta > Lepidoptera > Noctuidae > Mythimna > Mythimna ferrago. The sequence goes on from OU342700.1 coordinate 14,579,287, forward strand.
AATTACTAACTTAACAATTAAATAATAACTTTATATACATATTTATAACATCAATAGTATGTACTTTGCTAGCTGTGGACTGAGGAGACAATAATTCGAATATTTTTGTTTGTAGTTAGAAATTGTTACTGCAAGCGTCATTTATAAATAAGTTTATATTTTTATATAGCTTCCATTATTATAACGCGAATTTGAGAACACTGTAGACTCCGCAGACTCAGACTATTTTGTCTTTAATTGTACTTATTGATTGGTCTACAATGTCCTCCCAAACCAACACTTAGTTCTTTTTTTTTAGTAGCTTCTAGCCGATTCTAATTAGAACCATATATTAGCTTCTGGCGTTTTATAAGTGCCCATGTAAGCATATTTTGATATGAGTCAAAAAACTCTATTTGAGCTTGTCGTCCAGAAAGTGCGAGTTCGCTGCGATACGTTTCGCGCTTTAGCGAGATACTGCGCGCCTATACATCGCGTGAATTTAATATACGTGCGTACTTTGGTAGATTCACGCGCGAATTAGACGCGAGTCGAGATAGTATAAACGCCTTGTTGCGTTTAGTTAGCGCGCGAATGTCGAAACGAGTGCACGTATCGACGAAAATGGAGATTTTGATACGGAAATCTGCGTTGATACGCACCTTCAGCATGCAACGAAGAATTACGGCGAATTGACCCCTTTTGGATAAGCTCTTTATCTTTTTTGGCCAGAATGAATACCTATAAAACTACACATACATTATATTTTTGAGAGGGTCACTAGAAAAATGTACAAAGTCATAACTGGACCGAATCGGTCTTTTTAACATCTACATTCTAAGTCTTTTTGAAGGAAACTTCCTCCACTCCTACTCAGCTGCCACGACAGCAAAAAACTACCTTCGATTTATAAATAACAAGAAGAACTGTCCATTTCATTGAGCAGAGTGGGAGAATTTAGAACATAGGGTAATACTATAACAGCTTGCAGTCACTTGAAATTTTTCAATTCTTCTCTTTTTATTGTATTTCATAATAGATCTGTAGGTTTTATATCATCATTGTCTCTTCGTCCAGAGCTTGAAATCTTTCAAAATCATGAGGATATCACACACACCAATATTTACCTTTTAATCACCTACGTCGGATATAACCGACAATAGGTACTCTCGCGTTTACTCCGCCAGGGTCGCATATCCACGACTAAATACTCCATCTCGTCAGCTCTTCTGTCACCTATGGGGATTGAAGAGCTAAACGAGATGGAGCACACGACCCGCGCGAATAAGACACGAATACATTCAATATTCTACGTTGTTAAAAATATTGCACTTGATGAAGAATGCTCTGACTAAGAGGACGCCCGCCATTGAGCTGATGGTCCTATATAGAGAGGGACCTAAAACAAAACTAACCAAGCTGTAATGACAACCCAAGACATAGCCGCATGGTGCGGGAAAGTAAAGACCTGATCCCCAATACCTAATGGTATCAGCGAAGAAAGAACTCGTTCAAGAGTCCTTAACGCGACCCATTTGATGATCTAAGCAGGTCTGTTAAAGGGATAGAGCTATATAGGGTGTAGAGCTCCATCACTCTTTCTCGCTCGCTCGCCTGACTTCTTAACACGTCATGGTAGGTCTCCAGAGCTGTAGCTCGGAAGTTAACGCGGTTCAGGAACGCATAGAAGATCACTCAGTAAAAGCGTGACACTCTCTCGGTCCACCCACTACAAGAGGAACTACTTAATGGTTCCCCACCTCAAAAAGAGGGGAGGAAGAAGTAGAAAAAATTCAACTAACCTAAACTTGTGATATTTTAAAATATTATGCTTCTTGCAGGTTGCAGGACCCTGCTGGATGTTACGGAAACTTTTCAGAGTTTCCACATAGGTGGTGTTTTTCACATAGGTGGGTTGTAGTCAATAAAATGGGATTGTGACACTCCCACCCAGTGTAAGAGGAGTTATTTAATGATTTCCCACCTCAAAGAAAGGGAAGAAGAATTGATCCTAACTAAACTTGTGATATTTTTTAATATTATGCTTCTTTAAGGTCGCAGTACTTCCCCGAATGTCGACCGGTGGCAACTCTTACTTGGTGTCTATTGTAGGCGCGCGCATCGTAGAGACGCGATAGCGAAGCGCCGCGGCGTGAACTGAACAAACAATTAATACTCAATATTGCGGTGGCCTACGTGACCAACACGTGGGTATGGAACGGCTATGAGCGAAGCGATGCGGACATGTTGGTTTGATATTTTCACGCAAACTCTTGCGGTTCGGCGGCTTGTTTACAATAGATTATGGCAATTCGCACTTACGTAAGACTAGGCCGCCGCTTCGTGTAAACCACATAGGATTGCTTCGTGATTACGACCGCGTTTCATCGCCTACTTCGAACACAGTGTTAGCTCGTCAGTAATCTTGAGTTGAGCTATACGAATACTGACAAACGCTTGCACTGACTGGACAGGTCCACTCACATCTGTGTTCAGAAAACCATCTCAGACACTAATCTGCACTATTTCCATATGATTTGACCATTGCATGTTTAGTGTATGGACTTAGAGATTGACCCCTGAGTTTGTTTCGGTGTTTCTTCTCAGGGTAGTCAGCTAGGAAACACCGGTCTCATCTAGTTTAAACTGACGAAATAATTGTCGGGTAAATGTGTTTTCTTTAAAACCTATTTGCAAAATAAATATCATTTATTACTAAGAGAAGTCCTTTGTCCAATGGACGTTTACAATTTTAAAACCATTTTAGCTAAATCCTCATAATTTTAAAAGTCCTAATTAACCACTAACATTACTGACCCGAAATAGATAACAATTATGATATATGGCAACATTAAATTTTCATCTTAAGTCTCACACTCTTTTTAGTTTCTCTTTTATTGGCAACTGTTTTGGACGTTTTTTCTAAATTACTAATACAAGCCAACCTCCAGTTAATTAAGAACACTGCATAAGAATGATGCTCAAATTGTATGAATGAAAACTGTCAAAATCATCGACGTATACTCTAGCGATAGACAAGCACGTGCATAGAAACTATTTGTCAAAATACTGAAAAGTTCGCTGCATCGCTACATTGGCAATGTCGTCTAACAGAACTATTAAAACATACAGCGCTAAGATAGCTTTTAGAGGACACTTTTTTCGCGCCCAAAATGTCTTAAGCGCCATAAATTTCGTGGTATTTACGCGTTTCGTTCAATATAGTGTAATATTCAAGGTTTATGGACTACATTACACCTGAATCGATTGAAGTGAGTGTCCGGCACGCGTAATCTAGTGCGTAGTACATATATATCGATGGTTAAAATCGATTAAGAGAAAGAAAGAAAAACATTTTATTTAACCGATTAACATCAACATCGATCATTCATCATCGAAAATTTGATTAACATCGATCATTCATCATCGAACATTTGATTAACATCGATTTCGAAGTAACGTGCTATAAAAAATACCGTATAGTTTAAAACAATGTCAGTTACACTGAGTTAAATAACTTTTTATTCCTCATTATTATTATTAATTGACCAATGTTTAAACAATTTTTTTTCGAGCATCGTTCTTAATTCTCCAGTGATAGTGGCGACATCTGAATTGAACAAAACGAGATCACACGGTACTAATACTTCTTAATTATACTCCATTCAAAAAGAAACATTTAAAACAATCTTTTTTACTGGCCGTTCAACCGATTTTGACTACTATTCCGTTGACATAAGGACGGCATTAAAAGCAAAAACAGTGGTTACAATACCAACTATTTACTGCAGCCGCCATTTGTCGTGCTAGCAACGCAATAAAAGTCAAAATCGGTTGAACGGACAGTGCGAATGCAGTATAGCTGCCAAAAGGCAATCAACGGGCCGTGATGTAGCGTAGTTTGCAATCATATATCATTTCGAATTTAACCGCTGGCGTCGGATTGCTCCGGCGAGTGTCTCCGCGTCCTATTCGCCAGGGTCGTGAGTTAGCGACCGGCTACTCCATCTCGTTCAGCTCTTCACTCCCCATAGGTGACAGAAGAGCTGACGAGATGCGAGTATTTGGTCGTGGATGTACGACCCTGGCGGGATATACGCGAGTGCTTGTCGGATATGTCCGACGTAGAAGGTTAAAATGTTAAAACTAGTTTGGATCAGCAGCACGGCTGATCCTGGCTGACTATGGTAGCTGTTCGGTGGCACATTCATGTCAGTTTCAATTTTCTTAAACATCGCAAAATGCGCTACGGCGAGGCGCAATTACAATCCACGCCAAATTCAGTCACCATCAGTCTTTTCTACCAAAATCTCAATGTTGCCATACTCAATATAAATCTACCAAAAAAGAAACAGTTAATAAGAAAAAACTATTAAATATATTTAAAGTTAAACGTTTTATCTCCCTTTTCCTAATAATTTAGACGCGCAAGATATTTTAAGTTAAGTTGGAGGCGCGTGTAGCTTGCGAAATACATTTTTTATTAAATTAAATATATCTATATATATTTACAATAGCTTAGTCATTAAAATCGTCAGTACATTCGATATAACTGCCTGTTTTTTTTTTAAATCACCGTAATTTTTCAATCAAAGAAAATATTTAATTGCCAATATAAATACTTAAAAAAACAAATTAAAAATAACAGGCAGTCAGTACATTGCACGCTTAATAATAAAAAGACATAATTAAAAAAAAGGGTATTTGCCATGTTATGTTTCTGCACCACCCTAAGGCCGAATGGTTGAAAATGCATAGGGCATTAAGTCCGCCTTTGTACAGTGTTTACTAGTGCATAAAGTTTTAATAAATAAATAAATATTTAAATCTTTAAATCATATGTCAACAATAAGGTCAAATTTCAAATACCCTATATTTTAAGTTTGGTCACTGTCAAATTTCGCAAACAAAATTGTACAGACTATAGTCTGTCTAAAAAGTCAAACGGCTTGGGAATTTTGTATAGTATTGAATCAATTAAAAAATACTTATATTCGATACTTTTTATCAGGTTCTTCTATTAGTTAACAATGATCAAGATCTCTTAATCAATCTTGATTGTTGAACCATTGTAGACTCCATCAGATTTCATTGTAGCCTAATAATTACCCAAGTCATTTGACCTTTAGACCGACTTTACAACATAATTTTACTTACAAAAAATAACCAGGTTGTACTGCTGATTTTAATAGAACAATTCTATAGTAAATTTATTAAATAATTTGTTACGCAGGCGAATTTTTATTTTTTTAAATATAATACAACCTAATACTGAGCCAAAAACCGCAACAAATATTAATAAGATCATTCAAATGCCGACAATTTATGCCTTGATCACACGTACCGAGTAAACGGGCGAGACAGTACTCTCGGCCTCATACTCGGTACGTATAAACAAAGCGCCGAGTGCTCGGCCGAGCGACACACAACTCGTTTACATCACTGTCTCGGCCGAGCAACATTTTAATGTCTCGCCCTTTTAGTCGGTACGTGTGATCAATACATTAGTACCCAAAATTGAAAGTAACGGCTATAAGACAAAAATACTGTTTTTTTACCGAATGTACCTGAATTGCTACTTTTTTTGTCATTGATAAGTTCGCTTTTGACCACTATCTCACCTGATGGTAAGCGATGATGGGGTCAACGATGGAGCACGCTTGCCTAGAAGTAACCTATCCACTCTTGACTTGAAGACAGGTTGTAGGGTAGCCCGAAAATTTTTCTTGAGTTCGTCTAACTTACCCCATTCAGTGGCTATTTATGAAAAAGTCTTTCAATAAAGTTATACGAACTGAAAGGGTTCTGTTGATGATTTTAATTATTATAGTTCCGTAAATAAATATGTGTTACTACCGCCAATTATATTTTAAATCAATATAAAACTTACCTGCAAAATACAAAGAAAACTTATAAAAAATTAAATTTAGCAGTCTATCTTAAAAAAAAAATCCTCCATTGAGCTAAGAGCATTACTTTTCGATTAATACTCGTACAGAAACAAATACATTATCTATAGACTGTCGCGGTAGTAGCAAAACATTATAAAAAGGTATTTCGAGGGTAGTTTTGAAAAACTAATAATGACAATATTATAAATAGGAGAATCTTATTCCTAAGATTAATAAACTTTAATCCTGGCACTAATACTAACCAAAATGAATAATAAAAATTGTCATCATTAGTTTTTCCAAACTACCCTCATTAAAACAGTATTTTTGTTTATGGGATCGTTTTTGGGTACGAACAGTCCCCCTATGACGTGCCAAAACTAGGATTGCGTTGTATGAGACGCAGCCATACAGAACCACTCAATTTTTCACGACAAATTCATGATGGACTAATGACACGTCGTAGTGGTTTAGGCGCAAAAGACCTAATTCTCAAAATGGCACCCGAGTCGCAAAAAGACTACTACTCAAAATATAGTGGAATAACGGTCATTGACCCCAATACATTTGTTGACGTTCTTAATTTCAAAAACGGAAATAAAGACATAAAGCTGTCTTTAATCGATACGTATCGTGATTTAGTAATGAAAAGCATTTTTTTTTCGGGTCCCTACGCAGAGATATTAGGAAACGATCAATGTACTTTATTCCACGGTTATCTGGCCACTTCTATAATAAGAATACCCGATTGTAGGACATTCGCCGTTAAATGGCGAAGCCTTTAGGCTTTTAACGAATTGGCCGTTCTAAGAATCCGGCTTTTAGAGAATTGACAGTTTTGGCATAGGCCTTTAGCGCCTAAACCTTGGGGGATAGAAATACATCATCATGAATTCCGCGGCTACACAGCCACCTCCCACTTAAGAGCATAAGCTTATCTCACAGGCTAAGACTCGATAAGATTTAAAATTGAATTTAAAATGCGTCGGACGGAAAGAGTAAAGTCAGTAAAACTCATTGCAAGGTCGAATGAAACTTGTACAGCGAAATGGCAAGATCTACAACACGAGCGTATCAACTCAAACACACGAGCGGCGTCACAGAAAAGATGAAAGAGGTTAGAACGGAAATACTTTCCAATTTGTACTACAACGAGTATCGCCGCTTGTCTCACACCCTTTAAGGCCCAAGCGCCCGAAAAGTGCCATAAAACAGTGACTTTCTGAAGCCTACTCCTCGGTAACGGCCAGGTCAATAAGTTTGAAAAAAATATGTGTTTATTAAAGATTCATGAACAACATTATCAACATTCGATTTTTTCGTGCTATTATCTAATACTTTTGTCTAAAAAAAATATTTAGCAATTTCGCAACTTTTCCCTACTCCTTCAAAACGGCTTGCGACCTTTAGAAACATTTTTACACATAAAAATTGGCGGTTAAATATTCTTTAAAGTGAACATTGCTTGTAAATCAATCAATATTTGGCAAAGAAAATGGACTTAAAGCGCTTTCCGGGCGCTGCTGGCCGCAAATAAATGCACAGATTTGCGTACTGCCGCCTAAGCGAGTGCGAGAGTTGCGTACACATAATTTCGGTCAGATGGTTCAAGGGACTATAAGCCTTAACTCCATTGCAGGCAATAAACCAATACGAACGTGCATTACACAACTAACAGACCACACACATTTAAATCGCAAGTTTGTTATTGGTAGTTGAACTATGAGCATTGCCCTACTTTGTGGCACGCCTGCCTGCCCATTCTAACCTTTTTCGTCTGTTCTGTAAGCGGCATAGTACCAACGGCAGGAGACAGGAGGCAGCCGTCGATACGCCGGCGGTAACTGTCAAGTGCTTGTTCACGTTGGAACGCGCGGGCGCGAAGACGTGGCGAGTTCCTGTTCACGTTGGCTGCCAGGCGTTTGCGCGGGTGTGACCATATTGAAAGATATAATGAAAACTTGCTACCGTTTGTAGCGACAAGATTTTTTTTATTGCCAATAGGTTCGCGTTTGACCGCTATCTCACCTGATGGAAAGCGACGATGCGGTCGACGATGGAACGCGCTTACCTAGAAGAAACCTATTCACTCTTGACTTGTAACCATCAGGAAACAGACTCCGGCAAGGAATTCCACTCCTTAGCTGTACGCATAATCGATGTTATGTCAGTAAGTTCATACTATTTAAACTTACTGACGTCACGGGTGGATCTATTCGTGGCCATCGACATCCCAATAAATGAATATCAGCGGCAGCCGTCATGTGTCAAGCGCCCTATCGACGACTGTAGTTACCTCTGCCGTTAGCAAAGCCGCGAATGGATGAGCTCTAACTTGCGATTCAAATATGAATAGGAACGTCAATGACCTCTATCTGTCAAATGTTACTTGAAGTGACCGTACTTCAAGTAACATTTGATAGATAGAGGTCATTGTCAAAGAAAACTTATTTGCGCATCAATAACTTTTTTTTTACTTTCTTTAACCTAGTCTTAGGTAAATCTAAATGAAGAAAAAACGTTATAAAACGGTACCTAAATTATTTCATTTTTAGAATAGTTCTAAAATAAACTGTTTTCTTTCTTATTTTCATTGTTGGCAACAATTTGCTTTCTTCTTCCATTCGCCACTTCTGTGAAGTGTATCTTCACACATTGATGCAGAGATGAGCGAAATCGAACAACTTGATTGTGATTTTTTTTTCGCACATGATTCGTAAATAATTTGAATTAAAAGAATATCTTGCTCATCCTGATTCGATTTGACAGCTATGACGTCACAACATGGCGCTAAGTCGATCCTATTCTTATTTGAATCGCGTAGTACAATTTTTTTTTAATAAATGCCCTTAGGTATTTTGTTTACAATGCATTCTATTTTTGTATGTTTATCGATCACCTGTGTCGATACCAAATATTGTTTTAATTTTTTCTGTTATTGTGAAAAGTAAATAATTTATCTCACTGACTTTTACAACCTCTCGCAAGACAGCTGTGGGAATACTTTCAAAACCAAATCCCTCATAAATCGTGCAGTAACCGTCCGGAGCGAGCACGAGTCAACGGCGCGTAGTGTTTACGCGCGCCTCAAAGAGACGTCACCCAAACTGTAGAGGAGACAGGGCCTACTACAGCCATGGGTTGACTTATGAAAGAGAAACCCCTGGTCCTAGAACGCAAAGGCAACTGAAGGCACATAGGTGCGGTCTGACACGCCCTCCCGCACCACTTTAAAGCAGAAGAAGTCATTAGAAGATTTCTCATATTAAAAAAAACAGTATACAACATGCAGAATCTGCCAATATCAAGCTTTACAGCCTGATTCATTCGTGTATGAAACTAATCGTGCGCGAAAGAGCACGCTGGTGAAGATGTTAAAAAGGGGATGACAAACACTCTTACAATGTTGACACCTCTACGGCCCGGACTAAGCGTTTTGCCTCGTTGTTTATATTAAGAATGCGTTCCCACAAAGATGAAGAGTCAACTCCTCATTAGCACAGGCCGTGGAACGCACAGGGCAACAGGTGTGAGCAGTAAAAATCTGACATTGCTTCTACAAGAACCGGAACAGTTATTAATTGACCCTAGAAAAGGTACATGGACTCGCATATAAGCCACAAGACAATAATTCCTTTACTATCACCAAAGCCTTACTCTTCCGTCCGACGCTAACCTTATAAAAAGTCTATATGAATAAGAATAAATTGCAAAAATTTGGTCCTAACTATAAAAGGTCTAAATCGAGACCCATTTGCAGGATCAATAACCATTAAAAACTTGTTAGGTTACCCCTGGAACATATCTACAACGGCATGCCACGAAATCAAACCACGATTGCATTCCCGGAAACCTTTTTGACATTATTTAACTGAATAATATACACTTTGCACTGTAATAACACGGAAAATCAGACACTTTTTCTGCGAAAAATTCAATCGGAATCATCTGAATCGGTTTCTCCAGATTCCGATTCGGAACTGGAGACCGGTTCGCATTTTATAAACTCAATTTCTGCTCTGGTCTTCCTGGGTCTGCCTCGTTTCTTGACAGGCGTATCCTTCTCATCACCCATCACGGTCTTAACCATCTGAGATATTCTCTTCAAATGCTGTTGCTCATGTCTTTGAAGGTGATTATTTAAATACTTCTTCAATTTAAACTTCTTCCCGCATTGATCGCAAGAATGTGGGTACTCCGTCTCGTCTAGTTCCAAGTGAACAGCATTGTTATGCCGACGAAGATAATGTGCATGCGCAAACTCTTTATTGCACTTCTCACAACGAAGCTTAGGTTTAGATGGATGCACGATCTTTTTATGCTTCTTCAAGCGAATGGCGGAGTGAAATAACTTGTCACAAATGTCACATTTGATCTTAGAATCGAGAGAGGAATGGACCTGCATGTGCTCTTTCAAATACTGGTCGTTTTTAAACTCTTTCAGGCATTCTGGACATTGGACTTTAGACTCCAAAGGAGGGTGAATGTTCAAGACGTGTCTCTTCATATGATGTCGCGATTTGAAAGTCATATTGCAGAAGACACAGGGATGTCTTTCAATGGGCGTGTGTTGGAAATGGAGATGCCTGTTCAAATTCAATGTATTCTTGTACAACTTATCACATAAATGACACTTGAATTTCTCTTTATCTTGTCTGTGACAGGCTTCGATGTGGTATTTCAGTTTGTAGGGCACCGGGAACTCTTTCCCGCATTCATTGCACTTCAATTCAGGGAGCGTGTTAGGGTGGATCCGTTTCACATGCATGTGCAAAGCCCTTCTAGTCCGAAATTCCTGGAGACAGAACTGGCAATAGCACTTCTCGAGTTCGGAGTAATGTTTGTTCATTCGATGCATGTAAAGATAGTGTTTATTTTTGAATGTTTTGTCGCAAATATCGCAGATGACTGCGGATTCTTCAGAGGAATGCACCCTGGTCGTGTGGAGATATAAGTTTTGGTAGTTCTTGAACTCTTTATTGCACTTATTGCAAATATAACGCTTGATCCGCTTGGGGAACATGACCGGCTTCCATGTGGAGAGTACGGACTCGTACATCTCTCTCTGTTCTTCGGTCAGGGCGTCGCTGGTGACGCTGATGAACTTCACGACTGGAGGAGGGTCCTCCACTTTCACCTCTTCCATTTTTATCTGGAAATAAAAATATTCTTGTGTTAAGATACATTTTTTTTTTGCTGAGGACTTTGTTGCGCCGCTTGTTTACAGCTTTAACACTTGGAGACAAACGAGCTTTCGGAAACGTAAAATTGACATTTAAAAAGTGCTGGCTCTCAGCCACATTGGATAATGTTCTGTGTTCAAGTTAGTATAAAATTGTATGGGTCAAAAATTCAAAATAGTTATTAAATAAAGCAGCAATTTTTTTTTTAGCCTGTTCTGTCCACTCCTTCTATCTTTCACGCGCTCGCGCTTCTTCTTGCCAGTTCTGGTGGAATCTATCTAGTTCGTCGCGCCATCTCCTTGGCGGTCTACAGCGACCCCGACGCGCTGTTTCAGGGCACCAACTTTGTGCTACTTTGGCCCACGGTTTGTCGGACATGCGGCAGACGTGTCCTACCCAGTCCCATTTCAGTTTGGCAACCTTTTGAGCAGCAATTAGCATTTCAAAAATAATAAACGTGATGTGACTTTGACTATATTTGTAGTTAAAAATATTTCGGCTTCAACCTGTACAAGGGCCAGCCAGAAATATAAAGCACGGCTATCGTCGGCAAGAGCCACGCACAGGTACACGAACGTCTGGCGCCGAGCGAGCGAGACAGTTTCGGGAGCGTGTCAATCGCCGGTTCCGCGTGCATCTTTGGTGCCGTCGATTGTCGAATACCAAATGGAATGTTATTTGTAATTGTTTTACTTTATTATTTAGTGTAAAATTGTATAAAATACTAGCTTTTGCCCACAGCTTCGCTCCCACTCTACTTTACTCCACCCTACCATACTTTACTCTACCCTATTTTGCTCTACTCTACCCTACTCTACTCTACCTTACTCTACCCTACACTATCTTAATTTTTATTTTTTTTAACCTTCTCTTCACAATAAAAAACAAAACAAAAAAAGAATTAGCGAAATCGGTTCAGCTGTTATAGAGATTTCCGCTTAGCAACACATTTACATTATAGATTTAGAAGTCAATCTGATTTTCTTTTAAACTAAAAGCGACTCGCTATTATAGACGTTTCACGTTAAAACCAACGGCCTTGTGCGCCGACACAGCACACCCGATTTTTTTTTAGAACATTGCCCTACACTAAGATTGACTCTTGTATCGTGGGTGAGTTCACAAATATGGAAACTCACACACACAAGACCCACAGACCCATACACTTTAAGATCCTATGTCGCAGCTGGGGCAGAGGCCGTCGACAGCAGTCACCCATCGCGCCATGTCGATCCGACGGCCGTCGCTTCTGCCAACACAGTACTTCGCTAGGTTTGCCGAGGACGGCCACGCTTTCTTTTCCTTTGGGGATTCCAGTCCAACGCCTGTTTAGGTATGTGATCGGAACCCCTCCTAAGCATGTGACTAATCCACCTCCATTTACGACGCTTGATCTGGAGGTCGGTCGGGCTTTCGTGGCATTTCTGCAACAGCTCTACGTTTGAGATGGTTTCGGGCCAGCAAATTCCGAGGATGCGACGAAGATAACGGTTTATGAAAACCTGAAACGGACTCTTACAACGCCCTTAAAGTTCAGTTTAACAAAGTCTTCAGGATGTTGCTGGGGCTTCCACGTACAGCAGTGCATCAGGAATGTTTGCCGACGCACATATTGATGGTTTTAAAGCCATCATAAGTGAGTAGCGTCAATGATGCGCAGGGTGCGTGGGCTGGGAGCGCCGACAGCATTCTGAAGGTCATTACTGATAAGCCGCGTTGCACAACTCTGGCATACTGGGTGCATGTAAACGCTAAAGATATTTAAATAAATTAAGATTCTCTTTTATTTTATCTGTTACTAAAGTATTCAAGAGATGTTTTTAGGTTAGGGCGAGAGGGTGTGTCAGGCTTTTACCGACTTAAACCACAAAATAGATAGGTACAGAAGACAATCTACATACAAAACGCAGGGTCTATGTGTGCGTTGCTCGAACGAACACATAGACACCGCTCACGGACACGATATCTCGGCTCAATCGCCCGGTCGCACTCGTACAATTCGGCGCAACGCACTGACCGTAGCGCGATCGCCTAGCGTAGGTATAAAAAGTGAAGTATATACATTTGATTGACTTCTGTACCTATCTATTTTGTGCTTAAAAAACCTGTGTTGTGTATTTTGGAGTCTGAAGCAAATTACCCAAGGCCTTCAAATCTTATTAAATGATAACAAATTAAAACGTCTTCAATCTTTCGACAAACACTTTCGCGTTTATTCAACCAGAGTGATAATGCGATCCACGACGAAATACTCCATCTCGTCAGCTCTTCTGTCACCTATGGGGATTGAAGAGCCAAACGAGATGGAGCACCCGGTCGTTAAAACACGACCCGCGCGAATAGGACGCGGAGCCCCTCGTCGGAGCAATCCGCCGCGGGCACTTACCAAACGTTAGCGACAGTTCTAGCAGGCCCCAAATAATAATAATAATATATAAATAACTAGCTTTTGCCCGCGCGGCTTCGCTCCCGCTCTTCCCTACTTCAGCCTACTATACCCTACTCTACCCTACCCTACTCTACTCTACTCTATCCTACTCTCTACCCTACTCTACCCTACCCTACTCTACTCTACTCTACCCTACCCTACTCTACTCTACCCTACCCTACCCTACTCTACTCTACTGTACCCTAAAAAAAAAAAGTAGGTCTTATGTCCGTCTCCTGGTTTTAAGCTACCTCCCCACCAATTTTCAGCCAAATCGGTTCAGCCGTTCTTGAGTTATAAGTGGTGTAACTAACACGATTTTCTTTTATATATATAGAAGATTAATTTTTAGAACTACCTATTTCTATAAAAAGTGTTGAGATATTGTCACATTGCGCCTGTCCACAGGAGCATTAAAACATGTGTAATATAAACCACATCCCAATAAGTATAAAAATTTCAATCTCTCCAGACAGCCCACCAGCACAGAACCTGCATGGAGGAGGAGACAGCAGCTCATCTGCTCCTAAACTGCCCAGTGCCCACTGGATACAGGGCAATGTGCTTCGAGAACCCAGGTACTCGCCGCGAAATGGATAGTAACACCAAGGCGCTGCTGGCCTTCCTTCTGATCGCAAGCGATGATGTGGCCGACGATGGAACACGCTTGCCTAGAAGCAAGTCCACCATGTACCGGTGGCGCAACGCCGGACGTCTTGTAGTCTGATGATGGAACGGACTTGGCGGAACTAAATTGTGTAACTCTAGTGCACACTCCCTACTGTTTTCAGGAGAGTCATTTTGTATTGATATAAATAACTAGCTTTTGCCCGTGGCTTCGCCCACATACATAAAATATAGCCTATGTCACTCAGGAGTAAAACAGCTTTCAAACAGTGAAAAAAATTTCGCAATTGGACCAGTACTTTCAGAGATTACCTCCTACAAACAAAAAAAAACAAACTTTACCTCTTTATAGTAGTGTAAATTGTAAATTAGAAATGAAGATATCCGCAGGAGAACCAAGGTTACCAATATAGCTTGAAGAATCGCCAAACTTAAGTGGCAGTGGGCAGGCACATTGCTCGCAGAACAGATGATCGATGGGGATGAAAGGTTCTGGAGTGGCGACCGCGTACCGGAAGATGCAGCGTTGGGAGGCCTCCCACAAGGTGGACCGATGACCTAGTGAGGGTCGCGGGAATCCGATGGCTTGTGGTGACGCTTGGTCCAGGCTTATGTCCAATGTGGACGTCATTCGGCTGATGATGATAATAATTATAATAAAAATATATATAAAAAAATATGAAACACTTTATCCTATCAAACACTGTCAATTGTGTCTCTACACAACAGTGAGACAATAGCAACGCGGACACGTGCGCTTGGGGTTCTATGAATTAATGGTACGTATTAGATCACTAATTATACAAATAATATTTCTTTGGTCAGTGGGTTGTCTTATGGATGGATTTTTTTTAGATAAGATTATTATAAACTAATATAATAAAGAGGTAAAGATTGTTTTTTAACCGACTTCGGAAAGGAGGAGGTTCTATGTTCGGCTGAATGTGTTTTTTTTTATGTATGTTCACTGATATCTCGGTCAATTGTGGACCGATATTGAAAATTATTTTTTTGATTGAAAGGTTATGCTTCCAAGTTGGTCCCATAGAAATATTGTTATGAACTTCGAAGATATGGAACAGAACTCCTCACAGGATCACAGCAGTATTGTCGTAACAAGTAAAATTGCTTTGTTTATATGTGTAGTCAATGACTGACTGAAAGAAAAGGGGGAGGGGATGTATCAAACTGATCTGGTGATGAAGCCGGAAGGTAAATTAATGTAATCTAACCAAGTTTGGGATTATTAGAAACGTTATGAAATGCACTGTGAATATAAGTTATTTAAGTTCGTTTAAGGGGTACTTTTTAATGGTGGTAGTTAATTTCGGAAGTCGGTGTTAATTAACGAAGAGACAAAACTATTATAGAAACACCAACTTCCGAAATTAAAGTTATTTTATACTTTTCAGTGTTTTTTAACATTGAAGTCGGTTATTTTTTTTTTTTTTGTAAAAAGTTTTTTGTTTGTAAATTTTGGTAGTTCGTAATCTCTGGAAGTACTGGTCGTAAAAGCTAGTTATCAATATTTTGTGATTATGGAAACTAAAACCCATTTCAATAAAGAAGTGACATGACTGGCCTAGTGGTCAGTGACCCTGACTGCTAAGCCGGAGGTCGAGAGTTTGATTCTCACTCAAGACAAATGTTTGTGTGATGAGCACGATTATTTGTTCTGTGTCTAGTTGTAATTTATAAGTGTTTAGAAATATATATTATGTATCATGTTTATCAGTTGTCTAGTACTCATAACACAAACTCCGCTTAGTTTGTGACTAGATGATGTTGTGTGATAGTTGTGGAATATTATATTATTACAGTCTAACACCTAAAATGGTTTATTTGTTAAGTAAATTAACAATAAATTTCCTGAAAATAATCTAAAAATCATCCCCGATGGGCAGGGCTCGATCTAAGGGGGGCAAGCCAGGCATTTGCGGCAAAAAATGAGGGGCGGCAACTTATATCTATCTTCCAACCCAGCCATTGGCCATCCACACCCAAGTTGGCAAGTTGAGAATTTTATGTACCACCTTCCAACCTAATTCAGGTTGGATAGTGGAAATATTTAAGACTCATGACTTATATGGTTTTGAGTATGTTAAGGGCGGCAAAAATTATCTTTGCCCGGAGCGGCTACACAGCTAGATCAGACCCTGCCCATGGGAATAACTTCACATGAGCTGGAATAAAAAGGCTTGAACACATGAGCTGGTATTTTTGTTGTATTTCTTGTTGTTAAGACAAGATGCATCCAGTAAGAAAGATATATTTAGAAAATACATCAGAATTATCTACATATTCTACATACTCACAGTTACACATTCGTATTAGATTCTAATTGTACACTATTCATCATTACCGCCTTTATTGTGAACACACCTATATCAACAACAAATAGTAGTGTATTCCGATATTTTCGAGAAAATAAACCCGAACCTAAGTAAAATGTGTTTTCTGTCGGTACATATTAAAATATCGGTAGGTATATTGTACCCAGTAAAAAAAACATATATAAACAATCTAGTTTTACTTACCGTACGATTAGTGACGGCTATGTATAACACGTCAGAGTTATCAATATCTTGATGCAGGACAAAAGAGTTTTACACATTAATAATCGCCATTGCCCTCGAGCGAAACAACGTAGCAATATGGCGAATCCATGTTTTTCACTTTTAACACAGTTAAATACTTCGATAATAAACTAAATCACTGTTACTGCACTCCAATGGGTGGTTTTACGATTATTATAACTGAGGTTGCGGCGATAAAATTATTAAAGAAAATCCTGATTTGACGTTTGGTTTTGTCATTCAATCAGTAAACGCGAAACGTCAGGTGAGCAGTGTTGCCAATAGATAATTTAGGTTTCCATCAGAGCTGAAACCCAATGACGAGCTTTTATTGCGATCCATTTGACGACCTAAACTGAACTGTTAAAGGGGTGGCTATAAAACGTGTTTAGCTCCATCCCTCTTTCACTCCCGCACGACCAACACTTTAACACGTCATGAGAACGCGGTGATTTTCATTAAACTCCAAGCGAACGCCGGCGTTCGCGCACCTATTGTCTTTCTATTGTGTCTGTAATTTCCGCGATTGAAAGGTTAACTTCCAAAACCACCCTAATCAAAACTACTCATTGTTCAATTTCCTCAAAACAGTAAATAAACAGATTGGATAAATATATAAAAAAAAGCGAAATATAAATTCAAAATGAAACAACACATGAACTCGACATGCGTAATAAAATAAAATAATGGACAATAGAGTCTGTCTAAAAAGTCAAACGACTTGGGTAATTATTATAGAAAAATGAAATCTGACATAAGTAGTTAACACTGGTTCAATAATCAAGGTTGATTAAGAGATCTTCATCACTGTTTGCTAATAGAAGAACCTAAAAAGAATCGAATATTTTTTATTCTAAATGATTATTTTAAATTATTAAATATTATACGAAATTCCCAACTCGTTTGACTTTGTAAACAGACTACTTAATACTAAAAGTATTCCAGAGACCACCAAAAATAACTTAGTTAACTTTATTTCATTTATGTAATCAGTGAACGAATTTGCGGAATGCAGATAAATGAAATTCTTTGAACCACTAGCCACTGAAAACATCATTTCTCCACCAATCGAATAGTCGAAAATTCCAGTTTTAGTGGAAAATTTATTAAGATGACAACATTGCAGGTGAGAAGCAAAGCAATGCGGGCCTAATAAAATGCGTTTGGTTTAATGTTGTTTTAAACAAAAGAAAATATAAAATAGTCAATTACAATTTAAATTTTAAGTTTCTATTCTTATTATTTTTAATACAGTTAAATAAATCCAGTTAACAAGTCAAAATGTTTACAGAATGACTAATTTTCAGATTTGTCAATAGATGGCGCTGCAAATAATTTCCACAGTTTGTCCCCACTAGCCTTTTCTGCCGGCAGCAAGCAAGAGTATGATTTTCTATTACAGATTTCTACGATTATTATAGAACAATATCAACTCAAACACTTTTTTTATAAGCTGAAACTAATTAAAAATTAATTGCTACGATCTTAGAGCTACTAGTCATCCCACGTGTTAGCTAAAAGTGCGCGCGTAGACAATCCTAAAAATAGTACATTAATACATTTGTCTAGCACAGTCGCTTTCGTTTGGATGTTTTTGAAGAGAAAACATTGAAAATGCGTGAAATTGTGCATTTGCAGGCGGGACAGTGCGGCAACCAGATTGGCTCAAAGGTGGGAATCTAAACACTGTTTTTCTATAAGTATTTCTATTTAATCTTTTTATAATAGAATTCGTCAATCTATTTTTACGTTATGATACGCTTGATCTGAGTCTGTCTAACGGCACTGTGTGTTATTATAAGATGTGATATTTCCCGTTGACTGACTTTTAAAGTTAAATAGACCAATGATAGGTATTACTTTTGCGGTAATTTATCTAGCACCTAGGTTTTGTAGTTTCCAGTTTCTATATGAAGATAGGTACTTGGCATTGCAGAGGCCATAGAATTTTCGATGCAGCGAAAATTCGCGCGCAAAATTATTTCTTTTTTTTTTTTAAACTGTGTCCACAATGCAGAACAAAATGATCATCACACGAACATTTTTCCTGGGTGGGAATCGAACCCACGTTCAGCAGTCAGGGTCACTGACCACTAGGCCAGTCTTTGTTTTTGAGTTGGGGAATCAAATATCATCAATATTACATTTTGATACAATTGCGGAAAGTTTGTCGTTGCGACATTTGCGAGCGAGGCAGAATTCGCACGAGCCGTAGTAGGCAAGTGTGGTATCGAGCCGAGGGCTGTAGTGACAAAGCACGTGTATGAAACGACTTTTTTCAATACACTTGCGAAGAAATGAATATACGGGTTGACAGGCGCCTCGTTTTACAGATAGCCCTGTATATCAAAACAGGTACCTAGGTAGGTAAGTACACACAATTTTAATGCATCAAGTTATCTACATCGATCCTGTACATTTTTCTGTAAAACTTCTACAGATTTATTATAAGTTTACATAGATACATACATAATACAATTAAAATAAAAGCACAAATTCATTTAAAATACAAATTCAAATAAAAATAAGACCGTCAATGACCTCTGTCTGTCAAATATCACATGAAAACCATCTACAGTTTGCAGAGAAATTTTTAAAAGTTCAATTTTGAAGAAACCCTTCTTACTGCTAGCCTACATCACAGAAGAAAGGCCTTGTGCAGAATTTCACATTACCTAAGTCTCATCATCATGGATGATCCAACAAAAGCACCGTAAA
Organism: Mythimna ferrago; assembly: GCA_910589285.2. Lineage (NCBI taxonomy): Eukaryota > Metazoa > Arthropoda > Insecta > Lepidoptera > Noctuidae > Mythimna > Mythimna ferrago. Next base: position 14,598,689 of record OU342700.1, read on the forward strand.
AAGATTGACGCTCTTGAGACGTGGTGCCGGAGGCGTCTACTGAGGATAAAATGGACTGGTCACGGCTCTAGCGTTTCCATTCTAAAAGAGCTTCGCATCGAACAAAGATTGTCATCGATTGTGCAACTGCAAATCTTTAAAATGTTTGGACATATCATCCGTAATGAACTCTTACAACGTTTAGTATTACAGGGTAGATTAGAGGGCCAACGTTCTCGCGGTCGATCACCTACCAGATGGACGGACCTCATCAAATCATGTTCTAAGTGTTCCCTCATTGAATGCACACGCAGTGCCACGAATAGAGAGAGATGGAGAAGTCTCGCAAAAGCCGCAACCGAACTACTAGACGATCCACGACCACGACCACTCCGCCAAGAGTGTACGACAAAGAAGAAGATAAAAGTCATCACCTAGTCTCGGTATTTTCGGCTGTGCGTTGATTTGTGAGTTATTCGAAGACATGTGACATTCACCAACCCGCACTGGACCCCAAGTCGTCGACGGCGCCGCGGCGCCCGCGCCTCAAGGAGTTGTCAGCAACAGCAGGGGCCCAGCCGGGTCGAAGCCTACTGGGGCCAGGGTTATCCGAAAGGGCGCTCGAGCCCCGGTATGAAGGCTTGAAGGAACGGGATGGGTTTTTTAGTCAGTAAGAGTCTGACACTATCTCCCGCTCCGCCCAAGAGCGGGGGTTGTCATAGGATGATTTTTCCCATCGGAAAAAAAAACCCGCACTGGACCCGCGTGGAGGATTACGGCCCATTCCCTCTCCTAGAGAGGAGGCCTGAGTCCCAACAGTGGGAACATTAAAAGGCTGATTATGCTATGCTATGCATCCAGAGTTTATTTTCTTCTGGAATGTCTCTTTACTCTCTAAACTGTAGTTGCTCGGTCTACGGCGCGCCTTACAGCGCATCTCTTACTTTCCTTTAATTACTTACTAATTAGCATACAAAGCAAGCTAATGATGCGAATCTCAGATCTTTATCTGAACCACATCAGTTGGACCGACACTGACCTACTTTGTTTATGGGTCTTACTGTACTTTGATTATTCCATTCGTATTTATAGTATACCTACAGTAAAACGGGGTGAATAGAGACAAAAGTTTGGTTTGGTTTTTCACTTTGATACCATAAGATCGGCCTCTAACAAAGCATCGATTTTTTAGAATAACAATTCATTAATAAATTGATTTAATAAGTGCTGCAAAAAATGATCAAATATCGAGAAAATACCCTTTAAATTTTTTTCTCTAGTCACTCTATTTTATGGTATTTTATGCACAAGTGCGAAAAATAGTCAGTTGCATGCCTAAAAGCGGTGGGCTAAGAGCAGGTTTTCGAGTTAGTGTATCGAAAAAATTATTTTAGTTTTTACCATTGCTTTTTTTTAACGCGATTTTTACCATCCTCATCACCAGTTCTGGGAGATCATCTCGGACGAGCATGGCATCGACCAGACCGGCTACTACCGCGGAGACAGCGACCTGCAGCTCGAGAGGATCCAGGTCTACTACAACGAAGCGGCCGACGGTGAGACAAAGTTCTTAACAATTTGGAACTTGACCCTATTAATAAAATATAATATTCCAAAACTATCACACAACGCCATCTAGTCTCAAGCTAAGCAGAGCTTGTATTATGAGTACTAGACAACTGATAAACATACTTATATATTTCTAAATACATACATAACATATTATAGATAAATTACACCCAGACACAGAACAAATGATCATGCTCATCACACAAATATTTGTCCTGGGTGGGAATCGGACGCACGACGTCCGGCATAGCAGTCAATGCCAATGACCACTAGACCAACGGGCCAGTCAAAATATGCGATCAGACCGGCATTGTACCCAGAGGATTAATACCCACCACAGAACAGAGGAATGTAGAATGATTCCTATGCTCTGTGATACCCACAGTCCAGTCCAGTCCGCCTATGTACCACTACTGTACATGAAGTTTAAATAAATAAAAAATAAATAAAAGATGAAAGAGGTTAGAGCCTTGTGGGCGGGGCAGGCGCGCCTCAAAATATGATCATGCTCATAATTGACACAACCAATAGCAAACTTGCGATCTAAGAGTGCGTGAAACTAGTGGTTATAGCTCACAGACTCAGATTGGGACATTTTCCATGTAAAAAATTCGCTTTCTTGATGAAAAAGATAACCTCTCCCAACTGTGAGGTGTGTGAAGTTGTAGACGATATGCATCACTTGTTAATGGAATGTATTCAGTATGAGGCTGACATGAGTAAGTTGTTCAGGGTTTTGAAGTTGAACAAGAACAATATAGGTACATTCCACTAAATATTAAGCAAGCCGACTTCCGATGATGCGAGAAAGTTGTTCGAATTTATGGCCCTGATCCATTGATCTCGTTTGTTGTTAAATAATAATTGTCTTAGGGTACGATGGGACTGACATACGCTGTGCGTTATAAAAGTCTCTAAATTATTAAAGAAAAAAAAAACGACCTTGCAGGACTGTATTAGTAACATCATAAATAACAACTTTTGTTCTATGACTTTTTACAAAACGTAACACATTTACCAAAAACAAACTTTCAATATTTCGTTGTTCTATCTAACACACTTCAACTCTGTATTTTGCTGTATCCGCCTCTCCTCCCCTCCGCTATTGTACTATCGCTTGCTTCGCATAGGCTTCATAACATTTAGAACGTACAATTTAAGCATTTTTATCTTTGTATGAAAATCTGATGAACCAATGTATGATAAATTATCCAGTCAGAGAACAAAAGTTGTTGTTTATGATATTGTTATCCTGAGAGGTTGCCAGCGTTTTACAAATAACCCTGTATAAGTTGTGTTGTGATACTTTTTTTTGTACATCATCATCATCAGTCTTTTTAATGTTCCCACTGCTGGGACTCAGGGCTCATCTCTAGGAGACGGAATGGGCCGTAATCCACCTCGCGGGCCCAGTGCGGGTAGGTGAATGTCACATGTCTTCGAATTTTTGGTTCTTGGACATGTCGGTTTCCTCACGATGTTTTCCTTCACCGTTTTGAGAGCAGTGGATATGAAATAAATTACACAAAGTAATGCGCCTGGCTGGGTTTGAACCCGCGACCTACTGCTCGTAAGTCGTGGCCACACCACTGCTCTCAGTTTTGGTGTACAATAAAGTTTATTCCATTCTATTCTCTTCTTATTCTTTTCCAGGCAAGAAGTACGTGCCGCGGGCTGTACTGGTGGACCTGGAGCCAGGGACTATGGACGCTATCCGGTCCTCCACGTACGGGCAGCTGTTCCGACCTGATAACTACGTGTTTGGGCAGAGCGGGGCTGGTAAGACCTTCCTCCTAATAATTGAGTGACATGAGATTTATTTTAGGTGGGAAATCATTCAATGACTTCTTCCGCTCCAGGGAGGAGCGGGAACGCGTGTACTTTTACTGAGTAAAACCCACTCCAGTGTGAATCTTTCTTTGCTTTGCGTCCCAGAGCTCCGGGGTTTCCTTTCGGGCTACCCATGGCCCCAGCATAGGCTTCGACCCTGCTGGGCCCCTACGGTTTTGTTGATATCTTGTAAGGCGCGCGTGGAACACTACTCGCTGCCGACGGTTACCGGACGGCCGGACGGCGAGCACCCATTGCTCGACGTCTGCAAGCCCATAGTGAAGGGTTGTGCAGGGGGTCGTTTGAAATACGTGGATATATGTCACTGCAGCCTAGAGATGTGCCGTTGCCGGCAATATTGCCCGTAGTGGCAATTTTGCCGGCAATATTTATACTTCGGATCGGTATATATGATACTTCGGATCGGTGGATGGGTGGAGAGGGAGAGGGAGGCCAAAGAAAAGATGGATGGATTGCGTGAAGAATGATATGAAAGAAAAGGAAGTTAGTGATAGCATGACGAGTGACAGGGTAGAATGGAAGAAAAAAAATTGCACTCCGGGAGTGCCGGCAGAAGTGAAAACTTGATTATTAACGTTGAGCATGTTTGATATTTTGGAATGGTTAGGGAATAATTTTGCACCAATTGCTTTATCAGTATAAAAGTACTATCATTTATGTGGTAGAATACAATATTCATTTATTGCGCTATCGTACACAAACATGACAATTTATATTACATTAAAAATTTAACACTTTAAAACTATTACAATTATTTTACATTAAAAAGTTTATCTCTCCGAAAAACTACTGAGGTGTCAAGGGACACCCGGATGGAACGAAGTTCCGTTCTGGCTTGCTTTCTATAAGAGAGAGAAAGAGAGAAAGACAGAGAAACATGCGCACGCCGCACGGCTTACAATAGCTTACTATAGAAAAAGTGTCGTTACAACTTTTCGTGAGAATTTTTTCCGTCTAGCCAATACAATATAACTAAAAAATACTATCCTATTTTATGTACATTTTGACAGCACTATTTCAACATCTTCGAAACCATGAAAACGACACTCATGACGAAAAAGTTGATAATTTCTGACATCCGCCATCTTAGATTTACATTTTGACAGCACTATCGGCTTCAACAACCTCGAAAACCATGAAAAAGACACCCATATCGAAAAAGTTGATAATTTATTGCAGCCACCATCTTAGATTTAAATTTTGACAGTACTATCGGTTTCAACACCCTCGAAAACCATGAAAACGACACCCACGACGGAAAATTTGATAATTTCTTGCAGCCACCATCTTGGATTTATATTTTGACAGTACCATCGGTTTCAACACCCTCGAAAACCATGAAAACGACACCCATGACGGAAAATTTGATAATTTCTTGCAGCCACCATCTTGGATTTATATTTTGACAGTACTATCGGTTTCAACACCCTCGAAAACCACGAAAACGACACCCATGACGAAAAAGTTGATAATTTCTTGCAGCCGCCATCTTGGATTTACATTTTGACAGTACCATCGGTTTCCACGCCCTCGAAAACCATGAAAACGACACCCATGACGGAAAATTTGATAATTTCTTGCAGCCACCATCTTGGATTTATATTTTGACAGTACCATCGGTTTCAACACCCTCGAAAACCACGAAAACGACACCCATGGCGAAAAAGTTGATAATTTCTTGCAGCTGCCATCTTGGATTTACATTTTGACAGTACTATCGGTTTCAACACCCTCGAAAACCACAAAAACGACACCTATGACGAAAAAGTTGATAATTTCTTGCAGCCACCATCTTGGATTTATATTTTGACAGTTCTATCGGTTTCAACACCCTCGAAAACCATGAAAGCGACACCCATGACGGAAAAATTAATAATTTCTTGCAGCCGCCATCTTGGATTTACATTTTGACAGTATTATCGGTTTCAACACCCTCGAAAACCACGAAAACGACACCCATGACGAAAAATTTGATAATTTCTTGCAGCCGCCATCTTGGATTTATATTTTGACAGTACCATCGGTTTCAACGCCCTCGAAAACCATGAAAACGACACCCATGACGAAAAAGTTGATAATTTCTAGCAGCCGCCATCTTGGATTTATATTTTGACAGTACCATCGGTTTCAACACCCTCGAAAACCATGAAAACGACACCCATGACGAAAAAGTTGATAATTTCTTGCAGCCGCCATCTTGGATTTACATTTTGACAGTACCATCGGTTTCAACACCCTCGAAAACCATGAAAAAGACACCCATGACGAAAAAGTTGATAATTTCTTGCAGCCGCCATCTTGGATTTATATTTTGACAGTACCATCGGTTTCAACACTCTCGAAAACCATGAAAACGACACCCATGATGAAAAAGTTGATAATTTCTTGCAGCCGCCATCTTGGATTTACATTTTGACAGTACCATCGGTTTCCACGCCCTCGAAAACCATGAAAACGACACCCATGACGGAAAATTTGATAATTTCTTGCAGCCGCCATCTTGGATTTATATTTTGACAGTACTATCGGTTTCAACACCCTCGAAAACCATGAAAACGACACCCATGACGAAAAATTTGATAATTTCTTGCAGCCGCCATCTTGGATTTACATTTTGACAGTACTATCGGTTTCAACACCCTCGAAAACCACGAAAACGACACCTATGACGAAAAAGTTGATAATTTCTTGCAGCCACCATCTTGGATTTATATTTTGACAGTTCTATCGGTTTCAACACCCTCGAAAACCATGAAAACGACACCCATGACGGAAAAATTAATAATTTCTTGCAGCCGCCATCTTGGATTTACATTTTGACAGTATTATCGGTTTCAACACCCTCGAAAACCACGAAAACGACACCCATGACGAAAAATTTGATAATTTCTTGCAGCCGCCATCTTGGATTTATATTTTGACAGTACCATCGGTTTCAACGCCCTCGAAAACCATGAAAACGACACCCATGACGAAAAAGTTGATAATTTCTAGCAGCCGCCATCTTGGATTTATATTTTGACAGTACCATCGGTTTCAACACCCTCGAAAACCATGAAAACGACACCCATGACGAAAAAGTTGATAATTTCTTGCAGCCGCCATCTTGGATTTACATTTTGACAGTACCATCGGTTTCAACACCCTCGAAAACCATGAAAAAGACACCCATGACGAAAAAGTTGATAATTTCTTGCAGCCGCCATCTTGGATTTATATTTTGACAGTACCATCGGTTTCAACACTCTCGAAAACCATGAAAACGACACCCATGATGAAAAAGTTGATAATTTCTTGCAGCCGCCATCTTGGATTTACATTTTGACAGTACCATCGGTTTCCACGCCCTCGAAAACCATGAAAACGACACCCATGACGGAAAATTTGATAATTTCTTGCAGCCGCCATCTTGGATTTACATTTTGACAGTACTATCGGTTTCAACACCCTCGAAAACCATGAAAACGACACCCATGACGAAAAATTTGATAATTTCTTGCAGCCGCCATCTTGGATTTATATTTTGACAGTACCATCGGTTTCAACACCCTCGAAAACCATGAAAACGACACCCATGACGAAAAAGTTGATAATTTCTTGCAGCCGCCATCTTGGATTTATATTTTGACAGTAAAAGTGTCGGTACAATTTTTCGTGAGAATTTTTTCCGTCTAGCCCCCTTTCACAACGCGCGATAAGGGATAGCTGTCTACTCTCCATCCGTCTTACGCTTTTTCGATCAGGTCACGTGTCCTGACGCGAGTTTAAGATTTTATACCCATTACAGAAAAAGTGCTCAACGCCGCTAAAGAAGTTTTCACTTCAAAAACGTATTGCGCCGACCCCAAATAAGATGGAACAAGGGCAGGAAGAAGAAGAAGAATTTATACTTCGGGCAATATTGCCACCAATATTCATACTTCGGGCAATATTGCCACAAATATTCCCACTTCACGGCAATATCGCCAGCAACGGCACATCTCTACTGCAGCCCTCGGCTCCATAACACTCTCTCCTTCTGCTCGGGTGAAACCGCCTCGGTCACAATGGCAAACTGACTCCACGTGTATCAAAAGGACACTACAGTTGGTAATTGTTTTGTTTCCTCAGGCAACAACTGGGCTAAGGGTCACTACACCGAGGGGGCGGAGCTGGTGGAGTCCGTCATGGACGTGGTGCGCAAGGAGGCGGAGCCCTGCGACTGTCTGCAAGGTGAACATTACTACTTAGCTGTCCCACCGAATGTCATACAAATTGCGACAAGAAAGAAATTGGACGGGGCCGGCGAATGGCACGTACTGGGCCCCAAGTCTGCTATTTTTATAAATTCGTCATTCCAACACGATCCCATTGTCATTTTGCTAAAAGTTTGTAATCTGCTAATTCATAATGATCGATCACTGATCGGTCAATGGTCTTGTAATAGAATTGTGGTAGAATGATAATTTCGAGCATATTAAAACCAATAACTGCACAATAACGTTCTAATTGTAAAACACTGATCAAATAAACTGTCAAAGTTTTAGTAGATTACCGCAAACTTCAAATATTCATTTGTCAATATTGTTACGTACGTGGGTAATCAAATGCCGATTTACTAAGAGACAACTTTATTCACCACTAACAATAACAAAATAGTCCAGTCAACAATAATCCGAATCGCAATTAACACTAGAGTACCGTTACACTATCGCTTAGGTCGTTAGATAAAATCGCTTCAAGTACTAGGGTAGTTCGCTCTTGATCGCAGTCGAAATCACAACTGACTCGCTTCCGGCCGGGGGCTCGTATTTATATGCGGAGCCGAGAAAATTCTAGATACCGACTTCCCACGAACGATCCAGAATTCCAGAACAATTGAATCGCTTCTCGAAGTCATAAATCATTTTTATTACTCGTGGTAATAAGATTCACTTTCATGCGAATTTCGACTCAATTGTTAACGTCGGAGAGTACCATTTCCTATAAATACCTAACTACTACTTTGTAAGTACTTTGTGGATGTTTCGAGATAATTCTAAGTCTGGGTACGCACAACCATTCTAGACCTTTCGAACAGCAATGCGTTTTAATTATTACGTGCTACTCTTTATATTCTCGGAGATATGGCGGGTTCACGTTTAATGGCGTAACAGTGCCCCCCTCTTAGTCATGCTCGTCCCGAGCATTATTAGATCCGTGATACGGCGCCAATCTATCCACATGGACAACCTTGGGTTTCCCTCTTAGCCCTTTCTTGATGCGGTAGGTCACGTCATTAATCCTTTTTAACACGGTGTAAGGTCCCTCCCATCGAGCTTGGAGTTTCGGCGACTTCCCTTTCCGTCGAAGCGGGTTGTGGAGCCAGACCAGTGTACCTTCCTCAAATCCCTTGGCATTGGCATTACGGTCGTATCTAGTTTTCATTTTTACGCTGGTGTTCATGCTATTCTCACGAACTCGTTTATGCACTTCGTCCAATTGATCTTGAAGGTCACTTACGTAGTCCGTAACTGGCTTAGTCTTGTCAGGTGGCACGCCAGTTATGGCATCGACTGGAAGTCTCATCTCCCTGCCGAAATTCACTCTTGCTGGGGTATGTCCCGTGCTATCATGCACTGCCGATCGGTAAGACATCAGAAATAGTGGAATATACCGGTCCCAGTCCTTCTGATGGTCATCGACAACCTTAGCCAGGTGATTCTCCAGGGTTTGGTTAAACCTTTCCACCATTCCGTCCGACTGAGGGTGCGCAGGTGTTGTGCGTGTCTTATAAATTCCCAGAAGTGTACACATTTCCTGGAACAGCGCAGATTCGAAGTTACGGCCTTGATCGGAATGGATTTCCAAAGGTGCGCCATACCGACATACTACTTCTTCGACCACCTTCTTCGCCACTGTCGTCGCTTCCTGATTGGGTATGGCGAAGACTTCGGGCCACTTTGTGAAATAGTCCTGGATCACCACTATGTACTTGTTTCCGTCATTTGTAACTGGAAAAGGTCCAGCGACATCGATAGCGATGCGTTCCCATGGGGCTCCCACATTGTACAGCTGAAGCCTGCCCCTGCTCCTAGTTTGTGGTCCTTTCACAGATGCGCACGCTGTACATTTCCGACACCATTGCTCTATGTCATCTCTACAATTGAGCCAGTAATACCGCTGTCTCACTTTCAGTAGAGTTTTCTTGATGCCCAGGTGTCCTCCAGAAGCACCATCGTGTATTTCCTGTAGCAGGGGGACTACTTCACATCGTGGTACTATAACTTGTGTGGTCACCTCCTTGCCATCGTTCGATTCCCATTTCCTACAAAGCACATCATTCTCTAGGACTAAACTGTCCCACTGTGCCCAGTAGCTCTTAGTTACGGGACTGTGTGACGATACTTCACTCCACTGGGGCCTAGTTCCGCTACGCTTCCAGTCCAGTATAGGTCGAATATCGTCATCTTCTTCCTGGGACTTCTTGAAGTTGCCTTCAGCCCTAATTAAATTAACGTGTTCTCGGGCTTCATTCCGCTGGCAGTGTCTGCAGTCCTCATTACATGGACGTCGTGACAGGGCGTCAGCATTGTTATGCCCTTTTCCATTGTGTACTTGACTGATGGTGATGGTTGGGGCCTTCAGTTGACCAGCCAGCACCCGCCCCGCGGCCCTGGCGACATTTAGTTTAACGACTCCTCGTTGACTTGAGTTCCGGAGTCCACAGTTTCCCTCTTTTTCTTAGGACAATCGGTACGAATGTGCCCTTTTTCTCTGCACCCGTAACACGTTGGAATATAGCGGCACTGTGCTGGAGAAAAAGCCACTACTTCTCGGTGACGTGGTTGCACTGAAGGCGAGACCACTACTTCCCGTACTCTGATCTTTTCGTACCGCTTCCACTTCCAAAGCGTGTGCCATCGCACTCTTCAGAGTTTGGTGGTGTCCGAGTCGCACCGTAGCCCTTACTTCTGTATCCCGTAGACCGTCGATGAATGCTTGCACCAAATTAACTTCCACCGTCTCTGGTGTCATCGACCTGTATGCACACCGGACCAGCCGTTCAACCTCGACTCCCCACTGTTGGAGGCTCTCGTTCGACCTCTGCGTTCTGTCGCGTAACTGCGCGCGGAAAACGTGCTCGAGGTGCTTGTCTCCGTAACGAGTGTCCAGTCCCTCCATGAGACGCTCCAATGTCCTGCCGTCCGCAGGGAGGTTCTCTAGGACCAGCAGGGCGTCCCCTCGTAGAGCCAAAGTTAATGCCGCGAAAGACTGTTCATCATCCCAGCGGTTCGTCCTAACCAATGTTTCGAATTGGTATTTGAATGCCGTCCAGGAAGACGTGCCATCAAAACGCGGCACATCAAATTTTGCGGCTGATGCACAGTGGGTGTGCGATGGTGAGCCAACAGCAACGGGTTCGCGTGCTTCGAGCTTGACAATTTTTTTGTTGATGTCCAGCAGGCGATCTTCGTGGCCATCAATCCTTGTTTCGAGGCTATCAGCTCGGGCGGAAACCTCCTTGACCTCTAAGGTGAGATTCTTTACTTTCTCACCCAATGTGACGAGGCCGTGATCAATTTTTTCGAGGATCAGGTTCTGCTTAGCCTCTTGATCTCGGCGAGCTTCTTCCTGTGCGCGGCGAGCTTCTTCCTGTTCGCGGCGAGCGGCTTCCTGTTCGCGGCGGGCGGCTTCCATACTAGCTTGCATGGCGGCCAACACCGCAGCGAGGTTCAATTCCGAGGATGGTCCTGTTGGCACCTCAGCAGCTGCTGTTGCTCCCATACCAGCCTGATCTTCCTCCTCCAAACGATGACGCGCAGCATCCATCTCCATTTGCCTCCTTGTTCGTGGTCGCTGTTCGTCGTCCCTCGGTGTTAATGGCATTTCACTTCTGACACCAGTTGTTACGTACGTGGGTAATCAAATGCCGATTTACTAAGATAAATGATAATGATAAATGATAAATGATAAATGATATTTATTTTGCAAATAGGTTTAAAAAACACTTTTACACGTCAATTTTTTTTTTCGTCAATTTATGCTAGATGAGGCCGGTGTTTCCTATCTGACTACCCTGAGAAGAAACACCGAAACAAACTCAGGGGTCAAAGTCTCTTTTAAAGTCCATACAGTAAATATGTAATGGTCAAATCACATGAGAACCATGCAGATTTGTCTGAGATGGTCTTTTGAAGAAAGAACCATACAGATTTGAGTGGACCTGTCCAATCAGTGTAAGCATTTGTCAGTATTCGAAAAGCTCAACTTAGGACTACTAAGGAGCTCCACGACTTGACGAACAATACCAAAGAAAGGACATTTGGGTAGGCCGCAGAAAATACTCAAATTGCCAGACATACGTTAAAATTACTGAATAGAAAAGAAAAAGCAATCAACATAGTCCTCACATTTACAATAATCTAAGGAAATTAATAGTTTACAAAATATTTAGCAAAGTAAATATTTGTGTCAAAGAAAAAAAAAAAATACTTTAAGTACTTAAAATGTGTACACGTCAATTTGTAAAATAAAATAAAAATAATCTCCAATGTCAAATTGTAAAAAATTAAATAAAATAAAAAGAAAAGGCACATTTGAAAATAAAAATAATAATAATAAAAAAAATACAAAAAGAAGATAAAAATAAAAATATCAACAGTTGTAGAAAGTACTGGAGCAGGTCAATCCCAAGCCTTCTCGTCCTGAATATAGTCCTTTACAGTGTAAAAAGCCTTTTGACAAAGTTTACGTTTTACAAATGATTTGAACTTATTAAGGCTTAGTTGTTGAATATGACTAGGAAGTTTATTATAGAAGTGTATACATTGGCATCTAAATGAGCCCCCTATTTTTTTGAGCCTGGTTGCAGGAACTACAAATTTATGTTTGTTTCTTGTATTAAAATTATGAATATCACTGTATTTTTTAAACATGTCTATATTTTTATGGGCATACAAAATATTCTCGTAAATATACTGTGAAGGCACAGTCATTACATTAATTTCTTTAAATTTATCTCTGAGGGAGTATCTGGGACTTAATTTATAAATTGAACGAATAGCCCTTTTCTGTAAAACGAAAATTGTCTGTATATCGGCGGCATTTCCCCATAATAGAATACCGTACGACATGACGCTATGAAAATAGCTAAAGTAAACTAAACGGGCTGTCTCTAAATCAGTTAAATTTCGAATTTGTCTTACAGCATATGCTGCTGAACTGAGTTTTTTCGACAATTTGTCTATATGTGGGCCCCACTGAAGCTTAGCGTCTAGAGTAATGCCCAAGAACACAGTAGTATCTTCAGGACTCAACTCTTTACCTTTTATTAGCACACTGGTTTCTACTTGCCTCACATGAGGCATGGTAAACTTAATGCATTTGGTTTTTTTTTCATTAAGAAGCAGGTTATTTACATTAAACCAGTGTACTATTTTTGAAAGAGCTATATTTATATCGTCAGTAACCTGCTGCTGACGTTTAAGTTTAAACAAAAGTGAAGTGTCGTCTGCAAACAACACTATATTATGATTGTCTTCTATGAGGTAAGGTAAGTCGTTTATGTAAATTAGAAACAAAAATGGGCCAAGAATTGAGCCCTGGGGCACACCCATTTTTACAATAGATCCGGGAGATCTTTGTCCGTTTACGTCAACTCTCTGAATCCTTTCACTCAGATATGATGTAAGAAGATCCAGGGAGACAACTAAGAGACAACTTTATTCACCACTAACAATAACAAAATAGTCCAGTCAACAATAATCCGAATCGCAATTAACACTAGAGTACCGTTACACTATCGCTTAGGTCGTTAGATAAAATCGCTTCAAGTACTAGGGTAGTTCGCTCTTGATCGCAGTCGAAATCACAACTGACTCGCTTCCGGCCGGGGGCTCGTATTTATATGCGGAGCCGAGAAAATTCTAGATACCGACTTCCCACGAACGATCCAGAATTCCAGAACAATTGAACCGCTTCTCGAAGTCATAAATCATTTTTATTACTCGTGGTAATAAGAGTCACTTTCATGCGAATTTCGACTCAATTGTTAACGTCGGAGAGTACCATTTCCTATAAATACCTAACTACTACTTTGTAAGTACTTTGTGGATGTTTCGAGATAATTCTAAGTCTGGGTACGCACAACCATTCTAGACCTTTCGAACAGCAATGCGTTTTAATTATTACGTGCTACTCTTTATATTCTCGGAGATATGGCGGGTTCACGTTTAATGGCGTAACAATATGTACGAGATTACCATTCTATGTCACTTCTTTCAATGGAGTGTCAGTGGTTGACCATTGGAAAGTCATAATGACGCCATTATATTAGTAGATTACCAAACTGGTCAAAATCGACAATTATGTATGACACCAATGATAGACCATTGTGAGACTATTGTAATAGTAGACTTGAGGCCCTGTTCGCACGTGATAATGACCAATGGAAACGGAGTAATCGGTGACAAGACCCGACGAGTTCATTGTAGTGTATCATTTGTTTCTTGTAAATGAATAATTACGCGTTTGTTTGCGCTTTGGATTAGGTACTTACATAACATAAAGATAGATATTTTGAGTGAGTTTTGTTGTGATACAGTGATCATTGTGTGTAAATAGTCGTTTAAGGGAAAACTTTATACCTATTAGTTAGACTACATTAGTCCTAGCTCAGCTTATTAAAAGTGCTGGGTTAATTCCAGTATGTTTACTCCGGTAATACGTTTTATTCTAGGTAAAGTTTATCGTTTTAAAACAAAATTCTTTATTTTTCCAGCGTGGTTCCCGTTAATGGTACATTATATTATCTAACCAGTTTAAACAATGTCACCATCGACACAGAGTACCTAATATATGAAATTATTTTGAACCAAATATATAGGACCATAATAGAGCTGATTGTAAAATATTTAAACATCCACATCCGCGGATGTGAGCCTTCAAAACTCCACATCCGCATTGGCATCCGCGGATGTGAAAAAATCCGCATCCGCAACATCCCTGATTTGCAGCACTTTTGAATAGAGCTAGCGCAAAATAAGTTGGCGCGTGACCAAAATTGGAAACTAAACGTTTGATGTTTATGTCATGTGTCAGCAGAATGTGTTATGTTCTGAGTTTTTTATCATTTCTAAAGTTAATAGTCGTCATTATTATACCAAAAGTGATTAAAAGTGCTAGCAGGTATATTATCTTGAAAGTCAAACGTGTTTGTGAAGAGAAATGAGAAAATATTGGGCCTACGGTACCATTTTCCAAAATTAGACCCATTTGTCAAACAATTTTTCGGGTGACCATCACAATAAATTTTCCCTAAATATGTGTAGGTACCCGAGCGGTACCTAGCAAGTCAACAAAGTTTGTTGAAAATGGACTACTACTAAGTGCTTAAATCTTTATCAAGTGACTATCATGACGATATGAATTCTGCAAACTTCATCCATGAAAAAATAAATATCCATTAAATGATTTACAAAGTTTTCAAGACATTTTTTAAAATTAAATTACTTATGTAAATGAAAATAACCTATAGTCAAATGTTTAGGGGTTAGGTACTAGCTGAAAATCTTGAAATCCTTTTTTTCTAGATAAATTACAAAAAATAATGTTAGCTACATTGTTTACCAATCTAAATTTTTAGAAAACCATTCAGGTTTTCTAAAAATATAGATTAATATATGTTATGAAACATATTTACCATTTTTAAAAACATATTTCTTTTACAAGACATATTAAAATTGTTTACTTTCTTTTTAATAGGTACTATAAAAGTAGTATAGCTAATAAATTCTTTAAATTACACTTTGTTATGAAAGAACGTTTTTAATCAAATTAAGGAAAATAGATTTGTTAGGCTGGCAACATTAAGCACGCCCCCAGCTACGCGCCAAGTTATCTTGCTCGCACTCTAGTCAAATGTCGGTCAGAAGAAAAGGTCCAAGAAAATTGTCGGTGTTAAAAAACGAAGGGACAAAACTATTATAGAAACACCGACTTCCAAAATTAAAGTTATTTTGTATCTACTTTTCAGTGAACATTGAAGTCGGTTATTTTTTTTTATAAAAAGTTTTTTTAAATCATATTATGTGTTACATATAATGCTTTGTTACATATTTCTTGCTTCATCTATTATGTGAGCACAATGTAGTTAATAAAAAATAAAATAAAATAAAAAATAATGAAAAGATAGAAACTGAATTAAGCCACTGGCAGCTAAGAGATGACCAGTCTCATCTGACGGCACCCATTCACGAGCATGACGCGTGCATTAGTCTCACTCAGCTCTACCATTTCGAAGGGAACTGAATGACCCAATAACACGTGCCACCAACAGCGAGACATTTGAGTGAGCATGACAAACTCTCAACTGCCATGATCGTAATGTCAAAAAAATAAATAAAAGTTGGTTCTGTGTCTGGTGTCCAGGTTTCCAGCTCACCCACTCCCTGGGCGGGGGCACCGGGTCAGGCCTGGGCACGCTCCTGCTCAGCAAGCTCCGCGAGGAGTATCCCGACAGGATCGTGAACACTTTCAGCGTGATGCCGTCTCCTAAAGTAAGTGTAGTGTGTACAGGTTTTGGCCGCTTTTCTCTGATTTTCAGTTAGTTTTTAAGAATAAATAGCTTATTAGTTTATGGTTTTAGAGCATTTTTAACCGACTTTTAAAAAAGGAGGAGGTTCTCAATTGTGTTCGCGCATAACTTCGTCGTTTGCCAACCGATTTGAAAAGTCTTTTTTTTGTTGGAAAGGGTATACTGTCCAAATGGTCCCATAGTCACCAAGTCGGGATCTGATGATGGAATCTTGGCGAAATCGAGGGAACTCCTTAAATATTATAGGCAATCATATAGTTCTTTTGGTATTTTCATCAAAGACTTAAGCATATACAGTAAAAAAATGACATTTGATGAAGTGGAACTGGTGAAGAAGACCAGAAATAGCCAACGGAAGTTTATAATCACACAGTTATCACAATTAACATAGTTATGTGACTACTATAATACATGTAAATGAATGGTTCTGAATAGGTTTGTTGAAAATGGTATCATCAAAGTGATCTGACCGGCTCCATCATCATCATGATGATGGAGCCGGAAGATAGGCACCGGAATTCCGTAATTAATTAATATATCCTAGCCGTTTTGGGCTTATTAGAATTGTCATGCGATGCACTTTGGCTATAAGGTACTATCGAACTGATCTGATGATGATGAAGCTAGAAGATGGGCACCGGAACTCCGTAATTAATTAATGTATCCTACCCGTGTTTAGGCTTATTAGAATTGTCATGAGATGCACTTAGGCTATAAAATACTATCGAACTGATCTGATGATAATGAAGCTAGAAGATGGGCACCGGAACTCCGTAATTAATTAATGTATCCTACCCGTGTTTGGGCTTATTAGAATTGTCATGAGATGCACTTAGGCTATAAAATACTATCGAACTGAACTGATGATAATGAAGCTAGAAGATGGGCACCGGAACTCCGTAATTAATTAATGTATCCTACCCGTGTTTGGGCTTATTAGAATTGTCATGAGATGCACTTAGGCTATAAAATACTATCGAACTGATCTGATGATAATGAAGCTAGAAGATGGGCACCGGAACTCCGTAATTAATCAATGTATCCTACCCGTGTTTGGGCTTATTAGAATTGTCATGAGATGCACTTTGGCTCTATGATACTATCGAACTGATCTGTTGATGATGATGGAGCCGGAAGATAGACACAGGAACTTCATAATAAAACGATGTATCCTAACAGGGTTTGAGTTAATTGGAATTGTCATGAAAAAAAGGTACTGTGGCTGTAAGTGTATTGCAACTAAAAGTGTGAAATAAAAAACTTTTTTTAGTGAAGTCGGTTATATTTTTTTTGTAAAAAGTTTTTTTTTGTAGTTTTATTTTGTGACGTGTTTAAATTATGAATGACTCATCTTACTGTAGGTGAAGTGACAGAGCGAGTCAGTCTTTTACTAAGGGTCAATCTATACGAGTGCAGAGTCGAAGCGCATCGAAGCGTCAAATTCATTACAACTAAAGCGAATTCTGACGAATATGCGCGCATTCGTGCGGTTGAATTTCTTATGTTCTGCGCTAGTATAAATTGACCCTTCTAAACCCACCTGTGTTCCTTCTTCAGCTCTCTGCATTTTAGGTCTATGGGAAGTGATTCAAAGATTAACGCAACGTCGGCCGCGCGGATGCATTCATTAATTACGTGAGACGATTTTTACTAGTTATTGATTTTTTCCCCCCTCTAAATAAGAATAAGCTGAACCCTCCCCCCCGTTTAATATATATTACGTACGAATGTAAAGGAAAAAATTAAGGTTGGTTTTAAAATTTAGTTTTAAAAGTGTCAATTTTTAGGAACGTTGAACGTTCACGGCGCGGTTACGTTGCGTTCCTGTGGAAATAGTTTGCCTATACGCACCCCACCATATATCGGCACTCGCGCGGTTGCCCGTGCTTATTGAAATCTTAATTGCGTATTGTGTGATGTGCATGTTTGACCCCCTCTCCCATAAATCGTCTAACGTAATAAATGAATGGCTTCCTACTGGACTCCATTAATTTTACTGGAATAGAATCGAAATACTTTTATTCGTGTTAGACACAGCACAACGTTACACACACAAAGTACGAGTAAAAAGAACCACAGTACAGAATGTGCCGAGCACAGAGCATGTTCGCACTGAAAGAGTGACCACTTCGGCATTAGCTGGGCTTCAGACATCTATTTGAGTCGCAGACAGTGAGCTTCCTATTGCTCGTCGTCACACTGAATATGCTATGGTCTGTTCCAGGTGTCGGACACGGTGGTGGAGCCGTACAACGCGACGCTGTCCGTCCACCAGCTCGTGGAGAACACGGACGAGACGTTCTGCATCGACAACGAAGCGCTGTACGACATCTGCTTCAGGACCCTGCGGCTAGCGTCCCCGACCTACGGGGATCTCAACCACCTGGTTTCTGTAAGTAGGTTTTTAGGGTTCCGTACATAATCAAAAACTTTATACGGACCAGTCCTAGTTATTTAGCCGCCCCGGGCAAAGATAATTTTCGCCGTCTTTTACATACACAAAACCATATAAATCATGAGTCTTAAATATTTCCAGTATCCAACCTGCAGTAGGTTGGAAGGCGGCACATAAAATTCTCAACCTGCCAACTTGGGTGTGGATGGCTAATGGCTAGGTTGAAAGTGAGGAACAAGTCAATTTTACCGCCTCTCATTTTTTGCCGCCCTGGGCAAATGCCTGGCTTGAAAGATCGGATTTTTTTAATATCGACTATTATTATTGTGACGTAACACATCAAAGCAGGATGGATGTAATAGCGACAAGTTACGGGAACAACTTGTGACCCACGGATGCTCCTTAAGTAGAAGGGTAAAATCTACAAGTCCGTGATAAGGCCTGTCATACTGTATGGATCAACATTTTGGGCTGAGATGAGAATGTTGAGATGGATGTGTGATGTGACGAGATTTAATAAAGTGAGAAATGAGTAAGTATAGAGGAAGTTTGAAAGTGGCGCCACAACAATTTCTTTAAGAAAAAGTCAGCTGAGCGAGTTCAATGACCTGTAGGTACTTTGTACGCAACGCTGACTATTAACTACAGGTCATTGAACTCGTTCAGCTGACGTTTTCTTAAAGATACTAATTTCGTACATGCGTGAATTAATACGAGTTTTGAAAAAGAGGTACTTTATATTTTAATTTTATCTTTACAAATCGATAGTGTTTCATGTACCGGATCGACCCTCCACGGGATTAAAACGATTAAAATTTAGCGGTGTATAATAATAATGAAAAAGGTAGTTAAAACAAAAACATTCAAATGATAACAATTATAGTGAGTAGGTACTGGAGCAGGTCAATCCAAAGCCGTTTTATCCTCGAGATACTCTTTTACAGTATAAAAAGCCTTTTGGCAAAGTTTTCGCTTTACAAATGTTTTGAATTTATTAATGCTTAGTTCCTGAATAGGACTGGGAAGCTTATTATAAAAATGTATACTTTGACATCTAAATGAGCGTCCTATTTCTTAGAGCCTGGTGGCAGGAACCACTAACTTGTGTTTGTTCCTAGTATTAACGTTATGAATATCACTGTATTTTTTAAACATGTTTTTATTTTTCATATAAAAGACCCAAAGGAAAGATGTATGGATTGTGTGAGGAGTGATATGAAAGAAAAGGAAGTTAGTGATAGTGTGACGGGTGACAGGACAGAATGGAAGAAAAAGACGTGCGCCGACCACGAGTGATATGGAACAAGGGCAGGAACATGATGAGGGTGGCAATGTGTGTTGCAGCTCACGATGTCCGGAGTGACCACGTGTCTCCGGTTCCCCGGACAGCTGAACGCTGATCTCCGTAAGCTGGCGGTGAACATGGTGCCCTTCCCAAGGCTGCACTTCTTTATGCCAGGTGTGTATTTCATCTTCTTCCTATCTTTTTTTTTATCTGATATAAACTAGTACTTGACTGCGACTCCACCTGATAGTGCACAGCGATGCAATCGTTGATGGTGAGGCGCACTAGTTTATTAAGAGCCTATTTACTGTAGCCTTGAAGACACCCAAATTTTAATCGGACGGGAAGACCGCAGCAGACAAATTGTTCTAGTCCTTCGATGTACGTGGTTCAAACGACGAGGCGAAACGCTTGGTCCGGACCGAAAGGTTTCAACAACATAAAGGTGGATACTCGCCGTTCGTCGGCTTGTCCGATGTTACAAGTGAGATGGTGGAATCAAGTCATGTAATTTCTGTGCACACTCTCCAAAATGCATTCGTTCTGTAAAACACCGAAAGGCTGGCTACCCTTCGCCTGTGTTTAAGACTTTGTAGATTGGACTCAACCAGATCTTCTTACAGTTCTAGACGGATCTGCTGAAGGTTTATCGCGCTGCTGTTCGCGAGTCTGTTTTGATATTTGATGGGTAATATTTGATGGGTGTGCAAAGTTTGAAGAAAATCTGATCGCCCAAAGTAGGTCAAAATCGAGCTCAAAGGCGTTGGTTACAAACATACAGGTGAAGCTAATATAAGCGTGTTAATGATAATAATAAAAACAACGAAATCTTGAAGGTTTGTTTTTAGTGATGTATTATGTTTTATAGAAAGTTAAATAACAAAAGTTATTGTTTATGATGTCAGTGTACAGTCCTACAAGGTTGTTATGGTATTGGTATGAGCCGTGGTGGCCGAGTGGTAACGGCCCCGGCTTACGAGTTGTAGGTCGCGGGTTCGAACCCACCCAGGCGCATTACATTGTCTAATTTATTTCATCACCACTGCTCTCAAAACGGTGAAGGAAAACATCGTGAGGTAATTAAATCCGGCATGTCCTAGAACCAAAAATTCGAATATACGTAACATTCTCCAACCCGCACTGGGCCCGCGTAGTGGATTACGGCCCATTCCCTCTCCTAGAGAGGAGGCCTGAGTCCCAGCAGTGGGAACATTAAAAAGGCTGATGGATGGATAACAAGGTTGTTAGTGTTTTACAAATAACCCTGTCTATAATACTCGTATACATATTGTTTGAAAACTATAGAAAGAAAGAAAACTATTTTATTTGGCATACACACTCGTAGATACACACAATGTAGGAACAACATGTAGACACAAATAAATTGTTAAATATAAAAAAAAGAGACAACTAACAATGTGTGTGTCACGGCGGCGCCAAATAGGTCCAGTTCAGCAATAATGCCAGACAACTACATGGTAGTTGCCAGACGCTGGTTTTCAACTGAACCTTATTTCGAGTGTACGGTTGAAAATTGGTTTATTTTTTAGTACTCAGTTATTACCTAGTGATGAGGTGTAGGGTAAATAAATTACATATTATATATGTTTATGTGCGATAAATAATAAATAAATAGGTGTTCAGCATACAAAATATATCAAATTAAAAAAAGACAAAATAAATAAAAATATAAAAATTGTAATAGGTCTATCTAATCGTGCACAATAACATGCGCAAACAAACAACCGGCTTTGAAGCGACTCAATCTCAAAACAAACATGTTTGATTGTGATTCCCGCCCAGGACAAATGAGTATGATCATTTGTTCTGTGTCTGGCTGTAATTTATATAAGTATATTCAGGAAAATCGAAGTTTATTCTTAATTTCAATTTTCCTGAATATATATATTATTATTATTAATATATAAATTACAACCAGACTGTAATTCACACGTATATATATTATGATGTATTTAGAAATATTCGCGTATGTTTATCAGTTGTCTAGTACTCATAACACAAGCTCTGCTTAGCTTGGGACTAGACGGCGTTGTGTGATAGTTGTGGAATATTATGTACACTAATATGTATAATAAAGAGGTAAAGTTTGTTTTTTTTGGTTTTTTGTTTGTAGGAGGTAATCTCTAGAAGTACTGCTCCGATTATTAACATTTTTTCACCGATAGAAAGCTGCTTTCTTCCTGAGTGACATAGGCTATATTTTATCGATTATTCTTTATATTCGCGGGCAAAGCTGCGGGAAAAAGCTAGTATATTATATATTGTGTTGAAAACGAAAGCATGGCCTCCTCAGGGTTCGCGCCCCTGACGGCGCGCAACAGCCAGGGCTACCGCGCGCTCACCGTCCCGGAGCTGACGCAGCAGATGTTCAGCCCGGTCAACATGATGGCGGCCTGCGACCCGCGCCACGGCCGCTACCTCACCGTCGCCGCCATCTTCCGCGGACGCATGTCCATGAAGGAGGTCGACGAGCAGATGCTCACTGTGCAGGATAAGAACTCCAGGTAAACACATCGCAGGTTTCTGCGGGCTTGAAGACGGTGAGAAATAGGTAGCTCGCCGTCGGAAACATCAAAACAATCATTTGTCTGTAGCCGGCCGATGATGAGCACGCTTGCCTAGAACTTAGGAGCTATTGACTCTTGACTTAAAGATCCTCAGGTTGTACCTATCAGGAATTTATTTTTTTATTATAGTGGGATGGCGATTGAGTTCGATTAATCAAATAATCGATGTTGTACGTTAAGAGAATCGAGTTTTTTATTTAAACAATGGATCGATTTTGTGAATCAATCATAAAAACTTCTCTCACAAAGCGTTTTGGAAACACATTCATTGTGCGGACAGCTAAGGAGTGGAACATTACACGTAATTTTAGTAATATTTCGGTACTTGTGCGATGCCTTGTACAAATTGTGATTCTTAGTTACTGTGTTTTTATCCGACTGCAAGAAGGGTTTATTTATTCATTATTCATGAGTCAATGCTTCACCTTCACATTTAAATAACAGTAATAATTTATATTTAAGTAGCTATTACTTCAAAATAAATGTTCGTGGCTGGTTCGGCCATGCTGGTTCCCCCGCAGCTACTTCGTGGAGTGGATCCCCAACAACGTGAAGGTGGCGGTGTGCGACGTGCCCCCGCGCGGCCTCAAGATGGCCGCCACCTTCGTGGGCAACACCACCGCCATCCAGGAGATCTTCAAGCGCATCTCCGAGCAGTTCACCGTCATGTTCCGGAGGAAGGTACGCTCCATAGACATATACAACACACAATATAATAGTCATAGCAACAGTCATAGTCATATTCATACACATAATCTTAGCAATAGTAATTAGAGTGGTTGGTAATTAGTGTACGATAATTCAACACGTGATTGTGCTCATGATAACAGACAACTTTTACTATGGGATCAAACCTGAAATCGCGAAAAAAAATCAGCTGTTCAGTACATTAGGCAAACATAAATGTACTGAACAGCTGATTTTTTTTCGCGATTTCAGGTTTGTTCGTACAATCACGTGTTTAAGTATTGTACACTAATTGCCAGTCACCCTATATATGCACCATTAAATTTTAATCGTTTTAATCCCGTGGAGGGTCGATCCGGTACATGAAACTATCGATTTGTAAAGATAAAATTAAAAAATAAAGTAGGTAGGTACCTTGTTTTCAAAACTCGTATTAATTTACGCATGTTCGAAAATAATTTCTTTAAGAAAACGTCAGCTGAGTTCAATGACCTGTAGTTAATAGTCAGCGTTGAGTACACACTACCTACAGGTCATTGAACACTCTTTACAAATAACTTCCCAAAGAAACTTTTCTTTTTACTCATTCGTTTTATGTTTTGTCACAATAACAAAACGTGGCTAACAGTTGATCGGTCGCAGGCGCGTTCGCAATTTCAAAACAGCTGTTTTGTTATTGTGATAAAACGAATGAAAAACTTTTTAGTAGCCGGAAAAAGCTATCATATTAATTACAAATATTTTCCATGCCAAAAAAAAATTAGTAGAGTCTGTCTAATAAGTTAAACGACTTGGGTAATTATTAGGATTGAATGAAATCTGATGTAATCAACACGAGTTCAATCACAGAACAGAGGAATGTAGAATGATTCCTATGTTCTGTGAGTTCAATAATCAAGGTTGGTTAAGAGATAGAGATCATTGTCAACTAACAGAAGAACCATAAAAAACGTATCGAATATAAGCATTTTTTAAATTTTGGAGGTAGGCGGAACAGAGAGTAAAGTCCCGCAAACCTCCGTTGAAAAGGGAGGATCCTCCGACCAGACAGGTGTTATAGTCTGGTGGGCGACTGCCCGATAGATGATTTTGGGCTATCGTATATGTTCAAATCGCGCGGAGAACTTTGATTGTGCGATGCAGGATTTCGTATTCTCTTCGTAGTTCTTATGTGGCGCCATAGATGTCGCTACAAAATGATTAAATATTATACAAAATTCCCAGGTCGGTTGACTTATTAGACAGACTATATAGAAAAGTTTCTTTGGGATATTGTCTGTAATCATGAGTACAATCACGTGTTTAAGTATCGGTCACTAATTACCAGTCACCCTATAAACAGAAATAGCTTCTGTCAGCGGCTTTGCTTGCACGAAAATAAGTTTCCCCATACAAACTTCGGACCCTGGTTTCATCGCCTCAGGGGAAAATTTCGGGAAATCCTCTCTCATTGATCGCTTACGTCATAAAAGGAACCCTTGTAAAAAATTTCCCTCACCTAGTCCGGATAGTTCGGCTGTGTGTTCATATGTCAGTCAGTCAGTTGCTCCTATTATTTAAATATATTATTTCCATGTGAAATAATAAAAAATGTCAAACCAAACTCCTTTCAAACGGCTTTGATCTTTACATAAAAAAAAACGAGGGTTCCGTAGCAGCAAGTAACATAACATAAAAATTCTTGTAGTTCGTTGTAACTTTGATCGATGTTTTAATAATAGTGTATTTTTTAGATTTATGACGTATTAAAAAAAACCGGCCAAGAGCGTGTCGGGCCACGCTCAGTGTAGGGTTCCGTAGTTTCCCGTCCGTCAAAATAAGTGTACCCACTAATGAGCTTAAAAAAATGCTTGCATATACGATTATACTACAAACTTAGTCCAGAAATTATTTTGTACAACATTTTTGTCTTTTTTGTACAAAAACTTCTTTCCATCAAGTTCAAAATAATTTTCCTAGAAAGTCCTTATAAAGTTCTACTTTTCAGAATTTTTTCATATTTTCTAAACTTATGGTTCAAAAGTTAGAGGGGGGGGACACATTGTTTTTTGTTTTTTTTGCGATTATTTCCGAAATTATTGACGTTATCAAAAAATGATTTTAGTAAACCCTTATTCATTTTTAAATACCTATCCAACAATATATCACACGTTAGGGTTGAAATTAAAAAAAAAATCACTTCCTACTTTACATATAGGGGGGCTACCCTAATAAAACATTTTTTTCCAATTTTTATTTTACCACTTTGTCGGCGTGATTGATATACATATTGGTACCAAATTTCAGCTTTCTAGTGCTAACGGTCCCAGAGATTAAGCGAGGACGGACAGACAGACAGACAGACAGACGGACAGACAGACATGGCGAAACTATAAGGGTTCCTAGTTGACTACGGAACCCTAAAAACTAGTTACTAGATCTCGTTCAAACCAATTTTCGTTGTTACATGGTAATGTACATCATATATTTTTTTAGTTTTATCATTCTCTTATTTTAGAAATTACAGAGGGGGGGGGGCACACATTTTACCACTTTGGAAGTGTCTCTCGCGTAAACTATTCAATTTAGAAAAAAAATGATATTAAAAACCTCAATATCATTTTTGAAGAACATCCATAGATAGGTACCCCACACGAACAGGGTTTGAAGAAAAAAAATTTTTGAGTTTCAGTTCTATCTAAGTAATAAAAATCTTAAAGCGGTTCTAGAATACATCTACTTACTAAGTTTCAACAGCATAGCTCTTATAGTTTCGGAAAAAAGTGGCTGTGACATACGGACGGACAGACAGACAGACGTGACGAATCTATAAGGGTTCCGTTTTTTGCCATTTGGCTACGGAACCCTAAAAATAGCTTCAGAATGTACATAGCATATAATTATGTAAATCAATCAGTATTTCGTAAAGAAAATGGGGCCCACGGTTACCTGTCAGGTAAGCTTGTGTGGAAACCTGCACAGTTGTGCAACATACACGCTCTGGTATACCTGTACAACTCACCTATACAGGCAAACTGTCAGGTATACCGTAGCGTGTATGGCTACCTGAAACTTGTACAGCCGCCTGCGCCTGCATAGAGTATGTAAGTATGTATTTAATACCATACTCGCTAGGGTTTACCTGATAGGTTTGCCTGTACAGTAACTCAACTGTACAGGTAAACCGGTGCGTGTATGTTGTCCGACTGTGCAGGTTTCCATACATTCATACCTGACAGGTATAACTGTGTAGGCGAACCTGTCAGGTATACCCTAGCGTGTATGGATACCTCAAATCCGGCCAGATGTTGAAGGAACTGGACTCAGTGACCTTTAAACTCATGTTCTTTAAGCCTCGTGTGTGTTGCAGGCCTTCCTCCACTGGTACACGGGCGAGGGCATGGACGAGATGGAGTTCACCGAAGCTGAGAGCAACATGAACGACCTGGTCTCCGAGTACCAGCAGTACGAGGTGAGTACTAGCTCCCTCAGTGAAACTCTTACATAACGTGATGTACATCATACAATGCGACTCAAATAAAAATAGGAACGTCAATGACCTCTATCTGTCAAATGTTACTTACTTGAAAAGTACGGTTTGCAAAGAAAATTTATTTGCGTATCAATAACGGTTTTTTTTTAAATTTTATTAAGCTATTGCATAGCTTCTATCGCGGGCCTTGAGCGTGGAGACCGAATCCAGAAATTCCGTAACGAAAATAACCTAACACCCCCCACTCATTTGTTTTTTGAGCGTGGTGACCGATAAGAAAACAAATGAGTGAACAATCAATCAAAATTCAATTCAATGTGTGAAAGTGTAACTTCAATTAATATCAAAGAAAAAAAAAACTAAGGAAAAAAATACTGCATATATAAAATAAATAAATAATTATAATTGCATAAGTTGATAAAAATGCTATGCAATAGCTTTACCGCGGCAGTCCCCGAGTGCCACACGGCTTTTTTTTTACTGAGTTGAAATAAATACGTTATTTTTTTTTGTCTAAAGCTAAAGGTAGTTTAGAAAAAAATCTTGTTTTCTTTCTTATTTTAATTGTTAAAAGTCTCTGACTAAGTAAGTGACTGGCCTGTTGGTCTAGTGGTTAGTGACCCTGACTGCTATGCCGGAGGTCGTGGGTTCGATTCCCACCCAGGACAAATGTTTGTGTGATGAGCATAATCATTTGTTCTGTGTCTGGGTGTAATTTATCTATAATATGTATGTATTTAGGAATATTTAAGTATGTTTATCAGTTGTCTAGTACTCATAACACAAGCTCTGCCTAGACGGCGTTGTGTGATAGTTGTGGAATATTATATTATATTATCTTATTTTGCACACCCTATCTGATTCAATTGACTGCTATGACGCCACAACATGGCGCTAAGTCGATCCTATTCTTGTTTGAAACGCATAGTATGTTGTCAATTTAATTAGTTCTAGTAGTGGAGAAAATGACTTGGAATGTTTCCCTCCTACTCCTACTTTTAAACACGCAAACGTGTATTTCACTCTTTTGGGGAAATGAGTACCTGCATGATTTTAAAGTCTCAGATAGGTACTTTATGGGACAAAATGTTCCCCAACCTGACTTGCAACGCTGTCAAATTGTCCAACATGTCCCGCGTCACGTGACTGCGATGTAAAATGTTGGGGCAAGTAGCGGGACACCGGGCAACGTTGCAGTGTCATCTAAAGCGTTGCCCGTCTTGTTCGGAGACAGTTTGTCCCCTAAGTTGTCTGAGACTATATTTATTGTGTCCGGCTTGGCTCGTCCTTTATCACCACTGCTATCAAAACGCTCAAGGAATTATTGGACGTGTTATTAGGTCATTCGGTTCACTTAAAAATGGTTGAGATGAGTGGGGCTAGTGATGGGCAATGATAATAATCCGGTTAATATCATTTGGCTAATAATCGATTAAAACTCAGTTAATAGCCATTAATAGCAATTATGGATGATAACCCTGCTGTTAATGTTATTTTAGTGATTAAAAATTTCCCTTCATGGTTTTCAGGCTTAGGACTGTCAGATTAGACATCATTTTCATCATCTTTCTTTGTAAAAAAAATGTGCAATTTAAAACTAATCTGGCCCGTTTAAAAATATTGTTTATTTATTTTATGATTATACACACAAACCAACAACACACGAAAAAGGACTTCTTCACTGAAACATATCAGTCGACGTACTGATTCTGGATTCGGTTGGCGTCGCTGTAGTGCAGTTCATGCATCTCTTTCTGGCACGAATAATATTAGCGCCAGAAAGAGATAGCACGGGAAGCGGGGGTACGGGGATGCATGTTACCTACTAACTAACCGCTCGGGTATTTTCCATTGTCTATAATTTACCTACGTCGTATTCACAGAAAAGAGCTAATAAGTAACTTACTTATTGTACACTTACATATTAGCTCGCCTTGTTTTCTTTTTTTTTATTGTTGTTAGGACCCCAAATAAAGGGACAGGCTAGGCAAAAGAGAGAGAGATTGTTGATAGCTTCGCGCTTGACCGCTAACTCACCTGATGGAGAGCGACGATGCGGTCGACGATAGAACGCGCCTACCTAGAAGAAACCTACTCACTCTCGACTTATAGCTCTCAGGAAACACAGACTCCGGCAAGGAATTCCACTCCCTAGCTGCACGCATAATAAATGTGTTCCCAAAACGTTTTGTGCGTGTAGGTGGGATATCCACCATGTACCGGTGGCGCATAGCCGTACGTCCGGTAGTCCAATAATGGAACGGGCTAGGCGGACTAGGTTATGCAATTCCGACGCACACTCTCCGAAATGCAACCGGTAGAAAACCGACAGGCTAGCGACTCTTTGAAGCCTCGATTCGACAAGTGTATTATCGCCAATTATCCTTCTGGCTCGCCTCTCAATTGCCTCAAGTGCACCAAGCTGGTATCGGGCAGATCCGTCCCAAAGATGAGAGCAATAATCCATACACGATCGAACTTGAGCTTGATAAAGTTTCAGCAGCTGTTCCGGCGTGAAGTACTGTCTGACTTTTGCGAGGATTTCCAGCTTTTTTGCAGCCAGTTGAGCCTTTGCTTCGATGTATGGCCCAAAGTTGAGTGTTGATGTCAGCGTAACACCAAGAAGGTCAAGATGGTCGGTTATCGACACGGTTACATCCCGGAAAATTGGAGCGCGGTTGAATTGGCTCCTTTTAGCGGAAAATAGACACGCTTGGGTTTTTGCAGAATTGAAGAAGTCTGCGATTCAAGCACATAATCCAGCGGGTAAACCGAAAGATGGAAGCTTACTAATAAGGCCTTCGTGCCAAACCTTATCAAAAGCCTTCGAGATATCGAGGGAGACGGCAAGCGCTTCCCCGTGCTTCTCGATGGCCTTACTCCAGATGTGAATAGCATATGCTAGAAGATCTCCAGTTGACCGATTTCGGCGAAAGCCGTATTGACGGTCACTTAGGATATCATTAGCTTCTAGGTATGCCAGGAGCTTAGTGTTGAGTACACGTTCCATGGTCTTACAGAGAATGGACGTTACTGAGATTGGTCGGTAGTTAGCTGGGTCAGCCCGACTCCCCTTCTTGGGCACGGGCTGTACATTAGCTTGCTTCCATGCAATCGGCACTTTTCCAGCCTCAAATACCCTAAACCTCAAATAGCCTAAATAGGCGTGTCAGGATCGGAGACAATTCAGGCGCACACGTTCTCAGAACAATTGCTGGTATCCCGTCTGAACAGCTAGCCTTGTTCACGTCAAGGTTATGTAGCACCCTACGGACGTCCTTCTGATGGATGCGAATATCCGACATACTCGTATCGCAACCATCAGGGTAAACAGGGGGCCGCGCGTTACCTGGATCTAGACGTGAAGATTCCGCGAAGAGTGAGGCAAACAAAGTTTTCTCCTCAGCGGTATGTGCCAGCGACCCGTCGGGTTTCAGCAGTGGTGGTAGTGAGGGGCGGCAGAAGTTCGATTCAAACGACTTAGTCAGGGACCAAAACGCCTTACTACCCGCAGGGTATGAAGCTAGTTTGTTCGCGATGCGGCTAATGTGGTCGAACCGAGACCTCCGCATCACCTTCTTGCAAGACTTGGCAGCTCTGTTGAAAGTTCTCTTCTTCTGGCTTACGTCATTTGTCTTGTGCATACGAGCATCGGCCCATGCCTGATATGCTACGTGCTTGAGCCCGTTAGCACGATTACACTCCGCACCAAACCAAGGGCGAGCTCGGCCAGACATGGCTACGTCGGAGAATGGAATATAGTACTCCATTTTGTTAAATTAAGTAAATAATTAGGTAGATGGTTAAATCACAAAGCGATGTGTCAATAGTATTTATGGTTTTTATAGTATTGGATCTCTAAATTAACAAAAGTGAATTTCCCAAAAAATGTGTTTTATTTTATTATTAACACTTTTTCACATACAAAAAGTGAAAATAAATAAAAAGAATTACAATACATTGAATCACACTGCGTACACACACCCAATTTATGTTCACACCCACAGATTTTACACTAAACAAAAAAAAGCATTTATTTTTTTAACAATACATTAATAGCAGGGTTATCATCCATTGCTAGGCTATTAATGGACACTTATGGATTATAATCGATAATAACTCAAAGCATCCGGCTGTTAACCCAACACTAAGTGGGGCTGATGCACGTGTCATGCCCGTGAACGGGTGCCATCGGTTGAGACTGGTCATCTCTTAGCTGCTAGTGGCTTAAAACAGTTTCTATTTTTAATTAACTTTTTTTTTTATTATATATTATTATTACATAACTACATTGTGCTCACATATTAGAAGCGACAAGAAGTATGTAACCATGATCTATGTAACTCATAATATGATTTAAAAAGAGTGTCCATGGAGTTTCTTGCACGTTCTTCTCCATAGGTAGAGATCTACGCTTTGAAACATGCAATTTAGCTTCACTTTTCTTGTACTGACTGACATTTGACTATTCAAAAGTGCCTGCTAATGGTCTATTTGAAATAAATGTTTTTGATTTGATTCGGAAACCCTCGTGAGGAAACCAGCATGTCCTAGAACGAAAAATTCGAAGACATGTGACATTCACCAACACGCACTGGGCTCGCGTGGTGGATCATGGATTCACGGCCCATTCCCTCTGTTAGAGAGGAGGCCTGATTCCTAGCTGTGGGAACATAAGGCTGATTATATTATGCTATTGTGTCGGGCTGACAACCGCGCAGCCCCCACTGATCTTGCTGATTGGAAAATATGTAATAGATGTGGGCCTTTAGCTCGGACCATGAGACCTCGGCTGCAATAGCCAAACTAGTGCGCCTCACCATCAACGATTGCATCACTGCTTACCATCAGGTGGGATCGCAGTCAAGCACTAGTTTATATCATTAAAAAAATCTTCTTTATGTTTGCAGGAAGTGGGAGTAGACGACGCAGAATTTGATGAGCAAGAAGAAGCTTGTGAAGAATATCCTGAGGAGGAGTAGCTCCTTGTGTAGCGATGGCTGATTCCGAAGATTTTTAACAATTGAAAGAATCGGAATCTTTAAAATAAACCATCGAGTCGACGTTCTATCGTCTGTCTAAAAAGTCAAACGACTCGGGAATTTTTGAACGAAATAAAACATTTATTGTTGGCAACGCGTTTCTTAGTTATCATTCACTTGTTTCTTGAGATGATGATAGTTCTACAACAGATGTTGATCGTAACATGGCGAGTGATGATGAATCAATAAGCGGAGTAGACTATTTAGAACCAGATTTCTCTTACGACACCTGATTTATGTTATTACTTTATGCTTACTTATGACATTGTTATATCTTTGTAAATGTATTCTGTTTTTGTAATAAGAATAATTAGGTATTAAAGAGACTGAAAAACGTATAGGTATTGTGAACGAAAATCTTTTATATTTTAAATTGATAAAAAGTCCCCTAATAATATTAAATTATTTAAAAATACTTATACAAGGTGCAGTTTTAAAACTGCACAATATTTCAGGAGGTTGTAATAAAACTCATAAATAATCATATAAAAAAACGATACCTGGTCAATAATCAGTAATACTTGTTATTTAATTTTTTAATTACACTAAACTAAATCGATTGATCGATGGCCGCGGGGGCGTGGCTAGGGTGTGGCGTGCGGGATGATGATTGGATGATACATTATTTATGAAACTATCGTTGCGAGTTAGTGTGTGTGAAAACGCCCTTTATTGTTCCGTGTTTGTGTGTGTGAAAAAAAGCGAGGTTATAAAAAAAAAAAAAATTACCTACTTATTTTATTATTGATTCGGGTCGAGAATCACTAACATAATTACCTCCTGAAATATTTTGCAGCTTCAAAACGACACCTTGTATATAAGGTTCTTCTGTTAGTAAACAATGATCTCTATCTCTTAATTAACCTTGAATATTGAACCAGTGTTGACTACATCTGATTTCATTTTACCCTATTTTACCCAAGTCGTTTGAATTTATAGACGGATTATACAAAATGATCAAGATGTTTTTCGATTGTTTCTAGTCAACGGAATCGATCGCTAGTTTTTGATTGGTCGAATCAGTCCCTCCGCTCGGAGTGGCGGTGCGAAGGCTGAGCGCCAAGAACACCGCCCCAGGACCCGACGGCTTACCTGGGAGGGCCTGGGTTCTGGCCATGGAGGCTCTCGGGCCTCGACTGAGAGGGCTCTTCAGCGCATGCATGGAGAGGGGCCAGTTCCCACTTTGCTGGAAGACGGGAAAACTGGTCCTCATAGCGAAGCCGGGGCGCCCTGCGGACTCTCCGTCCGCGTACCGGCCCATTGTGCTGCTCGACGAGGTGGGCAAGCTCTTTGAGAGAGTCATTGCAAACCGCCTCGTCGGGCGCCTAACACGGGTGGGGCCGGACCTTTCGGACGGACAGTTCGGCTTTCGCAGGATGCGCTCTACGGTGGACGCCATCATGCGCGTGCGAGCCCTCACGACGGGGGATGCGGTGTCCCGGGGCAGGTGTGTCGTGGCAGTGTCCTTGGACATTGCCAACGCCTTCAATTCCCTGCCCTGGAGTACGATCCGGAGGGCACTCCGGTACCACCGGGTGCCCGAATACCTCTGTCAAGTGGTCGAGGCTTACCTGTCGGACAGGTACATTGTCTACCCCGGTCACCAGGGAGACTGGAAACGTCGAGAGATGTCGTGCGGTGTTCCGCAGGGGTCGGTACTAGGGCCACCCTTGTGGAACATCGGGTACGATTACGTGCTTCGAGGCGACTTCCCTGACGGGGTCAGCGTGGTCTGCTACGCAGACGACACGCTGGTTCTAGCGCAGGGAGAGTCATACCAGGCGGCGGTCGCTCTAGCGACACGCGGGGTTGCGATGGTCGTTGATAGGATCCAGGAGTTGGGACTCGAGGTGGCGCTTCACAAATCCGAGGCGATGTGTTTCCACGGTCGCCGCTCTCGGAACGCGCCGCCATTGAGTTCCCAACTAACGGTAGGAGGAGTTCACATCGGTGTCGGGTCGACGATGAAGTACCTGGGACTCGTCCTCGACAGCCGGTGGAATTTCGTGGAGCATTTCCGACGTCTGGCTCCCAAACTCAACCGGGCTGGGGCTGCGCTCAAGCGGCTCCTGCCCAACCTTGGGGGTCCAGACGCCTCCTGCCGGAGGCTCTACGCGGGGATCGTTCGGTCCATGGCCCTCTACGGGGCGCCGGTGTGGGCGCCATCGCTGAAAAAGCGACCGGCGGCCATACTGAACGCCTGCCAGAGGGTCATGGCGATAAGGATGGTGCGCGGATACTGCACGGTCTCCCGCGAAGCGGCGAGCCTTCTGGCTGGCCTACCACCGTGGGATCTGGAGGCAACAGTCCTTGCACACATGCACGATATGCGCGTGGAGATGCAACGCCGGGGTGAAAGTCCGCTGCCGCGACAGGTCACGGCATGGCGGACAGAGCTCCGGCGGGATCTTATGGTGAAATGGCGTCAACGACTATCGCAACCCAGTGCTGGGCACGCCACAGTCGTGGCGGTAAGTCCCCTCTTTGAGGCGTGGCTGGAAAGACCTCACGGCGTCCTTACCTTCCGCATGACGCAGGTCCTTACCGGACATGGTTCGTTCGGGAGTTTCCTGCACCGGATTCGTGCGGAAGTGACGCCCGGGTGTCGCCACTGTGCGGAATGCCCGGAGGACACGGTGGAGCACACAGTCGAGGTGTGCCCTGCTTGGGCGGAGCATCGCCGTGCCCTCGTGGGGGCGATCGGCGGCGGAGACCTCTCGCGCCGGGCCTTGGTTGAGGCCATGGTCCGGAGCGAGGAGGAGTGGCAGGCGGTCGCCGACTTCTGCGAAGCAGTAATGCTCGCAAAGGAGGAGGCCGAACGCATCAGGCAACGGCGTTATCGCCTCCGCCGCCGCCGCCGGGATTCTGATCCCGATTTCCGGCCACCGTAGGCGCGGGCTTGCGGACAGTGAGCAATGGGTAGTTCGCTGTCCGGCAGTCCGGTAACTGTCCGGACCAAGCCCAAGTCGTCGACGGCGCGCACTGTTCCCGCGCGCCTCAAGGAGTTGTCAGCAACAGCAGGGACCCAGCCGGGTCGAAGCCTACTGGGGCCAGGGTTATCCGAAAGGGCGCTCGAGCCCCGGTATGAAGGCTAGAAGGAACGGGGTGGGTCTTTTAGTCAGTAAGAGTCTGACACTATCTCCCGCTCCGCCCAAGAGCGGGGGATGTCAATGCATGATTTTTTCCCACCATAAAAAAAAAAAAAAAAAAAAAAAAAAGTCCCTCCGCTCGGTCACCAGGGTGGTCTTAAAACTCGTACTTAGTATAAAAAACGATAATTCAGCAATTAATGTTGAACTTAAAAAAACCGTCCACTAAACAATTAAAACTTTTTTTTGCTCTATTATTTCACAAAAAGTTCACAGACGCGTGTCTCAAGCGGATGCATACGCGCTCGCAATGAGTCAAATTGAGCCGAGATATCGTGTCCGTGAGCGGTGTGTATGTGTGCGTTACTCGAGCGTGCTTTGTATGTAGGTTGACTTCTGTACCTATCTATTTTATGCCGTGTCGCACTCGAGTTCAATGCGATACAATCGAGAATTATCGAGAGGTTCAAACAATCGAATAAAACTTCTCGACATCGCGCATCGCTACTCTTGCTCCTGCCTCGGACTGCTCTGTAATGCGTTTCAAATTAGAATAGGACTGATTTAGCGCCATGTTGTGATAACATAGCTGTCAAATCGAATCAGGTAGAGAGAACAATTTTTTTTTTTTCATAAACTTTTATCCAGGACCTAGTTGTTCCATTCCGCTCATCTCTGCGTCACTCTGTGAAATGTGTGAGTAGTGGCGAATGGAAGAGGGCGAATTGTTGCCAACAATGAAAATAAGACAGAAAACAGTAAAAAAAAAACTAATTAAGTATGATTTAAATCATATATTTAGATTTATTCAAAAAAAACCGTTATAACAATAAGTTTTTCAAGTGACGTTTGATAAACAGAGGTCATTGACGTTCCTATTCTTATTTGAATCGTATGAGTATGTAAGGCTTCGGCCTAACAGATAACTAGAGGGCGCCCTCTGTCGGCGTGTGTTCGCTTTCTGCTAGGACGGCGCCTAAACGGCAGTTAGCGAAATTCTTTTTAACGTTTTTGGAATTTGAAGCTCAGTATTATGTAGATTATATATTATGTTATTTTAAATAAAATATGTTTTTCGCCATCTTGACTTTATTTATTGATCTTTTGGAGGTTTGCGGAATAAAGTGTAAAGTCCCGCACACATCCGTTGAATAGCGAGGATCCTCAGACTAGACGGGTGTTATGTCTGGTGGGCAACTGCCCGACAGATGATTTTCGGGCTGTCCTATGATGTAGTATTAGTTCTTGTGTGACGCCATAGATGTCGCTGCAAACTTAGAACTCGTCACACGTACGTCAGTACATTTGTTATTACTTAAGCTCGAACGGCTAAACGGTTTTGTATGAGATTTGGCACACGGGTAGACCATGGCTTGTCAAACTTAATCCGTTCATTGTGGCGATACTTGGGGGAGGCCTATGTCCAACAGTGGACGTTTTTCGGGTGAAATAATGATGATAATGATGCAGATTGAAATCTATACATCTATAGATATCCGATCTAAACATATAAATAAAATTGGAGTGTCTGTTTGTAATATTGAAATAACCGCTTTTACTTTATGCTTATGAATAATTATATATTATGTATGTACGGTACATACAACAAAATAACATTTTTTATCTGTCTGTCTGTTTGTTCCGGCTAATCTCTGAACTGGATAGACCGATTTTGACGGGACTTTTTTGGCAGGTAGCTGATGTAATAAGGAGTAACTTATGCTACTTTTATTAAAAAAAAATTCAAAATCCTGTAGTCCACGCAAACGAAGTCGCGGGCACAGCTAGTTTACTATAAGTTTGTATGCCAATATTTGGCAAAACATAGCGCACTATTAATTTATACCACCCTCTGAAATACCTGTTTTACAAACAAAATAAGTGATTACGATTATAGCGTTCCTTTAGATAGTTGTCAAGTTTTTTGTGTATTAGATCAAGTGTGTGGCGTGTATGTGCTGTATGGTCATAGGTTATCGACTGCCAGGTCACTGACCTCTAGCATTATCAATATTAAGTACAATTTTTATGTTTGATATTAGAGATTTGTGAGAGCAGTGGTGGCCGAGTGGAAATGGCCCCGACTTATTAGTTGTAGGTCGCGGGTTCGAACCCAGCCAGGCGCATTACATTGTCTAATTAATTTCATCACCACTGCTCTCAAAACGGTGAAGGAAAACATCGTGAAGAAACCAGCATGTCCTAGAACCAAAAACCGGCCAAGTGCGAGTCGGACTCGCCCATGAAGGGTTCCGTAGCAGCAAGTAACATATTTAATATAAAAGTTCTTGTAGTTTGTTGTAACTTTGATCGACATTTTAATAATAGTGTATTTTTTTAGATTAATGAC
The DNA here is from genome assembly GCA_910589285.2 of Mythimna ferrago. Taxonomy (NCBI): domain Eukaryota; kingdom Metazoa; phylum Arthropoda; class Insecta; order Lepidoptera; family Noctuidae; genus Mythimna; species Mythimna ferrago. The sequence continues at coordinate 14,635,552 of OU342700.1, forward strand.
GTTTTAAAAAAAAATTACTTACTAGAATTCATTCAAACCAATTTTCATTGGTAGTTTGCATGGTAATGAACATTATATTTTTTTTAGTTTTAGCATTCTCTTATTTTAGAAGTTACAGGGCGGGGACACATTTTACCACTTTGGAAGTGTCTCTCGCGCAAACTATTCAATTTAGAAAAAAGTGATTTTAGAAACTTCAATATCATTTTTGAAGACCTATCCATAGATATGCCACACGTATGGGTTTGATGAAAAAAAAAATTTGAGTTTCAGTTCTATATCCCTATGGGGTGGGGACCCCCAAAATGTATTGTTTTTTTTTCCTATTTTTGTGTGAAAATCTTAATGCGGTTTACAGAATACATCTACTCACTAAGTTTCATCAGTATAGCTCTTATAGTTTTAGAAAAAAGTGGCTGTGATATACGGACAGACAGACAGACATGACGAATCTATAAGGGTTCCGTTTTTTGCCGTTTGGCTACGGGACCCTAAAAATCGAAGACGTGTGACATTCACCAACCCGCACTGGGCCCGCGTGGTGGATTACGGCCCATTCCCTCTCCTAGAGAGGAGGCCTGAGTCCCAGCAGTGGGAACATTAAAAGGCTGATGGATGGATGGATGTTAAACTAGCTTTTGCCAGCGGTGTCACCCGCGAAAAAGTGGGTTTATCCACACAAATGGACCCCTGTTTCATCACTTTAGAGCACAGAAATGATGAAAAAAATTAGAAAGGAAATACTTTATTTTTAATTTATTTTTTACTTTTTACTTTGCATTAAGTCCGCCTTTGTACCTTTGTAAAGTTTTAATAAATAAAAGAAATACTTTCCGATTTGTACTACAATAAGTGTTGCCGCATGTCTCCCACCCTTTAACTCCACTACAGGAAATAAACCAATACGAACGCGTATAGGTATATTTTTATATTAAATTATATATGTATGTTTATTTTGTATAGATGGTATTTTGTATTAGTAAATAATTTTGAACCCTTGTTTTTTCGTATTAATCTTTTATTTCTTTTTACTTTTTTATGCACCTGCCATGTTTTCTCTTCGCCACCCTAGGTTGACTGGTAGAGAATGCCTAAGGCATTAAGTCCGCCTATGTACTTTTATGTTGCATGAAGACTTAATAAATAAATAAACCCGCATTACGCAACTAACAGACCACGCACACTTAGATCGCAAGTTTGCTATTGGTAGTTGAACTATGAGCATTGCCCTACTTTGTGTCACGCCTGCGCCGCCCGTAAGGCCATTCCTCTTTCATCTGTTCTGAGCTTTAGAGGATGAATTTTGGAAAATCCTCTTGCCTACGTCATAAAAAGAAACTTAAAAACAAAAAAAAAACTACTACTACTAACTACCACTTTCTACAATATTTTACGTTCCTAGTTCCAATAGTTTTGGCTTTGCATTGATATATATCAGTCAGTATGTTTCTCCTTTTATTTAAATAGATGATATTAACCAGTGCTTGACTGCGTTCCCTCTTGATGGTAAGCAGTGATGCAACCGTTCATGGTGAGGCGCACTAGTTTATTAAGAGCCTATTCACCTGTGGCGTAACTATCTTAGGCCCGTGGCAAAAATATTGGATGGGGCCCCATAAAACTTGTCGTGATGTACCTAATTTGATTTGAATAAATCACTGAAGTACAGGCACAAAACGAACCCTGCTTGGGCGGAGCATCGCCGTGCCCTCGTGGGGGCGATCGGCGGCGGAGACCTCTCGCGCCGGGCCTTGGTTGAGGCCATGGTCCGGAGCGAGGAGGAGTGGCAGGCGGTCGTCGACTTCTGCGAAGCAGTAATGCTCGCAAAGGAGGAGGCCGAACGCATCAGGCAACGGCGTTATCGCCACCGCCGCCGCCGCCGCCGGGATTCTGATCCCGATTTCCGGCCACCTCAGGCGCGGGCTTGCGAACAGTGAGCAATGGGTAGCTCACTGTCCGGCCGTCCGGTAACTGTCCGGACCAAGCCCAAGTCGTCGACGGCGCGCACTGTTCCCGCGCGCCTCAAGGAGTTGTCAGCAACAGCAGGGACCCAGCCGGGTCGAAGCCTACTGGGGCCAGGGTTATCCGAAAGGGCGCTCGAGCCCCGGTATGAACGCTAGAAGGAACGGTGTGGGTCTTTTAGTCAGTAAGAGTCTGACACTATCTCCCGCTCCGCCCAAGGGCGGGGGATGTCAATGCATGATTTTTTCCCACCATAAAAAAAAAAGGCACAAAACGAATCTTTATTATTATAATAATAAATTGCAAGTTCTTTAATATACGAAGACTTTTCTGTTTCGTCTCTGAAGGTGGACGTTCCAATGGCGGTACTATAGAGTGACTAGCTGTTAAAATGCCACGGGAAAGTGATCCTTTTCTTGTGAATGTGTTTAATAAACCTTAATAATTTATTTGATTTTGTCTTTAGGTACTTGTGTGTATTTTTAATTGAATTTAAATACCCTAATAAAATGTTAGGTTACTTCTTTCGTGGTCTCTCAGATTGGGGGCCCCACCGCACTATGGGACCAACCGGTACTTTCCATCTCAAAAATCGATAACTCTGTTGTTTTGTGATTTTTCTCCTTGAATTTTTTTTCATGTATTTATGAATACCTAGGCAATAAAAGAAATCAAACGTCATAATTTAAAAAAATATATATTTTTCGTAAAAAAATGACGAAGATAAAGTTTCATAAAATTTCATACAAAAAATTATATTGTTATATTAAAATAGCAATAAAAGTTACACTTTTAGTTAAAATAAGTTTCAATCTTAATTATTATTATTAAACAAATATTTACGAGATAAAAATAATTAGCGCATATCCTATTCATCACTTTCTATTTCCAACAATTCTTTAGCTTCGTCAAACAATTCTTTACATATTAGAAAACTTGGTTTATTTAAGCTAGATATATAAGGATCAGATGTATATAACAAAATATGCAGAACGTCTTCGTTTGTTGCTGATCTGGAACACTTCCTAGCGTGAAGTAACCTATATTTCTTATAATCTTTTATTTCGGGCTTCCTGGGCATCTTCGGATAATTGTCCTATTGGCAAAACTGCATAATGCTCTATTATTTTAGCACCATGTATAAGTACTTTATGGACCGAAGATGGCATGTAGTACCATACTGCCAGTCTTCTGGGCACATTTCCGGATGACAGCGATGTGGAGGAGTACTTTGACGCCTGAGCGTTCTTTGTCATTTTGTATTATATTTATGTACATAGTTAGGTTTTAGTATAAATAGTTTATTTAGTATTTAAGTTTTTTATGTACATATGTAATAAGTACCAGTTATATTTGCTTACATATAATTGCGCGGTTACCAATGTAGGTATACTGGCCGAATTTTTCTGCGTTTACTATGTCATCGGAATTCCCTAATCCCGATGACATATAATAATATAATCTCTTGATTAATTCTTCATCAATTCCAGTAATCTCTGCAGAACATTGATAATTTTGGAAAAATCTCCTTGCCATATTTCCGTCATTACTATTACCGGAACCTTGACGTGGTTTATCAATGTGCAAACTAAGCACTTCTCGGAAACGTTTTTGGACATATTTTTTCTTGTCTTCTTTAAGTTGCTTGTTTTCTGGAGTGGTTGCAGACCACTTCTCAAAACCTAAATTGTAAGAAATATGGAGAATCGTTTCCATAAATCTTATCCATGCGTGTAGTGTCGACAATCCATATTTAAATGCATTTTCATTTTCAACTCTCGCTGTAACTTTTAAAAGATCATTCATTTGTCTGGGAGTTGCTCCACAAACACTGCAGGTAGCACTGGATGATGTGTTCGTTAACACTTGAGCAACTTTCCCATCAATCATCGTCATAAACAATTCATGTTTAACTTCGATGACTTTGTAGTCTATTGACATACGAGTTGGAATCAACTGATTAATTTTGGCTTCAATTTCACTGACAACCGCTGTAGTTTTTTCGGGTGTTTCTTTTGCGAATTCTAATAAAATTGGTCTGCAATATCTAACAGACGACAATACAGACATCAAAATGTAATGATTAAATATAATATTTCGTAATTAAAAAGAAGAACGGTAATTTTCGGGTATTTTTTTATTTTGCCCCGATTGACATTTTGCCTCGAAATCACCTTTGGCGCAAAAAACGCGCAAGTTTTTTTTTATTCCTCATATTACTGAATAGGTAAGGTATCTAATAGAGTGAATAACTTGACACCGGCAGCTTTCGGCAACAATGAAAACTCCAATTGAAATAAATAAAAACGAAAGTTTCTTTACATTACTAAAAAAATAAATAAAAATAAAATAAAAATATTTTTTCACAAAAACCGAACGTAATTGCAAAGTGTACACTCTAAGCTATCTAATAATACATAACACTAACATACTTCCTTGGAAAACTTCCGAATAATTTTGTGTTGAACTTCCTTAACGGTAATTTAATTGGCATGAAAATATTTATGCTCAATGTTTGAGGTTCATTTTATAAACTTAAACCTAAGTTATTTAATTATTTTTGTAAATCATTTGTAAGTTCCATCTTTTGACAGTATAAAACCATAAATAAATCTATAGATTTAGGACTTTCATCAAAACCATTTTTGAGATGGAAAATACTGTTTGGTCCCATAGTGCACCGGGCCAGGGGCCCGTGGCATTTTGCCAGCCTTGCCATTCTATATTCACGCCACTGCTATTCACTCTAGCCTTGAAGACCGCGGCAGGCAAATTGTTTCAGTTCTTCGATATAGGTACCTACGCGATATAAACGATGAGGCTTAACCTTTAGTCCGGACAGTAGAGGTGTCAACATCGTAAGGGTGGATACTCGCCGTACGTCGGGTTGTTCGATGGTAGAAAGGTGATGGCGGAATGAAGTACCTATTTGATTTTATGAGTAATTCCTGCGCACATTTTCTTATGCGCATCCTATTTTTATTTCTTTGAGGTCGGAAATCTTCAAACTATATATTGACCGAAGTTCGGCTCAAGAGAACTCTGCCCGATTCGTTTATGGACAACGTAGGCATGTTTGTTTCATCCAACGCAATCTACAATTGCCGCAACGGATCTTGAGCGCTCAGCGTCAGAGTGGAGATCGCTTTGCGCATTCCATACATTGGCGAGCCAATCAACTTCGTTGTTAGATACATGCAGTAACGCAGGCAACGAATCACGAGTGACGTCTATGACCCGATGGCGCAGCGAGCCAAACACTGACACTCCCCGCCCCGCGTCTCACTTCACACCACTAAAGAGACTGAATATTTGACTTCTGCGCAACTTGGAGCCAGCGCTCAAGATCCGTGCCGGTAATTGTACCTACACTTCTACACTAATATTATAAAGAGGATAAGTTTGTTTTTTTGTTTGTAGGAGTTAGCGATAAGACCGCCATCATTACTCAGATATATTGAATTAATTTTTTTTTTTACTATTTTGGTGTAAGTACAATTTTATTCTATGGCATAGATAATAAATTAATGATTACTTACCCCATATGATCAGACACAGAATTTTAAATGTTAGAAATAAGGTCCTTATTCCAGGTATGATCCTGCACGTTGCATTTAGTTTTTTTTAGCACACTAGGTAGTATCACTTTTCACTTCACTAAAATCGTACTTATTTTTAGTTTTAAGTCATCTGGAGTCTGTCCCGTTTACACGCGCACAGAGAAACAATTTCACGATGAAGCCAGGGATATAACCCGCCATGATACTGGCGTTAGGTATCATTTAAGTATTTTTTTCCACCTAATGGACTCTGATGCAATTGTTGATGGTGAGGCGCACTAGTTTATCTCTATAGTCTAGAAGACGCCTGAATTATGATTGGACGAGAAGACCGCAGCAGGCAAATTGTTTCAGTTCTTCGATGTACGCGGTATAAACAACGAAGCGAAACGCTTAGTCCGAACCGTAGAAGTTTTATTAAGTACCGTGAGGTTCCGGCACCCCTTGGCTACAATATGAGGTACGCTCCCTCTCATCCCTTCTTCCTTTTTAGAGTAAGTATGCACCAACTCTTTTTCTTTCTTTCTTTCTTCGAGCTGTTTTTAGGTTCTCGCTCCTTAGTAAATACACTCGCGACGTGTTGTAATATTCGGGTTGAGTAAAGTTCGACATGGTGACCGATAAGATACTTGTACGCGATAGGTATGCTCAAGGCGCTGAGGCTGCGGGCGTCAAGACGCTGCTTGCGCACGAGATGAACTGATTACTAATGGCCGTCTGCGCTCGGCGCCGCACACGCTCGCTCCAGGCCGCGTGCGCCCGCGTTCCAGTGCCGTAATTAGCGTTTTAAATACCCGGTGCGAGCTTCGATATGTGTCCCATTCAAAAAAAGGTATAAGGTTTTTTGTCGAGGACCGCTGGGCGAGCGTCGCCACGCAGTGCGTGCCTACTGAAGAAAAGCGCCGTCGAGCCCGGCCGGCCTCCTAGAAAGAGGTGGCGGGATGACTTGGACGCGTAGGTACCGCGAGGACTGGTAAGAGATGGCGCAGGAGAAGAAAGTTTGGAAGGGCTTGGGGAGGCCTCAGCTGTCAGCCACACGGTCCTATAGCAACTTTACATTACGCTACCCGGAGCGACAAATAAAAAGGCTCTTGTCCGTGTACATAAAATATAGCCTATGTCATTCAGGAATAAAGCTGCTTTCTATCGGTGAAAAAATTTTAGCAACCAGACCAGTAGGTACTCCCAGTGATTCCCCCTACATAGGTACATGAAAAAAAAAACTTTACCTCTTTATCTTTTTATTAATGTCTACACTTATATTAATAATTACTAAGATAAATGTGTGAAGTGATCACCACCAACCACACCTACTATTTGCCTGTACAATTTCCCAAAAAGATGTGAGATTGAGAACCCTTCATCAATGCATTTATGATGTAAATCAATGCCCAGTCATGAAACCGCGGAAAATATTAAAACACCGCGATTCAGCGGACGATCAAAAATGTACAACACCATCTATAAAGTTGGTGTGAAATTAAAAAAAAAAAGTCAATCATTATGGCCGCTTACTCCAACCTACCCTGCTCAGAGTTAGAGTTACTTGGGTTAACTCTAGGGTAGCTAGGTACTCGATTTATAAAAGAATGACCCTGGGTGGTAACTCTACATTACTCTGGCTATTATTGAACGCACGGCTATGCGCTGGAGCCCTAAGCAACTCTATAGAATTGGCAATTTTGGTATGGCGCGTTTACAGCCGCAATATGTAGATACATGACAAAATAATGGGTATTGTGTGTAAGCTACCAACTACCAAGCATGATCCAAAATTTGGCCATTGCTGGGCGCAGATATCAAACCAGGGTCAAGTTAGCCCAGGACCTAGACCATGACGTTTAAAGTAAGATTGTTTTAATCTTGTTTCGGTGTGGGTGAGAGACAGAGCTATACAGATTGTCTATCGCCATCTCTTACCCACACTGAAACAATATTAAAACAATCTTACTTTGAACGTCATGGTAACCCCGCATGGCTAGCGCCTAGCGCCGTCCCTGGGCACCGCTTGGCACTGCGCAGTCCCGTGTTGTTATGATAATATTGCGAAGATTTATTATTTCTATCTTCTTTAAAATAATTCTTAACCCCTGAGACCTAAATACGGGAAAAATGGAAAGGTTGCTTATTTTCGAAATTTACAGACTACTTTATGAAGAATTTCTTATTTACATTCTTAGATACATAACCAATATCTAAATAAAACGCTCAAAATTTTAATAATCTACGCGGACTTTTAATTATCTTAGTGTTCAACCGAATGGCGCATAATCACGCGCGAACGCCAGCGTTTGCTTGGGGTTTGAGGGGTGCGTTTGTCACCAAACTGCTTGACAAACGGTTGCAAACGGCTTGACCCATTTCGATAAAACTTGTGTATATCTGAATAGTTTGAAAATACTACTGGATCCGACAGGTGGCACTGCAATCGGGTTCTCATTTTTCTGACAAAAACCCAGCTTTCGGCCAGAACAACGTCCGCTAGTATCTATATTTTGCTACTAAGCTGCTGTGCTACGCGTCTTTGGTTACTGTCCGCTCCTATTGGTCACAGCGTGATATTACATAGTCTTTCTCGATGAATAGCCTATCGCTAATATAATTTTTCAATTCGAACCAGTATGTTTATGAGATTGCGGCAGGCGACAGGCGTTCTTCAGACACTCTTCAGTTTTATAATATCTATTTAAATAAACCCCTCTTTATCCTGATCACGCGGCTGGACTTTAAATAATTCTTTTTTTGTTTTATTTACCAGAACCAAAGCATACCAGTGGGGTTTTTTGTAGAGTAGTGTAGAGTAGCGTAGGTAGTGTAGAGTAGCGTAGGTAGTGTAGAGTAGCGTAGAGTAGAGTAGGTAGTGTAGACTAGAGCAGGGTAGGATAGAGTAGAGCAGGGTAGAGTAGTAGAGTAGGGCAGGACAGATTAGAGTAAGGAGTACAGTAGGCCAGACTAGAGCAGGGCAGAGTAAAGTAGGGCAGAGGAGAGTAGGGCAGAGTAGAGTAGGGCAGAGTAGAGGAGGGCAGAGTAGAGGAGGGCAGAGTAGAGTAGGGCAGAGTAGAGTAGGGCAGAGTAGAGTAGGGCAGAGTAGAGTAGGGCAGAGTAGAGTAGGGCAGAGTAGAGTAGGGCAGAGTAGAGGAGGGCAGAGTAGAGTAGGGCAGAGTAGAGTAGGGCAGAGTAGAGTAGGGCAGAGTAGAGTAGGGCAGAGTAGAGTAGGGCAGAGTAGAGTAGGGCAGAGTAGAGTAGGGCAGAGTAGAGTAGGGCAGAGTAGAGTAGGGCAGAGTAGAGTAGGGCAGAGTAGAGTAGGGCAGAGTAGAGTAGGGCAGAGTAGAGTAGGGCAGAGTAGAGTAGGGCAGAGTAGAGTAGGGCAGAGTAGAGTAGGGCAGAGTAGAGTAGGGCAGAGTAGAGTAGGGCAGAGTAGAGTAGGGCAGAGTAGAGTAGGGCAGAGTAGAGTAGGGCAGAGTAGAGTAGGGCAGAGTAGAGTAGGGCAGAGTAGAGTAGGGCAGAGTAGAGTAGGGCAGAGTAGAGTAGGGCAGAGTAGAGTAGGGCAGAGCAGAGTAGGGCAGAGCAGAGTAGGGCAGAGTAGAGTAGGGCAGAGTAGAGTAGGGCAGAGTAGAGTAGGGCAGAGTAGACTAGGGCAGAGTAGAGTAGGGCAGAGTAGAGGAGGGCAGAGTAGGGCAGAGTAGAGTAGGGCAGAGTAGAGTAGGGCAGAGTAGAGTAGGGCAGAGTAGAGTAGGGCAGAGTAGAGTAGGGCAGAGTAGAGTAGGGCAGAGTAGAGTAGGGCAGAGTAGAGTAGGGCAGAGTAGAGTAGGGCAGAGTAGAGTAGGGCAGAGTAGAGTAGGGCAGAGTAGAGTAGGGCAGAGTAGAGTAGGGCAGAGTAGAGTAGGGCAGAGTAGAGTAGGGCAGAGTAGAGTAGGGCAGAGTAGAGTAGGGCAGAGTAGAGTAGGGCAGAGTAGAGTAGGGCAGAGTAGAGTAGGGCAGAGTAGAGTAGGGCAGAGTAGAGTAGGGCAGAGTAGAGTAGGGCAGAGTAGAGTAGGGCAGAGTAGAGTAGGGCAGAGTAGAGTAGGGCAGAGTAGAGTAGGGCAGAGTAGAGTAGGGCAGAGTAGAGTAGGGCAGAGTAGAGTAGGGCAGAGTAGAGTAGGGCAGAGTAGAGTAGGGCAGAGTAGAGTAGGGCAGAGTAGAGTAGGGCAGAGTAGAGTAGGGCAGAGTAGAGTAGGGCAGAGTAGAGTAGGGCAGAGTAGAGTAGGGCAGAGTAGAGTAGGGCAGAGTAGTCTGGGAATAGGTCCTTGGCTATTTTATATAATCCTAGGTGATAAATCTACTATAGTCTAAGATCCGATTAAGAACGACCTTCACCGGTCTGTTTAATGGATGAAACGTATTTTATGATAAATTTAGTGTATTAAATAATATAATGCGGGTGGGTTGCCTAAGAAATTCCTGAAGGTGAAGGTCGTTCTTAACCGTATCCTCTACTACTACAACAGGAGCGAAGCCCTTGGCAGCAGCTAGTATTTATATAGATTTTTAGAATAGTAAAGGAAAATAGAAAAAAAAAGAAACGAAATTTATCATACATTTTTATTTAAATTAAATTTTATTTTATTAACAGGCTTATATGGTACTTTTATGATCAATTCTTTCCCGAAATTATTATAGTTTAAACTTTCATTGATATTAGTTATAACCTCAGACTCTGTAGAAGTAAAATCAACAACTTCACATATAGATTCCGGTACAGCAGTAACCTTAGCCGATTGTGCCTCCTTGTCGTTTCCAAAACCATTTTCTGTAACGGCAACACAATTTTTCCGGTTAAAATTCCTCGATTTTTTGAGCTTGCAGTGTTTTACAGGTTTAAAATCAGCTTTTCTTTTACCAATTCCAATATTATTCTCATTACCCATATACAGTTTTTTTACTTCTTCATCTTTTTGAACTATTTTCTGTTCTGGTACAGCAGTTTCAATAACAAAATTCTTGTTATCGGTAGTTTTCTGTAAATTTTTTAATCTGGCAACTACACTCTTTTGGCGTTGAAGTAACTTAGCTTTAGTATCATTCAGGGTTTCAAGTTCAGGAGCATAGCAAACGTGTAAAATGCCTCCGTAGAAATTTTTTGTATCTAGCATTTTCTTTGCCATTCTAGCCGCTTGTATATCTTCAAATATAGCATGATAAGTCTCCGTGAACGGCTCCGATGGATATTTAGTAATGTTGAGCCGAAGTCTGCCAAATCTTGAGAACAGAGCTTTGGTTTCTTGTCGAAGGTTGAGGGATGGTACTCCGAAGACCAGCAGATGTCTGGACTCATTGTTGACTGTGTATACCTGGAAAAAAAAATCAATTTATTTATTTATTCCCATGATAAGTTTTTACATTTTTATAACTTAATTGCGTTAAGAATTAACGCAAATTAAAATAATTTAAAGAAACCTATTTTACTGTCTGTTCAACCGATTTTAACTTCTAGTTCGCAGGACTGCCTTAAAAACAAAAAGTGATTACAATACCAACTTAGAGAGGAGGCATGAGTTGCAGCAGTAGGAATATTAAAAGGCTGATTATGTTACATATGTCATTTAAAAATTAATTTGGAGTTCTTCTCTATACGAACCAGCCAATTGCAACCCTGCACTAGCTCTGGATATTTTATAATGGTAGAGTTACGTGAAAAAAAAAGCCTTCCCTTGCTTCTCAGATGCAAACCAGAACGAAAAGAATCATTTGATAAACCATCGAAAGAAAAAATCTGTAAATTAGTAGTTCTACTTCAACAAACATCATACTGAGACATAACAAGTGTACCATAGTTTATTACAAATGCTGAGATACATGGAAACCAGCAAGTCAACACTGTGAAGGAAGAAGTCAAGTACTGTATTGATTCTTACAAGAAAAGACTAGCAAATCATCCTAATGATCTAGCTGTCCAGTTGATGCATACCAGGCATGGAACCCGCTTGAAACGATGCTTGATCCTGGGACAAGACCTGGTGTAGCCAATTCCATTGAGATGTCTCCGCTGGGAGGCACACTTGACACAACGCACATCACGAATTTGCTTATAGTCAACGACTGAGTGCAAATGAACACAGAGAAAAATAAAAACGAAAAAAAAAACTTTGTAGTTCAGACTAAAGGACTTTTTATTTATAGGAGTAACAGACTGGCCACCTACTTTATGAGGTTTAATTAAACACCACATATTATAAAAAAGAGTTATACTAAACAATTTGTTGTTTGGCAACTTACTTTGACAGCAGTTAGTTTTCTACCTTGCCTGTAAGGTAAACGCGTCGAGCATAGATCCTGCTGTTCATGGTGAGGCAACAGTTTCGGCTCCGTGATATCTTCAGCCATATTAATATTTTTACAGAAATAAATAACACGATAAACAACCACAATACTTCAACTTCAAATCTTATTTAATGGCCTTTGTGGCAGAGACACCACAATTTTGTCAATAACACGTGCGAACTATTAATAAGCCGTTGGAGAGTACTTAGCGTGAATTAAGAGTAAAAAACTTTCTTTCTAATGAAAGTACAAAATAAAGAACCACAACACAACAACGATAAACTGACTGACCACTGACCATGAGCATGACGTGACGTCCATGCATGACTACAGTGAGTTAGGCTTGTAGAACAAATATCGATACATCGATATTTTCAATTCGATATATCGATATGTTTGGGCGATATATTTTAAAACGATATATCTTCACTTGTTTGACTGACCGACATTTTGACAATTCAAAAGTGCCTGTAACTGGTCTATTTGAAATAAACGTTTCTGATTTCTGATTTCTATCGATATCAAATGTCCAAGATCGAAATTGTATCAAAAACGATATTTTTTTGTGTTTTTGTTTGGTCGACTCAATTTGCTACTGAACTGCTTTTTAATTTGGTACTCATGTTGGTTTTTAAGTTGGCAACTCTAGACAGAGTTAATGACACATGTGACATGTGTCAGTTCACAGTTCAGTAATTTCATTCTTAACATTCTTTTGTGTGTTTCACTAGGCTGTATGGGCTCACCTCAGTTCCCTTTGCCTTCTTGCTTCGTTAGGAACGAGAAAATTAACCAAATAAAAAACATTCAATTCAACAATTGTCCGTCCATTATCCGTATTATCACCTCAACGCGCGCGTGTTTCTGCATTTGAGTTGATTGTAGTCTAGAATCTAACTAATTCAATGAATAATCAATTTGAGTATTCCAGTAATCTAATCATGTAGTGTTGTATGGAATTTTTTCAAAAAAATAGACAAACAAACGAGAAAATTAACCAAAAAGTGAAGTAGGTTAGACTATTTTTTTTTTCGTATCGTACCGTTACCGATATATCGATATTTTTAAATAAAAATATCGATACCGATATTGATATTTTCAAAAAATAATCTCGAAAATACTGAAATCGATATATATCGATACTTTAATGCATTTCTGACATCCCTACAGTGAGTGATGTGACAATCTGTCAAAATAAATAACTTTTTCTTTTTTTTTTTAGCTTGTGTACTAAGTTTTTTGAGCCTTGTCATCGTGTGAATAGCGTTGAAAATTCCCGAAAGAAACAATTGTTTCTTTCAATGAAAAAAACAAATTGTGTTTTTTTTTCCGTTTTTTTCACATGTTGCATTGAAATTTTGCGAAAAAAAAACGTTTGGGAACAAAATAGAAATCTTTCGAATGTTTTATTCATTATTTCGGTTAATTTCATGAAAAATGAAAAAAAAAACGAATTTTATTGAAATTGAAATATGTATATTTATAGTGGGCGAAAATGTACGAGTGGTACATTTTCACCCACTATACAAATGATCTAGCTTTCCTCAGCCAAAATCTCGATTTCACTGTCGTCAGCTTGATCAGAATCGAGCTCCCACAAGCCTCCCCCAAGTGTCACCATAATGATCGGTGCCCACTGTTGGACACAAGCCTCTCTCAAGTATTGCCATTTAGGGCTTTAATGACCGCTGTCCACTGTTGGACGTAGGCCTTCCCCTCGCTATAATGACTCATGCCCACTGTTGGACATAAGTCTCCCCCGAGTGTCGCCATTAGGCGCTAAAATACTGATGCCCATAGTTGGACATAAGTCTCCCCTCGCTATAATGACCTATGCCCGCTGTTGGACATAAGCCTCCCCCTCACTATAATGACCCATGCCCACTGTTGGGCATAAGCCTCCCCCTAGTGTCACCACGTAGGCGTTATAATAACTGATGCCCACTGTTGGACATAGGCCTCCTCTCGCGATAATGACCTTTGGCCACTGTTGGACATAGGCCTCCCCCAAGTGTCACCACGTAGGCGTTATAATAACTGATGCCCACTGTTGGACATAGGCCTCCTCTCGCGATAATGACCTATGCCCACTGTTGGACATAGGCCTCCTCTCGTGATAATGACCTTTGCCCACTGTTGGGCATAAGCCTCCCACAAGTGTCACCACGTTGGCGTTATAATAATTGATGCTCACTGTTGGACGTAGGCCTCCTCTCGCGATAATGACCTATGCCCTCTGTTGGACATATTCCTCCCCCAAGTGTCACCACATAGGCGTTATAATAATTGATGCCCACTGTTGGACATAGGCCTCCTCTCGCGATAATGACCTTTGCCCACTGTTGGGCATAAGCCTCCCACAAGTGTCACCACGTTGGCGTTATAGTAATTGATGCCCACTGTTGGACATAGGCCTCCTCTCGCGATAATGACCTATGCCCACTGTTGGGCATAAGCCTCCCCCTAGTGTCACCACGTAGGCGTTATAATAATTGATGCCCACAGTTGGACATATGCGTCCTCGCGATAATGACCTATGCCCACTGTTGGGCATAAGCCTCCCCCTAGTGTCACCACCTAGGCGTTATAATGATTGATGCCCACTGTTGGACATAGGCCTCCTCTCACTATAATGACCTATGCCCACTGTTGGGCATAAGCCTCCCCAAGAGTCGCCATTTAGGCACTATAATGATTGATGCCCACTGTTGGACATAGGCCTCCCCGTACTATAATGACCTATGCCCACAGTTGGGCATAAGACTCCCCAAGTGTCGCCATTTAGGCGCTATAATGATCGATGCCCACTGTTGGACATAAGCCTCCCCCAAGTATCGCCATTTAGGCGTTATAATGACTTGTGTCCACTGTTGGACATAAGCCTCATAAACTAGTGCGCCTCACCATCAGATTGCGTCACTGCTTACCATCAGGTAGGACCGCAGTCAAGCGCTAGCTTACATTAATTAAAAAAAAACTACTGAGGTGTCAAGGGACACCCGGATGGAACGAAGTTCCGTTCTGGCTTGCTTTCTATAAGAGAGAGAGAGAGAGAGAGAGACAGACAGAGATAATTTCTGACAGCCGCCATCTTAGATTTACATTTTGACAGCACTATCGGCTTCAACAACCTCGAAAACCATGAAAAAGACACCCATATCGAAAAAGTTGATAATTTATTGCAGCCGCCATCTTAGATTTACATTTTGACAGTACAATCGGTTTCAACACCCTCGAAAACCACGAAAACGACACCCATGACGAAAAAGTTGATAATTTCTTGCAGCCGCCATCTTGGATTTACATTCTGACAATGCTATCGGTTTCAACACCCTTAAAAACCATGAAAACGACACCCATGACGAAAAATTTAATAATTTTTTGCAGCCGCCATCTTGGATTTATATTTTGACAGTACCATCGGTTTCAACACCCTCGAAAACCATGAAAACGACACCCATGACGAAAAAGTTGATAATTTCTTGCAGCCGCCATCTTGGATTTATATTTTGACAGTAAAAGAGTCGGTACAATTTTTCGTGAGAATTTTTTCCGTCTAGCCCCCTTTCACAACGCGCGATCGTTCCAAAAAAAGTACGCATTTGAAAAAAACAAACATGAAGTTTTCGGTTCTTTTCATATTTTTCCGTTTTTTTCGAAAAATACATGAAATTTATAATTTTTAAATTTCTTGAAAGTTTCGAATGTTACATTGAATAAAACAACAGTATTTGAAAGAAACGGGAATATTCCGTTTTTTTCAACGCTACGTGTAAATAACTCATCCGGAATATGAGCGTTGAAAAAAGCAGGGAATATTCCCGTTTCTTTCAAATACTGTTGTTTTATTCAATGTAACATTCAAAACTTACAAGACATTTTTAAAATTAATAACTAGCGCGTGACTGTGATCCTACCTGATGGTAAGCAGTGACGCAATCTGATGGTGAGGCGCACTAGTTTATGAGGCCTATTTCCAACAGTGGACAGCAATCCTTATAGCGCCTAAATGGTGATACTTGGGGGAGGCTTATGTCCAACAGTGGACACGGGTCATTATAGCGAGGGGAGACTTATGTCCAACAGTAGACATCAGTCATTATAACGCCTAAATGGTGATACTTGGGGGGAGGCTTATGTTCAACAGTGGGCATCCGTCATTATAGCGCCTAGGTGGCGACACTTGGGGGAGGCTTGTGTCCAACTGTAGGCATAGATCATTATAGTGAGGGAGAAACTTATATCCAACAGTGGGCATCAGTCATTATAGCGCCTAATGGCGACACTTGGGGAGGCTTATGTCCAACCATGTGCACCGATCATCATGGCGACACTTGGAGGAGGCTTGAGGAAGCTCGAGTCTAATCAAGACAGTGAAATCGAGATTTTGGTTGAGGGAAGCTAGATGTATCTATTATATTATTTGTATTCACCACTCGTACATTTTCTTTTTTTTTTGTATTTCGTCCACTATAATAGAGATATTTTTCAATTCCAATAAAACTTGATTTTTTAATTTTTCGTGAAATTAACCGAAACAATTAATTCAAATTCAAAATATTTATTTCAGATAATTATCCATATGTGTTAGTAGTAGTACAAACTTAGCCTAATGTTAGTATTAAATTAAATAATAATAATAATAATCAACCAATGAACCATTGCACGAGCAGTTCAATGATTCATTAGTTTATTACAATAAACGAGTTTGGACACTTATCCACCTTCGTAACAGAGGGGAGTCCCACCTGTCTGAAAACACATTCAGGATGCTATTGGAGGAAAAGTGCAGGCGCGCCAACATGGAAGCGCATCGCTTCCGCATGATCGCGGTGAACCCGTCAACACATGCGTCCGCGAACATCCCTGATGTAAATTAATAAAATATTCGAAACATTTCTGTTTTGCTCCCAAACGATTTTTTCCGCAAAATTTCAATGTATTATGCGAAAAAAACGGAAATAAACCACAATTTTAAATTAGTTTTTTTCATGGAAAGAAACAATTGTTTCTTTCCGGAATTTTCAACGAGGTTCCTTTGCCGTAATGTTGGCTCCCCTGTCTGTCTACAGAAACAGAAGGGAAAAATAAAAAGTGTTGCCTACTCTAGTATAATTTTTGCATGAAATGTGAAACTAAATTGATTTTAACGGTAGTCGCATCACTTTATGGAGAAGTCCGTTCCATCATCGGACCACAAGACGTACGGCGTTGCGCCACCGGTACATGGTGGACATCCCACCTATACGTACAAAGCATTTTGGGAGTACATTCATTATGCGTACAGCTAAGCAATGGAATTCCCTCCCGGAGTCTGTGTTTCCTGATAGCTATAACCTAGGGGTCTTTAAGTCAAGAGTGAATAGATTGCTTCTAGGCAAGCGTGCTCCATCGTCGGCCACATCATCGCTTACTATCAGGTGAGATTGTGGTCAAACGCGAGCCTGTCCAATATAAAAAAAAACTTACACAATGACAAAACAGTCGTCCCCTGACCAGGATTCTCATGTACTGACCGATTGCGATACATCTTCCGAAATTGACACCACACCGAATAATTTATGAGGAATTTATGAGGGGAATGGGATTTTATTTAAAAAAAGCAGGTCTAAAAGGAAGTTGTTGGATGGAGAGGTACGATATTGCGGCGTGGCGGTTTCGGTATTTGAAAGAATTGCAGGACAATCAAAATGGAGCCCAACGTTGTATGCTTTATTCAAAAATAGTTTTTACAGTTTCCAAAAGAAATAATAATACAATTGCTAAAAGTAACGAAATATCAGTATCTCCCTAATATTAAGTAATTTCATTGCTAAAAATGTAGCAACACTGTTTTTCCGTATTGCCAACATTACGGAAAAGGAATCTCTTAAGCAAAGATTTTATATATCCTAATCCTAATTACTAAGATAGGTTCTTAGTAATTATATAGCGACTAAATTTGGATGAAAATAGATTTTCGCTGGGAGTCCTAGTTTTTGAGACATTAAGTCGCGAGATTTTCTCAATGTCAACAACTTAGAAACCCAACGTTAGAACCATCATCATCATCGTTTCAGCCAAAGACGTCCACATTCCACTGTTGGACAAGGACATAGGCCTCCCCCAAGTGTCGCCATAATGACCGGTCCTGTGCGTCTCGCATCCATCGGATTCCCGCGACCCTCACCAGGTCATCGGTCCACTCTGTGGGAGCCCTTTCAACGCTGCGTCTTCCGATACGCGGTCGTCACTCCAGAATCTGTTCTGCGAGCAATGTGCCCTGCCCACTGACACTTAAGTTTGGCGATTCTTTGGGCTATGTCCGTCTCCTGCGGATATCTTCATGTCTGATGTGATCACGCAAGGAAACTCCGAGCATAGCCCTTTCCATTACCCATTGAGTGACTTGTAAGTCTAGTCATGAGGCCCATTGTAAGCGACCACGTTTCGGAGCCATATGTCATCACCGGCATCACGCACTGGTCATAGACTTTCGTCTTGAGACACTGTGGTACTTTAAAATCAGTGACCGTTCAATTCTGACATTTGGCGACTTATTAGCGATTAAATCTGGCAGAAAGCAGCAACTTTATGTATTATATATTTTCTATTGTGCCTACTATATACTCGTAATATATAGTACAATAGAAAATATATAATACTTATATAAATTGCAATTCGATAACCGCACTTAATAATTATTATGAATATAAGTACTTTCTCCTGAAGTGTACAGAACATAGGTACTTAAGCGACAGCTACCTCCTGAATTACATTAAATATGCAGAATATCTACATTCCAGTACGTAGATAATAGTATCACAATTATTTTTTCCCTTTACTGTTTTTCGATTACTAAATTAGAAAAAAAGTTAGCCATGGATTTGTAACAAAAAAAAAAAAACTTGAAATGTCTCTATTGTAAAATGGCCGTGTTAAGTAGTATTGGTTTTCCGGTGACGATATATATTTATTCACAATATTTATGTTGTGCACTTACAGCCCCAAATCTTTTCCTTTCGTTAAGTCCATCCAAAGGTTGTCTGGTAGAAATTGCCTTTGCAATAAGACCCATGTACCATTGTACCTACATTTATTCTTTTGTAAATGTTTATCCTATAATAAGCTAAAGTTGTGCTTTAGATAAATAAGAAATAAAACAGATCTTCGCTAGGTCGGGTCGTGCTCTAGTTTTTGAGATACAAATGTGGGCAAGCTGGAGAGGCTGACCTAGGATCGGCTTCCTAATAACCCTTAACAGCTTTTGAAACAGTGATCGACAAATTCTGATATTTGGCGACTTTCTACTAAAATGTGCGTGTTATTATAATTACAATGCGTGATGGTGGGCGAACCAGGATCAGGCTTACTACATTCGTAACAACGGGCCCATCGACCCACGTAAACGCTTTATTAAATAGTTAATATGCAAAGCAGAAGATACTGGTATTTATAGGCAAGACAATGGTTTTATATATTTATTAATTGTTTAGAAGTCCAGCCACAAGCATAAATATCTAAATACACTTGCACGGGAATTTCAAGAGAACTTAGAGTTTTGTATTCGTTCGCCCAACTGTAGTAATGCTCAAACCGCGCAGATAAGTTGGGTAGGATGTTTTGTGGCGCGTGATCTCTTCTGTAATTCATACAGGCCAGCACACATCCCCATAAGGGAAACCTTCCAGTCGAAACTGGTGTTGGTGTAACTTGCGCTGGTATAATTTGCGCTGGTGTAACTTTGGTGTAACTTGCGTTGATGTAACTTGCGTTGGTGTAACTTTCATTTGGTGTAATTTTCGTTGGTGTAACTTGCGTTGATGTAACTTGCGTTGGTGTAACTTGCGTTGGTGTAAAGGTTTTATGCTGGTAACTGTATGTGTAAAATTGAAAGCCGCGGCAGCTGAGTTCGCAGATCACCGCAGCAGGGCTCGCGGTCTGCTGCTCATCGTCTAGCGCAGATACTCCGCTCTTCTGCAGTAAAGTTCTGGTGAACTGCAAAAAGTTTATCTTTTAGGATTAGGGGCTTAGTATTGTAACAAACGCTCAGCTCACGGTTGGGTGGTGTAGGGATTTTTCTACAGAATCAAACACACGGGGCGGCACACTATTATATTTTACTTATTTGAACGCACAAGCTCAACACTTCAACGGTTTAGGCGCATTAGGGCTAATTCTCATTTTGGCAACCGACTCCCAAATGGACTACTTCTCATTATGGCTACTTCTGATTAGGGCTACTTCCAGGCCCATTTTATCCATTAGGCACTTTAGGCAACTGCCTAGTGGCCCCGCCAAGTTTCAGGAAAAAAATAGACTACATTTTTTAAACAGTAAAAATATAATTTAAAATTTCGATGAGCAATCCTGGCATTGGATTATGCGAAAAGCTGTCAACAGACGGAGTTAATAAAACACAATCTTTCATTAGCAACGTGTGAGTGCAGAGCATATTCATTGCCTTTTGTTGATAATTTTGTTTATATTAATTTACATAATATAAAATTGAATCAATCAACTACATGGAAACATACAACAATAACATAGTTCGATATATTACTAAACGCCCGTGTGTACAGTAAGGCCGCAAAAGTCCATAGGAGCGCTAAAGATTACATTGCTACGAACCGAGCGAGCGCGATACTGCCGTGCGTATGTGTGCGCATGTATGAGTATCCACATTCCACAGATAACACACACTAAGGAACTGTCGTCGCACTGAGCTTAAAAACATTATTACTTTTCTGTTCTTACCATAGCAAAATTCGCTCAAATACGTCATGTGCTGGTAGCCGTGTGAACTAAGTGTTGGATTCGCAAATCACGTAACCCGAGTTCAAATCATGGTCGGTCCGTTGCAGTTATTTCTTACTTTGAAATTCCCAATCTATGTTGATATAGTTGTTTTTTTATATTTCTATGAAAAATACTATTGCATTTTTTGCACTAAATAGTTGCAAATTACGAATGTGATCTATTAACCACAAGAAGAATCACATTCGTAATTTGCAATTATTTAGTTGTTACATCTTTTCGATGTTATAAGGTGGAAATAAAAAGACGTGTTTAATAAAAATGTTTATTCTTTATATTTACAAATTAAACATTTATGAGAATTGTGACGTCGAATTGTTACCTAGACAAAAAGTTATCTTGTAACCGTTATCTATGTTACGCCTAAGATTGTTTGTTGGAAGTATACCCACTTAGACCATTCATAATATGAATAACGTAACAATGAACGGATATTCAAATTTTAATAAAATAAAATATAGGTAATTGTTTATATCCAGTTATTTATTGAAAAGTGATATATGATTTGGACTTTGTAAACATTTTATTTTTGTGTAACGTCACAATGAATGTATTGAGGTCATAGCTTAATTGTTCATTTTCTTGACGAAAAGAAGATTGAAACCAAACCTCAATTTCTGTTAAAAGAACTTTAGTTCTCACAAGATAATCGTCAATTAGATGAGAAAAATAAATTGAACTATAGTATTATGTTAAAACAGTGCGGGTAGAAGAATAAAAAACGAAATAGACTCATGATTATTGTCAACAAAATTGATAGCGAGTTCACTGCATTCTTAAGATGAGGCGATGGCACAAGTTAAAAGATATAGCTGTTTTAAACGAAAGTAAACACAATATAATACAGTGTTTGTTAACGAATAATCACAGATATGTTAAAATAAAATGGTAGGCCATTTAGTTTAGTTAACATTAAATATTTAGTGCGAAACGTAATCGTTCTTGTTTGTGCCTCTCTGTCAAGTACGGCTTTTTAGCAGGTTTTCTGTGATGCACGCCTTCAGCGTGAAGTGCACGGCGAACAGTATCCATCGAGGTGTCATATAATTCCGCAAAATGTCTCGTTGGTGCGAAACCATTCGTTTCGTATACGTCCACCATATGTCGTCGCTGCGCCTCGCTAATAAGCTTCGGTCTCCCACTTCTCTTTCGACTAGCAAGGCTACCTTCTTCCTCATATCTTTTTAGCCAAAGATTTACAGTATTTTTCTAAAATAAAAAAAAATATATATTAGGCAGCTATACCTACTTCACTTCATTTTCATTATATAAAATGTTAATAATCATAATTATTGAATATAATTTTAAAATAAAACTGCATTTATTAATCCAATAACCAATCCAATAAACCCAACGATTTACGTATTTCTCTTTTAAACCTCATAAAGATACGATGAATGGATTCATAAATGGCATACGTTTTAATTAGAAGATTAATTTGTAATAAAGTTACAATTCATTAATAGCTATTATACTCACATTCAGTCCGGTTTCTTCAGATATTTGTGTTTTATTAAGACCTCAATGATAGTCGCCCTCACTTCAATACTAATATTAGCCTGCATTTTGCGAATATTACAATACTGTCAACCTCACGTCACTAACCAACAACTACAACCAAACGACAGTTCATTTCGGTTAAGTTAAAACTCATGTCTACCTCGCAGAAATCTAATTCTTTATTTAGTTTTTTTGTGATCTACCTTTCTAACTCTAAGAAATGTGTGAACAAGTTAAAGAATAATTTAATATATGTAATGCAAATACATAACTTCCAATCGGGTAAGAACTTACAAAAAGTCAATAATTGCGTGGGATTTGAACTTGCGGCACACTGATTTGCGCTTCAATCTGTGTGCCTATACCACTGGGCCATCTTGACTTATGATAAGTTGATGAAATTGTGAATTTCAATCATTTGTTGGCGAAACTTGAAAATAAAAGGTCGTAAGTCAAACTAAACGTCAAACGAATAAGTTTTAAGAATTCTTATGGACTTTTGCAAGTGATAGTACACACACGCATTGTATATTTTTTAAATTAATATTTTTTTTTATTTATAAAACGAAGATCTTCTGCTAAATATAATGTAGAATAATTTATATTTTTACGGGATTTTTAAAGGTAACATTTTCTATAGCCACGCTACTTTGATAAAATTGGCGGTACCTACTAGTTCGTTCGCATGACCGGGGCATTACCTGATTTGTTCAATACGTATCATAGACAACATTTTCGTACTAGGTATTTAATCGTTGAATTTTCACTTCGACGAATTTCTTTGAGAGTTTTACGGCCGTGAAAAAAAAAGAGAGTTTTACAGTTTGTGTTTGAAAACTTACGATTTTAGATCTTAGTATTGGATATTTATTTGTTAAGACTACAGAAGTGCTTCGGGCTTCGAGGAAATCGATGAAACGATGACAAAATTAAAATAGTGTAAACTAAAGTTTCATAAACTGATTATTTGCAGAACTGAACTTGAACTGAATTATTTACAGGCTTTACGTAGATTCATGCCTTGGAGAGAAAAATCTCTCAACGTTTACTTCGATAACGGAGCTTCATTTGTAGGAGCCTACAATGAGTTAGCTAGCTTTTTGAAATGCTAATGTGACCCCTTATCTGATAGTGCGGCTCAAGACGGAACTTACACTCTGTACCTGCTTACGCTCCACATTTTGGTGGTGTTTGGGAGGCGAGTGTCAAATCGAGTGAATTTCATCTGTTACGAGTGATGGGCCACTTTAACTGTAACTTACGAGGATCTTAATCTCGTTTTGATAAAAATCGAGGGCATTTTAAATTCTCGACTGCTCACACCATTATCGTCGAACCCAGAAGATCTGTTGCCTCTCACTCCTATCACGTCTCTGCCTGTATGTAAAGAAATTTCGGGGCCACTCCACTTCTCACTTGACGCGCCATCAACATATCGAGCAGCTGCGGCAACATTTTTGGCCGAGATGGAGTAAGGAGTATGTCGCCGAGCTTTAGCACCGTGTAAAATGGCGGACCGGCAAAGACAACCTGAACCAGGATTTTCTCGTTGTTATGAAGGAGGACAACCAGCTACCCTTGAAGTGGAAGTTGGGTCGCATTATTGCTCTTCATCCTGGCACAGACGCACATTCACAGCACACAGAAGAGCATTCTCCAAGATCTGTCCGTTGTAGGAAAACGCCGTACGTCTTGTGGTCCGATGATGGAACGGACTTGGCGGAATTAAATGTGCAACTCCAGTGCACACTCCCCGAAGTGTAAACGATAGAAAACAGACAGGCTAGCAACTCGGCGTCGATGCTCAAGACTTTAGAGTTTTGACTTGACAAGTGTATCATTGCCTATGATTTTCTTGGCACGCTTTTCAATCGACTCTAGTGCATCAAGCTGGTATTTGGCTGACCCATCCCAAAGATGAGAGCAGAAGCTTGAAGCTTGTGGAACTCGGCTTTGGATGTCGCTGCGGTAGGACAGCAAGGGACAGGATGGGGGCAACCTCTAACTTTAAAACAACACAACGGTTTGATGTATTTATTAATTAGTGTTTTGAAGTCCAGTCACGAGCATAAGCCTACATACCTAGCGCTTGCACAGGAAGCTCACGAGAACCTGGAGTTTGGTTTCGGTGGACCCGGTGATTACCGGACTGTTGGGTGTGCTCAATATAATTTTTGATAGGTTGTTGTGTGACATGTGATCTTTTTTGTAATTCATATAGATGCCACTTTAACTACACGTCCCAAAAGAGAACCCTTCCTTTCGAAACTTGCGTTGTATAGGTACCTATTGTTGATGTAACTTGCGTTGGTGAAACTTTGATTTAACTTGCGTTGGGGTTGGTGTAACTTGCGTTGTGTAACTTGCGTTGGTGTAACTTGCGTTGGGTTGGTTTAACTTGCTTTGGAGTTGGTATAACTTGCGTTGGGGTTGGTATAACTTACGTAGGGGTTGGTATAACTTGCGTTGGGGTTGGTATAACTTGCCTTGGGGTAGGTATAACTTGCGTTGGTGTAACTTCGGTTTAACTTGCGTTGGGGTTGGTATAATTTGCGTTGGTGATGTTGGTGTAACTTGTGTTGGTGTAATGGTTTTATGCTGATGACTGTACGCGTAATAATTGAAAGGCTTTGATTCCGGAGTTCCCGGCGGCTGCTCATCCTCTAGCGCAAGTACTCCGCTCGTCTGCAGAGATAGCCGGGTGGTACACTGTAAAAGTTAGTCTTTTATGATTTGGTTCTCATTACCTGTACCTAGTGCCCTTTGAGAGCAGACTCCTTAAGGAAAACTCTCTTATATTTAATTTTTTTTGCGGTGGGAAAATCATCTACATCCCCCGCTCTTGGGCGGAGCGGGAGATAGTGTCAGACATTTACGCACTAAAAACCCAATTCTGTTTCTTCATTGCCTTTCGTACCGGGGCTGAGCTATCTTTCGAAACTAAACCTGGCACCAGTAGGCTTCGACCCAGTTGGGCCCCTGCGGTTGCTGACAACTACGTGAGGCGCGCGGGAACAGTGCGCGCCGTCGACGAAACCTCTTACAGTTTAAAAAAAAAAACAAAAATACACCGCACTGAATGTCACTAATAATAATGAAGAACCTAAACAGATGTGCCGACAGTGTCACCGCGAGATAATTGCAAACCTATCCTTAATTTAAAGAAAAACAAAAAAAAAAAGTTTTTTTAGTACTTGATCATCATCACCAGCCTTTTTAATGTTCCCACTGTTGGGATTCAAGCCTCCTCGGCCCAGTGCGTGTTGGTGAATGTCACATGTCTACGAATTTTTGGTTCAAGGACATGCCGGTTTCCTCACGATGTTTTCCTTCACCGTTTTGAGAGCAGTGGTGATGAAATAAATTACACAAAGTAGGTAATGCACCTGGCTGGGTTCGAACCCGCGACCTACAACTCGTAAGTTGGAGGCGTTACCACTCGGCCACCACTGCTCTCTCTATTTAGTACGTACGCTTTCATTTGAGCCTCGTACCTGCCGGTGGCTTATTTTAATTTCTATATTATGAATTAGTGTTTTTTTTTATATTATTTGCATTCTTCTCACATAATGAACGGCAAAAAATAAGCTACTGAGATATTTGTAATAGACATAGTTTTGCACATTCTTCTCAATAGAAGTATAAAAAGCTTTGGCCACCTTTGGAAATATAGCTTATGTCACTCGGGAATAAAGCAGCTTCCTGTCGATGAAAAATTGTCGCAATCGGACCAGTACTTTTAGAAATACCTCCCACAAATATAAAAGTAAAATTTACACTTAAATATCAATAATCTCTTGGCTTATCTAGTAATAATAATTTGAAAATCAATCAAGGTAAAACTCAAATTATGCACTTCGGCCACAGAAAACCCAGTGTTAAAGTGAATGTAAAGTTCCAAAATAATAATATTAATGACGTAGATAGTGCAAAATTCTTAGGCCTTATCATCGACAGTCAGCTTAACTGGAAGGATCATATCGAAACACTATGCAAGAAGATTAGTAGCTCATCCTTTGCCTTATATAAACTTGCTCCAATAGTTAACACCGATGCACTACTCACAGCTTATCATGGAATTGTTGCATCAATACTAAGATACGGCATAATATTCTGGGGCAACTCTACTAATAGAGAAGCTGCTTTTAAAGCGCAAAAGCGTTGCGTAAGAGCGATGTTTGGATTTCAAGTAACAGACAGTTGTGTGCCATATTTCAGAAAACATAATATTCTGACACTGCCAGCTTTGTATATATATGAGACTGCCTTATTTGTAAGATCTAATCCACATTTATTACCTTACCTATCTTTTTTTTTTTTATGGTGGGAAAAAATCATGCATTGACATCCCCTGCTCTTGGGCGGAGCGGGAGATAGTGTCAGACTCTTACTGACTAAAAGACCCACCCCGTTCCTTCTAGCCTTCATACCGGGGCTCGAGTGCCCTTTCGGATAACCCTGGCCCCAGTAGGCTTCGACCCGGCTGGGTCCCTGCTGTTGCTGACAACTCCTTGAGGCGCGCGGGAACAGTGCGCGCCGTCGACGACTTGGGCTTGGTCCGGACAGTTACCGGACGGCCGGACAGCGAGCTACCCATTGCTCACTGTCCGCAAGCCCGCGCCTACGGTGGCCGGAAATCGGGATCAGAATCCCGGCGGCGGCGGCGGCGCGATAACGCCGTTGCCTGATGCGTTCGGCCTCCTCCTTTGCGAGCATTACTGCTTCGCAGAAGTCGGCGACCGCCTGCCACTCCTCCTCGCTCCAGACCATGGCCTCAACCAGGGCCCGGCGCGAGAGGTCTCCGCCGCCGATCGCCCCCACGAGGGCTCGGCGATGCTCCGCCCAAGCAGGGCACACCTCGACCGTGTGCTCCACCGTGTCCTCCGGGCGTTCCGCACAGTGGCGACACCCGGGCGTCACTTCCGTATAAATCCGGTGCAGGAAACTCCCGAACGAACCATGTCCGATGAGTACCTGCGTCATGCGGAAGGTAAGGACGCCGTGAGGTCTTTCCAGCCACGCCTCAAAGAGGGGTCAAGTACTGCTGAGCGTGCGCGTCTGCTGGCTGTGGGGGATTGGGAGTCGGGCTTATGGCTTCAGGCACTCCCGTCTTCCACCATAGGCACTATGATGGATGACGCCTCGTTTCGGCTCGCTACCTGTCTACGCTTAGGCGCACCTTATGTTGCTCCACATCGGTGCCACTGTGGTGAAGGTGTCGATAGCCTCGGACACCATGGCTTGTCCTGTTGCAGGAGCGCAGGCCGCATACCATGACACGCTAGCATCAACGACATTATTCGTCGAGCTCTTGTCACCGCCGGCGTACCTGCCGTATTAGAACCAAATGGTTTGGTACGTGACGATGGGAAGAGACCAGTAGCCTGATTCACGTAAAATCAAACAAGCCAAATATCGTTGAAGTTTTATAGTCGTTCGATCGAAGTCCTATTCAAAAGCGGTATTCACGATCTATCGACTTATTTCCAGTTACATTAGTAAGTATTCTACCAGGATAATGTAATACAGATTTTTTTTAACTCGACGAATTTCAAACGACCTTAAAATCGGTGTCGTTCAAACTCGATTGATGGATGTGAATACGGAAATACAATACAGATGGTATGACGTTTTTACCGTGGAAGGTGGGTAGGCCTCTGGTGTGCGTCCCGCAACCTGTGTCGACACCCTTGCGAAATCCCATATTCCAAGTACGGCAGGCTGTGCTGGCGCTGCCGCTGCTGCTGCTGAGACCCTTAAACGGCGCAAATACTGTAACCTTATTGGTAATTACAGTTTTGAGCCGTTTGGGGTCGAAACACTTGGTTCATGGGGTCCGAGTGCGCGTCTCCTTCTCAAGGAAATTTCACGCCGACTGATCGACACTTCACGTGACCAGAGGGCTGGCTCGTTCTTCGCCCAAAGAATTAGCATTGCCATTCAACGTGGCAATGCTGCCAATCTTCTGGGCACATTTCCGGATGACAGCGATGTGAAGGAGTACTTTGACGCCTGAGCGTACTTTGTCATTTTGAATTATATTTATGTACATAGTTAGGTTTTAGTATAAATAGTTTATTTAGTATTTAAGTTTTTTATGTACATATGTATTAAAATAATTTGTATATATGATAAATCTAATTTAAATACTATGACTACTTAAATGACACTTTGACATATTAATTCAATGATTATTTATATGAGTTTATTTGACATTTCTAATTTCAATTATCTTAATTGTCACAATTTAATGTAATTAATTACTTATATAACTTTAATATTTGTACGCCCTTGTGGCAGAACGTGCCGAGACTGAATGTTTAAACCTAAGACCATGTAATGTACATACCTACTATGTTCAAACAAATAAATGATTATGATTATGATTATGATTACCTCTTTGTAATATTAGTTTAGATATTATGTTTCGTTTGTCGACAACTCGTGCCTTTTTTTTAGGTGGGAAAGTCATCTAAATGACATCCCCCGCCCTTGGGCGGGGCGGGAGATTGTGTCGGACTTTTACTGACTAAAAACCCACTCCTGTTCCTTTGCCATTGTACCAGGGCCCCGGGGATCTCTTCCACATCACCCATGGCTCCAGTATGCTTCGACCCTGCTGGGCCCCTACGGTTTGCGGACTCCTTAAAGCACGCGTGGAACACAACGCGCCGTCGATGACTTGGACTCGGTCCGGGTGGTTACCGGACGGCGAACTACCCATTCCTCGCCGTCCGCAAGCCCGCGCTTACTTACGGTAGCCGAAAATCGGGATCGGAATCCCGGCGGCTGGAACGCGAAGGCCATTGTCTCGCGCGTGCTGCCGCCTCTTTTGCTAGCATTACTGCTTCGCACGCAGAGGCAAGCGCCTGCTACTCCTCCTCGCTCCGGACCATGGCCTGTACCAAGGCCCGGCGCGAGAGATCGCTGCAACTTTTATGTCTTGATGTATCAACTAAATGTACTAGGTAAGTATCTTGTTATAAACCTTACCCCGGGGGACAGGTGCACCGCTTAGGACCCATGGGATCCTCGGGTATATGAGCACAAGAACACCCGTCGTTGCACTGGAAGTCGTCCGTGCACATGCGACGTAGGTCCAACGCTGTAACAGACAATGTATCCATGTTATGAATCATCAGATGGCAATACAAAATTATTATGACATGGAGCTGATTTGATTATGAAACCGGAAGGTGGCCGTAGGAACTCGGTAATTAAATGACACAACCCTATCGAGTTTGGGCTCGTACGTGTACTTACTACGTTATAAAAGCTTGCTTTGACAAAAAATATTTTCATTAAAAACTTGTTTTTTATTCTCGTAATAACATTTTACCTTTTATTTATTTTTTCATTATCATTGATCATCATGAAATTACTTTGTATTTAAACCAAAAACATAAATAAATACATACAGCCCTGTTTAACCAATTAGTTACAAGTTTCGTCACAAAGGAGACAATTTTTTTGGGCCCACTATTAAACGGTATCGTATATTAATAAAATTACACATGAAAAAAGTGATCATCTTATTATAATTAACAGGCCAAAAATTATATAGAAATCTAACCGGAATAATGAAATAATAGTAAAAAAAAAACTACTGAGGTGTCAAGGGACACCCGGGTGGAACAAAATTCCGTTCTGGCTTGCTTTCTATAAGAGAGAGAGAGAGAGACAGACAGAGAAACATGCGCACGCCGCACGGCTTACAATAGCTTACTTATCTATTTTGCTTTAGCTCAGTCACTTCTTACCTATTGTATCTCAGTTTGGGGTGGCACATTTAAAACCTATATGCTTCGTCTTGAGAGAGCGCAGAGAACAGTTTTAAAGGTGATGCTGCAAAAACCGTATCGATACTCTACTACCCAATTATTCAAAGACATATCTGTTCTTAACGTCAGACAACTTTGTGCACTTCATATAATCCTGCGGAAACATTCTTCACTGATTTATAACCCAGAATTGCTGGCTGGTAAACGACGTAGAGATGCGTTAGTATGCCGTTCTATTAAAGTAAACACTGCCCTAGCTGGTCGTCACTTTCCAAATTTGAGCGGTCGCCTTTATAATGCACTTAATAAGACTTGCAAAATATATTCTCTTCCGAAATACAAGTGTAAGAGTGTTGTAAGTCAATACCTTCAGGGACTTACATATGACGAGACAGAAAAACTATTTGTTAGAGATTTTTAAATGTTAAGTGCTAACATATTTACACTACACTATTATACATAAACACGTATTTCCATGCATGCTTTAACTAATTTATTTATTATCCTTTTCTTTATTATTTTGTTATTAATGAAATTATCAAATTATATTGAATTAAGTATGTTAACTTGAATTAAATTATGGTAAACTAAATTATGTTATATTAAAATATGTTAAATTAAATCAAATTACTTATGTTTGATTAAATTAAATTATGTTAAATTAAATTATACTAAATTATGTTAAACTAAATTATACTTAATTATGTTAAATTAAACTATGTTACTTAATTATGATGAATTATTCAAGTATGTACTTAAATATTATTAGCAATGTACTCAATTATTATTATTATCAATCAATTTTTTTAATTGTAATTATTTAACATATCTTATATTCGGATCACTTAGCAAAATTAAATTGTATCAAAATCTTCTTATAATACTGTACCAGTACTGAAAGCTGAAGGAGGAAGGCGCCGACGTCTGTCACACAGTTAATACTAGCACAGACATCGGCGTTCACTCTATCTTTTCAAAGGAAACATAATTTATTTAATAATTTATATTTTGATTACGATAGATAAGATGTACCTGCCTTTTTGTTAATAAATTTATTATTATTATTATTATTATTACTATAGCAAAAAGTGTCGTTACAACTTTTCGTGAGAATTTTTTCCGTCTAGCCAATACAATATAACTAAAAAATACTATCCTATTTTATGTACATTTTGACAGCACTATTTCAACATCTTCGAAACCATGAAAACGACACTCATGACGAAACAGTTGATAATTTCTGACAGCCGCCATCTTAGATTTACACTTTGACAGTACAATCGGTTTCAACACCCTCGAAAACCACGAAAACGACACCCATGACGAAAAAGTTGATAATTTCTTGCAGCCGCCATCTTGGATTTACATTTTGACAATACTATCGGTTTCAACACCTTTGAAAACCATGAAAACGACACCCATGACGAAAAATTTAATAGTTTTTTGCAGCCGCCATCTTGGATTTATATTTTGACAGTACTATCGGTTTCAACACCCTCGAAAACCATGAAAAATTGAACGCCATCTATTTTTAAAATTGGGATTTTGAAGAACTTGAAATAGCAAACTTGTAGCTAATAAATTTTACGATAGATGGCGTTCATAACTAATTTTTTGATTTTTTTTTGTTTAGTAAGGTTTACCTTTAAAAGTAACCTAGTGCGATATAATTATTCTAGTGATAGACAGACGTTCATGGAAACTATTTGTCAAAATCCTGAAAATTGTAAAAAAAGTTCGCTGCAGCGTTACTTTGGCATTATGTTGTCTAATACCTTTTAGAGAATACTTTTTTCGCGACCAAAATTTCTTAGGCGCCATGAATTTCGTGGCACTTACGGGTTTCACATGACACTATGTTGAACGATATAGTGTAATGTTTAAGGTGTACGGATTACACCTGAGTCAACTGAAGTGCGGCGCGCCTAATCTAGTGCATATATATTAGTCTGTAAAAGTCAAACGACTAGGATTTTTTTAAATAAAAATTTATATAGCGTTTATACAACGTCTGTTTGGTTACTGAAAATTCACGCTTGTAGTTTTATACACAACGGAATTTACTGTCTTTTGGCACTAGTGCGCAAAAGTGCGAGCTCTCACCGCGAATTACATGTATAGTTTCGGGCTGGTCGCCAAGCAGCCGGGCCCTCGAGTCGCCGCGCAGAGCCCCCGTCTATTCATTTCTTCGTAAACGTCGTTTGATACACGTGCAAAGTCACTACAGATATCGGGCTCCATAGAACCCTCACCTGCGGCTCTGGCGGTTTGCGCCTCGGTCGCGATGGCAATGTTTCGCCCCTTGTATCCAAATGTATTATTAAGAAAATCTGTCGTATCCTACCCGTGGGAGCAACCCTAAACCACAAAATAGATAGGTACAGAAGACAATCTCATGTATGTACCTACTTCACTTTTTATTATACCTACGCTCGGTGGACGCACACTAATGAGCGTTTGAGCCGGATTTGTTCAACGAGTGATCCGAGACGCGACCGAGACGTCGTGTCTGTGAGCGGTGTCTTTGTGTGCGTTGCTCGAGCGCGCTTTGTATGTAGATTGACTTCTGTACCTATCTATTTTGTGTCTAAGCAGTCGATCGCATTTTATGGTTGAAAAAGTATTCCATTGAATTCATATTTACACGTTAGAATACCGATTAAAGGAAAAAGAAAACGTTTATTTGGCACACAATGAACAAACAAGTGTTATAAAATGTATTTGACTACCGAGGGTTTGATGGATGTAACCGGACCAGTCGTTACGGCGACGCTTTGGGAGGCCCATGTCGGACTGTATGTGATGATGATGATGATATTTACCCGTATATGCCGCCACCTTAGTCAGCAGGAACGCCACGAACAAAGCCAATAGTGTCCACTTCATGCTGGTATGTAGCAGAACTCGAAATAACTGCACGTTTAAATAATAAAAATTCAGAAAATCGATTATGACCGCTTCGTTCAAAACATTTTTTAGACGATTATTACAATATTTAAAATATAACTTGTATGTATTATTTGATTGTATTGTAAATCGATCTACAAGCTATTATACCTAGCGTGTTCCCATCTGCTATTTTCAACCGACTTCGAAAAGGAGGAGGTTCTACTATGTTCAGCTGAATGTATGTTTTTTTATGTATGTTCACCGATATCTCGGTCGATTGCGGACCGATTTTTTTTCTTCTCTGTATTCATTTGCAATAGTCGTTGAGTAGGCTGTGATATGCGTTGTGTCATGCCGAGTGTGCCTCGCAGCGGAGACATCTCCTCAATGGAATTGGCTACACCAGGTCTTGTCCCAGATCAAGCGCCGTTTCAAGCGGGTTTCATGCCTGGGACGCATTAACTGGACAGCTAAATCATTAGGATGATTTGCTAGTCTTTTCTTGTAAGAATCAATACAGCAGGCGTCACGGATCTTGAGCGCTGGCTTCAAGTTGCGCAGAAGTCAAATATTCGGTCTCTTTAGTGGTGTGAAGTGAGACGCGGGGGCGGGGAGTGTCAGTGATGGGCTCGCCGCGCCATCGTGTCATAGACGTCACTCTTGATCCTCCTGCGTTGCTGCATGTATCTAACAACGAAGACACGATGCGCAAAGCGTTCCCCACTCTGACGCCGAGCGCTCAAGATCCGTTTTGGCAATAGGCTAGTTGTGTAATGTAATTAGTCCGTCTTTTAGATTATTCAAAAATAAGGGACACGTATTTTTTTATTTGTAAATTAAACCAAAAATGAGAAAGATACGTGTAACGTCACGCCGTGCTGCATTTTTTCGCACGGGGTGGTAAGGTGGTTACTGTCAATGCTCTGCTCTTTAATTGTCGACCTCTGGTTGTAATAAGCCTAGATCCCCAATGGCTATGCTTAGCGCTCCAGTCACCACCGGCTATAAATCGGTGTCCGAGTGTTGAGTAGAAACGATTCAACATAAGGTGCTCTATTTTATGCAAGGTGGAACGTAGATAGAAGATAGGTTGAAATATCCGCACTTGTCCGTAACAGCGATTGTTGTAGCCTGTAGGTAATCCGTTTTAAATTCAGGCATTAAATGATGTTTTATGGACTTTCGAACGATTATAGCCGTCCCCGCGTGACCTGTTCCATCTGGGTGATTTGTAAGATAGTTGTGGCAACCGTCAAATTTAATTTTGCTGGAGTTGGTACAGCGTGTTTCCGAAACAAGAATTATATCTAGCTTATGTTCATTTATTAATATTTGCGTTTATTCTTTTGGTGCAAGACCATTTATGTTCCAAGTTGCTATCTTTAAGGCATTCATTTTGTCATCTTGTTGATCAAGGTTGTCAAGAGACCTATCATGGTGCTCATTTGTTGAAAAAGTAGGTCAACTTTTTCTCTGTTTTAATAGTATTTTTTCTACAGAATTACTCCATAAGTGGACATGTTGTTTGCCAGAGGAATCTCCTTGAATTTTTGCAGCCTTTAGTTTTTCAGATTATATCTTGCTAGCATTTTCTTCGCCAGGTTGGTTGGTCATGGTATCAGTAGGTGTTGTCACTTTTGTACCCTGTTTGTCTACTTGCGTTCTATAAGCGGGCCTGGATGTTTTACTGGATAGAATTTCTCGGTGGACTTCACAGCCTTTATAATTGGCAGGATGAGGTCCCTGGCACAGTGCGCACATCGCCGGAGTGTTTCGATCGACCTTTGGGCACTCTGATGTTTTATGAGACTGGGCGCATTTTACGCATCGGTAGGGTCTCATACAATAATTCTCCGTATGCCCATACTGTTGGCATCTTTGGCAATGTACCATTGACTTTTTCCTCTTATGATCCTCTATGACAACGGCTTGATGGTTACGGATATTTTATTTCTAAGGCCTTATTATTTGGACCTGACATCAGATTGACAATAAAGGTCGAGGTTGGTTTTTTGTCTGGGCCATATTTTGAGTTTATGATTTATTTTTTTATTTATTTTTTCCTAGTGTAATAAAAGAGTAAATCGAAAGAGTAATCTTACTGGCAATATTGTTGTAGGCGGACCGATTTTGAAAATTAATTTTTTGATTGAAAGGCTATGCTTCCAAGTTGGTCCCATAGATATATTATTATAATCTGATCATGAACTTCGAAGATATGGAACATAACTCCTCATCGACAGCAAAACTGTCGTAACAAGTAAAATTGCTTTGTTATACGTGTAGTCTATATCTCTATATGACTGACTAAAAGAAAAGGGGGAGGGGATGTGGCGAACTGCTCTGATGATGAAGCCGGAAGGTAAATTAATGTAATCTCACCGTTTTTGGAATTATTAGAATCGTTATGAGATGTACTCTGGCTACAAGGTTTTTAAGTTTGGTTGAGGAGTACTTTTTAGTGGTGATACCATAACTAAAAAGTGTAAAATAAAAAACTTGTTACAAAAAAAAAATAACCGTTAAAAAACACTGAAAAGTACAAAATAACTTTAATTTTGGAAGTCGGTGAACTGTTAAATAACGAAGAGACTAAACTAATAAGTATAGAAACACCGACTTTCAAGATTAAAGTTATTTTGTACTTTTCAATGTTTTTTTAACATTGAAGTCAGTTTTTTTTTTTGTAAAAAGTTTTTTTTCATTGAAAATCATAAAATCCTCTAAGATTGGGTTCTTCCCGCACAGTCTATCGTCAACCTGTGCTTGGTCTATAAAAGTGTACTGAGGTACATAGCATAGCATAGTCATTAGTCGGCCTTATAACGTTCCCATTGTTGAGACTGGCCTCCTCTCTAGGAGAGGTACATTTTCATAACCGCTCTTACGTGATTATGATGTTATTACACATCTTTAGGTATTTATACCTCTAGGTATTTTGGAAACACTGCTGTCTGGCGGATATTATCTAGGCTTTTACAGAAATCAAAACATTGTGTACTAAAACATGACTGGCTGTGGAGCAGGACAGGCATTTTTATCAAGAAGATAATCTTCCAATTTATAATATTAATATGCTTGTCTACATAGCGTGCGTTTAATGCATGTTTTAAATTTTGACTCGTTTAATTAGAGAATTTCTAGGGGAATTTATTATAAAATTTTACACAGTACCCCATAAAAGAACTATCTCTTTAGCCTATCTGAATCGAGGTTGATCTAACTTGCTTGACTCTGCTTATTTTAATAAAAAGATGAATATTTTTCCGTATAATATTTTCATAAATGTATTGATAAGGTACCGTCATGATGTTTATATATTTAAATAGTTAACAGTAAACCAGTTTTGGAACTGCTGAAGAGCGTTGTTTACGTCATCAAGATGTGTGGAACGTCTATTTATCTTAAATATTAAGGACGTATTGTCAGCAAACAATACTATATATGGTTGTTTTTTCAATAAATGCGGTAGATCATTAATGTACACCACAAAGAGGAATGGACCCAATATAGAGCCTTGTGGCACTCCCATTTTGACTTTTAAGCCCCGTGAATTGACACCATTTATTTGAACTTGCAGTTGCCTGTCATATAAATAAGATTTTATCAAACTTAGTGCAAGTTTACCTAATCCGTAATATTCTAGCTTCAAAAGTAAGGTTTCATGATTAACATAATCAAAGGCCTTTGAGAGATCACAGAAAATTCCAATAGCATCTTGGGCTTCCTCCCATGCTGCAAATATGTGTTTTAATAAGGTGACACCAGCGTCAGTCGTACAACGTCCTTTGGTGAAACCATACTGCTGTTCGTGTAATATTTTATTGGTGTTAAAATGAATAAGCATTTGATTGAGCATAACTTTTTCATAGACTTTACTGAAAACCGGCAACACGGATACAAGTCTATAATATTGGTGTCATTTTGGTCGCCAGATTTAAAAAGAGGTATAACTTTACTGAATTTCATTAGAGTCTGTGCGGAAAGTAAACCATCGTGGGATTTGAGGGCGCTGCTGTAGATAAATATCGTTTTTGTTATGTAAGCAACATTGTGACGTCATTATAGTGCGACTGTTAAATCTTGATATTTTTAAACTATGTTAGACTAGCTTCTTCCAGCGGCTTCACCCTATAATAAAAAAAAACCTATTAGCTGAATTTGCTCACCTAATGAAACTGCAAAGTTATAGCTTATGTGCTATATTATTGCAATGTTTATGATTAAGTTCATCTGTCTAGTAGTTTTTGCGCGACACATCTATACATACGAGTACCTCCATCCATCTTCACAAACTTTCGCATTTATGATATTAGTAGCCTTTTTATTGAACTTGCTCACGTGATGAAACTTAGCAAAAAAATAGGTTAGCTACATTATTGCAACGTTTATCATTAATTTCATCCGTTTATAAGTTCTTGCGTAATGAGTAACAAACCGTTAATTGTAGCGACACCTAGGGGAGGCCTGACGAGAGAGGAGACGTCTTTCGATTGTAATGATGATGAACATTTAAATGCAAACACGAACCGGTAAAGGAAAATAGCGTGAAGAAACTGCTGTACTGCCTATCTAGGTAGGTTCCACCAACGACCACTTACCCAGTTCCAACGGAAATGGTTCTATCTCTTTAACTGGGATCGGTCTATTATCACTGACTGGAGTATTGTAGCTAACAGCAAGTTTATGTTTACCTACCCTAGTTAAATATAAAGGTAAAAATAGGACACACTACCACTTTCTCGTTATCTTCCTCAGTACATTTTTCCCTTTTGCTAATCAATGATGACTATGAAAATAAAGTACACTTCATAATTTGTAATGTTGCTTCGTAAAAAATCTATTTAGCCTGTAAGGGACCATCTCGTATATAAGATCCTTGGGATCACTTAGTTGTCCGTCTGTTTATCTGTTAAGACCCTTTAACTCGAGAACGCTTGGAGGTATCGAGTTAAAATTAAAACCATACACTCAAGTCTGCGGTCTTTTGAAGTTGTGAAAAAATCAGACTTCTGAGTTAACGAAAAAAAAGATACGGCCATTTATGTTGCAAAAAAACGTATATTTCGGGAACTTACTTACTCAAGGGAATCAAAGTTCAGTAAAATAGGGTGAATCCTGTTGACCTAGAATCCTGAAATTTGGCATAAATCATAGAATAAGTACAGGGAAAAATCTTAACAATTGTAAATTTGTTGATCGGCCACAAAAAAAAAAATGTTTGCAATTCGGAAAATCTTCGTAACACAATTTGGGAATTGATTTCATAGGTAAATTTGTCCAGAATCCTCAGTACGCGAGTCCGACTCGCACTTGCCCTTTTTTATTTTAGTTACTGTATCCTTACTCAAGACTGAAAAGAAATATTCTTAGTCGAAACGCATTAAAATTTAAAGTATCAATACTCTTTATACTAGCCAGCGAAAATATTGACCAAAACAAAATAAACAAATATCGTCATGTTTAAATGAATTTCCGTTTAATTTATACATATTTGGAGATAACAGGGACAGGAGTTTACCTAGGAAGTCTAAAAACATTAAAATAAAAGTGTTACGTACCAAAAAAATAACATACCAATGTTTCCCAAGTTCGTGACTTTGTTTTGATCAATTATGGTGTGATTTGCCATTTGTTACCTTTGGCAAAACTGTAATATATTAAATATTAGTTCCCTTGCAGCTCAGTGAAATTTTTTATCACATTTCTGAAGATTTCAATTAAAAATCACAACAAAATAACATAATAAACAAACCGGTGTCAACATTTTATGACGTTTGGCATTTGACGGATGGCTGGGTTGGGTTGCTACTTAAAATCTTTAATGTTGTTTTCACTTTATGCCACGACGGTTCTTTTATCGCACAGACAATATATCTGGAGAGACTCCTTGGTCGACACACAAATTAAAAATTAAAGCCAAGTATTGTGCCACGGTCTCGATTATAGATGTACAAAGTTCAACAGACATTCCCCATAGGTCCTCGGTTAATTTTATTTTTATTTGCCGGAAAGCCTTCATAACTGTCATAGGGTTTATATGTTTAAATTGAAATTCGACCGGACAACCTGGCACATTTTCTTTCAATAAAGCAACTGAGGCCTCCGGTGAGGAATTTAAACCTTCCGTTACGTTGTCTTAACCCTTTAAGCGTTTTTAGGGTTCCGTACCTCAAAAGGAAAAAACGGAACCCTTATAGGATCACTTTGTTGTCCGTCCGTCTGTCTGTCTGTCAAGACCCTTTATCTCAAGAACACGTGGAGATATCGAGTCAAAATTAAAACTGTATACTCAGATCTGCGCTCCCTGCAAGCTGTGAAAAAATCAAACTTCTAAGGTAACGAATAAAAAAGATACGGCCGTTTATGTCGCAAAAAAACGTATATTTTGATACTCACAAAAATGAAAATTCATAGGAATCACAGGAAGTACCTGTTGACCCAGAATCCTGAAATTTGGCACAGAGCAAGGTTTTATAGCACAGGTATAGAGAAAAATGTGAAAACAGTAAATTTGTTGTTACAAACGTCCCAAAAAAAATTGCAATTCGGAAAAATCTTCGAGACTCCATTCGGGAATTCTAGTTTGCACGGAACCCTCAGTGCGCGTGTCCGACTGGTACTTGCCTAGTTTTTTTGTATCTAAATATTATGCACAAAGTATTTAAACGCGCACTACTCAAAATACAAAATTCACGTGAATATAAACCTTTTGCCGATAGGGTTGAATCACAACACACATACTTTCTCTTTCTCTCCAAAAACAGTGAGAACTTAAGTGATCTACACCGAATCTGAATATTGGCGGACGCGTAATGAAGTTTATTTCAAAATCGTAGTAATAGTGGAAAGACTATAATGTTTTAGTGTAATATTATTTGAAAGGCATCTAATTACACTAAATAAACAGCACAACACTACAGAAAAAAAATTTGTGTTTGTCCTAAAGTTCATTTTGTGATTTTTCTATTCACTATGCTCTATTATAAAGAAAAAACACCAATATTCCTTAAAAAGTTTGCTTTTATGGTGATTATGACAATAAATATTTTTTCTTGAGTTAGTATATTGAAAATATATTGAAAAAAAAAGTATTCAATAGTTATCATGACGTTTTTAGAAATACCGCGAAAAAATTAAGATGGCGTAACTGTCACACAGCATCTACTGATGTTACTAAGTGATAAACAAGAATTAACTGTTTTTTAGAAGACTCAAAGAGGTTAAAAGGACATCTAGAAAGTGTAAATATGAAGCTGATGCATTGAGTTATATAAGTGGTACATTTATTTAAAGTAAGAGAGATAACAGTTTATTTAAATACGTGTGAAAACTTTGTGAAGCCTACGAAGCTTATTTTAAATGCCCTGTTCGTAATTTAGATATACCGTAGGCTCCACATGTTGCTTGCAGTAATTGCAAATGATGTTTAGAAGGCAAGAAATGTTTTTTTTACTAAACATTTCTTTACCAGAAATGTTTAGTAAAAAAGACATTTCTTTAATATAAACAATTTTTTATTGTCATCTTTATTTAATTTTGGTTGGTATCGAGATGAAAAACGGAGTATGAAATTCGCAGTACCAAGAATTTGGCGATAGCCAAAAGACCACGTCGGTGACTGTTATTTTTGCGTTGTTAATCCTGCTGAAAAATGCAAAACCCATTGAATATCCAGATTTTGCTTAGTCTGCGGCTCCAATCTCTCATAACCCACAACTTCCAGCACCTGAACCTCCTACAAAATTGTCTCATTCAAGCTCATCTCAGAGTTCAAATAAAAATATTGAAGACGAAGAATTTGTACTCTCACAGACTATTACCGAGAGCTAGTTGAAAAGATGTTGGAAGATTTTAAAACTATGGGCTGCAGAATGTCTTTAAGGGTATATATGCTACATGGTCATTTAAATACTTTTAAAAACAACATGGGGGCGTATTCAAAAGAACAAGGAGAACGTTTTCATCTAGACATCATGGACTTCGAAAACTGTTATCAGAGCCAATACAACGAAAATATGATTTGGGACTACATTTGGAGTTTAGTGAGACCAAATTCTTATAAACATGAAAGAAAATGTAACAGAGTTGACTTATAAACCTTTTTTCTACTATTTTGTAATTTGATATGATATAAAAAGCTGATAAATATTATACCTACCAAAATTAACATGTTTCAATTTTTTTATTTAAAAAAAATTAAACTGATTTTTCTAAAATATTGATCAACCATTCTCCTGAATACAAAAGCAAACTTTTTCAGGATATATTTATTTTTTTTGGGTAAATTATCGATAAATCTATCGATATTTCAGACTCTCTTATCAAAGAAAAAATTGTGTTGTCTTGTTGTTATTTATTAAAAAGAAATATTATTTTATGTATAATAAAGAAATATAGTATTTGTATCTAACTAAATACTTAAAACGTGAAAACTGAAACGACTATACTAGACTGCGTTCAGGTTAAAGTAGCACACGTCACTATAGTCGATAATAGGGAAAATTAAAGTTTGCACGAGCATTGTCTTCGTCTTCGAAGGCAAAAAAATCCTATGACGATATACATATAGCGCAACTAACATCTTAGCTAGGTTACAGAGTAACCCAAGTTAAAGATACCAGTTCCATTTCCCACAGGGTTACATTTTCTTGTATTAGATTTAGTAACAATTTATAATTTAAAATATTAATTAACTGGATATTTTTGTAATGAATTTGATTTAACCCGTTGTATGGCCGGAACGCCAATCTACGCGAGACACATTGGCTTATTAATCGTGTCTCTAATTACGGCATACGAGAGGTTAAGTCGGTAATACAAATAATCATGAATTGAATCCTAACTAATATTATAAATGTCAAAGTGTGGATGTTTGGATGTTTGTTACTTAATCACGCAAAAACGGCTGAACTGATTTGGATGAAATTTGGCATGCATATAGCCTTTGACATGGAAAAGAACATAGTGTTGAGGATATAGATGAATTCAAACGAGTACTGATACTTTACAGGGGTTTAATGAAAATTACACAAAATTGTACAAGATGAATTATGTTTGCGTCGGTTCGCGTGTGCGCGTAATGGCGGAGTGTCCGGGCGTTCGCTTCGCGTCTTGCTCGCGCGCTGTCATGGCGGCCAGCTGTAGTGATGCGGGCGGTCGATAGTAGGGAAGCGACACACGGCGTTAACATCCTCCCGCGCCTTGAAACTCTCCTGTTTCAAGATTCGTCCTTGAAAAGTGGGCATATCCGGTTCACAGCTCTGCGCACGACGCCCTTGGAAGTCTTGATGTCGGCAACTCGACAAGCGCCGTCGGCGCCGGGAAAAACTTCTACGATTCTTCCTAGAGGCCAATTTAATGGTGGTGTAGTCTCCTGCTTGATCAGAACTAGTTGACCAGGTGAAAGGTTAGGGTGGCGTTTCTGCCACTTGGTGCGCTGCTGCAGCTCGCAGACGTACTCGTGGCTCCATCGACGCCAGAAATGCTGCCTGGCTTGTTCAATCCTGGCGTAGCGGTGTAAGCTGCTGCTCTTGGCTTCCTGTAGATCTGGTGCTGGCAGCGAAGTCATCGTTCTTCCGATTAGGAAGTGCCCTGGTGTAAGAGGAGACAGGTCGTGAGGGATGGAAGAAAGAGGGGAAAGGGGCCGTGAGTTCAGTATAGCTTCTACTTGTGTGAGCAGAGTTGTAAGCTCCTCAAAATTAAAATGGAAATCACCCAAGGCCCTTTTCAAATGGTACTTTGCAGACTTTACAGCTGCCTCATGCAGACCTCCAAAGTTTGGGGAGTATGCAGGTAGAAATTTAAATTTAATGCCTTCTTCTGCAAAAGGCTCTGACACAGAGTTAGAATTAGATTTTAAGAATGTGCCCAATTCGCGACTGGCACCGACAAAATTAGTGCCGTTATCGCACCATATTTCACGGGGTTTACCCCTTCTACTTATAAAACGCCTTAAAGATAGAATAAAAGCTTCTGTGCTGAGACCACTCACTAACTCTAAATGTGTAGCTTTGGTCTTGAAACACACGAACACACACAAATAACATTTCATTAGTTTAGCACCGCGACCTTTTTTATCGCTATATAAAAACGGTCCAGCAAAATCAGTGCCTGTCACCTCAAAAGGATAACCTGGAGATAACCTAGGAGATGGTAAGTGGCCCATTATTTGTTTGGCAACTGCTCCTCTCATCCGAGTGCATAGAATACACTTTCTAAAAACTTTCCGAGCCAAAGCTCTCCCTCTAATAGGCCAATACTTTTCGCGAATTAGTGAGAGGAGGAGTTGAGGACCGGCATGCATGTTTAAAGTGTGCTGGTAATTAAACAATAAATTTGCAAGATGATGATTGGCATCGATGATAGTGGGGTGCTTCTTATTATATTCAAAATTAGAGTTTTGTAGTCTGCCCCCGACTTTCAACAATCCATCACTATCAATGAATGGACTTAAACTAATAAGTGGAGCTACTTTACATTGCTTTTCCAAATTCGGAAAACTTTCTTGTTGCGCTATCCATACTAACTTACTCTCTGCATATTCTAATTCTTCTACAGTTAACATTTGCTTGTTTTGATTCTTACTGTTTTTAATATTGTTATAAAAACGAAAAAGATACGCAACGATGCGTCTTAGCTTAGTGAAACTAGAATAATTCTTTATAATAATTACACAATTAGAAGATTGTGTCTCATTGACACATGCAGCATTTACCCGTATTTCAGGCAGTGTTGTATAACTACTGGCTTGACTTGGCCAATATTCCTCTCCGTCATGAATGAATGCAGGTCCCTGCCACCACAGAGACAACGATTTGACTTCGTTGGGGAAAACCCCACGAGAGGCTATGTCAGCTGGGTTCTGTGATGTAGGGACATACAGCCATTTGCGGTCATTACACAGTTCATTGATAGAGACAACGCGGTTCGCAACAAAAGGTTGCAGTTTATGACAAGGCGTGCCCAACCAACCTAGTACTATTTTAGAGTCTGACCAAAATGTTTTCTTAGAAATATCACAACGTAGTGATTTCCAAATTTTATCGCATAAGCGAGCAACTAGAAGAGCACCACATAGTTCTAACTTAGGTATGGTTGTAGTTTTCAGTGGCGCCACCTTAGCTCTAGCGGACAAAAGGCGTACTGTGCAGTTGCCTAGAGCATCAATTGACCTCACATACACACATCCAGCATAAGCCTTCATGCTGGCATCAGAAAATGAATATAACTCTATGGTCACCGGATTAGCACAACAAACTTGCCTTGGTATATCAATAGTTTGTAAGTGATACACATTTCCAATGAAATTTCTCCAGATCTTATTGATGTTAGGAGGGATTTCATCATCCCACGATAGT
Organism: Mythimna ferrago; assembly: GCA_910589285.2. Classification (NCBI taxonomy): domain Eukaryota; kingdom Metazoa; phylum Arthropoda; class Insecta; order Lepidoptera; family Noctuidae; genus Mythimna; species Mythimna ferrago. Next base: position 14,679,700 of record OU342700.1, read on the forward strand.
TTCTGAGACCATAACATTTGTAGAATTATTTTACATACAATAGTACAGCAACTCAGTAAACCTAAAGGGTCGAATAGACTAGAAGTAAGGGATAGAATGGAACGCTTAGTGAAGGGAGTATCATTGTTGCAGTCATATAGTTTGGAGGATACCATTAAAATTCTATCAGTGTTTGGATTCCATTCTATTCCGAGAGCATGGCCTGGTGATGAGATAATCTTAAAGTTTTCTTGCTCAGAGTTACTTGAAATAGAATTTATGAATTTACTTGAATTACTTTTAACTTTTCTTAGATTGAAACAAGCTGACTCTAATTTTGCAATGATCTGTTGATAGATTTCTGCCAGTGTGGACTCATCATTGCAACCAGTAATTAGATCATCAACATAGAAATCGTGTGACATTATTTCTCTGATCAACAGGTCATCGCATTCCTGACTCAGCTGACTTAAACATCGCGTACTTAGAAAAGGGGCCGATGAAGTACCGTAGGTTACAGTGTTAAGCTGCAAGTACTTCATAGGCTCTTCCTCGTTTTCACGCCACAAAATTACCTGCAAGTATCTCTGAGATTCTTCTACTAGGATTTGACGGTACATTTTCTCAATATCGCCAGTAACTACGTACGTATGTTGCCGAAATCTGATCAATATTGAGAAAATATCATCCTGAATGGTTGGCCCTACCATAAGCAAATCATTTAAAGAGAGACCTGATTCGGTTTTTGAGGAAGCGTTAAATACTACCCGACATTTTGTTGTTTCACTCTGTGATCTTAGGATTGGATGATGTGGCAATAGATTTACCGGATCAGGTGGTTCTACTACAGATAAATGACCTAGGCTAGCATATTCATTAATAAAGCTTACATACTGTTCTTTTATGTCAGGTTGCCTTTTGAATCTCTTCTCTAGTGAATATAAACAATGCTTGGCTCGAGCATGGGAATCACCTAATAGTTCTGGTTTATCTCGCAAAGGCAACGTGACACAAAACCTGCCGTCCTCCAGGCGGCGCGTGTGCTGCACATAGTGCTCTTCGCAGGCACGCTCCTCCGCTGTTAGCTTTGATGTCTCTGGCAGCTCCTCCAGCTCCCAGAATTGCTTCAGTTGATGTCGTATGGCTTGACTGAAATTACAGTGAATTTCCTTACTTGGTACATAGTTAGGACACATGATGGGCCCCACTACCAACCAACCAAATTGGGAGTTTTGTAGTACAGGTTGATTAGAATTTCCCAATTTGATCTGATTAGTAGAACAAATGACATCCCAAAAAATATCAGCTCCCAACAACAGATCTATTTGCGAAGGGTTATAGAAAGTAGGATCTGCGAGTGTGATATTCCTGGGTATGTTTAGTGTTGATACATCAACTTTAGAATTAGGTAAGCTACTTGTTATCTGTGGTATAACAAATACCTTGATTTCCCTACAATATGAATTAGTACGAGACTTAATAGTTATGTTACAGCATTCTAGAGCTGCACATGTCATGTTATTGATGCCAGTTACAGATACAGTGTTAATAGATTGGCTATCAATACCTAGTTTAGATTTCAGAGATTCCGATATGAATGATGACTGACTGCCGCAGTCCAATAGGCATCGGACCTCATGACGTTGCTTATTGATACTTAATGTAACAATTGCTGTTGATAGAAGTACCTGGCTTTCTACACAGGTTGATAGTGCAATTGGGTTGCACACACTTGTGGTAGGATTAGAATTATCCTTTCTTTCTTCATTATTAGAACTAGACAAATTAGTTTTATGTAATAAGGAATTGTGTTTCCTTTTGCAAAATCTACATGGACTGGCTTGACATTGCTGAACTAAATGTCCACTCCGCAGACAATTTATACAAAGCTTATGTTTAGAAACTTCTGCATTTCTTTCAGTGATAGACATACTATTGAATTTTTCACAATAGTAAATTAAATGTTCCTTACCACATATGAGACAAGTTTTAGATTTAGGTTTACCTGGATTGTCTTGGCATGCCGCGGCAACAAACGTCTTATGAGACCGGTCAGAACGAGATGCTTTGTCATTTGACTTCTGTGGCTTTTCATGAGTATGTTTGTCACCGTGGCTTGCATTGACCATTTCCAATACATCAGCATTATTTCTTAAAAACTCATAAAAATTATCTAGTGTAGGTTTTTCTGGTAAACTATTTCTATACTCCTCCCATTTGGTGGAGGTCACTACATTTAATTTTTGGCTAAACAGAAAAATAATTAAAGTATCCCAATTCTCAGTTTTTTCATTTAGACTTGTCAATGCTCGCATGTGCTTTGATATATGATCGACTAATGCTCTTAATGACGTTTCAGAATTCTTTATAGTTTGTACATTCATAAGTGAAACTAAATGGTTGTGCACTAATTGTCTTGTATTATTGTATCGATCACAAATCAATTTCCATGCTACAGCATAGTTACATGTGGAAATTTCTAATGATTCTATCACTGATGCTGCTTGACCGGTTAATGAAAGCTTAAGGTATTGGAATTTATTTATTTCATTTAAATCTGGATTATTGTGAATTAACGAACTGAATGTGTCATGGAACTCAAGCCATTTATTGAAATTCCCATCAAAATTGGGTAATTTGATTGTGGGCAACTTGATATTGTTGATGTTTTTCTCCCCATACTGTGAATGGATACTTTCAAAAGTATCTTGAACATTGTTGGATTTCGAGATTAATTCTTGTGCTAAACTAATTTGAGTATAAAAGATATTTTCCGTTGAATCCCTATCCGAATCCAGTTCCTCAGTAGAATCTAAAATCTCTATTTTATTTTGCACTTCATCATAGTCATTAAACAACGATTCCATTTTACTTAGTCTTAGTTTTAATTCCAAAAATTGCTGTTTAGATATAGACGGATCTTCACATTTAAATTCACTTAAATACCTTTTGAAATTTGTTAGCCTTCCTTTTATCGATCCTCTTTGACGTCTCAAATCTTTTAACTCCGTGTCAGACATAATGCAGGTTAGAAGTACAATGGCTTACGCCCACCAAAATAGTAAAAGGTTATAGTTAAATACCTGATCTCCACGCAAACCTTGCGCTCATTACATGCAGCAGCTGCAAATCAGCGTCAATAGTCCACTTGATGAGGTCCCGGTGTCCCGTAGAATCGGCACGTGGCACGGGGGAGAAGGTAGAAGCGCGCGGGGAGGGAGGTTCGTGCGGTACATGCGTCGCTCGCCTCGTGTCCCGATGCACACACTATGGTACCTACACCTAGGTACCCAAGGTATATGCTTGCGCTGAAAATGGTTATAAACATGCGCTGTAATGCGATGCAAAAGCTAGCAGCGTGCAGTTACGGAGAAAATTGACCAGAAACTCAAAGTAGGTATGTAGGTATGTCCCTACGGGAAATGCAAGACAATGAAATAGAAACGAAATAAACGATTGACTTGGGGTTACAGCCTATGTAATCGTTCGGGTGAATGAATATGTACGTAGGTAGCTGTAACAGGGACTCCACCCAGGTAAACTGGACACACGCAAGCGAAATTCTGAGCAGTAAAACAAAGCTCACGCAAAAAAAAAGAATAGGTATCGGAATCGGAGATGTCTAGTAGGTAGGATTAAGGAACGGGCACACCTTTTTACTGATGTAGCTTGCTGCCAGGCCCTGGATTCCGCTTCTTCCAACCTCGACTGGTCCGTACTTCCTTTGTCTATCTTCGATATTTTGTTTTCTTTTCTTCCGCGTTTCCCACACAGAAGTAGTCCTGTCACGGTCGCCAAATTGTTGAGGATATAGATGAATTCAAACGAGTACTGATACTTTACAGGGGTTTAATGAAAATTACACAAAATTGTACAAGATGAATTATGTTTGCGTCGGTTCGCGTGTGCGCGTAATGGCGGAGTGTCCGGGCGTTCGCTTCGCGTCTTGCTCGCGCGCTGTCATGGCGGCCAGCTGTAGTGATGCGGGCGGTCGATAGTAGGGAAGCGACACACGGCGTTAACACATAGGCTACCCTTTATCCCGATTCCTTAAGTACCTAATGCCATGCGGGCGAAGCCGCGGGCAAAAGCTAGTAATTAAATAAAGCAAAGTATTTAATTAATTAATAATAATGTAAAAAACATATAAATTGAAAATTAAAACTTATAGAAATAAAGAAAACTTTCCATTTCGGTGTGTTTGTGTGTATGTGTGATGGTGGTGTGTGTTTATTTTGAGTGTATATGTTCGGTGATTTCATTTATATAATAATTTAAATATATACCTACTGATGGTATACAGATTTGAGTTTCTAGATTTTAATTAATATAAAAATATTTTCGTATACCAAATATGTAATCTATACATATAAATAAAATTGGAGTGTCTGTTTGTAATATTGAAATAACCGCTTTTTTACTACATGCATATGAATATATATACGGTACCTACATAGGTACACCAAAATAACGTTTTTTGCAATGTTTGTTTGTCTGTCTGTCTGTTTGTACCGGCTAACCTCTGAAATGGCTGGGCCGATTTTGGCGGGACTTTTATTGGCAGGTAGCTGATGTAATAAGGAGTAACTTAGGTTACTTTTGTTTTAGAAAAAATAAATTCAAAATCCTGTAGTCCACGCGAACGAAGTCGCGGGCACAGATAGTAAATAAATAAATGTGCAAGAAAGTAAAATTATCCGATACCCAAGTCCGATGACATTAAGAATGTGCACCTGAACTAATAAAGAACTGTTCACGGCATATAATTATTGTTTATTTGTTTAACCATTCCTCTACACAGGGGTGAGATACTACTCGTACAATAATTATAATGTAATATTTGCGTTTTGCCCTGCCGTTGATTCCACATACGCAGAAGGATTGGAACAATTTGCTTACAGCGGTCTTCCCGTCCGATTGTGTTTTCAAGGCTAGAGTAAATAAACGAATGCGCCTCATTGTCAACGATTGCATCATTGCTTACCAACAGGTGGGATCTCGCAATCTAGTACTATAGCTTATATTATATTATGAAATAATAATAATAGGACTTGTTGCCAATAAACCTGACATAGTGGTGATAGATCGATTAGAGTGTCGCACAATGATTGTTGATATAGCGGTCCCTCATGACGAGAACCTCGTGAAAGCTGAGAAAGATAAGCAAACTTCTTTATCTAGACTTGGCTCGCGAGGTAGTCGACATGTGGGAAGTGGATACGGCAGTCATTGTGCCGATAGTCGTTGTCGGCCAATGGATCAAAGAGCCTCGACCAACATCTGAGGAGGCTCGCGTTGGGCAGTTGGATCAAGGGCTTGATCCAGAAGGCAGTACTTTTGGACACAGTTCGCATTGTTAGGAGGTTCCTCTCAGGAGTCCTGTCCACCGGTAGATTGGACATTATTCCCGATGCCGGCCGGTGAGGTACTTTTTTTTATATTTTTTAAATGTTTTTTTTTTTCAGGATAGAATGGAAGAAAAAAACGTGTTGCGCCGGCCCCAAAGAACACGGATCAAGGGCGGGAAGATGATGAAGAAATGATTTTTTAATATTATTTAGAAATGTTCATAATATGGATTTTAATAAATAATAGAAGAATTAATATAAAAATGTTTGTTGCACAATCTTGAAAACAAGAAGCTTTTAAAAGATGTTTCCGTTAACGTTAAATGGCTCGGGCAGGGTTGGGGCAGCCTTCTATTTATTTATTTAGAACTTCATGCAACACAAATGTACAAAAGCGGACTTAATGCCTTAGGCATTCTCTACCAGTCAACCTAGGGTGGTGAAGAGAAAACATGGCAGGTGCACAAAAAAAGAGAAAAAAAAAATAGATTAATAAGGGTACAAATGTATATTTTATTATTTATTACATCTTGGAGGACTTACAGCATATATATAAATGAAATAGACATACATTTATATGTAATATAATATATACCTACATACCTATATTTATATAAAGTAAAAGAAGAAGGTTTTGAAACGACTCCGCTATTTGTTCTGAAAGTAATGCCGCAGCTTTCGCTTAAATGCATACTGACTGGTGGCCGTCCTGATGTCGAGAGAGCCTTTTCCTCTTCCATATAGCCTAGGTCATTACCTACCTCGCATGTTATTTTGTAGGCGAACCAACCCACACCTCTCAAACTAAAGAAATCACATAAAGTTCTATTGGCTGCTAGTGTTGCCCAGACGGACTACTGGTGGTCGAGTGGCCGAGCCCCGACTTACGAGTTGTAGGTCGCGGGGTCAAACCCCGTCAGTCGCATTACTTTGTTACAATTTATTTCTTCACTGCTCTCAAAACGGCGAAGGAAAACATCGTGAGGAAACCGGCATGTCCTAGAACCAAAACATTCGAAGACGTGACATTCACCAACCCGCACTGGGCCCGCGTGGTGTATTACGGCCCATTCCCTCTCCTAGAGATGAGGCCTGAGTCCCAGCAGATGAGGCTGATTATGTATGTATGTACATGTATGTTTCCCAAACATCACCAATTAAAGTAACAGGATAAAAACATACGGGTAAAGCTACCCGTCTTACCGTGTTGATTAGAAGTATTTTTGTTGTAACTAGTTTAGGTATTTTTATCCACAAGGATACGTCAACCACACTATAAATACATTCAACAATACTTTTATATTATTAGTAATAGTACCTATTAATAAAGCCTTTTATTTCATAGATATCTTTGATAACTATAAACATATGTTTTCATTCAATATTTATTTATATACAGCGTGTAATTGACGGGTTGGCAAAAACTGAAACATGATTTATGACTGAAAAACGTTGGAATTTTCTTCAGGAAAATTGTCGAATTTTCCAACCGTTTTTCATTCTTTTATATTATTAACCAAATATAAAACATTAAGTATCCGAGAATCCGAGATTACTACCAGACTACAATACATATTTTTTTTCTAGAGATGCCTGTTTCTATGAGAAAAAATCATCCAATGATATCTCCGCGGAGCGGGAGATATTGTCACACTTTTACTGACTAAAAACCCACTCCTGTTCCGTCGTTGCCTTTCGTACCGGGGCCGAATCTTCCTTTCAGAAGCAGATCCTTGGCCACAGTATGCTTCGACCCTACTGGGCCGCAGGGCGGTTTGATGACAAATCCTTGAGGCACGCGTGGAATAATAAGCGACGTTGACTCCTTGGGCTCAGTCCGGACGGTTGGACGGCGAGCTACCCATTGCTCGCAGTTCGCAAGCCCGCGCCTACGGTGGCCGGTAATTGGGATTGAACCTCACGCGTGCGGCCTTCTTTGCTAGCATTAGGTACTGCTTCGCAGAAGCAGGCGACCGCCTGCCTCTTTTGTAAGTATGTGATTTGAATGTACCTATTTGGGTTTCGTCGATGCGGCCAGCGCTGCGCTCAAGACTGTTTTCTTATTGAATAGCCGCACTGGCAGGTCCTCTGATCGTCGATGCGGGGCAAGTGAGACGTAGCTCGATGTTTTCACATAATGTTGAATCTTTGTGAACTGGTCTCCGCACTTACTCCTCGGTGGACCATTGTGCGTGTTTCTATGGCGGCCTTCTACCACCACAACTAATCCTTCTTTTCTAGTCTGGAGAGCTTTATTTATTTATTAAATACTTAACGCACACAAAACTACAGAGGCGGACTTATTGCCTTAGGCATTTTCTACCAGCCAACCTTTGGGTGATGCAGGCAAAAATAGTGGCAGATGCAATAAAACTGAGCGAAACGTCGAATACAAGAATAGAATAGGTACTACGAGTAATAAACCAATAGATAAAATACAATTTGGTTCATAATCGACAATTTGGAAATATTAACGCTGTGATGATACTACTGCCAACTTCTTACGAATTAGCTTTGGCAACCCTGTTCCTGTACCTATACAATTTAAACAAAAACAAAACGTTATTGTATTATTGAAATAAAATGGTATAAAAACATGTAAACAGGTTTTCTTGCTTAGTTGTCTTTAAATAGACTTACTGGTGAGTACCTAGTTTTTAAATATTTTAAGTAAGTTTTACAAGTATAGTCTATCTAAAAAGTCAAACGACTTGCGAATTTTTGAACGAAATAAAAAATCTGTTGTTGGCAACACGAATTTTATGTCATTCACTTGTTTGTTGAGATGATGATAGTTCTACAACAGATATTGATCCTAATGTGGCCAATTGGCCAGTTATGATAATCAATAAGCGAAATAGAATATTTAGAATCTGATTTGTAGATATACAAGGTGTCGTTTTGAAGCTGCAAAATATTTCAGGAGGTAATTATGTTAGTGATTCTCGACCCGAATCAATAATAAAATAAGTATGTCATTTTTTTTTTTTTTATAACCGCGCTTTTTTTCACACACACAAACACGGAACAATAAAGGGCGTTTTCACACACACTAACTCGCAACGATAGTTTCATAAATAATGTATCATCCAATCATCATCCCGCACGCCACACCCTAGCCACGCCCCCGCGGCCATCGATCAATCGATTTAGTTTAGTGTAATTAAAAAATTAAATAACAAGTATTACTGATTATTGACCAGGTATCGTTTTTTTATATGATTATTTATGAGTTTTATTACAACCTCCTGAAATATTGTGCAGTTTTAAAACTGCACCTTGTATACACTGCACACAGACTTAATGCCTTAGGCATTCTCACTTCCAGTCAACTTTTGTGTGATGCAGAGAAAAAGTAGTGGTAGGTGCAATAAAAGAGCAAGAATCGAAACGAAGAGTGAGAGTGATTTCTCTTACGAATCTAGATTTATGTTATTACTTTATACTTAATTTTGACACTTTATATTATAATATTTTTGCAAATGTATCCTATTTTTTGTAATAAGACTACCATTACATACAGATACTGAAAAAGGTATATTCTATTGTTAAAAAGTCTTTCAAAAATATTAAATAGTACTTTAATCAATACTACTTTTTTAGTGTTCTATTCGTAAACAATGATCAAGATCTCTTAATCAACCTTGATTGTTCAACCAGGGGGCCTAGACAAGACGCATTCGCTCCGTGTCGAAGTCGCTTCGAAGTTCGATTTCACCTTAACGATGTCGACTATAAAATGGTAGACAATGTCACATCGACCAACATATCGCTAAGTCGAAGTGTGCATTCGAAAGAAAGATAACTTCTTGACTATGGTCGCGAAATGAAACGTCAAATTCTGACGTGAAAATACGTCAATCGGGTTGCGGCAAATATAAACAAACAACTCTTGGTAATTTTTCTGAGTGAAAGTGTTATTAGTGGTGTTGGCGATCGCTGTGCTCTAAAAACATGAAGGACGGCGACGGCTTTGGAGTGCTGAGTGACGTCACGGGATCGGCATGGGCGTTCAAGTGCTCACGATACCCCGAACCCCGACAAAAAAACATCCTTTAACCTCTTAACTTAAGAGCCATGGGAACTGTAGCAAGACCCTATGCTTCCATCAAATATTAAGACATTATTCGTTCAGTTTTAAGCTAACCTCTGTGTAAGCCACTCATCGTAAACTGTATTAGTATAGGCTTTGTTCATGACCAAAGTGTTCACTATAAGTAAACTAATATACCTAGTTAAAAGTAAAATTGGCGAGTGGTGGTGTTAAAATAACCAATTCAACAAGGAATTCATAAGTAAGTTGCACATTACTTTTATGAACAACAATAACTGTGGATTTTTTTTTATGATGATAAACAAACTGAAACTAACAGGTTATTTTTTTCATTTTTAGGATAATTATAATGGAGTCACGAATGCGAGCCAGTGGTGAACAATTTTCAACTATTTTGGAGTTCATGGAAAGGTAAGGAAGTGTTCACCTCGACCATGAACTTGACTCAATTCATATCACCTGAAAACGCTCAATGTAAACAATGACGTGATCCTAACTATTCTTTGTTTGATTACAGTCACGGCGATCTTTCGAATCCCCGTAGTGGGCTTCAAGGGCGATTGAAATCTGAGCGTCTGTGGTGTGAGTTGGTGACAATATTAAACTCGATTGGTGGTGGAGTCAATAAATCGACAGAAAAATGGAAAAAGGTAATAATTGAACAGCCATCTAATCATCGTTACTCCTTACTACCTACCTTATATACATATTTGCTACATATTGCTTAATTTATTTCGTAGGTTTGGGCAGACTGGAAGTCGAAAACAAAAAAAAAAGCATCTTTAATAAGACGTCATGCAAGTGGTACTGGTAGTGGGCCTAGTAATCGCCAAACCCTCACAACTTTTGAGGAAAGGGTGCTAGCGATTATGGGAAATGTGGCTGTAGAGGGTCAGGCAAGCATCCACGAGCAAGGATTTGCCGTAAGTATTACACATGCCCATTTATAATGCAGGAATGACTGATCACTCGAATATTTTTTTAAACATGCCCGTGATAAAAATGACGACAACTATTGTATGGGAGCTATATAAATCTTATGTCGTTGGAATTCTTATGAAATAAGCTAAAATTTTGATTAAAACAAAACATAGATTTAATTAGTAATACTCGTATATTGTTATTCTAATTTGAAAAGGTGGGCGAGTGTTTTCCAGTTTATTGTACAAGAGGTACTCGTTATAATTAAGAAAACACACCAATATATTCAAAAGTTTCTATGTCATTTACGTAAACAACACATACATAAATTGATAAAGAACCCACCACGCCATACAATTTTTTGTCATGTCATAAAGCTTTTTTTACAAAAACAACGACGCGACCCAAACACCTCAGCAAAAAAAAAAGGGTGAGCTTATACTTAAAATCCGAGAACACTAGTTCAAGTGGCATTGGCTATTGACTTATATTTTAGTATAGTCCACAAACTTATTAAAAACAAAGTGTCAGGTTTAAAAAATGTTGAATTTAATAGAAATCTATCAATAAACCAAGCGCTATAACCGCAGCAAAAACGAAAACGTCCTTTCGAACTTTAAATTAGAGAGTAAACTTCAATGTATTCATTATAAATAACTAACATTCTACAATTTGATAGATTTTACTAATCAAGAAGTACATGAATATATGAATAGTACAAGAAGGCATGCTGCCTTACATGTGCCATATTCAATACATTACAGAAATCAGCAACCAAAATTATCAGTTTCATTACATAACATACCTCGTAGAAATCGATAAAAAAAATAAGTATTATTATTCACTAAAAAAATTAAATGGGAAATTAATCATATCTAACCTATAAGCACCTTGTGTAATAAAATGAGTATTATTACAAGAGGTTTCATATACAATATATTTCATATATAGATAAACTTTTTTCAGGGACCACTGCAGCTCATCCCATCCACAACGCAGGCTACTACTTCTCATCTCTCACCACCACCTTCTACGCACGAACAAGACGCGATTGGTTTTGAAACCACAACAGCCGACGGTAGGTTTACCTACATAAAATACATTTTATGAATGCGTTAAGCAGGCATTTGAATTCCACTCAGGTAAAGCTTATTTTGTTTACAGAGCCAATATCCATCACCCGCGTCTGTAACTCCATCTATAAGCTGGCAGCCACTGCACCCAGAAACTCTCGCTCAAGGATCACAAAATCGCTCACAAAATCAATCCGCAACAAGACGTTCATGGGTGCAACCTGTCCCGCCTGCACCTTCCACTCCTCCACCGACCAGCAGGCGACGGTTGTTCTCCACCCCGAGGTCTGGGCTAACGGCTTCTCCTGCACGCACGACACTAAGGACGCGCCGAAGGCGTACACTCACACCATTTGATAGAGCAACAAGTGAGTTCGTTGCTATCGAAAAATTACGTCTTCGCCAGGAGGAGAAACGGGACAGGCAGCTCCATGAACGGGAGACTCGTAGGATAGAGGTCGACCATGAGCGTAACCAAGTCTTACGCAGGTTTGGAGACATTGCGCAAGCATGGTTTGACCACTATCGAAGTAAAGACGACACCGAGCGATTAGGCACTCCATAATTATTTAATATTTTGACGATAGTTTTTGATTAGGTTTTATATTTATTTTAAGTAGGTAATGATAGTTTCTTTAAAATGTAATTGTTAAGTTTAATGAATAAATTATTTATTTTTTATTTAGTGCATGTACATAGTTATTATTAAGTAATTATTTTACTATGAGGAAAATTAATTAAATCAGATAGTTAAAACCTTTTGTATTGCATTTTTTATTTTAACAACACATCCGGTATGGACTCTATGGATGAGACTGTAGCGAGTGGATAATGTGAATACTAAGATGAAGGCTGAAAGAATATAGAAGGAAAATACTAAGTATTCCACTGATCTCAAATAAGTTAGGACAAACTGATGACACCCAGTAATAAGTAAATCTCGTTTTTATTTGTCTCTACAATTATGATAATTTGGAGACTGATTTATTATTAATATATCAATAAAAAAAAAACGGTTACATTGATGGTTTAATATTTCTGAGAAAGACAATTATAGAAATTTAAGTATAATAATAAAACGAAGTACTAAATATCTATCATCATTATCAGCTTAAACTGACAAAAAATCAAACTAATTTCTTACTTACATTACTAATTTAGTTACCTATATTTAATTACACACATTGCTAATTTACAAGTGTCTTTAAGGCAAGAGTGAAAAGCTCTTAATAAATTAGTGCACCTCATCATCAATAATTGCATCTTACTTACCATCAGGTGCGATCGCAGTCAAGCACTAGTTGTTTAAATAAATAAAAAATATACCAAGCAAGAAATCAAACATTTAATAAAAATTATTATAGTAGTATTTGTCTATAAAATGACAATTAAAATTAAAAAACTGGGTACAAATATTGTCGCAGATGAACAATTACACACTCTATAATTAATAAATATGGCTAAACTTGACTACATCTATAACCTACTTATTAAATAATTGAGCATTGCCCTGCCTCGGATTAATTCGCTTCGATTTTCTGTGGAGGTGTTGCTAATTTGTGTATTGGAGTCATCATTATCATCCACAGCAGGAATATAACTTGGAGCCGGTAAATGTGCATGAAGCGAGATTTTGTGTAGCACACAACATGCAATTGTTATTTTGCTGGCAACAGTGGGATGATAATGAAGAGCCCTGTCACGAAGCAAACACCTCCAACGTGTTTTAAGTAATCCGAAGCAACATTCAATGCATGTCCTGGCTTGCACATGACGAGTGGTATACAATTCCTCTCTAGACCCCTGCGGAGCATTTAATATAGGGGTCATAAGCCAGGGGCGTTGTGGATAACCAGAATCCCCTGAAAGCAAAAAGTTTTGAATTATAAAATATTTAAAGTAATATTTAAATTTTACTTAGTATATTAAACTAATGCATATATTTAAAATAAAATACATACCAAGTAACCAAACATGTTCACCATTTTCATGAAGGTAACGCATATAGGGTTCTACCAAACTTGATGACCATATGTGGGAATCATGTGTTGCTCCACCAAACTTAGCATTAACATTTATAATATTCAAACTAGGATCACATACCTGAAAATATTGTTTTTTGTAATATTAGTCACAGCTTTGACAATCAAAATAGGCAGTTATAATAGCAGCAACACTATTTCTAGATTTAAATATAACATTATGATTTCAATACAAACCATTTGAACATTTAAGGAATGATATCCTTTTCTATTATAGAAAGCATGCTCTTCTTCAGCTGGTTTCACTATTGCAATGTGAGTGCAATCAATGCATCCTATCACACCAGGCAAATTGTACTTTCTTTGAAATCTGAAAATGAAGTTAGTAATTTATGTTGATAAGTAAGTAATACACTAAACATACTTCAACATAATAATTACTTAACACATATTTATTAAAATTTGATCACTTACTGTTCTTTGATTAATGACCTTTCTTGTATTGTTTGTGGAAATTTAATCCATTTGTTCATGACTGCGGGGTGGTTGAGGGCATCAACAACTTGCCAGATACACCGGCTTGTTGTTCTTTGTGTCAGTTGTTGACTCACACCCACGATCCTTTGATAGGATCCGGTAGCAAGAAAACTAAGAGCAGTGAGCACCTAAAACACCAATTAAGTAATTAGGAAAATAAAATTATTGAAACCAAACACACAAATTTTCGTTTTTAGTAGATAACATCAAATCAATTGTCTAACTTTTGCTATTTGAAAACTTTTCAGTAAGGTTACCTTAATTTCCAAAGGAATTTCTCTAGATCCTCTTAACGAAGTGTGAACACGCAAATCGTTGCAGAGCTGCCGGAAAATGCTCTTATTTATTCTAAAATTTTCTACGAACAATAACTCTGGCATATTTTCCACTCTTTCCATTTTTTTCCGGTAATTGTATCGTTTTTGACGCCTCAACCACACACTTTCATTATGTGCTGCCCGTAGTAAACGCAATGTATGCATTTTTATTTAAAAAAAAACAACAAAAGACGAGAAACACGCGCACTTGATGCAAATAAAACCACCAGCTGACTAATAATCAGCCATGTTGTTTTGCTTTTCTACAGGGTCCAAGAGTTCGCTTAGCCGTCGAACGAGAATTTCGAGATCTCAGCGAAGTCGAATGTCAAAAGTGCCACTTGTCTAAGCATTTGTATGAGAATATCGTTTATGTTGATCGAAGTTCGCTGTCGTTTCGTAACGCAGTGTGACGTTGTCTAGCAATTAGCGATCGATCACGTGACACTTCGAAAGCTTATGTCAGTTCCATACATTTCGGAGATATCGAATTTCGTTATCGTTGATGAAAATGTAACATTGTCTAGGCCCCCAGTGTTGACTACATCAGATTTCACCAAGCCGTTTGACTTTTTAGACAGACTATAGAAGAAGACGAATTAACACTTCTTCATATTTTTTATGGCATAACTAGTGTCTGACTGCGATCCTACCTGATGGTAAGCAGACATGCAATCGTTGATGATGAAGCGCACTGCTATATTAATAGTCTATTCACTCAAGCCTTAAATTATTATAATATAATCGGCGGGAAAGATCGTAGCAGGCCAATTGTTCCAGTCCTTTGATATACCTACGTGGTATAAACGACGTGGCGAAACGCTTAGTCCGGACCGTACAGGTGTTAGCAACGTAAGTGTGGAAAATCGTCGTACGTCAATTATTTTTCAAACACTTCCCAGGGCCCCGAGGTAGCAATGCCGATGGGTCCCTGGGTAGATGCCTGTCCTCTTAATGGAAAATCCAGAAGTGATGCGATATCATATTAGTACAGGTGTATTGTTTTGTTCTTTACGTCCAAACAGTGTCTACACTGTCTACCCCATGCGCGTGGCCCACTCCTATACGCTGGGTCCACACCTATGCACTGGGCCCACTCCTATACGCTGGGTCCACGCCTATGCGCAGGACCCACACCTATGCGTTGGGCCCACATCTATACACTGGGCCCACACTTATACGCTGGGCCCACACCTATGCGTGAGGCCCACACCTATTCGCGTAGCCCGTAGCACTTGCTACTCTGTTTCGTAGTTAATACGGTACTTTATGATGTAAGGTATGGTCTCTTAGTCTGTAAATAAAACTCTCACTTCAATATTCTCCAATTTCATGTTTTCAGTTACGATGCGCCTGATGGACAAGTGTTGCCAAGTGTTGCGGCGCGGTTCACCGGTGACACTCGCGGGGATCCTCATCGTGTTCTCAGTGTTCTCATTCTGGCTGGTACTCCGACCCGTTTCCGAGATCGACAAATATCCTTTAGTAATCGCAAACAGACCACCACCTTCCCATTCTAATTCCAGACTTCTCCCCTTCCGGTATTGGAACCACCGAGCTGTGTTTCCTGATCGGTATGTATCTAAATATGTCAAAACTTGTGTCAAAAGCATTTTTGGCCGGGAAGGGATCTAGTGCGGTGGTGTTCGGGCTGGAACCCATCGTGCAATCCTCTTTGGTCAGCCGCGTAGTTGGCTACGTGAACACACACATGCAAGCAGAGCGCTGGTGGTCCTCGACACCAGGACACATGGCAGGCCAAGGCGGCCATGCCACACCTCAGCAAAACCCTTACCAAAAGCTTCATACGACTAGACAAATGAAGCCTGCACCCGGTGGCGGAGACCATCACTGCACACTGCCTGAGAACAACTACCACTCCATCGAGCATGCTTGGAGGAGAAGGAGACAATTGCGTATGAGCACCTTGACTGCACAGGTGTCAGTGATATACGCACACGAACCTTAGGATCCCTGAATTCCCTCACAGGCGCTCTGAAAAACGTGAGAGACCTAATCAGTTTTTGGATAGAGTTAGGCTGGTTGGAATAAACCCACCAAGGGTTTTGGCCGTCATGGCGCACGCAAATAGTCCGTATAGGACTAAGTGCGGAAACCACATTCAAACATAACGTAACATAGCGTTTTTGATAGTCAAATCTACGTTCACTGGCAGGGAAGGTCAAATGCGTTTTCCTACGAAGGCGATCCAAACGCGAAGAGAGATAGTTTTTTACTAAATCAGTTTTTGATCAACAATTAATTTTTGCCCAAAACCAGGTACTCTGACAACGCCTGCATGAAGTTCCCCTCGATCAGTGACCTGCAGTATGCGGCCAACTTCTGGCAATTATTGCTGGTGGACAATGGAAGTGTGTACGTATACGGCGCGTACTACGACGACCGATTCAAAGAGCCGCTGGTTAGAGTATTGATTTACACTGACGTCACGCCTGTACCTAAGCTGTTTTGCCAATTATGGTGAGTTTAGTGAGTTACGATCGCTGCAGTGAAGCCAGTGGTGGCCCAGTGGTGACCCAGTGCTGGTGACTCCGAGGTGTGAGTTACCAGCTGCTGCCAGCGGAATCGCCCCGGAATAAAAAATACCCTATCTGCTATTCCAGATCATGTTCTACCCGTGTACCAAGTTTCATTGAATTCCGTTCAGCCGTTCGAGTGTAACACACAATATTAGTGTGGTAGGTGGCGGATTCAAACCCAGTCAAGCCCATTACTTTGTGTGATTTGTTTCTTCACCAATGTTCACAAAACGATGAAGGAAAACATCTCGTGAGGAAACCGCAGCATGTTCTAAAACCGAAAACTCGATGACGTATGCCATCCAGCAACCTGCCCTGGGTCTGCTGGTTTATGTTCCATTCCCTTCTAAAGAGGAGGCCTGAGTCCCAGCAGCACAAATATGTATTATAAGGATGATTATGCAGTACCTGCTTCTTCTAAACAGATTAGTCCTAGGTTCCCAGATGATAACGAACCTCAGACGGAGCCGGCAGCCCCTTTGTACGGCTGGTATTCTGCGTGGGGGGGCCCCACGAATGGGGTCAACGAGCCCTATGTCCTAGGCTGCAAGTGCAGAAGACATCTCCCAGAGAAGAACATAGCTCCTGTGGCAGTTGCCGTGGTCAGAGCCCCTTGCGGCGTCGCTACCAACGCTCTGGATATACAGGTATATTTTATTTTATTAATTTTAAGAAATCCTACAGCTAAAAATTATATTCGAATAAAAGACGTTATATTTAGAAGAAGGCCAATTAAAATTTTCCACTTATATAAACTTGTAATAAAACTGACAATACGACATAATTAGCGTCAGGGTAAATCATAGAAATATTTAAGAAGAAAAAAATAATGGCAAATTTAAAAATAATAAAAAAAAACCTGACGCATAAAATCTATAAAAAGTAAAAGAACTGGTTAAGACGAATCGATGAGCCCAAACTCGATGCGTTTACTAGAAAGCATTCCAGGGTTCCATCAGCCGCCTCCTAGCTCTGGCATCAGGTCCTCGTCATCATGAAAAATGTTTAGGACTGGTTAAGATAATGAGCCCAAACTGGACGGGTTTACTAGTACGCATTCCAGGATTCAATCAGCCACATCCCAATTCTAGCATCAGGTCTTCGTCATCAGATTCTCGTCGTCATGAGAAACGAACAAAACTAATTTTAAGATAAAACTAAGTAAGCCGAAACCTTAATTAATTAATAGGCAATCCAAGGTTTCTTACGTTCGATCTCCATCATCAGACCAGCTTGATAGCGTTGGCATGTAGGTACATGAGTATTTCAAATATTAGGTCACATATATATGTTTTTATCCATTAAGTGTTTAAAATCCCTGCCATAGCCAGCAAACGAGCTGATGGCCTTGAACACATAAACAGATCTTCATAAATTGTATCTAAGAACCATCTCGATGACGTCAGCTTTCAAACAAAAACAAACCGCATCAAAATCGGTCCATTCGCTGAGGAGCTACGATGCCACGGATAGACACACAGACACGTTAAGCTTGTAACACCCCTCTTTTCCGTCGGGGTTAAAAATACGGGATCCCTTCTTTTCGCATAATGTTCTTTGTCCTAATATACTTCGGCATAACGATTTTGGCACAATTTGTTTTGGCATAATAATACTTCGGAATAATTTTTTTAGGCATACATT
This sequence comes from Mythimna ferrago, assembly GCA_910589285.2. Classification (NCBI taxonomy): domain Eukaryota; kingdom Metazoa; phylum Arthropoda; class Insecta; order Lepidoptera; family Noctuidae; genus Mythimna; species Mythimna ferrago. The sequence continues at coordinate 14,698,095 of OU342700.1, forward strand.
TTATGTTGGCATAATCATCTTAAAGACTAATTTGGCATAAATTTGATTCGCATAACGTTAGTAGGCCTACCGCTTTGCTATAGTTTCTGTAAAAATTAAATAATATTGTTGGTTAAAAATTTAATATGCTGTGCAACAAAAGTTAGTGACAGAACCGAATTGCTGCAAAACCGACTCCACGTAGTCTTGTTTGTCCTACCCCTAGACTGTAATTTAAAATCGCGTAGGCGCGCAGAACCGAAGACCACCGAAGCTGCGGTGGTGAGCGAAAGCCGTCTGCGACGATTAGCACGCGCGGGGCCGCCGGAGGCCCGCAGCGCCAGAGCCGTGACAGAAACCCTGCCTGCTGCATGTTGCATGCTCGCTTGAATGCTGCATGCTGCATGCTTGCTTGCATGCTTGCTTGCATGCTGTATGCTTGCTTGCTTCATGCTTCCTACAGCGAAAAAAAAACCCACAAATTTTGTAAATTTTTCTCATAGATAAAACCATCCACATTTAATTTGATGCTGCCTCTTTTGGTTATAAAGGTACGCACTGTATTTTCCATTCGTAACTACAATTCACGATACTTAACAAGTAAGAGTCACAACGTACATAAATTACAACTTTGCAATAATACATTTAGTGACACAATAGTTTTACGACACCACCGTCTACTTAGAAAAATAAAATATTATTTTTTATTCTACCTACAATATCAAGTGCCTACAAATTTCATTAGAACAATATTGTTTAAACGTGTATACTGTCTAATATTCTAGGTGTTATTAATTATTTCATTGTTATACCTATAAAAATATGTTTTAATATCATTATGCGTAAATAAATTTATGCTTTAGGATATTATGCTTAAAAAAGTTATGCTTTAGAACTTTATGCTTAATAAATTTATGCTTAAGAATATTATGCTTAATCATTATTATAGTTAGAGAAATTATGCTTAAAAAATTTATGCGTAAGCTGTTATGCGTAATTATATTATGCGAAAATATAATTATGCCAAACAAAATTATGCTAAGTTATATTAGGTCTTAAAATTTTATGCAAATGGATAGGGAACCTAAAAATACATCAGTATTATCAGTAACTAACCTCTCTATCTCGCGAAATAGTAATGTAAGCGAAGCAGGTGGCAGAAAACATAAGGGGAGAGGTAATTCTCATCCCCAGCCGCCGTGGCAGGTGCCCTGGGCGTCGGGAGTCGCAGCGTAATCGCGGCCTTGCGGACGGTGAGCTAGGGGTAACTCGCCGACCGATAAAGCTCATCTCGACTGTGCATCGTTTCCCACGCGTGCCTCAAAGAGATGTCAGCTATAAACTACTGCTTGACAGCGATCCCACCTGATGGTAAGCAGTGATGCAATCGTTGACGGTGAGGCGCACTAGTTTATTAAGAGCCTATTCACTCTAGCCTTGAAGACATCCAAATTATAATCGGATAGGAAGACCGCAGCAGGCAAATTGTTCCCGTCCCGTCCTTCAATATACGCGGTACACAAGTTAACCTAGGAATTGGGAGAGTTTTTCATCACTGAAGTAGATGAGAAAGTGAGAAAGTAGTAGTTCTTTTTTCAAGGTGGGAAATCAAATGAGTTCTCCCGCCCAGGGAGGAACGAGAGAGCGTGTCAGACTTTTACTGACTAAACTCCATCTGTGTCCTTGTTGCTCTTTGCCTTCTAGAGCCCCTGTCAGTCTCAAACATTCCCGCAGCCTTAGCAGGCATCAGCCCTACGGGGTCCCTTCATTTTTGCTGACACTTCTTCCAGACGCTAGTGGAATTCTACGCGCCATCAACTCGGGCCTGATCCTTTCTAGACAGTCAAACGGGCACGCTACGCTCATCGTCCGCAATCCCACGTCTAAGGCCGAATATCGCCCCGCGACTCCAGACTGGAGCTTAAGGAAGTCCGTTCCTCCTCGGTTGCGGCCATCTCTATCGCTCGCAATACTGCATCGCAGTAGGAGGCGTCTGCTTCCCATTTTGTCTTGCTCCGGACCATAGCCTGAACCAAAGCCGAACGCGAATGGTCGCCGCCGCCAATCGCCTCCACGACGGCAAGTGCTCAGACGAAACAAAGCAGACTTCCACGGTGTCATCTGGGCGATCCGATCAATGGTGATACGCCCGTGTATTTCTTCCGTCTGAATCCGAAACAGAAAGCTCCCGAACGACAGGCGACCGGCTGCCATTCCTCCTCACTCCAGACCATGGCCTGTACTATACCAGGCTCGGCGCGAGACTTCGTTGCCGCCGATTGCCCCCACGAGTATATGGCGGTGCTCTGCCTGAGTGAGGTACACCTCTACCGTAAGCTTCGTCGTATGGGCAATCCACATAATGGTGACACCCGGGCGGTTCCTCCGCACGAAATTGGTACGAAAACCTCCTAAACTTACCATATCCATTTAGGAGCTGCGTCGTGCGGAAGCTGAGCTGACTTTCTAGCCACTCCTTAAAGAGAGGACTTACCGCTGCGATTGTGGCGTGCCCAGGAGGTTTTTGACTTTTGTGAAATCTCAATCAGAAGACTTTATGACTAATTATCTATTCCCTCATCTACCTACATTGCATGAACCCGTTCCATATGCTGAATAAGTATGTTTTCTTTCTCCCTTTTTCAGCAAGCCCCTTTCAACGATCCGCTGCACCCCAAGGCAGCCGTTCAGACTCGGCGCCAAGGCACCCACGTTGCCGTCTGCCTCAAGTGGCTCCACTACCGACAGGACGTGTCCGTGCAAGTCATAGAGTGGATGCAGCTGATGAAGCATTTTGGAGCGGAAAAGGTCTACGTCTACGTTGTCAGGGTAAGTGTTACCAGCCTGGTTATTTTTTTGTTTATCCGCAGGAGAACCAAGGTTACCGACATAGCTCAAAGAATCGCCAAACTTAAGTGGCAGTGAGCAGGGCACTTTGCTCGCAGAACGGTTGGTCTCTAAGGACGAAAGCTTCTGGAGTGGTGACCACGTACCGAAAGACGGAGGTCGGAAGGCATCCCACAAGGTGGACCGATGACCTGGTGAGGGTTGCGGGAGTCCGAGGGATGCGAGACGCACTGGACCGGCCCTTATGGCGACACTCGTGAAGGCCTGTGTCCAACAGTGGACGTCTTTCGGATGAAATGATGATGGTGATGATGATGTGACTCTTGAACGTTCTTTTATTGTCACTGCGCGTCTTTTGCAGAGCAGTGGTGGCCCAGTGGTAACTGCCCCGACTTACGAGTTGTAGGTCGCCGGTTCAAACCCAGCCAGGCGCATTACTTTGTGTAATTTATTTCATTACCAATGCTCTCCAAACAGTGAAGGAAAACATCCTGAGGAAACCGGCATGTCCTAGAACCAAAAATTCGAACATATGACATCCACCAACCCGCACTGGGCCCGCGTGGTGGATTACATTACAACCCATTCCCTTTCCCAGAAAGGAGGCTTGAGTCCCAGCAGTGGGTACATTAAAAAAAGGTTGAGTATGCTATGATATATGCCTCTTGCGATTCAAAATTTTTTTACGCTCAAGATTCATCCGAACACGAGGAAGGTCCTCAAATATTATGAAGACGAGGATTTCATCGTGGTGACGGAGCTGTCCCACCCGCCGCAAGTGTCGGGCTTCCAGCAGAGCTTGGCCTCGAGGGAATTCCGAGACTACAGGAGAGAGCTGCTGCCCCTGAACGACTGCCTGTACCGGAGCATCGGACGGCACGACTGGATCACCTCCTTAGACCTGGACGAGATCATTGTGCCGCCACCGTGAGTCTCTTAACAATATATTTTTTTGTTATTGATAGGCTCGCACTTGACTACTATCTCGATTTGATCGACTTAGTTGCTTGTCTGGAAATAACCTATTCACTCTTGACTTAAAGGCCCCCAGGTTGTAGCTAACAGGAAACACAGACTCCGGCAAGGAATTCTACAGATTAACTGTACGGAGAGGCGTCACAGTGTCCACACCTTCCGCATGATGCAGGTTCTCACCGGACATTGAAAGTTCGGGAGGTTTCTGCACCAGGTTCAAACGGAAGAAACGCTCAGTTGTCACCACTGTGGGGACCGGCTGGAGGACATAGTGGATGCGTGGCCCAAGTGGGCGAAGCACCGCGGTGTCCTCATGGAGGCGATCGGCAGCGGCAATCTCTCGCGCCGAACCATATCTCAGGCTACGGTCTGAAGCGAAGGGGAATGACAGTCTGTCGCCTCCTTCTGCGGTACATGGTTGGTTTGGGAACATATTTATTGTGCGCGCGCCAAGGAGTGCAATTCCCTGCCGGAGTCTGTGTTTCCTGATAGCTAGAACTTAGAGGTGTTTCAGTAATATCTCACAACTATCACACAACGCCGTCTAGTCCCAAGCTAAGCAGAGCTTGTGTTATGAGTACTAGACAACTTATAAACATACTTATATATTTCTAAATACATACATACATATTATTAATAAATTTTACACCCAGACGAAGTCAAGAGTAAATAGGTGGGCTTCTAGGCAAGCGTGCTCCATCGTCGACCAAATCATTGCATACCATCAGGTGAGATGGTGGTCAAACACGAGCCTAGCAATAATAAAAAAATAAAAAATAAAACAGTACGCAGAACACTGACTGACAAAACATATTTTTTTTACTTTGTAGAGGCATGACTTGGGCTGATATGATAGACAATGAAACTACTGTTGCTGCAGCTGAACATTCTGGTCTACCCTTCGATTCCCTGGTGTTCCCTAACTACTACGTACTGGACGACGCCCAGAAGGACCTGGTGGCCCCCGCGAAGACCCGCATCCTGGCCCACACCTGGAGAGCAAGGACTCACAGCCCGCACGGTAAGTTGCATTTAGTAATAATTATTACGGCGTACGTAATAATCTGTGCGGAGTCAGCAAAACCGTAGGGCTTTACTAATTTACTTCCACCTGGTCTGCCTTATGGCCGCCATACACGCTAGTGTATACATACCTGATAGGTTTGCCTGTACAGTTGAGTTATACAGGTAAACCGGAGCGTGTAGGTTGCACAACTGTGCAGGGCCTCAAGTCTGCTATTACAATACTGTCAGAATGGTCTATCATTGATGTCATAATCGTCGATTTTGACAAGTTTGGTAATCTACTGATATAATGGCGTCATTATGACTCTCCAATGGTCAACCACTGACACTCCATTGTTGAAAGAAGTGGCCTAATATAGTATTCTCGTACTATCACTTGCAAAAGTCCATAAGAATTCTTAAAACTTATTCGTTTGACGTTTAGTTTGACTTACGACCTTTTATTTTCAAGTTTCGCCAACAAATGATTGAAATTCACAATTTCATCAACTTATCATAAGTCAAGATGGCCCAGTGGTATAGGCACACAGATTGAAGCGCAAATCAGCGTGCCGCAAGTTCAAATCCCACGCAATTATTGACTTTTTGTAAGTTCTTACCCGATTGGAAGTTATGTATTTGCATTACATATATTAAATTATTCTTTAACTTGTTCACACATTTCTTAGAGTTAGAAAGGTAGATCACAAAAAAACTAAATAAAGAATTAGATTTCTGCGAGGTAGACATGAGTTTTAACTTAACCGAAATGAACTGTCGTTTGGTTGTAGTTGTTGGTTAGTGACGTGAGGTTGACAGTATTGTAATATTCGCAAAATGCAGGCTAATATTAGTATTGAAGTGAGGGCGACTATCATTGAGGTCTTAATAAAACACAAATATCTGAAGAAACCGGACTGAATGTGAGTATAATAGCTATTAATGAATTGTAACTTTATTACAAATTAATCTTCTAATTAAAACGTATGCCATTTATGAATCCATTCATCGTATCTTTATGAGGTTTAAAAGAGAAATACGTAAATCGTTGGGTTTATTGGATTGGTTATTGGATTAATAAATGCAGTTTTATTTTAAAATTATATTCAATAATTATGATTATTAACATTTTATATAATGAAAATGAAGTGAAGTAGGTATAGCTGCCTAATATATATTTTTTTTTATTTTAGAAAAATACTGTAAATCTTTGGCTAAAAAGATATGAGGAAGAAGGTAGCCTTGCTAGTCGAAAGAGGAGTGGGAGACCGAAGCTTATTAGCGAGGCGCAGCGACGACATATGGTGGACGTATACGAAACGAATGGTTTCGCACCAACGAGACATTTTGCGGAATTATATGACACCTCGATGGATACTGTTCGCCGTGCACTTCACGCTGAAGGCGTGCATCACAGAAAACCTGCTAAAAAGCCGTACTTGACAGAGAGGCACAAACAAGAACGATTACGTTTCGCACTAAATATTTAATGTTAACTAAACTAAATGGCCTACCATTTTATTTTAACATATCTGTGATTATTCGTTAACAAACACTGTATTATATTGTGTTTACTTTCGTTTAAAACAGCTATATCTTTTAACTTGTGCCATCGCCTCATCTTAAGAATGCAGTGAACTCGCTATCAATTTTGTTGACAATAATCATGAGTCTATTTCGTTTTTTATTCTTCTACCCGCACTGTTTTAACATAATACTATAGTTCAATTTATTTTTCTCATCTAATTGACGATTATCTTGTGAGAACTAAAGTTCTTTTAACAGAAATTGAGGTTTGGTTTCAATCTTCTTTTCGTCAAGAAAATGAATAATTAAGCTATGACCTCAATACATTCATTGTGACGTTACACAAAAATAAAATGTTTACAAAGTCCAAATCATATATCACTTTTCAATAAATAACTGGATATAAACAATTACCTTTATTTTATTTTATTAAAATTTGAATATCCGTTCATTGTTACGTTATTCATATTATGAATGGTCTAAGTGGGTATACTTCCAACAAACAATCTTAGGCGTAACATAGATAACGGTTACAAGATAACTTTTTGTCTAGGTAACAATTCGACGTCACAATTCTCATAAATGTTTAATTTGTAAATATAAAGAATAAACATTTTTATTAAACACGTCTTTTTATTTCCACCTTATAACATCGAAAAGATGTAACAACTAAATAATTGCAAATTACGAATGTGATTCTTCTTGTGGTTAATAGATCACATTCGTAATTTGCAACTATTTAGTGCAAAAAATGCAATAGTATTTTTCATAGAAATATAAAAAAACAACTATATCAACATAGATTGGGAATTTCAAAGTAAGAAATAACTGCAACGGACCGACCATGATTTGAACTCGGGTTACGTGATTTGCGAATCCAACACTTAGTTCACACGGCTACCAGCACATGACGAATTTGCGCGAATTTTGCTATGGTAAGAACAGAAAAGTAATAATGTTTTTAAGCTCAGTGCGACGACAGTTCCTTAGTGTGTGTTATCTGTGGAATGTGGATACTCATACATGCGCACACATACGCACGGCAGTATCGCGCTCGCTCGGTTCGTAGCAATGTAATCTTTAGCGCTCCTATGGACTTTTGCGGCCTTACTGTACATAATGACAAATGAATATTTGACGTATGCGGTAATCTGCTAAAACTTTGACAGTTTATTTGATCAGTGTTCTACCATTAGAAAGTTATTGGTTTAAATATGCTCGATATTATCATTCTACCACAACTCTATTACGATTCCACTGACCGATCAATGATCGATCATTATGAATTAGCAGATTACTAACTTTTAGCAAAATGACAATGGGATCGTATTGGAATGACGAATTTATAAAAATAGCAGACTTCGGCCCCAGGTTTACATACAAGCTCACCTGACAGGTACAACTGCGCAGGCAAACCTGTCAGGTATACCTACCCTAGGTACCGAAATCCCTACGGTTTACGGCGCTACCTGTAGCGCAAGTTCGGGGGAAGAGGGCTAGCAAAGCTAAGTAAGAGATGTGTGTGAAGGATGAGCGTGAGGAGTATGTGTAAGAGACGCATGCGATGATGATGGCTGCTCGCTCTCCCTGACTTCCACCCTCCCCAACACACCGTTGTTGCCAGTAGTGTTGTAAGAAACTCAAGTCTTGGAGTCTCATTTTATAAGACTTGAGCTATTTTTGAAGACTCAAGTCTTATAAATAAAACTTAAGAGCTCAAGTCCTTTAGAATTTGGAGTCTTTTGTTAAAGGCTTGAGTCCTGCCAAAAAGAACTCAAAGACTCAGTCTTTTAAAAGAACACATAACTGAGTCCTCTAAATCTCTAGTTATAGTTTGAAGTACCTACTTACATAAAATAGCAATTAACAAATTATTGATATATTAAGCACGTAACTATTATATATTTATATTATTTGTATTGATATATTAAATTATTTTAGTGTATTGAGCCACGAAGACAGGCACATTGAAGCCCTTAAAATTTCAGTTCCCAATCTGTTTCGTCGTTTGGTAATTAAGGGGCCGGCGAAGGATGAATCTCCATACAAACGTAATACTTTTTACGTAATACTTTTAATTCGCTTAAATTTCTTTTCATTTTAAAAAAAAAAGAAAGACGTAGGAACCTAGATAAATATTGTCTATAACCGAATATCATCATAATATGTTTGAAATATGCTCCAACTGCAAATGAGATATATGTAGCGTGCATTCGTTGTTAAGTGTTTCGAAAAAGTGAATATTAGAGATTTAGTTATTCGAGATCGCATTGCTACGGTCTTCAGTTTTTAGTGGTAGCGTGCATTCGTTGTTAAGTGTTTCGAAAAAGTGAATATTAGAGATTTAGTTATTCGAGATCGCATTGCTACGGTCTTCAGTTTTTAGTGGTAGCGTGCATTCGTTGTTAAGTGTTTCGAAAAAGTGAATATTAGAGATTTAGTTATTCGAGATCGCATTGCTACGGCGTTAAGTTTTTCGTGGTAGCGTGCATTCGTTGTTAAGTGTTTCGTATTCGTAAACTTACGGGGACATGTTATTCGGTGTTACACTTTTCTAAGTCACGTATCACACTCTTGGCCTGCTCGCTTCGTATAAATAATATCGTATATAATACTGGGTGAAGATGGTTTTACTTTATCGTCTTGACTAGTCATGTTGATTATTTAATATTATTTTTGTACGGGGAATAAGCTACAATTTATTTTAAAGTGATTAGTCACTTTATACGTTCGTTTTAATAACAAAAATATATTTGCTTACTCTCTTTCCGTCAAAATTGCCAGAAAAATAATCGCTCAAATCGCTTTCGTCACACCAACTCAAGTTCATGAATCAGTCTAACTCGCAGAACTTAAAAGACTCGAAAACACTCGAAAGGATTTAGAGGACTCAAAAGACTCGGACTCATGTGACTAACGAGTCCTAGTTTTGAAAATCTACTCAAGTCTCGAAATGAAGACTAAAAGACTCGAGTTTCTTACCACACTAGTTGCCAGTCCGCACACAGCTGAATGAAGTTCTTTAAAATTATTATTATTAATAGGCTCATGCTTGACCACTATCTCACTTGACGGTAAGCGATGATGCGGTCGACAACGGAACACACCTGTCAAGAAGTAATCTATATATTTTTGACTCACAGGACCCCAAGTATCCTTGTTGATTGAAGTGTATTTTTTTTTTCGTTTCTCTTCGATCTTTCCATTCCCTTTTTCTTCCAAACCTTCCTGTCCTGGGCGATCCCTGGTCAAGTGTCATCGTCATCCTGCCTGAGGCATCCACTGACTGACGATCTCTCCCCACTGGTCCAGGTTTATATGTTGACTAGCACATTGCTAAACACCCCTTAACCTTTTGAATACCATAATTGGTGACACAAAAGACAATGAGAGAGCGGACGGCGTCGTTCAGTTGGAGTTTCATGAATAAACCGTATTTTGAGGGCAGTGGCGTTACTAGGTGACCAATGGCCCTGGGACAAAAACAAACTGGGGCCCCTTAACCCCTTGTATGCCGGAACGCAGATCTACGCGAGACACAATGGCTTTTTAATTGAGACCCAATTAAAAAGCCATTGTGTCTCGCGTAGATCTATCTCTCTCGATCTCTAATTACGGCATACGAGAGGTTAATAGTTTAGGCTTTATCATATTTTAAAATTATTTATTTACATATTTTAAAAATGCAACGCTACTTTATCTTTTATAAATGGTGTAAGGGACAGCCCTCCACAAACTTTAAGGGCTTGCTCAGGAGACGAAACTGAACAACCCACCATAAAAAAAAAATCCAGGAAACGAAAAAAAATTTGGTCTCTCCATACAAACTGTCCAATCAAGTTAATAATTTTGTATGGTGAGGCGGATTATTTTTTTTCGTTTCCTGAAAAAAATTTTATGTTAGGTTGTTCAGTTTCGTCTACTGAGCAAGCCCTTACAGTTTGTGGAGGGCTGTCCCTTACACCTTGTATAAATCCCAAATTATAAGATGATTTATCATGAACATGCACACAATGATATGGAGATATGGTCGTCGTTATTATGATCGGCAACGATACCTATCTTTCACATCTACCGAATTTTCATGAGTAGGCTTTCCACCAATAGGTACTGCAGTGGTCAAATATGTTCACTGTAAAATAGATTCACTGTCACTATCAACATAAATATTTTTCGTTCGCGGTTTGTTAATCAGGTTTTGGGGGGCCCCCAATCTTGAAGGCCCCGGGGCACTGCCCCGCTTAGCCCGTTAGTAGCGCTCTACGCCACTGTTTGAGGGCAGATTTGAAAAACTAATTGATAGTCATTATTATATATTCATTATTCATTTTGCGCCAAGTTTCAAGTTTATTAACCCGATAAATAAAATTCTCCCATACAACCGTAAATATAAATAAATAAATTAAATTAAATTTCTTTATTTCAGACCCAATAATAGTCTATAAATTAAAAGGTAAACTTATTACTTATTTTGTTTACGAGTGGTTTTGAAAAAACAAATAGTGTAAATCTTTTTTATTTATATAGGTACGTAGGTACTAGGGAATGCAAACCGGTTAACCCGAAAACCGAAAAACCGGTTTTTCGGCATATTTTTAATGATTAAAAAAACCGGTTTTTTTTTCAAGTAACCGTTTTTTTCGAGTTTTTTTTTATTACTTTCAAATGACACTATTTTCTAGCAAACATTGTTTTAAAACGCTGTTGAGGCTTGATATCAGTCGTAGGTTTGTTTACTAATATTTATGTACCATAGTGATAGCTACACCAATTGTACAGTTCTTCTGTTTACGATCATTAAAAATCCAGGCCGGCCGCGTGTTGTGAGGACAGGCAGTGAATGCTGTCAGGGCCAGAATTAAAATCTCGCAAGGACACTAAAATTCTTATTCGCAGATAGAATACCCACCGTTGTTACTCATCATAACATCATTAGCTTAAACGAGTCGCTTTTATAGAAGAGAGAGTGAAAAGATCAAAATCTTTGCTTGTTCGTAACACTGATAAAAAACTCAGGGATATTCTTGCTACCGATGAGAAAATTTTCACAATCAAGGAATATTGCAACAAGCTAAATTATCGGATGTAAGTTTCTAACTGCTTCTAACTGCCAATGGCGAGTACATCACCCACCTTCGGTTTGCCGACGACATAGTAGTCATGGCTGAGACTACGGAAGAGCTCAGTACAATGCTCAATGACCTCAGTAGAGCTTCCGAAAGAGTGGGTCTTAAAATAAACATGGACAAAACTAAAGTCATGATAAACAACCATGTAGCACCCACTCCTACCAAGATCGGAGACTCTGTACTCGAAGTTGTGAACGATTACGTCTAGCTCGGACAGACAATCCAGTTAGGTAGATCTAATCTCCGTCGAATCCGAATCGGCTGGGCAGCGTTCGGGAAGCTGCGCGATATCTTCTCGTCCAATATACCACAGTGTCTCAAGACGAAAGTCTATGACCAGTGCGTGTTGCCAGTGATGACATATGGTGCCGAAACGTGGTCGCTCACAATGGGCCTCATCAGAAGGCTTAAAATCACCCAAAGAGCAATGGCTATGCTCGGAGTTTCTTTGCGTGATCGAATCAGAAATGAAAATATCCGCAGGAGAACCAAGGTTGCCGACAAAGCACAAAGAATCGCCAAACTCAAGTGGCAATGGGCAGGACATTGCTCGGAGAACAGATGGCCGTTGGGGCCGAAAGGTTCTGGAGTGGCGATCGCGTACCGGAAGACGCAGTGTCGGAAGGCCTCCTACAAGATTGTCCTGGTGAAGGTAGCGGGAATCCGATGGATGCGGGACGCACAGAATCGATAAATGTGGCGACACTTGGGAGAGGCCTATGTCGACCAGTGGACGTCTATCGGCTGAAATGATGATGATGTGTAAGCTTCTAACTCCAAAGAACACTCTCAACAGGTTATCAGAGTCCTGAATGATATCATCATGCAGCATCAGTAATGGTTTGGTGAGGGTATTACGGAATGACCAAGGTTCATTTTCGTGAAAATGGGCTACTCTAATTTCAGCTAAAGAGTATCAAGATACTATCCTAAACGCCATAGCAAAGCCTCTTAAAGCCTCTCTCTATTTGATAATATACTAGGGATTTTTCAGCAAGACTCAACTCCCGGTCACAAGGCACGCACTACCCAGGCTTGCCTTGCAGCGAGTGTTTCGGGCTTCATTAAGGCTGATGATTGACCTTTGGCTAGCCCAGACCTCAACCCGTGAACGACAAATTGAGATCTATATTACAGAGCATAGGCTGCATGTAACAATGATTCAAAATCCTTAAAAATTCTTTACGATCAGCAGTGGACAACTTTCCAATGATCACCGTGCGTAAACAGATGACCCGTGGCCTGAACGCTTAAAAGCTTGTGATAGGGCTAATCTACACTAATACTAATACTCGTATAATAAAGAGGTAAAGCTTGTTTTTTATTTTAGTTTTTATGTTGTTTTGTTTGTAGGAGGTAACCTCTGGAAGTACTAGTCCGATTGCTAAATTTTTTTCACCGATAGAAACCTGCTTTGTTTCTGAGTGACATAGGCTATATTTTATGTACGCGGGCGAAGCCGCGGGCTAATGCTGGTGGTGAATATTTTGAGTAGAAGTATATATTAAATTCTAGCTTAGATTCTCTATGTATGGCATCATTCTGAGACATGTTTTTATGAAGATGAGATTTTTTTGTTTTTAACAGGATTCATATTAGATATACAATATATTTTTGAATAGATAAGTTCCAAGATAAGTTTAAGAATCTTTATTTAGAATTTCACAAGCAAAAAAATTAAAACTTTCACTTAAAAATATATTTCAAAAAAACTAATTTTAAAACCGGTTACCCGGTTAACCGGTTTTTTTTTAAGGAAAACCGAAAAAAAACCGGTTTGTAATTTTGACGGTTTTTGCATTCCCTAGTAGGTACTACTCGTATTAAGTTTCAAGTACATGGACTCAAGAAATAAAATCAATCGGCTGTGCATTAATATGTCAGCTGTTAGGTTTCTCCTTTTATATATCTATATACTTATATATAGAGGGTTATTTTGTAAAACACTAACAACCTTGCAGGACTGTATCAATAACATCATAAACAACAACTTTTGTTCTATGACTTTTTATAAAACATAATTCATTTACTTACCAAAACCAAACCTTCAAGATTTTGTTGTTCTATCTAGCACATTTCATCTCAGTATTTTGCTATACCTACCTACGTTTTTATGACGCAAAGCCAGCGCATCAGGCACCCCCGCCATCCGATTCCCGTTCCCTCCGCCATTGTACTATCGCTTAGGGATGACAGAAATGCAATAAAGTATCGATATAATATCGATATCGATATTTTTGAAAACATAATTATCGAATCGATATTTTTATTTAAAAAATATCGATACATCGATATATCGGTACAATACGAAAAAAAATGGTCTTATCTACTTCAGCCATCTTAGGTAGGTACATTACTAGATAAGCACTAATCAATAGACGTCATTTTTAATAAATCAAGAACAACGATAAAAAATATTAATTATTTATTAACTGAACCAAAACTTATCTGATACAGATATAAGAAAAACTCTTTGGGCCTTATCATACTAGCGGATTGCGAGCGTCCTCAAAGCGGAGCGGGCGCGCAACGAACACGCCACGCATGCGCAGCGAATTTATTGCGGATACGCAACGAGATCCGGCAACGAGATGCGAGTCTCCGGCCATCTTCGAAGTAACAAAGCCAAAAGCAGTGTCTCCTCGTCGGAATCCATTTTGTTACTGAGTGTATTATACGTCGGTAACTTATACAAACACGCGTTGAAAAAGTTGCGAATTTCCACGTATCCGCGACGTCTTCGCTGCGCAGCCGCGGCGTGTTCGCGACGCATTCGCTGCGTGCCCGCCCCGCCCCGCAGCCGCTCGCAAATCGCTAGTGTGATAACGCCCTTTGAGTTATGTGCTCGTCTGTAAGCCGATTTCTGTTATTGGGTACTGAGAGACAGCCAGCAGCCGTTGCAGCCAACTTAAAAACCAACATAAGTACCAAATTAAAAAGCTGTTAAGCAGCAAATTGAGTTGACCAGATAAAAAAAATATAGTTTTTGATACAATTTTGATCTTGGACATTTGATATCGATATATCGTTATGAAATATGTCGCGCAAAAATATCGATGTATCGATTTGAAAATATTGATATTTATTCTACAAGCCTACTATCGCTCGCTTCGCATAGACTTTGTAGGTAATATCTAAAGCATTTAATTTTAATATTTTTATTTTTGTATGAAAATCTGATGAACTAAAGTATAATACACAAGCTTCTGCCCGCAGCTTCAAACGCGTACATAAAATATAAATAGGAAATAAAACAGCTTTAAAAAAGGAATAAAGCAGCTTTCTATCGGTGAAAAGATTTTCGCAATCGGATCAGCCCCCCTAGCCAAGTTACAATCGAATTCCGTTCTCTAATCGGTAACGCCTCGGTGACAGCAAATGTAGAAAACGATAAGTTGGTAGCCATGTTGACGCGCCTGAGTCGGCCGCTCGTTCTACGATGTAGCGTTTGTATAACAAAGGATGTAGCGTTAAATATTGTAGAAACGATTTTGAACGATGTGAACTTGGCTACGAATTGTCTATTCGTTTGTTCTTACCACGCAACTTTACGTTGAGATGACGTCATTCCCATACGTTTCATCACTTTTCGATAGCGTTAACGATTGCAGAATAACAACTTGGCTAAGCGTGCAGTACTTACAGAGATTACCTCCTACAAACAAAAAAACAAACTTTACCTTCTTTATAATATTAGTATAGATTTTTAAAAGTCATAGAACAAAAGTTGTTGTTTATGTTGTTAGTAAAATAGCTCTGAGAGGTTTGCCGGTGTTGTACAAATAACCCTGTGTAGATGATACTCTCGTCTGTTTCCAGGTCATAGTGTCAAATCATTTTTCAACGTGTCGTCGGTGACTAGCATGCACAACCACAACCCGCTCACCTGCAGGGGGGCGATGGCGTGCAGGAAAAGGCGCGTGGACGGCCCCGGCAGGATGCTGCACTACCGGGAGAAGTGCGGGTCGGACCGCGCGGACTGCAAGGAACTGCACGACGTGCTCAGAGAAAACATCCTCGACGGTTGGAGAGGCCCCGTGCTGGAGGAGGTTCGACGAATACTGGACACACTCGGCCTGGAAGCTCTCTAGTCAAAGGACGCGGAAAGGAACGGAATCCCAGGAAAGAGTAAAAACCGTAAAAAAGAAACTTTTTACAAAAAAAAATAACTGACTTCACTAAAAAAACTGGGCAAGTGCGAGTCGGAGTCGCACAAACTTACCTATATAATTCAATTCCCGATTGGAGTCTCAGGTTTTTCCAAATCGCAAAAAAATTGTGACATAACAAAAAAAAATCTGTTTTCACATTTATTTCTATACCTACTAGCTGACCCGGCGAACTTCGTACCGCCTAATAGTTATGTTGTGATACCTTTTAGCTAAGCTGACAACACTACCCTACTCTACCATACCCTACTCTACTCTACCCTACAATCAATCAATCTATTTTCTACTAGATGACGACACGGAACAAAACTAAAAGTCGTTAAAGTTTTCAAGTAGCATTAGGTAGGTTTAATAGATTATTACTTAGTTATTTAAGTGCAAGCTAAGGATTTTTGCTGTATCCTCTAAGAAGACTAAGAAGCGCAGCTTTTTGTTTTTGTGCTCACACCATATTTAATGTATACTATAATGTCTACACGTGAGGACCTGTAATTGGCTTTCTAGTGATTATGGATTCCTTTTTTTTTGTCTGGTTTTATTAGCTGTAAGTCCTCCATGTACTAAATAAATAAATAAATTAATTAAGAAAATAAACACAAAACAAAAATGCAATTATAACTTTTCAACAACACCCGAAAGAAAACACAGTCATCAGTCGTGCGCATAGATATACCGTACCGCGAGTCTCACAAGTTTATAACTGTCGACCGTTTGCCCCATGTGCACATTTTGTACACTTCGCGCGGACACTCACACGATCCCTTACCACTTCTCCTGTTTTTTATATTTCTATGGTCGTACGTTATTGTCGTTAGGCTTATTAGCTAAATAAACAGTAGGCAAGACGGTGCGATGGGAGGGTCAGCGATCGCGTCCGCGCGTATTTAATTTTGAGAATTATTAAACTTATGATAACTTTCAAATGGTACGTCCGATTTAAATGATTCAAAAAGTAATTTACAGATACTAATATAGCCTTATTTATTTTGATAAGAATCAATACAGTAATTATGTAAATAGCTTTCCAATAAACGCTTCATGAATGCCAATTTTTAAAAGTAGTAAAATGAGATAGACATATGCCACCGCGAACTTTTCTGTAGACCTATATAAGATACAATTTCACCATACATTATTATGTTATATCTCAAAGGGCAGCCTTTTCGTTGAAAGCTCCCAGACGGCTTATTTTTTCCCGACATCTTCAGCAAATATCGTTAATGTACACAGAAATAAATACAAAAATTTAACAAATTATATACTAAAATCTTCCTCGAGAATCACGCTATCGAGTGGTGAAAAGCGCTTGAAAATCGGTGCAGTAGTTTTTGAGTTTATCGCGAACAGACAGACAGACAGACGCGGCGGGGGATTTTGTTTTATAATATGTAGTGACTTGTGTTATAAAACCTTGCTTTATGCAAAATTTCAGGATTCTGGGTCAACGCGAAGTACCCTAGAATTTTGATTCCCGAGCGATGGAGATGAGCGTTATATACGTTTGACGTTTTCACAGCTTCAAGGGACCGCAGACCTCTGAGTATATGGTTTTAATTTCACAGACATACAGACAGACGCACGGACAACATAGCGATCCTATAAGGGTTCCGTTTTTTCCTTTTGAGGTACGGAACGCTAAACACTAAAAGGATCAAAATAACTTTAATTTCGGAAATCGGTGTTTTGCGATATTGAGTTTTGTTTCTTATTTCACACCGACTTCCGAAATTAAAGTTACCTATTTTGATCCTTTTAGTTTTTTTTAGGGTTCCGTAGCCAAATGGCAAAAAACGGAATCCTTATGGATTCGTCATGCCCGTCTGTCTGTCCGTCCGTATGTCACAGCCACTCTTTTCCGAAATTATAAGAGCTATACTGTTGAAATTTGGTAATTTGGTAAGTGGCATTCTGTGAACCGCATTAAGATTTCACACAAAAATTGAAAAAAAAAAAAGATTTTTGGGTTCCCCATACTTACTGAACTGAAACCCAAAATTTTTTTTCATCAAACCCATACGTATGGGGTATCGGATAGGTCTTTAAAAATGATATTCAGGTTTCTAATATCACTTTTTTCTAAACAGTTTGCGCGAGAGACACTTCCAAAGTGGTAAAATGTTCCCCCTGTAACTTCTAAAATAAGAGAATGATAAAACTAAAAAAAATATATGATGTACATTACCATGCAAACCCCTACCGAAAATTGGTTCGAACGAGATCTAGTAAGTAGTTTTTCTTAATATGTCATAAATCTAAAAAAAATACACTAAGTATTATTAAAACATCGATCAAAGCTACAATGACCTTTTATATTATGTTACTAGCTGTGCCCGCGACTTCGTTCGCGTGGACTACAGGATTTTAAATTTATTTTTTCTGAAATAAAAGTAGCCTATTTTACTCCTTATTACATCAGCTACCTGCCAAAAAAGTCCCCTCAAAATCGGTAAAGCCATTTCAGAGATTAGTCCGGACAAACAGACAGACAGACAAAAAATGTAAAAAATGTTATTTTGGTGTATGTACCGTATACCTATACATATGCATGTAGTAAAAAGCAGTTATTTCAATATTACAAACAGACCTCCAATTTTATTTATATGTATAGATTTGCTGGTACGGAACCCATCACGGACGAGTCCAACTCGCACTTTTACGCTTTTATTTTTTGAAAATATTTCGAACAGTCGAAAGGTGAAAAAATAAACAAAAAATAAAATTCGTAATTATTTATTTGTCGAACAGATTCCTCTTAATCACATGTAGACGTCGAAATCAGTATTTCCTGAGGAAGACAGCCCCCTAGCCAAGTTACAACCGCTTCGTGTCCAATTCCGTTCTCCAATCGGTAACGCCTCGGTGTCAGCAATTAAAGAAAACGATAAGATGGTACAGTGACGTAGCTAGGTGACCAAGGGCCCTGGGGCAAAAACAAACTGGGGCCCCTAAATTGTTTAGACTTTATCAATATATATTAAACACATTTATATACATACATATTTAAAAAAAAACGTCGTGAAGAAACGTGTATGTCCCACCAAAAACTACACAACCAAAAATTCGAAGACATTGTGACATTCACCAACCTAGAGAGTAGGCCTAAGTCCCAGCAGTGGGAACATTAAAAAGGCTGATGATGATGATATTTTAAAAATGCAACGCTACTCTAGCTTTTATATAAATCCCAAGTTATAAGAAAATTTATCATTATCATGCACACACAATGATATTGAGACATGGTCGTCGTTATATGATCGGCAACACAGCTTAATAACCGAATCTTCATGAGTAAGCTTTGCAACCAATACTGCAGTGGTCACTTTATCTGATTCACTATCACTGTCAACTGAAATATTTTTCGTTCATTCAATAAGCGATTTGTTAATCAGGTTTTGGGAGCTTGAGGGCCCCGGGGCACTGCACCGCCTAGCCCCTTAGTAACTACGCCACTGAGTTGGTACCCACGTTGACGCGCCTGAGTCGGCCGCTCGCTCTACAATGTAGCGTTTGTATAAGAAAGGACGTAGCGTTCCCAATTTGATTCGTTTTTGACTAGCGTTAAATGTTGAAGTTGGTAATTTTTGAGCTCCCTAAAAACGAAAATTACTTTAAAAAAAAATTATGAGGGTTTGCAAACTTGTTATAATAGCAACATTACCAAGACCACGAAAACCAGGCTCGTTTATTGTCTAATATTCCCCATTTTCCTCTATGCATCGGAGACATGGACTCTTCGTGAATCCGAGAAGAAGAAAGTTGACGCGTTGGAGATGTGGTGCTAGAGACGGATGCTAGGAGTATCGTGGACAGTGTTTCGTACGAATGATTCCATATTAACAGAACTCGGCATCAGACATCGCCTATCATCCACAGTGCAGTCGCGCATTTTGACCTTCTTCGGCCATGTATCGCGTCGTAGTAATGACTCCATAGAACGTCTCGTAGTGCAGTGGTGCCCACCAGGCCGCGTGGTAGATCGCCAATGGGATGGACAGACCAGATCAAGGCCGCAACTAGGTGCTCGGTTTATGAATGTACCCGGAAAGCTGCAGTCCGCGATGAATGGCGCCGCATTACAAAGATGATCACTCATCGTGATTCACAGTGATGACCACGGCCACTCTGGCAAGAGTGTAGCGACTCTGACGAAGAAACTTGTTTTATTGCTGATTAAATTCATCATTTTGAGACACATATTTTGTATTTTATTTATTCCCTCAACTCTAGTAGTTCCAGATATTTTTTTTTTTTCATTAATTAAAAACAATTTCGACTAGCGTTGACGATTGCAGATGATCAAGTTGGCTAGGGGTGGTGTTGGGCCGGCTGACGCCGCAGCATCAGCTGGCGTCCCCCTCGTGCGGCTCGTGGAGCTCGTGCAGCTCGTGGTGGGCGCGCCGCGACCTGTAGGGCGCCGGCAGCTTGAGGTGGACGGTGCGCACGTGCAGCTTCATGGAGTTGGACTGCGAGAAGGTCTTGCCGCAGTGGCCGCACTGGTAGGGCTTCGCGCCCGAGTGCACCTGACGAACAACATTGATCATCATCATCATTTCAACTGAACATCCGAAGTCCGTTCCATCATCAGACCACAAGACGTACGGCGTTGCGCCACCGGTACATGGTGGACATCCCACCCATACACACAAAGCGTTTTGGGAACACATTCATTTTATGTACAGCCTAGGAGTGGAATTCCCCGCCGGAGTCTGTGTTTCCTGATAACTATAACCTAGGGGTCTTTAAGTCAAGAGTGAATAGATTGCTTCTAGGCAAGCGTGTTCGATCGTCGGCCACATCATCGCCCGCCACAGGTGAGATAGTGGTCAAACGCGAGCCTACCCATTATAAAAAAAAAAACATATGCCTCTCCCAAGTGTAGCCACTGTGCTGTATAAGGCACGTTCCAATGTGGAAACACGTACTAATCTAATACTTCTAACAACCAACCATCACGTCAGATATAATAGATAAGTTAAGATAGATATGTTCGTAGTTCATAAGTAGCAAGTAAACCAGGGGCCCAAGTCTGCTATTTTTATAAATTCCTCATTCCAACACGATCCTATTGTCATTTTGCTAAAAGTTTGTAATCTGCTAATTCATAATGATCGATCATTGATTGGTCAGTGGTATCGTAATAGAGTTGTGGTAGAATGATAATATCAAGCATAATAAAACCAATAACTGCACAATAACGTTCTAATGGTAGAACACTGATGAAATAAACTGTTAAAGTTTTAGCAGATTACCCCATACGTCAAATATTCATTTGTCAATATGTATGAGATTACCATTCTATGCCATTTCTTTCAATGGAGTGTCAGTGGTTGACCATTGGAAAGTCATAATGACGCCATTATATTAGTAGATTACCAAACTTGTCAAAATCGACAATTATGACATCAATGATAGACCATTCTGACACTATTGTAATAGCAGACTTGAGGCCCGGATATATAAATATACTAATAAATGGAGGGTCGTCGAATTGTCTTCAGTTGACGATCAGTTGTCAAGAGTCGACATCAGTGACCCTTGGAGTAGCTCACTCCATGTCGTTTACTTAACCCTCATCCTGCCACATCGCACCACAACGACTGATCCTGTGCGATTCCCGCGACTCTATTATCGCGGTATTCCAACACTGCGTCTTCTGGTACGCATCGCCAGTCCAGAACCTTTCGGCCCCATGGACTATCTAGCCTAGTCTAAAGTCACATTCATTAAACCCTAAAGGTACGTACAAACATCGCGAGGTGCATTCCGAATGGTTCGTCACGCATGCCTCAACCTGAGGCATACGACGGTACATTTATGCGTGCGCCCCGAACGACACATGCTCAAGGTGAGCACGCTAACCACCACGCACGGTGTTCGTTAGTAGAAAATGTAAACAACACCTGTCCGTCCACACGGAGCGCACGGCTCGTACTGAGGCGGCGTTCGCAACGATCGTAGGACGCGAATGCTCACTACGAGGACACACGTCCACACAGCCTGAGGCATGCGAGACGAACCATTCGCGACGCACGCCTCGCGATGTGTGTACGCGGCTTAAGAGAACGCCGGCGTTCGCTCTCTCATCTCTAATTACGGTACTTCAAAGGTTAACGGACGCATCGGAAATGAAGTTATCCGCAGGGGAACCAAGGTTACTGACATAAATCGAAAAATCGCTGAACTTAAGTGGCAATGGGCAGAACACATTGTTCGCAGAACAGATTGTCGATGGGGACGAAAGCAAGGTGGACCGATGACCTGGTGAAGGTTGCGGGAGACCGATGGATGCGGGACGCACAGGAACGTTCGATGTGGCGACGTTTGGGGGAGGCCTATGTCCAACAGTGGACGTATATCGGCTGAAATGATGATGATGATGAATGATGATATTATTACTAGCTGTGCCCGCAATTTCGTTCGCGTAGACTACAGGCTTTTGAATTTATTTTTCTAAAATAAAAGTAGCCTATGTTACTCCTTATTACATCAGCTACCTGCCAAAAAAAGTCCCGTCAAAATCGGTCCAGCCGTTTCAGAGATTAGCCCAGACAAACAGACAGACAGACAAAAATTGTAAGAAATGTTATTTTGGTGTACGTACCGTATATATATTCATATGCATGTAGTAGAAAGCAGTTATTTGAATATTACAAACAGACGCTCCAATTTTACTTATATGTATAGATGTATAGATTATTATGACATGTTGTCTCACCCGGTCGTGCCTGTTCAACGCGGCTTTGTGTTTGAACGCCTTCGGGCAGCTGGAGCACTTGAACGGCCGCTCTCCGGTGTGCGTTCGCACGTGGATCTGTACATACGAATGTGCCTTACTGGGGAACAACTTACTGCAAATAGACTTAAAACAACTGGGCAAGCGCGAGTCGGACTCGCGCACTGAGGGTTCCGTGCAAACTACAATTCCCGAATGGAGTCTCGAAGATTTTTCCGAATTGCATTTTTTTTTTATGTGACGCTTGTTACACCTATGCTATAAGACCTTGCTTTGAGCCTTTCAGGATTCTGGATCAATGGGAACTGTCTCAAAACGGTGAAGGAAAACATCGTGAGGAAACCGGCATGTCCTAGAACCAAAAATTCGAAGACATCCACCAACATGCATTGGGCCCGCGCGGTGGATTACGGCCCATTCCTTCTCCTAGAGAGGAGGCCTGAGTCCCAGCTGCTATGCAATGCTATGAAGGTAGGTCGCGGTTGTTACCTGCAGCCTCTGGAAGATGCTGAACTTCTTGGGACACTGGATGCACTGGAATGGCTTCTCTCCGGTGTGCGTGCGCTGATGGTACACCAGCGCTGCGTTCGACTGTAAAGACACATGTGCTTTATGGAGATCTTATGGATGTGCACTTACAGATCCATGGAGTTTCTTGCACGTTCTTCTCCATAGAGACCTACGCTTTGGAACGTGCAATTTAGCTTCACTTTTCTTGGACTGACCGACATTTGACTATTCAAAAGTGCCTGCAAATGGTCTATTTGAAATAAATGATTTTGACTTTTGATCTTTTATTTAAGGTGGGAATCATCCAGTGGCTTCTCCTGCTCCAGAGCGGAGCGCGAGTGCGTGTCAGGGTTCATACGCACTATGCGGGTAGCCGCAATGCGGCTGACTTTTTTTTAACATCGGGTGAGATAGTGGTCAAACGCAAGCTTATCAATAATAATATATACATATTTATACATATACAGGGTTACTTGTAAAACGCTAACAACCACAGGACTGTATCACTAACATCATTAACAACAACTTTTGTTCTACGACTTTTTACAAAACTTAACACATTTACCAAAAATAAACCTTCAAGATTTCGTTGTTCTATCTAACACATTTCAACTCTGTATTTTGCTGTATCTACTTACGGCTCCCGCGCACTGTTCTCATAGTAATAGTAGGCAGGCTTTCGAAACATTGTCATCACACCTGGCAAACATTCGCGCCATATCCGTGTTCTTGACCTTAGAATATTGATACACCATCATGTAAAAATCCGCACTGCCGAATTTCGCTACAAGAAGACGTATGACGCGACGCAAGCGTATCATTACTACTAATCGACTAGTGAGGGTCGCCCGTAAATAGGTCAAGTTAATGTTCGGCTACCCTCCGCTATTGTATTATCGCTTGCTTCGCATAGACTTCGTAATATTTAGAACGTTCAATTTAAATATTATTATATTTATATGAAAATCTGATGAACCGAAATATGATACATTTTTAAAAGTCATAGAACTAAAGTTGTTGTTTATGATGTTCACTAGCACCTAAGAGGGTACTAGTGTTTTACAAATAACCCTGTATATCTATATATATAAAAGAAAGTCGTGTTATTTACACTTTTTATAACTCAAGAACGGCTGAACCGATTTGGCTGAAAATTGGTGGGGAGGTAGCTTAAAACCAGGAGACGGACATAAGTCCTACATTTTTTTTTTTTTTTTTAGGGTAGTGTAGAGTAGGGTAGGGTAGAGTAGGGTAGGGTAGAGTAGAGTAGAGTAGGGTAGAGTAGGGTAGAGTAGGATAGAGTAGGGTAGAGTAGGATAGAGTAGAGTAGAGTAGGGTAGGGTAGAGTAGGGTAGAGCCTACTCTACCCTACTCTACCCTAGTAGAGTAGGGTAGAGTAGGATAGAGTAGGGTAGAGTAGAGTAGAGTAGGGTAGAGTAGGGTAGGGTAGAGTAGGGTATAGTAGGGTAGAGTAGAGTAGCGTAGAGTAGGGTAGAGTAGGGTATAGTAGGGTAGAGTAGGGTATAGTAGGCTGAAGTAGGGAAGAGCGGGAGCGAAGCCGCGCGGGCAAAAGCTAGTTTATACATATATATATATATATCTCGTTTTTTGTAGTCATGGGTATAATAACGTGTATAAGTATCGGTCAATAATTACCAGTCACCCTATATATACATGTAATATCAAGTTAATGTTAACTCACGATGCACTTCTTGCCGCATATCTCGCAGACCCAGGGCACTAGCGCGCGGCGCTCCCGGGGCGCGCGGCTCCGCAGCTTGACGCCGAGGTGCACGCGCTGGAAGTGCACCGAGAACGAGCGCGAGTGCGCGAAGCTGCGGTCGCACTGCAACACCGGACGATAGAACTGAGTCAGTGAATAGCCTTGTAGCGGCGCTGACGCAGCAATTGGTGTTCCATGTAGAGTGCGCAGTGCCCGGGCTTAAGTCTGCCCGTAGCAACGACTACCTACAGACGCGCCTACGTATAAGTACAATCTGTAATGTAATTCGTTTCCAAAATAAATAAATATCAAAAATAAATAGTGATTTAATTTCTCTCCGTACACACTTCCAAGGACACTACAATACAAGCACACAAAATTGGTGACCCCGACGTGATCCCCAAAAAACGGTGACGTGATATAAAGTGTGTACGTCGATTGAGAACGGGCGACTCAACTTCCCGCGTTCTATAGTGTGTGAAACTTTCGTCTATATTTCTCGATACTTAAGATGGAAGCCAAAGCGACAACCGACGAATATGTTCTCTCACCCGTCTCCATCACTGACAAAATAGCAGATTTTTGGCCAAGATCACCGGAATTATGGTTCGTAAAAGCGGAAGCTATTATCAATCCAATCTTCAATCAATCTTACAGCCTCCACACATTGAGCCACTAGTGGCGATACATACATTAAGCCGCGTACAGACATCGCGAGGCGTGCGTCGCGAATGGTTCGTCTCGCATGCCTCGGGCTGTGTCGACGTGTGCTCACAGTGAGCTTTCGCGTCATACGATCGTTGCGAACGCCGCCTCAGTACGAGTCGTGCGCTCCGTGTGGACGGACAGGTGTTGTTTGCGTTTTCTACTGACGAACACCGTGCGTGGTGGTTTGCGTGCTCAGCTTGAACATGTGTCGTTCGGGACGCAAGTACCTACCGTCGTGTGAAGTTGAGGCATGGGTGACGAAACATTCGCGACGCTCGCCTCGCGATGTCTGTATGCGGCTTTAGAACGACTAACGCCCGCCACAAGTTGCGGACGCGTTTCTCCATACGTTTTGTATAACATCGGCGCACACCGAGCGTTTGAGTGGCCGCGTCCGAGGCACAAGCTTCGAGAGTCGACCGCGCTCGCTACTTGTGACCGCGTTTTGTCGTTCGATAAATAACGCCGATGAATTGGACGTCGTTGATTCTTATTGTTTTAGTATAATAAGCAACAATAACGAAATCAAGAGTGCGTCCATTTTTGACAAACACACGTCCGCCTCTCTCGAGTACCACTTGAACAACTGCCGCAAGTGGCAGCCACTGAAAGCCGCATCCAGCCACCTGTGGCTGCCAATGGTGGCGGCGTGTAGTGGTCTGACTGAACCACTGGTGGTGGGGTTAGTAGCGGCGACTGGTGGCCGTAATGTGCGCGGGCTCTAAGGTCCTTAAGGTGAACTCGAAGGTGCGTCCCGCCGCTGTGCCGACGGATAACGCGCGCGGCGACGGAGGCGCAGATCTGCCTTACTTAGCGGTGTAATTTCAAATTTCCAATGTAATTTAAATGTAATTTCCGCTCTCCCGCGCAGATTGGCAGGAACTGCGCGCGGGGCGCCTTCCCGCGCATTTCCGCGTCGGCAGTGTGTTGTGCCAGGCGTGATTTCTATATAAATTGAGATACTGGCATGCAATGGTAAAATCTGCCATCGCGCGCTACGCGACGGAACGCGGTGCAGTGAGTGGAGCGCCTAACAATATACGAAATTTCTAAAAATACACCGCACTGAATTGTACTCAATAATAATGAAGAACCTAAACAGATGTGCCGACAGTTTCACCGCGAGATATTTGCAAACCTATCCTTAATTTAGAAAAAAAAAATACCTTATTTTTAGTATTGCCAAACAAACACTAGATTTTTATGTAAAGAATCTATGTACAAACAAAACTGTATCACGAGTCTTTAAGTCAAGAGTGAATAGGTTTCTTCTAGGCAAGCGTGCTTCATCGTCGACCACATCATCGCTTACCATCAGGTGAGATGGTGGTCAAACGCAAGCCTATCATTAACTAAAAAAAAAAAAAATGAAAAATCGGAACCTTTTTAAATATTGTTGGGAAAAATATAAAATGGTGTAAAAACCATTGGAATCCATTCAGTCACTGTTTCTGAATAAAGTATATTAGATAACTTATCAAGTAGTATCTTCTCAAGTAGTGTCTTCTCGGTATCTAATATACTTTTTTTTTTATACGCGATTTCAATCCATTCGGATCTGTTCAGTACATTTATGTTTGCCTAATGTACTGAACAGCTGATATTTTTTTCACGATTTCGGCTTTGCTCCCATAATAAAAATTGTTTGTTATCATGCAAGCACAATCACGTGTTTAATTATCGTACACTAATTGCCAGTTACCCTATATAACATCACGCTGCAACCAATAGGAGCGAAGTATCTGTGAAAAATGTAAAAACCGGCCAAGAGCGTGTCGGGCCACGCTCAGTGTAGGGTTCCGTAGTTTCCCGTCCGTCACAATAAGTGTTCCCACTTATGAGTTTGAAAAAATGCTTGCATTTACGATTATACTACAAACTTAGTCCAGAAATTATTTTGTACAACCTTTGTCTTTTTTTTTTTGTACAAAAACTGTTCTTTCCATCAAGTTCAAAATGATTTTCCTAGAAAGTCCTTATAAAGTTCTACTTTTCAGATTTTTTTGATATTTTCTAAACTTATGGTTTAAAAGTTAGATCACCAAAAGTAAAAAACAATGTGTCCCCCCCGGACACATTGTTTTTTACTTTTGGTGCGATTATTTTAGAAATTATTGACATTACCAAAAAATGATTTTAGTAAACCCCTATTCATTTTTAAATACCTATCCAACAATATATCACACGTTAGGGTTGAAATTAAAAAAAAAATCACTTCCCACTTTACATATAGGGGGGCTGGGCTACCTTAATAAAACATTTTTTTCCAATTTTTATTTTACCACTTTGTCGGCGCGATTGATATACATATTGGTACCAAATTTCAGCTTTCTAGTGCTAACGGTCACAGAGATTAAGCGAGGACGGACAGACAGACAGACGGACAGACAGATATGGCGAAACTATAAGGGTTCCTAGTTGACTACGGAACCCTAAAAACGGGGAAAATTATTCATATTTGTGGGCTTCCGTTGCGTGGGCTGGATAAATGGTTCAAGTTACCCAAAAAATATGTAGGAAAGAAATATAACATAAGTAAAACTGGGCTTCTTGTCCAGCTCTTTCTTTCGTGTCTCCACACACTACAGCACACAAAGTGCGACGTAGGTACACCCTCACCTCTTCACATTTGACGCCGGCGTCGTGACTCTTGAGGTGGTCTCGCAGAGCATCCTGGGTGGCAAGATTCTCTCCGCACTGGAAACAGGAGCTGACAACAAAATAATAATTCACTTTTTATATCTACGCTCGGCGATCAAGCTAGGGTCGGCGCCGCTCTGTCCGAGCGCGCTCGGGCGTGGCGATAAATACCTAATATAAATTGTAAAAAATATTACAGGGCTACTAAGTCATGTACTTATCTACCTACCTATATACAAGGTGTAAGGGACAGCCCTCCACAAACTTTAAGGGCTTGCTCAGTAGACGAAACTGAACAACCTTCCACAAGACTTTCTTTCAGGAAACGAAAAAAAAAATTCGCCTCACCATACAAAATTATAAACTTGATTGGACAGTTTGTATGGAGAGGCCGATTTTTTTTTTCGTTTCCTGAAAAAAATTTTGTGGAAGGTTGTTCAGTTTCATCTACTGAGCTAGCCCTTAAAGTTTGTTGAGGGCTGTCCCTTACACCCTTTATATATAAGTACAATATATATAAGTATTATACGTATATATATATAGGGTGACTGGTAATTAGTGACCGATACTTATACACGTGATTGTACTCATGATTACAGACAACTTTCCCAAAGAAACTTTTTTTTTATATTCATTAGTTCTATCACAATAACAAAACAGCTATTCGCGCAAATTCGCGCCCACCGCGGTCACCCAGCGGTTCCGATGGGGTCACAAGCGGCGCGGGCGCACTATCACTATTGTAGGTAAAGTACATGAGACAACAGCGTTACGCGATTAACAGCTGAGCATTGTTATTGTGATAAGACTAATAAGTTTAAAAAAACTACTAAAACACGCTTATATATCATATCAAACTAAAAAGTGTAAAATAATTTTCAATATAGGTAGAAAATAATAAAAAAGCGTGGGGCGCTTTTGAGCACCCCACGCTTTTTTCACAATGATATTAATATTTTTCGTTCATTATTATTATTATTTTCTATCTACATTGAAAATTATTTTACACTTTTTTATTTTTCACTAAAAAAAAAACGGATTATTATATTGTCATCAGTCTTTGATGGGTGTGCAAAGTTTGAAGAAAATCTGATCGCCCAAAGTAGGTGAAAAAATCGAGCTCAAAGGCGTTGGTTACAAACATTTATGTGAAGCTAATATAAGCGTGTTAAAAAAAAGTTTCCTTGGGAAAGTAGTTTGTAATCATGAGTACAGTCACGTGTATAAATATCGGTCACTAATACCAGTCACCCTATACAAGGTGTAAGGGACAGCCCTCCACAAACTTTAAGGGCTTGCTCAGTAGACGATACTGAACAACATTCCACAAAAATTTTTTTCAGGAAACGAAATTAATCCGCCTCACCATACAAAATTATAAACTTGATTAAACAGTTTGTATGGAGAGGCCTAATTTTTTTTTCGTTTCCTGAAAAAAATTTTTGTGGAATGTTGTTCAGTAAGCCCTTAAAGTTTGTGGAGGGCTGTCCCTTACACCTTGTATAAGTACATACATGAGATTGACTTCTGTACCTGTACGGGGTTATTTGTAACACACAACTTTTGTTCTGTAACTTTTAAAAATATATCATATTTTAGTTCATCAGATTTTCATGCAAAAATAAAAACATTTAAATCGTGTATTAAATACTACGAAGTCTGTGCAAAGCAAGCGATAGTACAATAGCGGAATGGAGTGGGGATCGGGCTGCGGGGTGCTTGATGCGCTTGCGTCGCGTCAAACAGACGTAGGTAGGTAGATATCAAAATACAGAGTTGAAATGTGTTAGATAGAACAACGAAATCTTGAAGTTTTGTTTTTGGTAAATGAATCATGTTTTATAAAAAGTCATAGAACAAAAGTTGTTGTTTATAATGTTAGTAATTCGGTCCTGCAAGGTTGTAGTGTTTTACAAATAACCCTGTATATTTCGTGTCGTTGGCGAGGAGTCTGTATCGTTCATTCATTCACTCACCACAGAGTTCCATCGCAGACGCCATTTTCATTACTATTACAATGCCGTTTCAACGCGTCCATAGTTTTGAAGTACTGCTCGCAGATGGCACATTTAAATTGAGGTTTTAAATTCACTTTCTGAAATATAAAAAATCTCTAAGATAAGTTATTCCATTAAAATTTTTCTCAATAAATGTTATTGTTTTTAATTCCACAACTATCACACAGCGCCGTCTAGTCCCAAGCTAAGCAGAGCTTGTGTTATGAGTACTAGACAACTGATAAACATACTTATATATTTCTAAATACATACATATTATAGATAAATTACAACCAGACACGGAACAAATGATTATGCTCATCACACAAACATTTGTCCTGGGTGGAAATCGAACCCACGACCTCCGGCATAGCAGTCATGGCTACTAACTACTAGACCTACAGGCCTGTCAAAAGTTATAGTTTTTGAAACGAAAAAAAAAAAAAAGTCTAACATCCTAAGTCCCGCACTGGCTGGAGCGTGAGGGCATAACAGACTTTTACTGACTAACACCGCACCTGTGTCCTTCAGTTGCCCTTCGCGTTCTAACACTATGGGTTTCCTTTTCATAAAATGCCCGCGGTCTAATATTATACGGTAATAATTTGTGAAGCTATCGCGGTTCTTGAGATACAGACTAGTGACAGACAGACAGACAGCAAAGTGTTAGTAATAGGGTACCGTTTTTACCCTTTGGGTCATTATCATCATCGTCATCATCAGCCTTTTTAATGTTCCCACTGCTGGGACTCAGGCCTCCTCTCTAGGAGAGGGAATGGGCCGTAATCCACCACGCGGGCCCAGTTCGTCTTGGTGAATGTCACATGTCTTCGAATTTTTGATTCTAGGACATGCCGGTTTCCTCACGATGTTTTCTTTCACCGTTTTGAGAGCAGTGGTGTTGAAATAAATTACACAAAGTAATGCGCCTGGCCGGGTTTGAACCCGCGACCTACAGCTCGTAAGTCGGAACCGTTACCACTCGACCACCTGCTCTTCTGACCCTTTGGATAAGGAACCCTAAAAAAAAATTTACAAAATTCCTAGCATCAGTACATATTCACATAAGTTACTGAACGTTTTTCTTCTGGCACTCGATCCAGTTCAAAACGACCAGTCTTGCGAACGCCGCATTTCGTGGGTCGCTAGGTCTCGTTTGGTTGCTTGCGGACAGTGAGCAATGGGTAGCTCGCTGTCCGACCGTTCGGTAACTGTCCGGGCCGAGCCCAAGTCGTCGACGGCGCGCGCTGTTCCCGCGCGCCTCAAGGAGTTGTCAGCAACAGCAGGGACCCAGCCGGGTCGAAGCCTACTGGGGCCAGGGTTAGCTCTGAAAGCTAGCTCAGCCCCGGTATGAAAGGCAAGAAGGAACGGGGTGGGTTCTTTAGTCAGTAAGAGTCTGACACTATCTCCCGCTCCGCCCAGGGGCGGGGGATGTCATTTGGATGATTTTTACCCACCTTCTTCTTCCTGCCCTTATCCCGTATTACTTGTGGTCGGCACAACACGTTTTTTTCTTCCATTCTGTCCTGTCACCCGTCAAACTATCGCTAACTCCCTTTTCTTTCATATCACTCCTCACACAATTCATCCATCTTTTCTTCGGCCTTCCTCTCCCTCTCCATCCATTTACATGTATACTCAGAACTCTTTTAGTAATATGCGCTTCAACCCTCCTCTTCACATGACCATACCAAGACAACCGATTTCCTTTCAACTTTTCAGTCACTGGCGCCACTTTCAAACTTCCTCTAATATGGTCATTTCTCACTTTATCCATTCTCGTCACACCACACATCCATCTCAACATTCTCATCTCCGCTACATGCAATCTTTTTTCATCCTTCTTTTTCATGATTTCAACCCAGCGAAAACAAAAAAAAAACCATCAGTACAGTGAAACCAACTCGTACCCACCTCACATCCTCTATGCGTTTTCTTCATATGCATATTCAGTCCAATTTCGCCCAAAAAGCTCTCTCCGCAGACCTCACAACAAAACTTCGTGGGATGCTGCAAGCGTAAATGAGTCAAATGGCTGGTAGACTTAGAGAACATAGCTCCGCACACTTTGCACGTGAACTTGTGACCTTTATGCCACTTCAAGTGTTCCTTGGCGCGGTGGCTGCTCTTTGAGACGTGGTTGCACAGTTTGCAGATGTACTTCCTCTCGTGCGCCGCGGTGGTGTGGGATTTTAAAGAGCGCCGGTTCGGCCAGCGAGTCTTGCATATCGGACAGGTTTCTTTGCCGTGCGACTGTGGGAGAAATATAACAACAATAAAGAAAGAAAGAAAACTATTTATTTGACATACATACTCGTAGATAGGCCGGGTTCCCACTATGGCCCGGCAAATCTACCGGAAGCGGGATGCCGGAACAGTGTTCACTTTACACCGGATCCCGGACAGTCAAGTACTCACCTCAGTTGAATTTGGACCTGTGCGCACAATGGACGACGAAATTGTTGTGTTGTGGTGGTATCTTAATAGAAGGCAAAATAAAAGAAAACATTGGGTACATCCTGTTTTACGAGAAAGATTTTCGCTTGGAACATTTGACAACTTAGAAGTGACGAATCAAAGTTCAATTATTTTCGAATGACAGCAACCACTTTTGACGATTTTGACGAAAGGACTGCGATCTGGCACAAACTCGTTCACATCAAAAAAGAAAAAAAAGGCAATTTTGTTAAAAAGTAAAATTTTGTTAAAGGATTAAGCATGTAATATTTATTGTACACA
Organism: Mythimna ferrago; assembly: GCA_910589285.2. NCBI lineage: Eukaryota > Metazoa > Arthropoda > Insecta > Lepidoptera > Noctuidae > Mythimna > Mythimna ferrago. The sequence goes on from OU342700.1 coordinate 14,730,776, forward strand.
TACTGAAACCCACTCATACTTTTACTGTATATGTGTTGCTTTATGTCGATAAATTGATTGTTTCTCGCCATCAAACTAAAAAGTTTGGCGAGTTAAAAATATGTCAAACAATTGTTAAAAGTTATGAGAGAAATAAATAAAAAAACATTTCTCCGGTCCGGTATTTCTACCGGCACTTCGCAGTAGCAAAATGCTCGGTAAAAATGTCAGATCCGGGATAATGTGAATAGCTTCATATAAATTGTACAGCCACTAGCCGTTCTGGCATAGTGGGAACCCGGCCATACACTCAATGTAGTAACACCATGTAGTGTAGTGAGTGAACCTCCAAAATTTAATGGTTTTCCTCAAGTTATTGGGAACGTCCAGATGGTACGGTTAAATAATAATAATAATATTCCACAACTATCACACAGCGCCGTCTAGTCCCAAGCTAAGCAGAGCTTGTGTTATGGGTACTAGACAACTGATAAACATACTTGTATATTTCTAAATACATACATATTATAGATAAATTACACCCAGACACAGAACAAATGATTATGCTCATCACACAAACATTTGTCCTGGGTGGGAATCGAACCCACGACCTCCGGCATAGCAGTCAGGGTCACTAACCACTAGACCAACAGGCCAGTCAAAGCTACCAGTTTTTACTCTTTGGATACGGAACCCTAAAAAACCCGGGCAAAGCCGGGACGGGTTGCTAGTCAATATACAGGGTTATTTATAAAACACTAATAACCTTGCAGAACTCTATTACTAACACCATAAACAACAACTTTTGTTCTATGACTTTACAAAACAAAATTCATATACTCTATTGTTATTAATATTTGTTCTATCTAACACATTTCAACTCTGTATTTTTCCTACCTACGTTTGTATGACGCGACGCAAGCGCATTAAGTACCCCGTCGCCCGAACCCCGTTCCCCTCCGCTATTGTACTATCGCTTACTTCGCATAGACTTCGTATTTAAAACGTTCAATTTATTATTTTTATATGAAAATCTGATGAACCAAAATATAATAATTTTTTAAAAGTCATAGAAAAAAAGTTGTTGTTTATAATGTTCATAACATACCTAGTTCAAATAACCCTGTGTAAGAAGCTTGTACGTACCGGATCGTGTCGTAACATGTGATTCTTGTAAGTTCCGTCTTGAATGAAGCCTTTGTAGCAGTGTTCGCATTTGTAGAACGAGTTTATGAAGTTGTACGAATTCTTTCTCTCTAAGATCTCTTTTAATTGTTCTTCCACAGTCAAACATATCACCTGAAACGAGAAAAATATTTACTCAATTTATACTGTAGCGACATCTATGTCGTCACATAAGAACTAATCCTGCATCGCGCAATTAAAGTTCTCCCCGCGATTTGAACATATAGAACAGCCCAAAATCATCTGCCGGGCAGTTGTCCACCAGACATAATACCCGTCTGGTTCGCCGTGTCCTTGTGGGGGCGATTGGCGGCGGCTCACTCCCGCGCCGTGCCTTGGTTCAGGCCATGGTCAGGAGCGAGGAGGAGTGGCAGGCGCGAGTCTCCGAGTGCGAAGCAGTAATGCTAGCAAAGGAGGAGGCCGACGGTTGCGCCGTCGACTACTTAGAATCAGTCCGGACAGATAGTCGGACGGCAAACTACTTATTGCTCGCCGTCCGCATGACCGTCTGGCATGCGTTCAGCTGGGCCGCCGGTCGCATACGCAGCGACGGCGCTCACACCGGCGCTCCATAAAGGGCCATGGATCTAACAACACCCGCGTAGAGCCTCCAGCAGGAGGCGTGTACGAACTGCGAAACTTGTATAGAGCTTTCTCACCTCGATATCGTTGCTAGGCAGGTCGAACTCCGCGTCGCAGCCGGCGTTGGACGCATTAGCGTCGTAGTCCATCGCGTCGTCATCCAGGTCGTTCAGTTCCCCTTCATCCTCCTTCTGCAAGGGGGGGAGCTCCAACACGGGGGCACTGTCTTGATCCTTCTTCTTTACCTGTTAATAGCATAGCATTATCAGCCTTTGAATGCCCCACTGTCCCACTGTTGGGACTCAGGCCTCCATCTACATAGAATACATTTTTTACTTTAACTCAACATATCTTGATACTTGAAGGTATTATAATATGTATGTATTTAGAAATATTTAAGTATGTTTATCAGTTGTCTAGTACCCATAACACAAGCTCTGCTTAGCTTGGGACTAGACGGCGTTGTGTGATAGTTGTGGAATATTATTTTTTTTTTTCTAATAATGATTGAGTGAAGTTTGTGTTATTGGTATCAGTGATTACTGATTACAGTGCAATACGGTGGTACCTGTATACTTACCCAATTTCGAACGCTGGCCGTAAGTGAAAAATAAGTAGGTATAGTTATCGGCACGGATCTTGAGCGCTGGTTTCAAGTTGCGCAGAAGTCAAATATTCGGTCTCTTTAGTGGTTCGACGTGAGATGCTGGGGCGGGGAATGTCAGGGATTGGCTCGCCACGCCATCGTTTCATAGACGTCACTCGTGATTCGTTCCCTGCGCTTGCTACATGTATCTAACAACGACGACGATTGGCTCGCCAATGTATGGAATGCGCAAAGCGATCCCCACTCTGACGCCGAGCGCTCAAGATCCGTGCCGATAACTATACCATATCGTAACCGAGAAATATCGACCAGATTTCTTTGTACACCTACGATTATTTCCAAAGTCTTGTTTGCCGATTTGAAAATATTATTTTTATGTTTTTTTAATTTGTATGAAATAGATAGAGATATACACAACCCCTTCGATATGAATAGTCTTCAAACTACGTTTGAAGGATGAAGGAATTATAGTCGGCCTTATAATGTTCCCACTGCTGGGACTCAGGCCTCCTAAGAGAGGGAATGGACCCTAATCCATCACGCGGGAACAGTGCAAGTTGGTGAATGTTACATGTCTTCGAATTTTTGGTTATAAGACATGGCGGTTTCCTCACGATGTTTTCCTTCACCGTTTTGAGAGCAGTGGTGATGAAATAAATTACACAAAGTAATGCGCCTGGTTATATATAATATAATATATAATATATATATATGTATAATATTCCACAACTATCACACAACGCCGTCTAGTCCCAAGCTAAGCAGAGCTTGTGTTATGGGTACTAGACAACTGATAAACATACTTATATATTTCTAAATACATACATGTTATAGATAAATACACAGAACAAATGATTATGCTCATCACACAAACATTTGTCCTGGGTGGGAATCGAACCCACGATCTCCGGCGTAGCAGTCAGGGTCACTAACCGCTAGACCAACAGGCCAGTCAAAAAGTTGGGTTTGAACCCGCGTACTACAACTCTTAAGTCGGGGCCGTTACCACTCGGCCACCACCAGTAACTCCTGCTTGGATGCTCCACTGCTGCATAACTTTAGCGTACCCTTGAACCAAATCCCTCACCTTGTTAGCGAGCGGTTCCTCATCACTGAAATCGGTCTCCTCCTTAAAGTAGATGATGTCAGCGACCGCGTCCTCGGTCTTGATGAGCAGGTCCGCGACGGTGGTGGCCTCCGGAGGGGACACGGAGAGGGGGAGGGCCGTGCGGTGCGACACCGCGATCGAGTGGATCTGAGAGGTCGTCAGCTGGAAAATAAAAGACGAAGTTCGCTCTGAGGGTACAGCTGCTGGAGTCGCACCGTAACGCCAATTTCAAGGCGTTCGTGGTGCAAGTCCTGAACACTTTTCTGTCCCTCATGTTGAAGGAAGACTTTTGGCCGCCGGGCGTGGTGTTCCGTCGCTTCCGCGGACAGGTGCCACAGAACAGCACGAAGTGAACTTAGTGCAATGTGAAGTGTTACTAACATAGCCTTAAGTCTTATTTACTAACGACAAGTTGTATTTATTCTATATATATATATTAGTTTGTAAGATATCTATCTATGGGCCAAGATGCCAGATAGTAAATGATTTATTATTATTATTATAAAAATTACTACCTTTTCCCCGCGCGGCTTCGCTCCCGCTCTTTTCTACTCCACCCTACTCTTCCCTACTCTACCCTACTCTACCCAAATCTACCCTACTCTACTCTACCCTACTCTACCCTACCCTACTCTACTCTACTCTACCCTCCTCTACCTTACTCCACCCTACTCTACCCTACTCTACCCTACCCTACTCTACCCTACTCTACCCTACTCTACCCTACACTACGTTACACTACCCTACACTACTTATAGGAGAAACCTACTGACTGACTGACATATCAACGCACATCTAAGCTATTGGGACTACGAACGTGTTTCCTTTTGTGACGTAAGCGTGCGCGCAGAGGATTTTCCAAAATTCACGTACATCGAAGGACTGAAACAATTTGTCTGCTGCTGTCTTCCCGTCCGTTCATAATTTAGTTGTCTTCAAATCTAGAGTGAATAGGCCATCAACGATTACATCACTGTGCACCATCAGGTGGGATCGCAGTCAAGCACTATTATATATGATTAAAAAAAGTCTATTCTTCCTGATAGCTACAACCTAGGTGTCTTTAAGTCAAGAGTGATTAGGTTACTTCTAGGCAAGCGTGCTCCATCATCGCTTGACATCAGGTGAGTGAGATAGTGGTCAAACGCGAACCTACTCATAATAAAAACAGACAGACAGACGAACAACATAGTGATCCTATAAGTGTTCCGCGTTTTTCCTTTTGATGTACGGAACCCTAAAAATACTAGTGTGTATTGTCCCAATCCATAGCATAATCAGGCTTATTTTTTAATGTTAATGTAATGACTCAAGCCTCCTCTATAAAAGAGGGAATAGGCCGTAATCCACACGAGGCGCGTAAAATTACTTACAAGTCGGCTCTTCATTTCGGCGTACTTCATGAGCTCGTGGGCCCGGCGACACCTCTCCCGGAAGTCCTCACACTTCAGCAGCAGCGCGCAACAGTAGCTGCACAGGTATTGTGGGTAGTTGTCGGCCGGGGACACCTGAGAAATAATAATAATTCATTCCTCAATATGTATCATTATTTGTACAACAATAATAACTGCTGGCTGCTTGCGTGAGGGTACGGCCCTCACGCCCGAGCCGCCCTGGGCACGCCATAATTCTGGCGGTAAGTCTTTGAGGACTGACTGGAAAGACGTCACGGCGTCCTCACCTTTTAGTATCGAAACCTGAATATAATTTGTTCAGAATCAGTGACTGAATGGATTCCAATACTTTTTTCACCATGTTATATTTTTTCCCCAAAATATTTAAAAATGTCATAAGTTGAACACCACTAAAACTAAGTAAAACACAGGTCACGGTAGGTCATAACGGGCATTAGAGGCCAGTAAACAGCTGGGTGCAAGTACAAAACAACCCCTCAGTCGCCTGTATGGCCCAGTGACTATGTATTTTTGCTGACAAAATAAGCATATAACTTTGTGATTTTTCATGACACAGTTAGGAAATTTTGTCTGAGTAGCGACAAACGGAAAGAGAAGGTGAATAAAGAGCGAATTGTTAACCACCTAACAATGAAAATAAGAAAGAAAATTGTTTTTTTTTTTTTAATTGATTATGACTTAAAACAATATATTTAGCTGGTTTATACAATAATGTTTTTACTTCACCTAGATTTAACTCACATCTCAAAAATTATAGCATTAAGCTAAATTATTATAAATTTTAATGTAACATGCTGCGAGCGAGTTTGCTACCTCCACTTTGTCACATAAACCTTTGAAAGGTTTCAGACAAGTGTTTTTGTTGTACAGTACAATTCACGAATGATGGCGGCCGTGAAGTTAGCCTTTGCGAACGTTCGCACATACTACACTCTTCTCGCACACGCACGTCGCCATTTGGTTCCTAAAACACGTTACTGCGCAGCCTTCTGCGCAAACTTCACGGCCGCCATCATTCGTGAATTGTACTGTAACAAATGTAAAAAAAAAAAAAAAGTATTCTTTGCAAACCGTACTTTTCACTCAACATTTGACAGATCGAGGTTATTGACTTTCCTATTAGAGGTGTAAAAGTAACGAAAAACAGCGCACCCGTATGTATTCGTTACTATAATAATTAGTGCCTCATGGGGATGGCATGGCATTGATTGCAATACCGACAAAAAAAAAACCTAACTAATATCACCTACACCAAAAATCAAGTCGTATTATAATACGAAAAATGTGAGTAACGAAATACATTCATTTGTAACTTTACGTGATTTCGTTACAAAGTACAGAATACATACGGTTTACAGACGTTACTAAACATGAATACACTCATCAATGGTACTACAGTTAACTGTAAGTAAGAAACATACGAGTAACGAAATGCATTCGTGAGTAACGTTTCGTTACTCGGTACTAGATGGCGCACCCATTACTCAATACTTAATACATACGACGGTTGAAAGGCAAAATGATCTAAGCGACCTTAAGTAAACTTTACAAAAGAGTGATTTACTTAAAATTTTTAGAGTTTACTTTTGTAAAGTTAACTCAATGTCGCTTAGATCATTTTACCTTTCAACCGTCGATATGGTTTGCTACAGGTTTATTTCCTATTCTTCTTTAGAGCGCATAGTACATCAATCCCTCTCACAGGACTTCTGACATGCCAATAGAATCATCTTCCATTCATCCGCAAACAGATTGTTTGTTGGATAAGAATACAAGAGATTATTTAGTGCACCCAAAGTGGGAGGTATTGGAGACAGCACGGCAACAGCTATAAAACGCACTCAATCGTTGCTTGCCTTCAAGAGAGTTGTTAAAGAACACTACTTGTTCTTTCTTATGATTGCTCGTATATTTGGTATGTATGTATTATATTGCATATGAATGTATCTGTGTATCTATTAATTATAATAAATAAAAATGTAATTAATTTAAATAATTATTCATATCATGTTCTGACAATTACTGTCTATTCTAGGTTGCCTGGAAGAGATTGTGGAATGCGATAAGGTCGCCCATTGTACATGTTTTAGATATAAGTTTTTCTTTGTTAGGTATGTTTTTATGTAACCACAATAAAGTATATAATAAATAAATAAATAGCGCAACACTGAGGCACACAGTAAACTTCCTGTGCTTTATACCATGACAGTAATTGTCAGTGGATGGAAGAGGCACAGGACAAGGTCGATCATTGTAGCAACACTTGGGGGAGGTCTATATCCAACAGTAGACGTCTTTCGGTTGATATGATGATGATGATGATGATAAATTGTCCAGGACAAAGAAACGTGCCGGCACAGCAAGCAAGTAAAGCCATGTAATAAGAGCCACGAGTTCACCTTCAAAGTTAAACAATGCCTGCCTATGGCCGGGTCAGGGGGGGCGAGCCAACAACCCGTAGAGGCTAAGAAGGGTAGTCATAAACTGCCTATGACAAAGGGTAACTCTGTAAATGTTACTTAGAAATTAGACAAATGGGAAATTAGTAGCAAATAAGGTATTGAAACATTAAAATTTTATTTATTAATAAAAAAATCACAGTATACAAGTACGAGGCAATAAAAAATAAGCCAAACGACTTGGTATGTAAACAAGATCATAAACATAAACAATAAAAAAAAATAACAACAAACTTACTTGAATTCCACTAAATACTTCGAACAGATTTTTGAGTTTATATTTGTACATATCGTAAAGATTTACGCCCGTAGCGAGGCAGACCCGACATGCTAGTAAATCTTCCATGATATTTGATAATAATTACAACATGTTTCACAGAAAAATATCGAATAATTCATCAAAAATTCAACAAAAACGTACGTCAACAGAACCCAAGAACCAAACAAGTATCAAGTCACAGATAAAAAAGTTAATTGACATTTGACAGTCAAAAACAGTGTCAAAATAGTATTTTTTAATGCATAAATGTAGAAATATAATTTGTTATTACAAATTAATGGATGAAAAAATAATACTTGAATAATTTGACAAATAAACTTAAATTAATCGCTTGTTAACGTAAAAACGAAAATCATTGATATAAAACAATTGCATCACTCGTGAAGTCGCGAGTGACATATTCCTTGGGACAGTGATGTGCATTACATTACTAAATAAATAGTCGAGTTGTCAAAATAAATCTTGTATTCAAGTCATAAAAAGAAGAAAAAAAATTATGCAGTTTAAAAATGAGAAGTATAGAGATGTTGTTTAATTATTTAAAATGTATAGTCATAAATTAGTTTTGTACAATTATTTTATTTGCTCAGTAAACAGTCGCGATGCAATTAGAATTATTCATCAACAATGAAAATCTGTCTGTAAGCTTATTATAAAATAATAGTTAACAAAGTTACTTGATCTCAACAGGTAGTAGCATATCAATCAGTTCAAGACATGACAAGAGAAGCAATCTCGAGAACTTAAGAACATATAACGCCTTAACATATGCAGGTTTGGTTAGTGAAAAATAGTATCTTTAAATCAATAGTGGCTGAAACTTATGTTGAAGTTAGATTAAATCTATTAAATTATCAAGTTTGTTACAGTAAGAATTGCTTTTTCCTTCTGACAAATGTTTAAGCTAGCATTAGAATTTAGGCCAGCTAAAAAGATTCTTTCTGCTCCATGATTTTCAACTTAAAATTTTTTTTTTATTAATATTTTATTCTATTTGTTTCTGAGGCATGAATGTTTGGATAGTGAATTGTAAATCCCAAATTGGCTGTAACATTAGTTTATCATTTTAAAAAATTTATAAAACAGCTGTGGATTTTGTAAATAAATAAGTAAATAAATAAACATAAACTGCTTCCTTCAAAAATCGTCTAAATATCATTAATAATCGACTAAAAACTACTCTACTCTTATGTTAAGTCTCATCACTAACAACACTACACAGAAAATAGAAAACCAAAATGGCCGAGGCATAGAAAATTAATATCAGTTTTATCATTAAATTACTAATCTGTGCTTGAAAAATCCTCGTCGCTATGTCGGACGACATGTTCTATTGCTCTTTTGTGAGCATCCACTATATTATCTGTGAATGCGGAGAAACATTTCCAACCGAAGACGAACTAAAAGTGCATTTGGAAAGAGATCATTCATTGAAAAAAGAAAAAAAGGAATACAAATGCGGAGTGGTGAGTCCAAATGGAATGTTTATTTATAGTTTCCGCGGAAAAAATGATTTACGTGCAAACTCGGGCTTCGGGAGCTCCAATGTTGTGATTTGACAACATCAATGACAAAAAATATGTCTTGTTTTCATTTTTAAAAAAGCTCGTATGCTCGGGTAGTTATCGCTTGCCACGATGATAAGGGCAAAGAATTTCTGCTGGTGTCTCAAAATGGAACTTAAGTCTTCGTTATTAGGATAAAACGACTCCACCCTGATATGTCTTGTATATTTACTACTCACGACTACACCCGCCTCAAACTTCTAAAGCTTTACAATGCCAGTTAGGTACTATTTCAAGAAGCTTTTTATTGCGCGGAACCCTAATTCTTAGTCTTAGAATAAGTTAGTCCTTTAAATCAGCTATCTACCACTGAAAGTCCTGTCAGAATCGTTCCAGTCGTTTTGGAGATTAGTCGGAACAAACATACAGAATTTATCAGATAATAAAGCCTGCTAGGTTACAATAAATTCAGGCAGTTTTCTACAAAACAAAGTTATGGGGGGTCAAAAGTAGCCTGAACTGTTTCGGAAAAAGGATGCTACGGCCTTGCCACTTTTTTTGCTCGCTTTGGTGGGGGTACTACCATGCCCCCTAATTATTTTGATATTACGAACAGACACTTCAAAATTGTATATTGTGATGTTGTAGATCATTTGTTGTCATTTTTAGGGTTCCATAGCCAAATGGCAAAAAACGGAACCCTTATAGATTCGTCATGTCTGTCTGTCTGTTCCTCCGTATGTCACAGCCCCTTTTTTCCGAAACTATAAAAGCTATACTGATGAAACTTAGTGAATAGATGTATTCTGTAAACCACATCCAGATTTTCACACAAAAATAGAAAAAAAAAACTATAAATTTTGGGGGTCCCCATACATAGAACTGAAACTCAAAAATTTTTTTTTCATCAATCCCGTACATGTGGGGTATCTGTGTATAGGTCTTCAAAAATGATATTGAGGTTTCTGATATCATTTTTTTCTAAACTGAATAGTTTGCGCGAGAGACACTTCTAAAGTGGTAAAATGTGTCCCCCCCCCCCTGTAACTACAAGAACTTTTATATTATGTTACTTGCTGCTACGGAACCCTTCATGGGCGAGTCTGACTCGCACTTGTTCGGTTTTAATTTATTGGACCGTCTTAAAATATCTATCTATTGATACCATATTGAATACTTCCTAGATATTAGCATACCTATGTGATGGTTAAACATGGAGCACTTTATTAAATTGTAGCTTTTTCCCACGGCTTCATAAAATATAGCCTATGTCACTCAGGAATAAAGCAGCTTTCTATTGGTGAAATAATTTCAGCAATTCAACCAGTAGTTGGTGTGTAGTTCACACGACTGCAATCGGACCGCATGTTTGGTTTGCAATTCTATTGCAGTCGTGTTTGCAGTTCTATTGCAGTTGGATTGCAGTTGAAATGCGGTCCGTCTGTTTAGACCCTTAGGTACTAGTTAAGAACATCATAAACAACAACTTTTGTTCTATGACTTTTAAAAATGTATCATATTTTGGTTCATCAGATTTTCATACAAATATAAAAATATTTAAATTGAATGTTCTAAATATTACGAAGTCTATGCGAAGCAAGCGATAGTACAAGAACGGTAGCTGAACGTGAACTTGACCTATTTACGGGCGACCCTCAGTAGTCGGTCAGTCGCATTGATGCGCTTACGTCGCATCATACGTGTTCTTGTAGCGAAATTCGGCAGTGCGGATCTTTACATGACAGTGGATTAATATTCTAATGTCGAGTACACGGAAATGGTGCGAATGCTTGCTAAGTGTAATTACAATGTTTCGGAAGTCTGCTTGCTATTATTACGAGAACAGTGCGCGGGAGCCGTAAGTAGATACAGCAAAATACAGAGTTGAAATGTGAATATTGAAGGTTTGTTTTTGGTAAATGTGTTATGTTTTGTAAAAAGTCGTAGAACAAAAGTTGTTGTTTATGACGTTCTTAACTAGCACCTAAGAGGTTGCTAGTGTTTTACAATTAACCCTGTATATATATACTAGCTTTTGCCCGCGACTTCGCCCGCGTGGCATTAGGTACTTAAGGAATCGGGAGGCTACCTTTTGCCTATGTTCTTTTTCATGTCAAAGACTATATGCATGCCAAATTTCATCCAAATCCGTTCAGCCGTTTTTGCGTGATTAAGTAACAAACATCCAAACATCCACACTTTCACATTTATAATATTAGTTAGAATAATATTTATAGAAACCAAAATTTTAACTTACAAACGTGTGTACAAAATGAAAATTAAGCGTTTTTCAAGGATATCCTAGTTGTTCAGACATATGTACAATCGGCGCTCGAGGTGTTAGACAATCCTAATTCCCTGTCAGGCACCGACTCTTGCGGACCCCATTACTCAACCACAATTCTGTCCCCAGTGCGAGGTTATATTCAGTTCGGAGCAAGAGTGCATCGAGCATTACGGAGAGAACCACATCGAGGTGAAGCAGGAGCACCAGTACATTGAGGAGGAACACGACTACATTGAAGAACATGACTACGTCACCACCGAGCAGGCGGACGACGCCCAGGCGGACCAGGGGGAGATCGTATGTATTACACTTCTAATATTATAACACTCGGTGATTCAGGGACTCAAACTGTAACCGTAATAAAGTGTTTTAACACTGTTTTTTAAAACAGTTTTAACAGAAAAACACTTTTAAATGTAACAGATACAATAATGTTACCGAATGAAACTGTAACCTTCTATATGTGTTATGGAGTGCAACCGAATCAAACTGTAACCTGTTTATATGTGTTAATATTATGTGTAACTGAAATAATCAGTTTTAGTGTAGCTTTGTAAATAGTAACTTTGGCAACGCTGCGTTTACCTGTTACACTTATTAACACTGTTAACACTTTTATATCTGTTACAGATATGTTAGGGTTACACTTTTGTAAGTGTATTGGGTTAACACATTGAAAACACATTAATAAGTGTTACATATATGATTCTGTTACCAATTCAACATGTAACACTTATAATTCTGTAACTTTTATGAAGGTGTTTTTAAGTCCCTGGTGATTATCATTTATCATGCCACGCATCACGCTCTACAAGTCTCTGACATCGACGCACAAACGGATGGTGGAATTGTTCGTCGGTTTTTTCCTACTTTTTTTTTTTAATTTTTACGGTTTTTAATTTTAATTGTATAAAATCGTTGTTTTAGCATTTTTAGTGAGAAAAATTAATGAATTACCTTTGAAAATAAAAATGTCGTCAGGATTGGTTAGAATTACGATTTTATCTACCCCAATGACTTTTTAATTAATTAATTTTTAAATCAATTTTTTTTTTGTGATGTGATTATAGAGTTTTGAAATTAGTTGCATTTCGTATAACATTTTTTTTGCATTTCGTCTACGCCCTGTTTTTGTTTTCAGCCAATCATATTTTTGGGTTTGCAGTAAGAGTAAATTGTAAATGTATGAGTTTGGCGACACCGGTTCTGGAACAAACATTTTCTCAAGCTACTTCCACTGTTTTTACTGTTCCGTGATTGAACCCATGTTGACTACATCAGATTTCATTAAATCCCAATAATTACCCAAGTCGTTTAACTTATTAGACAGACTCTATTAATTATTATTTCTATGTCTTTATCCATAACCAAAAAAAAAATAAAAGGCAATTGTTAAAAGTAACGAAATATCAGTTAATCTCCCTAATATTAAGTAACAAGCTGTGCCCGCGACTTCGTTCGCGTGGACTACAGGATTTTGAATTTATTTTTTCTAAAATAAAAGTAGCCTATGTTACTCCTTATTACATCAGCTACCTGCCAAAAAAAGTCCCGTCAAAATCGGTCAGAGATGTGAGAAAATGTTATTTTGGTGTATGTACCGTATATATATTCATATGCATGTAGTAAAAAGCAGTTATTTCAATATTACGAACAGACACTCCAATTTAATTTATAATTATGTATAATAGATGTATAGATTTCATTGCTAAAAATATAGCAACACTGTTTTTCCGTATTGCCAACATTACGGCGAAGGAACTTCTTATGTGAAACGCACTGTAGGCAGCCACAGAACTTCACTCGAAGAAATCCCGTCAAAAAGTCTCTTAAGCAGCCAAGTGGTTTGTGTCGGCAGATCTTCGAGCACGTGATCGAGGAGCCGCCGCCGGTCGCGGAGGCGGCGCCCAAGATCAGAGTGAAGAAGGAGAAGAAGAGTAAGGTGAACTACAACACGAAGAACATCGTCTGCGAGGTCTGCGGCAAGAGATACGCGGTGAGACAAAGTTATTTACAACTTTATTTTTATTGTTCGATTCGAACAGACAGGCCTGTTGGTCTGAGTAATGGGTAGCTCACTGTCCGGCCGTCCGGTAACTGTCCGGACCAAGCCCAAGTCGTCGACGGCGCGCACTGTTCCCGCGCGCCTCAAGGAGTTGTCAACAACAGCAGGGACCCAGCCGGGTCGAAGCCTACTGGGGCCAGGGTTATCCGAAAGGGCGCTCGAGCCCCGGTATGAAGGCTAGAAGGAACGGGGTGGGTCTTTTAGTCAGTAAGAGTCTGACACTATCTCCCGCTCCGCCCAAGGGCGGGGGATGTCAATGCATGATTTTTCCCACCATAAAAAGGCCTGTTGGTCTAGTGGTTAGTAACCCTGATTCCTAAGCCGGAGGTCGTGGACAAATGTTTGTGTGATGAGCACGATCATTTGTTCTGTGTCTGGGTGTAATTTATCTATAATATGTATGTATTTAGAAATTATAAGTATGTTTATCAGTTGTCTAGTACCCATAACACAAGCTCTGCTTAGCTTGGGACTAGACGGCGTTGTGTGATAGTTGTATGAAATTTTATACATATTATATTGTGGACTAGCTTTTGTCCTTCGCTCCCGCTCTTCCCTACTCCACCCTACACTACCCTAATTTTCAGAGAGGAATCCAATCCTCCTATAAACAAAAAGACAAACTTTACCTCTTTATTATATTAGTGTACATAGATGACGTGTTGTTTTGTTGGGTTGCAGTCGAATGCAGCACTGAAGTACCACCAGCGCGTGCACACGGGGGAGCGCCCCTACAAGTGCACAGAGTGCTCCAAGAGCTTCACCATGCCGCTGTTCCTACAGGTGAGGGGAAACGAGCTCTAGGTGTAATATAATAGAATAGAAAACCATTTATTCGGCGCAGGCAATACAACATAGAATAATAATAATAGCTTGATAGTAATCAAGTACAAAAATGGACCAGGGATCCGGGACTATATGTGTTGACATTATCATTTGACTACGTCACGGCTAGGGAATCCAATCCCGCATCAGAATCGCAATCCCGCACGCCTGCGGGATTAATTTCAGCAATCCCGCGGAATTTGCGGGATTGGAATTTTTAATTTATTTTTTGTTTTAAGTAGTAATAAACACAAAAACCGATCAAATTCTATTCCCGAATCGAGTTTCTAAGAATTTCCAAATAGCAAATAAAATATTTTCACATAAAATCAGCTGCTTTTATGTATTAATCAAATATTTAACAGACCTTCATCTTTTAGAAAATTGATTTCACATGCTGTGGGGAATCCCCAGTCATAGAGTACCTAAGCTGACATTGATTACGTTCCGTTTCATTTGCGATACAGGACCCGCACAACACAAAATAAAAATTCAAAAATTATTTAACTGCAAGGTGAAATCGAAAAGAAAATAATTGTTTTGCAGACATATACTAAAAAAAATGTCATGAGTTCCATGCAAAATTGTTTCATCACTTTTTAATGAGGATAAGCTGGGTCTAATAAATAATGTAAACGACGGCAGGTCGTCGGAAACCACTTTTATTATAAAAAAATTCAATCCCGCAGACGTGCGGGATCCCGCATTTCCGATCCCGCAGAAAGTGTGCGGGATCCCGCGTTTGCGGGATTCCGCGTTTGCGGGATTCCGCGTTTGCGGGATTGGATTCCCTAGTCAAGGCGTCCTCCAGCCGCCGCATGACTTAGGTTCTCACCAGACATGTCTCGAACTTACCGAGAGGTCACTGTAAAGCTCACGACGTCATTTCCTCTAATTTTCTTTCAATTCCAGATCCACACGCGCACGCACACGGGCGAGCGTCCCTACGAGTGCGGCTTGTGCCCGAAGGCGTTCAGCAACAAGGCGGCTTTGTTACGACATGACCGGGTGAGGAATTATCTCAGTAACCTTCTAGCTAGCACAACTACTCGGCTGCGACGCGTACGGGAAGCTGCGCGGCCTCGATATATAGGGTGACTGGTATTTAGTAACCGATACTTATACACGTTACTGTACTCATGATTACAAACAAATTTCCCAAAGAAACTGTTTTTATAAGCTTTTATTTAGTTCCACCTGTCCCGATGTTTGTCTGTCATCAAATCTTGTAAATTAAATTTGACCCACTTCCCGGTTACCGATGGAGCTGAAATTTTGCATGCATGTGTTAATCAGATGACAATGCAAAATTATTGTGACAAGGAGCTGATCTGATGATGGAACCGGAAGGTGGCTATAGGAACTTGGTAGTTAACGACACAACCCCATCGAGTTTGTGCTCGTATGATTCGTCTTGACGAGCATTAATTATATATGTATACCGAGCTATAAAACCTTGCTATGAAAAAATGATTTTCATTAAAAGCTTGTTTTACAAATTAGTTTTATCACAATAACAAAACGCGTCTAACAGTTGACCAGTAGCAGGCGCGGCGCGCGAATTTCATACAGCTGTTTTGTTGTTGTTATAATACCAATGAAGAGAAAGAAAGAAATTTTATTTTCCGGATATCACAAAAATTTTCCATGACAAAAATAATTGTATAATAAAAGTTTCTTCGGGAAAAAAGTGGTTTGGAATTAGGGAATCCAATCCCGCATCAAAATCGAGATCCCGAATGCTTGCGGGATTGAAGGCGGCAATCCCGCAGATGCCGCGGGATTTGCTTTAATTCTTTATTGTACACTATCCATGATAAATAACAAAATATGTGGACATCAGAGTTCATGTACATAGGCGAGCTTAACTCAAAGTTGAGTTCTCTTCCAGCAAACCATTGAGTGATAGAGAGAAATCACAGTAGAGGGTACAGTAGAGGGTTGCTTTTTTGTTTTAAGTAGTAATAAACATGAAAACCGGTCAAGTGTGAGTCGGACATTCACACCGAGAGTTTCTTATAATTTTACCTACCTACATAAGTTTAAAATAGTTCGATTCCCGAACGACTTTCGATGATTTTAGAAATGCAAAAAAAAGCAAATATTTTGTAATGTTTCACTTTACGATTTTCACGTAAAATCAGTTGCTTTTATGGAACAATAAAATATTTAACGGACCTTCGTCTTTAAATTAAATTCACGTGCTTTGGGTAATCCCTGGTCAAAGAGTACCTAAATTGACATTGATTACGTTCCGTTCCTGTTACAATACAGGACTCACACCACACAAAATAGAATTATGTAAAATTGAAAACAAAATAATTATTTTCCAGACATATTTTTTACATAATATACATTTATTTACAAATTGATAGGCTCGCGTTTGACCACTATCTCACCTGTGGCGGGCGATGATGTGGCCGACGATGGAGCACGCTTGCCTAGAAGCAATCTATTCACTCTTGACTTAAAGACCCCTAGGTTATAGCTATCAGGAAACACAGACTCCGGCAGCGAATTCCACTCCTAGGCTGTACGTAAAATGAATGTGTTCCCAAAACGCTTTGTACGAGTGGGTGATGTCCACCATGTTGTAAAAGTTTGACGGCGTAACATTATATTTGTCTCTTCCCCAGGTGCACACGGGCGTGAAGCCGTACGAGTGTCCGGAGTGCGGCAAGTTCTTCACGCAGTCCAACTCCATGAAGCTGCACGTGAACACGGTACACTTGAAGCTGCCGGCGCCCTACAAGAGCAAGACGCGCCGCAACAAGGCCAAGGAGAGGGCGCTGCTGCGCGAGGCCATCCTGCGCGTCATCGACAGCGAGGACACCGCCGCAGGTGAGGGGACCTAACGTTACACTAGCGCAGCTGAGGGGACCTACAAGAGCAAGACGCGCCGCAACAAGGCCAAGGAGAGGGCGCTGCTGCGCGAGGCCATCCTGCGCGTCATCGACAGCGAGGACACCGCCGCAGGTGAGGGGACCTAACGTTACACTAGCGCAGCTGAGGGGACCTACAAGAGCAAGACGCGCCGCAACAAGGCCAAGGAGAGGGCGCTGCTGCGCGAGGCCATCCTGCGCGTCATCGACAGCGAGGACACCGCCGCAGGTGAGGGGACCTAACGTTACACTAGCGCAGCTGAGGGGACCTACAAGAGCAAGACGCGCCGCAACAAGGCCAAGGAGAGGGCGCTGCTGCGCGAGGCCATCCTGCGCGTCATCGACAGCGAGGACACCGCCGCAGGTGAGGGGACCTAACGTTACACTAGCGCAGCTGAGGGGACCTACAAGAGCAAGACGCGCCGCAACAAGGCCAAGGAGAGGGCGCTGCTGCGCGAGGCCATCCTGCGCGTCATCGACAGCGAGGACACCGCCGCAGGTGAGGGGACCTAACGTTACACTAGCGCAGCTGAGGGGACCTAACGTTACACTAGCGCAGCTGAGGGGACCTAACGTTACACTAGCGCAGCTGAGGGGACCTAACGTTACACTAGCGCAGCTGAGGGGACCTAACGTTACACTAGCGCAGCTGAGGGGACCTAACGTTACACTAGCGCAGCTGAGGGGACCTAACGTTACACTAGCGCAGCTGAGGGGACCTAACGTTACACTAGCGCAGCTGAGGTGACCTAACGTTACACTAGCGCAGCTGAGGGGACCTAACGTTACACTAGCGCAGCTGAGGGGACCTAACGTTACACTAGCGCAGCTGAGGGGACCTAACGTTACACTAGCGCAGCTGAGGGGACCTAACGTTACACTAGCGCAGCTGAGGGGACCTAACGTTACACTAGCGCAGCTGAGGGTACCTAACGTTACACTAGCGCAGCTGAGGGGACCTAACGTTACACTAGCGCAGCTGAGGGGACCTGACAAAAGACTATTCAATACTTTATTCAGGCGGCCAAAGAAGCGCTACTTCAACGATTGTTTCACGTCATCAGTATTGATGCCTAACGCTTCCGAAATACCCAAATACTTGTAAGTTTCGGTTGAGCTGAGGGATCTAAGGTGTATGGAATCCAAAAGTTGGGTTCCCACGGATTCCATAATCTCACCTCGCTTTACATGCATGACTGCACATTGTCCACACATCATTCTGATGGCACCATCAGGATAGAATTTGGTGTGAAGCTACTGAAGATTTCAGTTACCTTCAGTAGCTCCATCAGTTGCAAGTCGTTGGAGTGAAAGACTACTTATTATTATTATTAACTAGCTTTTGTCCGCGGCTTCGCTCCCACTCTACTCTACTATACTCTATTCTACCCTACTACCCTAATTTTTTTTTTTTTTTATATGATAACCTTTCTCACAATAACAAACACAACAAAAAAAGAATTAGCGAAATCGGTTCAGCTGTTCTCGAGATTCGCGCTTAGCAACACATTTAGCGATTCATTTTTATATTATTAACAATATCGTATTTCCTTGTTTCAGTGCAAAGTATAAGCGAAACAAACGACATAACCAACGCGGAGGTGCACTTCATAAAACCGGAGCCGGGCATGTTCAAGCAGGAAGTTGAGGAGACAGAAATACTATATGAGGATGTGGACTCCAGAGAAATTACCTATGAAGTGGTGTACGAGGAGTAAAGTGGGTACTGGTGATAACAGTACCCTTTTTAACGCAGTCGGGTGATCGAGAATCGTGGAAATAGTGCTGAAGTTACACGAATTCACTGACCTCTAATCACATAATAGTTAGGTACAGAAGACAATCTCATGTATGTATTTCACTTTTTATACCTACGCTCGGTGGACGCACACTAATGAGCGTTTGAGCCGGAACTGTTCGACAAGCGGGCCGAGGCGCTCCGAGATTTCGTGTCCGTGAGCGGTGTATATGTGTGCGTTGTGAGAGCGCGCTGTGAATGTAGATCGTCTTCTGTACCTATCTATTTTGTGCCTCTACTATACAGTGTGTAAGGGACAGCCCTCCACAAACTTTAAGGGCTTGCTCGGTAGAGAAAACTGAACAACTTTCCACAAGATTTATTTTCAGGAAGGTTTTAGTATGGCAGACACTCGCTACGCCAAAATGGCGAATATGAAACGGGCACAATAGCACTTTGACGGCCGCCAGTCCAGTGTGGGAAATAGTAGAGATCAGTGCCTGGGTTGGACTGTGTGCTGAGATGTTTCGTCTGATTGGAAAGTGAAGTTATTTTTATATATTTATTTATTAATTACAGTTAGACAACCAGTTAGGCCGCGTTCCGATTTTGTCGCGGCGACAGATAATCGTGTAAGTGTTGTGGCTTAGGTTATTGGTGGGTTAGGTGGCACTGGCGACGTCTCAGGTCTGTATTACTAACATCATAAATAACTTTTGTTCTATAATTATCTTTTTACGAAACCTAATTCATTTAGCAAAACAAACTTACAAGATTTCGATGTTCTATCTAACACATTTCAACTCTGTATTTTGCTGTACCTTCCTACGACTGTATCAAGCGCATCAAGCACCCCCGCCGTCCGATCCCCGCGCCCCTTTTGTACTATCGCTATTATATTTCGTAATATTTAAAATGTTCAATTTAAATATTATTATTTTTGTATTAAAATCTGATGAACTAAAAAATATGATAAAAATTTGTAAATTCATAGAACAAAAATTGTTGTTTGTGATGTTAGTAATACAGTCCTACAAGGTTGTTAGTGTTTTACAAATAACCCTGTATACAATGCGTTCCAAATGAGAATAGGATCGCCCGCCATGTTGTGACGTCACGATTTACTGTCAAATCGAGGAAAGAAATTTTTAAATATTAATTAATTCACGAAAAATTTAATTTATTTATGAACTGTGAAGGAAAAAAGTATAATCAGGATCCAGTTCTTCAATTTTACTCATCTCCAAGTTCTTCAATTTTGCCAAAATTTCTTCGATTTGACAGTTCCACGAGACGTCAAAACATAGGAATCGGTCCTATTCTCATTTGGAACGCGTAGTATTATTATATATTACCAATACGGCTCCATAACGACCTCGCCTGCCGCTCAGGCGTATATTCCTCGGCTACAATACCGTCTGCCCACTTGTATCAATATGTACTACTTATTTTCAACTTAGGTGCAAACATAAAGAACCAGGCTACCAGTGCAGGCGGGTCTGTGCGGGTCGGTACCGATCGGCGCAGGTATAATCGGCTAGTGGCCGTAAAAAATGTAATTAGTCCGTCTTTTAGATTATTCAAAAATAAGGGAGACTTATTTTTTTATTTGTAAATTAAACCAAAAATGACAAAGATTAGCCCATTAAAGTTACGTGTGACGTCACGCCGTGCTGCATTTTTTCGCACGGGCTGACGACACACGTAACTTTAATGACCGATATCTTTGTTATTTTTTGTTTAATCGAAAAAAGAAAAAATACGTGTCCAATATTTTTTTATAATCTAAAATACGGAATAAATAAAATGTAATTATTTTGACCCTGGACACTACCCTATTCTCCCGCGCGTTCTTATGCGCTCATTTATAAAGAAACAAGTTTATACTGGTCAGTACCGACTGCCCGGACGAGCCATACGGGTTTAAGCATTGGCCAATGTAGTGTTCTACACATACAGACTTCATCTTCATCATGATTTCAGCCGACAGACGTCTGTCAGACATGGCCTTCCAACGCCACGTCTTCCGGTACGCGGTCGCCACTCCAGAACCTTTAGGCCCCAACGGCCATCTGTTCTGCGAGCAATGTGCCCTGCCCATTGCTACTTAAGTTTGGCGATTGTTCGTGCTATGTCGGCAACCCTGGTTCTCCTGCGGATATCTTCATTTCTGACTAGCTAGACCTATACCTCTACCATGAGTTCAAAGCAATAGTATTTGTCGATACTCGATACCAACTACGTAAATATTTTGTATGGCAAATTCTGCACGCTTAGCCAAGTTGTTATTCTGCAATCGTTAACGCTGTCGAAAAGTGATGAAACGTATGGGAATGACGTCATCTCAACGTAAAGTCGCGTGGTCAGAACAAACGAATAGACAATTCGTAGCCAAGTTCACATCGTTCAAAATCGTTTCTACAATATTTAACGCTACATCCTTTGTTATACAAACGTTACTTTGTAGAATGTGCGGCCTACTCAGGCGCGTCAACATGGCTACCAACTTATCGTTTTCTACAATTGCTGTCACCGAAGCGTTACCGATTAGAGAACGGAATTCGATTGTAACTTGGCTAGGGGGGCTGGTTCCGTAAGTGACCGCTAGAGGCGCTGTAAAGTTTGCCATACAAAATATTTACGTAGTCGGTATCGAGTAGCGACAAATACTATTGCTTTAAACTCATGGTAGACGTACTGCTTCTATACGTGGTTAGACCGGTGCCTAAGATACCAACCCGTACCGACATATCGGGACGGAAATACTTGTTTCCTTATGTTTGCACACATACAAGGTGTCGTTTTGAAGCTGCAAAATATTTCAGGAGGTAATTATGTTAGCGATTCTCGACCCGAATCAATAATAAAATAAGTAGGTAATTTTTTTTTTTTTTTATAACCGCGCTTTTTTTCACACACACAAACACGGAACAATAAAGGTCGTTTTCACACACACTAACTCGCAACGATAGTTTCATAAATAATGTATCATCCAATCATCATCCCGCACGCCACACCCTAGCCACGCCCCCGCGGCCATCGATCAATCGATTTAGTTTAGAGTAATTAAAAAATTAAATAACAAGTATTACTGATTATTGACCAGGTATCGTTTTTTTATATGATTATTTATGAGTTTTATTACAACCTCCTGAAATATTGTGCAGTTTTAAAACTGCACCTTGTATATTGTGTTCAACACACGAAAAGTCATCAAAAAAATCTGTTAGAATAATTATTTAGTGAAATTTACAGATGTGTGAAGTATGTTTGTTTTATATTAAGTTCGTTTACGTTTATTTAAAAAGTATCTAATAAAAATATTGAACTTGACGATAAATCTGTTGTTTTATTTTTAACTGGCTTCCCGTCCCGGCTTCGCACGGGCTATAAATTTAGCCTATGTTACTCAGGGTGAATGTAGCTTTTTAATGGTGAAAGAATTTTTGAGTTTATTCATTACAAATATATACACACAAAAATACAAATTTTCCTTCTTTATAATATTAGCGTAGGCCAGGGGGGGCCAACAGGTCGATCGCGACTGTTAGTCCAGTAGATCGTGGCAAGGCAAAAATATGCTAAACTAGTGGTACCTTGGTTCCACTGTCACGAACACTGGAGGATGTGAGGATGAGATTCGAAGGAGATGTGCTATCACACGATCTGCTGTTGACAGGTTGAAAAGGATCTGGTGCAACCGTTACATCACTAAAGCTACCAAAGTTCGCCTCATAAAGAAGCTTAGTCTTCCCAATATTTCTTTACGGCGCAGAAACGTGGACGGTTCGCCTCAAAGACCGACGCAAAATCGATGCACTCGAAATGTGGTGCTGGCGGCGACTGCTGCGGATTTCGATTCTGGAGGAACTAAACATCAGAGTTTATCGTCGACTGTGCAAGTACAATCCTCAAATATTTTGGTCAGGTTGTTCGCAACGAACACTCCATTGAGCGACTCGTTGTTCAAGGATAAGTGGAGGGGAAGCGGTCACGCGGGCGCTCACAAACGCGTTGGACAGACCTCATCAGAGCTGCAACACAAACCTTAGTTCAGAGTTCTCGAGACGCCGTAAACCGGGACAAATGGAGACGCATCGCGAGAGCCTCACTCGCCAAATGAAAATGCAATATCATCAACCACGACCACTCTGTCAAGAGTGAACGACTAAGGAAGGAAACTAGTGGAAGATGCTTAGACGCAATACTCACACTAATATAAAGGTAAATAAGTACCTAGTTACTAAGAATAATTATCACATTTATGTTTTCTCTCTTAATAAAATAAAAAAAATACTACATGATTGTGTACTAAATTATGCTATTTCAATAAGTATTTAATTGGTAGATCGCACAGGGTTTTCATAGTAAACAGATGTAGGGTCTAATCAAGTTGGCCACCCCTGGAGTAGACTAACGCAAAAACAAATCGATCTTTCCATACAAAATTACAGTAGGATCCGTTTAGTATGATTCCGCTCATATTGACCAACCGCTTTTTACAAGCTTTTATTTAGTTTCACCTGTCCCAATATTTGTCTGTCATCAAATCTTGTAAATTAAATTTGACCCACTTCCCGGTTACCGATGGAGCTGAAATTTTGCATACATGTGTAAATCAGATGACAATGCAAAATTATTATGACATGGAGCTGATCTGATGATGGAACAGGAAGGTGGCTATATGAAGTTGGTAGTTAAACGACACAACCCCATCGAGTTTGGGCTCGTATGATTCGTCTTGACGAGTATTAATTATATAAGTATTATACCGTGATAAAAAAGCTTGCTATGAAAAAAATATTTTCATTAAAAACTTGTTATGAAGATTTACACAGCCAAGTTTGGTTTTCATACAAAATACGTGATACGTTGAAATGGCCAACAACTGAAGCGTTGCCCCGCTTCTGTTATTGGTCATTTCAACTTTGGGGGCCCAAATTAAGCAATGCTTACCAGAATAGTAGATTCAAGTTTGGAAATGTACTTTCTTGTAGGTACTTAATTTTTTATTTTAGACCGTCAAAGTTGAAATGGTCAATAACTGTGTAGGGAACTAGGGACTAATAACTGCGTAGCGTTTACTCTAGTCGGATATAATGACTTCGCGTATCTATAGTGACAAGTCGCTTATGCCTTGATCACACGTACAGAGTAAACGGGCGAGACAGTACTCTCGGGCACTCGGCCGAGTACTCAGTACGTGTAAACACATCGCCGAGTACTCGGCCTAGCGCTTATCTCTACAACTTGTTTACATCACTGTCTCAGCCGAGCAACATTTTACTGTGTCGCCCTTTTACTCAGTACTTGTGATCAAGGCGTTACTGTGACCCATTTTAGGGTGAGTTGCACCATTTAAGTAACTATTACGATAACCAAATTATGGTTTGCCAGCCGTGAAACAGCCTCCTATAGGTCAATCCGACGATTTGACAACTGTTAACGGCTTTGTTATCGTTAAATAGTTAAGGCGTATAGTCCCTTGAACCATCTGACCGAAATTATGTGAACGCAACGCTCGCACTCGCCTAGGCGGCAGTACGCAAATCTGTGCATTTATTTGCGGCCAGCAGCGCCCGGAAAGCGCTTTAAATCCATTTTCTCTGCGAGATGTTGATTGATTTACATATGCAATGTTCACTTTGAAGAATATTTAACCACCAATTTTTATGTGTAAAAATGTTTCTAAAGGTCCAAGCCGTTTCGAAGGAGTAGGGAAAAGTTGCGAAATTGCTAATTTTTTTTTTTTTGACAAAAGTATTAATTGCACGAAAAAATCAAATGTTGATATTATTGTTCATGAATCTATAATAAACATATATTTTTTTCAAACCAATTGACCTAGCCGTTACGGAGGAGTAGGCTTCAGAAAATCACTGTTTTATGGCACTTTTCGGGCACTTGGCCCTTAAATGGTGCAACTCACCCTTAATGTTTATAGTGACTGACGGATTCCTAAAACCTTCGGCAGTGTTCGGGAGAGTCGCGTGACACCCAACGACCGCATGCATTATTTTTAAATTTCAGTGTTTTTATTTTTTATTTTTATTTAATGTGCTGTAGGTATGTCTCTCTGTGAAAATAAATACGTACTAACAAAAGCAGGAGATTGTTTATTTACCACAATATGCTTTGTATGACGTCCGCATAGTAAAACGTGTCTGTTACTTCCCTTCGATCAACTTCGATGTCATTATAAACGGAATTCATTGTAAATTTAATTGGACAATTTGTATGGGGAGACCGACTTTTCGTTTCCTGAAAAAAATTCGTGGAAGGTTTTTCAATTTCGTCTACTGAGCAAGCCCTTAAAGTTTGTGGTGGGCTGTACCTTACATCCTATATCGACGGTTGAAAGGCAAAATGATCTAAGCGACATTAACCGCACCGTTGTGCTGTGTCTGTACGGAATAAAAGTTTTTCTATTCTATTCTAATAAGTAAACTTTACAAAAGTGAACTCAAACATTTTAACTTTAAGTCACTCTTTTGTAAAGTTTGCTCAATGTCGCTTAGATCATTTTGCCTTCGAACCGTCGATATGTAAAATGTTTGTGTAGGGTAAATATATGTTGATTATGGACTTAGATGGTTAGAAATAAATTTATTATTATTCCATTTATTTATTTTATATACATATCTGTTACATTTTTAAATATTTATTTAAAAAATAAAAAGAAATACACTTGAGAGCAAAAAAATCGCACATGGCTTGTAATTTCGTTTAATACTGTTTTTTTCCTAAATCTAAAGATATTGAATACAAATAATTAAGCAAAATTGAAGCATACAAAGATAGCTTTATAAAAACACAAAATTAAGATCATTGAACTTCATGTAACTCACAAAAACCAGCGGTATACCCAATTCCCCAAATTCACCCATTTGCTTTTCACTACTTGCACCTTTACCTAGAGCTACAAAAAGGGTGCTGTTTTGGAGTTTTAATCAGTTTCCGGTAACGTGATAACGTCTTTATTAGAAACAGGTGGATTTACTGGAAAAATATGGATACCATGCCCGAAGAAGCCGTTCAAGTTATTGCCTTGCCTAAAGTAGGCTATAATCAAAATGAAGTCGCTCGACAGTTAAATTTTAGCCGCTTCCCTATTCGTCTGGTATACCAGAGGTTTCAAAAGACCCGTGGGTATATTCGGCGACCAGGATCTGGCCGTGAAGTCGCTCGACAGTTAAATTTTAGCCGCTTCCCTATTCGTCTGGTATACCAGAGGTTTCAAAAGACCCGTGGGTATATTCGGCGACCAGGATCAGGCCGGTGGCGCATAGGATCAGGGCGTGATTATCGTTTTCCAGTACCAAGTACTTTGAAAAATCTGCTACTGAACACGATTGAACTGACACAAAAGCTTCAAGAAGTTCCCAATATCAGTGTAAATCAGTGGACGATTAGGAAAAGACTGGGTGAAGCAGACCTGACTGCAAATCTCTCAGCAAATGGTACCAAATTGACCACAGCTCACCGACAAGCCCGGCAATAATTTGCCACGAAACACTTAAATTGCGTGTATGCCTAATGGCAGGCTGTTGTGTTTTCTGATAAGTGTAAAATGACTTAGATGACCATGATAGATGCTATAGGGTCTACAGAAGGTCATCATGGTAATTTTTACAATGCTACATAAGCGAACAAGTAGGTATTGGAGGCATTTTGGGGTGGCATAATGTTGGACACTAAAACTGACATTGTATTCATCACTGGGCTATTACTGGCCTAATATCGAGAGGGTTGACGGCTTTATGATACATCAAAAAAGTGCTCGAAGAATATGTGAAGCTGCTTGTGTGGCTTGTGGTAGATTTTTTTCCTTAATGCAGAACAACACCAGATCGCATGTCGCTAGAACAGTTTGCGACTGCATGCAAGACGTTGGAATCATTGCGATAGAGAGGCCAGCTCGTAGTTCTGATCTCAATCCAATTGAGAATATCTGGAATGACCTTGAAAGAAGACTTAGTGCAAAAAGCCTGGCTCTCCACGCCTCCAAAAGCTTCAATTTGTCATTGACGAGGAGTGGGACGTTATGCCCTAAGATTTCATGGTAAAATTAATACGGTTGATGAAAAATCGAGTAACAGCTGTAAATAGGGCTAAAGGAGGGAATACACTTTATTGACAATCAGGAGGACCAAGAATTTTAAGTTTGACTCTCATTCTTTCTTAAGTGTTTGGTAATTTTTCCCATATGTTGGATTTTGTGCTCCAAACCCTTTCAAGAATATTTTTTTTACACTGTATTTCATATCATTAGAAAGGTAATTAAATAGGCTTTCAAACAGTGTATGAAATGTTTTCAATATCTATACACATTCATAACAAAAACTGTCCTGAACAAAAAGAGTTATGATGTGCGATTTTTTTGCTCTCGAGTGTAGTAGCCCACCGGCATCGGGAACAGGGTCCAAGCTACTACGGGTCAGGGCTCCCAAGAGAGGAACCTCCGAACAATACGCGCCGTGTCCAGGAGTACTGCCTTCTGGATCAAGCCCTTGATCCGACTGCCTAACGAGAGCCTCCGCAGGTGTTGTTCGAGGCTCTTGGCTATTAAGCCATTGGCCGTAATTTTTTATTTTATTCTTAATCTTAATCTCTTTTTAATTGATATAAACTAGTACTTGACTACGATCCCACCTAATGGTAAGCAGTGATACAATCGTTGATGGTGAGGCGCACTAGTATTATTATTAAACTTCTACTGTTCAAAGTTATAGTTATCGGCACGGATCTTGAGCGCTCGGCGTCAGAGTGGGGATTGCTTTCCGCATTCCATACATTGGCGAGCCAATCGTCGTTGTTCTTAGAAACATGCAGCAAGCTCAGGAACGAATCACGAGTAACGTCTATGAGACGATGGCGCGGCGAGCCAATCACTGACATTCCCCGTCCCCGCGTCTCACGTCGCACCACTAAAGAGACCGAATATTTGACTTCTGCGCAACTTGAAGCTAGCGCTCAAGATCCGTGCCGACAACTATAATCATATTGAATATCTTCGTAGCGTTGTGCTACCAGGGACTCATACTGTAACCGTAATAATGTGTTTTAACTGTTTTTTAAAACAGAGAAACACTTTTAAAGTGTAACAGATATAATAATGTTACCGAATGAAACTGTAACCTTTTATATGTGTTAATAAGTGTTAATATGTGTAACTGAAATAATTGCACAGTACCATAAATAAGTAAATTGTAACTTTGGCAACGCTGCGTTTACCTGTTACACTTATTAACACTGTTAACACTTTTATATCTGTTACAGATATGTTACGGTTACACTTTTTTAAGTGTGTTGGGTTAACAGATTGAAAACACATATATAAGTGTTACATTTTTGATTCTGTTACACATTCAACATGTAACACTTATAATTCTGTAACCTTTATGAAGGTGTTTTTAAGTCCCTGTGTGCTACAATGTTTTAACCGCTCATTCTTTTATTATTCCTCCAGGCACATGTGCGTGACCTCTCGACAGTTCTAGTCACATATTTCCAAGAGATCGTCCCTCGGTTCACAGTATCTTTCTGCTCCTCGTAGTTTTGCTCTGTCCTCCTGAGTGGATCTGAAAATTACAAGTATATTGACTACTAGCTTTTGCCCTCGGCTTCGCCCGCGTACATAATATACACCGCTAAATTTTAATCGTTTTAATCCCGTGGAGGGTCGATCCGGTACATGAAACAATATCGATTTGACAGATAAAATTAAAAAAAAGTACCTTTTTTTCAAAACTCGTATTAATTTACGCATGTACGAAATTAATTTCTTTAAGAAAACATCAGCTGAGCGAGTTCAATGACCTGTATTGTTGTAAGTTGTTGGTGTTTAAAAATGACTCTGTATATCTATTATTTATTTTTTTATTATGTACTTTATTGTGGTTGCTCATGCCCCTCAAGTTGAAGGGTAAAATTTACAAGTCCGTCATAAGACATGTCATACTGTATGGATCAGAATGTTCGGCTGTGAAAAAGACGGATGAAAAAAGATTGCATGTAGCGGAGATGAGAGTGTTGAGATGGATGTGTGGTGTGATGAGAATGGATAAAGTGAGAAATGAGCATATTAGAGGAAGTTTGAAAGTGGCGCCAGTGACTGAAAAGTTGAAAGGAAATCGGTTGTCTTGGTATGCTCATGTGAAGAGGAGGGATGAAGCGCATATTACTAAAAGAGTTCTGAGTATACATGTAGATGGATGGAGAGTGAGAGGAAGGCCGAAGAAAAGATGGATGGATTGTTTGAGGAGTGATATGAAAGAAAAGGGAGTTAGTGATAGTTTGACGGGTGACAGGACAGAATGGAAGAAGAAAACGTGTTGCGCCGACCCCAAGTAATATGGGATAAGGGCAGGAAGAAGAAGAAGTACGAAAAACTTTTATCTAAAACACGTACAATGGGCGGCCTTATCGCTTACTGTGAATGTGAAAACAAAACTCACGTGTTCATGTGTCCGTAGAGCTGATAATCCTTTGAAAGCCTTCGGGCACGACTTGCACGAGTACGGCCGGTCGCTCGTATGTACTCTTAGATGTGACTGAAAGCAAATGGACATTATTGTTGCTGTTTACAAAAATACATGATTGTTGTTGTTTATAAAAATACATGATTGTAGTTGCTTACAAAAATACATGATTGTAGTTGTTTACAATCAGATATGATTGTTGTTGTTTACAAAATACGTGATTATTGTTGTTTACAATCAGATATGATTATTGTTGTTTACAAAAATACATGATTGTAGTTGTTTACAATCAGATATGATTGTTGTTGTTTACAAAAATACATGATTGTAGTTGTTTACAATCAGATATGATTGTTGTTGTTTACAAAAATACATGTTTGTTGTAGTTTACAATCTGACAAGATTGTTATTGTTTACAATTTGACATAATAGTTGTTTGAGATGGATGTGTAGTTTGTCCAACGTCCTCGCTAGCAAAGGAGTTTACCTGCAGCAACTTGCGCATGGTGAAGCTCTTGGGGCACTGCGTGCAGCTGTAGGGCCGCTCTCCCGTATGGTTCCTCTGGTGGTACAGCAGCACGCATTTATTCTACAACAATATGATGATAATAATTATGACGACGACGCGTGATAAATCACAAGAGATGAGCCCCTGTCAAGGTCAAAATCGGTTGAACGGACATAGAGCGATCGGTAGAGCGGGATTATAGAGCGAGAGAAGTCAATAGATTATTATCTACTAGTTTTTCTATAGCAGATTTCTATCGGTGAAAAAGTTTTAGCAATCGGACCAGTACTTTCAAATATAGATAGGCACAGTCACTGCAACTGTATTGTATGTCTGTACTCTTTTTTATTATTATTATTTTATGTTGTGGTATATGTACACCGTTAAATTTTAATCGTTTTAAGCCCGTGGAGGGTCGATCCGGTAGTCGACGTTGCGTACAAACCACCTACAGGTCATTGACCTCGCTCAGCTGACGTTTTCTTAAAGAAATTAATTTCGTACATGCGTAAATTAATACGAGGTTTGAAAAAAAAGTACTTTATTTTTAGGGTTCCGTAGCCAAATGGCAAAAAACGGAACCCTTATAGATTCGTCATGTCTGTCTGTCTGTCTGTCCGTCCGTATGTCACAGCCACTTTTTTCCGAAACTATAAGAGCTATACTGTTGAAACTTAGTAAGTAGATGTATTCTGTGAACCGCTTTAAGATTTTCATACAAAAATAGAAAAAGAGCAATAAATTTTGGGGGTCCCCATACTTAGAACTGAAACTCAAAAAATTTTTTTTCATCAAACCCGTACGTGTGGGGTATCTATGTATAGGTCTTCAAAAATGATATTGAGGTTTCTAATATCATTTTTTTCTAAATTGAATAGTTTACGCGAGAGACACTTCCAAAGTGGTAAAATGTGTGTCTCCCCCCTGTGACTTCTAAAATAAGAGAATGATAAAACTAAAAAAAATATATAATGTACATTACTATGTAAACTACCAACGAAAATTGGTTTGAACGAGATCTAGTAAGTAGTTTTTTTTTAATACGTCATAAATCTAAAAAAATACACTATTATTAAAACATCGATCAAAGTTACAACGAACTACAAGAACTTTTATATTATGTTACTTGCTGCTGCGGAACCCTCCATGGGCGAGTTCGACTCGCACTTGGCCGGTTTTTAATTTTATCTTTACAAATCGAGTGTTTCATGTACCGGATCGACACTCCACGGGATTAAAATGATTAAAATTTAGCAGTGTATCGTGTTGCTTGCGCCGAATAAATACTATTCTATTCTATAATAAAGACAAAGAAAACAAACTTATTTATACTATTAGTGTAAAGAAAAAACTAAGTCAACTCACCGGTAGAGTCTTGCCGCACACTTCACAGACCCAGGGCCGCTCCTTCTGCCTCCCTTTGTCCTTGGCCTCCACGTGGATCCTCCTGTAGTGCGCGCTGTACAGCGACTCCCGCGCGAACGACTTGTCGCACTGTAACAACATTACTAGACTTGCTTGCTAGCTTGTGCCCGCGACTTCGCTCCCTTCAACTGACTACTAACTCTAGCCTAATCTATTCTACCCTACGTACACACTGTGACGACTATGAAGGTCACATATTAGATGCAGTAGAAACTACATTGTAATGGACCTTTTAAGGTTTATGATTATTAAAAAGATAGATTCGAATATGATAGATGTCAACAAGGAAAAATATTGAATATAATTTTATATATTAACATAATTTAAAGACTTATAACAATATAATTAGTAAAATTAAACATAAAGCCTTTCATTAGCGTCTCCTCCCCGTTACATATGGTGGAGGCGCCGGGTAGTTCTCCGTAAGGCCTTGATTATATCTGTACCTCAAAGGTAAACAGCATTATGTGCCAAAAAGTTAATTTTACAGGAGAGGCAAAAACGTGCGGATAGAAACTTTAAATGTATCTTTGACATAGTTGCTCTAAAGATATTGGAACAAACTCAATTGTATTTTTTATAATTATTAGATGGAATTATTATGTTTTACACATAATTACAATAAAGTTAAGAACAACATTAAGTGCGCATAAAGCTGAAAATTAAACAATCTTATCATCATTTGAAGTCCTCTACCCGACACGTTTTTGTGGGTTTACGATTGGATATTTCTTTTCCTAGATGTCGTAGGACTTCATACCTTAAACCATTACGTAGAACAGGTTCTTACGATTCTAATAGTGCAAAAATACATATTTTCAAAAAAGTGGAGTTACTACTGTTTACCTCTGAGGTACAGATATTTTTTCAGGTATACGAGACCCCGATAGTTGAGGAAGGCGACTGTTGCGTCCCACAAGGTCCCATAAACCTCTCGCACGCCATAATAAGTGAGAACAGTTACTACCCTACCTACACTACACTACCTACCTGCCTATCCTACGCTACTTACCTACTAGCCCTACCTAGGTAGGAACTGTGACGACTACGAAGGTCACATAGTAATAAGTTTGCAAACTGGCAAGTAAATAGTCTTTTAAGGTTTATGATATGAAAAAGTTGAGATTCGAAATAAGTTTGAAAGATGACACAAGAAAAAATTTAAGAAAATTTTATATAGAAAAATATGTATTAAAGGCTCTTCGTACAATATAAATAGTAAAGTTAACGAAAAACCTTTCTTTGATTTGCGTCTCCCCACGCCACAGTACTTACTCTATCCTAGAAATATAATATAATATAATATTCCACAACTATCACACAACGCCATCTAGTCTCAAGCTAAGCAGAGCTTGTGTTATGAGTACTAGACGACTGATAAACATACTTATATATTTTTAAATACATACATACTATAGATAAATTACACCCAGACACAGAACAAATGATCAAGCTCATCACACAAAGATTTGTCTTGGGTAGGAATCGAACCCACGACCTCCGGCATAGCAGTCAGGGTCACTAACCACTAGACTAACAGGCCTGTCACAAAAATTACCTAGACCTTAAAAAAAAAGAATGATTAAAATTGGCCCATCCGTTCTTAAGTTATAGCATGAACAGGAGAAATAGGGATTCATTTTTATAATATTACTAGCTTTGCCCGCGCGGCTTCGCTCCCGCTCTTCCTTACTCCACCCTACCATACCCTACTCTACCCTACCCTACTCTACCCTACCCTACTCTACCCTCCTCTACCTTACTCTACCCTACACTACCCTAATTTTATTTTTTTTTCCCATAAGAACCTTCTCATAATAACAAACACAACAAGACAATATACTGTAACAAATAATAATATATTTGCCTGCTGCGGTCTTCCCGTCCGTTTATAGTTTAGTTGTCTTCAAGGCTAGAGTCAATAGGCTCTTAATACACTAATGCGCCTCACCATCAACGATTGCATCACTGCTTACCATCAGGTGGGATCGCAGTCAAGCACTAGTTTATATTATTTAAAAAACAAGTTTACATACCTTCTCACAAGAATACACCTTACAGGTCCGATGTTTCTCCAGCAGATGATCTCTCAAGTCTAACGCTTGACGGAAAGGTTCCCCGCAGTGTACACACGAGTGTTCGCCGCAGCAGTCGAGCGACGAGTGACGATCTAGTGCTGTGTTGTCTATGAACTGCTTGTCGCAAGCCTCGCATGTGGAGGGGAGGGAGAGCTGTGAAGTGAATGTGAGTGAGTGTAAACTGAGTGATAAAGTTAGGGTGAGTAGTGTTGAGTGAGTAATAAATGATATTTATTTTGAAAATAGGTTTTTTAAAAAACACTTTTACGTCAATTAAACTAAATGAAGCAGTTTTTATTGATTACCCTGCAGAGAAGAAACACCGAAACAAACTCAGAGATCAGTCTCTTTATACAGCAAAAAGTGTAATGGTCAAATCACATGGTGCTGTTGAGTGAATAACATGAAGTAAGTGATTGAAGAGGGATTAGTGGATGATATTATGAAGTGAGTGGTTGAGGCAGGATGAGTAGTGGTGAGTGAATGATATTATGAAGCAAGTGATTGAGATAGGATGAGTACTGCTGAGTGAATAAGTTTTGTTGATATTTGAAAATAAGAATGACTAAATAATCGAAGCATTATGAGTGAATGACCGATCAATTGTGAACGAATGAAAATGACTGAACGCTATGTACGTACATGTCGATGCGCGCGCTTCTTGTGCGCGTTGAGTCCGAACGCGCCGATGAAGGCGTCCCCACACACGTCGCACCATACGAACTCAGACGGGTGTTGGATGCGCAGGTGAGACAGGTGGCTCGACAGCTTCCTGCACAAAGAAAGAAAAAGTATTTGCGGCAAAAATGGCGCATACCTTAAATAAAACAAATAACAAATTCGACTAAAGTAGCACGTAAGTAGGTTATGTGTCACATCCGCGCAAAACGGCTGGTGCTCAGCAAAATGCTGGGGCTCGTTCCAACAACGACTCGCCCGTTGGTCTAGTGGTCAGTAGGCCTGACTGCTGTGCCGGAGGCCGTGGCTTCGATTTCGACCCAAGACAAATGTTTGTGAGATGCACACGATCATTTGTTCTGTGTCTGGGTGTCATTTATCTACAGTATGTATGTATTTAGAAATATATAAGTATGTTTATCAGTTGTCTAGTACTCATAACACAAGCTCTGCTTAGCTTGGGACTAGACGGCGTTGTGTGGAATATTATTATTATTGTTCTTTAACAAAATCAAAAGTCATTCATCTACCTACCTATCTATACATATAAATAAAATTGAAGTGTCTGTTTGTAATATTGAAATAACTGCTTTTTACTACATGCATATGAATATATATACGGTACATACACCAAAATAACAATTTTTGTCTGTCTGTCTGTTTGTCCGGGCTAATCTCTGAAATGGCTGGACCGATTTTGACGGGACTTTTTTTAGCAGGTAGCTGATGTAATAAGGAGTAACATATGCTACTTTTATTACAGAAAAAAATAATTCAAAATCCTGTAGTCCACGCGAACGAAGTCGCGGGCACAGCTAGTACAATAATATTTTTAGTGTATGCGAATCAGTAACTGAATGGATTCCAATAGTTTTATATACCATGTTATATTTTTTCCCAAAAATATTTAAAAAGGTCACAAGTTGGATATCACCGACATTAAGTACAACATAAGTCGCGGAAGGTCATAGCGGGTATTAGGCGCCAACTAACAGCTGTGGTGTACATGTGCAAAACAACCCCTCAGTCGCCTGGATGGCCCGGTGACTATGTATTTTTGCTGACATAACATGCAGATAACTGTGATTTTTATGATACAGTGACGAAATTTTGTATATAGATTCTTTAATTCATTAAACCCCAAGCGAACCTTCGCGCACCTATTGTCTTTCTATTGTGTCTGTAATTTCCACGATTGAAAGGTTAAATAAAAAAAACGTGTGTTGCACTCGGGGACTGCCGCGGTAAAGCTATTGCATAGCATTTTTATCAACTTATGCAATTATAATTATTTATTTATTTTATTTATGCAGTATTTTTTTTCCTTTGTTTTTTTTCTTTGATATTAATTGAAGTTACACTTTCACACATTGAATTGAATTTTGATTGATTGTTCACTCATTTGTTTTCTTATCGGTCACCACGCTCAAAAAACAAATGAGTGGGGGGTGTTAGGTTATTTTCGTTACGGAATTTCTGGATTCGGTCTCCACGCTCAAGGCCCGCGATAGAAGCTATGCAATAGCTTAATAATAAAACAGACACGTGTTTCGGATTTTGCATATATTAAAACTAATGTTGTATATACACCGTTAAATTTTAATCGTTTTAATCCCGTGGAGGGTCGATTCGGTACATGAAACACTATCGATTTGTAAAGATAAATTTAAAAAATAAAGTAACTTTTTTTAAAAACTCGTATTAATTTACGTATGTACGAAATTAATTTCTTTAAGAAAACGTCAGCTGAGCGAGTTCAATGACCTGTAGGTAGTTTGTACACAACGTCGACTATTAACTACAGGTTAAAATTTAGCGGTGTATAAAAGGAGAAACTGATTGACTGACATATCAACACAGCCGAAACTACTGGCACCAGGAGCGTGAAACTTTAATAACAAAATAATGAATACTCACTCATAAGACTTGCCACAGTGCCGACATTCGTGCATTTGTCCGCCGTGCATTTTAAAATGTTCTTTAGCATTGAAGCTGTAACAAAAAGAAACATCAAAAACTCGAATTACAGTTACAGTAGGTTTTTTTTTTGGTGTTGCTTTTAAAAAAAGCTGGTCTAAAAGAAAGTTGTTAATGGAGAAGTACGATATTGTGCCGTGGCGTTGTCAGTATATGAAAGAAATGCAGGACAGTCGAAATTATGCCCAGCGTCGTTAATTTTATTCAAAAATAGTTTTTACAATTTCCAAAAGAAAAAAAAAACAAACTTGTAAGACAATTGTCAAAAGTAATGAACTATCAGTTAATCTCCCCAATTTTAAGTAATTTCATTGCTCAAAATATAGCAACACTGTTTTTCCGTATTGCCACCATTACGGCGCGCGAAGGAACCTCTTAAATGAAACGCACAGTATCTAAACAGATAGATTGTAGTTTCTTTTGTTCTTGCCCCAGGGTTTTTGGTTACCTAGCACAGGGCCTAGTATCCTTGCCATTACCGGAAGGCGAGCTACCCATTGCCCACCGTCCACAAGTACTGCCGTACCAGATGCTGTACTCACGTGGTTCGGGACACGTAAGAGCATTGCTTGCACGCAAACTTCAGTCGATGGCTCTTCAGATGCTGGTTGAGTCCTCGACGATCCTTGTAGCGGAACCGACAGAATTCACACACCACGCTACCACGACTCTGAAATAATAAGTCGACGCTTAGCTATCAGTGCGTGCGTTGGTCAGCGCTGACGGATCAGCGTCCGTACGTGTCGCCCGTCAGCGCTCTCAAATTGTAGCAAATTTAGCTATCTTTATAGCTATCTACATCGCACTACGATTCGAATAATAGATAATAATAAAAATATTGATACGAATCGTAGTGCGATAAGAGTCAGTTTTCGAGTTTTGAAAAATAATAAAAAAATGAAAATCGCATATTTTCATATTTTTTTACATTTTTACTTAAATTGTTAAAAACACATTTCAAAAGATTCATTGACTGGCCCTGGATTCCGAGGTATAAATCTTACGGCACTCCA
Source organism: Mythimna ferrago (assembly GCA_910589285.2). NCBI lineage: Eukaryota > Metazoa > Arthropoda > Insecta > Lepidoptera > Noctuidae > Mythimna > Mythimna ferrago. Next base: position 14,767,853 of record OU342700.1, read on the forward strand.
CTACTGTGCTATAAGAGCTTGCTTTGTGCCAAATTTCAGGATTCTGAGTCAACGGGAAGTACCCTATGAATTTCGATATTTGAGAGTATCAAAATATACGTTTTTTTGTGACATAAACGGCCGTATCTTTTTTATTCGTTAAGGCGTATAGTCCCTTGAACCATCTGACCGAAATTCACATAACGCAACTCTCGCACTCGCCTATTCGGCAGTACGCAAATCTGTGCATTTATTTGCGGCCAGCAGCGCCCCGAAAGCGCTTTAAATCCATTTTCTCTGCGAGATATTGATTGATTTACATATGCAATGTTCACTTTGAAGAATATTTAACCACCAATTTTTATGTGTAAAAATGTTTCTAAAGGTCCAAGCCGTTTCGAAGGAGTAGGGAAAAGTTGCGAAAAGTTGCGAAATTGCTAAAATTTTTTTTTGATAAAAGTATTAATTGCACGAAAAAATCAAATGTTGATATTATTGTTCATGAATCTATAATAAACACATATTTTTTTCAAACCAATTGACTTAGCCGTTACGGAGGAGTAGGCCTCAGAAAATCACTGTTTTATGGCACTTTTCGGGCGCTTGGCCCTTAACCTTGAGAAGCTTAATTTTTTTTTTTCACAGCTTGAAGTGACCACAGGTCTGAGTAAGTATATGGTTTTAATTTCAACTCGATACCTCCACGCGTTCTCGAGGTAAAGGGTCTTGACAGACAGACAGACGGACAGACGGACAACAAAGTGATCCTATAGGAGTTCCGTTTTTTTCCTTTTGAGGTGCGGAACGCTAGAAAATATATAAATTACTTACCGCATCATGTTGAGACAACACATGTTTCTTCAAGATATCCGCACTCATATAGCCTTTATAACACATCTCACATTTGTACGGACTATGCAAGTAATTGGCACTGCTCTTCCTGTCCAACACATCTTTCATCTGTTGTGATTCACTTAACACTATGATTTCAACATCAAAAGCCTTCTCAAAATCACTCATGTTATCTTTACTTTCACAAAACTTTCCGCTAATTTTTGCCGGTACAGTTTTCTTTATACTTTTCTTCTTAGGCGTGTTATGTTTTTTCTTTTTATTGCGCATAATTTTGTCAGTCTCCGAGTCTGGGAGTTCATTTTCGATTTTAACAGTATCAGTATATATTTGCAATGTGGCTGTGTTTTCTGACTGATAGGTAAAGTGGTCAGTGTAGTCAAATTGGTCATTGTTATCATTAATTTTTATTTCTAAAAGATTTTCATCAGTGATGTCGATTTGTTTAATTTCTGATATTTCATACTGTATGTAAGGTTGAAAGTTGCTTAAATAGTCTGGATTTATCTGTCAAATATTAAAAGATACTTTATTGTTGATATATCTACATGTGTCATGTCATGACCAGTGATCGGAATAGGTAAGGCTATTTAGGTTCATTGACCGCAAACATTGATGTTAATATTGATATTTCACGGGATTCCGGCTGATACTACGGGATTTAATTGAATTTCATTCTTTTTGTCAATATGTATTAAAAAAAATATGTAAGCCAATGTCTAGGCTTAGACTGTGTGTGGTGTGTGTTAGGTCTAGATAGGAGCTGAAAAAGATACTCGTGAAGATTTTATACGTTTATTGGTCTTCCCAATTTTTCCTTTACAATACTTGAAATCTAATATTACGATGCGACTATACAGAGCAAGTGGGTAGCAGACGTAGACCCCGATGACCGCGGTACACGCACTTTTATACGCACAATTGAAGGGAGAGGGGAGAGGGCGGCGGTGCGTCCCGCACCCCGCACTCCTGCGCGTTAACATACTCCCCCCGTTGAAGGTCGCACCTTCAACTGTCCGTCCTCAGGCTCGAGCAAAGGGCACAGGCGATTGATAGCTCGCCGCACCGTGCCACTCGCCGTCCTCACATCAGCTACTCTGGATACACCGTCGTTACCCATGTGTAAGTCTTGTATACGTCCGATTTTCCATTTTAGGGGTGGCATGTTACTTTCCTTGATTATGACCATATCTCCAATACGTAATGTAACATCTGGGTTGCGCCATTTGGTACGGTGCTGAAGCTCACTTATGTACTCGTGTTGCCATCTCATCCAGAAATGCTGCCTCATCTGTTCCAATAGCTCATATCTGTGGAGTCGATTACAGTTAATGTCTGTTAACACTGGAGAGGGAAGAGCTATCAGTGGTTTGCCAACGAGGAAGTGCCCGGGAGTCAGAGAATGGAAATCGTTGGGATCGGATGACATGGGAATTAAAGGTCGGGAATTTAGTATAGCTTCTACTTGACAAAATAAAGTTGAAAGTTCCTCATATGTCAAGTGCCTATTCCCTAATATTCTTTTTAAATGGAACTTGGCTGATTTGACCCCGGCCTCCCATAATCCTCCAAAATTCGGGGCATAAGGGGGAATAAATGCAAACTTCATACCTTCATTAGAACAAAATTCAGTTAATTTATCCTTATTAACTAATAAAAATTTATTAAGTTCATTACTAGCACCCAAAAAATTGGTTGCATTATCACAACATATTAAACTAGGTTTAGAGCGCCGAGAAATAAATCTCCTGAGAGATAATAGGAATGCGTCGGTACTTAGGTCGCTCACAACTTCTAAGTGTAGTGCTTTAGTAGTGAAACAAACAAATAAACACATATAACATTTACTTATTTTACAACCGCGACCTTTCCTATCGGTTATGAAATAGGGACCCGCCAAATCAACTCCCGTAGTTTCGAAAGGCGTTCCTGGATTTAATCGCTGTTTGGGTAAGTCGCCCATAATTGGGACTATAGGCTTAAATTTAAATCGCTTACATACTATACAATTCTTAACTACACTCCTAGCCACCTTTCTTGCATTCACAATCCAATAATTTTCCCTTACTGCTGATAATAATAACTGAGGACCCGCATGAAACAACTTATTATGTTCATTTTCAAAAATAAGCCTTGTCAATCTATGTTTATAATCTAAAACTAACGGATGTTTTCTTTCATACAAAAGAGGGGAATTACTAAGGCGACCTCCTACACGTATTACATTAAAGTGTGAATCCAAGAAGGGGCTGAGTGATAAAATTCTACTCTTGTTATGTAACGGCTTATTACCTAATAATCTATTATATTCATCACTAAATGAATCTAACTGTGCAAACTTAACCAAATACATTAAGCTATCAGTTAACTCATCAGCCGTTAAATAACTACAGGTAAGTCTATTTTGCATTATTTTGATTTTACAATTCTTAATAAATCTAAGTACATAGGCCATTGTACGTTGTACCTTATGGAGTTTAGAATAACGCTCAAATTCAATTAACATGTTGTTTACGTTTACATGATTTACTAATGAGCCTACCTGCTTCATTTCTGGTAACGTTATACTATTCAACTTATGGTTACCCACATTAGGCCAATGAGATTCACTTAAGGATAAAAATTGAGGACCACTCCACCACAAAGTTTGTACTTTATTATTCATCTGATCTACTCCTCGAGAAATGTAATCAGATGGATTGTGTTCGGTTGGTACGTATCGCCATTCACAATTCTTAGTTAAACAATTAATTTTATTCACTCGATTAGCCACAAATATCTTTAATTGCTTTGGAGGAGCCCGCGACGTACGCAACCAACCTAGCACGATCATCGAGTCTGTCCAGTAAACACAACGAGAAATAGTACATCGTAAAGAGTGAGTCACCTTATTACCTAACTCGGCGGACAACAACGCGCCGCATAACTCGAGCTTAGGAATTGTTAAACTTTTTAATGGGGCGATCCTTGATTTAGAACAAAGTAACTGTACATGAATTTCTCCATTTTTATTCCTCGAACGCACATAAACACATGACCCATATGCACATGCCGACGCATCAGAAAAAATATGAATTTCGATACTCAATGCATCTTTGCACATCACATGTCTAGGTATTGCTATACAACTAAGGGAATTCACATTTTTTATGAAATTATACCACATTTTTTTTACTTCATCATCGACTAGATCATCCCATTCTAATTTGCATAACCATAGCCTTTGTAAGATTAATTTAGCCTTAACAATAAATATACTTAAAAGACCTAATGGGTCAAAAATTTTTGCAATAGAAGATAATATATTTCGTTTCGTGATTTGTTCATGCATATCTATTTGTACTGAAAATTTGAATAAATCAGACTGAGGGGACCATGATAAACCTAAAGTGCTTGTTACGGTTTTAAATTCGGTGAGTTCTTGTACTTCATTTAATTTATTTTCTACAAACAATTGATTTGCATTCGATCGGAATTTTCGCAAATTAAAACCGGCTGAACTTAACGATTTAGTAATTAATCTGCTTATACGATTTAACCCTTCCTCCGTCTGATGACCAGTTAATAAATCGTCCATGAAAAAATCATGTTTAATTATCTCCTTAATATCTGGATTCTCACACTCATCTGCTAGTTGCGATAGACAACGAGTACTTAAGTACGGCGCGGAAGCGGTTCCGTAGGTAATAGTATTTAATTTTAAATGTTTTACTGGCTCATACTCGTTCTCCCTCCACAATATCATTTGCAAATGTCTTTGACTCTCAGAAATTAATATTTGTCTATACATTTTTTCAATGTCGGAGGTCAAAACATAATTATGTTGTCTAAATCTGAGCAATATACTAAATAGGTCATCTTGAATCACCGGTCCCACCATTTGTATATCATTCAACGAATACCCGCTACTGGTTTTCTCGGAGGCATTAAATACAACCCGAAGTTTTGTTGTCTCACTCTTTTCCCTAATAACCGGATGATGCGGTAAATAACATGCAAACGGGGGCCTACTACTCTCCGATAAGTGATTCAATTGTTCATATTCATTTATAAATTCTACATAGGTACCCTTTACGTTAGGCTGCTTTTTAAACCTTTTCTCCAAATTCATTAAACGAGATTTGGCCTTCACAAAGGAGTCTCCCAATACAGAAGGAGAAGTATGGAAAGGCATTTTTACACAAAATCTACCATTTTCAGTTCTATACATATTTTTTACAAAGTGTTTTTCACAAAATTCTTCTTCAGTACTATTCGGTAATTGATCTATACAAATAACTTCCTCAACCTTCCAAAATTTCTCCAACTGTTCACTAACATTTCTTGCTAAATTACAATTTGCTTCATATTTAGGTATACATATATCCACGGGACCCGTAACAAGCCAACCTAACTTTGAACTCTGCAGTGTGGGAAAACCTTTACCTAATTTTACTTGTTGACCTGTTACAAGTTCCCAAAACAAATCGGCTCCTATCAATATATCTACTTCAGAGGGCTCATAAAATCTGTTATCTGCCAAATCTACTAATATGTCACCTGGAATATTCAATTTATTTGCATTTATCTTTACACTTGGCAACATATTAGTAATCCTTGGTATAATCATACAATTAACTTCTACGGAAAAATTATTGTGCAATGAGTTTATCACAAAGTTACTACTTTCTACTAATTGTAATTTAGTATTTCCTATACCATTAATATTAAAGTTATGATCTATCCGTTTGCAAGGTAATCCCAGTTTATTACAAAAACTTTCCGTTATTAATGAAATTTGACTACCCGAATCTAACAACGCGCGTGCTACATAATACTTATTTTTCCTTTCGCTAAAAACTTTAACAAGCGCGGTCGACAAAAGAACGTATTGAGTGGCAACTGTTGATAAGGAAACCGGGTCCGCGCCGGGCGGTACGTACCGCGTAGGCACAGCGCAGGCCGCGGCGGCCGGCAGCTGAGTAGGTGGCGGTTCGCATCCAGCCACAACTCCCACGGACGACGTCGAGTGTGACGTAACGGTAGTGACGTCTTGGGTCGAACTCACCTTTTTACTTGTGTCTTCGGATTGAGGTCTATTTCTATGCAATAATACGTTATGTTTGTATTTACAAATTTTACAGCCGAATGATTTGCAGTTATGAGCCCGATGACCTGGTTTAAAACAGTTAATACATAATTTATTCTTAGAAACAACATTGTTTCTTTCATCCATACTCATCGAAATAAACCTCGTACATTCAAATAGACGATGATCTTGATTACAAATGACACAGTTATTATTAAAATTACGGTTACTATTTGCTTGTGAGGATGCGACAAAACTAGCTGCCTTCTCACCCTTAATATACGATTTACTTGGCCTCGCCGCTTCTAGAACATCCGCTCGATCGCGTAAAAACTTAAAAAACTCATTGAGGGTAGGAACCTCTCCTAATGAACCTTTATGTTCTTCCCACCTTCTATTAGTTACATTATCCAGTTTATTCACTGTTAAATGGATAATAATAGTATCCCAATGATCTACAGGTTGGTCTAACGTCTTTAAACCTCTTAAATTCCTAGTTACATTATCAATCATAAGACGCAGCGATTTATCAGACTCCCTATTTATGCCTTCCATATCAAATAATGACTTCATGTGATTGCTTATAAGAAGGCGTTTATTATTATATCTTTCGCATAATAAGTCCCACGCTACACGATAGTTATCAGAACTAAATGTTAAGGATTTAATTATCAAAGCGGAGCTACCCTCTAATGACGATCGCAAGTAATGGAACTTATTTATTGTTTCAATACAATCATTTTTATGAATTAATGCCTCGAATGTGTCTCTGTACTCTAACCATTGACTATAATTACCATCGAATGTTGGTAATTTAATCGTGGGTAATTTAATTGAACCAGAAAATGAATTCGCACTTTCGAAACTACCGGTCTGCCTTATAGTTGGATGGGCCAGACTTTTCCTTCTAATGTTATATTCTTCCACTTTCTCTGAAATACACCGACCTTGAGAAATTAATGAATAAAATTGACCTTCAATCTCGGAACGAATCTTCATTTGTTCCTCTGGATTTTCCGATTCTATTTCAATATCAGATTGTAAGTCATCGAAAGTGGAAAAACACGTTTCTAGTTTGGATAGTCTTAACTTTAACTCGGAAATTTGCTGATCCGTTAATTTCTCTAAATTTGTAATGTCCTCTATGTAACCTTTAAAAATTGTCAATCTACCCTTTATATAACTTCTCTTTTTTATTGGATCTGCAAGTTTCCTGGAGGCTTGAGACATTATTTCTAATACGACCTACGTTGTGTTAATTGAATTAGTTGCAATTGGATATAAGGAACTTTATCAATACTTTGCCAAATATTTGTGCTGCACACGGTTCATATAAGTAGGTAGGAAGGAAAAAAAAATGGAACGGGCTCACCTCGCCTTGTGGCGTTTGTAAATTCCTTGATATAACTCTCTCTTCCCTTTATCCTTGGATTCCTTGACTTTGTCCTTGACCTTGTGCTTCAATTTATTCCTCAAAATCCTGGTCACGGCACCATAAGATGTCTAGGCTTAGACTGTGTGTGGTGTGTGTTAGGTCTAGATAGGAGCTGAAAAAGATACTCGTGAAGATTTTATACGTTTATTGGTCTTCCCAATTTTTCCTTTACAATACTTGAAATCTAATATTACGATGCGACTATACAGAGCAAGTGGGTAGCAGACGTAGACCCCGATGACCGCGGTACACGCACTTTTATACGCACAATTGAAGGGAGAGGGGAGAGGGCGGCGGTGCGTCCCGCACCCCGCACTCCTGCGCGTTAACAGCCAATAAGCGCATGATACCGCCGCTATACTTTGTAAATTTTACGTCAACAGCACGCTATAAAACTTTTTGCCAAGCGCACGACGTTGCCGCTTTGTTGAGAAATGTACATACCGGCACGGAGTTTATCTATTTATTTATTATACTATCCTTAATCCCGTCCTTGTTATATTTACCCGTCAGAAAGGAAGTGTAATCTTTCATTAGTCCCGAAGGCAAGAATAGTATTTTTATAATTTTACTACTTTAAAACCAAATCCCGGGACTCGGGGAATATCCATATTATTCTAACCTATGACAAGTACATAAAACAGCCCTACCTATTTCGACTTCTTGTCATGACTGTAGGGACACATATTAATATTTACATACGTAAGTATACATTTTATGCTGAGAGCGCACCTTAGTGGCGGCTGCGCCCGCCTCGTAAGTTTTATTCAGTCGCAATTATACGGAGTTAACATCAAGACGTGTATCATTTCTCTTACTGATTACCCAACACACCTATATTGGTGACCCCGACGTGATTCGTTATAGTTCGTGAGTGTTGTGGTAATAAAAAAAATCGTGGCAATGAATACGTCTTATCATCCTGGTACCGCAGCAGCGGGTGCCCAACCCAAGGACGCCGGTGCCACCGGCGATTTGGCATCAATTGTCGCCAAGCTGAGCATCGAGGTCGCAGAGTTGCGACGTTCGCGGCAACCACAGCGAGGCGGAGGAACAAACAGAGGAGGTAACCGTTTCAGATCGAAATCTCGCGGCAGGGACGATAGCAGAAAACGTCGCGTTCCGAAGTGGTTGTGTTTCTACCATTATCGTTACGGGGTGAAAGCAGCGAAGTGCGTCGAACCCTGTAACTGGAAAGCGCCACCACCTGCAGCTGCTCCTTCGGAAAACTAGCGAGGACGCAAGCAGTGACGGAGGTTTGTGTCGATTTTACTAAAAACCGTCTATGCGTTGTGGATAAAAATAGTAGGTTAAATTTTTTGATTGACACTGGTGCTAATGTTTCTGTGATTCCCGTCTCTAAAAAGTGTGTGTCGAAAAATATCGCGAGTGATACGTACAAACTATATGCGGCAAATGGCACGGAAATTAAAACATACGGAATATGCAATTTAGTGTTAGATCTTAATTTAAGAAGAGCATTTAGATGGCCATTTATCATAGCAGCGGTTAAACAACCTATAATAGGCGCAGATTTTTTGAGCCATTATAAGTTGTTGGTGGATTTAAACGCGCGGAAACTGAGAGATCAAGTTACTAATTTAAATGTCGTAACATCTATTGTAAAGCACGACGAGCGCGAGTTATCAATTAAAACTATAAACTGCAACGATAAGTGGCAAGATTTATTGCTCAAATACCCTGATGTTACTAAGCCGATTTCATATAAGGAAATCCCCAAACACGCTGTATGCCATTATATAGAGACTTCGGGACCCCCGGTATATACGAAAGCTCGACCTCTTTCCCCGAAATGGTACTCGAAAGTCAAGGAAGAGTTTCGGATCATGACTGAATTGGGTATTTGTCGCCCATCTAAGTCCCCTTGGGCAAGCCCGTTACACGTGGTACCCAAGAGGGACGGCGGGATAAGGCCGTGCGGTGATTATAGGCGTTTAAACGCTATCACTAAACCGGACCGCTACCCAATTCCGCGGTTACAAGATTTTAAATATGTTTTAGCAGGAAAAAAAACAATTTTTACTAGGTTAGATTTAAACCGTGCTTATCATTTTATACCAGTGGCCCCGAACGATATTGAGAAAACTGCAATTATTACGCCTTTTGGATTATATGAATTTCCAAGGATGACATTCGGTCTGAGAAACGCTGCACAAACGTTCCAACGTTTTATGGACACAATTGTATTGCAAGGGTTCGATTTTTTATTTAATTTTATCGATGACGTCATCATCGCAAGTGAAAATGAACTATCTCACAAAGAGCATTTAAATGCAGTTTTCAAAAGGTTTAACGAATATGGCATTACTGTTAATTTGTCAAAATGTGTTTTTGGTGTATCAAAATTAGAATTTTTAGGTTTTGAGGTCTCCACGGACGGTGTTCGCCCATTAGAAAGCAAGGTACAAGCTGTTGTAAATTTTCCGAAGCCCGAGACAGTAGAACAATTGCGCCGTTTCTTAGGTATGGTCAATTTCTATCGCTCACACATTCCGAAAGCTGTAGAATACCAAATTGAATTAAACAAGTATCTGCATAATTCTAAGAAACGCGATAAGACGCTTATACTATGGACAGATAAGGCGAATCAGGCATTTGAGAAGTGTAAGGAAAGCTTGCAAAGCGCCGCTACACTATCTTACCCTTTGCCAGACAGTAATTTAGCCCTAATGACAGACGCTTCAAACACTAGTGTCGGTGCAGTCTTGCAGCAAAAAGTTGAGAAAAATTGGCAGCCAATTGGATATTTCTCCAAAAAATTAACGGATACGGAAACAAAATACTCGACTTACGATAGGGAATTGTTAGCAGTCTTTATGGCCGTTAAACATTTTAAGCATTTATTAGAAGGTAGAGTTTTAACCATTTTTACGGACCACAAACCACTCCAATTCGCATTCACAAAAATCAATAGCGATAAAGAAAGCCCAAGGCGTATCCGCCAACTTTCTTTTATCAGCGAATTTTGTACAGACATACGTCATATTAAGGGTGGTGATAACTTAGTAGCAGACGCACTCTCTAGAATCGAAACGATAAGCTGTCCCACGGTACTCGACTTCGCAGAAATAGCAGACAAACAAAGTAACGATGAGTACCTACTGCAGGCGTTGCAGGTATCACATAACAGATTCAAACAAATGTTATTGTCGGATTGCGATAAACAAATTTTTTGTGATATTTCTACTAAAAATGTTAGACCGTACTTACCTAAAGAATATAGAGAATTAGCTTTTAAATCTGTGCATAATCTTAGTCATCCTGGCATAAAAACTAGTAAAAACTTGATGAAGCAAAAATTTTTTTGGCCTGATATGGACAGAGACATCGCGAGATGGGCAAGAGCATGTCCGCAATGCCAACGTGTAAAAATTACCAGGCATACGATATCAGGCGTAGGGGAGTTTGAACATGCTGACCGTTTTCAGCACCTGCACATCGACTTGACAGGTCCCTTCCCTACCTCAGCCGATGGGTATAGATACCTTGTAACAATGATAGATCGTTTCACTGGGTGGCCAGAGGCCTACCCCGTTCAAAACATTACGGCGGAGACCGTAGCGAGAGTAGTGTTTGAAGGTTGGATTGCTCGTTTTGGATGTCCTGCAAAGCTTACAAGCGACCAGGGCAGACAATTTGAGAGCGATTTATTCGCTAAGTTAATGAAATATTTGGGCATACATAAAATACGTACAACTCCTTATCACCCGCAAAGTAACGCTATGATCGAACGCTGGCACAGGGCACTTAAAGTGGCCCTTATGGCTCGTTTGGATAGCAACAATAGTAATTGGGTCGATGAGTTGCCGATCGTATTATTAGGGTTACGGACGGCTACTAGAAGCGACAGCGGTGTGAGCGCGGCGGAATTAACTTACGGCAAGACAATTCGTTTGCCAGGAGATTTTTATGACGATGCTAAAATTAGTGATTCGGATTCGGAATATTTGCATAAGCTAAGAGATACCATCAGCAAATATAAACCTCGACCGAAATATCATAGTAAATCGTATTCTTTATTCGTTCCAGATAGTTTAAATTCTTGTAAAAGTGTTTTTGTAAGGAATGATGTAATGCGCAGGTCTTTGCAACCGCCGTATGAAGGCCCATATTTAGTTATAAGTAGAAATAAAAAGTATTTTATTATAAAAATTGGTGATAAGGAAGTTTCTGTATCTATAGATAGGCTCAAACCCGCATACACTATCGATATAGATACATCTACAGGTAGTAGCTTGCAAGCGAACCATAATGGTAACTTAGATTTAAATTTAACTAAACATAGCATTCCACAGGATGTTATAAGTCATAAATCAACACGCACCGGTCGCGTTATCAGACCACCGGTACGTTTTGCTTAGTCGAAATAGAAGTATCTCGGTAATATTATACGTACCTAATATTGCCGTGCGATATTATTAACAGGAAATGCAACCTTGCTATATTTTTATTGTAAAGCTCAAGTACATTTTTGTCAAATAGTAGTGTGATATGTGTGGGAAACAAAACCATGTATTTATGTAGGTATAATTATTTTTAGATATGGGGTAAACTTTTTTTTTGTGAGGGGGGCTACTGTAGGGACACATATTAATATTTACATACGTAAGTATACATTTTATGCTGAGAGCGCACCTTAGTGGCGGCTGCGCCCGCCTCGTAAGTTTTATTCAGTCGCAATTATACGGAGTTAACATCAAGACGTGTATCATTTCTCTTACTGATTACCCAACACACCTATAATGACAGCCCAGTGGAACTCCCGCCTCTCATGTATGAGGTTGCGGATTTGAAAGAACAAAGCAAGTACAATGCGTTCCAAATGAGAATAGGATCGCCCGCCATGTTGTGATTTCACGATTTACTGTCAAATCGAGGAAATAAATTTTTAAACATTAATCAATTTACGAAAAATTTAATTTATTTATGAACTGTGAACGAAAAAAGTTTAATCAGAATCCAGTTCTTAAATTTTACTCATCTCTAAGTTCTTCAATTTTGCCAAAATTTCTTCGATTTGACAGTACGACGAGACGTCAAAACATAGGAATCGGTCCTATTCACATTTGGAACGCGTAGTACCGGTACTAATGGTACTTGGGCAATGAGTAACGCTACTGCTTGGATCGACTGACGTTGAAACCACAAAATAAATAGGTACAGAAGTCAATCTCGTGTATGTACTTCACTTTTTATACTTACGCTCGGTGGACGCACATTAATGAGCGTTTGAGCCGGAACTGTTCGACGAGCGGGCCGAGGCGCTCCGAAATATCGTGTCCGTGAGCGGTGTCTATGTGTGCGTTGTGAGAGCGCGCTTTGTATGTGGATCGATTTCTGTACCTATCTATTTTGTGGGGAGTCTTTCTGGCTTCTGACTATCAGCAACAACTTTTTTTTTTATTATTGATAGGCTCGCGTATGAGCACCATATCATCTGATGGTAACTGTCAGACTTACAAATAATCTTATATACGCCGTTAAATTTTAATCGTTTTAATCCCGTGGAGGGTGACCCGGTACATGAAACACTATCGATTTGTAGAGATAAAATTAAAAAATAAAGTACCTTTTTTTCAAAACCCTTATTAATTTATGCATGTACGAAATTAATTTCTCTAAGAATACGTCAGCTGAGCGAGTCCAATGACCTGTAGGTAGTTTGTACGCGACTCCGACTACTACCTACAGGTCATTGGACTCGCTCAGCTGACGTATTCTTATAATTAATTTTATCTTTACAAATCGATAGTGTTTCATGTACAGGATTGATCCTCCACGGGATTAAAACGATTAATATTTAAGGGTGTATAGCGGTCAAACACGATTGTACAGATTATAAAAATGGGCAAGTGCGAGTCGGACCCACGCTCTAAGGGTTGCGTACAAACTTACCTATGTAAATAGTTCAATAGAGTTTCGGAAGATTTTTCCGAATCGCAATAAAAAATGTTGTGACGTAACAACACAATTTTCAGATTTATTCCTTTCCTATACTTGTGCTATAAAACCTTGCTGTGTGTGGGTCAACGGGAAACTATGAATTTTGATTCCCTTGAGACAGACGAAATGTACTTTTTTAAGACTCAATCTTTTTTTTTTGTTAACTCAGTATTTTGATATTTTTCACAGCTTCAAGGGACCGCAAACCTGAGTATATGGTTTTAATTAGAACTTGATACCTCCATGCTTTCCTACGATAAAGGGTCTTGACAGACAGACGGTCTTTAAGTCGAGAGTGAATAGGTTTCTTCTAGGCAAGCGTGCTTCATCGTCGACCACATCATCGCTTACCATCAGGTGAGATAGTGGTCAAACGCAAGCCTATCATTAATAATAAAAAAAAAAAAAAAGACAGCCAGACAACAAAGTATTCCTATGAGGGTTCCGTATTTTCTTTTCAGGTACGTAACCTTAACCTTTCAATCGTGGAAATTACAGACACAATAGAAAGACAATAGGTGCGCGAACGCCGGCGTTCGCTTGGGGTTTAATTAATTAAAAACTGGTAAAAAAGAGACTAATACATACACTCTTGTTCTTCATCCTGGCATCGTCTAAATACCGCGTGGCCCTTTGACAATGTTCTCTGAACGAGTCGTACTTCAGCAGGAGAGTGCGGCAGTAGCTGCAGATGTACTGCGGCAGCGTGTCGAACGGACACACCTGGGAAGAACAAGCATATGTGAACTGATAGATTTACGAGTCTTTTTTTTGGCTGGAATACAATTGAATCATTTCTCCCTCTCTAGGGCGGTGCGGGAGGACGTGTTACTTTTACTGGCTAAGACTCACTTCTATGTTCCTTTCTTGCCTTCGTTCCCGGACCCAGAGGTTCTCATTCGCTCAACCTTCGACTACAGCAGGCATCGACTCTGCTGGACTCTTACGATTTTACTGACATTGCCTCTAGGCGCGTATCGACTAGGTCCGGCCGGTTACCGGACAGATAGACGGCGAGCTACACATTACTTACCGTCCGCTTAAAGTTACGTTTTAACTTACTTCGTGTCCAATTAGATTCTTATAGGCTTCTACTAGTTTTTCCTGATGTAATCTGTACAATTTTCTGTTCGTTGCCAAGCAAGTTCTACAGGCTAGTAAATCTTCATTGAATTCATTTTTAAGTGTAATCAAAGACATTTTAATTTATATTTTGCTTTTTGTTTTTATTATACTTAATAAGTACATAATGAATACTGAAAATAAACAAACCAATAATCAAAACAACTGTCAGTTGCTGTCATTGTCAGTCAAGGTTTTTTTTGTACGCCTTAAGGAAGGCTAAAAACTTCTTACCATATTTCCCTACCTTACGTTTAGAACTTCGGGTGGTGGCAAGCCTTTAGTTCCGAATTACGTCAAAATCGATTTTATCATGAATCCGACCAAAAATAGTTACAAAATATAAGGACCTTTAGGAGTATTACCTATTTGTGACGTTGCGCGTTGGTTGGATTCGTGACATAATCGCTTTTGACGCAATTCGGAACGTGGAGAAGATGTCATTGACAGCAGGATAAGTGTTGCCAACTCAGTACTTTCAGTGCTAGATTTGGTACTATTTTCACAGGCCAAGTACTGAAATCTGACATACAGCACATAGCATTGAATGTAGCACTAAATAGCAATCTAGCGAATTTGTTTGTTTACCACA
This sequence comes from Mythimna ferrago, assembly GCA_910589285.2. Taxonomy (NCBI): domain Eukaryota; kingdom Metazoa; phylum Arthropoda; class Insecta; order Lepidoptera; family Noctuidae; genus Mythimna; species Mythimna ferrago. The sequence goes on from OU342700.1 coordinate 14,782,865, forward strand.
GAATAAAACGCATTGGTTTTGACTTACTTAATGTCCTATGTCCCCTAGATGGCAGAGGGCGTCCACAGTAATCCTCCATCGCGAACGGTCCTGAGCTTCACGCTTCACCTCGCTCCACGTCATTCCGATGCTCGCTGCTTCCGCCAACACGGTGCGACGCCAGGTCTAACGGGGACAGCCACGCTTTCTTTTTCTTTGCGGATTCCAGTCCAAAGCTTGCTTGGGTATGTGATCGGAATTCCTTTGGAGCGTGTGGCCAATCCATCTCCACTTGCGACGCTTGATCTGGCGGTCGATCGGGCTCTCGGGCCTTTTTTCCAGCAGCTCTATGTTGAATATTGTCTCGGGACAGTAAATTCCGAGGATGCGACGCAGGTAGCGGTTGACGAAAACTTCGATTTGGCGTGAGATGTCCTTTGTGACCTTCCACGTTTTAAAAAACGCAAGAATGCAAGAAAATAAGATAAAACTTTCTGTCTTGCTTCTATTTAGATAAGTTAATAAAGTTCAATATGTGACAGTGTGTAAGTAGAGAGAAAGAAATGGATATTTCTTTTAGCCATCATCATCGTCATCATTTCAGCCGATAGATGTCCTCTGTTGGACTTAGACCTCCCCCAAGTGTCGCGACAATAAACGATCCTGCGTGTCCCGCATCCATCATGTCCTTAGAGCCAAAAAGGCAATTTTGTTCAAAATTACAGAAAAAGTGGAAGTACGATCTCGAAAATAACTTGAAATCAGTGTTTAAAGCGTTTAACATAGTGTACTTATGTAAAACGGAACTATTCAGTCAGTTCCGTTTTACGAAGCGAAAATAAATGAAATGCGGACTGCGGTATTCAGAATAAAAAAATCACATGGAATAATTTTAACTATTTATCGGGTATGGCAAAACTTTCTATACTTACCTAGATGCGGAGGTATTGCTCCAAAAAAAAAATTGTTTGCGTTGCAATATGCAACTACCGGCACGAATATTGAGCGCTCGGCGTGGCTCAGAGTGGGGATCGCTTTACGCATTCCATACATTGGCGAGCCAATCATCGTCGTTGTTAGATACATGCAGCCAACAGGGAACTAATCACGAGTGACGTCTATGACACGATGGCGCGGCGAGCCGATCACTGATACTCCCTGCCCCCGAGTCTCACTCCGCACCACTAAAGAGACCGAAGCGCAACTTGAAGACAGCGCTTAAGATCCGTTCCGGTAATTTACCGTTGTCTTGTCGATTGGTCATTTAAGCCCATTGTGTATGAAAACCTTCGCAAAGTCAAAAGCTGTTTGTAATATGAAGCTATATCGTAAAAAAATGCCGTGAGATTATCAAAAACGTATAAGCACATTTTGGAAATCCATAGCAATTTAGCACTTTTTGACATATTTTTAGCACGTAGTATAGCGTTGGCAACACGGGATGTCAAACCAGTTGTAAAAATATTGTTCGATTTTTAAATTTTGTTTATATTGGTGTAAATATGATAAATATTTTGATTAAAGTTAATTAAAATAATTACTTTATACTTCCTGGACAGTCAGGGCTATCAGAGGGATATTTTAGGCCTGCACTGACTCATATAGCGCGCCGGCTGTCACAAGGGTTTTTATAAGAAGTGCCCGATCGATCACAGGAAATCGCTATAATCCATGGAGTGGTTTATCCGCGCCAGCAGCAGACATTCAGCATCGATGTTATAATTTTTATGTTAAGTTATTCTATTGAGTTCAAAGATGGAGAAAATGCCAATGTGCAGAATATGTTTAGTAGAGAATGTTCGCATGTACATAGTTAACGACAAGGATTTACAAAAACTGTATGAAACGCTGACTGATATTCCAGTAAGTTATACTGTACTGTACTGCTTCATAATATTAACCTTTCAGATACCGTCAACACAAAATAGATAGGTACAGAAGTCAATCTACATACAAAGTAGGCTCGAGCAACGCACACAAAGACACCGCTCACAGACACGATGTCTCGGTCGCGTCTCGTATCACTCGACGAACAAATCCGGCTCAAACGCTCATTAGTGTGCGTCCACCGAGCGTAGGTATAAAAAGTGAAGTACATACATGAGATTGTCTTCTGTACCTATCTATATTTTGTGCCGTCAATTTGAGACACAGTAGTAAGACAATAGATGCGCAAACATCACTTGGTGTTTAATGAATAAATGTAGATGATCCTGTACAGTGCTCCAGAATGATTCTTTTAAAGCTCTAGGATGTTTTTTTTTTATATGAGACTAACGGCCCATCCCGGCTTTACACAGCCAATAAATATAACCTACATTACTCAGGACGAATGTAGCTTTCCAATGGTGAAAGAATTTTTGAAATCGGCACATTCGTTTTTGAGTTTATTCATTACAAAAACACACACAAAAATACAAATTTTCCCTCTTTTTAATATTAATATAGATATACTAAAAGCCACACTTAACATCAACTGTTCAATATTGCTTGGACAGCATAACAATGTATGTACTGTATGGGAAGTATTCTATTCCTAAGTCAAATACTATATCGATGCTTCCGACAACAAAGGTCGTAAACACCAAAATAGCACTTTTGGTAATCAACGAAAAACAAAAAATAATTTCGTTTTTGGCTTATATCTTTTTAACTTTAAAAGTTGTAAAATTGTGTTCTATACAAGAAATACGTAAAATACGATGGTGTTTCATAATATATTATTGCTATTTATGTCAAAGCCTTATTTTAAAAGTTAGCTTGGACATACACCCCAGAAAATTCAAGAAGTTGGTATTTACGACCACTAACAAATCAATGGAGAACGATTTGTCTAACGGAAGTTAGAAGTATGCACCAGTTTTTAAATACAATAGTTCTGGGTTTGGTTTTAAAAACCATATACTGAAATAAAAATGAGTGTAAACACCACGATCTGATGCGATGGTATGTAACAAACATGGAAATATCTGAAGCAAATCAATGAATTTAAGACTATAAGTTGAGTTTTCATTACTTGTAATAAAAACAATAAAATAAAACATAAATTGACATAATTAAAAAAGGTTTTTTATTCATTGACCGTCATCGTTTAATCAAAATAATGGTTAAGCAAGGCACTAATACAAATTCAAAGTAAAAAAATGTCTAAACCAATCACTTAAATTTCCATTAGAGGATCTTGTACATCAATCATCATCATCATTGTTTGTGTCGCGGCTCGAAATTTTTATACCTTTAGGACCTGGCAGGTCCTAAAGGTATAAAAATACACTTAAGTAAGTATATTATAGGCATCGTCCCGTATAATTTAATCAAACGTTTGTTACAAGATGCCTATAGTATTCTACCTCCAACGGCGTACCTAACCAGCCAGACATAATTCAAAATGTTAAGTAATCATTTTGTTTCATTGATTTCAAGAAGATTTTATAATCACGACATTTTTTTAAAACGTATTGATAATGAATTACAAAAAAATATAAGTAAACATTCTACCAAGCTTACTGCTCTAATAATTTTAATAAACAATGCCCATTTTCACCAACGCCCTTAAAAATTTAGGTAGTTCATCTTTCTAGATCTTGTTTGTTCGGAAAGCTTCTGTACTATGGTCTACCTAACTTTTAGTGTCGTTGGTGAAAATGGGAAAGTGTTATCGACAAGATAATAAAAAAGTATATGCAAAACATAATACGACGACGAGTTATAGAAAATCAGGTCTTCAAATTTCTGATTAATAATCTTCTGTCATTGGATAGAAGATTATTAACCAGAAATTTGAAGACCTGATTTTCTGATAGAAGATAATTAATCAGAAATTTCATCTTCCTCGTCAGTCTCAGGAAGAGTATCAATGACATTATGACACTGACAAGGAAGCTGTTTGTATTCGGCATGAAACCGTTTGTGTATTGTCCCCTGATCAGTTGATCACACAATCGTTGCAGATCTTTGTATTTAGCTGCGGTAATTGGTAGTTTATCCGTATATAGCTGTTTTGGTGTCAACTGCTTTACTCGATTATATTGTATTTCTCAGCAGAGCTTACGTTTTAAAAATGATTGTGGGGTGTAATTACAATTAATTATGTATTCATGTTTTTACGACCGACAGCTGTTTGTACGTTGTATTATACGACCTGCACGGTTATTCGGTTCTAAGCAATATGAGTTATACATACCCTGTTTTCTAAAAAATCTTGATTATACTAGTTAAAAATTTTGGGTGTAAAAGTATTTTTTTAGGCGAATATTTTTTTCACATTTTTAGATCGACGCAGCGCCAAAAATTAGGTAGGGCTGCATTCTTAACTCATTTTCGCCAAAATGGCGTTTACGACATTTGTTGCCGGAAGCATCGATATGTTATGTTGCAGTTTGTAACTGAAGACAGTAGACCGATGCTCGCTTGTTTCATCTGCTGCACTAAACTAAAGCAATGCTGCCAACTGCAGAGAAAATGTCTGGAAGCTGAAGAGCTGTTTGCTCAGATGATGAATGAGGTGAGGTTTTCTGCAACTAGTAAGGGTACTTAGTAAGTGTAGAAGTGACATGTAGTGATACTATCTAGAGGTCACGGACTGTTCAGGATGTGTCGAACTTCTTAAGTGTTGCCTCTTGTGAGTGACCATACTTGTTTGTGTGCAATAAAGAACATCAGGATTACCCAATACTGTAATAAACTTTTGCAGCCGAATCTTTCAGTAAACAGAGGTCAGCTAAAGTATTCCAGTGGGCTTATAGTAACTCCTGTAGAGAACATCAGTATAGTTGATGTCAGCATTGCTATCAAAGAAGAATTACCAGCTGTTTGTGAGAGACTAGATGATGTCATTGAGCCAAAGAAGGAATATTTGAGATATGGTATGTAATTGTAATTTAATGATCAATCTACACCTTATTAATATAACTTAATATTTATAAAAAATAATATAATCCTGTATCCTCTCTGGTCAGCTGCATAGTTGGCTATGTGAACACACACACATACAGGTAGAACGATGGTGGTCCTCGACACCAATAAAGCCCTCACTAAAATACTCCTAAGACTAAACAGAGGTGACCTGCGCCTGGTGACGGGGACCATCACCGGACACTTCACACTGAATAAGCACCTCCACACAATAGGCATCACAGACAGTCCCTGTGCAGAGCATGCTTGAAGGGGGAGGAGACGATTGCGCATGTGCTCCTTGACTGCACGGGTGTCACTGAAATACGCACAAGAACTATAGGATCCCTGAACGCCCTTACTGAAGCCCTGAAAAACCTGAGAGGATCTGTTTTTGGAGAGAGGTGGACTAGCTGGAATAACCCCACCTAAGGTTATGGTGTTTAAACCATACTCAGACAAGACATATAACCCTGTATATTAATATAGGGTGACTGGTAATTAGTGACCGATACTTATACACGTTATTGTACCCATGATTATAAACAACTTTCGCAAAGAAACTTTATTTTTATACTCATTAGTTTTATCACAATAACAAAACAGCTGTTCGCGCGCGCGCGCCTGCGACCTCTCAGCTGTTAGCCGCGTAAAGCCGTTGTCTCATGTGCCTTACCTACAATAGTGATAGTGCACCCGCGCCGCTTGCAAACCCATCGGTGTATGTAATCAGTGTAGGTACCTACATGTTTCGGTTAAATAATGAATATAAAAAAAAGTTTCTTTTTGAAAATTTACTGTAATCATGAGTACAATCACGTGTATAATTATCGGTTACTAATTACCAGTCACACTATAATAATAATATGTATTTGTTGGTTTATCCAGTTATCGTGAACATGTAATACACTCTTTACAGTTTGTGCTTACAGAACTAGAACTGGAACGTCTAAGCAATAGCTATTCAGACGCAGAAGATATACCAGCACGACAGTCAGAGTCTGAAGATGATGTACCTTTAATGGATATTAAAACGGAAGTGGAAGAAGAACAAGAAGTGTCGAGGAAGAAGCGAAGAGCCAGTGACACGACACGTGAGTATTAGTTGTGAATCACTGTGTGAACGAACAGGCCGACTGGTTTGACGACATGAACTTACCAAACAACTTCAGGCGTCCTGTCTGTACACTCTTGAGCAGCACAAACACTGCTACACCTCGAGTCTGTGTGTCTCACAGCACATCTGCTTAAAGTACTGAACACTGATTGCAGACACAACAAAACAGTTCTTGGCGTAGGATTACTTGTATTTTCATTTATTGAACTCTTTACTGTATAGAGCACGGCAGTGCTCTGCCTCGCTTGGGCAGAGTACTGCAGTGTTCTCGTGGGGGCGATTGGCGGTAGCGATCTCTCGCGCCAGCCTTGATACAGGCCATGGTCCGGACCAAGGAGGAGTGGCAGGCGGTCGCCTCCTGCGTAGCAGTAATGATAGCGAAGGAGGATGCTGTGCGCGTGAGGCAACGGTCCTCACGCCCCAGCCGCCGCCGGGATTCCGATTCCGATTTCCGGCTACCGTAGGCGCGGGCTTGCGGACGGCGAGCAATTGGAAGCTCGCCGTCCGATTGTCCGGTAACCGTCCGGACCAAGCCCAAGACGTCGACGGCGCGTATTGTTCCACGCGCGCCTCAAGGATTTGTCAGCAAACCGTAGGGGCCCAGCAGGGTCGAAGCCTACTGGGGCTAAGGGTCTGCCCCGGTACGAATGGCAACGAAGGAACAGGAATGGGTTTTTAGTCCAGCCCAGGGGCGCGGAGCTGTCATTGGACGATTTTCCCACTTACAAAAAAAGCTTTTTACTGTAATTTCGGTTAAATACTATATTTCGGCGTGGCGTGCGGGTGCGAAGCGATGCGGTGCTGTTATAATAATATACTACAACTTTCACACAACGCTATCTAGTCTCAAACTAAACAGAGCTTGTGTTATGAGTACTAGACAACTGATAAACATACTTATATATTTGTAAATACATACATATTGTAGATAAATTACACCCAGACACAGAACAAATGATCATGCTCATCACCAAAACATTTGTCCTGGGTGGGAATCGAACCCACGACCTCCGGCATAGCAGTCAGGGCCACTAACCACTAGGCCAACAAGCCAGTCTAAATTGATCTTGATAATATTCGAAAATCTGCAACTCTTCGGCTGTTTGCAAATCCCTTTGTGTTGAATTTGTCGCTTACTAGATTAATAACCACAGGGGCGGCCGTCGCGAAGAAACGGAATCTGCACATACGAGGAATAAAACTAGAAGACGTAAATACAGAAAATCAAAAGAAGAATGAAGAGTTGAACACAAAAGTTAACCAGTACAGTCAAAGTACTTCATCTAATCTTATTCTAAAATTACAAGAACCCTTAACTCTTACAATACCACGAGTTAATAATAGTGATATTAATACTACTTTAGATACAAATTGTCGTAATAATATTAGAAAACGTAATGTAAAACAACATATGCTTGTACACACTGGTGAAAAACCTTTCAAATGTGATTTCTGTTCGCGTTGTTTTCTTCGGAAGGATCATTTAACAAGTCACATCCGAACGCACACTAGAGAAAAGCCTTACGAATGTGAAATATGTCATGTCTGTTTTAGTCAGAAGGTTCATTTAACAAGTCACATTCGTACGCACACTGGCAAAAAACCTTATAAATGTGAAGAATGTCAGCATAGTTTTAGTCGGAAGGATTATTTAAAAAGACACATTCGTGGCCATACTGGCGAAAGACCTTACAAGTGCGATATATGTGAGCGTACTTTTAGACATAAGAGTCTTTTAACACGACACAGACGTGTACACACTGGTGAAAAACCATACAAGTGTGAACAATGTCACCTTTGTTTTCGACAGAAAGCTCATTTAACAGGGCACATTCGTACACACACTGGCGAAAAACCATATAAATGTGATATATGTCAGCGTATTTTTAGTCTAAAGAGTGATGTTACAAAACATAATATGCGAGTACATACTGGTGAAAAACCATACAAGTGTGATATTTGTGAGCACGTTTTTAATTATAAGGGAAATTTAATGAGACATATTCGTGTACATTCCGGGCCCAAAGGCCGGGAGGATAACCCTGGGGCCACGGGAACTTGAACGCGGACCCATGGCACCGCCAGGTCAATTAGTGCAGTGCTTGTACTTGTTTCTCAAAGAATCAAAGGATTTATTTCAAATAAACCATTTACAGGCACTTTTGATTTCTCAAGAAGTCAGTCAGAAAAATGATGGTAAATGCACATTCCAAAGCGTAGATCTCTATGGAGAAGAATGTGCAAGAAACTCCGAGGACTCTCTTTTCAATAATGTTACGTGTTACATGTTTCTTGTCGCTACTGTTGACTGTGAGAACAGTGTAAATATAGTAAAAGAAAAATGTTTTAACCTTTCTTATGCCGTAATTAGAGACACAATTAAAAAGTTATTGTGTCCCGCGTGGATCCGCGTTCTGGACATACAACGGGTTAAATGTAAAAATTAAAATAAGCCACTAGCAGCTAAGAGATGACCAATCTCAACTGCTAGTCCAGGGACATGACGCGTATATCAGCACTCTCATCATCATCATCATCCTATCAGCCGAAAGATGTCCATTGTTGGACATAGGCCTCCCCGAAGTGTCGCCATAATGACAAGTTCTCGCATCCATCGAATTTCCGCGACCCTCACCAGATCATCGGGTGGCCTTGCGAGAGGTTTTCTAACACTGCGTCTTCCGGTACGTGGTCGCCACTCCAGAACCTCTCGTCCCCATCCCCAGCACCGCCTAGCTCAACCATTTTGATTGATCTAGCACACGCGCCATCATCAGGCGAGACATTTGAGTGAGCATGACAAACTCTCAACTGACATGATCATTTATGTCAAACAAGTCCGTTGTAGTTACCTAAAACCATAATTACTCCGTGGTACTCATATTTACAAACCTTGAAAAATAAAAATTCTTTTACAATAAGGTAGGCGCCAAAAAAACGTGGAATAATGATCTTTGACTCTCCTACATTTATTGACATTCTTAGGCCTCATTCGCACGAGCGCTTTTTCAACGGGCGTTAAAAAAACGTTGAAATGACACAAATGAATACCCATTTATTTATTCACACAAAAGCGTTTTTAAAACGCGGCGCTTTTTTATCGAGCACTGTCGGATTTTCGACGTTGAACGTTGGCGTTAAATTGAAGTGACGGGCATTAAAAAAGCGCCGGTGGAGTCATTTGGCCGCGCGCACGCGTAGCGGTTGCACGTACAGTTATATTATGCGCCATTATGACGACGTGGGTGCTTGACTGCTTGATCCCGAGTTATTAATTTTAGAGGTCGAATCTCGGCCTATACTTTATGTAAAGTCATTGCCTGAGTAAGCCAATAATTAATCAAATGTGATTAAAGACATTCGGAAAAAGTTGATAATTTTTTTGGGATATCGTTGTTCATTAACTCATCGAATGCCGTAATTGGAGACTCAAGAGAAACACAATTGCTTATGTCGAACTGTGTAACTTAAGACATTGAAAAAGTTAAGGGGATGTACCCAATAGAACTTTTTTTTTCGTTTTTCGGCCTCTCGCAACGCAAATTGCTATTGCCAATAATTCTCGTTGTCCATTCATAATTTACTAATACGTGCACACCGCAGCGAATATTATTCACACTGATTTTTAAGCGTTCTTACGATCACGATTATTGTAAACGCTAAAATAGCGCCAACGTCAAGTTTTAACGCGACGCTTTTTAAGCTCTCGTGCAAATGAGGCCTTAATTTAAAAAATGGAATTAAAGACAAATTTATCTTGAATCGATATCTATCAAGATCACACCTTTTCTGAAAAACAGTTCATTGATAGTTTTTCGGATACCTTCGTACTAGGAAGAGGTCAATGTACTTTATTTTAAGCTTATCTCTGGCGCCTGATAGGCAATGTTTTCTTTAAAATAACAAAAATTATTTCCAAACTTATCAATTTTTGCGCTCTAGTGGTAGTGGAGCTGGCCCAGCATTGAGAAAAGCATTTTTGTCTTCAATACACCATTAATTTTTAATTAGTACAAGTACTTAAAGGGCTTGTTAAAAAAGGTCTTGTTATTATTTAAGTAAAATCTCAAAAAATTATATTCATGAACAGCGAAGTTAGAAGCTTTTGTTTATATCCCAAAATGTCACTCAATTTATGGACATATTAAAAAAAAAAGGCGTTAAAAGGTGTTATAAAAGGTGTTAAATAGAACAACGAAATCTTGATGGTTTGTTTTGGTAAATGAATTATGTTTTGTGAAAACTCGTAGAACAAAAGTTGTTTATGATGTTATTACCATAGTCCTTAAAAGGTTGCTACAGTTTTACAAATAACCCTGTTAATTGTAAATGCGCGAAGGAGTCTGATGCAACTGTACTAGCAATAACAATAAAAACTTCCTTTTAGACCTGTTTTTGTTTTAATAAAATCCCATTCCCCTCATAATTCTCCACAAAGTGGTGCGAATCAATTTCGTTTCGCATTTCGTGCAACAATTTTGGTAGAGTAGGCAAGTCTTTTCTTTTTTTTCCTTTTTTTCTGTATATAGACAGGGGAGCCAACATAAGGCGAAGGAACTTTATAAGTGAAACTTACAAATACCGGCACGGATCTGGAGCGCTCGGCGTCAGTGGGGATCGCTTTGCGCATTCCATACATTGGCGAGCCAATCGTCGTCGTTAGATACATGATGCAGCGCAGGAAGCGAATCGCGAGTGACGTCACTGACATGATGGCGCGGCGAGCCAATCACTGACATTTCCCGCCTCCGCGTCTCACTTCGCACCTCTAAAGAGACCGAATATTTGACTTCTGCGCAACTTGACGCCAGCGCTCAAGATACGTTTCGCTAATTTTACTGTAATCTATATATATGAATTCCTCTATTTCCTTTGGTCACGCCATGATGCGTGAACGGCTGAACCGATTTCGCTAATTCTTTTTTTTGTTGTTTTTGTTATTGTGAGGAGAAGGTTCATATGAAAAAAAAAAAAAAAAAAATTAGGGTAGTGTAGAGTAGGGTGTAGTAGGGAAGAGCGAGGCGAAGCCGCGCGGGCAAAAGCTAGTGTTCATTATTTTTAAGTGGAATAACAAAATTGTGTTGTATTAGTGAAAACTATCAAAAAAAAAATCATTTTATGAAGGTTTATTTAGAACACTCAATCCTCACAGGGACCATCTCGACGAGCGAGAGAATCGCGGCGATATTATCGTCGTGCCAGGTATTTCTATACACACTTAGAACGTGTCTCCACTCTCCACACGGCGAGTCGGCGATATTTTCGCGACAATGCGACGAGTGGCTGAGTGCGAATGAAATGTCGTCGAATAGCCGCGCGCCTGTTGCTTCTGGCGCAGTCGCCACGGGACGTAGCGCTCTCGCCGCGTGTGCGCTGTCAAACGCAACGTATTGCACAACGACTCGTCACGGAAACGCAGCGATTCCGAAACGAGTCGCAGCGGTCAAGCGGCTAATATAGCTTTCGCATTTCACATCAGCACTCACCCAGTGGCCCGCGCTTTTTCAAATCTTGACTTTGTGTATTTTTGTAATCTCACGCAAGAACTATCAAGACAAGACTCCATCCCAATCCCCAACCTTTTGTAAATAAAAATAATTAAGACTTTTTCGAACTCCCTCCCCTAATATTCGTCTTACATAATAAATAAATGGCCCCCAATCTTTGTGTAAACCCGCTGACCTGAATGCACTGTCCCACCTGACTACGTTAGTACTCATAGATGAGAATAAGTAGTAAAGTTAGTACATATTCTCATCTATGCACCTGACCTTAGAGGGCGCTCAGTTTTCCAGAGAAACTCAGTTGATGTAAGCACCTGGGGCATTGAGTCACCGTGGTCGATTTGGAGATGGGCATTGGTAGTTCGATGTAACATGCTGCATTGACCTCTACTATTTATCAATATGTATATATACCTTTTTTTTTTGTTTTTTATGGTGGGAAAAAATCATGCAATGACATCCCCCGCTATTGGGTGGAGCGGGAGATAGTGTCAGACTCTTACTGACTAAAAGACCCACCCCGTTCCTTCTAGCCTTCATACCGGGGCTCGAGCGCCCTTTCGGATAACCCTGGCCCCAATAGGCTTCGACCCGGCCTGGACCCTGCTGTTGCTGACAACTCCTTTAGGTGCGCGGGAACAGTGCGCACCGTCGGCGACTTGGGCTTGGTCCGGACAGTTACCGGACGGCCGAACAGCGAGCTACCCATTGCTCACTGTCCGCAAGCCCGCGCCTACGGTGGCCGGAAATCGGGATCAGAATCACGGTGGCGGCGGCGGCGGCGATAACGCCGTTGCCTGATGCGTTCGGCCTCCTCCTTTGCGAGCATTACTGCTTCGCAGAAGTCGGCGACCGCCTGCCACTCCTCCTCGCTTCGGACCATGGCCTCAACCAAGGCCCGGCGCGAGAGGTCTCCGCCGCCGATCGCCCCTACGAGGGCACGGCGATACTCCGTCCAAGCAGGGCACACCTCGACTGTGCGCTCCACCGTGTCCTCCGGGCATTCCGCACAGTGGCGACACCCGGGCGTCACTTCCGCACGAATCCGGTGCAGGAAACTCCCGAACGAACCATGGTCCGGTGAGGATCTGCGTCATGCAGAAGGTAAGGACGCCGTGAGGTCTTTCCAGCCACGTCTCAAAGAGGCGATATATATATACCTAGAGGTCAGTGAACATGCTAATTCGTAGGACTGCAAGTTGTTTAAAAGTAAATTAAAAACTGAGTATCCAAGCAAGTAATATTACCAAAAAATCAGAACTGGCAAAAATGTGTTCTATTGTCATTTTGTTACTGAATGTCAGACTATATTTATTAGGCAATGGACAGACTAGGTGATATGGTCGAACGACTTTAGCCTTCCCTAACGGATAAATAAAATAAAAAATATTGAATGTCAGGTGTCAAATTAAGTTGTGATAGAGATGTCGGCAGTGAAGAAATATATGGATATGTCGATGAATCAAACGTTTCGATATTATTGGTTTTAAAATAATCATTTATTTAGTTCATTCTAGGTCATTTTTTTATTTATTTTTATCTGATATAAACTAGAGCTTGACTACGATTCCACCTGATGGTAAGCAGTGATGCAATCGTTGATGGCGAGGCTAGTGATGTACCTGGCAGCAATATTCCCACTGACGGCAATATTCCCAATGTTCCCACTGCCGGTAAATTCTCAAAATCGCCAGTAACAGTAATGTGAAGTTGTTTGTCAATAATACCAATATATTTTATTATTACTGCAGGTGTAATTATCGTTTAGTCTTATTTGTTTAGTACCAGGCCACTCAGTTTTGCAAAAAAATGTTTTCACTGGCCACATAAAATTATTTTGAAAAAATTTTGGTTATAAAAAGTTAATTTTACTTTTTCATTTTAGTTTTCAAAATAATTCGGTTTTAAAAAGTCAAATTACCATTGTTAAAATTTTGGTATTTTTTTGCGAGCCAAATGATATGGATCTGCATCGATAACATTTTCGTGCGTTGTTTTTCTACGATTTTAAATGTGGCCTAAAACCCGGCCACACTGGGGGGGGCGGGTGTATTCCCGGTAAAATTGCCAAAATTCCCGGCATTATTGGTAATTTTAGTCAAAACAGTATTTTACTGTATGTAATGTAGATTATGGTATTTAAATGCCAATTTTAAGGATTATAGGATTGTTTCCGTAGTTAATTTGACCATTATGCAATATTCCCAAATATTTCCACTCCAAGCAATATTGCCGGCAACGGCACATCTCTAGGCGAGGCGCACTAGTTTATTAATGAGAGTGTGCGCGGGAATTGCATGACTTAATTCCGCGCACTCGTTTCTACCATCGGACAATCCGACGTACGACGAGGATCCATCTGAGAAATCTCTACGGTCTAGACTAAGCGTTTTGCCTCGTTTTTTATACGGTGTACATTGGAGGACTGAAACGATTGCCTGCTGCGCGCGTTCTTCCCATCCGCTCACAATATCAGAGTTTTCAAGGCTAAAGTGAATAAGCTCGTAAGTATTCTAATAAATTAATCTAAAAAAAAAATCGCTTTTGATACATACGTGTTTGATATTGAATATTTTTTATCGATTTATCAGCTGAATATATCGATATACCGATATTTTTTCACAACCCTAGGCATTAGCCTATTGAAGTATTGAATTTGTTTTGATTTTGATTGATTTATGCACTGACAGTACTATTTGATTTGTTGTTTGGGTCGGTCAATATTGGAAGATTTCGTGATTTAAATAATTCCTATAAACTTCTTGGTCGGCCAGGAATATACGGCATACCGCTCCGGCGGTCACAAGAGTTCCACGAAAGAAATGCATACGATCACACGATATTAACTGAGTTTATCTCGTGGAGTGTTAAAGCCGCGCCAGCAGCAGACATTCAACACTGTTCTTATTTATATATTAATAAGTTATTATCTCAAGTTCAAAGATGGAAAAAATGAAAATGTGCAGAATATGTTTAGAAGAGAATGTTCGCATGTACGTAGTTAACGACAAGGATTTACAAGAACTATATGAAACGCTGACACATATTCCAGTAAGTACCTTATATCCTTGTATATTTTATTATTAATATAATATATAGAATAGCCCATGTACGATTCTCTAGAATGATTCTTTAGAAGCTCTAGGATATTTCTCTGTATGAGAGATATACTAAAAGCCACACTTAACATCAACTGTTCAGTATTGCTTGGACAGCATAACAATGTATGTACTGTGTGGGAAGTATTCTATTCCTAAGTCAAATACTATATGTTATGTTGCAGTTTGTAACTGAAGACAGTAGACCGATGCTCGCTTGTTTCATCTGCTGCACTAAACTAAAGCAATGCTGCCAACTGCAGAGAAAATGTCTGGAAGCTGAAGAGCTGTTTGCTCAGATGATGAATGAGGTGAGGTGTTATGCAACTAGTAAGGGTATTTAGTAAGTGTAGAAGTGATACATATAAGAGTGGCAGTAAATGGCTCATTATAACTGCACAAATGCATGCGGAAGGCGGCCATCAGCGAGGAGTGGCGGCATGTTGTGAAGCTTGCCACCAACACCTGAAGTGATGATCACGACTAGTCTGACAAGAGTCATACTAGGAAGAAAGAGAAGCGATAGCTAGTGATACTATTTAACCTTTCAGATACTGTCAATTTGAGACAATAGTGAGACAATAGATGCGTGAACGCCGGCGTTCGCTTGGGGCTTAATGAATTAAAGGTCACAGACTGTTCAGGATGTGTTGAACTTCTTAAGAGTGTCCATTTTGTCTAAATATTTTAGACACATACATATCTTGTAGATATTATCAAGTTTCTGTTGAAATCAAATCATAAAATTGTGTAAAATTAATCCAGTAAAGACCTTTGAAAATCTGATATTTTATGTGAACTTTAACCGTTCATAATGTACTCATAAATTAAAAATATATTAGTCCGAGTGCTCACAAGTTGTTTAAAGATCACACTTTGCGTGACCCAAAGGCTGGCGTTTACCTCGGACACAGGATAAGCATTGCCATAGAGCGTGGCAATGCCACCAGCCTTTTGGGAACATTACCAGTCGATAGCGATGTGGAAGAGTTTTTTGATGTCATATTTTAGTTTGATTTTAGTTAGTTGTGATTAGCGTAGGGTTTTAATATTATTATTATTTTTTTTTAATTTACTGTAATTATAGTTGTGTACGACAGGTCACGGGAACAACTTGTGACCCACGGATGCCCCTCAAGTTGAAGGGTAAAATCTACAAGTCCGTGATAAGGCCTGTCATACTGTATGGATCAGAATGTTGGGCTGTGAAAAAGACGGATGAAAAAAGATTGCATGTAGCGGAGATGAGAATGTTAAGATGGATGTGTGGTGTGACGAGAATGGATAAAGTGAGAAATGAGTATATTAGGGGAAGTTTGAAAGTGGCGCCAGTGACTGAAAGGTTGAAAGGAAATCGTTTGTCTTGGTATGGTCATGTAAAGAGGAGAGATGAAAAGCATGTTGCTAAAAGAGTTATGAATTTACATGTGGATGGATGGAGAGGGAGAGGGAGGCCAAAGAAAAGATGGATGGATTGTGTGAGAAGTGATATGAAAGAAAAGGGAGTTAGTGATAGCGTGACGAGTGACAGGACAGAATGGAAGAAGAAACGTGTTGCGCCGACCCCAAATAAAATGGGACAAGGGCAGGAAGAAGAAGATAGTTGTGTATGTAATGTATAAAAAAAAGCCAGTGACTGAAAGGTTGAAAGGAAATCGTTTGTCTTGGTATGGTCATGTAAAGAGGAGAGATGAAAAGCATGTTGCTAAAAGAGTTATGAATTTACATGTGGATGGATGGAGAGGGAGAGGGAGGCCAAAGAAAAGATGGAGTGATATGAAAGAAAAGGAAGTTAGTGATAGCGTGACGAGTGACAGGACAGAATGGAAGAAAAAAAACGTGTTGCGCCGACTTCAAATAAAACGGGACGAGGGCAGAAAGAAGAATAGTTGTGTATGTAATAAGTTAAATTGATTTAAAGAAATATGATACAGTTATGTTTGCACAAAATATATTTATAGAAATGCTTTATTTAATTGAGATTCTGGATGATATTTTTTTTTCCAAAAACTTTTATTATCTTTAATTCAGTAAATCCCAAGCGAACTCCATTCAATTTCTCATTGTCTTTCTATTGTGTCTTTAATTACGGTATTTGGAAGGAACAACATTTATTTCCTGTAACATGTCATCATAATCATCACCACTGCTGGACATAGGCCTCCCCCAAGTGTCGCCACAACGACCGGTCCTGTGCGTCACGCATCCATCGGATGTAACATTTAGTTCGACTGGCCTGTTGGTCTAGTGGTTAGTGGCCCTGACTGCTATGCTGGGGGTTGTGGGTTCGATTCCCACCCAGGACAAATGTTTGTGCATTGAACACAATCATTTGTTCTATGTCTGGATGTAATTCAAAATCAAAATCAAAGCATTTATTTCAAATAGAACATTTGCAGGCACTTTTGAATAGTAGAAAAGTGAAGCTAAATTGCACGTTCCAAAGCGTAGATTTCTATGGAGAAGAACGTGCAAGAAACTCCATGGACACTCTTTTAAATCATATTATGTGTTACATTTATCTATAATATGTATGTATTTAGAAATAAATAAGTATGTTTATCAGTTATCTAGTACTCATAACACAATCTCTGCTTAGCTTGAGACTAGACGGCGTTGTGTGATAGTTGTGGAATATTATTACTATAAAACTGTACTAAGTAATGTTTGTCCTGAATTTTTTTTGTAAATGTTTGTGTACAATAAAGAATATATAATAATATAACAATAATAACCTTTTTCAGCCGAATCCCTCGATAAACCGAGGTCAGCAAAAGTTTTTCAGCGGGCTTACAGTAACTCCAGTAGAGATCATTAGCTATATTGAAAGCATTGTCATCAAAGATGAATTACCAGCTGATTGTGAGAGACTAGATGACGTCACTGAGCCAAAAGTGGAACATTTTGAGTATGGTATGTTTTTTAAAACTTATAATTTAATGATCAATCTGTACTTTGTCAATATATGTATACAAAAATCATGTATGTTAGAAAGAATCACAATTTTTTGAGTTCTTCTTTTTAGCGTATCGATGGCAAATTAAATTAAATTAGTTAGGGTAGTGTCCAGGGTCAAAATAATTACATTTTATTTAGTCCTTATTTTAGATTATAAAAAAATATTGGACAAGTATTTTTTCTTTTTTCGATTAAACAAAAACTAGCAAAGATGCGAAAAAATGCAGCACGGCGTGACGTCACACGTCACTTTAATGGGCTATATCTTTGTCATTTTTGGTTTAATTTACAAATAAAAAAATACATGTCCCTTATTTTTGAATAACCTAAAAGACGGACTAATTACATTTTTTAACGGCCACTAGCCTATTCTTTGCCTGTCCCAAAATTCGGCCACGGCAATGCCGTCCGCTGATGCTGTCATTTTTAGGGTTCCGTAGCCAAATGGCAAAAATCGGAACCCTTATAGATACGTCATGTCTGTTTGTTCGTCTGTCTGTCTGTCTGTCTGTCCGTCCGTCCGTCCGTCCGTCCGTCCGTCCGTCCGTCCGTCCGTATGTCACAGCCACTTTTTTTCCGAAACTATAAGAGCTATACTGTTGAAACTTTGTAAGTAGATTTATTCTGTAAACCGCATTAAGATTTTGACACAAAAATTGAAAAAAAGCAATAAATTTTGGGGTTCCCTATACTTAGAACTGAAACTCATATCTGTTGTCTGATTATAGATCTTCAAAAATTATATTGAGGTGTCTAATGTCATTTTTTTCTAAACTGAATAGTTTGCGCGAGAGACACTTCCAAAGTGGTAAAATGTGTCCCCCGCTCTAACTTCTAAAATAAGAGAATGAAAAAACTAAAAAAATTATATGATGTACATTACCATACAAACTGCCAACGAAAATTGGTTTGAACGAGATCTAGTAAGTAGTTTTTTTTAATACGTCATAAATCTAAAAAAAATACACTATTATTAAAACATCGATCAAAGTTACAACGAACTACAAGAACTTTTATATTATTGTTACTTGATGCTACGGAACCCTTCATGGGCGAGTCCGACTCGCACTTGGCCGGTTTTTTTTTACTAGAATCAGGGACCAATTAAAGCCAGTTCACACCGAGATGCGACGCAACGCTTTGCTCACATTTTAAAACAGAAACTCAAATTATAACTTTATTTATTACACATAATGCTCCTAATAAATTAGTCCGCCTCGCCATCAACGATTCCATCGCTACTTACCATCAGGTGGGATCGCAGTCAAGCACTAGTTTATATTAGATAAAGTAAAAAAAACATTCGTTGTGAGAAGGATTCCGAAAAAGCTTCAGCACTGTAGACCACATAATACTCTGCAGAAGGTAATACAGGAAACCGAGGAGTATAAATCCGCCTCTCTGCTTAGTATTTGTGGACTACGAAAAAGCTTTTGATTCAATCGAGACTCGGGCTGTACTGCAGTCTCTCCAACGATGCCAGATTGACCTTTGACTGACTGGTCAAGTAGTTAGTGGCCTTGACTGATATGCCGGAGGCCGTGGGTTCAATTCCTACTTAGGAAAAATGTTTGTGTGATGAGCACGACCATTTGTTCTGTGTCTGGGTGTAATTTATCTATAATATTTATGAAATTAGAAATATGTAAGTATGTTTATTAGTTGTCTAGTTCTCATAACACAAGCTCTGAGTAGCTTGAGACTACACGACGTTGTGTGATAATGGTAGAATTATTATTAGGTACTACTTATTATTTTACGGATGAAAAAGATTGCATGTAGTGGAGATGAGAATGTTGAGATGGATGTGTGGTGTGACGAGATTGGATAAAGTGAGAAATCAAAGTCAAAAGTCAAAATCATTTATTTCAAATAGACCATTTGCAGGCACTTTTGAATAGTCAAATGTCGGTCAGTCCAAGAAAAGTGAAGCTAAATTGCACGTTCCAAAGCGTAGTACTCTATGGAGAAGAACGTGCAAGAAACTCCATGGACACTCTTTTTAAAACATATTATGAATTACATAGATCTTGGTTACATATTTCTTGTCGCTTCTAATATGTGAAATTAGTATATTAGATGAACTTTGAAAGTGGCGCCAGTGACTGAGAAGTTGAAAAGGAATCGTTTTTCTTGGTATGGTCATGTAAAGAGGACGGATGAAACGCATGTTGCATGTTGTGGATGGGTGGAGATGAGAGGAAGGTCAAAGAAAAGTTGGGTGGATTGTGTGAAGAGTGATATGAAAGAAAAGGGAGTTAGTGATACCGTGACGGGTGACATAGAATGGAAGAAAAAAACGTGTTGCGCCGACCCCAAATAAGATGGGACAAGGGCAGAAAGATGATGATGTAGTTTTATCCAGTTCCCGCGCATGTATTAACAAGTAGCTCGTCTCTGCTTTTTTGCTTATAGAAATAGATCTGCAACATCTAAACAACAGCTATTCAGACTCAGAAGATATACCAGAACAACAGTCTGAACCTGATTCAGAAGATGATGTGCCCTCAATGGAGATCAAAACTGAAGTTGAAGAAGAATTGAGGAAGAAGCGAAGAGCCAGTGACACGACACGTGAGTATTTGTTAGTGAATCGTCGTTTGAGCGAACAGGCCGACTGGTTTGACAACATGAACTTACCAAACAACTTCAGGCGTTCTGTCTGTACGCTCTTGAGCAGCACAAACACTGCTACACCTCGAGTAGTTGCTCTCGCTGGAGAGCACACTCCTACTGCCAGATGTCTCACAGCACATCTGCTTAAAGTACTAAACACTGATTGCAGGTTCAACAGAACAGTTCTATGCGTAGCAGTGGCTAAGGGTAGATATTTTCAGAAGGTAGCCGAATTATTAACCTTTCAGATACCGTCAATTTGAGACAAAATAGTAAAACAATAGATGCGCGGCGTTCGCTTGAGGTTTAATGAATTAAAAGTCCACACAATAATGCTGCCGCCGGGATTCCGATCCCGATTTCCGGCCAAGGTAGGCGCGGGCTTGCGGACGGCGAGCAATGGGTAGCTCGCTGTCCGACCGTCCGGCAACTGTCCGGACCGAGCCGAAATCGTCGACGGCGCTCACTGTTCCCGCGCGCTCCAAGGAGTTGTCAGCAACAGCAGGGGCCAGCTGGGTCGAAACCTTCTGGGGCCAGGGTTAGTTTCGAGACATAGCTCAGCCCCGGTATGAAGACACGAAGGAACGGGGTGGGTTTTTAGTCAGTAAGAGTCTGACACTATCTCCCGCTCCGCTCAAGAGCGGGGGTTGTCATTAGATGATTTTCCCATCATAAAAAAAAAACACTACAAATGTCGTCCACTCAATAATGCGCAATTAGACTCAAATCCATCCCTGTGTTTATAATTTAAAAAAAATAAAAATTAATGGTCATATTTGTGGATCGGGCTATTTACACTTTTTTTTTTAATTCTCATAAATTAATTTAGAAACCGACGTTGCAATACAGATCTTTATCTATCACTATGAATGAACGCCATTACTAAATGAATTCCGCGATCAAACACACAAAACAAATGTACAATGCGTTCCAAATGAGAATAGGATCGCCCGCCATGTTGTGACGTCACGATTTACTGTCAAATCGAGGAAATAAATTTTTAAACATTAATTGATTTACGAAAAAAAATTTTATGAACTGTGAACGAAAAAAGTTTAGTCAGAATCCTGTTCTTCAATTTTACTCATCTCTAAGTTCTTCAATTTTGCCAAAATTTCTTCGATTTGACAGTACGACGAGACATCAAAACATAGGAATCGGTCCTATTCTCATTTGGAACGCGTAGTACAATTCAGCTGGTTCACTACACTTTAACAAATAAAACATAAAATACTACAAGAAAGCAATATAATAAAAAAAAACAAAAGATTCGCTCCACACACGCGCAATAATCGCTTTAGTATGGCGATTATAAGGCCGTCTCTAATTAAAATGATTTTAAAATGAATTACGCTGGTCGTGCTAATGCCTGTTGAAGGCGTTATATTTTGACAGCTTAGGGTCTAAACAGACGGACCGCATTTCAACTGCAATCCAACTGCAAAATGCAGTTTGAATGCAGTTGACACGACTGCAATAGAACTGCAAACCAAACGTGCAGTCCGATTGCAGTCGTGTGAACTGCACACCGACTGCATCCGAACTGCACCATGCGCGGGAGGGCGGAGCTTGTGGGCGGGTGGGTATGATGCAGTTCGGATGCACTCTTAGCAATAAGGACTATTATGCAGTATGAAGTTTGCAGTCACCTAGTCTTCACTAATATTATAAAGAGTTTGTTTTTTGTTTGTAGGAGGTGATCTCTGTAAGTACTGTACCCCTAGCCAAGTTGCTAATCTGCAATAGTTAACGCTTGTTGAAAGCTTTAAATGTACGGGAATGACGTCTCAACGCTCAGTCTCGTGGTCAGAACAAAAGATTCGGCGACGCGGCCAACTCGAAGCGTTCGACGCAAACGAAACGGTGGCTAGGGGGGCTGGTCCGATTGCTAGATTTTTTTCATCGGTAGGAAGCTGTTTTATTCCTGAGTGACATAGGCTATATTTTTTGTACGCAGATGAAGCCGCGGGCAATAGCTAGTGACAATCAAATTGATTGCAATCAAATCAATAATAGCAGTTCAGTAGGTAGTGGAACCGCTTCGGTAGAATAGAATAGAATAAACTTTATTGTACACCAAAATAGTAACAATTTCACAGAAAGTTAAATCTATGAGTACAATGGGGGTCTTATCGCTGAAAGCGATGTCTTCCAGACAACCTTGGGATGGAATATAAGAACTTAAACTAAAAAAGGAGGTAGTCTGCGGTGTACTTCAAGCAATATAAATCAAGGGAAAATTAATTAACCTCTCGTGTGCCGTAATTAGAGACACAATTAAAAAGCCATTGTGTCTCGCGTGGATCCACGTTTAGACACACAACGGGTTAAGGGAAAAAAAATATAAGTACATATATACAATATATATTATGTGTTACACAATTAAATGAAAGCGAATAAGAAAAGAATAGAAATAATAGAATAAAGGTTAGCGATAGAAGAAATTAAATTTGGTACCAGAGTAATATTAGAGAGAAAGGTAATGGTGTGTTGTTATGTGAAGTTGTAGAACATCATACATGAGAACATACATAGACTGCTACAGTCATAACCCTTACTTATGGCTCTGAAGCAGTCGTGTAACTACAGCTTATTTTGTTAAATCCTTTGATCATGCTTGATCTTGATAATATTCGAAAACATGCAAAAAAGACGTGTGGCACTCGGGGACTGCCGCGGTAAAGCTATTGCATAGCATTTTTAACAACTTATGCAATTATAATTATTTATTTATTTTATTTATGCAGTATTTTTTTCCTTTGTTTTTTTTTCTTTGATATTAATTGAAGTTACACTTTCACACATTGAATTGAATTTTGATTGATTGTTCACTCATTTGTTTTCTTATCGGTCACCATGCTCAAAAAACAAATGAGTGGGGGGTGTTAGGTTATTTTCGTTACGGAATTTCTAGATTCGGTCTCCACGCTCAAGGCCCGCGATAGAAGCTATACAATAGCTTAAAAACAACTCTGTGTCTCTAATAATAAACATTCGATTCCTTTTGATTGTGTTTTGAATTTGACGCTTACTAGATTAATAACCACAGGGGCGGACGTCGCGAAGAAACAAAATCTGCACATGAGAGGAAAAAAACTAGAAGACGTGGTTACAGAAAATCAAAAGAAGAATGAAGAGTCGGACACCAATACCCAGAACACTCAGAGTGGTTCATCCAAATATATTCCGAAATTCCAAGAACTTTTAACTAATACAACACCTCGAGATAATATTAGTTTAGACACAAATTGGTGTATTAATTTTGAAAATTGTAATGTAACACAACATTTTCTTTTAGACACTGGTGACAAGCCTTTCAAATGTGATATCTGCCAGATTAGTTTTAATAGGGAATGTTATTTAACAAATCACATTCGTACGCATACTGGAGAAAAACCTTACAAATGTGAAGAATGCCAGCTAGGTTTTAGTCAGAAGGTTCATTTAACAAGACACATTCGTACGCATACTGGCGAAAAACCTTACAAATGTGAAGAATGTCAGCTTTCTTTTAGTCAGAAGTATCATTTAAATAGACATATTCGTACGCATACTGGTGAAAGACCTTACAAATGTGAAGAATGTCAGCTTTGTTTTAGTCATAAGATTACTTTATTAAGTCACATTCGTACGCACACTGGTGAGAAACCTTACAAGTGTGAAGAATGTCAGGTTTTTTTTGGTCAGAAGACTACTTTATTAAGGCACATTCGTAAGCACACTGGTGAAAAACCTTACAAATGTGAAGAATGTCAGTGTAGTTTTAGTCTTAAGAGTACTTTGACAAAACATGTTGGTCGTAGGCACGCTGGTGAAAAACCTTTCAAATGAAATGACTGTCAGAGTCGTTTTGGTGAATGGCCCTTCCATTTACAAGTGTGAAGTATAAATAAAATATTTTTGTCTACACACTGGTGATAGACCTTACAAATGTAAAACGTGTAAGACGAGTAGTTTTAATGAATAAAATCTGTTTGAAAAATCACTTTTGTATGCTAGAGTAAAATACTGTGGAGTGTTGAGTTCTAAATGTGGAGTATGTAACCGTAGTAGATATGTCAAGAGCAGTGCCGGATTTAAACTTCGGCGGTCCATAGGCAGAGCATGTGGTAGAGGCCTTCAAATCGTTTGTGGTTCACTGTTGACTGATAAACGCCTCTCACTCGCTTTATAAATGGGAAAAGTCCTGCTTTTTCATGGAAAAAATTATGCTCGCGTCGTGTGACGCGCAATTTTCCGCAATTGCTATTGGTCTAGCGCGGGGAGGTAAAATGCGAAAAGAAGAAAGAAAGAAAGAAAACATTATTCTGCCCGAATAGACGCATATTTCGTTACAAAAAACCAACAATAGGTAAAAGTATTTGTAATCGGAGCTTCTGGGAGAGATCGAGGCATTTTATGGACACTTATACACGTCAATCTCCAAACCCGCTACAAATCTGGCAAACGACCCAAAAGCTAGATTGACTCGACACTACACTGAAGATATCCCGGACGTCAGCCTGTACGAGATTAGGATGGCTCTGAAGCAGCTGAAGAACAACAAGGCGTCGGGTGAGGACGGAATTACGGCTGAGCTCCTGAAGGCGGGTGGAAAACCGGTCCTAAAGGCCCTTCAGAAGTTGTTCTATCCGTCATACTCGAGGGAAAAACGCCACAGGCATGGAGCAGAAGTGTGGTGGTACTCTTCTTTAAGAAGGGTGATAAAACCCTGCTGAAGAATTACAGGCCCATTTCACTTCTGAGCCATGTCTACAAGCTGTTTTCCAGGGTCATCACGAACCGTCTTGCGCGCAGGTTTGACGACTTCCAGCCTCCCGAACAAGCTGGATTCCGAAAAGGTTTCAGCACCGTAGACCACATACATACGCTACGGCAGGTCATACAGAAGACCGAGGAGTATAACCTGCCTCTCTGCCTAGCGTTTGTGGACTACGAGAAAGCTTTTGATTCGATTGAGACTTGGGCAGTGCTGCAATCTCTCCAAAGGTGCCAAATTGACTATCGGTACATCGAAGTGCTGAGGTGTTTGTACGAAAACGCCACCATGTCAGTCCGACTCCAGGACCAGACCTCGAAACCTATCCTCCTGCAGCAAGGTGTGAGGCAGGGAGATGTCATCTCTCCGAAACTGTTCACGGCCGCAATGGAGGATGTCTTCAAGGTTCTGGACTGGAGTGGACTAGGCATTAATGTCAATGGCGAGTACATCACTCACCTTCGGTTTGCCGACGACATAGTAGTCATGGACGGAGACTATGGAGGAACTCAGCACAATGCTCAATGACCTCAGTAGAGCTTCTCTAAGAGTGGGTCTTAAAATGAACATGGATAAAACCAAAATCATGATTAACAACCATGTAGCGCCCACTCCTATCAAGGTCGGAGACTTTACACTCGAAGTTGTGGACGATTACGTCTACCTCGGACAGACAGTCCAGTTGGGTAGGTCTAACTTCGAGAAAGAGGTCAACCGTCGAATCCAACTCGGTTGGGCAGCGTTCGGGAAGCTACGCGGTATCTTCTCGTCCAACATACCACAGTGTCTCAAGACGAAAGTCTTTAACCAGTGCGTGTTGCCAGTGATGACATATGGCTCCGAAACGTGGTCGCTCACAATGGGCCTCATCAGAAGGCTCAAAGTCACCCAAAGAGCAATGGAAAGGGCTATGCTCGGGGTTTCCTTGCGTGATCGAATAAAAAATGAAGATATCCGCAGGAAAACTAAGGTTGCCGACATAGCACAAAGAATTGCCAAACTTAAGTGGCAATGGGCAGGGCACATTGCTCGCAGAACAGATGGCCGTTGGGGCCAAAAGGTCTTGGAGTGGCGACCGCGTACCGGAAGACGCAGTGTTGGAAGGCCTCCTACAAGATGGACCGACGACCTGGTGAAGGTAGCGGGAAACCGATGGATGCGGGACGCACAGGAACGTTCGATGTGGCGACGCTTGGGGGAGGCCTATGTCCAACAGTGGACGTGTATCGGCTGAAATGATGATGATGATGATGATTTGTAACAAAACTCAGTGTTTTTTTGTTTCTACTGAGCCTTTATCGATTTTTTTTTTGTGGTGTGGTGGCGGGCCACAGACAACTGCCTATGTTGCCTATGCTTAAATCCGGGACTGGTCAAGTGTATTTAGAGGTAAGGCTGCCCGCCCACGTCCGATAATCAGTGACCGATTTTTTGTAGGAGAAAAATAGAACACTGATAGCAATAGTGCAACGAAATACAGAACTACGTTACAAATATACAAAATCGGCCTGATTATCTACAAAAAGTGTCATGTGGTCGGGCAGCTTTAATGGGGCAGGTTCCCGCAAACCTCCGTTAAAAAGGAGTGATCCTCCGACTAACGGGTTGTGTTTGGCCCGGGCGCCCCAATAGTTTATAGTACATTATGATACAAGTGTATAATGTTGGTGATTACCGCTGAGGCGGTATTTAGGCGAGGGTCTTAAAAGAGCCGAGGACGGTAATCGCCAATATTCACGTGTATCATACGACGTTTTTCGACACACTTGAGAAGAAAAATTTTACAAATTAATTAATTATTGCTATAGCAGCAAAACTGTTTTTTTTTTGTAGTATGGCGGCCTAAAATTGTTCTTTTTTCTTATGCGAGCGCATTCAAAATGGCGGCCATAGACTAGCTACTCTAGCTAGGCTCTTTGAATAAAAATAAGAATGAGGTTGCTTAATGTTTATGAACAGAAAATATATTTTTATTTTATGAAAGGTTTTATTTATCAAACATGTAAAAGTTAAAATAGTCTATTTAAACACAAATTAGCATATAAAATATGCCAGCAAGACACTAATTTGTACTATTGAACGCAATACCTAATGTATTTTTTTTTTTCGAATTCAATGTTTGATTTGAGAACATAGTTTAACAAAAAAGGTTATCACTATATTATCACACTTGGGCATAATGGTAATCAAAAAGTCTCATTTTGGTTACAACCTACATTAGATACCTAAGCATATAGTGCTATAGTCACTTTCTGAGCAAGTGTGTCGAAAAGACTTATATATTATCGCAAGCTTAGTAAAAAAGAGACCTAACTCAAAATGGAGACATTTTGAAAATTCGACCTTTTTATTGACAAATATGTTTTAAGATTCAATTGCCCTCTTTTTTTAGTTAGGTCTCTTCATGATTAAGCGTGCGTTATGTTCTAATCGTGCGGAGAGCTCTGATACCACGATTCAAATTTTTAAATTCTTTGTGAATATCTATAAGCAACTTGACATATTCGTGAACATTCTGTGTAGAAACTGAGCTATAAAGTTCCTGATAGAGGTTTGAGGTTTAAATAAAAATATTGTGTAAGAATTGGGATTTTTATTACAATATAGTAGCAAGCGGCGATGCGACCTACAGGCGCAGTAGGAGCCGGCGTTATGAGTTGAAACAAAAAGGTGGTACAAATTTTCAAATCGCATTGTAAGGCTGGTTTTGGTCACGCTGACCGTGACACCCGAAACGTAAGAACTTCAAGGAAGCGTTTTAAGGCTTATAGTACCTTGAACCATCTGGCCGAAATTATGGGGACGCAACTCTCGCACCCGTCTAGGCGGCAGTACGCAAATCTGTGCATTTATTTGCGGCCAACAGCGCCCGGAAAGCGCGCGCCTGACCTTTAAATCCATTTTCTTTGCGAAAAATTGATTGATTTACATATGCTTCACTTTGAAGAATATTTAACCACCAATTTTTATGTGTAAAAATGCTTCTAAAGAGCCAAGCCGTTTCGAAGGAGTAGGGAAAAGTTGCGAAATTGCTAAATATTCTTTTTGTCAAAAGTATTAATAGCAGGAAAAAATCAAATGTTGATAATGTTCATGAATCTATAATATTTATAGCCGTTACCGAGGAGTAGGCTTTAGAAAGTCACTGTTTTATGGCATTTTTCGGGCTCTTGGGCCTTAAAATAACGCTTAGCTATTAGCGCGTGCGTTCGTCAGCGCTGACGGGTTAGTGGCCATCCATACGCGTCGCACGTCGGCGCCCGCGCCGCCGCGTAGCCGTCGGCGTTGACCAACGCACGCGCGCCTCTGTCTTCTTATACAGGGTGTCCCATAAATAATGGTTCAAACGTAACGGGTAGGTAGCTTAGGTATCTGATTTCCAACAACTAATTTGAATACCTGCCGATCGATG
The DNA here is from genome assembly GCA_910589285.2 of Mythimna ferrago. NCBI lineage: Eukaryota > Metazoa > Arthropoda > Insecta > Lepidoptera > Noctuidae > Mythimna > Mythimna ferrago. The sequence goes on from OU342700.1 coordinate 14,811,201, forward strand.
ATCGATGAATTAAAAAAAAAACCGTTATGATAACCAAGATATTTTTTTTTTTCGAATTTTACCATTTTCTCTACCAGAATTTAGTTTTTTTAATGCTGTCGCTGCAAATAATAACATTTTTGGTATAATTTTTGTGTAACATTTCTGAATAGCTTACTAATGTTATAAGATACCATATTTTTTAGTAACATTTTATGTGCCTTAGAAAAAAAATCTTGAATTAAAAAGATTTTTCTTCACGATGAAAAGATCAAATTTAAAAAAATTCTCCTGTAAAAAAATTGTATGACACCGACGACCGCCATTATTTTAAAAACTTGTACATTTAACAAGGTTTGCGTATTGGTATAAAATTTACGTCTAGTCTTAGCCGTTACAAAGATATTGCTATGAATCTGAGAGAGGAGCTGAATCAACAAAATAAAAAAAAAAGACGGGTTGCACTCCGGGAGTGCCGGCAGAAGTGAAAACTTGATTATTAACGTTGAGCATGTTTGATATTTTGGAATGGTTAGGGAATAATTTTGCACCAATTGCTTTATCAGTATAAAAGTACTATCATTTATGTGGTAGAATACAATATTCATTTATTGCGCTATCGTACACAAACATGACAATTTATATTACATTAAAAATTTAACACTTTAAAACTATTACAATTATTTTACATTAAAAAGTTTATCTCTCCGAAAAACTACTGAGGTGTCAAGGGACACCCGGATGGAACGAAGTTCCGTTCTGGCTTGCTTTCTATAAGAGAGAGAAAGAGAGAAAGACAGAGAAACATGCGCACGCCGCACGGCTTACAATAGCTTACTATAGAAAAAGTGTCGTTACAACTTTTCGTGAGAATTTTTTCCGTCTAGCCAATACAATATAACTAAAAAATACTATCCTATTTTATGTACATTTTGACAGCACTATTTCAACATCTTCGAAACCATGAAAACGACACTCATGACGAAAAAGTTGATAATTTCTGATATCCGCCATCTTAGATTTACATTTTGACAGCACTATCGGCTTCAACAACCTCGAAAACCATGAAAAAGACACCCATATCGAAAAAGTTGATAATTTATTGCAGCCACCATCTTAGATTTAAATTTTGACAGTACTATCGGTTTCAACACCCTCGAAAACCACGAAAACGACACCCATGAGGAAAAAGTTGATAATTTCTTGCAGCCGCCATCTTGGATTTACATTTTGACAATACTATCGGTTTCAACAGCCTTGAAAACCATGAAAACGACACCCATGACGAAAAATTTAATAATTTTTTGCAGCCGCCATCTTGGATTTATATTTTGACAGTACTATCGGTTTCAACACCCTCGAAAACCATGAAAACGACACCCATGACGGAAAATTTGATAATTTCTTGCAGCCGCCATCTTGGATTTATATTTTGACAGTACCATCGGTTTCAACACCCTCGAAAACCATGAAAACGACACCCATGACGGAAAATTTGATAATTTCTTGCAGCCGCCATCTTGGATTTATATTTTTACAGTACCAACGGTTTCAACACCCTCGAAAACCATGAAAACGACACCCATGACGGAAAAGTTGATAATTTCTTGCAGCTGCCATCTTGGATTTATATTTTGACAGTACCATCGGTTTCAACACCGTCGAAAACCATGAAAACGACACCCATGACGGAAAATTTGATAATTTCTTGCAGCCGCCATCTTGGATTTATATTTTGACAGTACTATCGGTTTCAACACCCTCGAAAACCATGAAAACGACACCCATGACGGAAAAGTTAACAATTTCTTGCAGCCGCCATCTTGGATTTACATTTTGACAGTACTATCGGTTTCCACGCCCTCGAAAACCATGAAAACGACACCCATGACGGAAAATTTGATAATTTCTTGCAGCCACCATCTTGGATTTATATTTTGACAGTACCATCGGTTTCAACACCCTCGAAAACCACGAAAACGACACCCATGGCGAAAAAGTTGATAATTACTTGCAGCCGCCATCTTGGATTTACATTTTGACAGTACCATCGGTTTCCACGCCCTCGAAAACCATGAAAACGACACCCATGACGGAAAATTTGATAATTTCTTGCAGCCACCATCTTGGATTTACATTTTGACAGTATTATCGGTTTCAACACCCTCGAAAACCACGAAAACGACACCCATGACGAAAAATTTGATAATTTCTTGCAGCCGCCATCTTGGATTTATATTTTGACATTACCATCGGTTTCAACGCCCTCGAAAACCATGAAAACGACACCCATGACGAAAAAGTTGATAATTTCTAGCAGCCGCCATCTTGGATTTATATTTTGACAGTACCATCGGTTTCAACACCCTCGAAAACCATGAAAACGACACCCATGACGAAAAAGTTGATAATTTCTTGCAGCCGCCATCTTGGATTTACATTTTGACAGTACCATCGGTTTCAACACCCTCGAAAACCATGAAAAAGACACCCATGACAAAAAGTTGATAATTTCTTGCAGCCGCCATCTTGGATTTATATTTTAACAGTACCATCGGTTTCAACACCCTCGAAAACCATGAAAACGACACCCATGATGAAAAAGTTGATAATTTCTCGCAGCCGCCATCTTGGATTTACATTTTGACAGTACCATCGGTTTCCACGCCCTCGAAAACCATGAAAACGACACCCATGACGGAAAATTTGATAATTTCTTGCAGCCGCCATCTTGGATTTACATTTTGACAGTACTATCGGTTTCAACACCCTCGAAAACCATGAAAACGACACCCATGACGAAAAATTTGATAATTTCTTGCAGCCGCCATCTTGGATTTATATTTTGACAGTAAAAGTGTCGGTACAATTTTTCGTGAGAATTTTTTCCGTCTAGCCCCCTTTCACAACGCGCGATAAGGGATAGCTGTCTACTCTCCATCCGTCTTACGCTTTTTCGATCAGGTCACGTGTCCTGACGCGAGTTTAAGATTTTATACCCATTACAGAAAAAGTGCTCAACGCCGCTAAAGAAGTTTTCACTTAAAAAAAAAATGAAAAAGTGTGCACAATTAAACTTTTTTCTTTAAAATGTTTTACTGTAGTATTTCAGAGGCAATGATTTAATTAGAGATATCAGCGTATGAAAAGAATTAGAAGAAAAAAAAACAATTTGTTTAAATAAATGGTTTATTTTGTTTTTACAGCAAATGTTCGAACTGTCTTCCCCATACGAGAATACGAAGTCTACATCTCCTAATAAAGGAAGCTCTTATCCGACGGACGAAATGGCTTTGGTTGATTTCTGATACAGCAGATTGGATGCGCTGACGTAACTCTCCTTCCGACGCTATTGGTTGTTTGTAGATCCTGTCTTTTAAACATCCTCAGTAAAAAAAAATCTAGGGGATTTAAATCCGGAGATCATGGAGGCCGAATACTATCTGTATTTTTTATAGAATGAGTTGGCAACAATGCTAGAAAACATCCCAGAAGACGTGCGGCAAGTAATGTGGTTGCAAAGTGATGGGTGCCCCGCTCACTATGCGACGGCAGTAAGGTCGCACCTTGACGAAAGTTATCCAAACAGATGGATCGGCCGATTAGGACCAATTTTGTGGCCTCGACGATCTCCGGATTTAAATCCCCTGTAAAGATATATATCCGATTAATATATCCATATCCGCTTGATATATCCGGGATTGAAGTAATTTTAGGGAGCGAGAATATGTTATGGTCTAGGATAGACAGATAATTCCGACTAATAAATAGATCCACGGAATGAGGCATTCTAAATAATTCCAATGTATGTAGCTCAAGATTGATATATCCGCGAAATGGTAAATCCTAATAATTGATTTCCCTTCATACTTAGCAGGCTTAGTTTGTACGTAAAGCTGACTATTACCTACAGGCTATTGAACTCGCTCAGCTGACGTTTTCTTAAAGAAATCAATTTCGTACATGCGTAATACGAGTTTTGTAAAAAAGGCACTTTATTTTTTTATTTTATCTTTACAAATCGATAGTGTTTCATGTACCAGATCGACCCTCCACGGGATTAAAACGATTAAAATTTAACGGTGAATATACATATATATTTTTAATTGATATAAACTAGTGCTTGACTGCGATTGGTAAGTGGTGATGCAATCGTTGATGGTGAGGCGCAGTAGTTTATTAAGAGCCTATTCACTCTAGACTTGAAGACACTTAGATTATAATCTGACGGGAAGACCGCAGCAGACAAATTGTTCCAGTTGTATGCGGTTTAAACGAGCCAAAATGCTTGGTCCGGATCGTCGAGGTTTCAACAACGTAAGGGTGGGTACTCGCCGTTGGTCAGTTTGTCCGATAGTAGAAATGAAATGGTGGAATCAAATCATGCAATTCCTGCGCACACTCCCCAAAATACATCCTGAAAAACACCGAAAGGCTGGCTACCCTAAGCCTGTGCTCAAGGCTTTGTAAATTGGACTTAAAAAATGATGACCTGTATTAAAAAACGTTCCGGGAACGAAGACATTCGACAGTTTAGATAATTTTATTGTATTTAATCTAAAATAATGAATAAAAGTAAGTATTCTTTTGATGTTTGACCAACATTATATGATGTTTTCGAGTGGTATTCAGCGGCTGTTTCAATTATTCGCAAATTAATTCCTTGTGGATATTGTGATGTACAATTGTTTATTATCTCGAATGTCTGCACAATTGGACAATATGTGGAATCACCGTAACAGGTGCGATCTGCGTAAAAAGGAGCTAAGAGAATTTTAGTAGTGTTGAATATTTCGGCGAAACTTGTTAAGAAGGCTGACTGAGTGGACTCAATCTATTTGCTGCCGAACTATACAAAAATATTAGAATGATATACATCCGTATTCTAATGGTAAACGAAGTACCTTTATTCATACGAAGACATCCCTTAAGAGCTTAAAAGACTTTAGGCCAAAAACAATTCAAACACAGTGAAAGTCTGTGACTTGTATAATCTGTGATGAAGACAGCTGTCAGAGTTAACTTTTCAGCTAGAGTGGCCTTGTGTCTAGGGATGTCGAGAGCGATGAAAACTATCGATATGTAGGAAAAGATATTTAAACTTAAATCGGTCAGAGTTTTCGAGATGTCAGTTTTTTAAATAATAATTTATATAGTTATGTAAGTCAATTAAGAAATTGTACATTATTATAATAAAGGTAGTATTCTAATATTTTGAAGACCAATTTATTATTCCACGAAAACCATCAATTTTCTGATAACGTAAGTAAATCCATACCACATAGTCATAAGCCATAATATATTTAAAGGAGGAGTGACAGACGGACGTCTCCTTCTGCGAAGCAGTAATGCTAGCCAAGGAGGAGGCCGACCGCAACAGGCAACTGCACTTACGCCCCAGAAGCCAGCCAGGATTCCGATCCCAATTTACGGCCACTGACGGTGCGAGCTTGCAGATGGCGAGCAATGGGTAGCTCACTGTGAGACCGACTGGTAACCGTCCGGACCGAGCCCAAATCGTCGACCTACGTTCCCGTGCGCCTGAAGGAGTTGTCAGTAACCGTAGGGGCCCAGCAGGGTCGAAGTCTACTGCAGCCAAAGGTCTATTTTTGAAAGGAAAGCTCGGTTGCCTTTCACACCAGGTGGAAGGCAACGAAGGAACGGCGTGGTCAATAAAAATCTGACACTATCTCCCGTTCCGCCCAAGAGCGGGGGATGCCACCTGGATAATTTTTGCACACCGAAAAAAAACCATACTTTTATTTTTTCTGTTCGGTTCTTTCTTTTACGGCTTTAAATATTTTATTAATCAATGAATTAAAAAAAAGTATGGTTTTTTTTTTAATACTATTTTCATTATTGAATAATTTGTATCAATATATCGATCAATCGAATCTAAATATAAGGGTTGATGATACCGATATCGAAGTAACTTTCGACTTAGAGATATAATATATCGATACGTTTTAACAAGCCTATTGATTGTCTGTCAGACTGTCAGAAAAAGTGATGTGATACATAGTGCAGTCTTTTGAAAAATAAAATAAGAATTGACTTAAAGGTCCAAGTAACCAGGTCATAAAAATACAAAAAAAAAAAAATCAGACTGTCAGTCAGTCAGAGTCGGTCGTTAAAGTGCCTTGTTGTTGTTTGTATCATTGTAATATTTTTACTTATACTTTTGTTCAACAGCATATTAAAATTATACACTGCTTGCTTTTCTAATTTACTTGGGCATTGGCAGACTAGTCGACGTCGACTCTTGTCATTACAAAACAAAAATATAATAGAATGTTTATCGACATTTTCATAACACAAACTTTATGATCGTAAGTTGAAATATAACAAAGTACCTGACAAACCGCTAGTAATTCGCAAGAATATAACTGTCTTAGTTGTTGAGAATTTTCCCAAATAAAAAATGGAAAAACTGCTAATGTGTAGGATATGTTTAGCGGAGAATGTTCGTATGGATATAGTTGTGAACAAAAATCTGCATGAACTGTATGAGAGGCTGACTGGTAATGCGGTAAGTTGTTACTGTCTTTATCTACAATGACACTTAAAAACTTTGTTTTATGTTTTTTTGTTTGTAGGAGGTAATCTCTGGAAGTACTGGTCCAATTGCTAAAATTTTTTCACCAATAGAAAGCTGCATAATTCCTGAGTGTATAGGTTATATTTTTAGTATCACATCCCGAAATATTTTCCAGTCCTCAGTGCCACTCATTCCTCCTCCTTAGTCGTGAACTCTGAACTATGGAGGTTTGTGTTGCAGCTCTGATGAGGTCTGTCCAACACGTAGGTGAGCGCCCGCGTGACGGCTTCCCCTCCACTTGTCTCTAAATGATAAATGATCTTTATTTTGCAAGTAGGTTTTATAAACACACTTTTACACGTCAATTTTTTTTTTTTCGTCAATTAATGCTAGATGAGGCCGGTGTTTCCTAGCTTACTACCCTGAAAAGAAACACCGAATCAAACTCAGGGGTCAAAGTCTCTTTTAAAGTCCATACAGCAAAACATGTAATGGTCAAATCATATGAGAACCATGCAAATTGAGCCTGAGATGGTCTTTTGAAGAAAGAACCACACAGTTCTAAGTGCAGGTCCACTTAGAACTGTGTGGTCCAGTCAGTGCAAGCATTTGTCAATATGCGTGTAGCTCAACTCAGGACTACTAAGGAGCTCGACGACTTGACGAACAATGCCAAAGAAAGGACATTTGTGTAGGCCACATCAAATACTCAAAACTGCCAGACATCATGTGAAAATAAAAGAAAAGGAAAGAGTAATCCACATAGTTCTCACATTCACAAAAATAAAATTTACAAAAGTGTAAATATTGCAAATTGTAAAAAAAAGTATATAAAAAAAAAATCAGTCAAATAGTAAAAATAAACATGTCATAATTGTAAAAAAAATAATACTATATATATATATACAATATCATAATTGTAAAACAACAACAATCGTCAATAAAAAAAAGGCAGATAAAACAAAAAAAACATTCAAATGATAATAATTATAGTGAGTAGGTATTGGAGCAGGTCAATCCCAAGCCGTTTTATCCTCGAGATACTCTTTTACAGTATCTGGACAATGAGTCGCTCCATGGAGTATTTGTTGCGAACAATGTGACCAAAATATTTGAGGATTCGTACTTGCACAGTCGACGATAACCTCTGTTTGGTGTTTACCTCCTCCAGAATCGAAACGTTAGTTCAAAGTGCTTTCCAAGGGATCTGCATGCTAACAGCATTACAAAAGTTTATATATTTTTTTCTCTGGTTCTCGAATACATCCAAAGTATGAACCCTAGTTTATATTACAGTCTAGCCTTATAAATAGATTATATAGGTTATTTAATGATATCCCAAACTAATGAATTGTCTTTACTAAGAATGTGTCCATTAGCACTTTTCTTATTGTCTCTATTAAGGCAAATATATGTAGTTCAAAATTCAAAAGTTTTTATCTCACATGGGCCTACATGGGCACTTATAAAATGCCAGAAGCTAGTGTACGGTTCCAAATTGGTTGTTTCCTATGAAGAACCGGCAAGAAACTCCATGGTTATTCTTTGAAAAAAAGTGGTTATTACAATATTTCCGTATTACAGTATTAATAGATATTATGTAAGAACAGTGTAGACCGATCTATATTGTACTCAAAAGCATAATAAAAATAATCATACTAAATAAGTGAGTCCATAATAGGACGTAATCTAAGAATTTGTGGAATCTACAGTGTTCTTCCATTTACGTTATAAAAAAGGCCGTATAAAAATGTCGTTCTTGTATTTATTAGGTAACGATTATGTTAAGTACATTTACACTATTCTCTATCACTAAAAACTAACTCGAACGGTTTTGTTCTTTTTAGTCTTCCCACTATATTTGTGTGTACAAAAGTATATTTGAAAGTAATTTATTCATTGGATGAAAATAGTTGAAAACATGTTATGTTGCAGTTTGTAACTGAAGACAGTAGACCGATGCTCGCTTGTTTCATCTGCTGCACTAAACTAAAGCAATGCTGCCAACTGCAGAGAAAATGTCTGGAAGCTGAGGAGCTGTTTGCTCAGATGATGAATGAGGATTATGAGGTGAGGTATTATACTTCAGCTGATATAACTATGTAAACTCTCTTAACATCTGCTTTTAAGAGTCCGAAGACAATGTGTTGGTGAGCGTGTGGAATTCATAACACAAATAATAATATGAAATGCAAATATCGATGGTGGTTAAATAAGTAATACTTAATCGTGCAAACTATTAAATACACAAACAGTTTTAGGTTGACAAACATGACAGAAAATCTTTGACGAAAAATCAAACATGTTATTGTAAAAAATAAGTATGAAAAAACAAACCATAGTATAAAAATTTAAAAAGGTTTAATAGGTAACCAGGCTCCAGCCAGTCGCCAATACTATGGATATTATTTTGCTGTACTGGATGTTGAAGATCATACATACAGTGGTTGCATGTACCATCACAGTCATTTCTCCCTGATCACATCAACAAATTTCGTTTGAATCGTGTGGCGCGACGGCAAACCAAACCCTTAAGAGTTTTCGTCTTGAGTGCAAGTAAAAATGAACTTAGTGGTGGTCAGGCGGAAGTGTCTTTGTTATACAACACTTGAATAAGTGTTGTACTGTCAAAGACATAGATGCAGGTGAATATAGTCCATCTAAAAAGTCAAATGACTTTGGAATTATGTATAATATATAATAATTTAAAAAATAATTATATTCAATACTTTTTCTAAGGTTCTTCTATTAGTAAACTGTGATCAAGATCTCTTAATCAACCTTGATTATTGAACCAGTGTTGACTACATCAGATTTCATTTTGCCCTAATAATTACCCAAGTCGTTTGACTTTTTACTCTGACTCTACTAGCATCTGCTACTTACTTATTATTACACATGTCATAGTCAACTGTCAGATATTATATTTAAATGGGAGACGGACCAACAGCTTGACTTGCTGTCCAAAATACGAAGAGGGCTCTGTGTGTAATGCATGGTGATGTCATTTATCTGTCACTGCCAGATGTTAGACTTGATCACTTCATGATATTGTCAACTATAGCTGGCCTGATTGCTTAAACATTAACATTTGATGATATGTCAATCCTCGTTTGGCCATATCGTTGTTGTAGGATTATGATAATTAAAGGTCTAAAGAAAGTAGGCCAAATGAGGATTGACATATTATCAAAGTTTAATATTTAAGACGATCTGGCCAATTTGACTTGGCCATATCATGAAGTGGTCAATTTGTAAGATCTGGCCACGACATATCTAAGTCTTAACTTTGTCCATTATTTTAGTTTAGTTATTTTTAAGTGATTTAGTTTATAATTAAATTACAATCGGACATTTGCAAGTTTTATGATTTTATTTATTTAATATGATATCAAATATACAAGGTGCAGTTTTAAAACTGCACAATATTTCAGGAGGTTGTAATAAAACTCATAAATAATCATGTAAAAATACGAAACCTGGTCAATAATCAGTAATACTTGTTATTTAATTTTTTAATTACACTAAACTAAATCGATTGATCGATGGCCGTGGGGGCGTGGCTAGGGTGTGGCGTGCGGGATGATGATTGGATGATACATTATTTATGAAACTATCGTTGCGAGTTAGTGTGTGTGAAAACGCCCTTTATTGTTCCGTGTTTGTGTGTGTGAAAAAAAGAGCGGTTATAAAAAAAAAAAAATTACCTACTTATTTTATTATTGATTCGGGTCGAGAATCACTAACATAATTACCTCCTGAAATATTTTGCAGCTTCAAAACGACACCTTGTATAAGTAATTGCAATTAATTAATTATTGTTATTAGTATGTATTTTGTGTTTCTGTGTTTCTGAAAAGGTGGATCGATGACCTAGTGAAGGTTTCGGGAATCCGATGGATGCGGGACGCACAGCATCGTTCATTATGGCGACACTTGGGAGAGGCCTATGTCCAACAGTGGTCGTCTATCGGCTGAAATGATGATGATGTATGGGTATCTTACCTGAAATAAACGTTTATTAAATGTTTTTTTTTTTTAAATCTCTTTGGTCATCAGATAACTTGAGACTCAAAATTTCGATGCATTCCATCACGTTTTTGGACCAGTCTTTTACTGTCCGGGCCACTCGTCTCTGGAAAGGTCTGCCAGTGTCAATAAAACGCGCGCAGACACTACATGTATGTATTCAAAACACTTGTGAAGGAATGTTACTTGTCCTTGTTATTTTGTTTCGTTTTTAGCTGTATTAATAAATTGTAGTTGTCACTTGTTTTCTTGCCTGTATAATTATTTAGTACAGTACAATTCACGAATGATGGCGGCCGTGAAATTTGCGCAGCAGGCTGCGCAGTAACGTGTTTTAGGATCCAAATGGCGACGTGCGTGTGCGAGTAGTGTAGTATGCGCGAACGTTCGCAAAGGCTAACTTCACGGCCGCCATCATTCGTGAATTGTAGTGTATGTGTGTATTTAAGTGTGAAGTACTTTGTTTTTTCTTAACCAGTTGTTTAGCTTGTTTTGTAATGCACCGTGTGCAACCCCATTTTTATGTCCAGACAATCTCTCTCCATATCAGGTTACCTGGAAGAGATCGCGGAATGCGATAAGGTCGCCAATTGTATGTTTAAATATAAGGCTCAAATGTATAATTTATTATCTGGGCTTATAAATAAATAAATAATAATTACTAGCTTTTGCCCGCGCGGCTTCGCTCCCGCTCTTCCCTACTTCAGCCTACTATACCCTACTCTACCCTACTATACCCTACTCTACCCTACTCTACCCTACCCTACTCTACTCTACTCTACCCTACTCTACCCTACTCTACTAGAAATAGGGATCAATTAGTTCAACCAGGTTTCAGACTGGCTAAAGTGGCCTCTTCTTTCATGGGGTACTGTTTGAAATGTTATAATAAAATACCACCCCAAATATTAGAACTCAATGAAACGAAATTTAAATCTTGTATTAAACGCACACTATGCAGGCAAGCATATTATAAGTTGGAGGATTATATTCAAGATAAAAATGCTTGGCTCAATGCTGGTCCAGCTCCACTACCACTAGGGCGTACTAATTAGTTGATTAGTTGGAAACTAATATTATTATTTTTAATTTGAAAGACACAATTGCATTGTATAATGTAGAAGCACTTTTTCCAAGTTTGTGAATGTGAAGCACCATGGAGCATTTTTATTAGGTTACAACTTCTTTTTTGACATTACGAGCATGGCAGTTGAGAGTTTGTCATGCTCACTCAAATGTCTCGCTGTTGGTGGCACGTGTTATTGGGTCGTTCAGTTCCCTTCAAAATGGTTGAGCTGAGTGGGGCTGATGCACGCGTCATGCTCGTGAACGGGTGCCGTCAGATGGGACTGGTCATCTCTTAGCTGCCAGTGGCTTAATTCAGTTTCTATCTTTTAATTATTTTACATTTTTTATTTCATTATCGACATTGTGCTCACATGATAGAAGCAACAAGTAATATGTAACCAAGCATTATATGTAACACATAATATGATTTAAAAGAGTGTCCATGGAGTTTCTTGCACGTTCTTCTCCATAGAGACCTACTCTTTGGAACGTGCAATTTAGCTTCACTTTTCTTGGACTGACCGACATTTGACTATTCAAAAGTGCCTGTAAATGGTCTATTTGAAATAAATGTTTTGATTTTGATTTTGATTTTTGATTTCTACCCTACTCTACCCTCCTCTACCTTACTCTACCCTACACTACCCTACACTACCCTACTCTACCCTACACTACCCTAATTTTCATTTTTTTTATAAGAACCTTCTCCTCATAATAACGAACACAACAAAAAAAAAATTAGCGAAATCGGTCCAGGCGTTGTTGAGTTAAGCGCTTACCAACACATTTTGCGATTCATTTTTATATTATAGATTATTGTTTTACAGCAAAATCTGTTTGTGAACCAAGAGCACTTCAAACGTTTCAATAAGTTTGTTCAGTCACCAGTGGAGCACATAAGTATAGTTGATGTCGGCCATATTGAAAGCATTCCTGTCAAAGAAGAGTTACCAGCTGTTTGTGAGAGACTAGATGACGTCATCGAGCCAGAGCAGGAACATCACAGTGATGGTATGTTTTTAAGAACTACAAATTGAATAATGATCTATCTAGATTGCGTTTCACTTTTTTGTGTTTTAAGTATTGTGATTTTTTTGTTGTTGTGTTGTTTATTATATTGTAAAATTTTTCAAGCATGCGACACAAATGTAAATTTGTTGATGAAATGAATAAATAAACTAAGTACCACTTAAAAAATCCCTTAGACATAATGTTGGCGGAAAACCAATGTTGCTATATTGTTTGGCATTGAAATTACTTAATATTACAGAGATTAATTGATATTTCGTTAGTTTTAACAATTGCCTTTTTTCTTTCTTTTGGAAACTGTAATTTTTTTTTTCCTGCTATTCTTTAAAATATCGAAAACGCTACGCCGCAGTATCGTACCAGTAACTCCTTCCTTTTAGACCTGCTTTCTTTTTTAAATGAAATCCCATTCCTCTCATAATTCTCCATAAAGACGTGCGACTACCGTTAAAATCGATTTCGTTTCGCATTTCGTGCAACAATTTTGCTAGAGTAGGCAACTCTTTTCTTTTTTCTTTAGACAGACAGGTGAGCCAACATTACGGCGACGGAACTTGTGTGAAACGCGCTATACCAATATTGACAAGTTCATTGAATTCGACTGACTTGTTGGTCTAGTGGTTAGTGACCCTGAATGCTATGCCGGAGGTCGTGGGTTCCATTCCCACCCAGGACAAATGTTTGCGTGATGAGCACTATTATTTGTTCTGTATGTTTTCAGTTGTCTAGAACTCATAACACAAGCTCTGCTTAGTTTGGGATTAGATGGCGTTGTGTGATAGTTGTACCGTAGGTTAACCGTAGGTGCTCAGCAGGGTCGAAGCCTACTGGGGCCATGGTAGGCAAAGAAGGATCGGGGTGGGTTTTTAAGTCAGTTAAAGTCTGACACTATCTTCCGCTTTGCCCAAGGGCGGGGGATGTCATCTGGATGATTTAAATCCACCGAAAAAACAAAAAAAAATCCCGAAAGTGCCGAATCAAAGATGAAGTCAGTACGATCTGAACTTAAAACTTCAATATCTCAAAACTAGCTCGGTGTGGGTTGGATCCTTTCTGTATTATGGACAGGATCCATACATCTCTGCCGTTTTTGACGTCTTATGAAAATACTAGCTGAGCCGGCGCACTTCGTACCGCCTAACAGTTAATTAATGTAGTATAGAAATCAGAAACGTTTATTTCAAATAGACCAGTTACAGGCACTTTTGAATTGTCAAAATGTCGGTCAGTCAAACAAGTTAAGCTAAATTGCACGTTCCAAAGAGTAGGTCTCTATGGAGAAGAACGTGCAAGAAACTCCAAGGACACTCTTTTAAATCGTATTCAGGTACATGATATATCTTTTGATGTAGTCAACCGATTGCAATGAAACAAAGCCTAAGTAATATATCAAGTTACACATAATTTTAATGTATTCGGCTACAACATCGCTTTCCATCAGATAGTGGTCAAACGCGAGACTATCTTCTTCTTCTTCTTCTTCCTGCCCTTGTCCCAGTTTATTTGGGATCGGCGCAACACGTTTTTTTCTTCCATTCTGTCCTGTCACTCGTCACGCTATCACTAACTCCCTTTTCTTTCATATCACTTCTCACACAATCCATCCATCTTTGCGTATCTATAATAATAAAAAAACTTTCTTCACTGTTTTTGCTTACTTACAGACTTAAAACTAGAAAATCTATACAGTAGTCATTCAGACGCAGAAGATATACCAGCACAACAGTCTGAGTCTGATTCAGAAGATGATGTACCCTTAATAAACATCAAAACGGAAGTGGAAGAAGAGGAAGAAGTACCGAGGAAGAAGCGAAGAGCCAGTGACACGACGCGTGAGTATTAGTTGTGAATCCTTGTGTGAGCGAACAGGCCGACTGGTTGACAACATGAACTTAACAAACACAACTTCAGATGTTCTATCTGTACACTCTTGAGTAGCACAAACACACTGCTACAGTTGCTCTCGCTGAGAGCACACTCCTGTTGCAAAGATCAAGAATAATAAACATAATATACCCAAGTTGGAAGTAAGGCACAATCTAGCTCTTGCCAAGTATGTTTTTTTTGGTGTAACGGGGTGTTCTAAATAATCCTCAAATATTAGGATCGTTGAGATTGCTCGTTCCAAACAGTAGGCTTCGCTCAGGACCGAGGGAAAGGATGTTTAAAGTCCCGGTAGCCCGCACAAATCTGTTAAAGTTCGCACGCGAGACTCGAGCGGTAGAAATAGTCAGTATAACTAGTGTCTCTTAGATAGGTATTTTTTCTTATACACAGCTGCAATTCGTGACGGTGACACTGTGTTGTTCTCTATGTAACTTGTGCCGGTCCTCCGAGGCGCTGCTTGAGACTGACCATCGATAATTTATTATATATGAATGTTGCATACACTAATGAATATCTGATCAGTTTGTGGGTGGCGTCTCTGAGTGCTAGGCTATTTAGCGAAAAAAATCAATAAAACCAATAAACATTTTTTTTTTACAATAACGGCACTTTGCCCAGTGCAAAAGAAAAATCTCTAAGGCGCGCGTGGTCATCACGCGCCGTCGACGACTCAGATTCGGTCTGGACGGTTACCTGAAGCGCGGCCAGACGGACTGCGACCTTCCATTGCTCGTCAAGTCAAGTCGTCAAGCTGGCGCCATATCGCCGTGAGATCCTCCTGGTATTCAGTCCACCATGCCACGACTTGTCATGGCAGTGGAGTAGTGCTCCGGCTTTGGGGGAAGATGACACTAAATAAGTGCCCTTGTGCACCGGCGTGGTAGACGCCACTAGTTAGTGCCAACCGCCTCCCTGGTGGCGAGCTCGAAGGGGCAGATGGTAATAAATTCCATACGCGCACAGGTGGCGGTCGTGACTTGCGCGCGTGTTAGCTGTAAACGAAGTGTTACGGAAATTGTCGAATTACCGCGACCTTGATCGGCTTGGACGACTAGTCGGCCTCTTTACAGTCGACTAATCGGCTAGTCGGTACTTCTCTAAAGTTTAGTTACCTCGGCCTGTGTCCCCCGGACCATAACTATGAGTCGATTGAGTCCTCTTTCAGTAAAAGCGTTTCAGTAGTTGAACGGTAGAATAGTTTCATTTTGTTAAACCGTTTGATCATGTTTGGTCATTAAGGCTGAACTAGTCGCTGGCTCGAACTCGCTGATGGCTGTGACCAATATGTGCGCTGTCTCGTCTAACATCGTCTTCGACAGCTATTATTTCAATTACGAGCAGTTATAAGCTAGTCTATATGCACAACGTATTGTTAGAACGCACACAAACACCGTTTCGAACTAAAATGACATTAGACGTTGCGTAAAATCTGCTTTAGATAATCGTGTCTTTTGTAAAACCACTGCATTAATCTATTACAAATAATTTGTATAGAACTCTTCGATAATAAAAGTTTGTCGGTACCGACTTCGTTTTGGAGACTTTATACGATTTTTGTTACTTTTGCGTTAAAATCGTCACAAAAAAAAACAGCAAAGTACTGTGTCGCCTCATAACTTTATAATGTATTTTTTTTTGTTTGCCTGTTCCCGTACAGACTAAATTAATAATAATAGAAAAGCATGTCATGTTTTTTTTGGATGTACAATGCCAAACTGTAGAGTAATATACCCTCAAAATTTGTATGGAAAAAGTATCGACTAGTGTAACCTTAATGTTCGAAAACCTGCAACACACTCTTCGGCTTCAATGAGAACCATGCCATTCTCTTTCATTTGATTGTGTTTTGAATTTGGCGCTTACTAGATTAATAACCACAGGGGCGGCCGTGGCGAAGAAATCAACACTTTTCGTACGAGGAAAAAAACTAGAAGACATAATTACAGAAAATCAAAAGAAGAATGATGAACACAAGAACACTCAAAATTGTTCGTCCAAACTTATTCCGAAATTACAAGAACTTAGTACAAAATCTCGAGTTGATATTAGTAATATTGATACTATTTCAGACACAAATTGTCGCAATAATGTTAAAAAACGAAATTTAATCAAACGCACCGGTGGAGCACGTTACAAGTGTGATTTTTGTGAGTACAATTGTAAAAACAAGACAGATTTTATAAAACACATTCGTATACACACCGGTGAAACACCTTTCAAATGTGTCGTATGTCTGTGTAGTTATATTAAAAATAGTGATTTAATACGACATACTCGTGTACACGCTGGCGAAAAACCTTTCAAATGTGAGTTCTGTCAGAGTTGTTTTAGTCAGAAGAGTGTTTTAACAAGGCACATTCGTCCGCACACTGGCGAGAAACCTTACAAATGTAATGAATGCCAGCTTTGTTTTAGTCAGAAGACTGTTTTAACAAGCCACATTCGTAAGCACACTGGCGAGAAACCTTACAAATGTAAAGAATGCCAGCTTTGTTTTAGTCTGAAGAGTGTTTTAACAAGGCACATTCGTACGCACACTGGCGAGAAACCTTTCAAATGTAAAGAATGCCAGCTTTGTTTTAGACAGGAGACTAATTTAATAAGTCACATTCGTAAGCACACTGGCGAGAAACCTTACAAATGTAAAGAATGTCAGAGTTGTTTTAGTCATAAGAGTGATTTAACACGCCATATTCGTATGCATACTGGCGAAAAACCTTATAAATGTGAAATATGTCAGCTTTGTTTTAGTCAGAAGAGTGTTTTAACAACACACATTCGTACGCACACTGGTGAAACACCTTTCAAATGTGTCGTATGTCAGCGTAGTTATAATAAAAATAGTGATTTAATACGACATACTCGTATACACGCTGGCGAAAAACCTTACAAATGTGAGTTCTGTCAGAGTTGTTTTAGTCAGAAGAGTGTTTTAACAAGGCACATTCGTACGCACACTGGCGAGAAACCTTACAAATGTAATGAATGCCAGCTTTGTTTTAGTCAGAAGACTGTTTTAACAAGCCACATTCGTAAGCACACTGGCGAGAAACCTTACAAATGTAAAGAATGCCAGCTTTGTTTTAGTCTGAAGAGTGTTTTAACAAGGCACATTCGTACGCACACTGGCGAGAAACCTTTCAAATGTAAAGAATGCCAGCTTTGTTTTAGACAGGAGACTAATTTAATAAGTCACATTCGTAAGCACACTGGCGAGAAACCTTCCAAATGTAAAGAATGTCAGAGTTGTTTTAGTCATAAGAGTGATTTAACACGCCATATTCGTATGCATACTGGCGAAAAACCTTATAAATGTGAAATATGTCAGCTTTGTTTTAGTCAGAAGAGTGTTTTAACAACACACATTCGTACGCACACTGGTGAAACACCTTTCAAATGTGTCGTATGTCAGCGTAGTTATAATAAAAATAGTGATTTAATACGACATACTCGTATACACGCTGGCGAAAAACCTTACAAATGTGAGTTCTGTCAGAGTTGTTTTAGTCAGAAGAGTGTTTTAACAAGGCACATTCGTACGCACACTGGCGAGAAACCTTACAAATGTAATGAATGCCAGCTTTGTTTTAGTCAGAAGACTGTTTTAACAAGCCACATTCGTAAGCACACTGGCGAGAAACCTTACAAATGTAAAGAATGCCAGCTTTGTTTTAGTCTGAAGAGTGTTTTAACAAGGCACATTCGTACGCACACTGGCGAAAAACCTTATAAATGTGAAATATGTCAGCTTTGTTTTAGTCAGAAGAGTGATTTAACACGCCATATTCGTACGCACACTGGCGAGAAACCTTATAAATGTGAAGAATGTCATCTTTGTTTCCGTCAGAAGAGTCATTTAATATGTCACATTCGTACGCATACTGGCGGAAAACCTTACGAATGTGAAGAATGTCATCTTTGTTTTCGTCAAAAGAGTCATTTAATATGTCACATTCGTACGCATACTGGCGGAAAACCTTACAAATGTTAAGAATGTCAGATTTGTTTTGGTTTTAAGAGTACTTTAACAAATCACGTTCGTATGCATACAAGCTTACTCAAATAGGTGTATTAACACCCTTTTTGTAAATGTTGCTACAATCAACTTGACAATTTGCTGATGTTCTATGGAGAAACCGAGCTACAAAGGTCCCGACAAAAGATTACAATAATTGATGTGTAAGAAGTGGGAAGTTTATTGCTATAGCGGCAATCGCTGACACGGCCGGCAGCGGCAGGTGCAGGAGGAACTCCGCGAAAAGTAAGAAGAGGGCGTGAACAATACGATTCAAATATGAGTACGAACGTCAATTACCTCTATTTGTTAAATGTTACTTGTAAACTTTATAATGTCTTGTCGGTGGAGCGTCTCCATATGCACCACTAATTTTTAATTAGTACAAATATTTAAAGTGCTTATTAGAAAAGTCACCAGTTTATGGAAATGTTGTGCAGGCTATTGACTATGAATGAACTAGCTTTTTCCCGCGGCTTCGCTCGCTTTTTTTTTTCGGTGAGAAAATCATCTAATGACATTAGCCTATGTCACTCACCATCCCTTCAACTATCTCCACTTAAAAAATCACGTCAATTCATTACTCCGTTTTGCCGTGAAAGACGGACAAACAGACACACGCACACTTTCCCATTTATAATATTAGTATGGATAAATGACGATCAAAATGGAAAACACTGCGCATGGTTATTTTCTAGTAGCAATTGTTATGAATGAATTTTGAAAAATAACGACTCATAATTAGTAAATTCATAATAGAATCACTATTATGAATTTACTAATTATGAGTCGTAGACAATTTTGGGATTTCGTGTTGTTAGGGTTCCGTAATAGTAAAATATATTATGTACATTACCATGCAAACCGCCAACGAAAATTGGTATGAACGAGATCTAGTGAGTAGTTTTTTTTAATACGACATAAATCTAAAAAAATACACTATTATTTAAACATCGATCAAAGTTACAACGAACTACAATAACTTTTGAATTATGTTACTTGCTGCTATAAAACCCTTCATCGGCGAGTCCGACTCGCACTTGGCCGGTTTTTTACTTTTGACCACAAAACTATGATCAGTAACGGGTACAGAGAGCTCCATTTTTTGAACCAAATAAAAAATAGGGGTGTATTTAAAACGAAAAAAAAGAGCCAACTATTTCAAGCTACTATTTGAAAAGCATGGTTTTCTTTCAAAAAAACAGCGCGGTTAGCGCTTTATATGGTTTAGTCTGAAATCATTGGATGGATGGTAATAAATATGTTTCCAGCAGCGGTTCGTATGTTACCTACGTTAAGTGTACTACTAATACAGACTTTATTTAATTATTTATCAGCTCTGTACAATTAATTTTAAATTATAACTTAGCTTTAGGAAGAATTTATTGTTACGTACGTGGGTAATCAAATGCCGATTTACTAACAGACAACTTTATTCACCACAAACAATAACAAATGAGTCCAGTCAACAATAATCCGAATCGCAATTCGATGATCAAACTATTTCCGTTGTGAACTTGATTGATGGTGATGGTTGGGGCCTTCAGTTGACCAGCCAGCACCCGCCCCGCGGCCCTGGCGACATTTAGTTTAACGACTCCTCGTTAACTTGAGTTCCGGAGTCCACACTCCCTCTCTTCCTCTTGGGGCAATCGGTACGAATGTGCCCTTTTTCTCCGAACCCGTAACACGTCGGAATATAGCGGGACTTTGCCGAAGAAGCAGCTACCACTTCTCGTTGACGTGTTTGCACTGACGGCGAGACCACTACTTCCCGAACTCTGTGCGTGCGTGAATCTTGTCGTACGGCTTCCACTTCCAAAGCGTGAGCCATCGCACTCTTTAGAGTTTGGTGGTGTCCGAGTCGCACCGTAGCCCTGACTTCAGGATCCCGTAGACCGTCGATGAAAGCTTGCACCAGATTTACTTCCACCATCTCTGGTGTCATCGACATGTACGCACGCCGGACCAGCCGTTCAACCTCGACTCCCCATTGCTGGAGGCTCTCGTTCGACCTCTGCGTTCTCTCGCGAAGCTGCGCGCGGAAAACGTGCTCGAGGTGCTTGTCTCCATAGCGAGTGTCTAATCCCTCCATGAGACGCTCCAACGTCCTGCTGTTCGGAGGAAGGTTCTCTAGGACCAGCAGAGCGTCCCCTCGTAGAGCCAAAGTTAATGCCGCAAAAGACTGCTTATCATCCCAGCGATTTGTTTCGACCAATGTCTCGAATTGGTACTTAAATGCCGTCCAGGAAGACGTGCCATCAAAACGTGGCACATCAAATTTTGCGGCGGATGCACAGGGAGTGTGCAATGATGAGCCGATAGCCACGGGTTCGCGCGCTTCGAGCTTGACGATTTTTTTGTTGATGTCCAGCAGGCGATCTTCGTGGCCATCAATCCTTGTTTCGAGGCTATCAGCTCGGGCGGAAACCTCCTTGACCTCTAAGGTGAGATTCTTTACCTTCTCGCCCAACGTGACGAGGCCGTTGTCGATTTTATGGAGGATCAGGTTCTGCTTAGCCTCTTGATCGCGGCGAGCGGCTTCCTGTTCGCGGCGGGCTTCTTCCTGGTTAACCGCGATTAGGTCCCGGAGCTTGCGCTGGTTAGCCTCTTGTTCGCGGCGAGCAGCTTCCTGGTCGCGGCGGACAGCTTCCATACTAGCTTGCATGGCGGCCAACACCGCAGCGAGGTTCAATTCCGAGGATAGTTCTGTTGGCGCCTCAACAGCTTCTGTTGCTACCATACCAGCCTGATCTTCCTCCTCCATACGATGACGCGCAGCATCCATCTCCATTTGCCTTCTTGTTCGTGGTCGCTGTTCGTCGTCTCTCGGTGTTAATGGCATTTCACTTCTGACACCAGTTGTTACGTACGTGGGTAATCAAATGCCGATTTACTAACAGACAACTTTATTCACCACAAACAATAACAAATGAGTCCAGTCAACAATAATCCGAATCGCAATTAACACTAGAGTACCGTTACACTATCGCTCAGGTCGTTAGATAAAATCACTTCACACTCTTAGGTAGTTCGCTCTTGATCGCAGTCGAAATCACAACTGACTCGCTTCCGGCCGGGGGCTCGTATTTATATGCGGAGCCAAGAAAATTCTAGATACCGACGTCCCGCGATCGATCCAGAATTCCAGAACCATTGAATCGCTTCTCGAAGTCATAAATCATTTTTATTGCTCGTGGTAATAAGAGTCACTTTCATGCGAATTTCGACTCTATAGTAGACGACTTTCGGTAGAACTACTACTTGTAGGTACTTTGTGGATGTTTCGAGATTTTTCTAAGCCTGGCTACGCACAACCATTCTAGATCTTTCGAACAACAATGCGTTTTAATTATTAAGTGCTACTCATTATTTTCTCGGAGATATGGTGTGTTCACGTTTAATGGCGTAACATTATTATTTCATTGTATTATGAAAGACCATGTTTATTTTTGTATCTAAGCGTAATATTGAGACCTTTACTTTGTTTGTGTTGTTTGATCCTTATTAAATGACTAAATGTAATAAAATTATTGTCTTTCTGTTTTTACCGTTAATCAAAACCATTTTGCGTTTTAGACACCTTCTAACTTGGATGTCTGTAATTTGCAATGACCTTAAGAAAGCCGAAATGAATGACTCGACGACCCAGAACCGAAATGTCTAACGAAAAATGACGAGAAGAGCCGACTCCAATTGAAATGTACTCTCTTGTAGATTGTTTATCTCTTAACAACTTGCAACAGCTAAATCGTGTAAAAAATCACCAATGTAAATCTCTAGACCTAATATTATCTAACTTCAATGGCGTATTTGTCCATGAATGTATTGAACCATTATCAACAGTAGACGCTTATTATCGCCCCATGTGTATTGAGATTACTAGTATATTACCAACTTTCTTAAAATGAAAGCACACTGCAAAGTTTAATTGTCCATAAAAATCCAATATAAAACGCAATAAGTACCTCATATGGTTTTCAAAAAATCTTATAAACATTCTGAATGAAAAGGAAAAACTTAGAAGGCGTTTAAAAAAATACAAAAATCCCCGTGGCGATTATGAATATAAAATATTGAGCCAAAGAGCCAACCAAATTATCAAAAGTAGCTATAAGGGTTTCACTAGGAAGATGGAAGATGGCATAATCCATAATCCCAATCTCTTCTGGTCATTCGTGAAAGCAAAAACAGCCGGTACAAGTGAAATGCCGTCGGAATTAAAGTTAGGCAATGAGGTGGCAGCTTCAGAAGACGGCATCTGCGATCTATTTGCGCGTCACTTCGCGTCAACATTTACTCAGTCGGGCGTCATACACTCGGAACATCGCTCTGAAGATGCGCTGATGTGCCGATCTAGTCTAACAATACGTTGGGCAGTGACGCTTTCACGGAAAAAGACGTAACCGGAGCACTAAGAAAGCTTAATGAACGGTGCAGGTCCTGACGGTCTTCCACCTATATTTGTCAAAAACTGTACCGTCAGTCTATCTCTTCCACTTAAAATAATATTCAACCACTATTAAAACCAACCCCTCAATTTCCTGATAAGTGGAAGCTAGCGCATGTAATCCCCGTCTTTTAAAAAAGGGGAGGCTGACAACGTAAGCAATTACCGGCCCATCTCTATTTTGTCTGTATTTTCAAAAGTTTTCGAGGTTCTCTTGTGTCCCATTCTAACCGCTCATTTCAAAATAGAGGTGGCTCCACCACAACATGGTTTTTGCGCTCATAAGTCGACCACGACCAAAGGTTTAAGCCTTTATATCAATGACCTTTGCAAATTGGTAGATTCACGCAAGCAGGTTGATTCTATATACACCGATTTTAGCAGTGCGTTCGATAAAGTGGACCACAAAATATTGCTGCAAAAGCTGTCAAATCTCGGTATATTTGGTCAACTTTGGCTGTGGTTTAAATCTTATTTGACCGACAGAAAACAGAGAGTTGTAGTAAAGGGTCACCAGTCTCTACCTTACCCTTCATCATCCGGAGTCCCACAAGGTTCCCATTTGGTCTCAATACTGTTTATTTTATTCGTGAATGATATAGCAAACAATAACAAACACTACCTGTTCTATTTTCGCAGATGACTTGAAAATTTACCGGGTCATTAATGCAAGTACAGATAATGCCCTACTTCAAAAGGATCTCAACTCTGTACAGGATTGGTGTATTTAAAAAACACATGCTTCTCAATGCTGATAAATGTTTCCATATGACATTCACGAAAAAATATCTTGCGCGGACTTCTTATTCGCTTAATGGTAAAGTGCTTCAAAAGGTTGACAAAATCCGAGACTTAGGTGTTCTTCTTGACAGTAAGCTTACCTTCATACCTCACATTGACTCTATTGTTTCTAGGGCTGCTAAAACACTGGGATTCATAAAAAATACATGTTATGACTTCAAAACCATCTAAATAATAATCATACTTTACAATTCACTTGTACGGTCTGTCTTAGAACATGCGTCACCTGTTTGGAATCCAAGTTATAGTGCACATGTAAATCGTATAGAATGGGTCCAAAAAAGTTTTACGCGCCATACCTAAGATAAGGTACAGATCTAATGGCTGTCCTCTGGATGCTGATTACTCGCAAAGGCTAAGTCACTTTAAAATGATTACTTTAAAACAACGAAGGCAAACTAACGATCTCATTTTGCTTCACAAAATCATTAATGGATCTATACAGGTTCCGGATCTTCTCGAACAAATAAATAAATCCGTTCCTCGCCGCGCTTCACCTAGAACTGTACGCATCCTAGATGTGTTCACTCCACTCCCGTCAAGAACTAACCTCGGACATTCGGCACCAATGAATAGATTGATGAGGACTTATAACGATCTCCATTCACGTTCCAATGGCGTTGACATCTTTGCCGGAAAGCTGTTGCAATTTCGCAAGCATTTGTTGTTGGCATAGTGGTCACCATTAATATTTAATATTTATTTCACTTACTATCTTGTTTAAATATAGATTGTTTACGTCGTCTAGTTCCAAGCTAAGCAGAGCTTGTGTTATGGGTACTAGACAACTGATAAACATACTTAGATATTTCAACAGGCCAGTCAGAGTCATAAATAAATGGGATGAGGCTAGCAAAGAGAGAGAATTTAAATTATTTGGACTAACCAACGGGACTAAAAATTAGTCTCGTTCGTCGCACAACAAAATCTGTGAGATGATCGTGGATAAAACCAATGAATTCCCGTTTGTCCCACGAAGGGGAATTCGTTTTTTAATATTTGTTTCGAAGCGTATATTTGAAGGAAAACAGACCAAAAATCAACAACATTCCTACACAAGTTCTGAGGCGCGTTTTCATGAATGTTGGAGATCGCTTTGAAGAGCGCCAGAATCGCGGAGGACGACTTATGAGTAATAGTTGTTCCAAAAGTAATTTTCCCATGTCTTCAGATAGCTACTGAATTTGTAATTTGACGTGTAGGTATAAATTATGTATACCTATGTAAATTTTCTCTCTTCAGAAGCTATTAAATTCCGTCATACTCGAGGGAAAAACGCCACGGGCATGGAGCAGAGATGTGGTGGTGCTCTTCCTTAAGAAGACCGACAATACCCTGCTTAAGAATTACAGATCCATGTCACTTCTGAGCCATGTCTAAAAGCTGTTTCCCAAAGTCATCACGAACCGTCTCGCGCGCATGTTCGACGACTTTCAGCCTCCCAAACAAGCCAGATTCCGAAAAGGCTTTAGCACCGTGGACCACATATATACGCTATAGCAGATTATACAGAAAACTGAGGAGTACAATCAGCTTCTCTGCTTAGCGTTTGTGGACTACGAGAAAGCCTTTGGTTCTTTCTTTGATTGCCTCTCCGATCTCCGACGGTGCCCGAATTTCAAGACCAGACATCGACCTATCCTCTTGCACCGAAGTGTGAGGCAGAGAGACGTTATTTCTCCGAAACTGTTCACGGCCGCAATGGAGGATGTCTTCAAGATTCTGGAATGGAGAGGACTGGGCATTAATGTAAATGGCGAGTACAGAACTCACCTTCGGTTTGTGGACGACATAGTAGTCATGGCTGAGACTATGGAGGAACTCAGCACAATGCTCGGTGACCTCAGTATAGCTTCCGAAAGAGTGGGACATAAAATGAACATGAACAAAACCAAAGTTATGGTTAACATCCATGTAGGACCCATTCCTATCAAGATCGGGGACTCAACACTCGAATTTGTGGACGACTACGTTTACCTTGGACAGACGGTCCAGTTGGGTAGGTCTAACTTCGAGAAAGAGGTCAATCGTCGAATCCGACTCGGCTGGGCAGCATTCGGGAAGCTGCGCGGTGTCTTCTCATCCCATATACCACAGTGTCTCATGACGAAAGACTGACCAGTGCGCATTGCCAGTGATGACTTATGGCTCCTAAACGTGGTTGCTTACAATGGACTTCATAAGAAGACTCAAAGTCACCCAAAGGGCGATGGAAAGATCTATGCTCGGAGTTTCCTAGCGTGATCACATCAGAAATGAAGATATCCCCAGGAGAACCAAGGTTACTGACATAGCTCGAAGAATCGCCAAACTTAAATGGCAATGGGCATTGCACGCAAAAAAAATGGTCGATGGGAACGAAAGGTTCGGGAGTGGCGACTACGTACTGGAAAACTTAGCGTTGGAAGACCTCCAAAAAGGTGGACCGATGACCTGGTCGCGGGTGGCGGTTACTTGCGCGAGTGTTAGCTGTAAACGAAGTGTTACGGAAATTGCCGAATTCCCCGAGATCTCGATCGACTTGGAAGGCTAGTCGGCCTCTTTACATTCGACTAATCGGCTAGTCGGTACTTCTCTAAAGTTTAGTCACCTCGGCCTGTGTCACCCGGACCTCGTTTCAGTAGTTGAACAGTATAACACAGCTTATTTTGTTAAACCGTTTGATCATGGTTGGTCATTAAGGCTGAACTAGTCGCTGGCTCGAACTCGCTGATGGCTGTGACCAATATGTGCGCTGTCTTATCTAAAATCGTTTTCGACAGCTATAATTTCAAGTACGAGCAGTTATAAGCTAGTCTATATGCACAACGTATTGTTAGCACGCACACAAACGTTTCGAACTAAAATGACATTATGCGTTGCGTAAAATCTGCTTTGGATAATCGATTTTTTTGTAAAAACCGCTACATTAATCTATTACGAATAATTTGTATTGAACTCTTCGATACTAAAACTTTGTCGGTACCGACTTCGTTTTGGAGATTTTATACGATTTTTGTTACTTTTGCGTTAAAATCGTCAAAAACAAAAACAGCAACTTTGTTACCTCCTAACTTTGTAATGTATTTTTTTTTTGTTTTTCAGTTTCCGTACAGACTAAACTAATAATGATATAAAACCATGTCCTGTTTTATTTTGGATTTCCAATGCCAAACTGTACAGTTATACCCCTCAAAATTTGTATGGAAAAAGTATCGACTAGTGTAACCTTAATGTTCGAAAACCTGCAACATACTCTTCGGCTTTAATGAGAAGCATGCGATTCTCTTTCACTTTATTGTGTTATGAATTTGGTGCTTACTAGATTAATTACCACAGGGGCGGCCGTGGCGAAGAAATCAACACTTTTCGTGCGAGGAAAAAAACTAGAAGACATAATTACACAAAATCAAAAGAAGAATGAAAAGCACGAGAACACTCAAAATCGTACGTCCAAACTTATTCCGAAATTAGAAGAAGCTTTGACTAGTGCAAAATCTGGAGTTGATATTAGTATCATTGATACTACTTCAGACACAAATGGTCGTAAACAACACACTCGTGTACGCACTGGTGGAGCACCTTACGAGTGTGATATTTGTCAGCACAGTTGTAAAAACAAGAGAGAGTTAATAAAACATATTCGTGTACACACTGGTGAAACACCTTACAAATGTTTCATATGTCACCATGGTTATAACAAAAAGAGTGATTTAATACGTCATACTCGTAAACACGCTGACAAAAAACCTTTCAAATGTGAGTTCTGTCAGAGTTGTTTTAGTCAGAAGAGTGTTTTAACAAATCACATTCTTGCGCACACTGGCGAGAAACCTTACAAATGTGAAAAATGTCAGCTTTGTTTTAGTCAGAAGAGTTCTTTAACAAGCCACATTCGTACGCACACTGGCGAGAAACCTCACAAATGTAAAGAATGTCATATTTGTTTTAGTCGGAAGAGTAATTTAATATGTCACATTCGAACGCACACTGGCGAGAAACCTTATAAATGTGACGAATGTCAGCTTTGTTTTAGAAGGAAGAATCATTTAACAAGTCATTTGCGTACGCACACTGGTGAAAAACCTTACAAATGTGAAGAATGTCAGCTTTATTTTAGACATAAGAGAATTTTAACAAGTCACATTCGTACGCACGCTGGCGAGAAACCTTACAAGTGTGAAGAATGTCAGCTTTGTTTTAAACAGAAAGCTCATTTAACAAAACATATTCGTACGCACACTGGCGAGAAACCATACAAATGTAATGAATGTCAGCTTCGTTTTGGTTATAAGCATAATTTAACGAGCCACATTCGTACGCACACTGGCGAAAAACCTTACAAATGTAAAGAATGTGAGCTTTGTTTTAGTCAGAAGACTAGCTTAACAAGGCACATTCGCATTCACACTGGCGAGCAACCTTACAGGTGTGAAGAATGTCAGCTTTGTTTTAGTCACAAGAGTAATTTAGCAATTCACATTCGTACGCACACTGGCGAGAAACCATACAAATGTGAAGAATGCCAGCGTTGTTTTAGTCATAAGAGTAATTTAATCAAACATGTTCGATGTAGACACGCTGTTTAAAAACCATGTAAGTGAAATATTTTGTTAGCACAATTTTACTCAAAAAGGTGTTTTAAAAAGCCAAATTCACATGCGGGGGTTTACCGTGACGTTTCAATAGTGTCAATTAGAGACACAATAGAAAGACGATGACAGCGTGAACGCCGACGTTCGCTTGGGGTTTAATGAATTAAACGTCATGGTCTACGCCAGGAACGCTGGTGAAAAACCTTTAATGTCTCGAGTTGTTTTGGTAAGAAGGGCCATTTACAAGTGTGTAGAATATATTTTTATTTTATTTTTTATACTTGCTCAGAAAATGACTAATAAATAATAATCATATCTATTGATCGTTTACAATTATTATTGCAGTACTATGCGTTACAAATGAGAATAATATCGATTACCTTGTTGTAACGTCATGATTTACTGTCAAATCGAGGAAATAAATTTTAATTAATTTACGAAAAATATAATTTATTTATGAACTGTGAACGAAAAAAGTTTAATCAGAATTCAGAACTTCAATTTTACTCATCTCTGAGTTCTTTAATTTTGCCAAAATTTCTTTGATTTGACAGTACGACGTGACGTCACAACATGGCAATCGATCCTATTCTCAATTGGAACGCGTAGTACACTTTGATTTTTAGTTTTAGGGATGTTAAAAAGAATAAAAAATAAACAAATTAATTACGTAGGTACGTTATGAACTCAGTACTTTATTGCATTCCATATGTACATAGATGGTATAAAAATATAGTAAGATCAATATGGACCCATACATGCACAGCAAAGTTAGGACAAAGGGTGAAGGCTAACAAAATAAACATATTTTAATTTATTTTTTTCATCATCATTTTTATTTTATTTTTAATTAAGATAAACTAGTGCTTGACTGCGATCCCACCTGATGGTAAGTAGCGATGCAATCTTTGATGGTGAGGTGCACTAGTTTATTAAGAGCCTATTCACTCTAGCCTTGAAGACACCCAAATTATAATCGGACGGGAAGAACGCAGCAGGCAGACTGTTCCAGTCCTTCGACGTACGCGGTATAAACGACGAGGCGATACGCTTAGTCCGGACCGTAGAGGTTTCAAGAACGTAAGGGTGAATATTCGCCGTACGTCGGGTTGTCCGATGGTAGAATTGCGATGGCGGAATCAAGTCATGCAATTCCTGCGCACACTCTCCAAAATTAAATTATGTACTAATCTATTTAAATTGAATTGTGTATTATGTCCAAGTATTGGTATTTTTTATTTATTTATAGTCGTCATTATTATTAAATTTTGTTATTATTGAAATTAATTTGTGTATGTATATTATTATAATGTCTTTATTTGAAGTAAATTATGTCAAGTATTTTTTTTATCTTTTTATTATGTAGGTATTAAACAAAGAGAAAAAAAAAGTGAGAATAAAGTTGAAAAAAAGGTAAGAAAGATTTGTCTGCAAACTATTTCATGCGTGTTGGTTAATAATTATGTTGGTGGTGTTATGCTTCATTTCTTTTATTCTTAAAAGCAACTTTCTTCTTAAGTATAGTCTACCAAAAGATACGAATACACCCTTTTCTTACAGTTAAAGAGCGTTAACCATTTTACTGAAAAATGTTTATTTATTTTATTATTTATAGAAGGGCCAAGAAAAAAAAAACAATCTTAGGCGCGAGCTTGCAGATGGCGAGCAATGGGTAGCTCACTGTCAGACCGTCTGGTAACCGTCAGGACCGAGCCGAAATCGTCGACCTACGTTCCCGCGTGCTTCAAGGAGTTATTTATTTATTTATTTATTTATTTATTTATTTAAACTTCATGTACAATAGTGGTACATAGGCGGACTTAATGCCACAAGGCATTCTCTACCAGTCAACCTTTGGGTTAAAAAAGACAACACTGTGGTAGGTTTGCACAATAAACAAATACATAATAACAAATGGTTCAAATGGAAAAATATAAAATAAGTTATTTATAATAATAAAATACATATATATGCTAAAATAATAAACTAATAAATACTATGAAAAATATGATATCACTATGAGAACTTAATAACAATACTGAACGAAGACCGAACTAAGGTTGAGAGGACTTCAAGTAGTAGTTCCGAATTTTACGTTTGAAGGATAATTTACTTTCAGCTTTTTTGATGTCAAGGGGAAGCACATTCCAGAGTTTTATGGTGGAAACAGCGTAAGAATTGGACATAAAGCCAGTACGGTGAGAAGGAATATGAAGAAGCATGTTTTTGGATGCACGAAGGTTAAGATTATGAGAACTGCCCAACACTTTAAAATATTGTTTTAAATAATCAGGAGCACAAGGATCGTTCATTATGGTGAAGAGCGTGCAGAGGGATCTGAGGGATCTCCTCTGACGGATAGGCAGCCATTTAAGCTGAGAACGGAAGGAAGAAATGTGATCATATTTACGAAGGCCAAATATGAAACGAATGCAGTTATTGAGAAGTCGATCCAATTTGTTTAGAAGTTCTTGGGAAAGATCAGTGTAACAAACATCAGCATAGTCAATTATAGGCAACACAAGCGACTGGACCAAAGTAGTTTTAGTGCTTGACGGTAGGAAATTTTTGAATCTATAGAGAGACCGCAGCGTGAAGGTGACTCTCTGGCTAACCTGAGCTATCTGTTTATTCCAGCTTAACCTATCGTCAATATATAAACCTAGGTCTTTAACGTGAGGTGAGAGAGGTATTATTGTATTACCGAAAACTAGCGGCAGTAGTCGGCTAGTGTCTAAACTCCGTAAAAAGTAAGGACTACCAATAAGGATAGCCTGGCATTTACTGACATTGACAGTAACCCCAAATCTGCTCGACCAATCAGCAATAGCCAGAAGGTCAGCATTTAATAAGGAGATGCAGTCATCAAGGTGGTCAATGTCAGTGTGCGCGTAGAGCTGTAGGTCATCAGCATACAGATGGTAAGAGCATTTGAGAATAGCTGTGATAGAGTTTATAAATAAAGAAAATAAGAGAGGAGAGAGTATACCGCCCTGTGGAACGCCGGTTTGCAGGTCGCACCAGTCAGAAAATTTCTGATCAGCACGTACAGCTTGCTGACGTCCACGAAGATATGATGAGAACCAATCCCGTGCCAACGAGGAAACCCCAATTTGAGACAAGATAGCCAGGAGGATGTCGTGATCAACGGTGTTAAAAGCGTTGGAGAAATCTAATAAAACTAACACCGTTAATCTCGAGTTCTCCAGGCCATTCCTGACGTCTTCCGTGACTTTAAGCAAGGCTGTGGCTGTACTGTGGCCAGGTCGGAAACCTGATTGGAAAGGGGATAATAGATTGTTCTTAAACACAAAGGATGAAAATTGTTTAAGAGCAACAGCTTCTAGGATTTTAGATAGGAAAGGAAGAATGGAAATAGGTCTGAAGTGATTTGATATAGTGGGGGTGGGAATTTTAGGAAGAGGGATAATGAAAGCCTTACGCCAGCATGTAGGAAACACCCCAGTCTGGAAGGACGAATTGATGATATGTGTGATAGTGGGGAGTAAACTTTTAATCAAGAGGGATAACATGGTTCTGCTGATTCCGTCACAGCCGACAGCCTTGGACTTAATCGCAGTGAAACTTTTGAGGATCTCCGAGTCGGTCACTGGGGAAAAAGAAAAAGAATCATGAGGTAAAATTGGCGCGGAAGTTATGTCAAGAATAGTGGTATTTTTGACAGGAATCGGCAGCATAGCCGACGATGAGAAGTGTAGATTCAAATCATTCAACGATATATTAGAAGGAAAAGTATGAGAGGAGGACTTAGTTATGCCAAGCGATTTGAGGAACTTCCAAATATCAGCCGGTGAAGAATTGAGGACATTTTCGCAAATGTATCGGCGTTTTGATGCTCTGACCATCTGATTACAGCGGTTTCTAGCCAACTTGTACAAGTTCCAGATCTCCTCACTGCGATCTCTTCTATATCTTCGAAAAGCCCTGTCACGCCGTCTCATCGCCAATCGAACTTCCGGGGTAATCCATGGAGCCGGGGGGCGCTTAACACGGACGGCTCTCAGTGGCGCATGCGCATCAATGAGCTTCAGTAAAGTTCTATTAAAAATTTCCACTTTTTCATCCACAGTCGCTGCCTTTTCGACATCGACCCAGTCGACAGCATTCGCATCA
The DNA here is from genome assembly GCA_910589285.2 of Mythimna ferrago. NCBI lineage: Eukaryota > Metazoa > Arthropoda > Insecta > Lepidoptera > Noctuidae > Mythimna > Mythimna ferrago. Next base: position 14,843,705 of record OU342700.1, read on the forward strand.
CTGTTGAGCTTATCCCCGTCCAGCCTCGCAAAATTCCGGAGGAACACAATGGCAGGCCGCTGTTTTGGTGGCTTAATTTTGTAGGATAAATAAACTAAATCATGCCTCGATAACCCGGGGACCGCAATCTGGCCATGATTAGCAACTAAATTCACCGAAGATGCTAGCATGAGATCAAGCCAGGAATCGTCTGTGTCGAGATTGTGATGAGTTGGGTTAAGTGAAAGGAGTGATAGACTCGACGACTCCAGGATTGCTCTCAGCTTGCGTGATCTATAGTTATCCTTCACAAGATCAGTGTTAAAATCAACCATGACTATGAGATGCTTGTACTCTGAGGAAACAGAATCAAAGAGAGAATCCAAGCTGGAAAAGTAATCAATGGCAGGTGGGCAGTATACTACTCCAAGGATAGCCTTTACCCCTTTGACATCAATCTCCAAGAGTAAGTATTCGGGGTTGCCGTTTGCAACAGCCGGCGAAGAGAAAAGGATCTTGTATGGAATGTCGCTGCGTAAGTAAATAGCGACACCCCCGGCTCTTTTTCCCGTGCGATCATTGCGAATTAGGATAAAGCCGGGTAGGCTATAAAACGTGGAAGGTAGTTCGGGCTTGAGCCAACTTTCAGAAACTAGGATAGCGTGTGCAGCAACGTCACAAAATAACTCCAACATCTCAGAGTGATGCTGAGGGATACTCTGCGCGTTCACGTGACATACATTGAAACAATTTTTAAAATCCTGGAACTCACTACTCAAAAAAGAATTAATTGAAATGGAATTGTCGTTGTTAGTTATCAGTAACCATAGGGGCCCAGCAGGGTTGAAGCCTACTGGAGCCAAATGGCTATTTTTGAAAGGGAGGCTAGGTTGCCTTTCATACCAGGTGAAAGGCAACGCAGGTTTTCTAAAAGGTTTTCTATTCAATAAAAGTGACACTATCTCCCGTTCCACCCGAGGGCGGGGGATGTTATCTGGATGATTTTTACCCACCGAAAAAAAAAACCGTAGACATTGTTTCTGTTCGGTTCTTTCTTTTATAGCTTTAAATATTTTATTAATAATTTAATTTTAAAAAAATATTCTTTTTGATATGATTTTCAATATTGAATATTTGTTGAAGTGAAAACTTCTTTAGCGGCGTTGAGCACTTTTTCTGTAATGGGTATAAAATCTTAAACTCGCGTCAGGACACGTGACCTGATCGAAAAAGCGTAAGACGGATGGAGAGTAGACAGCTATCCCTTATCGCGCGTTGTGAAAGGGGGCTAGACGGAAAAAATTTTCACGAAAAAATATTGTACCGACACTTTTACTGTCAAAATATAAATCCAAGATGGCGGCTGCAAGAAATTATCAACTTTTTCGTCATGGGTGTCGTTTTCATGGTTTTCGAGGGTGTTGAAACCGATGGTACTGTCAAAATATAAATCCAAGATGGCGGCTGCAAGAAATTATAAAATTTTCCGTCATGGGTGTCGTTTTCATGGTTTTCGAGGGCGTGGAAACCGATGGTACTGTCAAAATGTAAATCCAAGATGGCGGCTGCAAGAAATTATCAACTTTTTCATCATGGGTGTCGTTTTCATGGTTTTCGAGGGTGTTGAAACCGATGGTACTGTCAAAATATAAATCCAAGATGGCGGCTGCAAGAAATTATCAACTTTTTCGTCATGGGTGTCTTTTTCATGGTTTTCGAGGGTGTTGAAACCGATGGTACTGTCAAAATGTAAATCCAAGATGGCGGCTGCAAGAAACTATCAACTTTTTCGTCATGGGTGTCGTTTTCATGGTTTTCGAGGGTGTTGAAACCGATGGTACTGTCAATATATAAATCCAAGATGGCGGCTGCTAGAAATTATCAACTTTTTCGTCATGGGTGTCGTTTTCATGGTTTTCGAGGGCGTTGAAACCGATGGTACTGTCAAAATATAAATCCAAGATGGCGGCTGCAAGAAATTATCAAATTTTTCGTCATGGGTGTCGTTTTCGTGGTTTTCGAGGGTGTTGAAACCGATAATACTGTCAAAATGTAAATCCAAGATGGCGGCTGCAAGAAATTATTAATTTTTCCGTCATGGGTGTCGTTTTCATGGTTTTCGAGGGTGTTGAAACCGATGGTACTGTCAAAATATAAATCCAAGATGGTGGCTGCAAGAAATTATCAACTTTTTCGTCATGGGTGTCGTTTTCGTGGTTTTCGAGGGTGTTGAAACCGATAGTACTGTCAAAATGTAAATCCAAGATGGCGGCTGCAAGAAACTATCAACTTTTTCGTCATGGGTGTCGTTTTCATGGTTTTCGAGGGTGTTGAAACCGATGGTACTGTCAAAATATAAATCCAAGATGGCGGCTGCTAGAAATTATCAACTTTTTTGTCATGGGTGTCGTTTTCATGGTTTTCGAGGGCGTGGAAACCGATGGTACTGTCAAAATATAAATCCAAGATGGCGGCTGCAAGAAATTATCAAATTTTTCGTCATGGGTGTCGTTTTCGTGGTTTTCGAGGGTGTTGAAACCGATAATACTGTCAAAATGTAAATCCAAGATGGCGGCTGCAAGAAATTATTAATTTTTCCGTCATGGGTGTCGTTTTCATGGTTTTCGAGGGTGTTGAAACCGATGGTACTGTCAAAATATAAATCCAAGATGGTGGCTGCAAGAAATTATCAACTTTTTCGTCATGGGTGTCGTTTTCGTGGTTTTCGAGGGTGTTGAAACCGATAGTACTGTCAAAATGTAAATCCAAGATGGCGGCTGCAAGAAATTATCAACTTTTTCGCCATGGGTGTCGTTTTCGTGGTTTTCGAGGGTGTTGAAACCGATGGTACTATCAAAATATAAATCCAAGATGGTGGCTGCAAGAAATTATCAAATTTTCCGTCATGGGTGTCGTTTTCATGGTTTTCGAGGGCGTGGAAACCGATGGTACTGTCAAAATGTAAATCCAAGATGGCGGCTGCAAGAAATTATCAAATTTTTCGTCATGGGTGTCGTTTTCATGGTTTTCGAGGGTGTGGAAATCGATGGTACTGTCAAAATGTAAATCCAAGATGGCGGCTGCAAGAAATTATCAACTTTTTCGTCATGGGTGTCGTTTTCGTGGTTTTCGAGGGTGTTGAAACCGATAGTACTGTCAAAATGTAAATCCAAGATGGTGGCTGCAAGAAATTATCAAATTTTCCGTCATGGGTGTCGTTTTCATCGTTTTCGAGGGCGTGGAAACCGATGGTACTGTCAAAATGTAAATCCAAGATGGCGGCTGCCAGAAATTATCAACTTTTTCGCCATGGGTGTCGTTTTCGTGGTTTTCGAGGGTGTTGAAACCGATGGTACTGTCAAAATATAAATCCAAGATGGTGGCTGCAAGAAATTATCAAATTTTCCGTCATGGGTGTCGTTTTCATGGTTTTCGAGGGCGTGGAAACCGATGGTACTGTCAAAATGTAAATCCAAGATGGCGGCTGCAAGAAATTATCAACTTTTTCGTCATGGGTGTCGTTTTCGTGGTTTTCGAGGGTGTTGAAACCGATATTACTGTCAAAATATAAATCCAAGATGGCGGCTGCAAGAAATTATTAACTTTTCCGTCATGGGTGTCGTTTTCATGGTTTTCGAGGGTGTTGAAACCGATGGTACTGTCAAAATATAAATCCAAGATGGCGGCTGCAAGAAATTATCAACTTTTCCGTCATGGGTGTCGTTTTCATGGTTTTCGAGGGTGTTGAAACCGTTGGTACTGTAAAAATATAAATCCAAGATGGCGGCTGCAAGAAATTATCAAATTTTCCGTCATGGGTGTCGTTTTCATGGTTTTCGAGGGTGTTGAAACCGATGGTACTGTCAAAATATAAATCCAAGATGGCGACTGCAAGAAATTATCAAATTTTCCGTCATGGGTGTCGTTTTCGTGGTTTTCGAGGGTGTTGAAACCGATAGTACTGTCAAAATATAAATCCAAGATGGCGGCTGCAAAAAATTATTAAATTTTTCATCATGGGTGTCGTTTTCATGGTTTTCAAGGCTGTTGAAACCGATAGTATTGTCAAAATGTAAATCCAAGATGGCAGCTGCAAGAAATTATCAACTTTTTCCTCATGGGTGTCGTTTTCGTGGTTTTCGAGGGTGTTGAAACCGATATTACTGTCAAAATATAAATCCAAGATGGCGGCTGCAAGAAATTATTAACTTTTCCGTCATGGGTGTCGTTTTCATGGTTTTCGAGGGTGTTGAAACCGATGGTACTGTCAAAATATAAATCCAAGATGGCGGCTGCAAGAAATTATAAAATTTTCCGTCATGGGTGTCGTTTTCATGGTTTTCGAGGGCGTGGAAACCGATGGTACTGTCAAAATGTAAATCCAAGATGGCGGCTGCAAGAAATTATCAACTTTTTCATCATGGGTGTCGTTTTCATGGTTTTCGAGGGTGTTGAAACCGATGGTACTGTCAAAATATAAATCCAAGATGGCGGCTGCAAGAAATTATCAACTTTTTCGTCATGGGTGTCTTTTTCATGGTTTTCGAGGGTGTTGAAACCGATGGTACTGTCAAAATGTAAATCCAAGATGGCGGCTGCAAGAAACTATCAACTTTTTCGTCATGGGTGTCGTTTTCATGGTTTTCGAGGGTGTTGAAACCGATGGTACTGTCAATATATAAATCCAAGATGGCGGCTGCTAGAAATTATCAACTTTTTCGTCATGGGTGTCGTTTTCATGGTTTTCGAGGGCGTTGAAACCGATGGTACTGTCAAAATATAAATCCAAGATGGCGGCTGCAAGAAATTATCAAATTTTTCGTCATGGGTGTCGTTTTCGTGGTTTTCGAGGGTGTTGAAACCGATAATACTGTCAAAATGTAAATCCAAGATGGCGGCTGCAAGAAATTATTAATTTTTCCGTCATGGGTGTCGTTTTCATGGTTTTCGAGGGTGTTGAAACCGATGGTACTGTCAAAATATAAATCCAAGATGGTGGCTGCAAGAAATTATCAACTTTTTCGTCATGGGTGTCGTTTTCGTGGTTTTCGAGGGTGTTGAAACCGATAGTACTGTCAAAATGTAAATCCAAGATGGCGGCTGCAAGAAACTATCAACTTTTTCGTCATGGGTGTCGTTTTCATGGTTTTCGAGGGTGTTGAAACCGATGGTACTGTCAAAATATAAATCCAAGATGGCGGCTGCTAGAAATTATCAACTTTTTCGTCATGGGTGTCGTTTTCATGGTTTTCGAGGGCGTGGAAACCGATGGTACTGTCAAAATATAAATCCAAGATGGCGGCTGCAAGAAATTATCAAATTTTTCGTCATGGGTGTCGTTTTCGTGGTTTTCGAGGGTGTTGAAACCGATAATACTGTCAAAATGTAAATCCAAGATGGCGGCTGCAAGAAATTATTAATTTTTCCGTCATGGGTGTCGTTTTCATGGTTTTCGAGGGTGTTGAAACCGATGGTACTGTCAAAATATAAATCCAAGATGGTGGCTGCAAGAAATTATCAACTTTTTCGTCATGGGTGTCGTTTTCGTGGTTTTCGAGGGTGTTGAAACCGATAGTACTGTCAAAATGTAAATCCAAGATGGCGGCTGCAAGAAATTATCAACTTTTTCGCCATGGGTGTCGTTTTCGTGGTTTTCGAGGGTGTTGAAACCGATGGTACTGTCAAAATATAAATCCAAGATGGTGGCTGCAAGAAATTATCAAATTTTCCGTCATGGGTGTCGTTTTCATGGTTTTCGAGGGCGTGGAAACCGATGGTACTGTCAAAATGTAAATCCAAGATGGCGGCTGCAAGAAATTATCAAATTTTTCGTCATGGGTGTCGTTTTCATGGTTTTCGAGGGTGTGGAAATCGATGGTACTGTCAAAATGTAAATCCAAGATGGCGGCTGCAAGAAATTATCAACTTTTTCGTCATGGGTGTCGTTTTCGTGGTTTTCGAGGGTGTTGAAACCGATAGTACTGTCAAAATGTAAATCCAAGATGGTGGCTGCAAGAAATTATCAAATTTTCCGTCATGGGTGTCGTTTTCATCGTTTTCGAGGGCGTGGAAACCGATGGTACTGTCAAAATGTAAATCCAAGATGGCGGCTGCCAGAAATTATCAACTTTTTCGCCATGGGTGTCGTTTTCGTGGTTTTCGAGGGTGTTGAAACCGATGGTACTGTCAAAATATAAATCCAAGATGGTGGCTGCAAGAAATTATCAAATTTTCCGTCATGGGTGTCGTTTTCATGGTTTTCGAGGGCGTGGAAACCGATGGTACTGTCAAAATGTAAATCCAAGATGGCGGCTGCAAGAAATTATCAACTTTTTCGTCATGGGTGTCGTTTTCGTGGTTTTCGAGGGTGTTGAAACCGATATTACTGTCAAAATATAAATCCAAGATGGCGGCTGCAAGAAATTATTAACTTTTCCGTCATGGGTGTCGTTTTCATGGTTTTCGAGGGTGTTGAAACCGATGGTACTGTCAAAATATAAATCCAAGATGGCGGCTGCAAGAAATTATCAACTTTTCCGTCATGGGTGTCGTTTTCATGGTTTTCGAGGGTGTTGAAACCGTTGGTACTGTAAAAATATAAATCCAAGATGGCGGCTGCAAGAAATTATCAAATTTTCCGTCATGGGTGTCGTTTTCATGGTTTTCGAGGGTGTTGAAACCGATGGTACTGTCAAAATATAAATCCAAGATGGCGACTGCAAGAAATTATCAAATTTTCCGTCATGGGTGTCGTTTTCGTGGTTTTCGAGGGTGTTGAAACCGATAGTACTGTCAAAATATAAATCCAAGATGGCGGCTGCAAAAAATTATTAAATTTTTCATCATGGGTGTCGTTTTCATGGTTTTCAAGGCTGTTGAAACCGATAGTATTGTCAAAATGTAAATCCAAGATGGCGGCTGCAAGAAATTATCAACTTTTTCCTCATGGGTGTCGTTTTCGTGGTTTTCGAGGGTGTTGAAACCGATATTACTGTCAAAATATAAATCCAAGATGGCGGCTGCAAGAAATTATTAACTTTTCCGTCATGGGTGTCGTTTTCATGGTTTTCGAGGGTGTTGAAACCGATAGTACTGTCAAAATATAAATCCAAGATGGCGGCTGCAAAAAATTATTAAATTTTTCGTCATGGGTGTCGTTTTCATGGTTTTCGAGGGTGTTGAAACCGATAGTACTGTCAAAATATAAATCCAAGATGGCGGCTGCAAAAAGTTATTAAATTTTTCGTCATGGGTGTCGTTTTCATGGTTTTCAAGGCTGTTGAAACCGATAGTATTGTCAAAATGTAAATCGAAGATGGCGGCTGCAAGAAATTATCAACTTTTTCCTCATGGGTGTCGTTTTCGTGGTTTTCGAGGGTGTTGAAACCGATAGTACTGTCAAAATTTAAATCTAAGATGGTGGCTGCAATAAATTATCAACTTTTTCGATATGGGTGTCTTTTTCATGGTTTTCGAGGTTGTTGAAGCCGATAGTGCTGTCAAAATGTAAATCTAAGATGGCGGATGTCAGAAATTATCAACTTTTTCGTCATGAGTGTCGTTTTCATGGTTTCGAAGATGTTGAAATAGTGCTGTCAAAATGTACATAAAATAGGATAGTATTTTTTAGTTATATTGTATTGGCTAGACGGAAAAAATTCTCACGAAAAGTTGTAACGACACTTTTTCTATAGTAAGCTATTGTAAGCCGTGCGGCGTGCGCATGTTTCTCTGTCTTTCTCTCTTTCTCTCTCTTATATAAAGCAAGCCAGAACGGAACTTCGTTCCATCCGGGTGTCCCTTGACACCTCAGTAGTTTTTCGGAGAGATAAACTTTTTGATGTAAAATAATTGTAATAGTTTTAAAGTGTTAAATTTTTAATGTAATATAAATTGTCATGTTTGTGTACGATAGCGCAATAAATGAATATTGTATTCTACCACATAAATGATAGTACTTTTATACTGATAAAGCAATTGGTGCAAAATTATTCCCTAACCATTCCAAAATATCAAACATGCTCAACGTTAATAATCAAGTTTTCACTTCTGCCGGCACTCCCGGAGTGCAACCCGTCTTTTTCAATATATTGATGAATCAGATCTAAATATATCGGCTGATTATACCGATATATCGTAGTAACAAATATCGTCATAAAGATGTATCGATACTTTTTAACAAGCCTATCTATTGATTGTCAGAGTCGGTAAAATAAGAATTGACCTAAGGGCCAAGCGCCCGAAAAGTGCCATAAAACAGTGATTAAGTCGAGAGTGAATAGGTTTCTTTTAGGTAAGTGCGTTCCATCGTCGACCGCATCGTCGCTTTCCATCAGGTGAGATAGCGGTCAAGCGCGAACCTATCAACAATAAAAAAAAAAAAAAAAATCTGAGGCCTACTCCTCCGAAACGGCTAGGTCAATTGGTTTGAAAAAAATATATGTTTATTACAGATTCATGAACAATAATATCAACATTTGATTTTTTCGTGCAATTAATACTTTTGTCAAAAAAAAAATATTAAGCAATTTCGCAACTTTTCGCAACTTTTCCCTACTCCTTCGAAACGGCTTGGACCTTTATAAACATTTTTACACATAAAAATTGGTGGTTAAATATTCTTCAAAGTGAACATTGCATATGTAAATCAATCAATATCTCGCAAAGAAAATGGATTTAAAGCGCTTTCCGGGCGCTGCTGGCCGCAAATAAATGCACAGATTTGCATACTGCCGCCTAGGCGAGCGCGAGAGTTGCGTTCACATAATTTCGGCCAGATGGTTCAAGGGACTATACGCCTTAAAGGTCCAAGTGACCAGGTCATAAAAATACAAAAAAAAAAAATCAGAGTCGGTCGCAGTGTGACCAGATTTAGTATTTTAATACTTTTGGAGTATATTTTAGTAAGTTTTCCTAAAGTGAGTCAGTATTTTTGAAGGTACTTTTATATTGGCGGAAGCCAGTATTTTTGGGGATATTTTGGAAAAAGTTATGGCAATACCATAGCGATCGTCGAACAATGGCACAGAGGCCAAAAAGCCATGCCATAATCATAATCATTTATTTGTTAGAACATGGTAGGTATGTACATTACATGGTCTTAGGTTTAAAGATTCAGTCTCGGCACGTTCTGCCGCAACGGCGTACAAATATTAAAGTTATATAAGTAATTAATTACATTAAATTGTGATAATTTAGATAATTGAAACTAGAAATGTCAAATAAAATCATATAAATAATCATTGAATTAATATGTCAAAGTGTCATTTAAATTATAGTAACATTTAATACCTACACAATAATTCTTTATTTTTTTCTTAAGCCCTGTCAAGTCTAACTCTCTAATCGATTTTGGTATTTTATTATAAATTTGCAGGGCTTTGCAAAATATGCTTTAACGCATAAGAGCGGTTTTGGCTCTACGCCATAAAACTATTTAAGAAAATCCCTGCTTACGTTGATGTTCGACGTAATATAAATAGAGCGCGTTATGTTTACTAGTGTCGAATGCTGCATGCAAGCGCATATTTTCACAGATTAATTTAATAAAAACTGGCCAAGTGCGAGTCGGACTCACCCATGAAGGGTGCCGTAGCAGCAAGTTACAGAGTATAAAAGTTCTTGTAGTTTGTTGGAACTTTGATCGATGTTTTAATAATAGTGTATTTTTTTTTAGATTTATGACGTATCAAAAAAAAAAACTACTTACTAGATCTCGTTCAAACCAATTTTCTTTTGCGGTTTACATTATATATTTTGTTTAGTTTAATTATTTTCTTAATTTAGAAGTTACAGGGGAGGACACACACATTTTACCACTTTGGAAGTGTCTCTCGCACAAACCATTCAGTTTAAAAAAATTATATAATAAACCTCAATATCATTTTTGAGCAGTGGTGGCCGAGTGAGCAGTGGTGGCCGAGTGGTAACGGCCCCGACTTACGAGTTGTAGGTCGCAGGTTTGATCTTAGCCAGGCGCATTACTTTGTGTAATTTATTTCATCACCACTGCTCTCAAGACGGCGAAGGAAAACATCGTGAGGAAACCGGCATGTCCAAGAACCAAAAATTCGAAGGCATGTGACTTTCACCAACCCGCACTGGGCCTGCGTGATGGATTACGGCCCATTCCCTCTCCGCGAGAGGAGGCCTGAGTCCCTGCAGTGGGAATATTAAAAAGGCTGATGATGATCATTTTTGAAGTCCAATCCATAATTATTCAATTTGAAAATCAAAGTGTCAAATTTTGAAGTTTAATCCACCCAAAATTCATTGCTTTTTTTATTTTTGTATGAAAATCTTAATGCGATTCACAGAATACATTTACTTACTAAGTTTCTAGAGTATAGCTCTTATAGTTTCGGAAAAAAGTGGCTGTGACATACGGACGGACAGACAGACATGACGAATCTATAAGGGTTCCGTTTTTTGCCATTTGGCTACGAAACCCTAAAAACGGAACAAAGAGACAGATTTATAAAAAAAAGTGTAGTAATCTGCAATTTTAAAAACTAAGCAAGTAGCAAAAGATTAATGAATTATAATCCTTCACACACAATGTTAAAATACAATTCTAATATTTATTGTGATGATTAATAAATAAAACGTGTTTTGAATCGGGATTTTTATAGGTATATTTTCCCTGTCCAAGTTTCTTATTCTTATTCTTTATTGTACACAAAAATAAAAAAAATAACAAACACAAAAAAAAAACAGGACATTTGATGTAAGTACATAGGCGAGCACAACTGGGTTTTCTTACGGCAAACCATGTGATTTAAAAAGTTCCAAGTTGGTATAATTATTTCAGTACCTACCTTTTTTTTAAGGAGCTTCGGCTTTTTTGTAAAATTTAATCTGGTCACACTGGTCGGTCGGTTGTCACTTGTCAGAGAGCAAAGAAGAGTGCTTTGTTTGTATCATTGTAATATTTGTAATTTTATTTAAACTTTAAATGTTTAACGACATAATAAATTATACACTGCTTGCTTTTCTACTGTATTTGGGCATTGGCAGAATAGTCGACGGCGACTCTTGTTATTGACAAAAATAGAATAGAATATTTATCAAGATTTTCTCAACGCAAACTTTATCGTAGTTGTTGAGAGATTTCCCAAAAATATAATGGAGAAACTGCCAATGTGTAGGATATGTTTAGCGGAGAATGTTCGTATGTATATAGTTGTGAACAAAAAACTGCATGAACTGTATGAGAGGCTGACTGGTAATGCGGTAAGTTGTTACTGTCTTCATCTACAATGATATTAAAAAAGTTTGTTTTAAGTTTTTTTGTTTGTAGGAGGTAATCTCTGGAAGTATTGGTCCGATTGCTATAATTTTTTCATGAATAGTTAGCTGCTTAATTCCTGAGTGTCATAGGTTATATTTTATGTACCCAGGCGAAGCAGGGGGCAATAGCTAGTTGTTAATAATTTAATAAACCAAACAGTTAGTATGATGGTCTACATAGAAAAAGAAGGGAATTCCTAACAACTGCGAAGGAAATCATGGTTATTATAAGTCGTCCATCAGCCTCGGACTAGAATGCACACTAGCTCTGTATGAGAAGAGGCCAACAGGAAGCAGTACTGACCACCTCTGATTGATGGGACCGTATTGTTCTTTTGATTTCATCTTAACCTTTCAATTGTATCAATTAGAGACACAATATAAGACAATGACAGCGCAAACACTGGCGTTCGTTTGAGGTTTAATGAATTAACATACATACAGTCAAATGGGGTGAATACAAACTCAGGGGTGAATAGAAACAAAACTTGAAAGGGTATTTTCACAATATTTGAATATTTTTTGCAGCAACTAAGTAAATCAATTTACAGTATTAATAGATATTATGTAAGAACAGTGTAGACCAATCTATATTGTACTCAAAAGCATAATAAAAATAATCATATTAAATAATTGCGTCATAATAGGACGTAATCTAAGAATTTGTGGAATCTACAATATTCTTCCATTTACATTATAAAAAAAAAGCTAGAAAAAAATGTCGTTCTTGTATATATTTGGTAACAATAATGCTACATTACACTATTCACTATCACTAAACACTAACTTGAACGGTTTTGTTCGTTTTATTCTTCACACTATATTTGTGTATACAAAAGTATATTTGAATGTGATTTATTCATTGAACGAAATGGTTGTAAACATGTTTTGTTGCAGTTTGTAACTGAAGACAGTAGACCGATGCTCGCTTGTTTCATTTGCTGCACTCAACTAAAGCAATGCTGCCAACTGCAGAGAAAATGTCTGGAAGCTGAAGAGCTGCTCACTCAGATGATGAATGAGGATTATGAGGTGAGATATTATTCTTCAGCTGATGTACCTATGTATACTCTCTTAACATCTGATTTTAAGAGTCCGATGACACTATGTGTTGGTGAGAGTGTGGACTGTATAATTCTAGGAAAAATATGGTGGTTAAAAGTAATATTTAATTGTGCTAACTATTAAATACACAAACAATTTTAGGTTGACAAACACATGCATAATTATGTATATGTATACAGTACATACATCAAAATAACATTTTTTGCAATTTTTGTCTGTCTGTCTGTTTGTCTGGGCTAATCTCTGAAATGGCTGGACTGATTTTGACGGGACTTTTTTGGCAGGATGCTGATGTAATAAGGAGTAACATAGGCTACTTTTGTTTTAGAAAATAAATTCAAAATCCTGCAGTCCATGCGAACGAAGTCACGGGCACAGCTAGTCGAATATGTAATTGCTATGAATGAATGAATGTATAGTATATTAGTATGTTTTTTTTTTTTGCTTGTTATTTCTGTGTTTCCGTGTATTTGTATTTGTGTTAACCTATGGGTATATATATAAGCTGTGTTTTCTTGGTGCCGGAAAACGCAGCGTTGGAAGGCCTCCTACAAGTTAAACCAATGACCTGACCTGAAGGTTGCGGGAATCCGATGGATGCGGAATGCACAGGATCATTTATTGAGGCGACACTTGGGGGAGGCCTATGTCCAACTGTGGACATCTGAAATGATGATGATCTTACCTGAAATAAATGTTTATTATTGTTTTTATTGTATCTTACCATCACTAACCTACGCAAGTCAGACCTGGACATTCACGAATAAGATAAAGAACAAAAATCCTGTCTTGCCAACGTGCCATGGAAAGAAGCATCTTGAAACTAAGAAGACTAGACAAAACGAGAAATACAGATATACGTAATAAAACTCAACTCAAAGATGCTCTACAACATGCTATGTCACTGAAATGGAAATGGGCGGGCCACCTAGCCAGGTACCGAGACAAAAGATGGACACTACTTGTTACGAAATGGCCAGGTCCCATTGGTAAAGGAAAAAAGGACGACAAAGAAAAAGATGGGCTGATGACATTATAAAAACAGCTGGAAAGAACTGGATGGACACTGCCCAAGATAAAGAGATTTAGAAAAAGATGGAGGAGGCTTTCTACCCTATAGGGGCCATACAATAATTAATAATTACGAGCACATAAAATAAGGAAATATAAACATTGTATGGAAAAAATAAAGCTATAATAATAATAATAATAAGAGTCTGGGTCGCTACCAGAATACCTGACAACTGGCATTACCCACCTGCTCCATAAGACAGGTAACCCCGTGGATCCCAAGAACTATAGACCAATTACATGTTTGTCAACGGTCTATAAACTTCTTACATCCATCCTGAGAGCAAAAATTAATATACAAATAGAGAATCATCAGATTATTTCTCCCTCTCAGAATGGATGTAGGAATGGGTCCCGGGGTACTAAGGAGCTACTCCTCATAGACATGGCCATAAGCCAACAGACTCGTTGATCCCGCAAGGATCTGTCGACATGTTGGATAGATTACAAGAAGGCCTACGACTCTGTTCCACATACATGGCTCATGAGGGTGCTGGAGTTATACAAAATAGATATAACTTTACGCACCTTTCTTGAGTCATGTATGAGGCAATGGAAGACGGTCCTTCGCTATCCAGGATGTCGACCGATCCAGGGGAACGATGAGCCTATTTGGATTAAGCGGGGAACATTTCAGGGCGACAGTCTGAGCCCGCTTTGGTTTTGCTTAGCCCTGAATCCTCTTAGCACATTGCTGGAGGATTCAGGACTAGGCTATCGGTTGAGAAGAGGTGGTCAGGTCATAGCTCACCTTCTTTACATGGATGACCTGAAAATCTTTGCCCCCAGCAATTTGCAACTGATGGAACTACTGAAGGTAACTGAAACTTTCAGTAGTGCCATCAGGATGGAATTTGGTGTGGACAAATGTGCAGGCATGCATGTAAAGCGAGGGGAGATTATGGAATCCGAGGGAATTCAACTCCCGGATTCCATACACCTTAGATCCCTTTCCTCGACCGAAACCTATAAGTATTTGGGTATGTCAGAAGCCTTGGGCATTAACAATGCTGACATGAAGCAATCGCTGAAGGAGCGCATGTTTGGCCGCCTGAAGAAGGTATTAAATAGCCTTCTGTCGAGCGGAAATAAGGTGCGCGCCTTCAACGGTTGGGTCATGCCGGTTTTAATGTACTCTTTTGGCATACTCAAATGGACTCAGACCGAACTTGACGCCCTGGATAGGCGAGTTCGTACATTGCTGACGGCAAATCGGATGCATCACCCACGATCCTCGGTGATGAGACTGTACATCCCGTGGAAGTGTGGAGGTCGAGGTTTTTTAAACGCAAAGACCCTGCACAACCGATGTGGGTATGCACCGAGATGTGGTCGCAGTGGACAAGGGACTCACCCCGTTATCCATGGCTAAAGAGGACTGGCATAAACCTGTAATAATGACTACTGATAACCGCAAGGAAATATGGAAAGGCAAGGAGCTCCACGGGCGCTTTTTCCGGGCTCTTCACGAGCCTGATGTAGATTTCTTGGCGTCCGTGGCCTGGGCCTCTAGTCTGCTATTACAATAGTGTCAGAATGGTCTATCATTGATGTCATAATTGTCGATTTTGACAAGTTTGGTAATCTACTAATATAATGGCGTCATTATGACTTTCCAATGGTCAACCACTGACACTCCATTGAAAGAAGTGACATAGAATGGTAATCTCGTACATATTGACAAATGAATATTTGACGTTTGCGGTAATCTGCTAAAACTTTGACAGTTTATTTGATCAGTGTTTTACCATTAGAACGTTATTGTGCAGTTATTGGTTTTAATATGCTCGAAATTATCATTCTACCACAATTCTATTACAAGACCAGTGACCGATCAATGATCGATCATTTTGAATTAGCAGATTACAAACTTTTAGCAAAATGACAATGGGATCGTGTTGGAATGACGAATTTATAAAAATAGCAGACTTGGGGCCCTGGTTACGTTTCAGTGACCTCTTCGGGGAAACTGAAGGTTTTGTCTGTGCGATTATGGACGAAGTTATCCTAACGAACAACTACCGGAGATATATAACGAAGGACGGGACGGTTGACGTGTGCCGGGCATGCCACCGTCCGGGTGAGTCTATCAGACTAACGGCGAATATTTGCACAGACATAACTAAGTAGCTAGGATTATCCACCAGCAACTTGCTTTGAAGTACAACCTAGTGGATTTAGAGGTACCGTATTACAAGTATGTGCCCGACCCAGTTCTCGAAAATGACCATGTCACTTTGTACTGGGATCGGTCTATCATTACTGACCGGACTATTGTAGCCAATAAGCCGGATATAGTGGTGATAGACCGATCGGCGCGCCGTGCAATGGTAGTCGATATCACCATCCCGCATGACGAGAATCTCGTGAAAGCTGAGAAAGAGAAACAAATGAAATATCTCGACTTAGCACACGAGGTTGTCGACATGTGGAGTGTGGACTCGGCTGTCATTGTGCCGATTGTCGTAACCGCCAATGGTCTTATTGCCAAAAGCTTCGACGACCATCTGTCGAAGCTGTCGTTGCGCGGTTGGATCAAGGGCCAGATACAAAAGGCAGTACTCCTCGATACGGCTCGCATTGTGAGGAAGTTCCTGTCTCTGGAGCCCTAACCACCGGTAGCTTGGACCCTGCTCCCGACGTCGGTGGACTACTGTTTTTATATTTTTAAATGTTTTTTTTTTATATATATTTGTTACGAAAAATATTTAAAAATATCAAAAATATGGACTATAAGAAAAATAAAGGAGATAATAAGAATAATAATTATTGTTTTACAGCAAAATCTGTTTGTAAACCAAGAGCACTTCAAACATTTGAATAAGCTAATTCAGTCACCAGTGGAGCATATAAGTATAGTAGATGTCAGCCATATTGAAAGCATTGCGGTCAAAGAAGAGTTACCAGCTGTTTGTGAGAGACTAGATGACGTCATCGAGCCAGAGGAGGAACATCACAGTGATGGTAGGTTTTTAGGAACTACAAATTGAATAATGATATATCTTGTGTGCGTTTCACTTAAAAAATCCCTTAGCCATACTTAATGTTGGAAAACCAATGTTTCTATGTTGTTTGGCAACGAAATTACTTAATATTAGAGAGATTAATTGATATTTCGTTACTTTTAACAATTGCCTTTTTTCTTTCTTTTGGAAACTGTAAAAACTATTTTTCCTGCAATTCTTTCAAATATCGAAAACGCTACGCCGCAATATCGTACCAGTAACTGCTTCCTTTTAGACCTGCTTTTTTTTTTTAAATGAAATCTCTTTCCTCTCATAATTCTCCATAAAGTCGTGCGACTACCGTTAAAATCGAATTCGTTTCGCATTTCGTGCAACAATTTTGCTAGAGTACGCAACTCTTTTCTTTTTTCTTTAGAGAGACAGGGGAGCCGACATTACAGCGACGGAACTTATGTGAAACGCGCTATACCAATATTGACAAGTTCATTGAATTCGACTGACTCGTTAGTCTAGTGGTTAGTGACCCTGACTGCTATGCCAGAGGTCATGGGTTCCATTCCCACCTAGAACAAATGTTAGCGTGATGAGCACGATCATTTGTTTAATGTCTGGGTGTCATTTATCTATATTATGTATTTAGTTAGAAATATGAATTATGTTTTCAGTTGTCTAGTACTCACAACACAAGCTCTGCTTAGTTTGGGGCTAGATGGCGTTGTGTGATAGTTGTACCGTAGGTGCTCAGCAGGGTCGAAGCCTACTGGGGCCAAGGGACTATTTCTGAAAGGGAGGCTCGGCCCTGGTATGAAAGGCAACGAAGGAACGGGGTGGGTTTTTTAGTCAGTTAAAGTCTGACACTATCTTCCGCTTTGCCCAAGGGCGGGGGATGTCATCTGGATGATTTGAATCCACCGAAAAAACAAAAAAAAAATCCCGAAAGTGCCGAATCAAAGATGAAGTCAGTACGATCTGAACTTAAAACTTCAATATCTCAAAACTAGCTCGGTGTGGGTTGGATCCTTTCTGTATTATGGACAGGATCCATACATCTCTGCCGTTTTTGACGTCTTATGAAAATACTAGCTGAGCCGGCGAGCTTCGTACCGCCTAACAGTCAATTAATGTAGTATAGAAATCAGAAACTTTTATTTCAAATAGACCAGTTACAGGCACTTTTGAATTGTCAAAATGTCGGTCAGTCAAACAAGTTAAGCTAAATTGCACGTTCCAAAGAGTAGGTCTCTATGGAGAAGAACGTGCAAGAAACTCCAAGGACACTCTTTTAAATCGTATTGAGGTACATGATATATCTTTTGATGTAGTCAACCGATTGCAATGAAACAAAGCCTAAGTAATATATCAAGTTACACATAATTTTAATGTATTCGGCTACAACATCGCTTTCCATCAGATAGTGGTCAAACGCGAGACTATCTTCTTCTTCTTCTTCTTCTTCTTCCTGCCCTTGTCCCAGTTTATTTGGGATCGGCGCAACACGTTTTTTTCTTCCATTCTGTCCTGTCACTCGTCACGCTATCACTAACTCCCTTTTCTTTCATATCACTTCTCACACAATCCGTCCATCTTTGCGTATCTATAATAATAAAAAAAAACTTTCTTCACTGTTTTTGCTTACTTACAGACTTAAAACTAGAAAATCTATACAGTAGTCATTCAGACGCAGAAGATATACCAGCACAACAGTCTGAGTCTGATTCAGAAGATGATGTACCCTTAATAAACATCAAAACGGAAGTGGAAGAAGAGGAAGAAGTACCGAGGAAGAAGCGAAGAGCCAGTGACACGACGCGTGAGTATTAGTTGTGAATCCTTGTGTGAGCGAACAGGCCGACTGATTGACAACATGAACTTAACAAACACAACTTCAGATGTTCTATCTGTACACTCTTGAGTAGCACAAACACACTGCTACAGTTGCTCTCGCTGAGAGCACACTCCTGTTGCAAAGATCAAGAATAATAAACATAATATACCCAAGTTGGAAGTAAGGCACAATCTCGCTCTTGCCAAGTATGTTTTTTTTGGTGTAACGGGGTGTTCTAAATAATCCTCAAATATTAGGATCGTTGAGATTGCTCGTTCCAAACAGTAGGCTTCGCTCAGGACCGAGGGAAAGGATGTTTAAAGTCCCGGTAGCCCGCACAAATCTGTTAAAGTTCGCACGCGAGACTCGAGCGGTAGAAATAGTCAGTATAACTAGTGTCTCTTAGATAGGTATTTTTTCTTATACACAGCTGCAATTCGTGACGGTGACACTGTGTTGTTCTCTATGTAACTTGTGCCGGTCCTCCGAGGCGCTGCTTGAGACTGACCATCGATAATTTATTATATATGAATGTTGCATACACTAATGAATATCTGATCAGTTTGTGGGTGGCGTCTCTGAGTGCTAGGCTATTTAGCGAAAAAAATCAATAAAACCAATAAACATTTTTTTTTTACAATAACGGCACTTTGCCCAGTGCAAAAGAAAAATCTCTAAGGCGCGCGTGGTCATCACGCGCCGTCGACGACTCAGATTCGGTCTGGACGGTTACCTGAAGCGCGGCCAGACGGACTGCGACCTTCCATTGCTCGTCAAGTCAAGTCGTCAAGCTGGCGCCATATCGCCGTGAGATCCTCCTGGTATTCAGTCCACCATGCCACGACTTGTCATGGCAATGGAGTAGTGCTCCGGCTTTGGGGGAAGATGACACTTAATAAGTGCCCTTGTGCACCGGCGTGGTAGACGCCACTAGTTAGTGCCAACCGCCTCCCTGGTGGCGAGCTCGAAGGGGCAGATGGTAATAAATTCCATACGCGCACAGGTGGCGGTCGTGACTTGCGCGCGTGTTAGCTGTAAACGAAGTGTTACGGAAATTGTCGAATTACCGCGACCTTGATCGGCTTGGACGACTAGTCGGCCTCTTTACAGTCGACTAATCGGCTAGTCGGTACTTCTCTAAAGTTTAGTTACCTCGGCCTGTGTCACCTGGACCATAACTATGAGTCGATTGAGTCCTCTTTCAGTAAAAGCGTTTCAGTAGTTGAACGGTAGAATAGTTTCATTTTGTTAAACCGTTTGATCATGTTTGGTCATTAAGGCTGAACTAGTCGCTGGCTCGAACTCGCTGATGGCTGTGACCAATATGTGCGCTGTCTCGTCTAACATCGTCTTCGACAGCTATTATTTCAATTACGAGCAGTTATAAGCTAGTCTATATGCACAACGTATTGTTAGAACGCACACAAACACCGTTTCGAACTAAAATGACATTAGACGTTGCGTAAAATCTGCTTTAGATAATCGTGTCTTTTGTAAAACCACTGCACTAATCTATTACAAATAATTTGTATAGAACTCTTCGATAGTAAAACTTTGTCGGTACCGACTTCGTTTTGGAGATTTTATACGATTTTTGTTACTTTTGCGTTAAAATCGTCACAAAAAAAAAACAGCAACTGTGTCGCCTCATAACTTTATAATGTATTTTTTTTGTTTGCCTGTTCCCGTACATACTAAATTAATAATAATAGAAAAGCATGTCATGTTTTATTTTGGATGTACAATGCCAAACTGTAGAGTAATATCCCCTCAAAATTTGTATGGAAAAAGTATCGACTAGTGTAACCTTAATGTTCGAAAACCTGCAACACACTCTTCGGCTTCAATGAGAACCATGCCATTCTCTTTCATTTGATTGTGTTTTGAATTTGGCGCTTACTAGATTAATAACCACAGGGGCGGCCGTGGCGAAGAAATCAACACTTTTCGTACGAGGAAAAAAACTAGAAGACATAATTACAGAAAATCAAAAGAAGAATGATGAACACAAGAACACTCAAAATTGTTCGTCCAAACTTATTCCGAAATTACAAGAACTTAATACAAAATCTCGAGTTGATATTAGTAATATTGATACTATTTCAGACACAAATTGTCGCAATAATGTTAAAAAACGAAATTTAATCAAACGCACCGGTGGAGCACGTTACAAGTGTGATTTTTGTGAGTACAATTGTAAAAACAAGACAGATTTTATAAAACACATTCGTATACACACCGGTGAAACACCTTTCAAATGTGTCGTATGTCTGCGTAGTTATATTAAAAATAGTGATTTAATACGACATACTCGTATACACGCTGGCGAAAAACCTTTCAAATGTGAGTTCTGTCAGAGTTGTTTTAGTCAGAAGAGTGTTTTAACAAGGCACATTCGTACGCACACTGGCGAGAAACCTTACAAATGTAAAGAATGCCAGCTTTGTTTTAGTCAGAAGAGTGTTTTAACAAGCCACATTCGTACGCACACTGGCGAGAAACCTTACAAATGTAAAGAATGCCAGCTTTGTTTTAGTCTGAAGAGTGTTTTAACAAGGCACATTCGTACGCACACTGGCGAGAAACCTTTCAAATGTAAAGAATGCCAGCTTTGTTTTAGACAGGAGACTAATTTAATAAGTCACATTCGTAAGCACACTGGCGAGAAACCTTACAAATGTAAAGAATGTCAGAGTTGTTTTAGTCATAAGAGTGATTTAACACGCCATATTCGTATGCATACTGGCGAAAAACCTTATAAATGTGAAATATGTCAGCTTTGTTTTAGTCAGAAGAGTGTTTTAACAACACACATTCGTACGCACACTGGTGAAACACCTTTCAAATGTGTCGTATGTCAGCGTAGTTATAATAAAAATAGTGATTTAATACGACATACTCGTATACACGCTGGCGAAAAACCTTTCAAATGTGAGTTCTGTCAGAGTTGTTTTAGTCAGAAGAGTGTTTTAACAAGGCACATTCGTACGCACACTGGCGAGAAACCTTACAAATGTAATGAATGCCAGCTTTGTTTTAGTCAGAAGACTGTTTTAACAAGCCACATTCGTAAGCACACTGGCGAGAAACCTTACAAATGTAAAGAATGCCAGCTTTGTTTTAGTCTGAAGAGTGTTTTAACAAGGCACATTCGTACGCACACTGGCGAGAAACCTTTCAAATGTAAAGAATGCCAGCTTTGTTTTAGACAGGAGGCTAATTTAATAAGTCACATTCGTATGCACACTGGCGAGAAACCTTACAAATGTAAAGAATGTCAGCGTTGTTTTAGTCATAAGAGTGATTTAACACGCCATATTCGTATGCATACTGGCGAAAAACCTTATAAATGTGAAATATGTCAGCTTTGTTTTAGTCAGAAGAGTGATTTAACACGCCATATTCGTACGCACACTGGCGAGAAACCTTACAAATGTGAAGAATGTCATCTTTGTTTTCGTCAAAAGAGTCATTTAATATGTCACATTCGTACGCATACTGGCGGAAAACCTTACAAATGTTAAGAATGTCAGATTTGTTTTGGTTTTAAGAGTACTTTAACAAATCACGTTCGTATGCATACAAGCTTACTCAAATAGGTGTATTAACACCCTTTTTGTAAATGTTGCTACAATCAACTTGACAATTTGCTGATATTCTATGGAGAAACCGAGCTACAAAGGTCCCGACAAAAGATTACAATAATTGATGTGTAAGAAGTGGGAAGTTTATTGCTATAGCGGCAATCGCTGACACGGCCGGCAGCGACAGGCGCAGGAGGAGCTGGAGTCGTGAGCTAGACTCGTTTTATAGTATTGCTCTAAACTTTCTTCACTCCGCAAAAAGTGAGAAGAGGGCGTGACCAGTATAGCGTTGAAAATTCCGAAAAGAAACAATTGTTTTTTTTTCAATGAAAAAAACAAATTGTGTTTTTTTCCGTTTTTTTCACATGTTGCATTGAAATTTTGCGGAAAAAATCGTTTGGGAACAAAATAGAAATCTTTCGAATGTTTTATTCATTGTTTCGGTTAATTTCATGAAAAATGAAAAACAAAACAAGTTTTATTGAAATTGAAATATACACTCGAGAGCAAAAAAATCGCACATCATAACTCTTTTTGTTAAATCACTTTTTGTCATGTATGTGAATAGTTATTGAAAGTATGTCGTACACTAGTTGAAAGCCTATTTAATTACCTTTCTAATGATATGAAATACAGTGTGAAAAAATATCCTTGAAAGGATTTAGAGCACAAAATCCAACAAATGGGAAAAATTACCAAATTTTCCTTATGAAAGAATGAGAGTCAAACTTAAAACTTTTGGTCATTATGATTGTCAATGAAGTGTATTCCCCCCTCCTTTAGCCTTACTTACAGCTGTTACTCGATTTTTCATCAACCGTATTAATTTTATCATGTAATCTTAGGGTATAACGTCTCACTTCTAGTCAATGACAAATTGAAGCTCTTGGAGGCGTGGAGAGCGAGGATTTTTGCACTAAGTCTTCTTTCAAGGTCATTCCAGATATGCTCAATTGGATTAAGATCGGAACTACGAGCTGTCCTCTCTGTCGCAATGATTCCAACGTCTTACATGTAGTTGCAAACTGTTCTAGCGTCATGCGATCTAGTGTTGTTCTGCATTAGGGAAAAAAAATCTACCACAAGCCACACAAGTGGCTTCACATATTCTTCGAGCATTTTTTTGATGTATCATAAAGCCGTCAACCCTCTCGATATCAGGCCAGTAATGGCCCAGTGATGAATACAATGTCAGTTTTAGTGTCAAAAATTATGCCAACCCAATACGCCTCCAAAACCCACTTGTTCGCTTATGCGGCATTGTTGAAATTGCCCTGATGACCTTCTGTAGACCCTACAGCATCCATCATGGTCATCTAAGTCATTCTGCACTTATCAAAAAACACAACAGCCTGCCATTAGGTATACATCCAATTTAAGTGTTTCGTGGCAAATTATTGCCGGGCTTGTCGGTGAGCTGTGGTCAATTTGGTTCCATTTGCTGAGTGATGTGTAGTCAGGCCTGCTTCACCCAGTCTTTTCCTAATCGTCTACTGATTTGTACTGACATTGGGAACTTCTTGAAGCTTTTGTGTCAGTTCAACCGTGTTCAGTGGCCGATTTCTCAAAGTACTTGTTACAGAAAAGCGATAATCACGCCCTGATCCTTTGCGCCACCAGCCATATCCTGGTCGCCGACAACACAAGTCTCTTAAAACCTCTGGTATACCAGACGAACAGGGAAGCTGCTGAAATTTAGCTGTCGAGCGACTTCATTTGGATTATGGCCTGCTTTGGGCAAGGCAATAACTTGAACGGCTTCTGCGGGCGTGGTATCCATATTTTTCCAGTAAATCCGTCTGTTTCTAATAGAGACGTTATTACTTTAACGGAAACTGATTAAAACTCCAAAACAGCACCTTTTTTGTAGCTCCAGGTAAAGGTGCAAGTAGTGAAATGCAAGTGGGTGAATTTGCGGAATTCGGTATACCGCTGGTTTTTGTGAGTTACGTGAAGGTCAATGAATTTTGTGTTTTTATAATGCTAACTTTGTATGCTTTAATTTTGCTTAATAATTTGTACTCAATATCTTTAGATTTAAGAAAAAAACAGTATTAAACGAAATTACAAGCCATGTGCGATTTTTATGCTCTCAAGTGTATATTATAGAGGGCGAAAATGTACGAGTGGTACATTTTCGCCCACTATACAAATGATAATATCTAGCTTTCCTCAACCAAAATCTCGATTTCACTGTCGTCAGCTTGATCAGAATCGAGCTCCCTCAAGCCTCCCCCAAGTCTCACCATAATGATCGGTGCCCACTGTTAGATAAGATAAGATATTCTTTATTTGTTTAAACATTGTATACATACAAAAGCATGCAAGATATAGGTTTATTGTTTGAGTCCAGTCATGTTTATGCCATAAGTATCGGCGTACAAATATTTATAAAATTGAGAACTAAAAATAATAATATTATAATAAACCCTAACATATAAAACTTAGCCAGGATTTCACTTATTATTTTTATCTAAATCATGTCAACATTCGAAATTAATTAAAAACAGTGATGTTAAACAAGAGCAATGTCAAAGCTACAAAATATATGTCAAAATTAGAAGATTTATGTCCAAGTTACAAACTATAGGTCAAAATTAACAGTTTTTTGTCAAAGCAGTATGGATGTCAAAATTACAATATAAATGTCACAATTACTATATACATGTCAAAATTACAATATAAATGTCACAATTACTATATACATATCAAAATTATAATATAAATGTCAAAAATTACTATATAAATGTCAAAATTACAATATAAATGTCACAGTTACCGAATAAATGTCCAAATTACAATATAAATGTCAAAGTTACAATAAAATCTCAAAATACTAACAATACAATATTATAAGAACCATGTCAAAATTACAATCACGAGCATTAATGTCAGAATTTTAATTCAAAAAACTTTTCTCGGCTAGAAATTCGTAGACACTATAATATGCTCTTTGCAAAAGAAATGCCTTCAATTGACGCTTGAGTGCACTACTATTTAACTCTTTCCATCGTTTAGGCAATACGTTAAATATAGTAGGAGCCATGCAGACGATGCTCTTGCGCATTAGAGCCGTTTTTGCTGGATACCAACTGGACTGTCTGTCCGAGGTAGACGTAATCGTCCACAACTTCGAGTGTAGAGTCTGCGACCTTGATAGGAGTGGGCGCTACATGGTTGTTAATCATGATTTTGGTTTTATCCATGTTCATTTTAAGACCCACTCTTAGAGAAGCTCTACTGAGGTCATTGAGCATTGTGCTGAGCTCCTCCATAGTCTCCGCCATGACCACTATGTCGTCGGCAAACCGAAGGTGAGTGATGTACTCGCCATTGACATTAATGCCTAGTCCACTCCAGCCCGGAACCTTGAAGACATCCTCCATTGCGGCCGTGAACAGTTTCGGAGAGATGACGTCTCCCTGCCTCACACCTCGCTGCAGGAGGATAGGTTTCGAGGTCTGGTCCTGGAGTCGGACTGACATGGTGGCGTTTTCGTACAAACACCTCAGCACTTCGATGTACCGGTAGTCAATTTGGCACCTCTGGAGAGATTGCAGCACAGCCCAAGTCTCGATCGAATCAAAAGCTTTCTCGTAGTCCACAAACGCTAGGCAGAGAGGCAGGTTATACTCCTCGGTCTTCTGTATGACCTGCCGTAGCGTATGTATGTGGTCTACGGTGCTGAAACCTTTTCGGAATCCGGCTTGTTCGGGAGGTTGGAAGTCGTCAAACTTGCGCGCAAGACGGTTCGTGATGACCCTGGAAAACAGCTTGTAGACATGGCTCAGAAGTGAGATGGACCTGTAATTCTTCAGCAGGGTTTTATCACCCTTCTTAAAGAACTTCTTCAACTGCTTCAGAGCTATCCTAATCTCGTACAGGCTGACGTCCGGGATATCTTCAGTGTAGTGTCGAGTCAATCTAGCTCTTGGGTCGTTTGCCAGATTGTAGCGGGTTTGGAGATCGACGTGTATAACTGTCCATAAAATGCCTCGATCTCTCCCAGAAGCTCCGATTTGGCGGATATGACTCTGCCATCTTCGGTCTTCAGTTTCGTGAGTTAGCTCTGCCCAATAGACAGATCCCGTGCAAAAACTTTGGAGCCCTTATTCCGCTCAATCGCGTCCTTAATCCTCTCGGTATTAAATCGGCGAAGGTCGCGTTTCAGAGACTTCGAGATCTGTTTATTGAGCTGCCGGTACGTGCACGCATTATCTGAAGACTGCAAAGTCATTTCACGCCTCTTCTTCATGAGCTCGAGAGTTTGATCCGTGAGCCTCTTGGTCTTACTTGTACGGGTCTTAAAAAATTGAGACCCGACTATATGGACAGCTTCCACGAACCCATCATTATATTGGTCCACGGAGCTTCCTAGGCACTCGAAACGGTTTTGAAGTTCGAGCTGAAAGCTCTCGGAGTTTTGGATCTGGATCTGTGCAGGACGGAGCGTAGACTTCATCAGTCGAGATCTTTCAAGCTTAACATTGATATTCAATGTGCCTCTTACCATACGGTGATCACTCCCGGTTTTCACCGCATTGATCACAGAGACATCATTGAATATTTGCTTTTTCGTCGACATGATGAAGTCAGTCTCATTTTTAGTTATGCCATCAGGGCTTTGCCAGATCCACTTCCTGTGCTTACGCTTTCTGAAGAAGGAGTTCATCATGTAGAGGCCCTCCTTCTCCATAAAACTAGCCAGTAGGTGTCCCCGGCGGTTCCGATGTCCAAATCCAAATTGCCCCACTCGCAGCTCATCACCGTCTCGTTTGCCCATTTTCGCATTAAAGTCCCCCATGACAACGGTGAAGTGAGTCTTAGAACCATGCATGGCTCTGGATATATCCTCATACATGGACTCCACTTCGTCATCGGGGTGTGTCGAGGTCGGGGCGTAAACCTGTATGACCTTCAGCGAATATCTTGATGATATTCTGAGTATCAGGTACGCCACCCTGGTCGACACACTCTCGACTCTCACCACATTGTCCACGAGGGACCTGTGGACGATAAACCCGACACCACCCTGGGACTGCTGATCACCCTCCCGGAAGTAAAGCAGGTTACCGGATTTGAGAATTATCGTGTCCTCCCCCTGTCTTCGGACAATCCCACAATACTCCATCGTAACCCGCTCAACTCTTCCTCCAGTTCGATGATCTTCTCGTCGGACAGGAGTGTACGTACGTTATAGGTTGCCAGGTCCAGTCGTCGACGGTTAAACGTTCCCGCCCGGAGATTCTTAGCACCCCTGACCCCAGGGCTGCGCCCACGCCCGTCCACGTCAACACAACCACTGGAGTCGCCGGGCATTTGGGGCCTGTGTGTATTGTTATGTTGCATTGGGGGGGTTCGGACCATAACCCGCCACGCTGGTCCAGTGCGTGTTGGCGGGTCGCCATATCCTCGTCCGTTTTTCAGCAGGGTGCACGACGTGCAGGTGAGGTTGGCTTGGGTCCCGACAGATGTTGGTTGGGACCCCGTACATTACCACGCAAACCGCCAAAGAAAATTGGTTTGAACGAGATCTAGTAAGTAGTTTTTTTTAATACGTCATAAATTAAAAAAAAATACACTATTATTAAAACATCGATGAAAGTTACAACGAACTACAAAAACTTTTATATTATATTACTTGCTGCTACAAAACCCTTCATGGGCGAGTCCGACTTGCACTTGGCCGGTTTTTAGGGTTCCGTAGCCAAATGGCAAAAAACGGAACCCTTATAGATTCGTCATGTCTGTCTGTCTGTCTGTCTGTCTGTCAGTCTGTCCGTCTGTCCGTCCGTATGTCACAGCCACTTTTTTCCGAAACTATAAGAGCTATACTGTTGAAACTTAGTAAGTAGATGTATTCTGTGAACCGCTTTAAGATTTTCACACAAAAATAGAAAAAAAACAATAAATTTTGCGGGTCCCCATACTTAGAAACTCAAAAATTTTTTTTTCATCAAACCCATACGTGTGGGGTATCTATGGATAGGTCTTCAAAAATGGTATTGAGGTTTCTAACATCATTTTTTTCTAAATTGAATAGTTTACGCGAGAGACACTTCCAAAGTGGTAAAAAGTGTGTGTGTCCCCTGTAACTTCTAAAATAAGAGAATGATAAAACCAAAAAAAAATATATGATGTACATTACCATGTAAACTACCAACGAAAATTGGTTTGAACGAGATCTAGTTAGTAGTTTTTTTTTTTAATACGTCATAAATGTAAAAAAATACACTATTATTAAAACATCGATCAAAGATACAACGAACTAAAAGAAATTTTATATTATGTTACTTGCTGCTACGGAACCCTCCATGGGCGAGTCCGACTCGCACTTGGCCGGTTTTTTACTTTTGACCACAAAACTGATCAGTAACGGGTACAGAGAGCTCCATTTTTTGTACTAATTAAAAAATAGGGTTGAATTTGAAACGAAAAAAAAAGCCAACTATTTCAAGCTATTATTTGAAAAGCATGGTATTCTTTCAAAAAAAAACAGCGCGGAAAACGCTTTATATGGTTTAGTTTGAAATTATTGGATGTATGGTAAAAAATATGTTTCCAGCAGCGGTTCGTATGTTACCTACGTTAAGTGTACTAATAATACAGACTTTATTTAATTATTTATCAGCTCTGTACAATTAATTTTAAATTATAACTTAGCTTTAGGAAGAATTTATTATTTTATTGTATTATGAAAGACCATGTTTATTTTTATATTAAAGCGGGTAGGTACGTAATATCGAGACCTTTACTTTGTTTGTGTTGTTTGATCCTTATTAAATGACTAAATGTAATAAAATTATTGTTTTTCTGTTTTTACCGTTAATCAAAACCATTTTGCGTTTTAGACACCTTTTAACTTGGATGTCTGTAATTTGGAATAACCTTAAGAAAGCCGAAATGAATGACTCGACGACCCAGAACCGAAATGTCTAACGAAAAATGACGACAAGAGCCGACTCCAACTGAAATGTACTCACTTGTAGAATGTTTATCTCTTAACAACTTGCAACAACCAAATCATGTAAAAAATCACCAATGTAAATCTCTAGACCTAATATTGTCTAACTTCAATGGCGTATTTGTCCATGAATGTATTGAACCATTATCAAAAGTAGACGCTTATCATCGCCCCATGTGTATTGAGATTACTAGTATATTACCAACTTTCTTAAAATGAAAGCAAACTGCAAAGTTTAACTTCCGCAAAGCAAACTACAATATGATTAACGAGAAAATAAATCAGGTCAATTGGATTGAAAACTTTGCCCAGTGTCAGGATACCAACGCCATGGTGGAAGAGCTTTATAAGATATTGGACAGTATCATAAGTTCATTGGTGCCAAAATCCAATATAAAACGCAATACGTTGTAACGTAATAGAATTACGTTACACTAAGGAGTGAGTTGTGAGAGGTTGAGTGAGGGAGGAAAGTATGGAGGGAGAAATAATAAATATAGATATGAATCTTTGTGAGGTTATATTACAATTTAAAGCATATAAAAAACATTAGAATTTTATAAAAGATATAAAAATCAGCTCAAACGGCGTCACGGCGGAGCGCTGCAGCAGGTGTAGGCGCAGCCCTCAGCCGTATGATGGACGGCGAAGGCTACGCAGCGGTAGGCAGCAACGTGTGCGTTACCCAGGCCAGATGTTGTCGAAAATGGTCATTTGAATCTTATAGATAATTAGTTTTGCGGCTTCTGTAATTGTTGCGCACATTTTTAAATTTGTTGCGCTTATAGTTTTTTAATTATTTCACAAAAACATTTCCTGCTGGGGTAACGTTACCCCAGCCAGACCTTTTTCTTTCTAATGGGAATATTTAAATAATTACTAGCTATAAAATTAGTTGTCTAGATGAAGTAAATGTTGTGCCTTATTTTGTATTTGTTCTTTCATCGGTTGCGAAGTTATTCGAGATTTTGCTGGGGTAACGTTTTTGGTTTTGCTAGATCTTTGAAATGGTTAAGCGGATTCTTATCATATTTTGTACATGGCTTCTTGGGAATTAGTTTAAATTTGTTCTGCAATAAAAAAACCAAAATAATACATAGCTAAAAGGTTATTTCATTAAATAGAAAAACACTTCAATTGGTCCCAGCACTCTCAATAAGAGCTCTAAAGACTTACTTTAAACGTTATTTTAAAGCTTGTAACTGCTTTCAAATGTACGTGAAGTTTCATTAGTATCCTGTAAGTATTTAACAAGTTATGATGATATTGAGTTCTTCACGAGCACGGTCTTGATGCGCGCGGTGTTATTTGGCCACTGGATTGGATATATGAACTGAATGTTATGTCAATTGTTAGTTTTTTAGTTCAGTTGTATATCAGTAAAATTTCAGCTCAGTACATTGGATAATTAATGAGATAATACGATTAAAGTCATTAGGAAGTGAATGACCGTGGTAACCCGACCAAGTTTAGGTGGTTACGAAAAAGCGAAAACGCAAAACATTATGGTACCTTCTAAAATATGTAGGATAGTGTTACAAATTTAGTACAGACATGTACACAAGTTTAAAAAAAAAACTACGTGATTATTAAATAATTTTTATTGACAGGTAATATAATCATTTCAATTGAACTTTTAAAGTATTATTAAACTTATACTTAAAAACAATCACAGATTAAAATTACAGATAGTAATTTTGCTTTTTTGAAATTTTCCATTATTTTTTAATTAAATTATAGTAATAAAGATTGAACAGTGGCCAGCAGGTCAACCTACCTAAATCGTAGTAATATATACCTAGCTAGATATAAGTATGTACCTACTCACCGTAGATTGAGAGTTTTACAGACGTAGAGGAGAACGTCAAACGATATTTTTTATAACTTCACCACGCAGCCATAGTCGCCACCACACTCATACGTAGGTATTATGTCGCCATCACCGCGTCCATCATCGCGGCCCACGGCTATTGCTATGTTGCCATTCTGTTTATGCCTACAATAAAAACAAAGAGTACATTTTTTTTGTCTAAATCCTTAATGGGGTTTCAATTGTAGTTTTGCTACCTACATATTTGAAACTCGAATCGTAATCTATTTGCGAGTTTATATCAACGCGAGTGTCGCAACAAGGTAATTATGAATTTTTAAAGTCTACGTGTCCAAGGAGTTTGTGGAAATAAATAAATACCTACCTGTTGCGGTAGTCCCGACTCCCGACGTTGATAACGATAAAAATCGGTCGCTAAGTCATGAATTTCATTAATCAAGTTTCAAGTCATATTTTGACAATATACCTATACACAAAAACCTTCCACTTGAATCAATCTATCTATTAAAAAAAAACTGCTTCAGAATCCGTTGCGTAGTTTTAAAGATCTAAGCAAACAGGGACAGACAAACGGGAAGCGACTTTGTTTTATAGGTACTATGTAGCGAAAGATAAATATGTCGTTATCATTGTTGAGAATTCCAGTCTAGGTAATAATTAAGTACGAAAGAAAAGAAAATAATAAGTTCCTAAATTTAAATATTTAAGCCTTAAAAAAATACAGTTTTAGATAAGTACCTAACAACATGTACATATTAATAATAATTTTGCTACTATTTCTGTAGTTACATTATACAAGCTTACCTTGTTCGTGAATTCATCAAGCAGCCTGCACCATAACTATGATCATCAATAGAAGCACTCCACATTAGCAGTAATTCGCCACACTTATTATTTTACATTAGCTCTCACGCACTCTATAAATATTTGCAAAAACAGGAAACGGAACTGCCGAAACGCATGCGCACTCTACAAGATGAATTATGTGATTACGGAGCATGTTTAGTGCGATATGCAAACAATGCGCCCCTTCACCCCACCCCTTCCGCGTCCCACCGAACGACAAGTTATATCAGTGATTTTTGATAAGTTTGTGCAACTGGAAGATAATAATAATGTTTTC
The DNA here is from genome assembly GCA_910589285.2 of Mythimna ferrago. Taxonomy (NCBI): domain Eukaryota; kingdom Metazoa; phylum Arthropoda; class Insecta; order Lepidoptera; family Noctuidae; genus Mythimna; species Mythimna ferrago. Next base: position 14,875,402 of record OU342700.1, read on the forward strand.
ATAGTACAGATATTATTATATTATTAATGTATTTAACAGTGTACGCGTCTGTACCGAAATTGTAAGGTGTATTATACTAAACATTTCAAAAGATAGTATAATGTTCTGCGTTTTCGCTTTTTCGTAACCATCTAAACTTGGTCGGGTTACCACGGTCATTCACTTCCTAATGACTTTAATCGTATTATCTCATTAATTATCCAATGTACTGAGCTGAAATTTTACTGATATACAACTGAACTAAAAAACTAATAATTGACATAACATTCAGTTCATATATCCAATCCAGTGGCCAAATAACACCGCGCGCATCAAGACCGTGCTCGTGAAGAACTCAATATCATCATAACTTGTTAAATACTTACAGGATACTAATGAAACTTCACATACATTTGAAGGCAGTTACAAGCTTTAAAATAACGTTTAAAATAAGTCTTTAGAGCTCTTATTGAGAGTGCTGGGACCAATTGAAGTGTTTTTCTATTTAATGAAATAACCTTTAAGTTATGTATTATTTTGGTTTTTTTATTGCAGAACAAATTATGGTAATATGATTTTCAAAAAATCTTATAAACATTCTGAATGAAAAGGAAAAATTTAGAAGACGTTTCAAAAAACACAAAAATCCCCTTGACGATTATGAATATAAAATATTGAGCCAAAGAGCCAACCAAATTATCAAAAGTAGCCATGAGGGTTTCACTAGGAAGATGGAAGAGGGCATAACCCATAATCCCAAGCTGTTCTGGTCATTCGTGAAAGCAAAAAAAGCCGGTAGGTACAAGTGAAATGCCGTCGGAATTAAAGTTAGGCAATGTGGTGGCAGCTTCGGGAGACGGCATCTGCGATCTATTTGCGCGTCACTTCGCGTCAACATTTACTCAGTCGGGCGTCATACACTCGGAACATCGCTCTGAAGATGCGCTGATGTGCCGATCTACTCTAACAATACGTTAGGCAGTGACGCTTTCACGGACAAAGACGTAACCGGAGCACTTAGAAAGCTTAATGAATGCAAGGGAGCAGGTCCTGACGGTCTTCCACCTATATTTGTCAAAAAATGTACCGTCTGTCTATCTCTTCCACTTAAAATAATATTGAATCACTCTATTAAAACCCCTCAATTTCCTGTTAAGTGGAAGCTAGCGCATGTAATCCCCGTCTTTTAAAAAAGGGGAGGCTGACAACGTAAGCAATTACCGGCCCATCTCTATTTGTCTGTATTTTCAAAAGTTTTCGAGGTTCTCTTGTGTCCCATTCTAACCGCTCATTTCAAAATAGAGGTGGCTCCACAACAACATGGTTTTTGCGCTCATAAGTCGACCACGACCAACTTAATCGTTTATATCAATGACCTTTGCAAATTGGTGGATTCATGCAAGCAGGTTGACTCTAAATACACCGATTTTAGCAGTGCGTTCGATAAAGTGGACCACAATATATTGCTGCAAAAGCTGTCAAATCTCGGTATATTTGGTCAACTTTGGCTGTGGTTTAAATCTTATTTGACCGACAGAAAACAGAGAGTTGTAGTAAAGGGTCACCAGTCTCTACCTTACCCTTCATCATCCGGAGTCCCACAAGGTTTCCATTTGGTCTCAATACTGTTTATTTTATTCGTGAATAACAAACTGGCAAACAGTAACAAACACAGTACCTGTTCTATTTTCGCAGATGACTTGAAAATTTACCGGGTCATTAACCTTTCAATCGTGGAAATTACAGATACAATAGAAAGACAATAGGTGCGCGAACGCCTAACGAATTCGTTATTTAATATTTGTTTCGAAGCGTATATTTGAAGGAAAACAGACCAAAAATCAACAACATTCCTACACAAGTTCTGAGGCGCGTTTTCATGAATGTTAGAGATAGTCTAGTCAAATTAGGTCATTTTTTAATAAAGATTGGAATAAATTCTCTGGAGAGGCAAAAACGTTTCTGATGGTATTGTATGAGTGAAAAATAGAGTATAAAAAAAAAATCATTTGGCACCCCTACGGAAGGGGGTGAAAACTGTTTATTGCTCATAACTAACCAGAGAATATAGGTGTGCTCACCATTTTTTTTTTTTATGGTATATTAAACCTCAACCTACATTATTGCATTTTAATTATTTTAATTCGACCAACGCAGCATTAGAAAAAAATAAAAATGTTATTTTTGGCCATTGCGGCATTGGGGAAAATTGTGTAGTTTTTAAAATAATCACATTACATTAATTTGGTTTCCTTTATATTTGCACCCTATAAAAAATTTGCATTTTTTTATGGAACACGTTTTTCTAGTGTTGTCTTAATTGCCAAAGAACTATTACGCCATGGAAGTGACAAGCGCGCGACACGGAATAATAAACTGACAAGAAGAGATAAGCGTAGTTATTACTTAGGAGTGTTGTGGGATGTATTTTACGAGGAAGGAGTACTTTCTGATTGTAAATGCTCTGTTAGTAAGTGTTAGTAAAGAAACCTAATTTTGTTTTTATATAAAAAAAAAAAGTTAAAAAAACCGTCTATGTTTAAACAAAAAAAACGAGTGTCCTGCAAGCATGTCCTACACATACATACATATAAATAAACTTGGAGTATCTGTTTGTAATATTGAAGTAACTGCTTTTTACTACATGCATATGAATACACTCGAGAGCAAAAAAATCGCACATCATAACTCCTTTTGTTAAATCACTTTTTGTCATGAATGTGAATAGTTATTGAAAGCATGTCGTACACTAGTTGAAAGCCTATTTAATTACCTTTCTAATGATATGAAATACAGTGTGAAAAAATATCCTTGAAAGGATTTAGAGCACAAAATCCAACAAATGGGAAAAATTACCAAATTTCCCTTATGAAAGAATGAGAGTCAAACTTAAAACTTTTGGTCATTATGATTGTCAATGAAGTGTATTCCCCTCCTTTAGCCTTATTTACAGCTGTTACTCGATTTTTCATCAACCGTATTAATTTTATCATGTAATCTTACGGTATAACGTCTCACTTCTAGTCAATGACAAATTGAAGCTCTTGGAGGCGTGGAGAGCCAGGTTTTTTGCACTAAGTCTTCTTTCAAGGTCATTCCAGATATGCTCAATTGGATTAAGATCGGAACTACGAGCTGTCCTCTCTGTCGCAATGATTCCAACGTCTTACATGTAGTTGCAAACTGTTCTAGCGACATGCGATCTGGTGTTGTTCTGCATTAGGGAAAAAAAATCTACCACAAGCCACACAAGTGGCTTCACATATTCTTCGAGCATTTTTTTGATGTATCATAAAGCCGTCAACCCTCTCGATATCAGGCCAGTAATGGACCAGTGATATGAATACAATGTCAGTTTTAGTGTCAAAAATTATGCCACCCCAATACGCCTCCAAAACCCACTTGTTCGCTTATGCAGCATTGTTGAAATTGCCCTGATGACCTTCTGTAGACCCTACAGCATCCATCATGGTCATCTAAGTCATTCTGCACTTATCAAAAAACACAACAGCCTGCCATTAGGTATACATCCAATTTAAGTGTTTCGTGGCAAATTATTGCCGGGCTTGTCGGTGAGCTGTGGTCAGTTTGGTTCCATTTGCTGAGTGATGTGTAGTCAGGCCTGCTTCACCCAGTCTTTTCCTAATCGTCTACTGATTTGTACTGACATTGGGAACTTCTTGAAGCTTTTGTGTCAGTTCAACCGTGTTCAGTGGCCGATTTCTCAAAGTACTTGTTACAGAAAAGCGATAATCACGCCCTGATCCTATGCGCCACCAGCCATATCCTGGTCGCCGAATATACCTACAAGTCTCTTAAAACCTCTGGTATACCAGACGAACAGGGAAGCTGCTGAAATTTAGCTGTCGAGCGACTTCATTTGGATTATGGCCTGCTTTGGGCAAGGCAATAACTTGAACGGCTTCTGCGGGCGTGGTATCCATATTTTTCCAGTAAATCCGTCTGTTTCTAATAGAGACGTTATTACTTTAACGGGAACTGATTAAAACTCCAAAACAGCACTTTTTTTGTAGCTCCAGGTAAAGGTGCAAGTAGTGAAATGCAAATGGGTGAATTTGCGGAAACCGGCATACCGCTGGTTTTTGTGAGTTATGTGAAGGTCAATGATCTTAATGTTGCTTAATGCTTAATGTTTTATAATGCTAACTTTGTATGCTTTAATTTTGCTTAATAATTTGTACTCAATATCTTTAGATTTAAGAAAAAAACAGTATTAAACGAAATTACAAGCCATGTGCGATTTTTTTGCTCTCAAGTGTATATTATATACGGTACATAGAGTTTGACCATCGATAGAAGATAACGAATTATTAATCAAACGTTATGTATGGCAGCATTTAAAAAAATTAAGAATTGTCAAAATTGTTTTCCTGCATCTTATTATACTCATTTTGCTTAAAATAATGCCATAAACAATCACTAGTTCGATGGAAAGGCTACTATTTAATGTAATTGACAAATTTAAAGACGCAAAAAGTGAATTAAATTAAAAACATGAAGATAAAATGCGACGGTTGGATACAATAATATCATTTCTAGGTTAGTTTTTTAATTACTATCATAAAAACTTGATACTTTTTGACTATTTAATAATTGTAATATTACTCACACGGTGTATTATACTTTTCAGGAGGTTTCGGCAATGAGTAGACGAAACTCCTAATAATGAAAACAGTAAAGGACATGGAAAGTTATATATTTCGTATGCGCGCTATCTAGCAAAGTAGCGGCGGACATTTGAACGATATTATATTCCATACATAATTACATCAATCGGCCATCCAAATTAATAAAAAAAATCGATAACACACAATTTGTTTTATTCAAATTTAAAGTCAAAGTCAAAAAGTAAAAGTCAAAGTACTTTATTTGGCAGAAACATGGTAATGAGGATGTTGAATTCAGTACATAAGTTCTACATGTTTCACCAATGATTGGTATACAAATATTAGTTAATATAATAAAATTGTCATTTAAAATTATTAAACATTAATTGAACATTATTTAAACATCATTAAATTATTAAACATTATTTAAACATCCTACAACATTAAAAAAAGACCACAATTGAATAAAATAATATTTTGCATTTTTAACATGTCTCAATTAGATAATATATATTATGTCACTTATATTTTCTTTCTACGTCATTCTTGTCATTAAAAAAATCGCTGAAGTTATAATAGCATTTGTCCAACAGCCATTCGCGTAATCTCATTTTAAATAATCTTATTAATTGCAATTCTCTGATAGATTTTGGTAATTTATTAAAGACCCGTATTGCCATCATGCTACAGTTTTTCTGATACAAAGAACTTTTACAGCAAGTGCTTCTAAGTATCGTCGGATCCCTGCTAGGGTACAATTTTCTTTTTCCAAAAGTTTCGAATAATTCTGGATGTTCTTTTACAAATACACCAATTTGCATTTTATAAAGACTAGTGATGGTCAGCAAGCCAAGCCTTTTAAAAAGTGGACGACACGATTCTAAAGGGCCTACACCACAAATTGCCCTTACACACTTTTTCTGAACAAGAAACGCTTTATTTATATTTGTTGAATTTCCCCAAATCAAAAGACCATATCTGAGAACGGAGGCAACATATCCGTGATATGCTGTCAGTGCTGCTTTTTCGCTAGCAATTCGCCTTAGTTTCCTTAATGCAAATTTTTTTTTTTTTAAGGTACACTATATTTATTAAACATAATTAATCAAAAGATTCTACATAAACAAACAAACTTAAACTATTTATACTAAAACCTAAATAAATACCTAACGTATATAAATAAAACACAAAATGCAAATACAAATCTATTAATTTTATTACATACAAGATCTATGTGACTTTTCCAGTTATAGTGCTGATCAATCAATAAGCCAAGGAATTTATATTGATCTGTCAGCTCAATAGGCTGTCCATCGGCTTTGACGTCACATACCATTTCTTTTGAGTTATATAAAGATTCCAGGGAAGTGTTTATTGAAAGACCCACTGGCTCCACAAATGATTGGACCTGTGCTTTGTATAACATTCGATGATGTCCTGGTATGAAATGCCGTCAGTGCCGGATTAAACCGACGCTATCTATTGCTAATTCGACCAAGGGGCCCCCTACTACTAATCAATTAATTTAGTAGATGATCGTTTTTTGCATACCCCGAATGATTAGAATTTTGTTTATAGGACGTCTTAGGTTTTCTTCTGACAAGTAATACAGAATTAAGGAGTCTTTTCGATGCTGATGGCGAAGCCTTTGTGAATTTATACAGAAAAGCTGTACAGTTAAGATTTACTAATAGGATGCAACATTTATTTTTCTTTGAAGTAGTCAGATTTAGCCAATTTTTAAGTGAAGTAATCTTTCTGAGAGATTGATTTCATCAACATGCCAACATCGATAGTCATCATCATTTAAGCTGAAAGGCTTCTATTGCTAGACAAAGGTTTTTCCTATGTCACCACAACGGCCGGTCCAGTTTATCACGCCTCCATCGAATTCACGTGAACCTTACTAAATAAAAGGTTATCGGTACCCTTGTTGCGAGACCTTTCAACGTTACGTCTTCAGGTATCCGGTCGCCATTCCAGAACCTTTCGGCCCCATCGATCATCTGTTCTGCGAGCAATGTACCCAGTACCCCTAGCCAAGTTGCTAATCTGCAATAGTTAACGCTTGTAGAAAGCTTCAAATGTACGGGAATGACGTCGTCTTAACGCTCAGTCACGTGATCAGAACAAAAGAATTAGCGGCAAGGTCAACTCGAAGCGTTCGGCGCAAGCGAAACGGTTGTAACTTGGCTAGGGGGGCAGTTTACTGCCACTTAAGCTTATCTTCCTCTCCATTGCTCTTTGTGTTACTTAAAACCATCTGATGAGGCGCATTGTGAACGACCACGTTTCAGAGCCAAATGTAATATTCACATAGACACACAAAATATGCAATTCCCTAAAAACCTTGTTTAAGCTTATTCTTAGTAGGGTTATTAAGATTGAGCTTAACCTACACATATTAAAATTAAGTGGTTTTAGCTAGCGCTGCTAGAAGCTGCTGACTAAAGCTACCCTTTCTAAAATAAGCTTGAACAAGGCTTTTATTCACCAATAACTCCGTGGATTTTAAGATCACTTGCGTAAAAAGTAGATGGTAGGATAAATTCTAAGAGATCTTCTATTCTGTAGTTTGCTTGCAGGATAGTCTGAAGTAAAGTGACTATCTCATCACATCCAAAAAAATCAGCTGTATTTAGGTTTCACGCAGTACCAATATTTTGACTAGTTTTTTTTTATGTTCAAAAGTGCGGGATCCCTGAACGCGCGGGGCCCCAAAATGGGGGGGTCTGTAACATTTGCTACTCTTGCTACATGGCTAATCCGCCACTGAGTGCCATCTAACCTTTGCATGAATGTCGAGTTTCCTAGCAGCTACCGTAGCTTTGTGCTCAATGAACTGCCCAAAGTTTAAGGAAATTTTAACACCCAAGAGCTGAAGGCGGTCGATACACTCCAAGGATACATTCTAAAAAGCAGGTGCCAAGGTGATCAGGCTGCTTTTGGCAGTGAACGGACATGCTTGAGTTTTGGCGGCATTGAATATAGCGGCTAAATAAGCAGCACATGTTTAATTGTTAAATACACATGCATCATATATATATCGCATACTTATTATTTTCATGAATAATCAAACGTATCAACTCCGTTTAAGTGGCGTACAGCTAGGGTGAACAGCTTCAATTTTTTTTAATACGGCCTCCTTTTTGTTTTGCCATCTTTCGTTGATCAGAGTCTACACCAAAATAACATTTTTTGCAATTTTTGTCTGTCTGTTTTTCCGGGCTAATCTCTAATATGGCTGGACTGATTTTGACGGGACTTTTTTTTGGCAAGTAGCTGATGTAATAAGCAGTAACATGAGCTACTTTTATTTTAGAAAAAATAAATTCAAAATCCTGTAGTCCACACGAACAAATTCGCGGGCACAGCTAGTTTCAAATAAATTAGTTGTATTTCGGTTGTCTTTAGAACTATAAACCGTGTGACAGCGCTGATTATTCTACGGCATCGGGTAAGGTAGGAACAAAAAAATATTAGTGTAAAAATGTGGAGTTTTAAGTATGCGCCTCAAAAAGAAACTGGGTAAGGGCGAGTCGGACTCGCACACTGAGGGTTCCGTATCAACTAACTTAAATAAAATAAATATCTAGCTTTTGCCAGCGGCAATTATTCCTATACTTATGCTATAAGACTTGCTTAATGCCAAATTTCAGGGTTCTAGGTCAACGGGAAGTACCTTTATGATTCCCTTGATTGTCGAAATATATTTTTATTTGCGACGTAAATGTCGGTATCTTTTTTATTCGTTAACTTAGAAGTTTTTACTTTTACACAGCTTTAAGGGACCGCAGTCTTGAGTATTCGGTTTAAATTTCAACTTGATACTTGCACTTGTTCCCGAGATAAAGGGACTTGACAGACAGACGGACGAACAACAAAGTGATTCTATAAGGATTCCATTTTTTCCTTTTGAGGTACAGAAAGAAATTGGGCACGCCACAATCGTGGCGGTAAGTCCCCTCTTTGAGGCGTGGCTGGAAAGACCTCACGGCGTCCTTACCTTCCGCATGACGCAGGTCCTTACCGGACATGGTTCGTTCGGGAGTTTCCTGCACCGGATTCGTGCGGAAGTGACGCCCGGGTGTCGCCACTGTGCGGAATGCCCGGAGGACACGGTGGAGCACACAGTCGAGGTGTGCCCTGCTTAGGCGGAGCATCGCCGTGCCCTCGTGGGGGCGATCGGCGGCGGAGACCTCTCGCGCCGGGCCTTGGTTGAGGCCATGCTCCGGAGCGAGGAGGAGTGGCAGGCGGTCGCCGACTTCTGCGAAGCAGTAATGCTCGCAAAAGAGGAGGCCGAACGCATCAGGCAACGGCGTTATCGCCGCCGCCGCCGCCGGGATTCAGATCCCGATTTCCGGCCACCGTAGGCGCGGGCTTGCGGACAGTGAGCAATGGGTAGCTCGCTGTCCGGCCGTCTGGTAACTGTCCAGACCAAGCCCAAGGCGTCGACGGCGCGCACTGTTCCCGCGCGCCTCAAGGAGTTGTCAGCAACAGCAGGGACCCAGCCGGGTCGAAGCCTACTGGGGCCAGGGTTATCCGAAAGGGCGCTCGAGCCCCGGTATGAAGGCTAGAAGGAACGGGGTGGGTCTTTTAGTCAGTAAGAGTCTGACACTATCTCCCGCTCCACCCAAGGGCGGGGGATGTCAATGCATGATTTTTTCCCACCATAAAAAAAAAAAAAAAAAAGGTACAGAAAGAAATAAAGATCGACAGAGAATTGCTATGGTTATATGGTTATCATAATTTCTTTTTAAATAAATACTTAATACAGGGGCAGGTCGGGAGGTCACGACAAACACTTCATAATCCATTTTTCACAACACAGCTAATAAAATAGAGGAAATTATAGTTATTAATTTGTATAGCGCAGGGATCGCTTCTTGCCACAAAAATGATCTAAACGCATATACATGCACGCACTTACTTACTCTCGACCCCGCCGCGCGCGCGCTGCGCGACCCCGCGTTCGCCCTCCGAGCGCCACGAGGCGCGATATGTATTCACGTTAACTCTACATAAACTTCCAGTTATATATTTCTTATTTTTATTACGTGCGAATGTTTTATATATAGAATACATTATATATTAAAAAATCCATGACTACACTAATTTGCCCCGAAGTACAATCTACAAATATTGTAAAATGCTGTTTTCCTAGGGGTGCAAAAGGGTGCAAAAATAACTGGGTGTATAGGATGCTTTAAAAAGCTAATTATGAGTTTGCACCAACTGGCTAAATTTCCCTTGAGCCGCAAAATAAAAATAATGATTTATTAGTGTTTCATACACCTCACACTTTTTTCGTGAAAAGTAATTATACACCAAAGGGGTATCTACATATATCTAAACTTACCACAACGAAATACTTATGAAATTTTTAAATTTTGGGACTTTAATGTTAAAACCTAATATTAAACGATGTTCCGTACATAACAGGAATGGTGCAAACTCAGAGAAGACTTATATTCATGTCTTCTAATGATTCCACAAAAAATTACAACTACACGAATTAGGTCCAATCTTTTTGCTAATTTGACTAGACTAAGATCGCTTTGAAGAGCGCCAGAATCGCGGAGGACGACTTATGAGTAATAGTTTTTTCAAAAGTAATTTTCCCATGTCTAGCAGATAGCTACTGAATTTGTAATTTGACGTGTAGGTAGGCATAAATTATGTATACCTATGTAAATTTTCTCTCTTCAGAAGCTATTTAATTCAGTCATACTCGAGGGAAAAACGCCACGGGCATGGAGCAGAGATGTGGTGGTGCTCTTCCTTAAGAAGGCCGACAATGCCCTGCTTAAGAATTACATTAAGATCCATGTCACTTCTGAGCCATGTCTATAAGCTGTTTCCCAAAGTCATCACGAACCGTCTCGCGCGCATGTTCGACGACTTTCAGCCTCCCAAACAAGCCAGATTCCGAAAAGGCTTTAGCACCGTGGACCACATATATACGCTGTAGCAGATTATACAGAAAACTGAAGAGTATAATCAGCTTCTCTGCTTAGCGTTTGTGGCCTACGAGAAAGCCTTTGGTTCTTTCTTTGATTGCCTCTCCGATCTCCGACGGTGCCCGAATTTCAAGACCAGACATCGACCTATCCTCTTGCACTGAAGTGTGAGGCAGAGAGACGTTATTTCTCCGAAACTGTTCACGGCCGCAATGGAGGATGTCTTCAAGATTCTTGAATAGAGAGGACTGGGCATTAATGTCAATGGCGAGTACATAACTCACCTTCGGTTTGTAGACGACATAGTAGTCATGGCTGAGACTATGGAGGAACTCAGCACAATGCTCGGTGACCTCAGTATAGCTTCCGAAAGAGTGGGACATAAAATGAACATGAACAAAACCAAAGTTATGGTTAACATCCATGTAGGACCCATTCCAATCAAGATCGGGGACTCAACACTCGAATTTGTGGACGACTACGTTTACCTTGGACAGACGGTCCAGTTGGGTAGGTCTAACTTCGAGAAAGAGGTCAATCGTCGAATCCGACTCGGCTGGGCAGTATTCGGGAAGCTGCGCGGTGTCTTCTCATCCCATATACCACAGTGTCTCATGACGAAAGACTGACCAGTGCGCATTGCCAGTGATGACTTATGGCTCCTAAACGTGGTTGCTTACAATGGACTTCATAAGAAGACTCAAAGTCACCCAAAGGGCGATGGAAAGATCTATGCTCGGAGTTTCCTATCGTGATCACATCAGAAATGAAGATATCCGCTGGAGATCCAAGGTTACCGACATAGCTCGAAGAATCGCCAAACTTAAATGGCAATGGGCAGGGTACAATGCACGCAAAAAAATGGTCGATGGGAACGAAAGGTTCGGGAGTGGCGACTACGTACTGGAAAACTTAGCGTTGGAAGGCCTCCAACAAGGTGGACCGATGACCTGGTCGCGGGTGGCGGTCACTTGCGCGAGTGTTAGCTGTAGCCTGTAAACGAAGTGTTACGGAAATTGCCGAATTCCCCGATATCTCGATCGACTTGGAAGACTAGTCGGCCTCTTTACATTCGACTAATCGGCTAGTCGGTACTTCTCTAAAGTTTAGTCACCTCGGCCTGTGTCACTCGGACCTCGTTTCAGTAGTTGAACAGTATAACACAGCTTAATTTTGTTAATCCGTTTGATCATGGTTGGTCATTAATAGTGATGGGCAATGATAATAATCCGGTTAATATCATTTGGCCAATAATCGATTAAAACTCAGTTAATAGCCATTAATAGCAATTATGGATGATAACCCTGCTATTAATGTTATTTTAGTGATTGAAAATTTCTCTTCATGGTTTTCAGGCTTAGGACTGTCAGATTAGACTTCATTTTCATCATCTTTCTTTGTAGAAAATAAATGTGCAATTCAAAACTAATCTGGCCCATTTAAAAATATTATTTATTTATTTTATGATTATACACACAAACCAACAACACATGAAAAAGGACTTCTTCACCGAAACATATCAGGCGACGTACTGATTCCGGATTGGGTTGGCGTCGCTCTAGTGCAGTTCATGCATCTCTTTCTGGCACGAATAATATTAGCGCCAGAAAGAGATAGCACGAGAAGCGGGGGTACAGGGATGCATGTTACTAACTAACCGCTCGGGTATTTTCCATTGTCTATAATTTACCTACGTCGTATTCACAGAAAAGAGCTAATAAGTAACTTACTTATTGTACCTTACATTTTTACGTATCGGTTAAAATTTATTTGTACATACACTTACATCTTTTTTTTTTTAATTTATTTATTCAATTTAGTACAGCCACATCACATACATTTTACATAAAAAGAAATTTTTTATTAACAATAGGGACTAATGCACATGACAATTAAGGCGTACATAGCGCTCACCATAGAATTACTGCTGCCTTGAGAAATATATTTTGGCATTACATAATTTTAGTGTATAATCAATTTAACATAAAACAGTATTACAACATAAAAATAGAACCAAATACATACAAATTGAATTAAATTGAAAATGTCAAAAACATATTAGATAGAATCAAGTCAAGAATAAACAAATGAGGATTAAATTAAATTACAAATTAAAGTCAAACAAATTACAAATCAAAGTCAAATAAATTACAAATCAAAGTCAAATAAATTACAAATTAAAGTCAAATAAATTACATAAATTACAAAAAATCAACCAAATCATTAATTAAAACAATGTAAATAAATAATCAATCAAATCAAAATTAAAAAATTAAATTATTAAAAATGGTCTGGCAAGGATTGAAAAGATTGGAATAATTTTCTCCTAAACCTCGGTAGCTTGTCATTGAATATGTCTAGTTCTGGCATGCTTAATACAATATTGTTGTACTCATTGCTAATCCTTATAATGGGAGACTGTAAGCCTAGGTTGGTTCTCACAATTGAGGTATCAAAAACTTTTTTAATTTTTTTGGCCCGCGGGTAAGTTCTTGGAACTGTTAAAGAAACACTTTGTAACAGGTAACTGCAATGAATATTTCCATTAATGATTTTGTGAAGGAAACATAAATCCAACAGACGTCTACGGTCGCGAAGGGTAATCATTTTAAATTTGTTTAAACGCTCCTTGTAAGGCTGCCTGTGTGAAAAGCCTTCTGTGGAGAAGGCAAGATGTCTAGTGAAAGCACGTTGTATGCTTTCCACACGTTGTGAGTGAACTGCGTAAAAAGGACTCCATACGCTGCTTGCGTACTCAAGGTTGGTGCGCACCAGAGCGTTATATAGTAACACTTTGGTTTTTTGGTGTAAAAATTCTCTAGAGTTGCGTTTCAAAAATCCGAGCATCTGGGCGGCCTTTGTCACTGCTTTATCAATATGTGAGGTAAATTTCAACCTGCTGTCCAAGATCACACCCAGATCCCGAACTTCATGCACTTGCTCTAGTATTACGCCCCCAATCTCATATTTTGTATATATTGGTGTCTTTTTTCTTGTAAATGATATATGATGACATTTTCCAGCGTTTAAACTCATACAGTTAACATTACACCAATTTTGAATATTGTTCAAGTCAGTCTGAATAAAGTCAGAGTCAGTTTGGGAGTTAATGACTTTGTATATTTTTAGATCGTCAGCAAACAGGGAAACTCTACAATGTCGTATGTGTTTTGTTATATCGTTGATAAAGATTAGGAAAAGAAGCGGCCCCAAATGAGATCCCTGCGGAACACCCGAGTGCGCATAATACATCTCAGATTTGAAGCCACCTATCTCTACAGATTGTGGTCTTTTTGACAGGTATGATTTAAACCACTCCAGCATTTTGCCTCCGACACCAAACCATCTCAGTTTCTCAACTAGTATGAGATGATTTACTTTGTCAAAGGCGCTGCTGAAGTCAGTATATATTGCATCCACCTGCATTCCCTTATCAACCTGACGCGACAATTCTGAGACAAAGGGGACCAAATTTGTTACTGTTGAACGCCCACGCCTGAAGCCATGCTGATAATCCGAAATACTTGAATCCACCATTTGTGAAATAATAGGGCATAACATTGATTCAAACAGTTTAGAAAAACATGAAAGGATTGAAATTGGACGATAATTACCTACGCAAGCTGGATCATCCTTCTTAAATATCATCATCCATCTTTAGCTCACTTTGTTTTCTTTTTTTTATTGTTGATAGGTTCGCGCTTGACCGCTAACTCACCTGATGGTGAGCGACGATGCGGTCGACCTAGATCATACCTAGAAGAAACCTATTCACTCTCGACTTAAAGATTCCCGGGTTGTAGCTATCAGGAAACATAGACTCCGGCAAGGAATTCCACTCCCTAGCTGCACGCACAATGAATGTGTTCTCAATCCACCATGTACCGGTGGCGCATAGCCGTACGTCTGGTAGTCCGATAATGGAACGGGCTAGGCGGAATTAGGTTATGCAATTCCGACGCACACTCTCCGAAATGCAACCGATAGAAAACTCTGTGTCGATGCTCAAGACTTTGAAGCCTCGACTCGACGAGTGTATCATCGCCAATTATCCTTCTGGCTCGCCTCTCAATTGCCTCAAGTGCATCAAGCTGGTATCGGGCAGATCCGTCCCAAAGATGAGAGCAATACTCCATACACGATCGAACTTGAGCTTAATAAAGTTAAGTACTGTCTGACCTTTGCGAGGATTCCCAGCTTTTTTGCAGCCAGTTGAGCCTTTGCTTCGATGTATGGCCCAAGGTTGAGTGCACCAAGAAGGTCAAAATGGTCGGTTATCGGCACGGTTACATCCCGGAAAGTTGGAGCGGGGCTGAATTGGCACCTTTTAGCGGAAAATAGACAGGCCTGGGTTTTTGCAGCATTGAACTTGACCAAATTGGCATCGCCCCATTCAGAGACTGCCTCCAAGGACAAGTTCAAGCGCTCAACCATAGCCTCTCGAAGAGACTGGATCTGTGATCCACTAACTCGCGCGTTGGATATGTAACTCTCGGCAACAGTGCTGTCATCTGCATACCCAAAGGTACCGGGCTTAAGCAGATCGTTTATGTGTAGCAAGAATAATGTTGCCGAGAGTACTGACCTCTGAGGGACCCCGGCATTAATAGACATTTGACCGGACGAGCAGCCATCGATAACCACTCGGATGAACCGGTTACTCAGGAAGTCTGTGATCCAAGCACATAATCCAGCGGGTAAACCGAAAGATGGAAGCTTACTAATAAGGCCTTCGTGCCAAACCCTATCAAAAGCCTTCGAGATATCAAGGGAGACGGCAAGCGCTTCCCCGTGCTTCTCGATAGCCTTACTCCTGATGTGGATGGCATACGCTAGAAGATCTCCAGTTGACCGATTTCGGCGAAAGCCGTATTGACGGTCACTTAGGATATCATTAGCTTCTAGGTATGCCAGGAGCTTAGTGTTGAGTACACGTTCCATGGTCTTACAGAGAATGGACGTTACTGAGATTGGTCGGTAGTTAGCTGGGTCAGCCCGGCTCCTCTTCTTGGGCACGGGCTGTACATTAGCTAGCTTCCATACAATCGGCACTTTTTCAGCCTCAAATGAAAGCCTAAACAGTCGTGTCAGAATCGAAGGCAATTCAGGCGCACACGTTCTCAGTACAGTTTCTGTTATCCCGTCTGAACCGCTAGCCTTGTTCACGTCAAGGTTACGTAGCATCCTACGGACGTCCTTCTGATGGATGCGACTATCCGACATACTCGTATCGCAACCATCAGGGTAAACAGGGGGCTGCGCGTTACCTGGATCTAGACGCGAAGATTCCGCGAAGAGTGAGGCAAACAAATTTGCTTTCTCCTCAGCGGTATGTGCCAGCGACCCGTCGGGTTTCAGCAGCGGTGGTAGTGAGGGGCGGCAGAAGTTCGATTCAACCGACATAGCCAGGGACCAAAACGCCTTCCTACCCGCAGGGTATGAAGCTAGTTTGTTCCCGATGCGGCTAATGCGGTCGAACCGAGACCTCCGCATCACCTTCTTGCAAGACTTGGCAGCTCTGTTGAAAGCTCTCTTCTTCTGGCTTACGTCATTTGTCTTGTGCATACGAACATCGGCCCATGCCTGATATGCTGCGTGCTTGAGTGCGTTAGCGCGATTACACTCAGCACCAAACCAAGGGCGAGCTAGGCCAGACATAGCTACGTCGGAGAATGGAATATAGTACTCCATTTTGTTAAATCAAGTAATTAATTAGGTAGATGGTTAAATCACAAAGCGATGTGTCAATGGTAATTATGGTTTTTATAGTATTGGATCTCTAAATTAACAAAACTGAATTTCCCAAAAAATGTGTATTTATTTTATCATTAACACTTTTTCACATACAAAAAGTGAAAATAAATAAAAAGAATTAGAATACATTGAATCATACTGCGTACACGCACCCAATTTATGTTCACACCCACAGGTTTTACACTAAACAAAAAAAAGCATTCATTTTGTTAACAATACATTAATAGCAGGGTTATTGGCCATTGCTAGGCTATTAATAGCTACTTATGGATTATAATCGATAATAACTCAAAGCATCCGGCTATTTACCCAACACTAATCATTAAGGCTGAACTAGTCGCTGGCTCGAACTCGCTGATGGCTGTGACCAATATGTGCGTTGTCTCATCTAAAATCGTCTTCGACAGCTATAATTTCAAGTACGAGCAATTATAAGCTAGTCTATATGCACAACGTATTGTTAGCACGCACACAAACGTTTCGAACTAAAATGACATGCGTTGCGTAAAATCTGCTTTGAATAATCGAGTTTTTTGTAAAAACCGCTACATTAATCTATTACAAATAATTTGTATTGAACTCTTCGATACTAAAACTTTGTCGGTACCGACTTCGTTTTGGAGATTTTATACGATTTTTGTTACTTTTACGTTAAAATCGTCAAAAACAAATCAGCAACTTTGTTACCTCCTAACTTTGTAATGTATTTTTTTTTTCTGTTTCCGTACAGACTAAACTAATAATGATATAAAACCATGTCATGTTTTATTTTGGATTTCCAATGCCAAACTGTACAGTAATACCCCTCAAAATTTGTATGGAAAAAGTATCGACTAGTGTAACCTTAATGTTCGAAAACCTGCAACACACTTTGGTTTTAATGAGAACCATGCGATTCTCTTTCACTTTATTGTGTTATGAATTTGGTGCTTACTAGATTATTTACCACAGGGGCGGCCGGGGCGAAGAAATCAACACTTTTCGTACGAGGAATAAAACTAGAAGACATAATTACAGAAAATCAAAAGAAGAATGAAAATCACGAGAACACTCAAAATCGTACGTCCAAACTTATTCCGAAATTACAAGAACCTTTGACTAGTGCAAAATCTGGAGTTCATATTAGTATCATTGACACTACTTCAGACACAAATGGTCGTAAACAACACACTCGTATACGCACTGGTGGAGCATCTTACAAGTGTGATATTTGCCAGCACAGTTGTAAAAACAAGAGAGAGTTAATAAAACATATTCGTGTACACACTGGTGGAACACCTTACAAATGTGTCATATGTCACCATGGTTATAATAAAAAGAGTGATTTAATACGTCATACTTGTAAACACGCTGACAAAAAACCTTTCAAATGTGAGTTCTGTCAGAGTTGTTTTAGTCAGAAGGGTGTTTTAAAAAGCCACATTCGTACGCACACTGGCGAGAAACCTTACAAATGTGAAAAATGTCAGCTTTGTTTTACTCAGAAGAGTTCTTTAACAAGCCACATTCGTACGCACACTGGCGAGAAACCTCACAAATGTAAAGAATGTCATGTTTGTTTTAGTCAGAAGAGTAATTTAATATGTCACATTCGAACGCACACTGGCGAGAAACCTTATAAATGTGAAGAATGTCAGCTTTGTTTTAGAAGGAAGAATCATTTAACAAGTCATTTGCGTACGCACACTGGTGAAAAACCTTACAAATGTGAAGAATGTCAGCTTTGTTTTAGACATAAGAGAATTTTAACAAGTCACATTCGTACGCACGCTGGTGAGAAACCTTACAAGTGTGAAGAATGTCAGCTTTGTTTTAAACAGAAAGCTCATTTAACAAAACATATTCGTACGCACACTGGCGAAAAACCTTACAAATGTAAAGAATGTGAGCTTTGTTTTAGTCAGAAGAATACTTTAACAAGGCACATTCGCATTCACACTGGCGAGCAACCTTACAGGTGTGAAGAATGTCAGCTTTGTTTTAGTCACAAGAGTAATTTAGCAATTCACATTCGTACGCACACTGGCGAGAAACCATACAAATGTGAAGAATGCCAGCGTTGTTTTAGTCATAAGAGTAATTTAATCAAACATGTTCGATGTAGACACGCTGTTTAATAACCATGTAAGTGAAATATTTTGTTAGCACAATTTTACTCAAAAAGGTGTTTTAAAAAGCCAAATTCACATGCGGGGGTTTACCGTGACGTTTCAATAGTGTCAATTAGAGACACAATAGAAAGACGATGACAGCGTGAACGCCGACGTTCGCTTGGGGTTTAATGAATTAAACGTCATGGTCTACGTCAGGAACGCTGGTGAAAAACCTTTAATGTCTCGAGTTGTTTTGGTAAGAAGGGCCATTTACAAGTGTGTAGAATATATTTTTATTTTATTTTTTATACTTGCTCAGAAAATGACTAATAAATAATAATCATATCTATTGATCGTTTACAATTATTATTGCAGTACTATGCGTTACAAATGAGAATAATATCGATTACCTTGTTGTAACGTCATGATTTACTGTCAAATCGAGGAAATAAATTTTAATTAATTTACGAAAAATATAATTTATTTATGAACTGTGAACGAAAAAAGTTTAATCAGAATTCAGAACTTCAATTTTACTCATCTCTGAGTTCTTTAATTTTGCCAAAATTTCTTTGATTTGACAGTACGACGTGACGTCACAACATGGCAATCGATCCTATTCTCAATTGGAACGCGTAGTACACTTTGATTTTTAGTTTTAGGGGTGTTAAAAAGAATAAAAAATAAACAAATTAATTACGTAGGTACGTTATGAACTCAGTACTTTATTGCATTCCATATGTACATAGATGGTATAAAAATATAGTAAGATCAATATGGACCCATACATGCACAGCAAAGTTAGGACAAAGGGTGAAGGCTAACAAAATAAACATATTTTAATTTATTTTTTTCATCATCATTTTTATTTTTTTTTTAATTAAGATAAACTAGTGCTTGACTGCGATCCCACCTGATGGTAAGTAGCGATGCAATCTTTGATGGTGAGGTGCACTAGTTTATTAAGAGCCTATTCACTCTAGCCTTGAAGACACCCAAATTATAATCGGACGGGAAGAACGCAGCAGGCAGACTGTTCCAGTCCTTCGACGTACGCGGTATAAACGACGAGGCGAAACGCTTAGTCCGGACCGTAGAGGTTTCAAGAACGTAAGGGTGAATATTCGCCGTACGTCGGGTTGTCCGATGGTAGAATTGCGATGGCGGAATCAAGTCATGCAATTCCTGCGCACACTCTCCAAAATTAAATTATGTACTAATCTATTTAAATTGAATTGTGTATTATGTCCAAGTATTGGTATTTTTTATTTATTTATAGTCGTCATTATTATTAAATTTTGTTATTATTGAAATTAATTTGTGTATGTATATTATTATAATGTCTTTATTTGAAGTAAATTATGTCAAGTATTTTTTTTATCTTTTTATTATGTAGGTATTAAACAAAGAGAAAAAAAAAGTGAGAATAAAGTTGAAAAAAAGGTAAGAAAGATTTGTCTGCAAACTATTTCATGCGTGTTGGTTAATAATTATGTTGGTGGTGTTATGCTTCATTTCTTTTATTCTTAAAAGCAACTTTCTTCTTAAGTATAGTCTACCAAAAGATACGAATACACCCTTTTCTTACAGTTAAAGAGCGTTAACCATTTTACTGAAAAATGTTTATTTATTTTATTATTTATAGAAGGGCCAAGAAAAAAAAAACAATCTTAGGCGCGAGCTTGCAGATGGCGAGCAATGGGTAGCTCACTGTCAGACCGTCTGGTAACCGTCAGGACCGAGCCGAAATCGTCGACCTACGTTCCCGCGTGCTTCAAGGAGTTATCAGTAACCATAGGGGCCCAGCAGGGTTGAAGCCTACTGGAGCCAAATGGCTATTTTTGAAAGGGAGGCTAGGTTGCCTTTCATACCAGGTGAAAGGCAACGCAGGTTTTCTAAAAGGTTTTCTATTCAATAAAAGTGACACTATCTCCCGTTCCACCCGAGGGCGGGGGATGTTATCTGGATGATTTTTACCCACCGAAAAAAAAAACCGTAGACATTGTTTCTGTTCGGTTCTTTCTTTTATAGCTTTAAATATTTTATTAATAATTTAATTTAAAAAAAATATTCTTTTTGATATTATTTTCAATATTGAATATTTGTTTCAATATATTGATGAATCAGATCTAAATATATCGGCTGATTATACCGATATATCGTAGTAACAAATATCGTCATAAAGATGTATCGATACTTTTTGACAAGCCTATCTATTGATTGTCAGAGTCGGTAAAATAAGAATTGACCTAAGGGCCAAGCGCCCGAAAAGTGCCATAAAACAGTGATTAAGTCGAGAGTGAATAGGTTTCTTTTAGGTAAGTGCGTTCCATCGTCGACCGCATCGTCGCTTTCCATCAGGTGAGATAGCGGTCAAGCGCGAACCTATCAACAATAAAAAAAAAAAAAATTCTGAGGCCTACTCCTCCGAAACGGCTAGGTCAATTGGTTTGAAAAAAATATATGTTTATTACAGATTCATGAACAATAATATCAACATTTGATTTTTTCGTGCAATTAATACTTTTGTCAAAAAAAAATATTAAGCAATTTCGCAACTTTTCGCAACTTTTCCCTACTCCTTCGAAACGGCTTGGACCTTTATAAACATTTTTACACATAAAAATTGGTGGTTAAATATTCTTCAAAGTGAACATTGCATATGTAAATCAATCAATATCTCGCAAAGAAAATGGATTTAAAGCGCTTTCCGGGCGCTGCTGGCCGCAAATAAATGCACAGATTTGCATACTGCCGCCTAGGCGAGCGCGAGAGTTGCGTTCACATAATTTCGGCCAGATGGTTCAAGGGACTATACGCCTTAAAGGTCCAAGTGACCAGGTCATAAAAATACAAAAAAAAAAATCAGAGTCGGTCGCAGTGTGACCAGATTTAGTATTTTAATACTTTTGGAGTATATTTTAGTAAGTTTTCCTAAAGTGAGTCAGTATTTTTGAAGGTACTTTTATATTGGCGGAAGCCAGTATTTTTGGGGATATTTTGGAAAAAGTTATGGCAATACCATAGCGATCGTCGAACAATGGCACAGAGGCCAAAAAGCCATGCCATAATCATAATCATTTATTTGTTAGAACATGGTAGGTATGTACATTACATGGTCTTAGGTTTAAAGATTCAGTCTCGGCACGTTCTGCCGCAACGGCGTACAAATATTAAAGTTATATAAGTAATTAATTACATTAAATTGTGATAATTTAGATAATTGAAACTAGAAATGTCAAATAAAATCATATAAATAATCATTGAATTAATATGTCAAAGTGTCATTTAAATTATAGTAACATTTAATACCTACACAATAATTCTTTATTTTTTTCTTAAGCCCTGTCAAGTCTAACTCTCTAATCGATTTTGGTATTTTGTTATAAATTTGCAGGGCTTTGCAAAATATGCTTTATCGCATAAGAGCGGTTTTGGCTCTACGCCATAAAACTATTTAAGAAAATCCCTGCTTACGTTGATGTTCGACGTAATATAAATAGAGCGCGTTATGTTTACTAGTGTCGAATGCTGCATGCAAGCGCATATTTTCACAGATTAATTTAATAAAAACTGGCCAAGTGCGAGTCGGACTCACCCATGAAGGGTGCCGTAGCAGCAAGTTACAGAGTATAAAAGTTCTTGTAGTTTGTTGGAACTTTGATCGATGTTTTAATAATAGTGTATTTTTTTTTAGATTTATGACGTATCAAAAAAAAAAAACTACTTACTAGATCTCGTTCAAACCAATTTTCTTTTGCGGTTTACATTATATATTTTGTTTAGTTTAATTATTTTCTTAATTTAGAAGTTACAGGGGAGGACACACACATTTTACCACTTTGGAAGTGTCTCTCGCACAAACCATTCAGTTTAAAAAAATTATATAATAAACCTCAATATCATTTTTGAGCAGTGGTGGCCGAGTGAGCAGTGGTGGCCGAGTGGTAACGGCCCCGACTTACGAGTTGTAGGTCGCAGGTTTGATCCCAGCCAGGCGCATTACTTTGTGTAATTTATTTCATCACCACTGCTCTCAAGACGGCGAAGGAAAACATCGTGAGGAAACCGGCATGTCCAAGAACCAAAAATTCGAAGGCATGTGACTTTCACCAACCCGCTCTGGGCCTGCGTGATGGATTACGGCCCATTCCCTCTCCGCGAGAGGAGGCCTGAGTCCCTGCAGTGGGAATATTAAAAAGGCTGATGATGATCATTTTTGAAGTCCAATCCATATTCAATTTGAAAATCAAAGTGTCAAATTTTGAAGTTTAATCCACCCAAAATTCATTGCTTTTTTTATTTTTGTATGAAAATCTTAATGCGATTCACAGAATACATTTACTTACTAAGTTTCAAGAGTATAGCTCTTATAGTTTCGGAAAAAAGTGGCTGTGACATACGGACGGACAGACAGACATGACGAATCTATAAGGGTTCCGTTTTTTGCCATTTGGCTACGAAACCCTAAAAACGGAACAAAGAGACAGATTTATAAAAAAAAGTGTATTAATCTGCAATTTTAAAAACTAAGCAAGTAGCAAAAGATTAATGAATTATAATCCTTCAAACACAATGTTAAAATACAATTCTAATATTTATTGTGATGATTAATAAATAAAACGTGTTTTGAATCGGGATTTTTATAGGTATATTTTCCCTGTCCAAGTTTCTTATTCTTATTCTTTATTGTACACAAAAATAAAAAAAATAACAAACACAAAAAAAAAACAGGACATTTGATGTAAGTACATAGGCGAGCACAACTGGGTTTTCTTACGGCAAACCATGTGATTTAAAAAGTTCCAAGTTGGTATAATTATTTCAGTACCTACCTTTTTTTTTAAGGAGCTTCGGCTTTTTTGTAAAATTTAATCTGGTCACACTGGTCGGTCGGTTGTCACTTGTCAGAGAGCTAAGAAGAGTGCTTTGTTTGTATCATTGTAATATTTGTAGGTAATTTTATTTAAACTTTTAATGTTTAACGACGACATAATAAATTATACACTGCTTGCTTTTCTACTGTACTTGGGCATTGGCAGAATAGTCGACGGCGACTCTTGTTATTGACAAAAATAGAATAGAATATTTATCAAGATTTTCTCAACGCAAACTTTATCGTAGTTGTTGAGAGATTTCCCAAAAATATAATGGAGAAACTGCCAATGTGTAGGATATGTTTATCGGAGAATGTTCGTATGTATATAGTTGTGAACAAAAAACTGCATGAACTGTATGAGAGGCTGACTGGTAATGCGGTAAGTTGTTACTGTCTTCATCTACAATGATATTAAAAAAGTTTGTTTTAAGTTTTTTTGTTTGTAGGAGGTAATCTCTGGAAGTATTGGTCCGATTGCTGTAATTTTTTCATGAATAGTTAGCTGCTTAATTCCTGAGTGTCATAGGTTATATTTTATGTACCCAGGCGAAGCAGGGGGCAATAGCTAGTTGTTAATAATTTAATAAACCAAACAGTTAGTATGATGGTCTACATAGAAAAAGAAGGGAATTCCTAACAACTGCGAAGGAAATCATGGTTATTATAAGTCGTCCATCAGCCTCGGACTAGAATGCACACTAGCTCTGTATGAGAAGAGGCCAACAGGAAGCAGTACTGACCACCTCTGATTGATGGGACCGTATTGTTCTTTTGATTTCATCTTAACCTTTCAATTGTATCAATTAGAGACACAATATAAGACAATGACAGCGCAAACACTGGCGTTCGTTTGAGGTTTAATGAATTAACATACATACAGTCAAATGGGGTGAATACAAACTCAGGGGTGAATAGAAACAAAACTTGAAAGGCTATTTTCACAATATTTGAATATTTTTTGCAGCTACTAAGTAAATCAATTTACAGTATTAATAGATATTATGTAAGAACAGTGTAGACCAATCTATATTGTACTCAAAAGCATAATAAAAATAATCATATTAAATAATTGCGTCATAATAGGACGTAATCTATGAATTTGCGGTATCTACAATGTTCTTCCATTTACATTATAAAAAAAAAGCTAGAAAAAAATGTTGTTCTTGTATTTATTTGGTAACAATAATGCTACATTACACTATTCACTATCACTAAACAGTAACTTGAACGGTTTTGTTCATTTTATTCTTCTCACTATATTTGTGTATACAAAAGTATATTTGAATGTGATTTATTCATTGAACGAAATGGTTGTAAACATGTTTTGTTGCAGTTTGTAACTGAAGACAGTAGACCGATGCTCGCTTGTTTCATCTGCTGCACTAAACTAAAGCAATGCTGCCAACTGCAGAGAAAATGTCTGGAAGCTGAAGAGCTGCTCACTCAGATGATGAATGAGGATTATGAGGTGAGATATTATTCTTCAGCTGATATACCTATGTATACTCTCTTAACATCTGATCTTAAGAGTCCGATGACACTATGTGTTGGTGAGAGTGTGGACTGTATAATTCTAGGAAGAATATGGTGATTAAAAGTAATATTTAATTATGCTAACTATTAAATACACAAACAATTTTAGGTTGACAAACACATGCATAATTATGTATATATATACGGTACATACACCAAAATAACATTTTTTACAATTTTTGTCTGTTTGTCTGGGCTAATCTCTGAAATGGCTGGACCGATTTTGACGGGACTTTTTTGGCAGGATGCTGATGTAATAAGGAGTAACATAGGCTACTTTTGTTTTAGAAAATAAATTCAAAATCCTGCAGTCCATGCGAACGAAGTCACGGGCACAGCTAGTCGAATATGTAATTGCAATGAATGAATGAATGTATAGTATATTAGTATGTTTTTTTTTTTGCTTGTTATTTCTGTGTTTCCGTGTATTTGTATTTGTGTTAACCTATGGGTATATACGCTGTGTTTTCCTGGTGCCGGAAAACGCAGCGTTGGAAGGCCTCCTACAAGTTAAACCAATGACCTGACCTGAAGGTTGCGGGAATCCGATGGATGCGGAATGCACAGGATCATTTATTGTGGCGACACTTGGGGGAGGCCTATGTCTAACTGTGGACATCTGAAATGATGATGATCTTACCTGAAATAAATGTTTATTATTGTTATTATTGTTTTACAGCAAAATCTGTTTGTAAACCAAGAGCACTTCAAACATTTGAATAAGCTAATTCAGTCACCAGTGGAGCGTATAAGTATAGCTGATGTCAGCCATATTGAAAGCATTGCTGTCAAAGAAGAGTTACCAGCTGTTTGTGAGAGACTAGATGACGTCATCGAGCCAGAGGAGGAACATCACAGTGATGGTAGGTTTTTAGGAACTACAAATTGAATAATGATAATTATATCTTGTGTGTGTTTCACTTAAAAAATCCCTTAGCCATAATGTTGGAAAACCAATGTTTCTATATTGTTTGGCAACGAAATTACTTAGTATTAGAGAGATTAATTGATATTTCGTTACTTTTAACAATTGCCTTTTTTCTTTCTTTTGGAAACTGTAAAAACTATTTTTCCTGCAATTCTTTCAAATATCGAAAACGCTACGCCGCAATATCGTACCAGTAACTGCTTCCTTTTAGACCTGCTTTTTTTTTTTAAATGAAATCTCTTTCCTCTCATAATTCTCCATAAAGTCGTGCGACTACCGTTAAAATCGAATTCGTTTCGCATTTCGTGCAACAATTTTGCTAGAGTACGCAACTCTTTTCTTTTTTCTTTAGAGAGACAGGGGAGCCGACATTACGGCGACGGAACTTATGTGAAACGCGCTATACCAATATTGACAAGTTCATTGAATTCGACTGACTCGTTAGTCTAGTGGTTAGTGACCCTGACTGCTATGCCAGAGGTCATGGGTTCCATTCCCACCTAGAACAAATGTTAGCGTGATGAGCACGATCATTTGTTTAATGTCTGGGTGTCATTTATCTATATTATGTATTTAGTTAGAAATATGTAATTATGTTTTCAGTTGTCTAGTACTCACAACACAAGCTCTGCTTAGTTTGGGGCTAGATGGCGTTGTGTGATAGTTGTACCGTAGGTGCTCAGCAGGGTCGAAGCCTACTGGGGCCAAGGGACTATTTCTGAAAGGGAGGCTCGGCCCCGGTATGAAAGGCAACGAAGGAACGGGGTGGGTTTTTTAGTCAGTTAAAGTCTGACACTATCTTCCGCTCCGCCCAAGGGCGGGGGATGTCGTCCGGATGATTTCAACCCACTGAAAAAAGAAAAACAAAAAAAAAATCCCGAAAGTGCCGAATCAAAGATGAAGTCAGTACGATCTGAACTTAAAACTTATCTCAAAACTAGCTCGGTGTGGGTTGGATCCTTTCTGTATTATGGACAGGATCCATACATCTCTGCCGTTTTTGACGTCTTATGAAAATACTAGCTGAGCCGGCGCACTTCGTACCGCCTAACAGTTAATTAATGTAGTATAGAAATCAGAAACGTTTATTTCAAATAGACCAGTTACAGGCACTTTTAAATTGTCAAAATGTCGGTCAGTCAAACAAGTGAAGCTAAATTGCACGTTCCAAAGAGTAGGTCTCTATGGAGAAGAACGTGCAAGAAACTCCATGGACACTCTTTCAATCGTATTGAGTTACATGATATATCTTTCGATGTAGTCAACCGATTGCAATGAAACAAAGCCTAAGTAATATACCAAGCTACACACAATTCTAATGTATTGGACTACAACATCGCTTTCCATCAGATAGTGGTCAAACGCGAGCCTATCCATAATAATAAATAAAACTTTGTTCACTGTTTCTGCTTACTTACAGACTTAAAACTAGAAAATCTATACAGTAGTCATTCAGACGCAGAAGATATCCCAGCACAACAGTCTGAGTCTGATTCAGAAGATGATGTACCCTTAATAAACATCAAAACGGAAGTGGAAGAAGAACAAGAAGTACCGAGGAAGAAGCGAAGAGCCAGTGACACGACGCGTGAGTATTAGTTGTGAATCATTGTGTGAGCGAACAGGCCGACTGGTTGACAACATGAACTTAACAAACACAACTTCAGATGTTCTATCACTCTTGAGTAGCACAAACACACTGCTACAGTGGCTCTCGCTGAGGCACTCCTGGCAACACTTGGCTCTCCTGCTGCAATAAACATAATAAACCCTCTTTGTTCTGTTATAGAGATGGTTAGTTACTATAAGTTGGAAGTAAGGCACAATCTCGCTCTTGCCAAGCATGTTTTTTTGGTGTAACGGGGTGTTCTAAATAATCCTCAAATATTAGGATCGTTGAGATTGCTCGTTCCAAACAGTAGGCTTCGCTTAGGACCGAGGGAAAGGATGTTTAAAGTCCCGGTAGCCCGCACAAATCTGTTATAGTGCACGCGAGACTCGATCGGTAGAAACAGTCAGTATAGTGTCTCTTAGATAGGTATTTTTTCTTATACACAGCTGGAATTCGTGACGGTGACACTGTGTTGTCCTTTATGTAACTTGTGCCGGTCCTCCGAGGCGCTGCTTGAGACTGACCATCGATAATTTATTATATATGAATGTTACATACACTAATGGATATCTGATCAGTTTGTGGGTGGCGTCTCTGAGTGCTAGGCTATTTAGCGACTACATTTGTTACCTTGGGTATACCTGGTGTTAATAAATATAAATAAAATCAATGAAATAATTTTTTTTTTTTTTTTTCAATAGCAGTACAGGTCGCGCGGTGAATCAAGATCGCTCGGTGAAAGTAGTGGGGGCAATCGGCGCATTTGTACAATTTCGCACAGAAATTCTTAGTATGTTAGGATTTTATTTTTAATTTCGTATGTTTGAACCTTAGTAACATAACTTATAATAACAATAGTTTTTGCTTGTAGTTTATCTTGTAAGTAGGTAATTTCAGAAAAATTAAAATTTTTAAAATTAAAATTAAAATATAAAAAAATAATTTCGTTAGTTTCTTTCTTAACGTAACAATTCACGTCGTAAACCATTCTTCTGGCTTGCCGTTTTAAAACTTTATTTATAACCATTTTTTTTTACCACTATGTATTACTAATACGATAACACAAGCTGTACGCAACAGTACCCAAGAACAACAGTATCCAATGAGACGCGAGAACGCAACGCGGGAATTGGAGAGCGACTGATCTACCAATGACGTGTCGCCGTCGGCGCATACCCGCCCGCATCTCTCCAAATAGACCTTAGAATTGAATACTGCGCATACCCCTTCCACTTTTGCCGAGCGATCTTGATTCATCGCGCGACCTGTACTTTGACCAGTGCAAAAGAAAAATCTCTGAGGCGCGCGTGGTCATCACGCGCCGTCGACGACTCAGATTCGGTCTGAACGGTTACCTGAGGCGCGGCCAGACGAACTGCGACCTTCCATTGCTCGTCATCCGCAAGCTGGCGCCTTATCGCCATGAGATCCTCCTGGTATTCAGTCCACCATGCCACGACTTGTCATGGCAGTGAAGTAGTGCTCCGGCTTTGGGGGAAGATGACACTAAATAAGTGCCCTTGTGCACCGGCGTGGTAGACGCCACTAGTTAGTGCCAACCGCCTCCCTGGTGGCGAGCTCGAAGGGGCAGATGGTAATAAATTCCATACGCGCACAGGTGGCGGTCGTGACTTGCGCGCGTGTTAGCTGTTAACGAAGTGTTACGGAAATTGTCGGATTCCCGCGACCTTGATCGGCTTGGACGACTAGTCGGCCTTTTAACAGTCGACTAATTGGCTAGTCGGTACTTCTCTAAAGTTTAGTTACCTCGGCCTGTGTCCCCCGGACCATAACCATGAGTCGATCGATTGAGTCCTCTTTCAGTAAAAGCGTTTCAGTAGTTGAACGGTAGAACAGCTAATTCTGTTAAACCGTTTGATCATGGTTGGTCATTAAGGCTGAACTAGTCGCTGGCTCGAACTCGCTGGTGGCTGTGACCAATATGTGCGCTGACTCATCTAAAATCGTCTTCGACAGCTATAATTTCAAGTTCGAGCAGTTATAAGCTAGTCTATATGCACAACGTATTGTTAACACGCACACAAACACCGTTTCGAACTAAAATGACAATAGACGTTGCGTAAAATCTGCTTTGCATAATCGAGTTTTTTGTAAAGACCACTACATTAATCTATTACAAATTATTTGTATTGAACTCTTCGATACTAAAACTTTGTCGGTACCGACTTCGTTATGGAGATTTTATACGATTTTTGCAACGATATATATGTACTACGTACTAGATAAGGCGTGCTGAACACTCACTTCAAACGAATTCGTTGCACTGAATTCTAGGCAAATTGACATTGATGACTTAAGTGGAATTTTGACGTTCATACAGTGTAAGAGCGGCGCTTATAAATTCAAAAGAAAGTGAATTTTGGACGTAAATAATAATTCAGTAGTCATGAAAGAAAATAATTGATTATTCAAGCAATTTAATAGCTTCAAATTTCGTAATAGTATGTTGATTTTTGTTACTTTTGCGTTAAAATCGTCCAAATCAAAAACAGCAGCTTTGTTACCTCCTAACTTTGTTATGTAATTTTTTTTTGGTTTTTCTGTTTCCGTACAGACTAAACTAATAATGATATAAAACCATGTCATGTTTTATTTTGGATTTCCAATGCCAAACTGTACAGTAATACCCCCTCAAAATTTGTATGGAAAAAGTATCGACTAGTGTAACCTTAATGTTCGAAAACCTGCAACACACTCTTTGGTTTTAATGATAACCATGCGATTTTCTTTTACTTGATTGTGTTTTGAATTTGGCGCTTACTAGATTAATAACCACAGGGGCGGCTGTGGCGAAGAAATCAACACTTTTCGTACGAGGAAAAAAACTAGAAGACATAATTACAGAAAATCAAAAGAAGAATGATGAACACAAGAACACTCAACATCGTACGTCCAAACTTATTCCGAAATTACAAGAACCTTTGACTAGTACAAAATCTGGAGTTGATACTAGTATCATTGATACTACTTCAGACACAAATTGTCGTAACCAACACACTCGTATACGCACTGGTGGAGCACCTTACAAGTGTGATATTTGTCAGCACAGTTGTAAAAACAAGAGAGAGTTAATAAAACATATTCGTATGCACACTGGTGAAACACCTTTCAAATGTGAGTTCTGTCAGCTTTGTTTTAGTCAGAAGCATCGTTTAACAAGCCACATTCGAACGCACACTGGCGAGAAACCTTATAAATGTGAAGAATGTCAGTTTTTTTTTATCCAAAAGAGTTATTTAACACAGCATATGCGTACGCACACTGGCGAGAAACCTTACAAATGTGAAGAATGTCAGCTTTGTTTTAGTCTGAAGACTGTTTTAACAAAACACATTCGTACGCACACTGGTGAGAAACCATACAAATGTGAAGAATGTCAGCTTTGTTTTAGTGTGAAGAGTGTTTTAACAAGTCACATTCGTACGCACACTGGCGAGAAACCATACAAATGTAAAGAATGTCAGCTTTGTTTTGGTTATAAGCATAATTTAACAAGTCACATGCGTACGCACACTGGCGAGAAACCTTACAAATGTGAAGAATGTCAGCTTTGTTTTAGTCAAAAGATTGTTTTAACAAGACACATTCGTACGCACACTGGCGAGAAACCTTACAAATGTGAAGAATGTCAGCTTTGTTTTAGTCAAAAGATTGTTTTAACACGACACATTCGTACGCACACTGGCGAGAAACCATACAAATGTAAAGAATGTCAGCTTTGTTTTGGTTATAAGCATTATTTAACAAGACACATGCGTACGCATACTGGCGAGAAACCTTACAAATGTGAAGAATGTCAGCTTTGTTTTAGTCAGAAGAGTGTTTTAACAAGACACATTCGTACGCACACTGGTGAGAAACCATACAAATGTGAAGAATGTCAGCTTTGTTTTAGTGTGAAGAGTGTTTTAACAAGTCACATTCGTACGCACACTGGCGAGAAACCATACAAATGAAAAGAATGTCAGCTTTGTTTTGGTTATAAGCATAACTTAACAAGTCACATGCGTACGCACACTGGCGAGAAACCTTACAAATGTGAAGAATGTCAGCTTTGTTTTAATCAGAAAAGTACTTTAACAAATTATGTTCGTATGCATATTAGCTTACTCAAATAGGTGTATTAACAATCTTTTTGTAAATGTTGCTACAATCAACTTGACAATTTGCTGATGTTCTATGGAGAAACCGAGCTACAAAGGTCTCGACAAAAGATTACAATAATTGATGTGTAAGAAGTGGGAAGTTTATTGCTATAGCGCAATCGTTGACGGCCGACAGCGGCAGGCGCAGGAGGAGCTGGAGTCGTGAGCTAGACTCGTTTTATAGTAATGCTCGAAACTTTCATCACTCCGCGAAAAGTAAGAAGAGGGCGTGAACAATACGATTCAAATATGAGTACGAACGTCAATTACCTCTATTTGTTAAATGTTACTTGTAAACTTTATAATGTCTTGTAGGTGGAGCGTCTCCATATGCACCACTAATTTTTAATTAGTACAAATATTTAAAGTGCTTATTAGAAAAGTCACCAGTTTATGGAAATGTTGTGCAAGCTATTGACTATGAATGAACTAGCTTTTGCCCGCGGCTTCGCTCGCGTTTTTTTTTTCGGTGGGAAAATCATCTAATGACATTAGCCTATGTTACTCACCATCCCTTCAACTATCTCCACTTAAAAAATCACGTCAATTCATCGCTCCGTTTTGCCGTGAAAGACGGACAAACAGACACACACACACTTTCCCATTTATAATATTAGTACTTATGGATAAATGACGATCAAAATGGAAAACACTGCGCATGGTTATTTTCTAGTAGCAATTGTTATGAATGATTGATTCTGTTATGAATTTACCAATTATGAGTCGTGGATAATTTTAGGATTTCGTGTTTTTAGGGTTCCGTAATAGTAAAATATATTATGTACATTACCATGCAAACCGCCAACGAAAATCGGTTTGAACGAGATCTAGTAAGTAGTTTTTTTTTAATACGACATAAATCTAAAAAAATACCCTATTATTTAAACATCGATCAAAGTTACAACGAACTACAATAACTTTTGAATTATGTTACTTGCTGCTACAAAACCCTTCATGGGCGAGTCCGACTCGCACTTTGCCGGTTTTTTACTTTTGACCACAAAACTATGATCAGTAACGGGTACAGAGAGCGCCATTTTTTGTACTAATTAAAAAATAGGGGTGTATTTAAAACGAAAAAAAAAAGCCAACTATTTCAAGCTACTATTTGAAAAGCATGGTTTTCTTTCAAAAAAACAGCGCGGAAAGCGCTTTATGTGGTTTAGTTTGAAATCATTGGATGGATGGTAAACAATATGTTTCCAGCAGCGGTTCGTATGTTACCTACGTTAAGTGTAGGTACTAATAATACAGACTTTATTTAATTATTTATCAGCTCTGTACAATTAATTTTAAATTATAACTTAGCTTTAGGAAGAATTTATTATTTTATTGTACCATGAAAGACCATGTTTATTTTCATATCTAAGCGGGTAGGTACGTAATATTGAGACCTTTACTTTGTTTGTGTTGTTTGATTCTTATTAAATGACTAAATGTAATAAAATTATTGTTTTTTTGTTTTTACCGTTAATCAAAACCATTTTGCGTTTTAGACACCTTGTAACTGTTGAGGTTTTTATTGTTTGTGGACACAGGAGAAAGACTGGTTTTATTTTATTATAAGTAGTTTATTATAATTTCCACAAAACACTTCTACAGCAGCCATCTTATATGATGTCATAGACTATATAAAAAACTTTTTTAATTCTCTATAATCTATGTTACTTACTAACACACCACAGACATAAATTCTAATATGTTAACACCTTCTCCTATTTTTGCAATTTTCAAACAAATTCAAAAAATATTAACTTATATAACATCATCATATAACCTGTAGATCAATATTCCAAACAATATAAATTTATGTTTTATTTTAAAATTTTCTCACAATGAAACTGAAATTTATCTTTATACAAAGGTTTTGTAAACATATCTGCAATTTGTAAATTAGTAGGACAATAATTTATATCAATATTACCTTTTTTATAATTTTCATGAATAAAATAGAACCTTACATCAATATGTTTTGATCTTTTACTGAATGAACCTGTTTTTATTAACTGAATTGTGCTTTGATTGTCAACATTCAAACAAATTTTAACATTTTTACCAATCAACTCACTTATAAATGTTTTTAAATATATGCATTCCTTAACACAATCTGCAGCTGCTATGTATTCAGCTTCAGTTGATGACAAGCTTACAATAGGCTGTCTCTTTGAACACCATGATATGGGTCCTCCCGATAACATAATAAATCCAGTTGTACTCCTTCTTGTTTCAGTACAACCTGCATAATCTGAATCACAGTATGCGTGTAACTTGGTAATATCTTCTCCAGTCTTGTACATTATTCCTTTTGATCTTGTCCCATTCAAATACTTCAATATCTTCTTTACAGCTAATACATCCTGTTTAGATGGATTTTCTAACCTTTTACTGGCTTCATTTACAGCTTGACTTATGTCTGGTCTTGATCTAGTTGATAAGTATAACAGTCCTCCAACTAATTCTCTGTATGGAAAATTTGATGTTTCCATTACATATTCAATCTTCTTATCTGTATTACATGGTGTACCTGTTGGTTTAGAATCAAACATATTAAATTTTCTGAGTAATCTTTCTGTATAGGTTTTCTGATGCAATAAAATTCCTCCTTCAGTTCTTGTAACTTCAAATCCTATGTAATTTGTTGGTTTTTCACAAACTTTTATCTTAAATTCTTTCTCTAGACAATTAAGTACTTTTAACAGTTTTTCTTTATCTTTACATATAGCTAGTCCATCATCAACATAAATTGCAATTATTATTGTTTTGTCTTCTGTTGAAAATACACATTGGTCTGTTTTAGTAGGCTTAAATCCGAGTTTTAGCATAGTTTCCGTGAATTTCTTGTTCCATGTTATTGGAGCTTGTTTTAGTCCATACAATGCCTTCTTCAAGTGACAAACTTTATTAGGCTGGTTTTCATATCCTTCAGGAATATTCATAAAAAATGTCTTCATTCAATTCTCCATACAAAAATGCTGTTTTCACATCAAATGTAATCATCTCATAATTCTTTGAAGCAGCAATGGCTAATAACGATTTTAATGCTGATTGACTTACTACTGGACTATAAATATCTTGGTAGTCAATGTCTTTTTGTTCAAAACCTCTTGCTACGAGTCTTGCTTTGTATGTACCATTTTCTTTTATACAAAATGCCCATTTATTTGTCAGTATTTTATGGCCCTTTGCCTTTTCTAAATCAACTATTTCCCATGTGTTGTTGCTTTCCAATGAATCCTTCTCTGATTCTATGGCCTTCTCCCAATTCCTTTTTTCAGCAGACTTCATGACTTCACTATAGGTAAGTAATACAAAATCTTGCAGGTAAGTTGGTTTCTTTCTTTGTCTTCTTGTTCTTATAGTTTCTATGTCTTCTTCTATCATGTTATTTTCTGTAATGTTTTCATTAATTTCTATTTCCTCTTCTATTGTAGCTGGAAAATTTTCTTCTACTTCTCTACTTTGTATTTGTAATTCTTGTATTTCCTTATAGCTCTCATTATTTTCTTGTTCATTGATAGTTGTCTCTTCATTACTGTCTAATAATAATTCTGTAGTTACCTGTCTTCTTAGTATAGTACCGTCTTCTTTTTCTTTATTTTTAATATCATCAAATATGACAATATCCCTTGCTATTTCTATTTTTCGTTCTTCTTCATTCCATAGTCTATATCCATTATTACTATATCCAACCATTATTAACTTCTTGCTTCTCGGATCTAGTTTCTTTATAGTTGTATTTAGTTGTTTAGCATAAACTTTAGAACCAAATTTCTGTAAGTTAGCTATGTTAGGTCTTTTACCATACCACATTTCATATGGTGTTTTATTTTTTAACGATTCACTTGGTAGTCTATTTATTATGTATGTAGCACAGTACATGGCTTCACCCCACATTTCTTTTTCAAATTCAGAATCAAACAGCAATGCTCTGGTTTTATTTAGTAATGTTCGGTTTAATCTTTCTGCCTTGCCATTTAATTGAGGAGTGTATGGTACTGTTAAATCTAGTTTTATTCCTTTTTCCATACACCATTGTCTAAAATCATTACTTGTGTACTCACCTCCATTGTCACATCTTATGGTTGATACCTTCTCAATTTTTTCTCTTTCAGTTTCTTGTATGTAGTTTCTTAGTTTATACTTAACTTCACTTTTGTACTTTAGTAAGTAGATTTTAGTAAAATGGGTATAATCATCCATGACTGTTAATACATAACTATAATCATCATATGTTTTATTTTCAAACGGTCCACAAACATCAGTATGTATGATTTGTAATGGTCTTGTGGCTCTAGTTCTTGCTGTATCAAATGGTAGTCTTGTTTGTTTTGCTTGTGTGCAGATTTCACATTTATCCAATTGTTTAACATCTTGTATTTTTATTCCATCTACCATTTTTGGTAATATTTCTAGTGTAGTTTTTCCTGGATGCCCTAATCTTGCATGCCATTCTTGAGCAGTTCCATTTTCTTTCATTAATAATGTCTTTTCTTCTGTATTATTTATATTTATTTTATACAAACCATTTTCTTTTTCTCCCGTTAATACTAACTGTGACTCTTTGTAGATTTCAACTTTATTTTTGGTAAACAAAACAGATCCTTGGTTATTTGTGACTGCATTGACTGACAACAGATTTTGTGATAACTCGGGAACAAATAAAGTGTTATTCAAACAGCAAATGTCGCCTTTCACAGTTCCTTGGCCTCGTACTTCAATATTTTGGTCATTAGCTGTTAACACTGTTGAATCTTTATTTTCAAAATTTGACAATATTTGTATATCATTTGTCATATGAGCTGTGCAGTCTGAATCTACAATAAATACCTTGTCTTTATTTTCTTCTTTTTGTTTAATTAAAAATGTCATATCTTGCTTTTTATTCTTGTTTTTATTAAAGAAACAATTTTCTTCCAGGTGGTTAGTTTTCTTACAGATTGCGCATTATTTTGCCTTATATTTGCAGTCTTTTTCTTGATGGTTATACTTTTTACATATTGAACACATTTTACAGTCCTTTTTAATATGTCCTGTTTTATTGCATTTGAAGCACTTCATGCTCAAATTACCTTTTTTCACAGCTTGGAACGCCAGCTGATTTTCTATTTTATCTCCTTTCTTGTTTTCAAATCTATTTTCCTCACTTAACAAGCGATTAGTTAAATTAATTAATGTCTTTTTATCTTCTGATGTAGATTCCCAAGCAGTGATGAAATAATTTAGTTTATTTGGTAAACAGGTTAGAATTTTTGACATTACCATTTCTTCATTTATGTTTTCTCCCATTTGGTTTAAGCGAAACTGTAGATTTTCTATATCAGTAATCATTTGAGTAAGTGACTTATTATCCTGTTTGTAATTAAAGAACTCTTGTAACAATGATGACTTATTTCTTTCTTCTTGTCCTTCAAAGATTTTACAAAGTTTTTCATACATTTCCTGGGCATTTTGACATCCTAAAATATGACTTTTCAGCTTTCTATCTATAGTATTTATTATTATTTTTTGAACCTTGGCATCTCTAGTAATGAATTCTTCGGATCTTCTTATGTCTTCCTTTGTAAGTTTTGATAATACATCACATAGTTTTGCCGCCTTGACATATATATTAAATTCAAATTTCCATAGAAGAAAACTTTCTCCATCTTTCAACTGTTCAATTTTTATCTCCTCCCTTTCCATTTTTGTTATAAATTCCGTTTATCTATTGATTTTTCTTGTTCTTAATTTTCTTTTTTTGTAGTTAGTTCCGTTAGTTCTAAGGATCACGGCCACGCCCAAACCTTTTCTTGTTTTTTATTTTAGCACTGTTTTCCTTGTGTCCGCCGGATTTTATTGGATCTGGGTTTTTATTGAGTCTGGGCCCATAACCTGTTGAGGTTTTTATTGTTTGTGGACACAGGAGAAAGACTGGTTTTATTTTATAAGTAGTTTATTATAATTTCCACAAAACACTTCTACAGCAGCCATCTTATATGATGTCATAGACTATATAAAAAACTTTTTTAATTCTCTATAATCTATGTTACTTACTAACACACCACAGACATAAATTCTAATATGTTAACACTAACTTGGATGTCTGTAATTTGCAATGACCTTAAGAAAGCCGAAATGAATGACTCGACGACCCAGAACCGAAATGTCTAACGAAAAATGACGAGAAGAGCCGACTCCAACTGAAATGTACTCACTTGTAGAATGTTTATCTCTTAACAACTTGCAACAGCCAAATCATGTAAAAAATCACCAATGTAAATCTCTAGACCTAATATTGTCTAACTTCAATGGCGTATTTGTCCATGAATGTATTGAACCATTATCAACAGTAGACGCTTATCATCGCCCCATGAGTATTGAGATTACTAGTATATTACCAACTTTCTTAAAATGAAAGCAAACTGCAAAGTTTAACTTCCGCAAAGCAAACTACAACATGATTAACGAGAAAATAAATCAGGTCAATTGGATTGAAAACATTTCCTAGTGTCAGGATGCCAACGCTATGGTGGAAGAGCTTTATAAGATATTGGACAGTATCATAAGGTCATTGGTGCCAAAATGCAATATAAAACGCAATAAGTACCCCATATGGTTTTCAAAAAATCTTATAAACATTCTGAATGAAAAGGAAAAACATAGAAGACGTTTAAAAAATACTAAAATCCCCGTGACGATTATGAATATAAAATATTGAGCCAAAGAGCCAACCAAATTATCAAAAGTAGCTATGGGGGTTTCACTAGGAAGATGGAAGAGGGCATAACCCATAATCCCAAGCTCTTCTCGTCAATCGTGAAAGCAAAAAAGCCAGTACAAGTGAAATGCCGTCGGAATTAAAGTTTGGCAATGAGGTGGCAGCTTCGGGAGACGGCATCTGCGATCTATTTGCGCGTCACTTCGCGTCAACATTTACTCAGTCGGGCGTCATACACTCGGAACATCGCTCTGAAGATGCGCTGATGTGCCGATCTACTCTAACAATACGTTGGGCAGTGACGCTTTCACGGAAAAAGACGTAACCGGAGCACTTAGAAAGCTTAATGAATGCAAGGGTGCAGGTCCTGACGGTCTTCCACCTATATTTGTCAAAAAATGTACCGTCAGTCTATCTCTCACTTAAAATAATATTCAATCACTCTATTAAAACCCCTCAATTTCCTGATAAGTGGAAGCTAGCGCATGTAATCCCTGTCTTTTAAAAAGGGGAGGCTGACAACGTAAGCAATTACCGGCCCATCTCTATTTGTCTGTATTTTCAAAAGTTTTCGAAGTTCTCTTGTGTCCCATTCTAACCGCTCATTTCAAAATAGAGGTGGCTCCACCACAACATGGTTTTTGCGCTCATAAGTCGACCACGACCAATTTAATCCTTTATATCAATGACCTTTGCAAATTGGTAGATTCACGCAAGCCGGTTGATTCTATATACACCGATTTTAGCAGTGCGTTCGATAAAGTGGACCACAAAATATTGCTGCAAAAGCTGTCAAATCTCGGTATATTTGGTCAACTTTGGCTGTGGTTTAAATCTTATTTGACCGACAGAAAACAGGGAGTTGTAGTAAAGGGTCACCAGTCTCTACCTTACCCTTCATCATCCGGAGTCCCACAAGGTTCCCATTTGGTCTCAATACTGTTTATTTTATTCGTGAATGATATAGCAAACAGTAACAAACACTACCTGTTCTATTTTCGCAGATGACTTGAAAATTTACCGGGTCATTAATGCAAGTACAGATAATGCCCTACTTCAAAAGGATCTCAACTCTGTACAGGATTGGTGTATTTAAAAAACACATGCTTCTCAATGCTGATAAATGTTTCCATATGACATTCACGAAAAAATATCTTGCGCGGACTTCTTATTCGCTTAATGGTAAAGTGCTTCAAAAGGTTGACAAAATCCGAGACTTAGGTGTTCTTCTTGACAGTAAGCTTACCTTCATACCTCACATTGACTCTATTGTTTCTAGGGCTGCTAAAACACTGGGATTCATAAAAAATACATGTTATGACTTCAAAACCATCTAAATAATAATCATACTTTACAATTCACTTGTACGGTCTGTCTTAGAACATGCGTCACCTGTTTGGAATCCAAGTTATAGTGCACATGTAAATCGTATAGAATGGGTCCAAAAAAGTTTTACGCGCCATACCTAAGATAAGGTACAGATCTAATGGCTGTCCTCTGGATGCTGATTACTCGCAAAGGCTAAGTCACTTTAAAATGATTACTTTAAAACAACGAAGGCAAACTAACGATCTCATTTTGCTTCACAAAATCATTAATGGATCTATACAGGTTCCGGATCTTCTCGAACAAATAAATAAATCCGTTCCTCGCCGCGCTTCACCTAGAACTGTACGCATCCTAGATGTGTTCACTCCACTCTCGTCCAGAACTAACCTCGGACATTCGGCACCAATGAATAGATTGATGAGGACTTATAACGATCTCCATTCACGTTCCAATGGCGTTGACATCTTTGCCGGAAAGCTGTTGCAATTTCGCAAGCATTTGTTGTTGGCATAGTGGTCACCATTAATATTTAATATTTATTTCACTTACTATCTTGTTTAAATATAGATTGTTTACGTCGTCTAGTTCCAAGCTAAGCAGAGCTTGTGTTATGGGTACTAGACAACTGATAAACATACTTAGATATTTCTAAATACATATTATATATAGATAAATTACACCCAGACACAGAACAAATGATTATGCTCATCACACAAATTTTTGTCCTGGGTGGGAATCGAACCCACGACCTCCGGCATAGCAGTCAGGGTCACTAACCACTAGACCAACAGGCCAGTCAGAGTCATAAATAAATGGGATGAGGCTAGCAAAGAGAGAGAATTTAAATTATTTGGACTGACCAACGGGACTAAAAATTAGTCTCGTTCGTCGCACAACAAAATCTGTGAGATGATCGTGGATAAAACCAATGAATTCCCGTTTGTCCCACGAAGGGGAATTCGTTTTTAGGGTTCCGTAGCCAAATGGCAAAAAACGGAACCCTTATAGATTCGTCATGTCTGTCTGTCCGTCCGTATGTCACAGCCACTTTTTTCCGAAACTATAAGAGCTCTACTGTTGAAACTTTGTAAGTAGATGTATTCTGTGAACCTCATTAAGATTTTCACACAAAAATAGAAAAAAAGCAATAAATATTGGGGGTCCCCATACTTAGAACTGAAACTCAAAATTTTTTTTTTCATCAAACCCATACGTGTACCTATGTATGGATAGGTCTTCAAAAATGATACTGAAGTTTCTAAATTCATTTTTTTCTAAACTGAATAGTTTGCGCGAGAGACACTTCCAAAGTGGTAAAATGTGTGTCCCCCCCCCTCTAACTTCTAAAATAAGAGAATGATAAAACTAAAAAAAATATACGATATACATTACTATAAAAACTGCCAACGAAAATTGGTTTGAACGAGATCTAGTTTGTAGTTTTTTTTTAATGCGTCATAAATCGAAAAAAATACACTATTATTATAACATCGATCAAAGTTACAACAAACTACAAGAACTTTTATATTATGTTACTTGCTGCTACGGAACCCTTCATGGGCGAGTCCGACTCGCACTTGGCCGGTTTTTTAATATTTGTTTCGAAGCGTATATTTGAAGGAAAACAGGACCAAAAATCAACAAGATTCCTACAGAAGTTCTCGAGGCGCGTTTTCATGAATGTTGGAGATCGCTTTGAAGAGCGCCAGAATCGCGGAGGACGACTTATGAGTAATAGTTGTTCCAAAAGTAATTTTCCCATGTCTTCAGATAGCTACTGAATTTGTAATTTGACGTGTAGGTATAAATTATGTATACCTATGTAAATTTTCTCTCTTCAGAAGCTATTTAATTCCGTCATACTCGAGGGAAAAACGCCACGGGCATGGAGCAGAGATGTGGTGGTGCTCTTCCTTAAGAAGGCCAACAATACCCTGCTTAAGAATTACAGATCCATGTCACTTCTGAGCCATGTCTATAAGCTGTTTCCCAAAGTCATCACGAACCGTCTCGCGCGCATGTTCGACGACTTTCAGCCTCCCAAACAAGCCAGATTCCGAAAAGGCTTTAGCACCGTGGACCACATATATACGCTGTAGCAGATTATACAGAAAACTGAGGAGTACAATCTGCTTCTCTGCTTAGCGTTTGTGGACTACGAGAAAGCCTTTGGTTCTTTCTTTGATTGCCTCTCCGATCTCCGACGGTGCCCGAATTTCAAGACCAAACATCGACCTATCCTCTTGCACCGAAGTGTGAGGCAGAGAGACGTTATTTCTCTGAAACTGTTCACGGCCGCAATGGAGGATGTCTTCAAGATTCTGGAATGGAGAGGACTGGGCATTAATGTAAATGGCGAGTACAGAACTCACCTTCGGTTTGTGGACGACATAGTAGTCATGGCTGAGACTATGGAGGAACTCAGCACAATGCTCGGTGACCTCAGTAGAGCTTCCGAAAGAGTGGGACATATAATGAACATGGACAAAACCAAAGTTATGGTTAACATCCATGTAGGACCCATTCCTATCAATATCGGGGACTCAACACTCGAATTTGTGGACGACTACGTTTACCTTGGACAGACGGTCCAGTTGGGTAGGTCTAACTTCGAGAAAGAGGTCAATCGTCGAATCCGACTCGGCTGGGCAGCATTCGGGAAGCTGCGCGGTGTCTTCTCATTCCATATGCCACAGTGTCTCATGACGAAAGACTGACCAGTGCGTGTTGCCAGTGATGACTTATGGCTCCTAAACGCGGTTGCTTACAATGGGCTTCATAAGAAGACTCAAAGTCACCCAAAGGGCGATGGAAAGATCTATGCTCGGAGTTTCCTAGCGTGATCACATCAGAAATGAAGATATCCGCAGGAGAACCAAGGTTACCGACATAGCTCGAAGAATCGCCAAACTTAAATGGCAATGGGCAGGGCACATTGCACGCAAAAAAAATGGTTGATGGAAACGAAAGGTTCGGGAGTGGCGACTACGTACTGGAAAACTTAGCGTTGGAAGGCCTCCAACAAGGTGGACCGATGACCTGGTCGCGGGTGGCGGTCACTTGCGCGAGTGTTAGCTGTAAACGAAGTGTTACGGAAATTGCCGAATTCCCCGATATCTCGATCGACTTGGAAGACTAGTCGGCCTCTTTACATTCGAATAATCGGCTAGTCGGTACTTCTCTAAAGTTTAGTCACCTCGGCCTGTGTCACTCGGACCTCGTTTCAGTAGTTGAACAGTATAACACAGCTTATATTGTTAATCCGTTTGATCATGGTTGGTCATTAATAGTGATGGGTAATGATAATAATCCGGTCAATAATCGATTAAAACTCAGTTAATAGCCATTAATAGCAATTATGGATGATAACCTTGCTATTAATGTTATTTTAGTGATTGAAAATTTCTCTTCATGGTCTTCAGGCTTAGGACTGTCAGATTAGACTTCGTTTTCATCATCTTTCTTTGTAGAAAATAAATGTGCAATTTAAAACTAATCTGGCCCATTTAAAAATATTATTTATTTATTTTATGATTATACACACAAACCAACAACACACGAAAAAGGACTTCTTCACCGAAACATATCAGGCGACGTACTGATTCCGGATTGGGTTGGCGTCGCTGTAGTGTAGTTCATGCATCTCTTTCTGGCACGAATAATATTAGCGCCAGAAAGAGATAGCATGAGAAGCAGGGGTACAGGGATGCATGTTACTAACTAACCGCTCGGGTATTTTCCATTGTCTATAATTTACCTACGTCGTATTCACAGAAAAGAGCTAATAAGTAACTTACTTATTGTACCTTACATTTTTACGTATCGGTTAAAATTTATTTGTAGGTATACACACACTTACATCTTTAGCTCACTTTGTTTTCTTTTTTTTTATTGTTGATAGGTTCGCGCTTGACCGCTAACTCACCTGATGGTGAGCGACGATGCGGTCGACCTAGATCATACCTAGAAGAAACCTATTCACTCTCGACTTAAAGATTCCCGGGTTGTAGCTATCAGGAAACATAGACTCCGGCAAGGAATTCCACTCCAGCTGCACGCACAAAGAATGTGTTTCCAATCCACCATGTACCGGTGGCGCATAGCCGTACGTCTGGTAGTCCGATAATGGAACGGGCTAGGCGGAATTAGGTTATGCAATTCCGACGCACACTCTCCGAAATGCAACCGATAGAAAACTCTGTGTCGATGCTCAAGACTTTGAAGCCTCGACTCGACGAGTGTATCATCGCCAATTATCCTTCTGGCTCGCCTTTCAATTGCCTCAAGTGCATCA
This sequence comes from Mythimna ferrago, assembly GCA_910589285.2. Taxonomy (NCBI): domain Eukaryota; kingdom Metazoa; phylum Arthropoda; class Insecta; order Lepidoptera; family Noctuidae; genus Mythimna; species Mythimna ferrago. The sequence goes on from OU342700.1 coordinate 14,919,254, forward strand.
AGCTGGTATCGGGCAGATCCGTCCCAAAGATGAGAGCAATACTCCATACACGATCGAACTTGAGCTTAATAAAGTTAAGTACTGTCTGACCTTTGCGAGGATTCCCAGCTTTTTTGCAGCCAGTTGAGCCTTTGCTTCGATGTATGGCCCAAGGTTGAGTGCACCAAGAAGGTCAAAATGGTCGGTTATCGGCACGGTTACATCCCGGAAAGTTGGAGCGGGGCTGAATTGGCACCTTTTAGCGGAAAATAGACAGGCCTGGGTTTTTGCAGCATTGAACTTGACCAAATTGGCATCGCCCCATTCAGAGACTGCCTCCAAGGACAAGTTCAAGCGCTCAACCATAGCCTCTCGAAGAGACTGGATCTGTGATCCACTAACTCGCGCGTTGGATATGTAACTCTCGGCAACAGTGCTGTCATCTGCATACCCAAAGGTACCGGGCTTAAGCAGATCGTTTATGTGTAGCAAGAATAATGTTGCCGAGAGTACTGACCTCTGAGGGACCCCGGCATTAATAGACATTTGACCGGACGAGCAGCCATCGATAACCACTCGGATGGACCGGTTTATTATTATTTATTATTATTTAGAAGATAAGGGGCTATGCATCACCCATAGTGTAGGGGATGTAGTCACTGCGACCTAAAAGATCTATTATGACTCGCCACCTTGTTAGAGTAACTCTTTTAGCCCGGAGGCTTCCAAGAAATTTAGAATACTCCTAGCTTTTAGAGTTTTAATCTCCTCCGGGCGAATAATGTGTCGGCCCAGATGGACACTGCGTTTGTGGACAAGGGGCCCGCATTCACACAAGAGGTGCTTAGGCGTCTCCCTCTCCTGATTGCAGTACCGGCAAACATCAGTGTCACTCAGTTTCATGTGAAATTGGTGCCTGTTTAGTTTGCAGTGGCCGGTTAAGGCGCGGGCTATCGCACAGATGTTCGTCCTGCTAAGCTCAAGAAGCTCGGCAGTTCGTTTTTGTGAGTAGCCTTCTATGAGAGATTTGGCGTGTAGCAGACCTGGTTGTACCAACCAGTTCTTTTTTGAATCGCCAAATAAGTTGCCCTTAAGGGTCTGCATGGCCTGGTTCTTTGAGATACCACAGAAGGGTTCTGGACCTATCTGATGACCTTGAGCCCCAGCCCGTGCAAGTTCATCGGCTTTTTCGTTGCCGTTGATTCCAGAATGACCTGGTACCCATCTCAGAATAACTTTATTCCTTTGCCCCAGGTCATTCAGTTTGTTAACGCAGTCTTTTACCAGTTTCGAATTTAAAGTATTCGAGTTCAAGGCGTTAAGAGCTGCCTGGCTATCTGAGTAAATCAGAATTAATTGATTTATGTAGTTTCGTTGACGGTTGGCCTCCACACATTCTATAATGGCGTATACCTCCGCTTGGAATATGGTAGCTTGTTTACCCAGATTCAAGCTTTTGCTGAATTTCGGGCTAATGCCAAATATTCCACATCCTACATTCTCACCCATTTTGGACCCGTCTGTAAACCAGATCAGGCTTCCAGCCTTGCAAGTGATGAGGTTGTTTGACCAATCCTCTCTGCTCGGCAGTTCCACTGTGTAATTCCTTGTGAAATTACACTGTGGAAGCATGACGTCTGTTGTCATAGCTAGTTGATCGTGTTCAAGTACTGATTCGTGTAGCGATCTCAGTGCTTGAGAGCGCCAGTTTGCTTTGCCAGTGCTGTTTGTTCTGTACATGCTTGCCTTCGCCTCCTTCGCAATGAATAGATGAAGTGGCGGTAGGTTAAGCAGGGCATTTAGAGCAGCTCCTGGGGTTGTGGACATGGCCCCTGTTGATATGAGGCATGCAAGTCTCTGCAAACCATTAAGTTTGTTAATGACTGTCACTTGAGTTGTTTTCCTCCACCATACTACGCAGGCATACGTTATTATCGGCCTGACTATGGCGGTGTACAACCACAGGGCGATTTTAGGGTTTAAGCCCCATTTCTTCCCTGCTAAGCGACAGCATATTCCTAAAGCTATTTTAGCCTTTTGGATCACATTGTTAATGTGAGTGTTCCAGGTCAGTCTCTGGTCGATAGTTACGCCCAGGTACTTGACTTCGCTGGAGAATGGTATGAGAGTCCCCTTTACAGTGGGCGTTACAAGTTTGTCCAACTTACGCTTCCTAGTAAAGGGGATTATTGTTGTTTTACTCGGGTTAACCGATAAATTGTTTTCTGTGCACCATGTGTTAATAATGTTCAGAGATCTCTGTAGTATAGATGATACCGTGCTGTGACAGGGGCCGACAACACAAGCCACCACATCGTCAGCATAGCTATGTACATCTAAGTCTCTTGTAGAGGCTTCAACCAGCAATTGGTCAACAACGAGTAGCCATAGAAGTGGCGATAAAACGCCTCCTTGCGGGCACCCTTTAGTTGTTTTGAAGCTCTTTGTAGTTCCGTGTAAGGTAACACTGATAGTTCTGTTGAGGAGCATGAATTCGATCCAACGAGTAGTTGTTTCGTCAATCCCTTTCGCCTTCATTCCCTTGGAAAGGGCGTCTATGGTGACGTTGTCGAAAGCTCCTTCAATATCAAGGAAAGCACATAGGGCTATCTGTTTATCTTCCAAAGCCCTTTCGATCCTGTCTGTTAGTTCTAACAGAGCAGTTTCTGTAGATTTTCCTTTTTGGTAAGCGTGTTGCTTCGGATGCAGAGGGTTATCCCTTAATGGTCCATCCCTGATGCATTCGTCAATAACCTTTTCCATACTCTTGAGTAGGAAGGAGGTAAGGCTTATTGGTCTGAAGGACTTTGGTTGAGAGTAGTCCTTCTTACCGGCCTTTGGGATAAAACAGACTTTAACCATAGTCCATTTCTCTGGTATATATCCCCAGGCAAAGCTTGCTCTGAAGATTTTGATTAAAATAGGGATGAGAATAGTCTTCCCTTGCTGCAGAAGAGCTGGGACCGGTTACTCAGGAAGTCTGTGATCCAAGCACATAATCCAGCGGGTAAACCGAAAGATTGAAGCTTACTAATAAGGCCTTCGTGCCAAACCCTATCAAAAGCCTTCGAGATATCAAGGGAGACGGCAAGCGCTTCCCCGTGCTTCTCGATAGCCTTATTCCTGATGTGGATGGCATACGCTAGAAGATCTCCAGTTGACCGATTTCGGCGAAAGCCGTATTGACGGTCACTTAGGATATCATTAGATTCTAGGTATGCCAGGAGCTTAGTGTTGAGTACACGTTCCATGGTCTTACAGAGAATGGACGTTACTGAGATTGGTCGGTAGTTAGCTGGGTCAGCCCGGCTCCCCTTCTTGGGCACGGGCTGTACATTAGCTTGCTTCCATACAATCGGCACTTTTTCAGCCTCAAATGAAAGCCTAAGTAGTCGTGTCAGAATCGAAGGCAATTCAGGCAGTTTCTGTTATCCCGTCTGAACCGCTAGCCTTGTTCACGTCGAGGTTACGTAGCATCCTACGGACGTCCTTCTGATGGATGCGACTATCCGACATACTCGTATCGCAACCATCAGGGTAAACAGGGGGCTGCGCGTTACCTGGATCTAGACGAGAAGATTCCGCGAAGAGTGAGGCAAACAAATTTGCTTTCTCCTCAGCGGTATGTGCCAGCGACCTGTCGGGTTTCAGCAGCGGTGGTAGTGAGGGGCGGCAGAAGTTCGATTCAACCGACTTAGCCAGGGACCAAAACGCCTTACTACCCGCAGGGTATGAAGCTAGTTTGTTCCCGATGCGGCTAATGCGGTCGAACCGAGACCTCCGCATCACCTTCTTGCAAGACTTGGCAGCTCTGTTGAAAGCTCTCTTCTTCTGGCTTACGTCATTTGTCTTTTGCATACGAGCATCGGCCCATGCCTGATATGCTGCGTGCTTGAGTCCGTTAGCGCGATCACACTCAGCACCAAACCAAGGGCGAGCTAGGCCAGACATAGCTACGTCGGAGAATGGAATATAGTACTCCATTTTGTTAAATCAAGTAATTAATTAGGTAGATGGTTAAATCACAAAGCGATGTGTCAATGGTAATTATGGTTTTTATAGTATTGGATCTCTAAATTAAAACTGAATTTCCCAAAAAATGTGTATTTATTTTATTATTAACACTTTTTCGTTTTGGAGATTTTATACGATTTTTGTTACTTTTGCGTTAAAATCGTCAAAAACAAATCAGCAACTTTGTTACCTCCTAACTTTGTAATGTATTTTATTTTTGTTTTTCAGTTTCCGTACGTAGACTAAACTAATAATGATATAAAACCATGTCATGTTTTATTTTGGATTTCCAATGCCAAACTGTACAGTAATACCCCCTCAAAATTTGTATGGAAAAAGTATCGACTAGTGTAACCTTAATGTTCGAAAACCTGCAACATACTCTTCGGCTTTAATGAGAAGCATGCGATTCTCTTTCACTTTATTGTGTTATGAATTTGGTGCTTACTAGATTATTAACCACAGGGGCGGCCGTGGCGAAGAAATCAACACTTTTCGTACGAGGAATAAGACTAGAAGACATAATTACAGAAAATCAAAAGAAGAATGAAAATCACGAGAACACTCAAAATCGTACGTCCAAACTTATTCCGAAATTACAAGTATCTTTGACTAGTGCAAAATCTGGAGTTGATATTAGTATCATTGATACTACTTCAGACACAAATGGTCGTAAACAACACACTCGTATACGCACTGGTGGAGCACCTTACAAGTGTGATATTTGTCAGCACAGTTGTAAAAACAAGAGAGAGTTAATAAAACATATTCGTGTACACACTGGTGAAACACCTTACAAATGTGTCATATGTCACCATGGTTATAATAAAAAGAGTGATTTAATACGTCATACTTGTAAACACGCTGAGAAAAAACCTTTCAAATGTGAGTTCTGTCAGAGTTGTTTTAGTCAGAAGGGTGTTTTAACAAGCCACATTCGTACGCACACTGGCGAGAAACCTTACAAATGTGAAAAATGCCAGCTTTGTTTTACTCAGAAGAGTTCTTTAACAAGCCATATTCGTACGCACACTGGCGAGAAACCTCAAAAATGTAAAGAATGTCATGTTTGTTTTAGTCAGAAGAGTAATTTAATATGTCACATTCGAACGCACACTGGCGAGAAACCTTATAAATGTGAAGAATGTCAGCTTTGTTTTAGAAGGAAGAATCATTTAACAAGTCATTTGCGTACGCACACTGGTGAAAAACCTTACAAATGTGAAGAATGTCAGCTTTGTTTTCGACATAAGAGAATTTTAACAAGTCACATTCGTACGCACGCTGGCGAGAAACCTTACAAGTGTGAAGAATGTCAGCTTTGTTTTAAACAGAAAGCTCATTTAACAAAACATATTCGTACGCACACTGGCGAAAAACCTTACAAATGTAAAGAATGTGAGCTTTGTTTTAGTCAGAAGAATACTTTGACAAGGCACATTCGCATTCACACTGGCGAGCAACCTTACAGGTGTGAAGAATGTCAGCTTTGTTTTAGTCACAAGAGTAATTTAGCAATTCACATTCGTACGCACACTGGCGAGAAACCATACAAATGTGAAGAATGCCAGCGTTGTTTTAGTCATAAGAGTAATTTAATCAAACATGTTCGATGTAGACACGCTGTTTAAAAACCATGTAAGTGAAATATTTTGTTAGCACAATTTTACTCAAAAAGGTGTTTTAAAAAGCCAAATTCACATGCGGGGGTTTACCGTGACGTTTCAATAGTGTCAATTAGAGACACAATAGAAAGACGATGACAGCGTGAACGCCGACGTTCGCTTGGGGTTTAATGAATTAAACGTCATGGTCTACGTCAGGAACGCTGGTGAAAAACCTTTAATGTCTCGAGTTGTTTTGGTAAGAAGGGCCATTTACAAGTGTGTAGAATATATTTTATTTTTTATAGGTACTTGCTCAGAAAATGATCAATAAATAATAATCATATCTATTGATCGTTTACAATTATTGCAGTACTATGCGTTACAAATGAGAATAATATCGAGTACCATGTTGTAACGTCATGATTTACTGTCAAATCGAGGAAATAAATTTTAATTAATTTACGAAAAATTTCTTTAATTATGAACTGTGAACGAAAAAAGTTTAATCAGGATTCAGAACTTCAATTTTACTCATCTCTGAGTTCTTTAATTTTGCCAAAATTTCTTTGATTTGACAGTACGACGTGACGTCACAACATGGCAATCGATCCTATTCTCAATTGGAACGCGGAGTACACTTTGATTTTTAGTTGTAGGGGTGTTAAAAAGAATAAAAAATAAACAAATTAATTACGTAGGTACATTATGAACTCAGTACTTTATTGCATTCAATATGTACATAGATGGTATAAAAATATAGTAAGATCAATATGGACCCATACATGCACAGCAAAGTTAGGACAAAGGGTGAAGGCTAACAAAATAATTTTAATTTATTTTTGTCATCAATATTTTTTTTTTTTTTTTTCTAATTAAGATAAACTAGTGCTTGACTGCGATCCCACCTGATGGTAAGTAGCGATGCAATCTTTGATGGTGAGGCGCACTAGTTTATTAAGAGCCTATTCACTCTAGCCTTGAAGACACCCAAATTATAATCGGACGGGAAGAACGCAGCAGGCAGACTGTTCCAGTCCTTCGACGTACGCGGTATAAACGACGAGGCGAAACGCTTAGTCCGGACCGTAGAGGTTTCAAGAACGTAAGGGTGAATATTCGCCGTACGTCGGGTTGTCCGATGGTAGAATTGCGATGGCGGAATCAAGTTATGTACTAATCTATTTAAATTGAATTGTGTATTATGTCCAAGTATTGGAATTTTTTATTTATTTATAGTCGTCATTATTATTAAATTTTGTTATTATTGAAATTAATTTATGTATGTATATTATTATAATGTCTTTATTTGAAGTAAATTATGTCAAGTATTTTTTTTTTATCTTTTTATTATGTAGGTATTAAACAAAGAGAAAAAAAAGTGAGAATAAAGTTGAAAAAAAGGTAAGAAAGATTTGTCTGCAAACTATTTCATGCGTGTTGGTTAATAATTATGTTGATGGTGTTATGCTTCATTTCACTTATTCTTAAATAAGCAACTTTCTTCTTAAGTATAGTCTACTAAAAGATACGAATACACCCTTTTCTTACAGTTACAGAGCGTTAACCCTTTTACTGAAAAATTTTTATTTATTTTATTATTAATAGAAGGGCCAAGAAAAAAAAAGCAATCTTCTAAAGAAACGGTCATTAAGGTTGTCGGTGACGTACTGCCCCAAGTACTTAAACTTACGCACTGTATCCTTCGCATTAAACTTAATGGGGGAACATAATCAGGACATTTACCACCGACAGCCTAAAAGACCAAGAACTCGCGGATTTTAACATTATAAATAAGGCCATGCTTCCGAACAGGGCCGGCCGGATTAGCCTCAAAGCGAATTTGTCGCGCGTTTATGTCGCAAAAAAACGTATATTTTGATGCTCTCAAAGATCGAAATTCATAAGGTACTTGTTGTTGATCCAGAATCCTGAAATTTGGCACAAAGCAAGGTTTTATAGAACAGGTATAGGAATAAATCTGAAAACAGTTAATTTGTTGTAACCAAAAAAAAAAATTCTTGCAATTCGGAATAATTTTCGTGACTCCATTCGGAAATTGTATTGTGCACGGATCCTTTAGTGCGCGAGTCCGACTCGCACTTGCCCAGTTTGTTTTTTAGCCATGTAAACGCCATTTTTTTAATAATAATTCTTTTCTTATCATGTAATCATTCATGTGGACTACAAACAGATGAGATGGGTGAATATCATTTTTTTTTCAATTTTGGTGGCTAAACCGTCACTTTCCGTGAAGTATAAGGACCTGAACTAAGGTAAGTTTCTTCTCTTCAGTTTCTTCTCCACGGTTTTCACGGGAATTAGGGTCCTTGGTCCCTAATGATCACGAAAACCGAAGAAGAAATTTCGCCACCAAAATTGAAAAATTTGTATATTGACCCAAATGTAGTCTGGATGTTTTGTAGGGTGCCCTGCCCTTCCTAAAATATAGTCACACATAGGTGACTTTTCTAATCAAAGATGTCTCGTAATGTTGATGTTAGGTAATTAACTAAATTTAAATAATCTCTGTATGTCATACATGATTTATTATTATTTTAAATAAAAAGTCATATCAAGATGTTTACGTTTAGTTAACTACCTAAACAGATGAACTAGGTACATACCTATAGTTATTTTTTTTTTCTGAGACACCCATATTTTTCCTACGGTTTTATGTTTTTTTTAATTGATATAAACTAGTGCTTGACTGAGATAGTAGGTAAGTAGTAATGCAACCGTTGATGGTGAGGCGCACTAGTTTATTAAGAGCCTATTCACTCTAGACACTTAAATATCGGACGGGAAGACCGCAGCAGGCAAATTGTTCCAGATCCTCGATGTATGCGGTATGAACAACGAGCCAAAACGCTAGGTCCGGCTCATAGAGGTTTCAACAATGTAAGGGTGGATACTCGCCGTTCGTCAAATCGAGATGGTGGAATCAAGTCATGCAATTCCCGCGCACACTCTCCAAAATGCATCCTTTAAAACAGCGAAGGGCGGCTACAAGGTAGCCTGTGCTCAAGGCTTTGTAGATTGGACTTCTGTAAATAATAAAAAATGTGCCGGGAACGAAGACATTCGACAGTTTAGATAAACTATTGAATAAAATTCTTTTGGTGTTTGCGCAACACTAATTTAGTGATTTTTTTGAGTGGTATTCAGCGGCTGTTTCAATTATTCGCAAATTAATTCCTTGTGGATATTGTGATGTGCAATTGTTTATTATCTCGAATGTCTGCACAATTGGACAATATGTGGAATCACCGTAACAGGTGCGATCTCCGTAAAAGGAAGCTGAGATAATTTTAGTAGTGTTGAATATTTTGGCGAAACTTGTTAAGAAGGTTGACTGTGTTGACTCAATCTATTTGCTGCCGAACTATACAAACATTTAGAATGATATACATCCGTATTATATTTGGTAAACCTATATTTATACCAAGACTTCGCTTAAAAGACTCCAATTCAAATACAGTGAAAGTCTATGACTTGTATAATCTGTGATGAAGAAAGCTGTCAGAGTTCACTTGTCAGGCTTGTCAGCTACTGTGGGCTTGTGTCTAGGGATGTCGAGAGCGATGAAAACTATCGACATATTTATAAAAATATTAATATCGGCCTCGATTAAATATCTACTAGGAAAGATACTTAAATTGGTCAGACTTTTCGAGATGTTCGTTTTTAAAATAATAATTTATTTAGTCGAGTCTGGCATAGTAGTAACTTTTATACAAAATATACATAATTATAGGTAATATTGTAATATTTTGAAGACCAATTTATTACTCCAAGAAAACCAACGTTTGTCTGGTAACGTAAGTAAAAACATGCTACATAGTCATAAACCATATATTTATTAATAGGAGGATTGGCAGGTGGTAGCCTCCTTCTGCGAAGCAATAATGCTAGCAAAGGAGGAGGCCGACCGCATCAGGCAACGGCACTTACGCCCCAGAAGCCGCCTAGATTCCGATTCCGATTTCCGGCCACCGACGGCGCGAGCTTGCAGATGGCGAGCAATGGGTAGCTCACTGTCAGACCGTCTGGTAACCGGCCGGACCGAGCCAAAATCGTCGACCTACGTTCCCGCGTGCTTCAAGGAGTTATCAGTAACCATAGGGGCCCAGCAGGGTTGAAGCCTACTGGAGCCAAATGGCTATTTTTGAAAGGGAGGCTAGGTTGCCTTTCATACCAGGTGAAAGGCAACGCAGGTTTTCTAAAAGGTTTTCTATTCAATAAAAGTGACACTATCTCCCGTTCCACCCGAGGGCGGGGGATGTTATCTGGATGATTTTTACCCACCGAAAAAAAAAAACCGTAGACATTGTTTCGGTTCAGTTCTTTCTTTTATAGCTTTAAATATTTTATTAATAATTTAATTTAAAAAAAAAATTCTTTTTAATACGATTTTCAATATTGAATATTTGTTTCAATATATTGATGAATCAGATCTAAATATATCGGCTGATTATACCGATATATCGTAGTAACAAATATCGTCATAAAGATGTATCGATACTTTTTGACAAGCCTATCTATTGATTGTCAGAGTCGGTAAAATAATACTTGACTTAAAGGTCCAAGTGACCAGGTCATAAAAATACAAAAACAAACTACTGAGGTGTCAAGGGACACCCGGATGGAACGAAGTTCCGTTCTGGCTTGCTTTCTATAAGAGAGAGAGAGAGAGACAGACAGAGAAACATGCCCACGCCGCACAGCTTACAATAGCTTGCTATAGCAAAAAGTATCGTTACAACTTTTCGTGAGAATTTTTTCCGTCTAGCCAATACAAGATAACTAAAAAATACTATCCCATTTTATGTACATTTTGACAGCACTATTTCAACATCTTCGAAACCATGAAAACGACACTCATGACGAAAAAGTTGATAATTTCTGACAGCCGCCATCTTAGATTTACATTTTGACAGCACTATCGGCTTCAACAACCTCGAAAACCATGAAAAAGACACCCATATCGAAAAAGTTGATAATTTATTGCAGCCGCCATCTTAGATTGACATTTTGACAGTACAATCGGTTTCAACACCCTCTAAAACCACGAAAACGACACCCATGACGAAAAGGTTGATAATTTCTTGCAGCCGCCATCTTGGATTTACATTTTGACAATACTATCGGTTTCAACACCCTTGAAAACCAAGAAAACGACACCCATGACGAAAAATTTAATAATTTTTTGCAGCCGCCATCTTGGATTTATATTTTGACATTACTATCGGTTTCAACACCCTCGAAAACCATGAAAACGACACCCATGACGGAAAGTTTGATAATTTCTTGCAGCCGCCATCTTGGATTTATATTTTGGTAGTACCATCGGTTTCAACACCCTAGGAAACCATGAAAACGACACCCATGACGAAAAAGTTGATAATTTCTTGCAGCCGCCATCTTGGATTTACATTTTGACAGTACTATCGGTTTCAACACCCTCGAAAACCATGAAAACGACACCCATGACGGAAAATTTGATAATTTCCTGCAGCCGCCATCTTGGATTTATATTTTGACATTACTATCGGTTTCAACACCCTCGAAAACCATGAAAACGACACCCATGACGGAAAATTTGATAATTTCTTGCAGCCGCCATCTTGGATTTGTATTTTGACATTACTATCGGTTTCAACACCCTCGAAAACTATGAAAACGACACCCATGACGAAAAAGTTAATAATTTCTTGCAGCCGCCATCTTGGATTTACATTTTGACAGTACTATCGGTTTCAACACCCTTAAAAACTATGAAAACGACACCCATGACGAAAAATTTGATAATTTCTTGCAGCCGCCATCTTGGATTTACATTTTGACAGTACTATCGGTTTCCACGCCCTCGAAAACCATAAAAACGACACCCATGACGAAAAAGTTGATAATTTCTTGCAGCCGCCATCTTGGATTTACATTTTGACAGTACCATCGGTTTCAACGCCCTCGAAAATCATGAAAACGACACCCATGACGAAAAATTTGATAATTTCTTGCAGCCGCCATCTTGGATTTATATTTTGACTACCATCGGTTTCAACACCCTCGAAAACCATGAAAACGACACCCATGACGAAAAAGTTGATAATTTCTTGCAGCCGCCATCTTGGATTTACATTTTGACAATACTATCGGTTTCAACACCCTCGAAAACCATGAAAACGACACCCATGACGAAAAAGTTGATAATTTCTTGCAGCCGCCATCTTGGATTTATATTTTGACAGTAAATGTGTCGATACAATTTTTCGTGAGAATTTTTTCCGTCTAGCCCCCTTTCACAACGCGCGATAAGGAACTTCGTTCCAAAAAAAAAAATCAGAGTCGGTCGCAGTGTGACCAGATTTAGTATTTTAATACTTTTGGAGTATATTTTAGTAAGTTTTCCGAGAGTCAGTATTTTTGAAGGTACTTTTATATTGGCGGAAGCCAGTTTTTGGGGATATTTTGGAAAAAGTTATGGCAATACCATAGCGATCGTCGAACAATGGCACAGAGGCCAAAAAGCCATGTCATAATCATAATCATTTATTTGTTAGAACATTGTAGGTATGTACATTACATGGTCTTAGGTTTAAAGATTCAGTCTCGGCACGTTCTGCCACAAGGGCGTACAAATATTAAAGTTCTTACGGTAAGGCAACTATTTTTATCAAAAATATAATACTAACACAACATAAAAATACACCCAATTATTTCAAAAAAAGAAGGAAAGATATTGTCTACTCTGTGCCACATTGTAAAACCTCTTTTGCAAAAAGGTTTAGGACCGTCTATATATAATAAAATATCAAAACAAATTCAAATTCGCCACCTAAATAAACATACATGTAAAACCGAAATTGTTAACTTTTTAAACTCATTGAATTATGACAATACTGAACAATTAATTAAAATCACTGCGTAACCAAATCACCAAAACACAAGACACCATTCCACGACACACACACACCTTTCCTTATACATTCACATTGACATATAAACATACATTTACATTCATATATATACATACACATACATACATACTTTCCTCATTTACCTACTTCCAAAAATGATATATAATCGGTATAATTGCGACCTTTTTATTTTTATTCTATTTATTTTTGCTAATTCAATTTGCTATTATTTTGTTTTTCTTATTAACTTACATTTAACAACTAAAACTTACGTTCGGAAACATGAAATCAACAACAGTTGCGATGCATTTATTTATCACCTATCAACAATGTAAACAAACGAAGCATCTATAAGCCTTACATATACTGTGTCAACTTTTGCAACTACCTACAATTTTCATAAAATAGCGAATGACAATTTTTAATGTATACCCGCTGTATCTAACGTTAGTAACGTCTTTCTTTGATTTGTTACATTGAATTAATTATTTGTTATATTATTAGTGCCACTAGTCTAATGTATTAACTAATAGGTATAAACCGCGGCCGATGAATACTGTTTCACCGTAATACATTTTATACTAGTACGGGGAACAGGGTGAATCAGTTCCGTGTAAGCTAACAATTAGCTAGTGAAATTTGTGATTTTAAATAATTTTGTTGAGTGTGTTGTTGGCTGTGTAAGTACCTACGCAAATAAATGTCTTTTTTTTTTTTTTTTTTTTAATTAATTACATTAAATTGTGATAATTTAGATAATTGAAACTAGAAATGTCAAATAAAATCATATAAATAATCATTGAATTAATAAGTCAAAGTGTCATTTAAATTATAGTAACATTTAATACCTACACAATAATTCTTTATTTTTTTCTTAAGCCCTGTCAAGTCTAACTCTCTAATCGATTTTGGTATTTTATTATAAATTTGCAGGGCTTTGCAAAATATGCTTTTTCGCATAGGAGCGGTTTTGGCTCTGCGCCATAAAACTATTTAAAAAAATCCCTGCTTACGTTGATGTTCGACGTAATATAAATAGAGCGCGTTATGTTTACTACTGTCGAATGCTGCATGCAAGCGCATATTTTCACAGATTAATTTAATAAAAACTGGCCAAGTGCGAGTCGGACTCACCCATGAAGGGTGCCGTAGCAGCAAGTTATAGAAACAATTTATGTTACAATAAAAGTTCTTGTAGTTTGTTGGAACTTTGATCGATGTTTTAATAATAGTGTATTTTTTTTAGATTTATGACGTATCAAAAAAAGACTACTTACTAGATCTCGTTCAAACCAATTTTCTTTTGCGGTTTACATTATGTATTTTGTTTAGTTTAATTATTCTCTTAATTTAGAAGTTACAGGGGAGGACACACACATTTTACCACTTTGGAAGTGACTCTCGCATAAACCATTCAGTTTAAAAAAATTATATAATAAACCTCAATATCATTTTTGAGCAGTGGTGGCCGAGTGAGCAGTGGTGGCCGAGTGGTAACGGCCCCGACTTACGAGTTGTAGGTCGCAGGTTTGAACCCAGCCAGGCGCATTACTTTGTGTAATTTATTTCATCACCACTGCTCTCAAGACGGCTAAGGAAAACATCGTGAGGAAACCGGCATGTCCTAGAACCAAAAATTCAAAGGCATGTGACATTCACCAACCCGCACTGGGCCCGCGTGGTGGATTACGGCCCATTCCCTCTCCGCGAGAGGAGGCCTGAGTCCCTGCAGTGGGAATATTAAAAAGGCTGATGATGATCATTTTTGAAGTCCAATCCATATTCAATTTGAAAATCAAAGTGTCAAATTTTGAAGTTTAATCCACCCAAAATTCATTGCTTTTTTTTATTTTTGTATGAAAATCTTAATGCGGTTCACAGAATACATTTACTTACTAAGTTTCAACAGTATAGCTCTTATAGTTTCGGAAAAAAGTGGCTGTGACATACGGACGGACAGACAGACATGACGAATCTATAAGGGTTCCGTTTTTTGCCATTTGGCTACGAAACCCTAAAAACTGAACAAAGAGACAGATTTATAAAAAAAAGTGTATTAATCTGCAATTTTAAAAACTAAGCAAGTAACAAAAGATTAATGAATTATAATCCTTCAAACACAATGTTAAAATACAATTCTAATATTTATTGTGATGATTAATAAATAAAACGTGTTTTGAATCGGGATTTTTATAGGTATATTTTCCCTGTCCAAGTTTCTTATTCTTATTCTTTATTGTACACAAAAATAAAAAAATTACAAACAAAAAAAAACAGGACATTTGATGTAAGTACATAGGCGAGCACAACTGGGTTTTCTTACAGCAAACCATGTGATTTAAAAAGTTCCAAGATGGTATATTTCATTACCTACCTATTTTTTTAAGGAGCTTCGGCTTTTTTGTAAAATTTTATCTGGTCACACTGGTCGGTCGGTTGTCACTTGTCAGAGAGCAAAGAAGAGTGCTTTGTTTGTATCATTGTAATATTTGTAGGTAATTTTATTTAAACTTTTAATGTTTAACGACATAATAAATTATACACTGCTTGCTTTTCTACTGTACTTGGGCATTGGCAGAATAGTCGACGGCGACTCTTGTTATTGACAAAAATAGAATAGAATATTTATCAAGATTTTCTCAACGCAAACTTTATCGTAGTTGTTGAGAGATTTCCCAAAAATATAATGGAGAAACTGCCAATGTGTAGGATATGTTTAGCGGAGAATGTTCGTATGTATATAGTTGTGAACAAAAAACTGCATGAACTGTATGAGAGGCTGACTGGTAATGCGGTAAGTTGTTACTGTCTTCATCTACAATGATATTAAAAAAGTTTGTTTTAAGTTTTTTTGTTTGTAGGAGGTAATCTCTGGAAGTATTGGTCCGATTGCTGTAATTTTTTCATGAATAGTTAGCTGCTTTATTCCTGAGTGTCATAGGTTATATTTTATGTACCCAGGCGAAGCAGGGGGCAATAGCTAGTTGTTAATAATTTAATAAACCAAACAGTTAGTATGATGGTCTACATAGAAAAAGAAGGGAATTCCTAACAACTGCGAAGGAAATCATGGTTATTATAAGTCGTCCATCAGCCTCGGATTAGAATGCACACTAGCTCTGTATGAGAAGAGGCCAACAGGAAGCAGTACTGACCACCTCTGATTGATTGGACGGTATTGTTCTTTTGATTTCATCTTAACCATTCAATTGTATCAATTAGAGACACAATATAAAAACAATGACAGCGCAAACACTGGCGTTCGTTTGAGGTTTAATGAATTAACATACATACAGTCAAATGGGGTGAATACAAACTCAGGGGTGAATAGAAACAAAACTTGAAAGGGTATTTTCACAATATTTGAATATTTTTTGCAGCAACTAAGTAAATCAATTTACAGTATTAATAGATATTATGTAAGAACAGTGTAGACCAATCTATATTGTACTCAAAAGCATAATAAAAATAATCATATTAAATAATTGCGTCATAATAGGACGTAATCTAAGAATTTGTGGAATCTACAATGTTCTTCCATTTACATTATAAAAAAAAAGCTAGAAAAAAATGTCATTCTTGTATTTATTTGGTAACAATAATGCTACATTACACTATTCACTATCACTAAACAGTAACTTGAACGGTTTTGTTCGTTTTATTCTTCTCACTATATTTGTGTATACAAAAGTATATTTGAATGTGATTTATTCATTGAACGAAATGGTTGTAAACATGTTTTGTTGCAGTTTGTTACTGAAGACAGTAGACCGATGCTCGCTTGTTTCATCTGCTGCACTCAACTAAAGCAATGCTGCCAACTGCAGAGAAAATGTCTGGAAGCTGAAGAGCTGCTCACTCAGATGATGAATGAGGATTATGAGGTGAGATATTATTCTTCAGCTGATGTACCTATGTATACTCTCTTAATATCTGATTTTAAGAGTCCGATGACACTATGTGTTGGTGAGAGTGTGGACTGTATAATTCTAGGAAAAATATGGTGGTTAAAAGTAATATTTAATTGTGCTAACTATTAAATACACAAACAATTTTAGGTTGACAAACACATGCATAATTATGTATATGTATACAGTACATACATCAAAATAACATTTTTTGCAATTTTTGTCTGTCTGTCTGTTTGTCTGGGCTAATCTCTGAAATGGCTGGACTGATTTTGACGGGACTTTTTTGGCAGGATGCTGATGTAATAAGGAGTAACATAGGCTACTTTTGTTTTAGAAAATAAATTCAAAATCCTGCAGTCCATGCGAACGAAGTCACGGGCACAGCTAGTCGAATATGTAATTGCAATGAATGAATGAATGTATAGTATATTAGTATGTTTTTTTTTTTTGCTTGTTATTTCTGTGTTTCCGTGTATTTGTATTTGTGTTAACCTATGGGTATATATATAAGCTGTGTTTTCTTGGTGCCGGAAAACGCAGCGTTGGAAGGCCTCCTACAAGTTAAACCAATGACCTGACCTGAAGGTTGCGGGAATCCGATGGATGCGGAATGCACAGGATCATTTATTGAGGCGACACTTGGGGGAGGCCTATGTCCAACTGTGGACATCTGAAATGATGATGATCTTACCTGAAATAAATGTTTATTATTGTTTTTATTGTATCTTACCATCACTAACCTACGCAAGTCAGACCTGGACATTCACGAATAAGATAAAGAACAAAAATCCTGTCTTGCCAACGTGCCATGGAAAGAAGCATCTTGAAACTAAGAAGACTAGACAAAACGAGAAATACAGATATACGTAATAAAACTCAACTCAAAGATGCTCTACAACATGCTATGTCACTGAAATGGAAATGGGCGGGCCACCTAGCCAGGTACCGAGACAAAAGATGGACACTACTTGTTACGAAATGGCCAGGTCCCATTGGTAAAAGGAAAAAAGGACGACAAAGAAAAAGATGGGCTGATGACATTATAAAAACAGCTGGAAAGAACTGGATGGACACTGCCCAAGATAAAGAGATTTGGAAAAAGATGGAGGAGGCTTTCTACCCTATAGGGGCCATACAATAATTAATAATTACGAGCACATAAAATAAGGAAATATAAACATTGTATGGGAAAAATAAAGCTATAATAATAATAATAATAAGAGTCTGGGTCGCTACCAGAATACCTGACAACTGGCATTACCCACCTGCTCCATAAGACAGGTAACCCCGTGGATCCCAAGAACTATAGACCAATTACATGTTTGTCAACGGTCTATAAACTTCTTACATCCATCCTGAGAGCAAAAATTAATATACAAATAGAGAATCATCAGATTATTTCTCTCTCTCAGAATGGATGTAGGAATGGGTCCCAGGGTACTAAGGAGCTACTCCTCATAGACATGGCCATAAGCCAACAGACTCGTCGATCCCGCAAGGATCTGTCGACATGTTGGATAGATTACAAGAAGGCCTACGACTCTGTTCCACATACATGGCTCATGAGGGTGCTGGAGTTATACAAAATAGATATAACTTTACGCACCTTTCTTGAGTCATGTATGAGGCAATGGAAGACGGTCCTTCGCTATCCAGGATGTCGACCGATCCAGGGGAACGATGAGCCTATTTGGATTAAGCGGGGAACATTTCAGGGCGACAGTCTGAGCCCGCTTTGGTTTTGCTTAGCCCTGAATCCTCTTAGCACATTGCTGGAGGATTCAGGACTAGGCTATCGGTTGAGAAGAGGTGGTCAGGTCATAGCTCACCTTCTTTACATGGATGACCTGAAAATCTTTGCCCCCAGCAATTTGCAACTGATGGAACTACTGAAGGTAACTGAAACTTTCAGTAGTGCCATCAGGATGGAATTTGGTGTGGACAAATGTGCAGGCATGCATGTAAAGCGAGGGGAGATTATGGAATCCGAGGGAATTCAACTCCCGGATTCCATACACCTTAGATCCCTTTCCTCGACCGAAACCTATAAGTATTTGGGTATGTCAGAAGCCTTGGGCATTAACAATGCTGACATGAAGCAATCGCTGAAGGAGCGCATGTTTGGCCGCCTGAAGAAGGTATTAAATAGCCTTCTGTCGAGCGGAAATAAGGTGCGCGCCTTCAACGGTTGGGTCATGCCGGTTTTAATGTACTCTTTTGGCATACTCAAATGGACTCAGACCGAACTTGACGCCCTGGATAGGCGAGTTCGTACATTGCTGACGGCAAATCGGATGCATCACCCACGATCCTCGGTGATGAGACTGTACATCCCGCGGAAGTGTGGAGGTCGAGGTTTTTTAAACGCAAAGACCCTGCACAACCGATGTGGGTATGCACCGAGATGTGGTCGCAGTGGACAAGGGACTCACCCCGTTATCCATGGCTAAAGAGGACTGGCATAAACCTGTAATAATGACTACTGATAACCGCAAGGAAATATGGAAAGGCAAGGAGCTCCACGGGCGCTTTTTCCGGGCTCTTCACGAGCCTGATGTAGATTTCTTGGCGTCCGTGGCCTGGGCCTCTAGTCTGCTATTACAATAGTGTCAGAATGGTCTATCATTGATGTCATAATTGTCGATTTTGACAAGTTTGGTAATCTACTAATATAATGGCGTCATTATGACTTTCCAATGGTCAACCACTGACACTCCATTGAAAGAAGTGACATAGAATGGTAATCTCGTACATATTGACAAATGAATATTTGACGTTTGCGGTAATCTGCTAAAACTTTGACAGTTTATTTGATCAGTGTTTTACCATTAGAACGTTATTGTGCAGTTATTGGTTTTAATATGCTCGAAATTATCATTCTACCACAATTCTATTACAAGACCAGTGACCGATCAATGATCGATCATTTTGAATTAGCAGATTACAAACTTTAAGCAAAATGACAATGGGATCGTGTTGGAATGACGAATTTATAAAAATAGCAGACTTGGGGCCCTGGTTACGTTTCAGTGACCTCTTCGGGGAAACTGAAGGTTTTGTCTGTGCGATTATGGACGAAGTTATCCTAACGAACAACTACCGGAGATATATAACGAAGGACGGGACGGTTGACGTGTGCCGGGCATGCCACCGTCCGGGTGAGTCTATCAGACTAACGGCGAATATTTGCACAGACATAACTAAGTAGCTAGGATTATCCACCAGCAACTTGCTTTGAAGTACAACCTAGTGGATTTAGAGGTACCGTATTACAAGTATGTGCCCGACCCAGTTCTCGAAAATGACCATGTCACTTTGTACTGGGATCGGTCTATCATTACTGACCGGACTATTGTAGCCAATAAGCCGGATATAGTGGTGATAGACCGATCGGCGCGCCGTGCAATGGTAGTCGATATCACCATCCCGCATGACGAGAATCTCGTGAAAGCTGAGAAAGAGAAACAAATGAAATATCTCGACTTAGCACACGAGGTTGTCGACATGTGGAGTGTGGACTCGGCTGTCATTGTGCCGATTGTCGTAACCGCCAATGGTCTTATTGCCAAAAGCTTCGACGACCATCTGTCGAAGCTGTCGTTGCGCGGTTGGATCAAGGGCCAGATACAAAAGGCAGTACTCCTCGATACGGCTCGCATTGTGAGGAAGTTCCTGTCTCTGGAGCCCTAACCACCGGTAGCTTGGACCCTGCTCCCGACGTCGGTGGACTACTGTTTTTATATTTTTAAATGTTTTTTTTTATATATATTTGTTATGAAAAATATTTAAAAATATCAAAAATATGGACTATAAGAAAAATAAAGGAGATAATAAGAATAATAATTATTGTTTTACAGCAAAATCTGTTTGTAAACCAAGAGCACTTCAAACATTTGAATAAGCTAATTCAGTCACCAGTGGAGCATATAAGTATAGTAGATGTCAGCCATATTGAAAGCATTGCGGTCAAAGAAGAGTTACCAGCTGTTTGTGAGAGACTAGATGACGTCATCGAGCCAGAGGAGGAACATCACAGTGATGGTAGGTTTTTAGGAACTACAAATTGAATAATGATATATCTTGTGTGCGTTTCACTTAAAAAATCCCTTAGCCATAATGTTGGAAAACCAATGTTTCTATGTTGTTTGGCAACGAAATTACTTAATATTAGAGAGATTAATTGATATTTCGTTACTTTTAACAATTGCCTTTTTTCTTTCTTTTGGAAACTGTAAAAACTATTTTTCCTGCAATTCTTTCAAATATCGAAAACGCTACGCCGCAATATCGTACCAGTAACTGCTTCCTTTTAGACCTGCTTTTTTTTTTTAAATGAAATCTCTTTCCTCTCATAATTCTCCATAAAGTCGTGCGACTACCGTTAAAATCGAATTCGTTTCGCATTTCGTGCAACAATTTTGCTAGAGTACGCAACTCTTTTCTTTTTTCTTTAGAGAGACAGGGGAGCCGACATTACGGCGACGGAACTTATGTGAAACGCGCTATACCAATATTGACAAGTTCATTGAATTCGACTGACTCGTTAGTCTAGTGGTTAGTGACCCTGACTGCTATGCCAGAGGTCATGGGTTCTATTCCCACCTAGAACAAATGTTAGCGTGATGAGCACGATCATTTGTTTAATGTCTGGGTGTCATTTATCTATATTATGTATTTAGTTAGAAATATGTAATTATGTTTTCAGTTGTCTAGTACTCACAACACAAGCTCTGCTTAGTTTGGGGCTAGATGGCGTTGTGTGATAGTTGTACCGTAGGTGCTCAGCAGGGTCGAAGCCTACTGGGGCCAAGGGACTATTTCTGAAAGGGAGGCTCGGCCCCGGTATGAAAGGCAACGAAGGAACGGGGTGGGTTTTTTAGTCAGTTAAAGTTAAAGTCTGACACTATCTTCCGCTCCGCCCAAGGGCGGGGGATGTCGTCCGGATGATTTCAACCCACTGAAAAAAGAAAAACAAAAAAAAAATCCCGAAAGTGCCAAATCAAAGATGAAGTCAGTACGATCTGAACTTAAAACTTCAATATCTCAAAACTAGCTCGGTGTGGGTTGGATCCTTTCTGTATTATGGACAGGATCCATACATCTCTGCCGTTTTTGACGTTTTATGAAAATACTAGCTGAGCCGGCGCACTTCGTACCGCCTAACAGTTAATTAATGTAGTATAGAAATCAGAAACGTTTATTTCAAATAGACCAGTTACAGGCACTTTTGAATTGTCAAAATGTCGGTCAGTCAAACAAGTGAAGCTAAATTGCACGTTCCAAAGAGTAGGTCTCTATGGAGAAGAACGTGCAAGAAACTCCATGGACACTCTTTCAATCGTATTGAGTTACATGATATATCTTTCGATGTAGTCAACCGATTGCAATGAAACAAAGCCTAAGTAATATACCAAGCTACACACAATTCTAATGTATTGGACGACAACATCGCTTTCCATCAGATAGTGGTCAAACGCGAGCCTATCCATAATAATAAATAAAACTTTGTTCACTGTTTCTGCTTACTTACAGACTTAAAACTAGAAAATCTATACAGTAGTCATTCAGACGCAGAAGATATCCCAGCACAACAGTCTGAGTCTGATTCAGAAGATGATGTACCCTTAATAAACATCAAAACGGAAGTGGAAGAAGAACAAGAAGTACCGAGGAAGAAGCGAAGAGCCAGTGACACGACGCGTGAGTATTAGTTGTGAATCATTGTGTGAGCGAACAGGCCGACTGGTTGACAACATGAACTTAACAAACACAACTTCAGATGTTCTATCTGTACACTCTTGAGTAGCACAAACACACTGCTACAGTTGCTCTCGCTGAGAGCACACTCCTGTTGCAAAGATCAAGAATAATAAACATAATATACCCAAGTTGGAAGTAAGGCACAATCTCGCTCTTGCCAAGTATGTTTTTTTTGGTGTAACGGGGTGTTCTAAATAATCCTCAAATATTAGGATCGTTGAGATTGCTCGTTCCAAACAGTAGGCTTCGCTCAGGACCGAGGGAAAGGATGTTTAAAGTCCCGGTAGCCGGCACAAATCTGTTAAAGTTCGCACGCGAGACTCGAGCGGTAGAAATAGTCAGTATAACTAGTGTCTCTTAGATAGGTATTTTTTCTTATACACAGCTGCAATTCGTGACGGTGACACTGTGTTGTTCTCTATGTAACTTGTGCCGGTCCTCCGAGGCGCTGCTTGAGACTGACCATCGATAATTTATTATATATGAATGTTGCATACACTAATGAATATCTGATCAGTTTGTGGGTGGCGTCTCTGAGTGCTAGGCTATTTAGCGAAAAAAACCAATAAAACCAATAAACATTTTTTTTTTACAATAACGGCACTTTGCCCAGTGCAAAAGAAAAATCTCTAAGGCGCGCGTGGTCATCACGCGCCGTCGACGACTCAGATTCGGTCTGGACGGTTACCTGAAGCGCGGCCAGACGGACTGCGACCTTCCATTGCTCGTCAAGTCAAGTCGTCAAGCTGGCGCCATATCGCCGTGAGATCCTCCTGGTATTCAGTCCACCATGCCACGACTTGTCATGGCAGTGGAGTAGTGCTCCGGCTTTGGGGGAAGATGACACTTAATAAGTGCCCTTGTGCACCGGCGTGGTAGACGCCACTAGTTAGTGCCAACCGCCTCCCTGGTGGCGAGCTCGAAGGGGCAGATGGTAATAAATTCCATACGCGCACAGGTGGCGGTCGTGACTTGCGCGCGTGTTAGCTGTAAACGAAGTGTTACGGAAATTGTCGAATTACCGCGACCTTGATCGGCTTGGACGACTAGTCGGCCTCTTTACATTCGACTGATCGGCTAGTCGGTACTTCTCTAAAGTTTAGTTACCTCGGCCTGTGTCACCTGGACCATAACTATGAGTCGATTGAGTCCTCTTTCAGTAAAAGCGTTTCAGTAGTTGATCGGTAGAATAGTTTCATTTTGTTAAACCGTTTGATCATGTTTGGTCATTAAGGCTGAACTAGTCGCTGGCTCGAACTCGCTGATGGCTGTGACCAATATGTGCGCTGTCTCGTCTAACATCGTCTTCGACAGCTATAATTTCAAGTTCACGCAGTTATAAGCTAGTCTATATGCACAACGTATTGTTAGAACGCACACAAACACCGTTTCGAACTAAAATGACATTAGACGTTGCGTAAAATCTGCTTTAGATAATCGTGTCTTTTGTAAAACCACTGCATTAATCTATTACAAATAATTTGTATAGAACTCTTCGATAATAAAACTTTGTCGGTACCGACTTCGTTTTGGAGATTTTATACGATTTTTGTTACTTTTGCGTTAAAATCGTCACAAAAAAAAACAGCAACTGTGTCGCCTCATAACTTTATAATGTATTTTTTTTTGTTTGCCTGTTCCCGTACAGACTAAATTAATAATAATAGAAAAGCATGTCATGTTTTATTTTGGATGTACAATGCCAAACTGTAGAGTAATATCCCCTCAAAATTTGTATGGAAAAAGTATCGACTAGTGTAACCTTAATGTTCGAAAACCTGCAACACACTCTTCGGCTTCAATGAGAACCATGCCATTCTCTTTCATTTGATTGTGTTTTGAATTTGGCGCTTACTAGATTAATAACCACAGGGGCGGCCGTGGCGAAGAAATCAACACTTTTCGTACGAGGAAAAAAACTAGAAGACATAATTACAGAAAATCAAAAGAAGAATGAAGAACACAAGAACACTCAAAATTGTTCGTCCAAACTTATTCCGAAATTACAAGAACTTAGTACAAAATCTCGAGTTGAAATTAGTAATATTGATACTATTTCAGACACAAATTGTCGCAATAATGTTAAAAAACGAAATTTAATCAAACGCACCGGTGGAGCACGTTACAAGTGTGATTTTTGTGAGTACAATTGTAAAAACAAGACAGATTTTATAAAACACATTCGTATACACACCGGTGAAACACCTTTCAAATGTGTCGTATGTCTGCGTAGTTATATTAAAAATAGTGATTTAATACGACATACTCGTATACACGCTGGCGAAAAACCTTTCAAATGTGAGTTCTGTCAGAGTTGTTTTAGTCAGAAGAGTGTTTTAACAAGGCACATTCGTACGCACACTGGCGAGAAACCTTACAAATGTAAAGAATGCCAGCTTTGTTTTAGTCAGAAGAGTGTTTTAACAAGCCACATTCGTACGCACACTGGCGAGAAACCTTACAAATGTAAAGAATGCCAGCTTTGTTTTAGTCTGAAGAGTGTTTTAACAAGGCACATTCGTACGCACACTGGCGAGAAACCTTTCAAATGTAAAGAATGCCAGCTTTGTTTTAGACAGGAGACTAATTTAATAATTCACATTCGTAAGCACACTGGCGAGAAACCTTACAAATGTAAAGAATGTCAGAGTTGTTTTAGTCATAAGAGTGATTTAACACGCCATATTCGTATGCATACTGGCGAAAAACCTTATAAATGTGAAATATGTCAGCTTTGTTTTAGTCAAAAGAGTGTTTTAACAACACACATTCGTACGCACACTGGTGAAACACCTTTCAAATGTGTCGTATGTCAGCGTAGTTATAATAAAAATAGTGATTTAATACGACATACTCGTATACACGCTGGCGAAAAACCTTTCAAATGTGAGTTCTGTCAGAGTTGTTTTAGTCAGAAGAGTGTTTTAACAAGGCACATTCGTACGCACACTGGCGAGAAACCTTACAAATGTAATGAATGCCAGCTTTTTTTTAGTCAGAAGACTGTTTTAACAAGCCACATTCGTAAGCACACTGGCGAGAAACCTTACAAATGTAAAGAATGCCAGCTTTGTTTTAGTTTGAAGAGTGTTTTAACAAGGCACATTCGTACGCACACTGGCGAGAAACCTTTCAAATGTAAAGAATGCCAGCTTTGTTTTAGACAGGAGACTAATTTAATAAGTCACATTCGTATGCACACTGGCGAGAAACCTTACAAATGTAAAGAATGTCAGCGTTGTTTTAGTCATAAGAGTGATTTAACACGCCATATTCGTATGCATACTGGCGAAAAACCTTATAAATGTGAAATGTGTCAGCTTTGTTTTAGTCAGAAGAGTGATTTAACACGCCATATTCGTACGCACACTGGCGAGAAACCTTACAAATGTGAAGAATGTCATCTTTGTTTTCGTCAAAAGAGTCATTTAATATGTCACATTCGTACGCATACTGGCGGAAAACCTTACAAATGTTAAGAATGTCAGATTTGTTTTGGTTTTAAGAGTACTTTAACAAATCACGTTCGTATGCATACAGGCTTACTCAAATAGGTGTATTAACACCCTTTTTGTAAATGTTGCTACAATCAACTTGACAATTTGCTGATGTTCTATGGAGAAACCGAGCTACAAAGGTCCCGACAAAAGATTACAATAATTGATGTGTAAGAAGTGGGAAGTTTATTGCTATAGCGGCAATCGCTGACACGGCCGGCAGCGACAGGCGCAGGAGGAGCTGGAGTCGTGAGCTAGACTCGTTTTATAGTATTGCTCTAAACTTTCTTCACTCCGCAAAAAGTGAGAAGAGGGCGTGACCAGTATAGCGTTGAAAATTCCGGAAAGAAACAATTGTTTCTTACAATGGAAAAAACAAATTGTGTTTTTTTTCCGTTTTTTTCACATGTTGCATTGAAATTTTGCGGAAAAAATCGTTTGGGAACAAAATAGAAATCTTTCGAATGTTTTATTCATTGTTTCGGTTAATTTCATGAAAAATGAAAAACAAAACAAGTTTTATTGAAATTGAAATATACACTCGAGAGCAAAAAAATCGCACATCATAACTCTTTTTGTTAAATCACTTTTTGTCATGTATGTGAATAGTTATTGAAAGTATGTCGTACACTAGTTGAAAGCCTATTTAATTACCTTTCTAATGATATGAAATACAGTGTGAAAAAATATCCTTGAAAGCATTTAGAGCACAAAATCCAACAAATAGGAAAAATTACCAAATTTTCCTTATGAAAGAATGAGAGTCAAACTTAAAACTTTTGGTCATTATGATTGTCAATGAAGTGTATTCCCCCCTCCTTTAGCCTTACTTACAGCTGTTACTCGATTTTTCATCAACCGTATTAATTTTATCATGTAATCTTAGGGTATAACGTCTCACTTCTAGTCAATGACAAATTGAAGCTCTTGGAGGCGTGGAGAGCCAGGTTTTTTGCACTAAGTCTTCTTTCAAGGTCATTCCAGATATGCTCAATTCGATTAAGATCGGAACTACGAGCTGTCCTCTCTGTCGCAATGATTCCAACGTCTTACATGTAGTTGCAAACTGTTCTAGCGACATGCGATCTGGTGTTGTTCTGCATTAGGGAAAAAAAATCTACCACAAGCCACACAAGTGGCTTCACATATTCTTCGAGCATTTTTTTGATGTATCATAAAGCCGTCAACCCTCTCGATATCAGGCCAGTAATGGCCCAGTGATGAATACAATGTCAGTTTTAGTGTCAAAAATTATGCCACCCCAATACGCCTCCAAAACCCACTTGTTCGCTTATGCGGCATTGTTGAAATTGCCCTGATGACTTTCTGTAGACCCTACAGCATCCATCATGGTCATCTAAGTCATTCTGCACTTATCAAAAAACACAACAGCCTGCCATTAGGTATACATCCAATTTAAGTGTTTCGTGGCAAATTATTGCCGGGCTTGTCGGTGAGCTGTGGTCAATTTGGTTCCATTTGCTGAGTGATGTGTAGTCAGGCCTGCTTTACCCAGTCTTTTCCTAATCGTCTACTGATTTGTACTGACATTGGGAACTTCTTGAAGCTTTTGTGTCAGTTCAACCGTGTTCAGTGGCCGATTTCTCAAAGTACTTGTTACAGAAAAGCGATAATCACGCCCTGATCCTTTGCGCCACCAGCCATATCCTGGTCGCCGAATATACCTACAAGTCTCTTAAAACCTCTGGTATACCAGACGAACAGGGAAGCTGCTGAAATTTAGCTGTCGAGCGACTTCATTTGGATTATGGCCTGCTTTGGGCAAGGCAATAACTTGAACGGCTTCTGCGGGCGTGGTATCCATATTTTTCCAGTAAATCCGTCTGTTTCTAATAGAGACGTTATTACTTTAACGGAAACTGATTAAAACTCCAAAACAGCACCTTTTTTGTAGCTCCAGGTAAAGGTGCAAGTAGTGAAATGCAAATGGGTGAATTTGCGGAATTCGGTATACCGCTGGTTTTTGTGAGTTACGTGAAGGTCAATGATCTTAATTTTGTGTTTTTATAAAGCTAACTTTGTATGCTTTAATTTTGCTTAATAATTTGTACTCAATATCTTTAGATTTAAGAAAAAAACAGTATTAAACGAAATTACAAGCCATGTGCGATTTTTTTGCTCTCAAGTGTATATTATAGAGGGCGAAAATGTACGAGTGGTACATTTTCGCCCACTATACAAATGATAATATCTAGCTTTCCTCAACCAAAATCTCGATTTCACTGTCGTCAGCTTGATCAGAATCGAGCTCCCTCAAGCCTCCCCCAAGTCTCACCATAATGATCGGTGCCCACTGTTAGATAAGATAAGATAAGATATTCTTTATTTGTTTAAACATTGTATACATACAAAAGCATGCAAGATATAGGTTTATTGTTTGAGTTCAGTCATGTTTATGCCATAAGTATCGGCGTACAAATATTTATAAAATTGAGAACTAAAAATAATAATATTATAATAAACCCTAACATATAAAACTTAGCCAGGATTTCACTTATTATTTTTATCTAAATCATGTCAACATTCGAAATTAATTAAAAACAGTGATGTTAAACAAGAGCAATGTCAAAGCTACAAAATATATGTCAAAATTAGAAGATTTATGTCCAAGTTACAAACTATAGGTCAAAATTAACAGTTTTTTGTCAAAACAGTATGGATGTCAAAATTACAATATAAATGTCACAATTACTATATACATGTCAAAATTACAATATAAATGTCACAATTACTATATACATATCAAAATTATAATATAAATGTCAAAAATTACTATATAAATGTCAAAATTACAATATAAATGTCACAGTTACCGAATAAATGTCCAAATTACAATATAAATGTCAAAGTTACAATAAAATCTCAAAATACTAACAATACAATATTATAAGAACCATGTCAAAATTACAATCACGAGCATTAATGTCAGAATTTTAATTCAAAAAACTTTTCTCGGCTAGAAATTCGTAGACATTATAATATGCTCTTTGCAAAAGGAATGCCTTCAATTGACGCTTGAGTGCACTACTATTTAACTCTTTCCATCGTTTAGGCAATACGTTAAATATAGTAGGAGCCATGCAGACGATGCTCTTGCGCATTAGAGCCGTTTTTGCTGGATACCAACTGGACTGTCTGTCCGAGGTAGACGTAATCGTCCACAACTTCGAGTGTAGAGTCTGCGACCTTGATAGGAGTGGGCGCTACATGGTTGTTAATCATGATTTTGGTTTTATCCATGTTCATTTTAAGACCCACTCTTAGAGAAGCTCTACTGAGGTCATTGAGCATTGTGCTGAGCTCCTCCATAGTCTCCGCCATGACCACTATGTCGTCGGCAAACCGAAGGTGAGTGATGTACTCGCCATTGACATTAATGCCTAGTCCACTCCAGTCCGGAACCTTGAAGACATCCTCCATTGCGGCCGTGAACAGTTTCGGAGAGATGACGTCTCCCTGCCTCACACCTCGCTGCAGGAGGATAGGTTTCGAGGTCTGGTCCTGGAGTCGGACTGACATGGTGGCGTTTTCGTACAAACACCTCAGCACTTCGATGTACCGGTAGTCAATTTGGCACCTCTGGAGAGATTGCAGCACAGCCCAAGTCTCGATCGAATCAAAAGCTTTCTCGTAGTCCACAAACGCTAGGCAGAGAGGCAGGTTATACTCCTCGGTCTTCTGTATGACCTGCCGTAGCGTATGTATGTGGTCTACGGTGCTGAAAACTTTTCGGAATCCGGCTTGTTCGGGAGGTTGGAAGTCGTCAAACCTGCGCGCAAGACGGTTCGTGATGACCCTGGAAAACAGCTTGTAGACATGGCTCAGAAGTGAGATGGACCTGTAATTCTTCAGCAGGGTTTTATCACCCTTCTTAAAGAACTTCTTCAACTGCTTCAGAGCTATCCTAATCTCGTACAGGCTGACGTCCGGGATATCTTCAGTGTAGTGTCGAGTCAATCTAGCTCTTGGGTCGTTTGCCAGATTGTAGCGGGTTTGGAGATCGACGTGTATAACTGTCCATAAAATGCCTCGATCTCTCCCAGAAGCTCCGATTTGGCGGATATGACTCTGCCATCTTCGGTCTTCAGTTTCGTGAGTTAGCTCTGCCCAATAGACAGATCCCGTGCAAAAACTTTGGAGCCCTTATTCCGCTCAATCGCGTCCATAATCCTCTCGGTATTAAATCGGCGAAGGTCGCGTTTCAGAGACTTTGAGATCTGTTTATTGAGCTGCCGGTACGTGCACGCATTATCTGAAGACTGCAAAGTCATTTCACGCCTCTTCTTCATGAGCTCGAGAGTTTGATCCGTGAGCCTCTTGGTCTTACTTGTACGGGTCTTAAAAAATTGAGACCCGACTATATGGACAATGGGTCATCTGTGAGGACAGGTCAACACGCCGCTATGGGCTCTTTCCTCATTGTAATAGGTTATTCTAGACGTTAGCCTGCATACACTCGTTGAGATTCAAAAAGCTAATACTGTATTTGTTGTGTCTTCGTAATAATTTTAAAAAAGGTGGTTAAAAGTTGCTAAATTGACCAGTGCTGTATATCATTGCGTTCCTTGTGAAATGGACTAAAGATTGATATATACTACACCTCTGGATTCCATGGGAACCGTGAGTAATAAGTGAATAACTTTAGAAAAAAAACTGCAGTGACTTGCGTCCCTGACCTAGGGCAACCCGCAGATCGGCCGCATCTACGCACACATGCTCAACACTAACACATACACTGGGCGTTTGTTGCAACATCTTGAGCATATGCCACGCGTTTACACCAGACTTAGCTTACGCCACGTTACTGAAGCTTTGGGAACAAATACGAAGTGAAACTCTTATCTAAAACATTAGTTAGTAGTATTGTTGTAAGCCTAAGTGTTTTTCTTTTTGAACATTTACAATTAATAATTCGTCATATACCGAAATATTATAATGGCGAGTAAAAATAACCATGCCGATGGTAGGAAAAGGACCAAAAAATCGGAGTATATGTCTAATAGTCCCACAACCAGTCACGAAAAAACATATATAAATAATATAACGATGAGAAATAAATCTAAGCAAATTGCTTCTAATAATAACTCGTTTGAGGTATTAGTAGACGATTTATCAAAAAATGACGAGTACGCATCTCTTACTTCGACGCCCTCAAATGACCTAAACCGAAGCTACCCGGATATGTATTTTCGACCTAATGACGATGTAAAAGAACTGAGAAACAGAATATGTCAACTCGAAGAACAGTTAGCCATTGCTGAAACTGAAATTGAGAATTTACTTTTAGAAAATAGTACTCATCTTAAACAAATCAATGACTATAAATTAAAAATTGACAAATTGACACACATATGTACGAGCACAAAACTAAAGACATCCTCAGCCAAAATTAAGCGTAAAAATCTTATTAGAACAAAACTAGACTTTAAAAATGTTCAACAAAGTCCTGATCAAGACACTGGGATGATTACAAAGCCCTTTCTAGTTTCAAACACGATTGAAGAAGATTCAAATGTTATCAGCTGTGTACCTCAATTGCAAGTATCGACAGAGGGTATTACAGAGCAAATACATACATCAAATAGGAAGTCACAACACGATCCCGGCTTCAAAGAAAATAATTCGAACAAATTATGTATAATTAGTGATAATAATGTAAATAATATACTAGGTATTGCTGAAAATACTTTTCCAAACGCCAACATTTTTCACTATTGTATGCCAAATGCAGGTATTGTGGAACTTCTAGAAAAGTTAGAAAAAAAAATTGTAGATTACAACTTATATGACTATTGCATAATTTTCTTAGGTGAAAAAGATTTCTTAACCTCAAATAAATACGATGAATTGGTGAATCACATAAAATGTAAACTTGAGAATATAATGCACACCAATGTCATCTTATGTTCTCCTAACTTTAAACTAAAATGGAATGTTAATTTATTTAATACCAGAATAGAAGCATTCAATCGACTCCTGTATCTTAGTAACCAGACTTTTAAATATGCATATACGTTTGACACAAATAAGCATCTAGAATATACACAAGAAATGTTTCATAAATACACAGGCAAAGTAAAGAATAAAGCTATGGTGAATATTTTCCGCGACTTAAAAAACTACATAGAATCGTTGTTTCAATGTGCTGAGAATTTTAATGATATACATGAACGTAGTGAAATAAGTCAGTTGAAAACCGGCACTATACCTTACTACTTTAAAAAAATGTTTAATAAAAATAGGAATAACAAAAGCAGCGATGAGCCTCAACCAACTTTATCGCATTCTTTTATAAACCAGACTGAGCCTATACCGAAATCGACATTTTTTCGTGAATAATAATTTAGTAAATTACTGTAACATATTTCATCAGAATGTTTGTGGAATTAATAACAAGAAGACTGAACTAGAAGTTTATCTACATACCCTTGATAAAAGGTTAGACTATATATGTATAAGCGAGCATTTTTTGAATGAAAACACAGCACTTTATTTTAATATAGCTAACTACAAACTAATCTCGTACAATACGAGAAAAAGTAAAAAGAGAGGAGGCAGTTTAATCTTAGGACATGTGGAAAGGGAAACAGAAGTTATTGACGCTGTAAATAAGTTATATAAAGTTGAATGTTTTGAAGTATGCGGTGTTAAAGATGTTTCCACTGGATTGTACATCTGTTGTTGTTATCGAAATCCTGTAGACAAAAATTTTGAAATGTTCTTGGATAAATTGGAGAAGTTACTCGATTATTTGTTCAATAAGAAATCTATAATTTGTGGAGATTTTAATATTGACCTACTAGTGGATAGTAAAAAGCGTATGGAATTTCTTAGTTTACTTCGGTGTTATAATTTCAGGCATCTAATTGATTCTGCTACTTTCATCCGTAACGATTGTAACTCGTGTATTGACAATATAATTACCAACTTGCCCGATTCGTATATTCTGGGATGTGCTGTAGATCACAATGGTTTAGCAGACGGCCATGGGGGTATTTTTGCAGATATTCGTTTGAGTAATGTAGGTAATTCAGCGAAAAATAGAAACCAAACTGTTGTCACAAAAAAGAGAATATTTAATAGCAAAAACAGTGCGCAATTTGTACAGGGTATTCTTGAAAATGATTGGAGTAGTATGGGTATAAATTCATTCCTCAAAACATTTCATAAAATATTCCAAAGTAGCTACAGAAAAAAAGAATATAAAATAAGTTTAAAAAATAATATCAAATTAAAGTGGATCACTAAAGGAATTCGAACATCAAGTAAAATGAAACGTTTCCTGTGTGCACATAATGGAAACAAACTTGAATCCAGTATCTTAACGTATAAGAACAAGTATGTTAGACTGTATAGACAGGTTGTAACAAAAGCTAAAAAACATGCAATAATGGAGAAAATTAATAGTTCTAAAAATTTAAGTAAAGAAGTGTGGAAAGTAGTAAACAAATGTACAAATAAGGAGAAAACGATGAAACCAGAACTTCGTCTCAAAGTCGATGACCATATTGTAGAGGATCCAGAAGTAATATCTGACATCTTAGCCGAACAGTTTGACTACAAATGCATCACTAGGGCAAACAAAAGTGATCAAAAT
This sequence comes from Mythimna ferrago, assembly GCA_910589285.2. NCBI lineage: Eukaryota > Metazoa > Arthropoda > Insecta > Lepidoptera > Noctuidae > Mythimna > Mythimna ferrago. The sequence goes on from OU342700.1 coordinate 14,952,557, forward strand.
ACAGTATCCTGTAATATGTATGCAAACGAAATAAATAGCGAGATGATAATTGCTTCGGTTACTCCAAATGAGATCTTGACCATAGTAAAAAGTATGGAGAATAAGTATTCTTGTGGTCATGATGAGATCCCAATATCTGTTATTAAGGAACATATCGTAGTACTAGCTGAGCCTATCTGCGACTTTTATAACAAGTGTATTGAAGAAGCTATCTTCCCAGACCAGTTAAAAATAGCTAAAGTAATACCAGTATATAAAAAAGGCAGTAAAAATGATCCTAAAAACTACAGGCCGATCTCCTTGCTTCCAGTTCTGTCAAAAATATTTGAAAAAATTATTAAAAATCGACTTCTTTCTCACTTGCGCGCGAATAAAATACTGAACAAAAGACAGTTCGGTTACCAAAAAGGTGTTGGTACTTCAGACGCCATATATACCGTACTTGACGATGTAATAGAAAAATTAAATAATAAAATGAGAGTAGCAGGGATTTTCCTTGACTTAAGTTCCGCATTTGACACTATAGACCATGAATTGCTTCTTAAAAAAATGATGTATTATGGGATTAGAGGTAAGGCCTTGAAACTATTCTCATCATATCTGAAAAACAGAAAAATGTACGTAGAAATTGACAAAATACAAAATGGCTACAAAAAAGTTTACAAATCACGGACAGTAAACATGACTACGGGTGTTCCGCAAGGATCGATATTAGGACCAATTTTATTTATATTGTTTATTAATGACTTAATCAATTACATGAATACTATTTTACCTGACATTGATATAGTAATTTTTGCAGATGACACAAATGCCATAATAGCGGCTAAAGACATGAATAAACTAAAACAAATGGTAAATGACGCATTACAAGCATTTCACGCATGGTTCACTAAGAACAATTTATTAATTAATACTGCAAAGACCAATGTACTATTATTTAGAACCACAGCCCGTAATAAGGACAATTTAGATGTTGTTTTAAATGATGACAAAATTGTTCTCGTGAAGGAAGTTACATTTTTAGGAATCCACATAGATGAACTGCTAAATTGGAAAACTGAATTAAATGCGATAAACGCATCAATTTGTTCGGCATGTTACGCTTTAAGAGCTCTAAGAACAGAAATTGGTATTGAACAATTAAAAATGGTATATTTTGCGTTGGTAGAATCAAAAATTAGGTATAGCATAATGTTTTGGGGAAATAGTTACGCGTATAACATCAAAAGGGCTTTTGTTTTACAAAAACGAGCAATTCGCACTTTAGTTCGTATTCCGCAAAGAGAGAGTTGCCGTGAATACTTCACTAACCTAGAAATACTTACAGTACCGAGTATTTATGTACTCGTGCTTCTAAGTAACATGGCGAAATATATACACGAATATGAGACTGCAGAAGAGCGAGAGATTAGAGAAGGTACGCGTAGGCAAGATATGAAACTTTACAAGATACAGCCTAATTTAAATATTGTGAAGCACTGTCCTAGATATCAATCGGTTATTTTGTTTAATAAACTGCCTTTAGATTTGAAGAGTGCTATATACTCTAGCTCTTTTAAAATAAAGCTCAAAAGATTCTTATTGAACAAGTGTCTATATACTATTGATGATCTTTGAGGTAAATACAATGTTATATTAATTGTGTGTTGTTGTAATATTTAACTGTTTGTAATTTCAGATACAATTTATTGTTAATGAATAAATGACTATGACTATGACTATGACTATGACAGCTTCCACGAACCCATCATTATATTGGTCCACGGAGCTTCCTAGGCACTCGAAACGGTTTTGAAGTTCGAGCTGAAAGCTCTCGGAGTTTTGGATCTGGATCTGTGCAGGACGGAGCGTAGACTTCATCAGTCGAGATCTTTGAAGCTTAACATTGATATTCAATGTGCCTCTTACCATACGGTGATCACTCCCGGTTTTCACCGCATTGATCACAGAGACATCATTGAATATTTGCTTTTTCGTCGACATGATGAAGTCAGTCTCATTTTTAGTTATGCCATCAGGGCTTTGCCAGATCCACTTCCTGTGCTGGAAAAAATGGCTAGTTTTATGAAGAAGGAGTTCATCATGTAGAAGCCCTCCTTCTCCATAAAACTAGCCAGTAGGTGTCCCCGGCGGTTCCGATGTCCAAATCCAAATTGCCCCACTCGCAGCTCATCACCGTCTCGTTTGCCCATTTTCGCATTAAAGTCCCCCATGACAACGGTGAAGTGAGTCTTAGAACCATGCATGGCTCTGGATATATCCTCATACATGGACTCCACTTCGTCATCGGGGTGTGTCGAGGTCGGGGCGTAAACCTGTATGACCTTCAGCGAATATCTTGATGATATTCTGAGTATCAGGTACGCCACCCTGGTCGACACACTCTCGACTCTCACCACATTGTCCACGAGGGACCTGTGGACGATAAACCCGACACCACCCTGGGACTGCTGATCACCCTCCCGGAAGTAAAGCAGGTTACCGGATTTGAGAATTATCGTGTCCTCCCCCTATCTTCGGACAATCCCACAATACTCCATCGTAACCCGCTCAACTCTTCCTCCAGTTCGATGATCTTCTCGTCGGACAGGAGTGTACGTACGTTATAGGTTGCCAGGTCCAGTCGTCGACGGTTAAACGTTCCCGCCCGGAGATTCTTAGCACCCCTGACCCCAGGGCTGCGCCCACGCCCGTCCACGTCAACACAACCACTGGAGTCGCCGGGCATTTGGGGCCTGTGTGTATTGTTATGTTGCATTGGGGGGGTTCGGACCATAACCCGCCACGCTGGTCCAGTGCGTGTTGGCGGGTCGCCATATCCTCGTCCGTTTTTCAGCTGGGTGCACGACGTGCAGGTGAGGTTGGCTTGGGTCCCGACAGATGTTGGTTGGGACCCCGTATACACCCCTTTAAATTAGAGAATGATAAAACTAAAAAAAATATATGATGTAGGTACATTACCACGCAAACCGCCAAAGAAAATTGGTTTGAACGAGATCTAGTAAGTAGTTTTTTTTAGTACGTCATAAATTAAAAAAAAATACATTATTATTAAAACATCGATGAAAGTTACAACGAACTACAAAAACTTTTATATTATATTACTTGCTGCTACAAAACCCTTCATGGGCGAGTCCGACTTGCACTTGGCCGGTTTTTAGGGTTCCGTAGCCAAATGGCAAAAAACGGAACCCTTATAGATTCGTCATATCTGTCTGTCTGTCTGTCTGTCTGTCCGTCTGTCCGTCCGTATGTCACAGCCACTTTTTTCCGAAACTATAAGAGCTATACTGTTGAAACTTAGTAAGTAGATGTATTCTGTGAACCGCTTTAAGATTTTCACACAAAAATAGAAAAAAAACAATAAATTTTGGGGGTCCCCATACTTAGAACTGAAACTCAAAAATTTTTTTTTCATCAAACCCATACGTGTGGGGTATCTATGGATAGGTCTTCAAAAATGGTATTGAGGTTTCTAACAACATTTTTTTTTCTAAATTGAATAGTTTACGCGAGAGACACTTCCAAAGTGGTAAAAAGTGTGTGTGTCCCCTGTAACTTCTAAAATAAGAGAATGATAAAACCAAAAAAAAATATATGATGTACATTACCATGTAAACTACCAACGAAAATTGGTTTGAACGAGATCTAGTTAGTAGTTTTTTTTTAATACGTCATAAATGTAAAAAAATACACTATTATTAAAACATCGATCAAAGATACAACGAACTAAAAGAAATTTTATATTATGTTACTTGCTGCTACGGAACCCTCCATGGGCGAGTCCGACTCGCACTTGGCCGGTTTTTTACTTTTGGCCACAAAACTGATCAGTAACGGGTACAGAGAGCTCCATTTTTTGTACTAATTAAAAAATAGGGTTGAATTTGAAACGAAAAAAAAAAAGGCAACTATTTCAAGCTACTATTTGAATAGCATGGTTTTCTTTCAAAAAAAACAGCGTGGAAAACGCTTTATATGGTTTAGTTTGAAATTATTGGATGTATGGTAAAAAATATGTTTCCAGCAGCGGTTCGTATGTTACCTACGTTAAGTGTACTAATAATACAGACTTTTTTTAATTATTTATCAGCTCTGTACAATTAATTTTAAATTATAACTTAGCTTTAGGAAGAATTTATTATTTTATTGTACCATGAAAGACCATGTTTATTTTTATATTAAAGCGGGTAGGTACGTAATATTGAGACCTTTACTTTGTTTGTGTTGTTTGATCCATATTAAATGACTAAATGTAATAAAATTATTGTTTTTCTGTTTTTACCGTTAAACAAAACCATTTTGCGTTTTAGACACCTTTTAACTTGGATGTCTGTAATTTGGAATGACCTTAAGAAAGCCGAAATGAATGACTCGACGACCCAGAACCGAAATGTCTAACGAAAAATGACGAGAAGAGCCGACTCCAACTGAAATGTACTCACTTGTAGAATGTTTATCTCTTAACAACTTGCAACAACCAAATCATGTAAAAAATCACCAATGTAAATCTCTAGACCTAATATTGTCTAACTTCAATGGCGTATTTGTCCATGAATGTATTGAACCATTATCAAAAGTAGACGCTTATCATCGCCCCATGTGTATTGAGATTACTAGTATATTACCAACTTTCTTAAAATGAAAGCAAACTGCAAAGTTTAACTTCCGCAAAGCAAACTACAATATGATTAACGAGAAAATAAATCAGGTCAATTGGATTGAAAACTTTGCCCAGTGTCAGGATACCAACGCCATGGTGGAAGAGCTTTATAAGATATTGGACAGTATCATAAGTTCATTGGTGCCAAAATCCAATATAAAACGCAATACGTTGTAACGTAATAGAATTACGTTACACTAAGGAGTGAGTTGTGAGAGGTTGAGTGAGGGAGGAAAGTATGGAGGGAGAAATAATAAATATAGATATGAATCCTTGTGAGGTTATATTACAATATAAAGCATATAAAAAACATTAGAATTTTATAAAAGATAAAAAGATATAAAAATCAGCTCAAACGGCGTCACGGCGGAGCGCTGCAGCAGGTGTAGGCGCAGCCCTCAGCCGTATGATGGACGGCGAAGGCTACGCAGCGGTAGGCAGCAACGTGTGCGTTACCCAGGCCAGATGTTGTCGAAAATGGTCATTTGAATCTTATAGATGATTAGTTTTGCGGCTTCTGTAATTGTTGCGCACATTTTTAAATTTGTTGCGCTTATAGTTTTTTAATTATTTCACAAAAACATTTCCTGCTGGGGTAACGTTACCCCAGCCAGACCTTTTTCTTTCTAATGGGAATATTTAAATAATTACTAGCTATAAAATTAGTTGTCTAGATGAAGTAAATATTGTGCCTTATTTTGTATTTGTTCTTTCATCGGTTGCGAAGTTATTCGAGATTTTGCTGGGGTAACGTTTTTGGTTTTGCTAGATCTTTGAAATGGTTAAGCGGATTCTTATCATATTTTGTACATGGCTTCTTGGGAATTAGTTTAAATTTGTTCTGCAATAAAAAAACCAAAATAATACATAGCTTAAAGGTTATTTCATTAAATAGAAAAACACTTCAATTGGTCTCAGAACTAAACTAAACTTGGTCGGGTTACCACGGTCATTCACTTCCTAATGACTTTAATCGTATTATCTCATTAATTATCCAATGTACTGAGCTGAAATTTTACTGATATACAACTGAACTAAAAAACTAATAATTGTCATAACATTCAGTTCATATATCCAATCCAGTGGCCAAATAACACCGCGCGCATCAAGACCGTGCTCGTGAAGAACTCAATATCATCATAACTTGTTAAATACTTACAGGATACTAATGAAACTTCACGTACATTTGAAGGCAGTTACAAGCTTTAAAATAACGTTTAAAATAAGTCTTTAGAGCTCTTATTGAGAGTGCTGGGACCAATTGAAGTGTTTTTCTATTTAATGAAATAACCTTTAAGCTATGTATTATTTTGGTTTTTTTATTGCAGAACAAATTTAAACTAATTCCTAAGAAGCCATGTACAAAATATGATAAGAATCCGCTTAACCATTTCAAAGATCTAGCAAAACCAAAAACGTTACCCCAGCAAAATCTCGAATAACTTCGCAACCGATGAAAGAACAAATACAAAATAAGGCACAACATTTCCTTCATCTAGACAACTAATTTTATAGCTAGTAATTATTTAAATATTCCCATTAGAAAGAAAAAGGTCTGGCTGGGGTAACGTTACCCCAGCAGGAAATGTTTTTGTGAAATAATTAAAAAACTATAAGCGCAACAAATTTAAAAATGTGCGCAACAATTACAGAAGCCGCAAAACTAATTATCTATAAGATTCAAATGACCATTTTCGACAACATCTGGCCTGGGTAACGGACACGGCAGCAACAGGTAGTGGTAGTGGTGGTCAGGCGACACAGCCCTCCAGCATAAGGGCCGGCAGAGGTAGAGAGGAGGCCCTCAGAGGCCAGGTACATTCGTAGAACAGCCCTCTGCCGTCAGGGCCGGCAGAAGCAGAGAGGAGGTCCCCAGATCCAAGGCTTCATCGTCCAAGGAGCTGACACAAGGAGCTCAATCAAGAAACTGACAATCATGGGTTTTTATACCAATTTTTTGACGGCTATGCTGGCTGTCAATTCATAATTTAAAATTTCAAAACAGGTTTCAGCCAGCATTGCTGTTTCACAAGAAAAGATAAAAATTACAATTTAATTTTAAACAATAATCCACAGATACGAGAACATATAATTTGTTGTTAGCAAATTATATGTTTATAAAATAAATAATATTAAGAGTAAAAGAATAAAACCTAAGACTATAAAAATACTCTTTGTTGATACCTAATCAAAACCATAGAGGAAAATAAGTAGTGACATGACAGATGACATTGATCAAAGAAAATAAACAAACTAAATATATAAGAAATATTATAAAGAGATGTGATTATTGTGAAGTAATGTAAACGTAAGTATTAATAACATTACAACGTACCGCATATGGTTTTCAAAAAATCTTATAAACATTCTGAATGAAAAGGAAAAACTTAGAAGACGTTTCAAAAAACACAAAAATCCCCGTGACGATTATGAATATAAAATATTGAGCCAAAGAGCCAACCAAATTATCAAAAGTAGCCATGAGGGTTTCACTAGGAAGATGGAAGAGGGCATAACCCATAATCCCAAGCTGTTCTGGTCATTCGTGAAAGCAAAAAAAGCCGGTAGGTACAAGTGAAATGCCGTCGGAATTAAAGTTAGGCAATGAGGTGGCAGCTTCGGGAGACGGCATCTGCGATCTATTTGCGCGTCACTTCGCGTCAACATTTACTCAGTCGGGCGTCATACACTCGGAACATCGCTCTGAAGATGCGCTGATGTGCCGATCTACTCTAACAATACGTTAGGCAGTGACGCTTTCACGGACAAAGACGTAACCGGAGCACTTAGAAAGCTTAATGAATGCAAGGGAGCAGGTCCTGACGGTCTTCCACCTATATTTGTCAAAAAATGTACCGTCTGTCTATCTCTTCCACTTAAAATAATATTGAATCACTCTATTAAAACCCCTCAATTTCCTGATAAGTGGAAGCTAGCGCATGTAATCCCCGTCTTTAAAAAAGGGGAGGCTGACAACGTAAGCAATTACCGGCCCATCTCTATTTTGTCTGTATTTTCAAAAGTTTTCGAGGTTCTCTTGTGTCCCATTCTAACCGCTCATTTCAAAATAGAGGTGGCTCCACAACAACATGGTTTTTGCGCTCATAAGTCGACCACGACCAACTTAATCGTTTATATCAATGACCTTTGCAAATTGGTGGATTCATGCAAGCAGGTTGACTCTAAATACACCGATTTTAGCAGTGCGTTCGATAAAGTGGACCACAATATATTGCTGCAAAAGCTGTCAAATCTCGGTATATTTGGTCAACTTTGGCTGTGGTTTAAATCTTATTTGACCGACAGAAAACAGAGAGTTGTAGTAAAGGGTCACCAGTCTCTACCTTACCCTTCATCATCCGGAGTCCCACAAGGTTCCCATTTGGTCTCAATACTTACTAGACTTTATTTTATTCGTGAATGACAAACTGGCAAACAGTAATGTTACGTACGTGGGTAATCAAATGCCGATTTACTAAGAGACAACTTTATTCACCACAACAATAACAAAATAGTCCAGTCAACAATAATCCGAATCGCAATTAACACTAGAGTACCGTTACACTATCGCTTAGGTCGTTAGATAAAATCACTTCAAGTACTAGGGTAGTTCGCTCTTGATCGCAGTCGAAATCACAACTGACTCGCTTCCGGCCGGGGGCTCGTATTTATATGCGGAGCCAAGAAAATTCTAGATACCGACTTCCCACGAACGATCCAGAATTCCAGAACAATTGAATCGCTTCTCGAAGTCATAAATTATTTTTATTACTCGTGGTAATAAGAGTCACTTTCATGCGAATTTCGACTCTATTGTTAACGTCGGAGAGTATCATTTCCCTTATCCTAGATAAATGCCTACCCACTAGTTGTAAGTACTTTGTGGATGTTTCGAGATTTTTCTAAGGCTGGCTACGTACAACCATTCTAGAACTTTCGAACAGCAATGCGTTTTAATTATTACGTGCTACTCTTTATTTTCTCGGAGATATGGCGGGTTCACGTTTAATGGCGTAACAGTGCCCCCCTCTTAGTCATGCTCGTCCCGAGCATTATTAGATCCGTGATACGGCGCCAATCTATCCACATGGACAACCTTGGGTTTCCCTCTTAGCCCTTTCTTGATGCGGTAGGTCACGTCATTAATCCTTTTTAACACGGTGTAAGGTCCCTCCCATCGAGCTTGGAGTTTCGGCGACTTCCCTTTCCGTCGAAGCGGGTTGTGGAGCCAGACCAGTGTACCTTCCTCAAATCCCTTGGCATTGGCATTACGGTCGTATCTAGTTTTCATTTTTACGCTGGTGTTCATGCTATTCTCACGAACTCGTTTATGCACTTCGTTCAATTGATCTTGAAGGTCACTTACGTAGTCCGTAACTGGCTTAGTCTTGTCAGGTGGCACGCCAGTTATGGCATCGACTGGAAGTCTCATCTCCCTGCCGAAATTCACTCTTGCTGGGGTATGTCCCGTGCTATCATGCACTGCCGATCGGTAAGACATCAGAAATAGTGGAATATACCGGTCCCAGTCCTTCTGATGGTCATCGACAACCTTAGCCAGGTGATTCTCCAGGGTTTGGTTAAACCTTTCCACCATTCCGTCCGACTGCGGGTGCGCAGGTGTTGTGCGTGTCTTATAAATTCCCAGAAGTGTACACATTTCCTGGAACAGCGCAGATTCGAAGTTACGGCCTTGATCGGAATGGATTTCCAAAGGTGCGCCATACCGACATACTACTTCTTCGACCACCTTCTTCGCCACTGTCGTCGCTTCTTGATTGGGTATGGCGAAGACTTCGGGCCACTTTGTGAAATAGTCCTGGATCACCACTATGTACTTGTTTCCGTCATTTGTAACTGGAAAAGGTCCAGCGACGTCGATAGCGATGCGTTCCCATGGGGCTCCCACATTGTACAGCTGAAGCCTGCCCCTGCTCCTAGTCTGTGGTCCTTTCACAGATGCGCACGCTGTACATTTCCGACACCATTGCTCTATGTCATCTCTACAATTGAGCCAGTAATACCGCTGTCTCACTTTCAGTAGAGTTTTCTTGATGCCCAGGTGTCCTCCAGAAGCACCATCGTGTATTTCCTGTAGCAGGGGGACTACTTCACATCGTGGTACTATCACTTGTGTGGTCACCTCCTTGCCATCGTTCGATTCCCATTTCCTACAAAGCACATCATTTTCTAGGACTAAACTGTCCCACTGTGCCCAGTAGCTCTTTGTGACGGGACTATGTGACGATACTTCACTCCACTGGGGCCTAGTTCCGCTACGCTTCCAGTCCAGTATAGGTCGAATATCGTCATCTTCTTCCTGGGACTTCTTGAAGTTGCCTTCAGCCCTAATTAAATTAACGCGTTCTCGGGCTTCATTCTGCTGGCAGTGTCTGCAGTCATCATTACATGGACGTCGTGACAGGGCGTCAGCATTGTTATGCCCTTTTCCACTACGATGTTCCGTCACAAAGTTAAACTCCTGCAGCTGCTCGAGCCATCTTGCAACTTGGCCCTCAGGGTTTTTAAATTGTAGAAGCCATTTCAATGCAGCGTGATCCGTCCTCAAAGTAAATTGTCTTCCTATGAGGTACTTGTGGAAATGCTGCAAGGTTTTTACCACAGCCAGCAGTTCTCGTCGAGTCACGCAGTAGTTCCTTTCTGGCTTTGAAAGTGCCTTACTGAAGTAAGCGATTACGACCTGTCTGTCGCCCTGCACTTGTGACAACACTCCACCAATTCCCGTGTTGCTGGCATCGGTATCAACGACAAATCTTCCGTCTCTGCTCGGATACCCCAGTATAGGCGCTTCACATAGCCGTTGCTTTAGCTCGTCGAATGCTGACTCACAGTTCTTGTCCCAAATAAAATCTCGTTTATCCTCAGTCAGCTGATGTAAAGGTTTTGCAATGTCCGAAAAATTCTTGACAAACCGCCTGTAGTATGTGCACAACCCTAGAAATGCACGTACTTCAGTTTTGTTCTTTGGAACCGGCCACTGTTGGACTGCCTTTATCTTCTCAGGGTCGGTTCTCACCCCGTCGGCGGAAATAACATGTCCTAGGTAGCTGACCTCCTTCTTGAACAGGGCACACTTCTTTGGGCTTAGTTTTAAGTTAGCCCCTCGTATCCTGGTGAACACTTTCTCCATATTCCTCAGGTTTTCCTTAAATGTGCGACCCATTATAATGACGTCATCCAAATATACCAGACAGACGTCACCAAGAAGGCCCACCATGACTCTCTCCATGAGGCGTTCAAACGTCGCTGGGGCGTTGCATAACCCAAAAGGCATGACGTTAAATTGCCACAGGCCGCTGCCAATACCCGTACTGAACGCTGTCTTTTCTTTATCTTTCTCGCTGATTTCCACTTGCCAGTAGCCACTTTTTAAATCAATGGTTGAAAACCACTTCATGCCACTGAGCATATCCAGCGTATCGTCTATCCTTGGTAAGGGATAACTGTCCTTCTTCGTCACATTGTTCAGCATTCTGTAGTCCACACAGAATCTTGTGCTGCCGTCCTTATTCTTCACCAGAACGACGGGGGAAGACCATGGGCTCGTAGAAGGCTCAATTATTCCGCTATCAGCCATGTCCTTTACCATTTCTGCTACCTCATTTTCCTTAGCCCAGGGTATGCGACGCGGTCTCTGTTTAATTGGTCTAGCATCACCTGTATCTATCTCATGCTTGACGAGACCTGTTCTCCCGCAGTCTTTTCCCGTTGCAAAGATGTCTCGAAACCGTAGCAGAAATTCCCTGGCTTGCTGTAGTTCCGAAGTCGATAAATTGCTCTTAGAATTTTCCAGAAGTTGCTGGATGTGATCAGTTTCGACTTTGGTCGTGTCTTGCTTTGCTGGAGATTTATTGATTTGACGGAGATACTGAACTTCTTCACATCTCCCAACAACACTGTTTTTCTTCAGTTGGACCTCTTCTTTCCCAAGGTTCACAATCCTGACCTTGGATTTCCCTGTCGTCATAACTAAAGTCCTCGCAGTGATGATCTCCGGGTGCCGGCCAGTATCCTCTACCAAAACACATCTTGTTTGCCTGATTTTCTTGGGAAACTTTACTTCGACTAAGGTTTCTGTTCTCGGAGCCAGTGTAGTATTCTTTAAACAGTAGAGGTTGCATGAGTTAATTCCTCGCAGGAAGACTTCTTGATCTGGGAATTTCAATACTCCCCTGTCGGTATCTAAAATACATCGGTTATTCCGCAAGAAGTCGAGACCCAGTATGCAATCGTCGGTAATATTCGCAATTAACGCAGGATGGATATACACTTGATCACCGATTTTGATCTCAATTTCTGTATCACCGAGGACGGAGACTGGCTGGCCGGTTGCTGTCTGAAGTCGACAGGATGGAAACTCCCTTTGCCACAAGATGGTGCGTTTCAGCAACTCAGGTCTTATAACAGTCCGTGACGCCCCCGTGTCAATGGTAAAATTGCAAGCCCGATGATTCAGCGTCCCTTCGATGATCAAACTATTTCCGTTGTGAACTTGATTGATGGTGATGGTTGGGGCCTTCAGTTGACCAGCCAGCACCCGCCCCGCGGCCCTGGCGACATTTAGTTTAACGACTCCTCGTTAACTTGAGTTCCGGAGTCCACACTCCCCCTCTTCCTCTTGGGGCAATCGGTACGAATGTGCCCTTTTTCTCCGCACCCGTAACACGTCGGAATATAGCGGGACTTTGCCGAAGAAGCAGCTACCACTTCTCGTTGACGTGGTCGAACTGACGGCGAGACCACCACTTCCCGAACTCTGTGCGTGCGTGAATCTTGTCGTACGGCTTCCACTTCCAAAGCGTGAGCCATCGCACTCTTTAGAGTTTGGTGGTGTCCGAGTCGCACCGTAGCCCTGACTTCAGGATCCCGTAGACCGTCGATGAAAGCTTGCACCAGATTTACTTCCACCATCTCTGGTGTCATCGACATGTACGCACGCCGTACCAGCCGTTCAACCTCGACTCCCCATTGCTGGAGGCTCTCGTTCGACCTCTGCGTTCTCTCGCGAAGCTGCGCGCGGAAAACGTGCTCGAGGTGCTTGTCTCCATAGCGAGTGTCTAATCCCTCCATGAGACGCTCCAACGTCCTGCTGTTCGGAGGAAGGTTCTCTAGGACCAGCAGAGCGTCCCCTCGTAGAGCCAAAGTTAATGCCGCAAAACACTGCTTATCATCCCAGCGATTTGTTTCGACCAATGTCTCGAATTGGTACTTAAATGCCGTCCAGGAAGACGTGCCATCAAAACGTGGCACATCAAATTTTACGGCGGATGCACAGGGAGTGTGCGATGGTGAGCCGACAGCAACGGGTTCGCGCGCTTCGAGCTTGACGATTTTTTTGTTGATGTCCAGCAGGCGATCTTCGTGGCCATCAATTCTTGTTTCTAGGCTATCAGCTCGGGCGGAAACCTCCTTGACCTCCAAGGTGAGATTCTTTACCTTCTCGCCCAACGTGACGAGGCCGTGGTCGATTTTATCGAGGATCAGGTTTTGCTTAGCCTCCTGATCGCGGCGAGCGGCTTCCTGTTCGCGGCGAGCGGCTTCCTGTTCGCGGCGAGCTTCTTCCTGGTTTGCTGCGATTAGGTCCTGGAGCTTGCGCTGGTTGGCCTCCATACTAGCTTGCATGGCGGCCAACACCGCAGCGAGGTTCAATTCCGAGGATGGTCCTGTTGGCACCTCAGCAGCTGCTGTTGCTCCCATACCAGCCTGATCTTCCTCCTCCAAACGATGACGCGCAGCATCCATCTCCATTTGCCTCCTTGTTCGTGGTCGCTGTTCGTCGTCCCTCGGTGTTAATGGCATTTCACTTCTGACACCAGTTGTTACGTACGTGGGTAATCAAATGCCGATTTACTAAGAGACAACTTTATTCACCACAACAATAACAAAATAGTCCAGTCAACAATAATCCGAATCGCAATTAACACTAGAGTACCGTTACACTATCGCTTAGGTCGTTAGATAAAATCACTTCAAGTACTAGGGTAGTTCGCTCTTGATCGCAGTCGAAATCACAACTGACTCGCTCCTCCGGGAATTCGCTGCGACCCCGCAAGGGGGCGCGGCGGGCGGGGTGTAGGTAAACCTTTATCCCGCGGTGTCTAATAGTTGCCCGTAACGACGGGCAAATCATTGGGGGGCCGTTTAGGCTGTGGCCAGTGGCAGGCGCGCATGCGCAGCTTGCCTATGAGTAGTTGGATTGAGTTCAGTAGAGTAGCGCCGCGGCACTGTACCGATACAGTGCCGCTATTTCACTGCACCTCGGCGGTCAATCGCCGCCAGGTGAGACCTCCGGTTGCCCGGAGGAGGCCCGGCGGGCGATGACCAGCGACAGGGGTGCAGACTTAGGGGGCGCTACCCACTGAGGATGATGACCCCCGTCTGTCACGTTTCCAGATCTAGCCGGTTGCGCTCCAGACTAAGGGGCCGTAGTGAGTGTGTGGGCGGTATTGTAATGTGTAACACCGCCCACGTGCCCTCGGGGCGTGCGGTCCGACCCGCACAACCGAGTCACGTGAGGGCAACGAGTGTAGAGTCATGAATGTGTGGGGTAGGTGCACGCCGCGCCTATATTAACTTAGCACGCGACGTTACCTAATGCATATTGTGCATGTAGAGTGTTACTGTGTGAGTGAGCCACGTGTAAGTGTGAGCGGCTCGCTCAGGCGTCATTTTATATAATAAATAATAGGATTAAGTACCAACGTAACTGTTGGGGCTTAGCGTGGTGAGACTCGCGGGCCCCTGCCCCGGCAGGCCTCCAACACTACTGTTAGGGTCTGCAGGGCCAGCCCCCACAAGTCTCGAGTACTCACTGTGGGAGATTCGGCTCGCTGTGCGATGTCCACCAAGGCGGACTGGGCGCTTTCGATCCTCTGCTGCAGGCGCTGCTGGTCGGACTCAGTGTCCGCAGCCGGAGCTTCTTGGTGGGCCGCCCTGAGGGCGGAGATGTCGCGGATTGTGTGTCGCACCAATTCTACGACACTAACTTCTGCAGGGGGGAAGGGGCTCGCTGCCTGCGCCCGTATTGGGGCAGGCGCGCTCTCCCTTTGGGGCTTAGTGGAGGTGGGGTGAGGAGGGGGGTTTGCCCCCTTCTTTCCACCTCTCTTCTTCCTCCTCCTCCGTTGGGTGGTCACTCTCCCTCTCTCCGTTGGCCCGTTGGCCGCTGCCATCAGTGACGTACTAGGCGCCTCAGTGGCGTAGGCCGACGTGGGCCGGCGGGCGGTTTCCGTGGGCCGTTGCGTAATGGCAATGGTGCCCACTTTCTTCCTACTTGCTTCTTTAATGAAGACTGGGCATCTCCTATTGCACGCCGGGTGGTCACCTCCGCAATTGGCGCAGGTGGCCGGCTCCTCCCTCGGGCGTGGGCAGTCTTTGGCGGCGTGGTTTTCGCCACATCTCACGCAGGCCAGCGGGCGGTGGCACCGGTGCGAGCTGTGTCTGAACTGCTGGCACCGATGGCACTGCGCCGGCCCGCGCCTGCCCCTCCACGCCTCCACCTTGACACCACGCATGAGCAGGAACTGCGTGATGTCGTAGATGCCGTATATTCCGGGCGTTCTCTTCAGTACTGCATGGAATATACAGCCGGGTCTCCCACCGCGCGCCTTAATATTGCGCACGTACTCCGGCTGATATCCAAGCAGTCTGAGTTCCTCCTCGATGTCGGAGGGGTCTGTGTCCGCTGGTAATCCGCGGATGGCCACTTTGAAACCCCGCTCAGCTGGCAGGGAGTAGGCAAACCAAGCCAGGCCGTTCTCCCTCTCTTGGTCGGCTAGGTAGCGCTGAACCACCCGGTATTCCTCCTCGGACTCCGGGAGGAACCGTATGCCGCCCTGGTATGGGCGGGCATTCGGCGGGTGGCCCAGCAACTCGTTCACCGCCCTAAAGTGGGCGGCCCAGTTCGGCAGCCTCTCCACCACCAGTGGTGGGTATCGGGTCTTTTTCTTCGTCTCTGGGGGCGGGGGGCCTCCAGGGGATGCACAGGTTTGTGAGGAGGGCGGTGATCGCACCGCCTCGGCAAACGTGGGCGGGACCGCCTCGGTACGTCCACGTGGCCCGCGCTGTGGCCTGGGCGGATCGAGGCAGCACCGCTTGGCTTCCTCGGCGGCGTCGTCTTCTGGGCTTCTTGGTCTCCGTTGGGGCCTGGCGTCGAGATTGAACTCGTAGCCAAAACCTACGGATTCTCCAAGCGGGGCCGGGTGTACTGCGTCCATACGTCCCGGCGCGGGGGGCGCGTCAGTCGACACGTCCTCAACGTCGGCACTGGAATCCCCCGAGTAGGCCGACATGTCTGAGCCTTGGCGGGACGAACACATCGACTGCATCGCGGGGGAGTCCCGGGCGGAGCCCCGGGGTGAGGGGGGGCGAAAATAATAGTGCTTCTGACTTACTTGCTGTCGTCGCTCTGGCCGAGTCCGTCAGCAGGCGGCGGGAGGCGGGCGATGTCGTGTGGCGTGCTGTCGCCACGAACGTAGCAGTAGCTGGCTGTCTGCTTGTTCCAGGGCGCGCAGGTTGTGCGGCGGGAGTAGCCAGCAAAGGTTTGCGCACTGGAGCACTGGCAGCTGCGGTAGCGGGAAGGCGCGGCGCGTGCTGCGCCTCGGGGCGCGCGGGTTTTGCGGCGTGTGCTGTAGGCGGCACCACCGGTCGCACTGGTGGCGCCACAGCGCGGACTTTCGGCGCAACGGCGCGCGTCGAAAGAGCGGGAGTGGGTGGTCGCGCGGCATGCGTGCGGCTGCTTGACGCAGCCGGTCCCGGTGCCTGGATGGGCACGGGGCGGAACGCCGGCGGGCGTACTGGGACGGCCGGTTGTCGGCTCGACGACGGTGACGGCGAAACGCGCGCAGTCGCCGATGACGTCGGCGGACCGGCAGCGGCCGTCTTCTTCGTTGGGTCTGGGACGGGGAGAGGGGGGCCAGGCGGCTGACCCCCTAAGTACGGGAGCGACGTCGTCCGGCTCCCCATCTCACGGTCCAGGGGCGGGGTGGTGTCAGGCTCCAAGGAGCTCCGGACACCCTTCTTCTTCTTTGGCATCTCCGTTGAGGTGAAAGATAAAATGAATTTAAATTCCACGCAATAAAAATCTCGACTTAGACACGTTGTCTTCGCGACCGCAACAGAATTAAAATAAAATATAATAATAAAACTGGGAGTAAAAGCAGTGGCTTCCCCCGTGCACTCTCGCAAGCATTCGCCTAGGCTCACGCTCACGACAGCACAACGGGTTTAGCCGACTGAGGAGGGGCGGTCCGAGCGATGTGGATAGCGCGCGCACGTCCTACCCGGGCAACGGAGCGAATCCCACTGACTCGCTTCCGGCCGGGGGCTCGTATTTATATGCGGAGCCAAGAAAATTCTAGATACCGACTTCCCACGAACGATCCAGAATTCCAGAACAATTGAATCGCTTCTCGAAGTCATAAATTATTTTTATTACTCGTGGTAATAAGAGTCACTTTCATGCGAATTTCGACTCTATTGTTAACGTCGGAGAGTATCATTTCCCTTATCCTAGATAAATGCCTACCCACTAGTTGTAAGTACTTTGTGGATGTTTCGAGATTTTTCTAAGGCTGGCTACGTACAACCATTCTAGAACTTTCGAACAGCAATGCGTTTTAATTATTACGTGCTACTCTTTATTTTCTCGGAGATATGGCGGGTTCACGTTTAATGGCGTAACAGTAACAAACACAGTACCTGTTCTATTTTCGCAGATGACTTGAAAATTTACCGGGTCATTAACCTTTCAATCGTGGAAATTACAGATACAATAGAAAGACAATAGGTGCGCGAACGCCTAACGAATTCGTTATTTAATATTTGTTTCGAAGCGTATATTTGAAGGAAAACAGACCAAAAATCAACAACATTCCTACACAAGTTCTGAGGCGCGTTTTCATGAACGTTAGAGATAGTCTAGTCAAATTAGGTCATTTTTTAATAAAGATTGGAATAAATTCTCTGGAGAGGCAAAAACGTTTCTGATGGTATTGTATGAGTGAAAAATAGAGTATAAAAAAAAAATCATTTGGCACCCCTACGGAAGGGGGTGAAAACTGTTTATTGCTCATAACTAACCAGAGAATATAGGTGTGCTCACCATTTTTTTTTTTATGGTATATTAAACCTCAACCTACATTATTGCATTTTAATTATTTTAATTCGACCAACGCAGCATTAGAAAAAAATAAAAATGTTATTTTTGGCCATTGCGGCATTGGGGAAAATTGTTTAGTTTTGTAAACTGAGGAAAGTGTTATACATTTCGACCTAAGTACATGATTGATTTTGCACCCCAGTGCGACGTATGGAAATTAGTTTTTCACGTTTTTTTGCCTCTGTACTTCGGGGGAAATTTAAGTAGTTTTGAAAATAATCACATTACATTAATTTGGTTTCCTTTATATTTGCACCCTATAAAAAATCGATTATTCCCGATGTCCACCACTTGTCTGGCCACCACTGGGGGACAGCGAGACAACTTTAAAACATTATTCTCGTTGTCCACCACTGGGGGACAGCGTCACAACTTTGTAAATTATTTCCATTCGCCACCACTGGTGGACAGCGACACGGATTTTTTAACATTCCCTATGGCCGCCGTTGGGGGACAATGGCACAACTCTTTTGATCCGATTCCCACTGGCCATCAATTTAAATTATTTTATCTAGAGACCATTTGGTTTTATGCTAAAATTACTTTTATCCAATTCTAATGCTTACGTAATAATAATGACATAATATTTATTTCCTTGTTTAATATAGTTAATTTAATTAATTATAGGTAATTCATTAAAATTAAATTTTATTTTCTTGCTAATGCTTATTATTATTATCTATTGATACTATTCACTTCATCAAGATATTTACAAAAAGTATTGCTATGAGGGAAAGTACAGACGCCAGCAGATCAAGTTACTACAAACTGTAAAATTTTCTTATTTGATTTTGAACGAGTTACTTTCAACGTTTTAAGGTTTAAAATCATTTGGATAAAGGAAACGGGCGAAACTGGGCTTGAACGTTACACAAATGAATTGTTTATCAATAATTTTTATTTTTTTTTTTATTTTCAATCATTTATTACCAAGCCATAAATAAAATATTATTTAATCATAATGATACCGACTTTCGTTACTTTCACTTTTTAACAATGTTGCCAAATGAAATAAGGATCACTAATCGATAATAATCGATAAATCGAATTATTATAAAAATAGAAAACAAAATAATGAAAATGAATCAATCTTTCTTCTATAGATTAGGTTTCAAAAACTTTTAAAATGAGGACTTAATCATATTATCTATCATCATTTCTAAGAACGTCATAAAACGAATTGATCAACGAATCGATTTGACAGTCATTATACTTTTTTATTATACAGGCAACAACGTAAAACTCGTGTCAATGTGACATCAAACGTCAAACAAAAACCATCGCTTCGTTTGGCTTTGAACTTGCGATAGTGGATATTCTATTTTGTTTGTTGTTTTCGTGTGCTTTTGTCTACAATAAAGTCTAAATATTTCTTTAAATAGACCATAAGAGCACTGACAGCTTGTAAGAATAACTTATAAAGAAGCAGAAAGGATAGTTTATTATTATTATTATTATTATTATTATACATCTTTATTGCACACCTTAACTTATTAAAGAATAAAATTTAACAAAAATAAGTGTACAATAGGCGGTCTTATTGCACAGGGCAATTTCTACCAGACAACCTTTGGATGGACTGAAACGAAAGGAACAAGATTTCGGGTTGAAAGTGTACAACAACTTATAGAAACAAAGTAAAAATAAATAACAAATAAAATATAATACATAAATAAAAAGCCAAATAATAAACTAATAAATATAAAATATACTTACAATTAGAAAGGAGAAGAAGAACTAAAGTGATAGATAATGCTCCTTCACCATTTTTTTGAACGTTGGTAGCGTTTGGGCTCGCCTCACTTCTATGGGTAATGCATTCCACAAACGAGCTGCTTGTATCGTGAAGGATTTATCAAAGAACGAAGTGGAATGCATATGAATACTAAGTTTAAGATTTTCCGATGACCTCAAGGACCTAGAATGTGTGTCACAAAGGAACTGAAAGCGTTCTTTAAGATAAAAAGGAGTCGAAGGATTAAAGAGTACATTGTAAAGCAAAGAAAGTATGTGAGCATTCCGGCGAAGGCGAATAGGAAGCCATTTGAGCTGAGTACGGAATTCAGAAACATGGTCATACTTGCGCAAGCCAAATATAAACCTGATACAGAGATTTTGAAGTCGCTCAAGCTTATCCAATTGGTCTTGGTTGAGATCAAGATAGCTAGCATCAGCATAGTCCAAGATTGGGAGAAGAAGAGATTGTGCTATCGCAATTTTAGTAGTGATGGGAAGAAAATTGCGAAGGCGCCTCAAGGAGCCCGCCGAAGCAAACAGTTTACGACTAACTTCCTGCAGTTGCTTAGTTTTTGTTTATAATATTTAATTTTTATTCCTCCGTCGAGGAATAGGATAATAAAACTGTGATTATGATTGTAATGTTCTAGTCGATTTTAAAAATTGTAGCCTGTCAACCAGCTGTGGAAATTAAGTCGGTTAATTACCCACTTCAATAAAAAATAAGCAATCAAAGCTATATTATATAATACTAAGTAGTAGGATCATTTTTTAATACTTGAGTGAAACATTTAATAAAAGTTGATTCAAGAATATGACTATTATTTACCTACCATATAATTTATAAATAGTTAAATTAGTCTTACCCTTAGCCCTGCTAAAAATCAAATTCGTAAGTATATTAAGCTATCCCTTACCGGTCTCTAGATTAAACAATTTAAATTGATGGCCAGTGGGAATCGGATCAAAAGAGTTGTGCCATTGTCCTCCAACGGCGGCCATAGGGAATGTTAAAAAATCCGTGTCGCTGTCCACCAGTGGTGGCGAATGGAAATAATTTACAAAGTTGTGACGCTGTCCCCCAGTGGTGGACAACGAGAATAATGTTTTACAGTTGTCTCGCTGTCCCCCAGTGGTGGCCAGACAAGTGGTGGACATCGGGAATAATCGTAAAAAATTTGCATTTTTTTATGGAACACGTTTTTCTAGTGTTGTCTTAATTGCCAAAGAACTATTACGCCATGGAAGTGACAAGCGCGCGACACGGAATAATAAACTGACAAGAAGAGATAAGCGTAGTTATTACTTAGGAGTGTTGTGGGATGTATTTTACGAGGAAGGAGTACTTTCTGATTGTAAATGCTCTGTTAGTAAGTGTTAGTAAAGAAACCTAATTTTGTTTTTATATAAAAAAAAAAGTTAAAAAAACCGTCTATGTTTAAACAAAAAAAACGAGTGTCCTGCAAGCATGTCCTACACATACATACATATAAATAAACTTGGAGTATCTGTTTGTAATATTGAAGTAACTGCTTTTTACTACATGCATATGAATATATTATATACGGTACATAGAGTTTGACCATCGAAAGAAGATAACGAATTATTAATCAAACGTTATGTATGGCAGCATTTAAAAAAATTAAGAATTGTCAAAATAGTTTTCCTGCATCTTATTATACTCATTTTGCTTAAAATAATGCCATAAACAATCACTAGTTCGATGGAAAGGCTACTATTTAATGTAATTGACAAATTTAAAGACGCAAAAAGTGAATTAAATTAAAAACATGAAGATAAAATGCGACGGTTGGATACAATAATATCATTTCTAGGTTAGTTTTTTAATTACTATCATAAAAACTTGATACTTTTTGACTATTTAATAATTGTAATATTACTCACACGGTGTATTATACTTTTCAGGAGGTTTCGGCAATGAGTAGACGAAACTCCTAATAATGAAAACAGTAAAGGACATGGAAAGTTATATATTTCGTATGCGCGCTATCTAGCAAAGTAGCGGCGGACATTTGAACGATATTATATTCCATACATAATTACATCAATCGGCCATCCAAATTAATAAAAAAAATCGATAACACACAATTTGTTTTATTCAAATTTAAAGTCAAAGTCAAAAAGTAAAAGTCAAAGTACTTTATTTGGCAGAAACATGGTAATGAGGATGTTGAATTCAGTACATAAGTTCTACATGTTAAAATTATTAAACATTAATTGAACATTATTTAAACATCATTAAATTATTAAACATTATTTAAACATCCTACAACATTAAAAAAAGACCACAATTGAATAAAATAATATTTTGCATTTTTAACATGTCTCAATTAGATAATATATATTATGTCACTTATATTTTCTTTCTACGTCATTCTTGTCATTAAAAAAATCGCTGAAGTTATAATAGCATTTGTCCAACAGCCATTCGCGTAATCTCATTTTAAATAATCTTATTAATTGCAATTCTCTGATAGATTTTGGTAATTTATTAAAGACCCGTATTGCCATCATGCTACAGTTTTTCTGATACAAAGAACTTTTACAACAAGTGCTTCTAAGTATCGTCGGATCCCTGCTAGGGTACAATTTTCTTTTTCCAAAAGTTTCGAATAATTCTGGATGTTCTTTTACAAATACACCAATTTGCATTATATAAAGACTAGTGATGGTCAGCAAGCCAAGCCTTTTAAAAAGTGGACGACACGATTCTAAAGGGCCTACACCACAAATTGCCCTTACACACTTTTTCTGAACAAGAAACGCTTTATTTATATTTGTTGAATTTCCCCAAATCAAAAGACCATATCTGAGAACGGAGGCAACATATCCGTGATATGCTGTCAGTGCTGCTTTTTCGCTAGCAATTCGCCTTAGTTTCCTTAATGCAAATACAAATCTATTAATTTTATTACATACAAGATCTATGTGACTTTTCCAGTTATAGTGCTGATCAATCAATAAGCCAAGGAATTTATATTGATCTGTCAGCTCAATAGGCTGTCCATCGGCTTTGACGTCACATACCATTTCTTTTGAGTTATATAAAGATTCCAGGGAAGTGTTTATTGAAAGACCCACTGGCTCCACAAATGATTGGACCTGTGCTTTGTATAACATTCGATGATGTCCTGGTATGAAATGCCGTCAGTGCCGGATTAAACCGACGCTATCTATTGCTAATTCGACCAAGGGGCCCCCTACTACTAATCAATTAATTTAGTAGATGATCGTTTTTTGCATACCCCGAATGATTAGAATTTTGTTTATAGGACGTCTTAGGTTTTCTTCTGACAAGTAATACAGAATTAAGGAGTCTTTTCGATGCTGATGGCGAAGCCTTTGTGAATTTATACAGAAAAGCTGTACAGTTAAGATTTACTAATAGGATGCAACATTTATTTTTCTTTGAAGTAGTCAGATTTAGCCAATTTTTAAGTGAAGTAATCTTTCTGAGAGATTGATTTCATCAACATGCCAACATCGATAGTCATCATCATTTAAGCTGAAAGGCTTCTATTGCTAGACAAAGGTTTTTCCTATGTCACCACAACGGCCGGTCCAGTTTATCACGCCTCCATCGAATTCACGTGAACCTTACTAAATAAAAGGTTATCGGTACCCTTGTTGCGAGACCTTTCAACGTTACGTCTTCAGGTATCCGGTCGCCATTCCAGAACCTTTCGGCCCCATCGATCATCTGTTCTGCGAGCAATGTACCCAGTACCCCTAGCCAAGTTGCTAATCTGCAATAGTTAACGCTTGTAGAAAGCTTCAAATGTACGGGAATGACGTCGTCTTAACGCTCAGTCACGTGATCAGAACAAAAGAATTAGCGGCAAGGTCAACTCGAAGCGTTCGGCGCAAGCGAAACGGTTGTAACTTGGCTAGGGGGGCAGTTTACTGCCACTTAAGCTTATCTTCCTCTCCATTGCTCTTTGTGTTACTTAAAACCATCTGATGAGGCGCATTGTGAACGACCACGTTTCAGAGCCAAATGTAATATTCACATAGACACACAAAATATGTAATTCCCTAAAAACCTTGTTTAAGCTTATTCTTAGTAGGGTTATTAAGATTGAGCTTAACCTACACATATTAAAATTAAGTGGTTTTAGCTAGCGCTGCTAGAAGCTGCTGACTAAAGCTACCCTTTCTAAAATAAGCTTGAACAAGGCTTTTATTCACCAATAACTCCGTGGATTTTAAGATCACTTGCGTAAAAAGTAGATGGTAGGATAAATTCTAAGAGATCTTCTATTCTGTAGTTTGCTTGCAGGATAGTCTGAAGTAAAGTGACTATCTCATCACATCCAAAAAAATCAGCTGTATTTAGGTTTCACGCAGTACCAATATTTTGACTAGTTTTTTTTTATGTTCAAAAGTGCGGGATCCCTGAACGCGCGGGGCCCCAAAATGGGGGGGTCTGTAACATTTGCTACTCTTGCTACATGGCTAATCCGCCACTGAGTGCCATCTAACCTTTGCATGAATGTCGAGTTTCCTAGCAGCTACCGTAGCTTTGTGCTCAATGAACTGCCCAAAGTTTAAGGAAATTTTAACTCCCAAGAGCTGAAGGCGGTCGATACACTCCAAGGATACATTCTAAAAAGCAGGTGCCAAGGTGATCAGGCTGCTTTTGGCAGTGAACGGACATGCTTGAGTTTTGGCGGCATTGAATATAGCGGCTAAATAAGCAGCACATGTTTAATTGTTAAATACACATGCATCATATATATATCGCATACTTATTATTTTCATGAATAATCAAACGTATCAACTCCGTTTAAGTGGCGTACAGCTAGGGTGAACAGCTTCAATTTTTTTTAATACGGCCTCCTTTTTGTTTTGCCATCTTTCGTTGATCAGAGTCTACACCAAAATAACATTTTTTGCAATTTTTGTCTGTCTGTCTGTCTGTTTTTCCGGGCTAATCTCTAATATGGCTGGACTGATTTTGACGGGACTTTTTTTTGGCAAGTAGCTGATGTAATAAGCAGTAACATGAGCTACTTTTATTTTAGAAAAAATAAATTCAAAATCCTGTAGTCCACACGAACAAATTCGCGGGCACAGCTAGTTTCAAATAAATTAGTTGTATTTCGGTTGTCTTTAGAACTATAAACCGTGTGACAGCGCTGATTATTCTACGGCATCGGGTAAGGTAGGAACAAAAAAATATTAGTGTAAAAATGTGGAGTTTTAAGTGTGCGCCTCAAAAAGAAACTGGGTAAGGGCGAGTCGGACTCGCACACTGAGGGTTCCGTATCAACTAACTTAAATAAAATAAATATCTAGCTTTTGCCAGCGGCAATTATTCCTATACTTATGCTATAAGACTTGCTTAATGCCAAATTTCAGGGTTCTAGGTCAACGGGAAGTACCTTTATGATTCCCTTGATTGTCGAAATATATTTTTATTTGCGACGTAAATGTCGGTATCTTTTTTATTCGTTAACTTAGAAGTTTTTACTTTTACACAGCTTTAAGGGACCGCAGTCTTGAGTATTCGGTTTAAATTTCAACTTGATACTTGCACTTGTTCCCGAGATAAAGGGACTTGACAGACAGACAGACGAACAACAAAGTGATTCTATAAGGATTCCATTTTTTCCTTTTGAGGTACAGAAAGAAATTGGGCACGCCACAATCGTGGCGGTAAGTCCCCTCTTTGAGGCGTGGCTGGAAAGACCTCACGGCGTCCTTACCTTCCGCATGACGCAGGTCCTTACCGGACATGGTTCGTTCGGGAGTTTCCTGCACCGGATTCGTGCGGAAGTGACGCCCGGGTGTCGCCACTGTGCGGAATGCCCGGAGGACACGGTGGAGCACACAGTCGAGGTGTGCCCTGCTTGGGCGGAGCATCGCCGTGCCCTCGTGGGGGCGATCGGCGGCGGAGACCTCTCGCGCCGGGCCTTGGTTGAGGCCATGCTCCGGAGCGAGGAGGAGTGGCAGGCGGTCGCCGACTTCTGCGAAGCAGTAATGCTCGCAAAAGAGGAGGCCGAACGCATCAGGCAACGGCGTTATCGCCGCCGCCACCGCCGCCGGGATTCAGATCCCGATTTCCGGCCACCGTAGGCGCGGGCTTGCGGACAGTGAGCAATGGGTAGCTCGCTGTCCGGCCGTCTGGTAACTGTCCAGACCAAGCCCAAGGCGTCGACGGCGCGCACTGTTCCCGCGCGCCTCAAGGAGTTGTCAGCAACAGCAGGGACCCAGCCGGGTCGAAGCCTACTGGGGCCAGGGTTATCCGAAAGGGCGCTCGAGCCCCGGTATGAAGGCTAGAAGGAACGGGGTGGGTCTTTTAGTCAGTAAGAGTCTGACACTATCTCCCGCTCCACCCAAGGGCGGGGGATGTCAATGCATGATTTTTTCCCACCATAAAAAAAAAAACAAAAAAAAAAAAAAAGGTACAGAAAGAAATAAAGATCGACAGAGAATTGCTATGGTTATATGGTTATCATAATTTCTTTTTAAATAAATACTTAATACAGGGGCAGGTCGGGAGGTCACGACAAACACTTCATAATCCATTTTTCACAACACAGCTAATAAAATAGAGGAAATTATAGTTATTAATTTGTATAGCGCAGGGATCGCTTCTTGCCACAAAAATGATCTAAACGCATATACATGCACGCACTTACTTACTCTCGACCCCGCCGCGCGCGCGCTGCGCGACCCCGCGTTCGCCCTCCGAGCGCCACGAGGCGCGATATGTATTCACGTTAACTCTACATAAACTTCCAGTTATATATTTCTTATTTTTATTACGTGCGAATGTTTTATATATAGAATACATTATATATTAAAAAAACCATGACTACACTAATTTGCCCCGAAGTACAATCTACAAATATTGTAAAATGCTGTTTTCCTAGGGGTGCAAAAGGGTGCAAAAATAACTGGGTGTATAGGATGCTTTAAAAAGCTAATTATGAGTTTGCACCAACTGGCTAAATTTCCCTTGAGCCGCAAAATAAAAATAATGATTTATTAGTGTTTCATACACCTCACACTTTTTTCGTGAAAAGTAATTATACACCAAAGGGGTATCTACATATATCTAAACTTACCACAACGAAATACTTATGAAATTTTTAAATTTTGGGACTTTAATGTTAAAACCTAATATTAAACGATGTTCCGTACATAACAGGAATGGTGCAAACTCAGAGAAGACTTATATTCATGTCTTCTAATGATTCCACAAAAAATTACAACTACACGAATTAGGTCCAATCTTTTTGCTAATTTGACTAGACTAAGATCGCTTTGAAGAGCGCCAGAATCGCGGAGGACGACTTATGAGTAATAGTTTTTTCAAAAGTAATTTTCCCATGTCTAGCAGATAGCTACTGAATTTGTAATTTGACGTGTAGGTAGGCATAAATTATGTATACCTATGTAAATTTTCTCTCTTCAGAAGCTATTTAATTCAGTCATACTCGAGGGAAAAACGCCACGGGCATGGAGCAGAGATGTGGTGGTGCTCTTCCTTAAGAAGGCCGACAATGCCCTGCTTAAGAATTACATTAAGATCCATGTCACTTCTGAGCTATGTCTATAAGCTGTTTCCCAAAGTCATCACGAACCGTCTCGCCCGCATGTTCGACGACTTTCAGCCTCCCAAACAAGCCAGATTCCGAAAAGGCTTTAGCACCGTGGACCACATATATACGCTGTAGCAGATTATACAGAAAACTGAAGAGTATAATCAGCTTCTCTGCTTAGCGTTTGTGGCCTACGAGAAAGCCTTTGGTTCTTTCTTTGATTGCCTCTCCGATCTCCGACGGTGCCCGAATTTCAAGACCAGACATCGACCTATCCTCTTGCACCGAAGTGTGAGGCAGAGAGACGTTATTTCTCCGAAACTGTTCACGGCCGCAATGGAGGATGTCTTCAAGATTCTTGAATAGAGAGGACTGGGCATTAATGTCAATGGCGAGTACATAACTCACCTTCGGTTTGTAGACGACATAGTAGTCATGGCTGAGACTATGGAGGAACTCAGCACAATGCTCGGTGACCTCAGTATAGCTTCCGAAAGAGTGGGACATAAAATGAACATGAACAAAACCAAAGTTATGGTTAACATCCATGTAGGACCCATTCCAATCAAGATCGGGGACTCAACACTCGAATTTGTGGACGACTACGTTTACCTTGGACAGACGGTCCAGTTGGGTAGGTCTAACTTCGAGAAAGAGGTCAATCGTCGAATCCGACTCGGCTGGGCAGCATTCGGGAAGCTGCGCGGTGTCTTCTCATCCCATATACCACAGTGTCTCATGACGAAAGACTGACCAGTGCGCATTGCCAGTGATGACTTATGGCTCCTAAACGTGGTTGCTTACAATGGACTTCATAAGAAGACTCAAAGTCACCCAAAGGGCGATGGAAAGATCTATGCTCGGAGTTTCCTATCGTGATCACATCAGAAATGAAGATATCCGCTGGAGATCCAAGGTTACCGACATAGCTCGAAGAATCGTCAAACTTAAATGGCAATGGGCAGGGTACAATGCACGCAAAAAAATGGTCGATGGGAACGAAAGGTTCGGGAGTGGCGACTACGTACTGGAAAACTTAGCGTTGGAAGGCCTCCAACAAGGTGGACCGATGACCTGGTCGCGGGTGGCGGTCACTTGCGCGAGTGTTAGCTGTAGCCTGTAAACGAAGTGTTACGGAAATTGCCGAATTCCCCGATATCTCGATCGACTTGGAAGACTAGTCGGCCTCTTTACATTCGACTAATCGGCTAGTCGGTACTTCTCTAAAGTTTAGTCACCTCGGCCTGTGTCACTCGGACCTCGTTTCAGTAGTTGAACAGTATAACACAGCTTAATTTTGTTAATCCGTTTGATCATGGTTGGTCATTAATAGTGATGGGCAATGATAATAATCCGGTTAATATCATTTGGCCAATAATCGATTAAAACTCAGTTAATAGCCATTAATAGCAATTATGGATGATAACCCTGCTATTAATGTTATTTTAGTGATTGAAAATTTCTCTTCATGGTTTTCAGGCTTAGGACTGTCAGATTAGACTTCATTTTCATCATCTTTCTTTGTAGAAAATAAATGTGCAATTCAAAACTAATCTGGCCCATTTAAAAATATTATTTATTTATTTTATGATTATACACACAAACCAACAACACACGAAAAAGGACTTCTTCACCGAAACATATCAGGCGACGTACTGATTCCGGATTGGGTTGGCGTCGCTGTAGTGCAGTTCATGCATCTCTTTCTGGCACGAATTATATTAGCGCCAGAAAGAGATAGCACGAGAAGCGGGGGTACAGGGATGCATGTTACTAACTAACCGCTCGGGTATTTTCCATTGTCTATAATTTACCTACGTCGTATTCACAGAAAAGAGCTAATAAGTAACTTACTTATTGTACCTTACATTTTTACGTATCGGTTAAAATTTATTTGTACATACACTTACATCTTTTTTTTTTTATTTATTTATTCAATTTAGTACAGCCACATCACATACATTTTACATAAAAAGAAATTTTTTATTAACAATAGGGACTAATGCACATGACAATTAAGGCGTACATAGCGCTCACCATAGAATTACTGCTGCCTTGAGAAATATATTTTGGCATTACATAATTTTAGTGTATAATCAATTTAACATAAAACAGTATTACAACATAAAAATAGAACCAAATACATACAAATTGAATTAAATTGAAAATGTCAAAAACATATTAGATAGAATCAAGTCAAGAATAAACAAATGAGGATTAAATTAAATTACAAATTAAAGTCAAACAAATTACAAATCAAAGTCAAATAAATTACAAATCAAAGTCAAATAAATTACAAATTAAAGTCAAATAAATTACATAAATTACAAAAAATCAACCAAATCATTAATTAAAACAATGTAAATAAATAATCAATCAAATCAAAATTAAAAAATTAAATTATTAAAAATGGTCTGGCAAGGATTGAAAAGATTGGAATAATTTTCTCCTAAACCTCGGTAGCTTGTCATTGAATATGTCTAGTTCTGGCATGCTTAATACAATATTGTTGTACTCATTGCTAATCCTTATAATGGGAGACTGTAAGCCTAGGTTGGTTCTCACAATTGAGGTATCAAAAACTTTTTTAATTTTTTTGGCCCGCGGGTAAGTTCTTGGAATTGTTAAAGAAACACTTTGTAACAGGTAACTGCAATGAATATTTCCATTAATGATTTTGTGAAGGAAACATAAATCCAACAGACGTCTACGGTCGCGAAGGGTAATCATTTTAAATTTGTTTAAACGCTCCTTGTAAGGCTGCCTGTGTGAAAAGCCTTCTGTGGAGAAGGCAAGATGTCTAGTGAAAGCACGTTGTATGCTTTCCACACGTTGTGAGTGAACTGCGTAAAAAGGACTCCATACGCTGCTTACGTACTCAAGGTTGGTGCGCACCAGAGCGTTATATAGTAACACTTTGGTTTTTTGGTGTAAAAATTCTCTAGAGTTGCGCTTCAAAAATCCGAGCATCTGGGCGGCCTTTGTCACTGCTTTATCAATATGTGAGGTAAATTTCAACCTGCTGTCCAAGATCACACCCAGATCCCGAACTTCATGCACTTGCTCTAGTATTACGCCCCCAATCTCATATTTTGTATATATTGGTGTCTTTTTTCTTGTAAATGATATATGATGACATTTTCCAGCGTTTAAACTCATACAGTTAACATTACACCAATTTTGAATATTGTTCAAGTCAGTCTGAATAAAGTCAGAGTCAGTTTGGGAGTTAATGACTTTTTATATTTTTAGATCGTCAGCAAACAGGGAAACTCTACAATGTCGTATGTGTTTTGTTATATCGTTGATAAAGATTAGGAAAAGAAGCGGCCCCAAATGAGATCCCTGCGGAACACCCGAGTGCGCATAATACATCTCAGATTTGAAGCCACCTATCTCTACAGATTGTGGTCTTTTTGACAGGTATGATTTAAACCACTCCAGCATTTTGCCTCCGACACCAAACCATCTCAGTTTCTCAACTAGTATGAGATGATTTACTTTGTCAAAGGCGCTGCTGAAGTCAGTATATATTGCATCCACCTGCATTCCCTTATCAACCTGACGCGACAATTCTGAGACAAAGGGGACCAAATTTGTTACTGTTGAACGCCC
Organism: Mythimna ferrago; assembly: GCA_910589285.2. Lineage (NCBI taxonomy): Eukaryota > Metazoa > Arthropoda > Insecta > Lepidoptera > Noctuidae > Mythimna > Mythimna ferrago. The sequence continues at coordinate 14,983,323 of OU342700.1, forward strand.
ACGCCTGAAGCCATGCTGATAATCCGAAATACTTGAATCCACCATTTGTGAAATAATAGGGCATAACATTGATTCAAACAGTTTAGAAAAACATGAAAGGATTGAAATTGGACGATAATTACCTACGCAAGCTGGATCATCCTTCTTAAATATCATCATCCATCTTTAGCTCACTTTGTTTTCTTTTTTTTATTGTTGATAGGTTCGCGCTTGACCGCTAACTCACCTGATGGTGAGCGACGATGCGGTCGACCTAGATCATACCTAGAAGAAACCTATTCACTCTCGACTTAAAGATTCCCGGGTTGTAGCTATCAGGAAACATAGACTCCGGCAAGGAATTCCACTCCCTAGCTGCACGCACAATGAATGTGTTCTCAATCCACCATGTACCGGTGGCGCATAGCCGTACGTCTGGTAGTCCGATAATGGAACGGGCTAGGCGGAATTAGGTTATGCAATTCCGACGCACACTCTCCGAAATGCAACCGATAGAAAACTCTGTGTCGATGCTCAAGACTTTGAAGCCTCGACTCGACGAGTGTATCATCGCCAATTATCCTTCTGGCTCGCCTCTCAATTGCCTCAAGTGCATCAAGCTGGTATCGGGCAGATCCGTCCCAAAGATGAGAGCAATACTCCATACACGATCGAACTTGAGCTTAATAAAGTTAAGTACTGTCTGACCTTTGCGAGGATTCCCAGCTTTTTTGCAGCCAGTTGAGCCTTTGCTTCGATGTATGGCCCAAGGTTGAGTGCACCAAGAAGGTCAAAATGGTCGGTTATCGGCACGGTTACATCCCGGAAAGTTGGAGCGGGGCTGAATTGGCACCTTTTAGCGGAAAATAGACAGGCCTGGGTTTTTGCAGCATTGAACTTGACCAAATTGGCATCGCCCCATTCAGAGACTGCCTCCAAGGACAAGTTCAAGCGCTCAACCATAGCCTCTCGAAGAGACTGGATCTGTGATCCACTAACTCGCGCGTTGGATATGTAACTCTCGGCAACAGTGCTGTCATCTGCATACCCAAAGGTACCGGGCTTAAGCAGATCGTTTATGTGTAGCAAGAATAATGTTGCCGAGAGTACTGACTTCTGAGGGACCCCGGCATTAATAGACATTTGACCGGACGAGCAGCCATCGATAACCACTCGGATGAACCGGTTACTCAGGAAGTCTGTGATCCAAGCACATAATCCAGCGGGTAAACCGAAAGATGGAAGCTTACTAATAAGGCCTTCGTGCCAAACCCTATCAAAAGCCTTCGAGATATCAAGGGAGACGGCAAGCGCTTCCCCGTGCTTCTCGATAGCCTTACTCCTGATGTGGATGGCATACGCTAGAAGATCTCCAGTTGACCGATTTCGGCGAAAGCCGTATTGACGGTCACTTAGGATATCATTAGCTTCTAGGTATGCCAGGAGCTTAGTGTTGAGTACACGTTCCATGGTCTTACAGAGAATGGACGTTACTGAGATTGGTCGGTAGTTAGCTGGGTCAGCCCGGCTCCTCTTCTTGGGCACGGGCTGTACATTAGCTAGCTTCCATACAATCGGCACTTTTTCAGCCTCAAATGAAAGCCTAAACAGTCGTGTCAGAATCGAAGGCAATTCAGGCGCACACGTTCTCAGTACAGTTTCTGTTATCCCGTCTGAACCGCTAGCCTTGTTCACGTCAAGGTTACGTAGCATCCTACGGACGTCCTTCTGATGGATGCGACTATCCGACATACTCGTATCGCAACCATCAGGGTAAACAGGGGGCTGCGCGTTACCTGGATCTAGACGCGAAGATTCCGCGAAGAGTGAGGCAAACAAATTTGCTTTCTCCTCAGCGGTATGTGCCAGCGACCCGTCGGGTTTCAGCAGCGGTGGTAGTGAGGGGCGGCAGAAGTTCGATTCAACCGACATAGCCAGGGACCAAAACGCCTTCCTACCCGCAGGGTATGAAGCTAGTTTGTTCCCGATGCGGCTAATGCGGTCGAACCGAGACCTCCGCATCACCTTGCAAGACCTGGCAGCTCTGTTGAAAGCTCTCTTCTTCTGGCTTACGTCATTTGTCTTGTGCATACGAACATCAGCCCATGCCTGATATGCTGCGTGCTTGAGTGCGTTAGCGCGATTACACTCAGCACCAAACCAAGGGCGAGCTAGGCCAGACATAGCTACGTCGGAGAATGGAATATAGTACTCCATTTTGTTAAATCAAGTAATTAATTAGGTAGATGGTTAAATCACAAAGCGATGTGTCAATGGTAATTATGGTTTTTATAGTATTGGATCTCTAAATTAACAAAACTGAATTTCCCAAAAAATGTGTATTTATTTTATCATTAACACTTTTTCACATACAAAAAGTGAAAATAAATAAAAAGAATTAGAATACATTGAATCACACTGCGTACACGCACCCAATTTATGTTCACACCCACAGGTTTTACACTAAACAAAAAAAAGCATTCATTTTGTTAACAATACATTAATAGCAGGGTTATTAGCCATTGCTAGGCTATTAATGGCTACTTATGGATTATAATCGATAATAACTCAAAGCATCCGGCTATTTACCCAACACTAATCATTAAGGCTGAACTAGTCGCTGGCTCGAACTCGCTGATGGCTGTGACCAATATGTGCGTTGTCTCATCTAAAATCGTCTTCGACAGCTATAATTTCAAGTACGAGCAATTATAAGCTAGTCTATATGCACAACGTATTGTTAGCACGCACACAAACGTTTCGAACTAAAATGACATGCGTTGCGTAAAATCTGCTTTGAATAATCGAGTTTTTTGTAAAAACCGCTACATTAATCTATTACAAATAATTTGTATTGAACTCTTCGATACTAAAACTTTGTCGGTACCGACTTCGTTTTGGAGATTTTATACGATTTTTGTTACTTTTATGTTAAAATCGTCAAAAACAAATCAGCAACTTTGTTACCTCCTAACTTTGTAATGTTTTTTTTTTTTTTTTTTCATTTTCCGTACAGACTAAACTAATAATGATATAAAACCATGTCATGTTTTATTTTGGATTTCCAATGCCAAACTGTACAGTAATACCCCTCAAAATTTGTATGGAAAAAGTATCGACTAGTGTAACCTTAATGTTCGAAAACCTGCAACACACTTTGGTTTTAATGAGAACCATGCGATTCTCTTTCACTTTATTGTGTTATGAATTTGGTGCTTACTAGATTATTTACCACAGGGGCGGCCGTGGCGAAGAAATCAACACTTTTCGTACGAGGAATAAAACTAGAAGACATAATTACAGAAAATCAAAAGAAGAATGAAAATCACGAGAACACTCAAAATCGTACGTCCAAACTTATTCCGAAATTACAAGAACCTTTGACTAGTGCAAAATCTGGAGTTCATATTAGTATCATTGATACTACTTCAGACACAAATGGTCGTAAACAACACACTCGTATACGCACTGGTGGAGCATCTTACAAGTGTGATATTTGTCAGCACAGTTGTAAAAACAAGAGAGAGTTAATAAAACATATTCGTGTACACACTGGTGGAACACCTTACAAATGTGTCATATGTCACCATGGTTATAATAAAAAGAGTGATTTAATACGTCATACTTGTAAACACGCTGACAAAAAACCTTTCAAATGTGAGTTCTGTCAGAGTTGTTTTAGTCAGAAGGGTGTTTTAAATAGCCACATTCGTACGCACACTGGCGAGAAACCTTACAAATGTGAAAAATGTCAGCTTTGTTTTACTCAGAAGAGTTCTTTAACAAGCCACATTCGTACGCACACTGGCGAGAAACCTCACAAATGTAAAGAATGTCATGTTTGTTTTAGTCAGAAGAGTAATTTAATATGTCACATTCGAACGCACACTGGCGAGAAACCTTATAAATGTGAAGAATGTCAGCTTTGTTTTAGAAGGAAGAATCATTTAACAAGTCATTTGCGTACGCACACTGGTGAAAAACCTTACAAATGTGAAGAATGTCAGCTTTGTTTTAGACATAAGAGAATTTTAACAAGTCACATTCGTACGCACGCTGGTGAGAAACCTTACAAGTGTGAAGAATGTCAGCTTTGTTTTAAGCAGAAAGCTCATTTAACAAAACATATTCGTACGCACACTGGCGAAAAACCTTACAAATGTAAAGAATGTGAGCTTTGTTTTAGTCAGAAGAATACTTTAACAAGGCACATTCGCATTCACACTGGCGAGCAACCTTACAGGTGTGAAGAATGTCAGCTTTGTTTTAGTCACAAGAGTAATTTAGCAATTCACATTCGTACGCACACTGGCGAGAAACCATACAAATGTGAAGAATGCCAGCGTTGTTTTAGTCATAAGAGTAATTTAATCAAACATGTTCGATGTAGACACGCTGTTTAAAAACCATGTAGAGTCTGTCTAATAAGTTAAACGACTTGGGTAATTATTAGGATTTAATGAAATCTGATGTAGTCAACACGGGTTCAATAATCAAGGTTGATTAAGAGATAGAGATCATTGTTTACTAACAGAAGAACCTTATAAAAGGTACCGAATATAAGTATTTTTTAAATGATGAAATATTATACATAATTCCCAAGTCGGTTGACTTATTAGACAGACTCTAAGTGAAATATTTTGTTAGCACAATTTTACTCAAAAAGGTGTTTTAAAAAGCCAAATTCACATGCGGGGGTTTACCGTGACGTTTCAATAGTGTCAATTAGAGACACAATAGAAAGACGATGACAGCGTGAACGCCGACGTTCGCTTGGGGTTTAATGAATTAAACGTCATGGTCTACGCCAGGAACGCTGGTGAAAAACCTTTAATGTCTCGAGTTGTTTTGGTAAGAAGGGCCATTTACAAGTGTGTAGAATATATTTTTATTTTATTTTTTATACTTGCTCAGAAAATGACTAATAAATAATAATCATATCTATTGATCGTTTACAATTATTATTGCAGTACTATGCGTTACAAATGAGAATAATATCGATTACCTTGTTGTAACGTCATGATTTACTGTCAAATCGAGGAAATAAATTTTAATTAATTTACGAAAAATATAATTTATTTATGAACTGTGAACGAAAAAAGTTTAATCAGAATTCAGAACTTCAATTTTACTCATCTCTGAGTTCTTTAATTTTGCCAAAATTTCTTTGATTTGACAGTACGACGTGACGTCACAACATGGCAATCGATCCTATTCTCAATTGGAACGCGTAGTACACTTTGATTTTTAGTTTTAGGGGTGTTAAAAAGAATAAAAAATAAACAAATTAATTACGTAGGTACGTTATGAACTCAGTACTTTATTGCATTCCATATGTACATAGATGGTATAAAAATATAGTAAGATCAATATGGACCCATACATGCACAGCAAAGTTAGGACAAAGGGTGAAGGCTAACAAAATAATTTTAATTTATTTTTGTCATCAATATTTTTTTTTTTTTTTTTTCTAATTAAGATAAACTAGTGCTTGACTGCGATCCCACCTGATGGTAAGTAGCGATGCAATCTTTGATGGTGAGGTGCACTAGTTTATTAAGAGCCTATTCACTCTAGCCTTGAAGACACCCAAATTATAATCGGACGGGAAGAACGCAGCAGGCAGACTGTTCCAGTCCTTCGACGTACGCGGTATAAACGACGAGGCGAAACGCTTAGTCCGGACCGTAGAGGTTTCAAGAACGTAAGGGTGAATATTCGCCGTACGTCGGGTTGTCCGATGGTAGAATTGCGATGGCGGAATCAAGTCATGCAATTCCTGCGCACACTCTCCAAAATTAAATTATGTACTAATCTATTTAAATTGAATTGTGTATTATGTCCAAGTATTGGTATTTTTTATTTATTTATAGTCGTCATTATTATTAAATTTTGTTATTATTGAAATTAATTTGTGTATGTATGTTATTATAATGTCTTTATTTGAAGTAAATTATGTCAAGTATTTTTTTTATCTTTTTATTATGTAGGTATTAAACAAAGAGAAAAAAAAAGTGAGAATAAAGTTGAAAAAAAGGTAAGAAAGATTTGTCTGCAAACTATTTCATGCGTGTTGGTTAATAATTATGTTGGTGGTGTTATGCTTCATTTCTTTTATTCTTAAAAGCAACTTTCTTCTTAAGTATAGTCTACCAAAAGATACGAATACACCCTTTTCTTACAGTTAAAGAGCGTTAACCATTTTACTGAAAAATGTTTATTTATTTTATTATTTATAGAAGGGCCAAGAAAAAAAAAACAATCTTAGGCGCGAGCTTGCAGATGGCGAGCAATGGGTAGCTCACTGTCAGACCGTCTGGTAACCGTCAGGACCGAGCCGAAATCGTCGACCTACGTTCCCGCGTGCTTCAAGGAGTTATCAGTAATCATAGGGGCCCAGCAGGGTTGAAGCCTACTGGAGCCAAATGGCTATTTTTGAAAGGGAGGCTAGGTTGCCTTTCATACCAGGTGAAAGGCAACGCAGGTTTTCTAAAAGGTTTTCTATTCAATAAAAGTGACACTATCTCCCGTTCCACCCGAGGGCGGGGGATGTTATCTGGATGATTTTTACCCACCGAAAAAAAAAACCGTAGACATTGTTTCTGTTTGGTTCTTTCTTTTATAGCTTTAAATATTTTATTAATAATTTAATTTTAAAAAAATATTCTTTTTGTTACGATTTTCAATATTGAATATTTGTTTCAATATATTGATGAATCAGATCTAAATATATCGGCTGATTATACCGATATATCGTAGTAACAAATATCGTCATAAAGATGTATCGATACTTTTTGACAAGCCTATCTATTGATTGTCAGAGTCGGTAAAATAAGAATTGACCTAAGGGCCAAGCGCCCGAAAAGTGCCATAAAACAGTGATTAAGTCGAGAGTGAATAGGTTTCTTTTAGGTAAGTGCGTTCCATCGTCGACCGCATCGTCGCTTTCCATCAGGTGAGATAGCGGTCAAGCGCGAACCTATCAACAATAAAAAAAAAAAAAATTCTGAGGCCTACTCCTCCGAAACGGCTAGGTCAATTGGTTTGAAAAAAATATATGTTTATTACAGATTCATGAACAATAATATCAACATTTGATTTTTTCGTGCAATTAATACTTTTGTCAAAAAAAAATATTAAGCAATTTCGCAACTTTTCGCAACTTTTCCCTACTCCTTCGAAACGGCTTGGACCTATAGAAACATTTTTACACATAAAAATTGGTGGTTAAATATTCTTCAAAGTGAACATTGCATATGTAAATCAATCAATATCTCGCAAAGAAAATGGATTTAAAGCGCTTTCCGGGCGCTGCTGGCCGCAAATAAATGCACAGATTTGCATACTGCCGCCTAGGCGAGCGCGAGAGTTGCGTTCACATAATTTCGGCCAGATGGTTCAAGGGACTATACGCCTTAAAGGTCCAAGTGACCAGGTCATAAAAATACAAAAAAAAAAAATCAGAGTCGGTCGCAGTGTGACCAGATTTAGTATTTTAATACTTTTGGAGTATATTTTAGTAAGTTTTCCTAAAGTGAGTCAGTATTTTTGAAGGTACTTTTATATTGGCGGAAGCCAGTATTTTTGGGGATATTTTGGAAAAAGTTATGGCAATACCATAGCGATCGTCGAACAATGGCACAGAGGCCAAAAAGCCATGCCATAATCATAATCATTTGTTTGTTAGAACATGGTAGGTATGTACATTACATGGTCTTAGGTTTAAAGATTCAGTCTCGGCACGTTCTGCCGCAACGGCGTACAAATATTAAAGTTATATAAGTAATTAATTACATTAAATTGTGATAATTTAGATAATTGAAACTAGAAATGTCAAATAAAATCATATAAATAATCATTGAATTAATATGTCAAAGTGTCATTTAAATTATAGTAACATTTAATACCTACACAATAATTCTTTATTTTTTTCTTAAGCCCTGTCAAGTCTAACTCTCTAATCGATTTTGGTATTTTATTATAAATTTGCAGGGCTTTGCAAAATATGCTTTATCGCATAAGAGCGGTTTTGGCTCTGCGCCATAAAACTATTTAAGAAAATCCCTGCTTACGTTGATGTTCGACGTAATATAAATAGAGCGCGTTATGTTTACTAGTGTCGAATGCTGCATGCAAGCGCATATTTTCACAGATTAATTTAATAAAAACTGGCCAAGTGCGAGTCGGACTCACCCATGAAGGGTGCCGTAGCAGCAAGTTACAGAGTATAAAAGTTCTTGTAGTTTGTTGGAACTTTGATCGATGTTTTAATAATAGTGTATTTTTTTTTAGATTTATGACGTATCAAAAAAAAAACTACTTACTAGATCTCGTTCAAACCAATTTTCTTTTGCGGTTTACATTATATATTTGTTTAGTTTAATTATTTTCTTAATTTAGAAGTTACAGGGGAGGACACACACATTTTACCACTTTGGAAGTGTCTCTCGCACAAACCATTCAGTTTAAAAAAATTATATAATAAACCTCAATATCATTTTTGAGCAGTGGTGGCCGAGTGAGCAGTGGTGGCCGAGTGGTAACGGCCCCGACTTACGAGTTGTAGGTCGCAGGTTTGATCCCAGCCAGGCGCATTACTTTGTGTAATTTATTTCATCACCACTGCTCTCAAGACGGCGAAGGAAAACATCGTGAGGAAACCGGCATGTCCTAGAACCAAAAATTCGAAGGCATGTGACTTTCACCAACCCGCACTGGGCCTGCGTGATGGATTACGGCCCATTCCCTCTCCGCGAGAGGAGGCCTGAGTCCCTGCAGTGGGAATATTAAAAAGGCTGATGATGATCATTTTTGAAGTCCAATCCATATTCAATTTGAAAATCAAAGTGTCAAATTTTGAAGTTTAATCCACCCAAAATTCATTGCTTTTTTTATTTTTGTATGAAAATCTTAATGCGATTCACAGAATACATTTACTTACTAAGTTTCAAGAGTATAGCTCTTATAGTTTCGGAAAAAAGTGGCTGTGACATACGGACGGACAGACAGACATGACGAATCTATAAGGGTTCCGTTTTTTGCCATTTGGCTACGAAACCCTAAAAACGGAACAAAGAGACAGATTTATAAAAAAAAGTGTATTAATCTGCAATTTTAAAAACTAAGCAAGTAGCAAAAGATTAATGAATTATAATCCTTCAAACACAATGTTAAAATACAATTCTAATATTTATTGTGATGATTAATAAATAAAACGTGTTTTGAATCGGGATTTTTATAGGTATATTTTCCCTGTCCAAGTTTCTTATTCTTATTCTTTATTGTACACAAAAATAAAAAAAATAACAAACACAAAAAAATTGGTTGCCTGTAAAGTCGGTATACGGGCGAAAGTTTTACGTGACAATGACTTTTTATGTCTGTCTCTCTCGCTCGTGCCTCTCACTCGCTCTCATTGTGAGCGCATAACGTGAGCGGAGCGTAACGCAGTTTCTTGAAGTGTCACCCGGCAAACCAATTTATAAGACGTTGTCACGTCAAAAAAAAACAGGACATTTGATGTAAGTACATAGGCGAGCACAACTGGGTTTTCTTACGGCAAACCATGTGATTTAAAAAGTTCCAAGTTGGTATAATTATTTCAGTACCTACCTTTTTTTTAAGGAGCTTCGGCTTTTTTGTAAAATTTAATCTGGTCACACTGGTCGGTCGGTTGTCACTTGTCAGAGAGCTAAGAAGAGTGCTTTGTTTGTATCATTGTAATATTTGTAATTTTATTTAAACTTTTAATGTTTAACGACATAATAAATTATACACTGCTTGCTTTTCTACTGTACTTGGGCATTGGCAGAATAGTCGACGGCGACTCTTGTTATTGACAAAAATAGAATAGAATATTTATCAAGATTTTCTCAACGCAAACTTTATCGTAGTTGTTGAGAGATTTCCCAAAAATATAATGGAGAAACTGCCAATGTGTAGGATATGTTTAGCGGAGAATGTTCGTATGTATATAGTTGTGAACAAAAAACTGCATGAACTGTATGAGAGGCTGACTGGTAATGCGGTAAGTTGTTACTGTCTTCATCTACAATGATATTAAAAAAGTTTGTTTTAAGTTTTTTTGTTTGTAGGAGGTAATCTCTGGAAGTATTGGTCCGATTGCTATAATTTTTTCATGAATAGTTAGCTGCTTAATTCCTGAGTGTCATAGGTTATATTTTATGTACCCAGGCGAAGCAGGGGGCAATAGCTAGTTGTTAATAATTTAATAAACCAAACAGTTAGTATGATGGTCTACATAGAAAAAGAAGGGAATTCCTAACAACTGCGAAGGAAATCATGGTTATTATAAGTCGTCCATCAGCCTCGGACTAGAATGCACACTAGCTCTGTATGAGAAGAGGCCAACAGGAAGCAGTACTGACCATCTCTGATTGATGGGACCGTATTGTTCTTTTGATTTCATCTTAACCTTTCAATTGTATCAATTAGAGACACAATATAAGACAATGACAGCGCAAACACTGGCGTTCGTTTGAGGTTTAATGAATTAACATACATACAGTCAAATGGGGTGAATACAAACTCAGGGGTGAATAGAAACAAAACTTGAAAGGGTATTTTCACAATATTTGAATATTTTTTGCAGCAACTAAGTAAATCAATTTACAGTATTAATAGATATTATGTAAGAACAGTGTAGACCAATCTATATTGTACTCAAAAGCATAATAAAAATAATCATATTAAATAATTGCGTCATAATAGGACGTAATCTAAGAATTTGTGGAATCTACAATGTTCTTCCATTTACATTATAAAAAAAAAGCTAGAAAAAAATGTCGTTCTTGTATTTATTTGGTAACAATAATGCTACATTACACTATTCACTATCACTAAACACTAACTTGAACGGTTTTGTTCGTTTTATTCTTCACACTATATTTGTGTATACAAAAGTATATTTGAATGTGATTTATTCATTGGACGAAATGGTTGTAAACATGTTTTGTTGCAGTTTGTAACTGAAGACAGTAGACCGATGCTCGCTTGTTTCATCTGCTGCACTCAACTAAAGCAATGCTGCCAACTGCAGAGAAAATGTCTGGAAGCTGAAGAGCTGCTCACTCAGATGATGAATGAGGATTATGAGGTGAGATATTATTCTTCAGCTGATGTACCTATGTATACTCTCTTAACATCTGATTTTAAGAGTCCGATGACACTATGTGTTGGTGAGAGTGTGGACTGTATAATTCTAGGAAAAATATGGTGGTTAAAAGTAATATTTAATTATGCTAACTATTAAATACACAAACAATTTTAGGTTGACAAACACATGCATAATTATGTATATGTATACAGTACATACATCAAAATAACATTTTTTGCAATTTTTGTCTGTCTGTCTGTTTGTCTGGGCTAATCTCTGAAATGGCTGGACTGATTTTGACGGGACTTTTTTGGCAGGATGCTGATGTAATAAGGAGTAACATAGGCTACTTTTGTTTTAGAAAATAAATTCAAAATCCTGCAGTCCATGCGAACGAAGTCACGGGCACAGCTAGTCGAATATGTAATTGCAATGAATGAATGAATGTATAGTATATTAGTATGTTTTTTTTTTTGCTTGTATTTTCTGTGTTTCCGTGTATTTGTATTTGTGTTAACCTATGGGTATATATATAAGCTGTGTTTTCTTGGTGCCGGAAAACGCAGCGTTGGAAGGCCTCCTACAAGTTAAACCAATGACCTGACCTGAAGGTTGCGGGAATCCGATGGATGCGGAATGCACAGGATCATTTATTGAGGCGACACTTGGGGGAGGCCTATGTCCAACTGTGGACATCTGAAATGATGATGATCTTACCTGAAATAAATGTTTATTATTGTTTTTATTGTATCTTACCATCACTAACCTACGCAAGTCAGACCTGGACATTCACGAATAAGATAAAGAACAAAAATCCTGTCTTGCCAACGTGCCATGGAAAGAAGCATCTTGAAACTAAGAAGACTAGACAAAACGAGAAATACAGATATACGTAATAAAACTCAACTCAAAGATGCTCTACAACATGCTATGTCACTGAAATGGAAATGGGCGGGCCACCTAGCCAGGTACCGAGACAAAAGATGGACACTACTTGTTACGAAATGGCCAGGTCCCATTGGTAAAAGGAAAAAAGGACGACAAAGAAAAAGATGGGCTGATGACATTATAAAAACAGCTGGAAAGAACTGGATGGACACTGCCCAAGATAAAGAGATTTAGAAAAAGATGGAGGAGGCTTTCTACCCTATAGGGGCCATACAATAATTAATAATTACGAGCACATAAAATAAGGAAATATAAACATTGTATGGAAAAAATAAAGCTATAATAATAATAATACTAAGAGTCTGGGTCGCTACCAGAATACCTGACAACTGGCATTACCCACCTGCTCCATAAGACAGGTAACCCCGTGGATCCCAAGAACTATAGACCAATTACATGTTTGTCAACGGTCTATAAACTTCTTACATCCATCCTGAGAGCAAAAATTAATATACAAATAGAGAATCATCAGATTATTTCTCCCTCTCAGAATGGATGTAGGAATGGGTCCCGGGGTACTAAGGAGCTACTCCTCATAGACATGGCCATAAGCCAACAGACTCGTCGATCCCGCAAGGATCTGTCGACATGTTGGATAGATTACAAGAAGGCCTACGACTCTGTTCCACATACATGGCTCATGAGGGTGCTGGAGTTATACAAAATAGATATAACTTTACGCACCTTTCTTGAGTCATGTATGAGGCAATGGAAGACGGTCCTTCGCTATCCAGGATGTCGACCGATCCAGGGGAACGATGAGCCTATTTGGATTAAGCGGGGAACATTTCAGGGCGACAGTCTGAGCCCGCTTTGGTTTTGCTTAGCCCTGAATCCTCTTAGCACATTGCTGGAGGATTCAGGACTAGGCTATCGGTTGAGAAGAGGTGGTCAGGTCATAGCTCACCTTCTTTACATGGATGACCTGAAAATCTTTGCCCCCAGCAATTTGCAACTGATGGAACTACTGAAGGTAACTGAAACTTTCAGTAGTGCCATCAGGATGGAATTTGGTGTGGACAAATGTGCAGGCATGCATGTAAAGCGAGGGGAGATTATGGAATCCGAGGGAATTCAACTCCCGGATTCCATACACCTTAGATCCCTTTCCTCGACCGAAACCTATAAGTATTTGGGTATGTCAGAAGCCTTGGGCATTAACAATGCTGACATGAAGCAATCGCTGAAGGAGCGCATGTTTGGCCGCCTGAAGAAGGTATTAAATAGCCTTCTGTCGAGCGGAAATAAGGTGCGCGCCTTCAACGGTTGGGTCATGCCGGTTTTAATGTACTCTTTTGGCATACTCAAATGGACTCAGACCGAACTTGACGCCCTGGATAGGCGAGTTCGTACATTGCTGACGGCAAATCGGATGCATCACCCACGATCCTCGGTGATGAGACTGTACATCCCGCGGAAGTGTGGAGGTCGAGGTTTTTTAAACGCAAAGACCCTGCACAACCGATGTGGGTATGCACCGAGATGTGGTCGCAGTGGACAAGGGACTCACCCCGTTATCCATGGCTAAAGAGGACTGGCATAAACCTGTAATAATGACTACTGATAACCGCAAGGAAATATGGAAAGGCAAGGAGCTCCACGGGCGCTTTTTCCGGGCTCTTCACGAGCCTGATGTAGATTTCTTGGCGTCCGTGGCCTGGGCCTCTAGTCTGCTATTACAATAGTGTCAGAATGGTCTATCATTGATGTCATAATTGTCGATTTTGACAAGTTTGGTAATCTACTAATATAATGGCGTCATTATGACTTTCCAATGGTCAACCACTGACACTCCATTGAAAGAAGTGACATAGAATGGTAATCTCGTACATATTGACAAATGAATATTTGACGTTTGCGGTAATCTGCTAAAACTTTGACAGTTTATTTGATCAGTGTTTTACCATTAGAACGTTATTGTGCAGTTATTGGTTTTAATATGCTCGAAATTATCATTCTACCACAATTCTATTACAAGACCAGTGACCGATCAATGATCGATCATTTTGAATTAGCAGATTACAAACTTTTAGCAAAATGACAATGGGATCGTGTTGGAATGACGAATTTATAAAAATAGCAGACTTGGGGCCCTGGTTACGTTTCAGTGACCTCTTCGGGGAAACTGAAGGTTTTGTCTGTGCGATTATGGACGAAGTTATCCTAACGAACAACTACCGGAGATATATAACGAAGGACGGGACGGTTGACGTGTGCCGGGCATGCCACCGTCCGGGTGAGTCTATCAGACTAACGGCGAATATTTGCACAGACATAACTAAGTAGCTAGGATTATCCACCAGCAACTTGCTTTGAAGTACAACCTAGTGGATTTAGAGGTACCGTATTACAAGTATGTGCCCGACCCAGTTCTCGAAAATGACCATGTCACTTTGTACTGGGATCGGTCTATCATTACTGACCGGACTATTGTAGCCAATAAGCCGGATATAGTGGTGATAGACCGATCGGCGCGCCGTGCAATGGTAGTCGATATCACCATCCCGCATGACGAGAATCTCGTGAAAGCTGAGAAAGAGAAACAAATGAAATATCTCGACTTAGCACACGAGGTTGTCGACATGTGGAGTGTGGACTCGGCTGTCATTGTGCCGATTGTCGTAACCGCCAATGGTCTTATTGCCAAAAGCTTCGACGACCATCTGTCGAAGCTGTCGTTGCGCGGTTGGATCAAGGGCCAGATACAAAAGGCAGTACTCCTCGATACGGCTCGCATTGTGAGGAAGTTCCTGTCTCTGGAGCCCTAACCACCGGTAGCTTGGACCCTGCTCCCGACGTCGGTGGACTACTGTTTTTATATTTTTAAATGTTTTTTTTTTATATATATTTGTTATGAAAAATATTTAAAAATATCAAAAATATGGACTATAAGAAAAATAAAGGAGATAATAAGAATAATAATTATTGTTTTACAGCAAAATCTGTTTGTAAACCAAGAGCACTTCAAACATTTGAATAAGCTAATTCAGTCACCAGTGGAGCATATAAGTATAGTAGATGTCAGCCATATTGAAAGCATTGCGGTCAAAGAAGAGTTACCAGCTGTTTGTGAGAGACTAGATGACGTCATCGAGCCAGAGGAGGAACATCACAGTGATGGTAGGTTTTTAGGAACTACAAATTGAATAATGATATATCTTGTGTGCGTTTCACTTAAAAAATCCCTTAGCCATAATGTTGGAATACCAATGTTTCTATGTTGTTTGGCAACGAAATTACTTAATATTAGAGAGATTAATTGATATTTCGTTACTTTTAACAATTGCCTTTTTTCTTTCTTTTGGAAACTGTAAAAACTATTTTTCCTGCAATTCTTTCAAATATCGAAAACGCTACGCCGCAATATCGTACCAGTAACTGCTTCCTTTTAGACCTGCTTTTTTTTTTTAAATGAAATCTCTTTCCTCTCATAATTCTCCATAAAGTCGTGCGACTACCGTTAAAATCGAATTCGTTTCGCATTTCGTGCAACAATTTTGCTAGAGTACGCAACTCTTTTCTTTTTTCTTTAGAGAGACAGGGGAGCCGACATTACGGCGACGGAACTTATGTGAAACGCGCTATACCAATATTGACAAGTTCATTGAATTCGACTGACTCGTTAGTCTAGTGGTTAGTGACCCTGACTGCTATGCCAGAGGTCATGGGTTCCATTCCCACCTAGAACAAATGTTAGCGTGATGAGCACGATCATTTGTTTAATGTCTGGGTGTCATTTATCTATATTATGTATTTAGTTAGAAATATGAATTATGTTTTCAGTTGTCTAGTACTCACAACACAAGCTCTGCTTAGTTTGGGGCTAGATGGCGTTGTGTGATAGTTGTACCGTAGGTGCTCAGCAGGGTCGAAGCCTACTGGGGCCAAGGGACTATTTCTGAAAGGGAGGCTCGGCCCTGGTATGAAAGGCAACGAAGGAACGGGGTGGGTTTTTTAGTCAGTTAAAGTCTGACACTATCTTCCGCTCCGCCCAAGGGCGGGGGATGTCGTCCGGATGATTTCAACCCACTGAAAAAAGAAAAACAAAAAAAAAATCCCGAAAGTGCCGAATCAAAGATGAAGTCAGTACGATCTGAACTTAAAACTTCAATATCTCAAAACTAGCTCGGTGTGGGTTGGATCCTTTCTGTATTATGGACAGGATCCATACATCTCTGCCGTTTTTGACGTTTTATGAAAATACTAGCTGAGCCGGCGCACTTTGTACCGCCTAACAGTTAATTAATGTAGTATAGAAATCAGAAACGTTTATTTCAAATAGACCAGTTACAGGCACTTTTGAATTGTCAAAATGTCGGTCAGTCAAACAAGTGAAGCTAAATTGCACGTTCCAAAGAGTAGGTCTCTATGGAGAAGAACGTGCAAGAAACTCCATGGACACTCTTTCAATCGTATTGAGTTACATGATATATCTTTCGATGTAGTCAACCGATTGCAATGAAACAAAGCCTAAGTAATATACCAAGCTACACACAATTCTAATGTATTGGACGACAACATCGCTTTCCATCAGATAGTGGTCAAACGCGAGCCTATCCATAATAATAAATAAAACTTTGTTCACTGTTTCTGCTTACTTACAGACTTAAAACTAGAAAATCTATACAGTAGTCATTCAGACGCAGAAGATATCCCAGCACAACAGTCTGAGTCTGATTCAGAAGATGATGTACCCTTAATAAACATCAAAACGGAAGTGGAAGAAGAACAAGAAGTACCGAGGAAGAAGCGAAGAGCCAGTGACACGACGCGTGAGTATTAGTTGTGAATCATTGTGTGAGCGAACAGGCCGACTGGTTGACAACATGAACTTAACAAACACAACTTCAGATGTTCTATCTGTACACTCTTGAGTAGCACAAACACACTGCTACAGTTGCTCTCGCTGAGAGCACATTCCTGTTGCAATGATTAAGAACAATAAACATAATATACCCTCTTTGTTCTGTTATAGAGATGGTTACTTACTATAAGTTGGAAGTAAGGCACAATCTCGCTCTTGCCAAGTATATTTTTTTTGGTGTAACTAGGTGTTCTAAATAATCCTCAAATATTAGGATCGTTGAGATTGCTCGTTCCAAACAGTAGGCTTCGCTTAGGACCGATGGAAAGGATGTTTAAAGTCCCGGTAGCCCGCACAAATCTGTTATAGTGCACGCGAGACTCGATCGGTAGAAACAGTCAGTATAGTGTCTCTTAGATAGGTATTTTTTCTTATACACAGCTGGAATTCGTGACGGTGACACTGTGTTGTCCTTTATGTAACTTGTGCCGGTCTTCCGAGGCGCTGCTTGAGACTGACCATCGATAATTTATCTTCTATAATATAAAAATGAATCGCAAAATGTGTTGGTAAGCGCATAACTCAACAACGCCTGGACCGATTTCGCTAATTTTTTTTTTGTTGTGTTCGTTATTATGAGGAGAAGGTTCTTATATAAAAAAAATGAAAATTAGGGTAGTGTAGGGTAGTGTGGGGTAGTGTAGGGTAGAGTAAGATAGAGGAGGGTAGAGTAGGATAGAGTAGAGTAGGGTAGGGTAGAGTAGGGTAAAGTATGGTAGAGTAGGGTAGAGTAAGGTAGAGGAGGGTAGAGTAGGGTAGAGTAGAGTAGAGTAGGGTAGAGTAGAGTAGAGTAGGGTAGAGTAAGGTAGAGGAGGGTAGAGAAGGGTAGAGTAGAGTAGGGAAGGGTAGAGTAGGGTAGAGTAGGGTAGAGTAGAGTAGAGTAGGGTAGGGTAGAGTAGGGTATAGTAGGCTGAAGTAGGGAAGAGCGGGAGCGAAGCCGCGCGGGTACAGCTAGTTATATATGAATGTTACATACACTAATGGATATCTGATCAGTTTGTGGGTGGCGTCTCTGAGTGCTAGGCTATTTAGCGACTACATTTGTTACCTTGGGTATACCTGGTGTTAATAAATATAAATAAAATCAATGAAATATTTTTTTTTTTTTTTTACAATAGCAGTACAGGTCGCGCGGTGAATCAAGATCGCTCGGTGAAAGTAGTGGGGGCAATCGGCGCATTTGTACAATTTCGCACAGAAATTCTTAGTATGTTAGGATTTTATTTTTAATTTCGGATGTTTGAACCTTAGTAACATAACTTATAATAACAATAGTTTTTGCTTGTAGTTTATCTTGTAAGTAGGTAATTTCAGAAAAATTAAAATTTTTAAAATTAAAATTAAAATATAAAAAAATAATTTCGTTAGTTTCTTTCTTAACGTAACAATTCACGTCGTAAACCATTCTTCTGGCTTGCCGTTTTAAAACTTTATTTATAACCATTTTTTTTTACCACTATGTATTACTAATACGATAACACAAGCTGTACGCAACAGTACCCAAGAACAACAGTATCCAATGAGACGCGAGAACGCAACGCGGGAATTGGAGAGCGACTGATCTACCAATGACGTGTCGCCGTCGGCGCATACCCGCCCGCATCTCTCCAAATAGACCTTAGAATTGAATACTGCGCATACCCCTTCCACTTTTGCCGAGCGATCTTGATTCATCGCGCGACCTGTACTTTGACCAGTGCAAAAGAAAAATCTCTGAGGCGCGCGTGGTCATCACGCGCCGTCGACGACTCAGATTCGGTCTGAACGGTTACCTGAGGCGCGGCCAGACGAACTGCGACCTTCCATTGCTCGTCATCCGCAAGCTGGCGCCTTATCGCCATGAGATCCTCCTGGTATTCAGTCCACCATGCCACGACTTGTCATGGCAGTGGAGTAGTGCTCCGGCTTTGGGGGAAGATGACACTAAATAAGTGCCCTTGTGCACCGGCGTGGTAGACGCCACTAGTTAGTGCCAACCGCCTCCCTGGTGGCGAGCTCGAAGGGGCAGATGGTAATAAATTCCATACGCGCACAGGTGGCGGTCGTGACTTGCGCGCGTGTTAGCTGTTAACGAAGTGTTACGGAAATTGTCGGATTCCCGCGACCTTGATCGGCTTGGACGACTAGTCGGCCTTTTAACAGTCGACTAATTGGCTAGTCGGTACTTCTCTAAAGTTTAGTTACCTCGGCCTGTGTCCCCCGGACCATAACCATGAGTCGATCGATTGAGTCCTCTTTCAGTAAAAGCGTTTCAGTAGTTGAACGGAGGTGGACGAGGTGGTGGCCGCCATCGTCAGGGCGGGCGGGTGCACGACCGATCAGGTCCGGGCGGGCATCATCCGCGCTGACGGCACGGGCATGCGAGCCGTTACGGTTAGCTGTCCAGTGTCGGCGGCCAAGACCATCACAGGGGAGGGCCGACGGCTGTTGGTGGGCTGGGTCTCCGCACAGGTGAAACTGCTGGAGCCCAGACCTTTGCGGTGCTTCCGGTGCCAAGTGGGGCACCACGTTGGCGCCCACTGCGCCGCGGAGGTGGACCGCAGCGACCGCTGCCACCAGTGTGGCCAGCCCGGTCACAAGGCCGCAGAATGCCGTGCTCCACCGCACTGCTACGCATGTGCGGCGGCAGGCAAGCCGGCCAACCACCGGGCTGGGGGCAGGTCCTGCGACCCCCCCGCCAAGGACAAGGGTAGGGCCCGTAGGCCCATCCCCGCCGACGTCCTCACCGCCGCAGCCGCCTCCTTGGCCGCCGCCGCTATCGCCGCCGCACCCGCCGCTCTCGCCGCCGCACCCGCCGCAGTCGCCGCCGCACCCGCCGCGGCAGTGCCCCCTAGAAGGGCTCGGGAGGAGACGATGGACTGCCAATAACGGCCCCATTCCGTCTCCTCCAGGCGAATATCAACCACTGCGCCCCCGCTCAGGATCTGTTGCTCCAGAGCATGGCGCAGTGGTCGATAAATGTCGCCGTCGTCTCCGAGCCGTACTACGTCCATCCCCGTGGAGACTGGGTTCAGGACCTAGACGGCTCGGTGACGTTAATCTCGTCGGCCGCCGCCGGTACCCCGCCCCTCGAGGCTGTTGCGAGGGGGCGGGGCTGCGTGGCAGCACGGTTCGGGGACATTGCAGTGGTAGGCGTCTACCTGTCCCCGAGCAGATCTCTCGACGAACTCCAGGTCTCCCTTATGGAGCTAAATGTCGTCGTCGCTGGGTTTGGTACCCTCCCCGTGGTCGTTTGCGGGGACTTCAACGCCTGGAATACGGCTTGGGGTTCCCGGTACACGAACCCACGGGGTCAGATGGTGGAGGACTGGGCTTTGGAGCTGGGCCTGGTCGTCCTGAACCGGGGTTCTGTCCCCACGTTGGCGCGGATGCGGGGTGAATCAGTGGTGGACATCTCGTTCGCCAGCCCCGCTCTGTTGCCGCGTGTCGTCGACTGGCGCGTTATGGAGGAGGTGGAGACGTACTCCGACCACCGGTACATCCGGTTGGACGTCTCCGCCGAAACCTCGGCCGCGCCGGTCCGACAGAGCCCCTGCGGTCCGCGGTGGGCGCTTAAGCAGATGGACCGGGAGCTCCTCCTGGAAGCCGCGACGGTACAGGCCTGGGTGCAAGCACCGGACAGGCCTGTCGACATAGACGTCGAGGCGGAGTGGTTCCGGGAGGCCATGTCGCAAATCTGCGACGCGGCAATGCCCCGAGTCCGTCCAGGGCGAGCTAAGCGCCAGGTGTGCTGGTGGTCGCCGGAGATTGCTGCACTGCGCAACGCATGCAGTCACGCGCGGCGCCGGTACGCCAGACACTGCAGGCGCCGCATCCGCCCGGCGGATGCGGAGGCCAGAGAGGCGGAGCTGTATGAGGGATACAGAGCGGCAAAACGCACCCTCCGAACGGAGATCAAGCGGGCCAAACTGGAGGCCCGCAACGTGTGGCTGGGGTCTCTGAACGCGGACCCATGGGGGCGCCCGTACAATATGGTACGGGAAAAGCTCCGCCCCTGGGCCCCCCCGCTGACTCAGAGTCTCCGGCCCCAGATCGTAGAGGGTGCGGTGAACGCTCTGTTCCCTGCGCGGGGGGAACACTCCCCCCCGCCCATGGCTCCGCCTCCGCCGCCAGCGGTGTCTGACGCGGACCGCAACAGCGACGACGACGACGATGTTCCAGAGGTGACCGAGGTAGAGCTGAGAGTGGCGGTGCGAAGGCTGAGTGCCAAAAACACCGCCCCAGGACCCGACGGCTTGCCTGGAAAGGCTTGGGTCCTGGCCATGGAGGCTCTCGGGCCTCGACTGAGAGGGCTCTTCAGCGCATGCATGGAGAGGGGCCAGTTCCCACTTTGCTGGAAGACGGGGAAACTGGTCCTCATAGCGAAGCCAGGGCGCCCTGCGGACTCTCCGTCCGCGTACCGGCCCATTGTGCTGCTCGACGAGGTGGGCAAGCTCTTTGAGAGAGTCATTGCGAGCCGCCTCGTCGGGCGCCTAACACGGGTGGGGCCGGACCTTTCGGACGGACAGTTCGGCTTTCGCAGGATGCGCTCTACGGTGGACGCCATCATGCGCGTGCGAGCCCTCACGACGGGGGCTGCGGTGTCCCGGGGCAGGTGTGTCGTGGCAGTGTCCTTGGACATTGCCAACGCCTTCAACTCCCTGCCCTGGAGTACGATCCGGAGGGCACTCCGGTACCACCGGGTGCCCGAATACCTCTGTCGAGTGGTCGAGGCCTATCTGTCGGATAGGTTTATAGTCTACCCCGGTCACCAGGGAGACTGGAAACGTCGAGAGATGTCGTGCGGTGTTCCGCAGGGGTCGGTACTAGGGCCACCCTTGTGGAACATCGGGTACGACTACGTGCTGCGCGGCGACTTCCCTGACGGGGTCAGCGTGGTTTGCTACGCAGACGACACGCTGGTTCTAGCGCAGGGAGAGTCGTACCAGGCGGCGGTCGCTCTAGCGACACGCGGGGTTGCGATGGTCGTTGACAGGATCCAGGAGTTGGGACTCGAGGTGGCGCTTCACAAATCCGAGGCGATGTGTTTCCACGGTCGCCGGTCTCGGAACGCGCCGCCATTGAGTTCCCAACTAACGGTAGGAGGAGTTGACATCGGTGTCGGGTCGACGATGAAGTACCTGGGACTCGTCCTCGACAGCCGGTGGAATTTCGTGGAGCATTTCCGACGTCTGGCTCCCAAACTCAACCGGGCTGGGGCTGCGCTCAAGCGGCTCCTGCCCAACCTTGGGGGTCCGGATGCCTCCTGCCGAAGGCTCTACGCGGGGATCGTTCGGTCCATGGCCCTCTACGGGGCGCCGGTGTGGGCGCCGTCGCTGAAAAAGCAACCGGCGGCCATACTGAACGCCTGTCAGAGGGTCATGGCGATAAGGATGGTGCGGGGATACTGCACGGTCTCCCGCGAAGCGGCGAGCCTTCTGGCTGGCCTACCACCGTGGGATCTGGAGGCAACAGTCCTTGCACACATGCACGATATGCGCGTGGAGATGCAACGCCGGGGTGAAAGTCCGCTGCCGCGACAGGTCACGGCATGGCGGACAGAGCTCCGGCGGGATCTCATGGTGAAATGGCGTCAGCGACTATCGCAACCCAGTGCTGGGCACGCCACAATCATGGCGGTAAGTCCCCTCTTTGAGGCGTGGCTGGAAAGACCTCACGGCGTCCTTACCTTCCGCATGACGCAGGTACTCACCGGACATGGTTCGTTCGGGAGTTTCCTGCACGGGATTCATGCGGAGGTGACGCCCGGGTGTCGCCACTGTGCGGAACGCCCGGAGGACACGGTGGAGCACACAGTCGAGGTGTGCCCTGCTTGGGCGGAGCATCGCCGTGCCCTCGTGGGGGCGATCGGCGGCGGAGACCTCTCGCGCCGGGCCTTGGTTGAGGCCATGGTCCGGAGCGAGGAGGAGTGGCAGGCGGTCGCCGACTTCTGCGAAGCAGTAATGCTCGCAAAGGAGGAGGCCGAACGCATCAGGCAACGGCGTTATCGCCGCCGCCGTCGCCGGGATTCTGATCCCGATTTCCGGCCAACGTAGACGCGGGCTTGCGGACGGTGAGCAATGGGTAGCTCACCGTCCGGCCGTCCGGTAACTGTCCGGACCAAGCCCAAGTCGTCGACGGCGCGCACTGTTCCCGCGCGCCTCAAGGAGTTGTCAGCAACAGCAGGGACCCAGCCGGGTCGAAGCCTACTGGGGCCAGGGTTATCCGAAAGGGCGCTCGAGCCCCGGTATGAAGGCTAGAAGGAACGGGGTGGGTCTTTTAGTCAGTAAGAGTCTGACACTATCTCCCGCTCCGCCCAAGGGCGGGGGATGTCAATGCATGATTTTTTCCCACCATAAAAAAAAAAAAAAAAAAAAAAAAAAAAAAAAAAAAAAAAAAAAAGTAGTTGAACGGTAGAACAGCTAATTCTGTTAAACCGTTTGATCATGGTTGGTCATTAAGGCTGAACTAGGCGCTGGCTCGAACTCGCTGGTGGCTGTGACCAATATGTGCGCTGACTCATCTAAAATCGTCTTCGACAGCTATAATTTCAAGTTCGAGCAGTTATAAGCTAGTCTATATGCACAACGTATTGTTAGCACGCACACAAACACCGTTTCGAACTAAAATGACAATAGACGTTGCGTAAAATCTGCTTTGGATAATCGAGTTTTTTGTAAAGACCACTACATTAATCTATTACAAATTATTTGTATTGAACTCTTCGATACTAAAACTTTGTCGGTACCGACTTCGTTATGGAGATTTTATACGATTTTTGCAACGATATATATGTACTACGTACTAGATAAGGCGTGCTGAACACTCACTTCAAACGAATTCGTTGCACTGAATTCTAGGCAAATTGACATTGATGACTTAAGTGCAATTTTGACGTTCATACAGTGTAAGAGCGGCGCTTATAAATTCAAAAGAAAGTGAATTTTGGACGTAAATAATAATTCAGTAGTCATGAAAGAAAATAATTGATTATTCAAGCAATTTAATAGCTTCAAATTTCGTAATAGTATGTTGATTTTTGTTACTTTTGCGTTAAAATCGTCCAAATCAAAAACAGCAGCTTTGTTACCTCCTAACTTTGTAATGTAATTTTTTTTTGGTTTTTCTGTTTCCGTACAGACTAAACTAATAATGATATAAAACCATGTCATGTTTTATTTTGGATTTCAAATGCCAAACTGTACAGTAATACCCCCTCAAAATTTGTATGGAAAAAGTATCGACTAGTGTAACCTTAATGTTCGAAAACCTGCAACACACTCTTTGGTTTTAATGAGAACCATGCGATTTTCTTTTACTTGATTGTGTTTTGAATTTGGCGCTTACTAGATTAATAACCACAGGGGCGGCCGTGGCGAAGAAATCAACACTTTTCGTACGAGGAAAAAAACTAGAAGACATAATTACAGAAAATCAAAAGAAGAATGATGAACACAAGAACACTCAACATCGTACGTCCAAACTTATTCCGAAATTACAAGAACCTTTGACTAGTACAAAATCTGGAGTTGATATTAGTATCATTGATACTACTTCACACACAAATTGTCGTTACCAACACACTCGTATACGCACTGGTGGAGCACCTTACAAGTGTGATATTTGTCAGCACAGTTGTAAAAACAAGAGAGAGTTAATAAAACATATTCGTATGCACACTGGTGAAACACCTTTCAAATGTGAGTTCTGTCAGCTTTGTTTTAGTCAGAAGCATCGTTTAACAAGCCACATTCGAACGCACACTGGCGAGAAACCTTATAAATGTGAAGAATGTCAGCTTTTTTTTATCCAAAAGAGTTATTTAACACAGCATATGCGTACGCACACTGGCGAGAAACCTTACAAATGTGAAGAATGTCAGCTTTGTTTTAGTCTGAAGACTGTTTTAACAAAACACATTCGTACGCACACTGGTGAGAAACCATACAAATGTGAAGAATGTCAGCTTTGTTTTAGTGTGAAGAGTGTTTTAACAAGTCACATTCGTACGCACACTGGCGAGAAACCATACAAATGTAAAGAATGTCAGCTTTGTTTTGGTTTTAAGCATAATTTAACAAGTCACATGCGTACGCACACTGGCGAGAAACCTTACAAATGTGAAGAATGTCAGCTTTGTTTTAGTCGAAAGATTGTTTTAACAAGACACATTCGTACACACACTGGCGAGAAACCTTACAAATGTGAAGAATGTCAGCTTTGTTTTAGTCAAAAGATTGTTTTAACACAACACATTCGTACGCACACTGGCGAGAAACCATACAAATGTAAAGAATGTCAGCTTTGTTTTGGTTATAAGCATTATTTAACAAGACACATGCGTACGCACACTGGCGAGAAACCATACAAATGTGAAGAATGTCAGCTTTGTTTTGGTTATAAGCCTAATTTAAAAAGTCACATGCGTACGCACACTGGCGAGAAACCTTACAAATGTGAAGAATGTCAGCTTTGTTTTAATCAGAAGAGTACTTTAATAAGCCACATGCGTACGCACACAGGCGAGAAACCTTACAAATGTGAAGAATGTCAGCTTTGTTTTAATCAGAAGAGTACTTTAACAAGCCACATGCGTACGCACACTGGCGAGAAACCTTACAAATGTGAAGAATGTCAGCGTTGCTTTGGTTATAAGCGTACTTTAACAAATCACGTTCGTATGCATACTAGCTTACTCAAATAGGTGTATCAACACTCTTTTTGTAAATGTTGCTACAATTACCTTGACAATTTGCTGATGTTCTATGGAGAAACCGAGCTTCAAAGGTCCCGACAAAAGATTACAATAATTGATGTGTAAGAAGTGGGAAGTTTACTTCTATAGCGCAATCGTTGACACGGCCGACAGCGGCAGGCGCAGGAGGAGCTGGAGTCGTGAGCTAGACTCGTTTTATAGTATTGCTCTAAATTTCATCACTCCGCGAAAAGTATGAAGAGGGCGTGAACAATACGATTGAAATATGAGTACGAACGTCAATTACCTCTATTTGTTTAATGTTACTTGTAAACTTTATAATGTCTTGTCGGTGGAGCGTCTCCATATGCACCACTAATTTTTAATTAGTACAAATATTTAAAGTGCTTATTAGAAAAGTCACCAGTTTATGGAAATGTTGTGCAGGCTATTGATTATGAATGAACTAGCTTTTGCCCGCGGCTTCGCTCGCGTTTTTTTTTTTCGGTGGGAAAATCATCTAATGACATTAGCCTATGTCACTCACCATCCCTTCAACTATCTCCACTTAAAAAATCACGTCAATTCATCGCTCCGTTTTGCCGTGAAAGACGGACAAACAGACACACGCACACTTTCCCATTTATAATATTAGTATGGATAAATGACGATCAGAATGGAAAACACTGCGCATGGTTATTTTTTAGTAGCAATAATTGTTAAACGGTTTTATTTAGCTCACCCCGTTTGTTTTATTCTTTGATCAAATTTAGTAATTCAAATTTCACCCTCTTCCTGTCAACCGATTAATCTGAAATTTTGTATACACTTTGGATTTTGGTGACAATACAATTATGTTTATTCATTATCATTATAAATTCAAGATGGCCGCCGCTACAAAATGGCGGATAATTTATGTTTTATTAATCCCATCAATATGGGTATCAAATGAAAGGGCTCAACAAGCAGAATACAATATACTATAAAAAATTGAAATCCAAGATGGCGGCCGCTACAAAATGGCGGATAACGTAGGTTTTATCAATCCCATCAATATGGGTATCAAATGAAAGGGCTCAACAAGCAGAATACAATATACTATAAAAAATTGAAATACAAGATGGCGGCCGCTACAAAATGGCGGATAACGTAGGTTTTATCGATCCCATCAATATGGGTATCAAATGAAAGTTCTCAACCAGTATAATACAATGTACTATATAAAATTAAAATCCAAGATGGCGGCCTCTACAAAATGGCGGATAACTTAGGTTTTATCAATCCCATCAACATGGGTATCAAATGAAAGGTCTCAACAAGTAGAATACAATTTACTATGCAAAATTGAAATCTAAGATGGCCGCCGCTACCAAATGGCTGATAACAATTTTTTATCAATCCCACCAATATGGGTATCAAATAAAAGGGCTTGACAAGAAGAATACAGTGCACTATACAACCTCAATATTTAAGATGGGCGCAGCCACCAAATGGCGTATAATAATAAGATTTAAATTTAGAAATTGAATCTGTAATTTAGGTATCTGATTAATCCAGCCTGAATCCACCACCCAAGTCAAGATTTTGTATCGTGTTGAGGACTGTGTGGCGTTAGGGTGGCTAAAAATGATACGTCGTTAGCGTTTTCCCCTCAAGACTCAGGCGATAATAATAATACGTAATAATAATTATCATACAGAATGCGAAATAAAAACTAAAAACTAGAAAATAAAAATAGGTAAAAAAACTTTTTAAGTTAAACGGTTTTATGTTAAACATACATTGCAATGTTTAAGATAAATGTACTAAAAACCAAAAAATAATAAAATAGATACAGTCGTGGGAATTATAAACATATGCATAGACTAGACTGAAATAAAACCGTGGGGCACGTCAATTGTCTACAATCGTTGATTAAAATGTTAATTAATTTGTAGACAATTGACGTGCCCCACGGTTTTATTTCAGTCTAGTCTATGCATATGTTTATAATTCCCACGACTGTATCTATTTTATTATTTTTTGGTTTTTAGTACATTTATCTTAAACATTGCAATGTATGTTTAACATAAAACCGTTTAACTTAAAAAGTTTTTTTACCTATTTTTTTATGAATGATTGATTCTGTTATGAATTTACCAATTATGAGTCGTGGATAATTTTGGGATTTCGTGTTTTTAGGGTTCCGTAATAGTAAAATATATTATGTACATTACCATGCAAACCGCCAACGAAAATCTGTTTGAATAAATAAATAAATAAATAAATAATTCATTTATTTGCCTGAAACATGGTGGTACAGATCTTAAAATACAACAAGTACAAGGTTCTTCATGTTCCGCCTTATTTTACAGCATGCAAATCTTAATTCGGACTAATTTTCTTTTTTTTATATAATCAAATTCTTACAAACAATCCCATTTCATATGTCAATTAAATAAATGCAAATCAATTAAATTAAATAACAAAAACAATAAAATGAATTACAAATATCGAACCCAATAATATGAACAATAAATTAAATTACAAATGTCACTAAGTTTATCTATATGCAAAACAAAAGAAAATGTCAATAAATTAAAATATAAATGTCAAAGATTTAAAATAAAAATATCAATAAATTAAAATATAAATGTCAAAGATTTAAAATAAAAATGTCAATTAATTAAAATTAAAATGTCAATAAATTAAAATTAAAATGTCAATAAATTAAATCATAAATGTCAAACAAAAAAAAGATATAAATTAAATGTCAAAAAGTTAAATTATAAATGTAAAAAAAAAAAATAATAATAATTCATTCTATAATTAAGTTTTATATCTGGCACCGCTTCTTATTCATATTATAATTAAAAAATTCATTTACAGTGTAAAAACAATTTTCAATAAGCCATGTTTTGAGCTCTTTTTGAAAAAAATTCGTTGGCAATTCTCTTATTTGTTTAGGTAACTTATTGAATATTTTAATTGCCATACGACTCGTGTTTTTGTGGCAAAATGCTGTTCCACACCTAGGCATCGCTAATTTTGTTGGATCCCTGGACATTTTACCCATCTTGTAGACATTTTCGCTATCTGCTTTACTGAAAAGAGTAGGATGTTTTTTTACAAATACTCCCATTTCCAATATATATAAACACGTGAGAGTCAATAATTTATGCTCTTTTAAAATGGGTCTGCACGATTCTAACGGACCAATACCAAACACAGCTCTCAGGCACTTTTTTTGAACAATAAAGGCCCTGTCACTGTCTGTAGAATTGCCCCATATTATTAATCCGTATCTTAACACGGATGAGACGTATCCATGATAAGCCATCAGAGCAGCATGTCTTCCTACAGTTTTCCTAAGATTTCTTAGTGCAAATGCAAAGCTGTTCAGCCTGGTACATATATTATCAATGTGTTTTTTCCAGTTACAATTTCTATCAATTAATATGCCTAAAAATTTTGTACAGTCAACTTCTTCAATTGTATTACCACGACCAATAATTTTCAATTTTATTTTTTTTGAACGAGATCTAGTAATTAGTTTTTTTTTAATACGACATAAATCTAAAAAAATTCACTATTATTTAAACATCGATCAAAGTTACAACGAACTACAATAACTTTTGAATTATGTTACTTGCTGCTACAAAACCCTTCATGGGCGAGTCCGACTCGCACTTGGCCGGTTTTTTACTTTTGACCACAAAACTATGATCAGTAACGGGTACAGAGAGCGCCATTTTTTGTACCAAATAAAAAATAGGGGTGTATTTAAAACGAAAAAAAAAGAGCCAACCATTTCAAGCTACTATTTGAAAAGCATGGTTTTCTTTCAAAAAAAAAACAGCGCGGAAAGCGCTTTATGTGGTTTAGTTTGAAATCATTGGAAGGATGGTAAAAAATATGTTTCCAGCAGCGGTTCGTATGTTACCTACGTTTTTTTTTTTTTTTTCGATGGGAAAAATCATTTTATGACAACCCCCGCGCTTGGGCGGAGCTGGAGATAGTGTCAGACTCTTACTGACTAAAAAACCCATCCCGTTCCTTCAAGCCTTCATACCGGGGCTCGAGAGCCCTTTCGGATAACCCTGGCCCCAGTAGGCTTCGACCCGGCTGGGTCCCTGCTGTTGCTGACAACTCCTTGAGGCGCGCGGGAACAGCGCGCGCCGTCGACGACTTGGGCTTGGACCGGACAGATACCAGACGGCCGGACAGCGAGCTACCCATTGCTTACTGTCCGCAAGCCCGCGCCTACGGTGGCTGGAAATCGGGATCGGAATCCCGGCGGCGGCGAGAGCGCCGTTGCCTGATGCGGTCGGCCTCCTCCTTAGCGAGCATTACTGCTTCGCAGAAGTCGGCGACCGCCTGCCACTCCTCGCTCCGAACCATGGCCTCGACCAAGGCCCGGCGCGAGAGGTCTCCGCCGCCGATGTGACCTACGTTAAGTGTACTAATAATACAGACTTTATTTAATTATTTATCGGCTCTGTACAATTAATTTTAAATTATAACTTAGCTTTAGGAAGAATTTATTATTTTATTGTATTATGAAAGACCATGTTTATTTTTATATCTAAGCGGGTAGGTACGTAATATCGAGACCTTTACTTTGTTTGTGTTGTTTGATCCTTATTAAATGACTAAATGTAATAAAATTATTGTTTTTCTGTTTTTACCGTTAATCAAAACCATTTTGCGTTTTAGACACCTTCTAACTTGGATGTCTGTAATTTGCAATGACCTTAAGAAAGTCGATATGAATGACTCGACGACCCAGAACCGAAATGTCTAACGAAAAATGACGAGAAGAGCCGACTTCAACTGAAATGTACTCACTTGTAGAATGTTTATCTCTTAACAATTTGTAACAGCCAAATCATGTAAAAAATTACCAATGTAAATCTCTAGACCTAATATTGTCTAACTTCAATGGCGTATTTGTCCATGAATGTATTAAACCATTATCAACAGTAGACGCTTATCATCGCCCCATGTGTATTGAGATTACTAGTATATTACCAAATTTTTATTAAAATGAAAGAAAACTGCATAGTTTAACTTCCGCAAAGCAAATGTTCTACAACATGATTAACGAGAAAATAAATCAGGTCAATTGGATTGAAAACTTTGCCCAGTGTCAGGATACCAACGCCATGGTTGAAGAGCTTTATAAGATATTGGAAAGTATCATAAGTTCATTGGTGCCAAAATCCAATATAAAACGCAATACGTACCGCATATGGTTTTCAAAAAATCTTATAAACATTCTGAATGAAAAGGAAAAACTTAGAAGACGTTTCAAAAAATACAAAAATCCCCGTGGCGATTATGAATATAAAATATTGAGCCAAAGAGCCAACCAAATTATCAAAATTAGCTGTGAGGGTTTAACTAGGAAGATGGAAGAGCGCATAACCCATAATCCCAAGCTCTTCTGGTCATTCGTGAAAGCAAAAAAAGCCGGTACAAGTGAAATGCCGTCGGAATTAAAGTTAGGCATTATGAGGTAGCAGCTTCGGGAGACGGCATCTGCGATCTATTTGCGCATCACTTCGCGTCAACATTTACTCAGTCGGGCGTCATACACTCAGAACATCGCTCTGAAGATGCGCTGATGTGCCGATCTACTCTAACAATACGTTGGGCAGTGACGCTTTCAAGGAAAAAGACGTAACCGGAGCACTTAGAAAGCTTAATGAATGCAAGGGAGCAGGTCCTGACGGTCTTCCACCTATATTTGTCAAAAAATGTACCGTCAGTCTATCTCTTCCACTTAAAATAATATTCAACCACTCTATTAAAACCCCTCAATTTCCTGATAAGTGGAAGCTAGCGCATGTCATTCCCGTCTTTAAAAAAGGGGAGGCTGACAACGTAAGCAATTACCGGCCCATCTCTATTTTGTCTGTATTTTCAAAAGTTTTCGAGGTTCTCTTGTGTCCCATTCTAACCGCTCATTTCAAAATAGAGGTGGCTCCACCACAACATGGGTTTTGCGCTCATAAGTCGACCACGACCAACTTAATCGTTTATATCAATGATCTTTGCAAATTGGTGGATTCACGCAAGCAGGTTGACTCTAAATACACCGATTTTAGCAGTGCGTTCGATAAAGTGGACCACAATATATTGCTGCAAAAGCTGTCAAATCTCGGTATATTTGGTCAACTTTGGCTGTGGTTTAAATCTTATTTGACCGACAGAAAACAGAGAGTTGTAGTAAAGGGTCACCAGTCTCTACCTTACCCTTCATCATCCGGAGTCCCACAAGGTTCCCATTTGGTCTCAATACTGTTTATTGTATTCGTCAATGATATAGCAAACAGTAACAAACACAGTACCTGTTCTATTTTCGCAGATGACTTGAAACTTTACCGGGTCATTAATGCAAGTACAGATATTGCCCTACTTCAAAAGGATCTCAACTCTGTACAGGATCGGTGTATTAAAAACCACATGCTTCTCAATGCTGATAAAAATATCTTGCGCGGACTTCTTATTCGCTTATTGGTAAAGTGCTTCAAAAGGTTGACAAAATCCAAGATTTAGGTGTTCTTCTTGACAGTAAGCTTACCTTCATACCTCACATTGACTTTATTGTTTCTAGGGCTGCTAAAACACTGGGATTCATAAAAAAGACATGTTATGACTTCAAAACCATCTAAAGCATAATCATACTTTATAAATCACTTGTACGGTCTGTCTTAGAACATGCGTCACCTGTTTGGAATCCAAGTTATAGTGCACATGTAAATCGTATAGAACGGGTCCAAAAAAGTTTTACGCGCCATACCTAAGATAAGGTACAGATCTAATGGCTGTCCTCTGGATGCTGATTACTCGCAAAGGCTAAGTCACTTTAAAATGATAACTTTAAAACAACGAAGGCAAACTAACGATCTCATTTTGCTTCACAAAATCATTAATGGATCTATACAGGTTCCGGATCTTCTCGAACAAATAAATAAATCCGTTCCTCGCCGCGCTTCACCCAAAACTGTACGCATCCTAGATGTGTTCACTCCACTCCCGTCAAGAACTAACCTCGGACATTCGGCACCAATGAATAGATTGATGAGGACTTATAACGATCTCCATTGACGTTCCAATGGCGTTGACATCTTTGCCGGAAAGCTGTTGCAATTTCGCAAGCATTTGTTGTTAGCCTAGTGGTCACCATTAATATTTAATATTTATTTCACTTACTATCTTGTTTAAATATATGTAGATTGTTTACGTCGTCTAGTCCCAAGCTAAGCAGAGCTTGTGTTGTGGGTACTAGACAACTGATAAACATACTTAGATATTTCTAAATACATATTATATATAGATAAATTACACCCAGACACAGAACAAATGATTATGCTCATCACACAAATATTTGTCCTGGGTGGGAATCGAACCCACGACCTCCGGCATAGCAGTCAGGGTCACTAACCACTTGACCAACAGGCCAGTCAGAGTCATAAATAAATGGGATGAGGCTAGCAAAGAGAGAGAATTTAAATTATTTGGACTGACCAACGGGACTAAAAATAAGGCTCGTTCGTCGCACATCAAAATCAGTGAGATGATCGTGGAAAAAACCAATGAATTCCCGTTTGTCCCACGAAGGGGAATTCGTTATTTAATATTTGTTTCGAAGCGTATATTTGAAGAAAAACAGACCAAAAATCAACAAGATTCCTACACAAGTTCTGAGGCGCGTTTTCATGAATGTTGGAGATCGCTTTGAAGAGCGCCAGAATCGCGGAGGACGACTTATGAGTAATAGTTGTTTCAAAAGTAATTTTCCCATGTCTTCAGATAGCTACTGAATTTGTAATTTGACGTGTAGGTATAAATTATGTATACCTATGTAAATTTTCTCTCTTCAGAAGCTATTTAATTCCGTCATACTCGAGGGAAAAACGCCACGGGCATGGAGCAGAGATGTGGTGGTGCTCTTCCTTAAGAAGGCCGACAATGCCCTGCTTAAGAATTACAGATCCATGTCACTTCTGAGCCATGTCTATAAGCTGTTTCCCAAAGTCATCACGAACCGTCTCGCGCGCATATTCGACGACTTTCAGCCTCCCAAACAAGCCAGATTCCGAAAAGGCTTTAACTTCGAGAAAGAGGTCAATCGTCGAATCCGACTCGACTGGGCAGCATTCGGGAAGCTGCGCGGTGTCTTCTCACCCCATATACCACAGTGTCTCATGACGAAAGATTATGACCAGTGCGTGTTGCCAGTGATGACTTATGGCTCCTAAACGTGGTTGCTTACAATGGGCTTCATAAGAAGACTCAAAATCACCCAAAGGGCGATGGAAAGATCTATGCTCGGAGTTTCCTAGCGTGATCACATCAGAAATGAAGATATCCGCAGGAGAACCAAGGTTACCGACATAGCTCGAAGAATCGCCAAACTTAAATGGCAATGGGCAGGGCACATTGCACGCAAAAAAAATGGTTGATGGAAACGAAAGGTTCGGGAGTGGCGACTACGTACTGGAAAACTTAGCGTTGGAAGGCCTCCAACAAGGTGGACCGATGACCTGGTCGCGGGTGGCGGTCACTTGCGCGAGTGTTTGCTGTAAACGAAGTGTTACGGAAATTGCCGAATTCCCCGAGATGTCGATCGACTTGGAAGACTAGTCGGCCTCTTTACATTCGACTAATCGGCTAGTCGGTACTTCTCTAAAGTTTAGTCACCTCGGCCTGTGTCACTCGGACCTCGTTCCAGTAGTTGAACAGTATAACACAGCTTATTTTGTTACACCGTTTGATCATGGTTGGTCATTAAGGCTGAACTAGTCGCTGGCTCGAACTCTCTGATGGCTGTGACCAATATGTGCGCTGTCTCATCTAAAATCGTCTTCGACAGCTATAATTTCAAGTACGAGCAGTTATAAGCTAGTCTATATGCACAACGTATTGTTAGCACGCACACAAACACCGTTTCGAACTAAAATGACATTATGCGTTGCGTAAAATCTGCTTTGGATAATCGAGTTTTTTGTAAAAACCACTACATTAATCTATTACAAATAATTTGTATTGAACTCTTCGATACTAAAACTTTGTCGGTACTGACTTCGTTTTGGAGATTTTATACGATTTTTGTTACTTTTGCGTTAAAATCGTCAAGAACAAAAACAGCAGCTTTGTTACCTCCTAACTTTGTAATGTAATGTTTTTTGTTTTTCTGTTTCCGTACAGACTAAACTAATAATGATATAAAACCATGTCATTTTTAGGGTTCCGTAGTCAACTAGGAACCCTTATAGTTTCGCCATGTCTGTCTGTCCGTCTGTCTGTCTGTCTGTCTGTCCGTCCTCGCCTAATCTCTGTGACCGTTAGCACTAGAAGGCTGAAATTTGGTACCAATATGTATATCAATCACGCCGACAAAGTGGTAAAATAAAAATTGGAAAAAAATGTTTTACTAGGGTAGCCCCCCTATATGTAAAGTGGGAAGTGATTTTTTTTTAATTTCAACCCTAACGTGTGATATATTGTTGGATAGGTATTTAAAAATGAATAGGGGTTTACTAAAATCATTTTTGATAATATCAATAATTTCGGAAATAATCGCTCCAAAAATAAAAAACAATGTGTCCCCCTCTAACTTTTGAACCATAAGTTTAGGAAATATGAAAAAAATCTGAAAAGTAGAACTTTATAAGGACTTTCTAGGAAAATTATTTTGAACTTGATGGAAAGAACAGTTTTTGTACAAAAAAGACAAAAGGGTTGTACAAAATAATTTATGGACTAAGTTTGTAGTATAATCGTATATGCAAGCATTTTGTTAAACTCATAAGTGGGTACACTTATTGTGACGGACGGGAAACTACGGAACCCTACACTGAGCGTGGCCCGACACGCTCTTGGCCGGTTTTTATTTATTTTGGATGTACAATGCCAAACTAGAGTAATACCCCCTCAGAATTTGTATGGAAAAAGTATCGACTAGTGTAACCTTAATGTTCGAAAACCTGCAACATACTCTTCGGCTTTAATGAGAACCATGCGATTCTCTTTCACTTGATTGCGTTTTGAATTTGGCGCTTACTAGATTAATTACCACAGGGGCGGCCGTGGCGAAGAAATCGACACTCTTCGCACGAGGAATAAAACTAGAAGACGTAATCACAGAAAATCAAAAGAAGAATGAAGAACACAAGAACATTCAAAATTGTACGTCGAAACTTATTCCGAAATTACAAGAACCTTTGACTAGCACAAAATCTCGAGTTGATATTAGTTTTATTCATACTAATTCAGACACAAATTGTCGTAATAATGTTATAAAACCTATTTTAACAAAACATACTCGTATACACGCTGGCGAAAAACCTTTCAAATGTGAGTTCTGTCAGAGTTGTTTTAGTCAGAAGAGTAGTTTAACAAGCCACATTCGAACGCACACAGGCGAGAAACCATACAAATGTGAAGAATGTCAGCTTTGTTTTAGAGTGAAGAGTGGTTTAACAAGTCACATTCGTACGCACACTGGCGAGAAACCATACAAATGTAATGAATGTCAGCTTCGTTTTGGTTATAAGCATAATTTAACGGGCCACATTCGTACGCACACTGGCGAGAAACCATACAAATGTAAAGAATGTCAGCTTTGTTTTGGTTATAAGCATAATTTAACAAATCACATGCGTACGCACACTGGCGAGAAACCTTACAAATGTGAAGAATGTCATCTTGGTTTTCGTCAGAAGTATGGTTTAAAAATTCACATTCGTAAGCACACTGGCTAGAAACCTTACAAATGTAATAAATGTCATCTTTGTTTTAGTGAGAAGAGTAATTTAATATGTCACATTCGTACGCACACTGGCGAGAAACCTTACAAATGTGAAGAATGTCAGCTTTGTTTTAATCAGAAGAGTACTTTAACAAGCCACGTTCGTATGCATACTAGCTTACTCAAATAGGTGTATCAACACTCTTTTTGTAAATGTTGCTACAATTACCTTGACAATTTGCTGATGTTCTATGGAGAAACCGAGCTTCAAAGGTCCCGACAAAAGATTACAATAATTGATGTGTAAGAAGTGGGAAGTTTATTGCTATAGCGCA
Source organism: Mythimna ferrago (assembly GCA_910589285.2). Taxonomy (NCBI): domain Eukaryota; kingdom Metazoa; phylum Arthropoda; class Insecta; order Lepidoptera; family Noctuidae; genus Mythimna; species Mythimna ferrago. The sequence continues at coordinate 15,019,977 of OU342700.1, forward strand.
ATCGTTGACACGGCCGACAGCGACAGGCGCAGGAGGAGCTGGAGTCGTGAGCTAGACTCGTTTTATAGTATTGCTCTAAATTTCATCACTCCGCGAAAAGTATGAAGAGGGCGTGAAGTCGTGAACAATACGATTGAAATATGAGTACGAACGTCAATTACCTCTATTTGTTAAATGTTACTTGTAAACTTTATAATGTCTTGTCGGTGGAGCGTCTCCATATGCACCACTAATTTTTAATTAGTACAAATATTTAAAGTGCTTATTAGAAAAGTCACCAGTTTATGGAAATGTTGTGCAGGCTATTGATTATGAATGAAATAGCTTTTTCCCGCGGCTTCGCTCGCGTTTTTTATTTTCGGTGGGAAAATCATCTAATGACATTAGCCTATGTCACTCACCATCCCTTCAACTATCTCCACTTAAAAAATCACGTCAATTCATCGCTCCGTTTTGCCGTGAAAGACGGACAAACAGACACACGCACACTTTCCCATTTATAATATTAGTATGGATAAATGACGATCAGAATGGAAAACACTGCGCATGGTTAATTTCTAGTAGCAATTGTTATGAATGATTGATTCTATTATGAATTTACCAATTGTGAGTCGTGGACGATTTTGGGATTTCGTGTTGTTAGGGTTCCGTAATAGTAAAATATATTATGTACATTACCAGGCAAACCGCCAACGAAAATTGGTTTGAACGAGATCTAGTAAGTAGTTTTTTTTAATACGACATAAATCTAAAAAAAATTGCACTATTATTTAAACATCGATCAAAGTTACAACGAACTACAATAACTTTTGAATTATGTTACTTGCTGCTACAAAACCCTTCATCGGCGTGTCCGACTCGCACTTGGCCGGTTTTTTACTTTTGACCACAAAATTTGTATCAGTAACGGGTACAGAGAGCTCCATTTTTTGAACCAAATAAAAAATAGGGGTGTATTTAAAACGAAAAAAAAGAGCCAACTATTCCAAGCTACCATTTGTAAAGCATGGTTTTCTTTCAAAAAAACAGCGCGGTTAGCGCTTTATATGGTTTAGTTTGAAATCATTGGATGGATGGTAATAAATATGTTTCCAGCAGCGGTTCGTATGTTACCTACGTTAAGTGTACTACTAATACAGACTTTATTTAATTATTTATCAGCTCTGTACAATTAATTTTAAATTATAACTTAGCTTTAGGAAGAATGTATTATTTTGTTGTATTATGAAAGACCATGTTTATTTTTGTATCTAAGCGTAATATTGAGACCTTTACTTTGTTTGTGTTGTTTGATCCTTATTAAATGACTAAATGTAATAAAATTATTATTTTTCTGTTGTTACCGTTAATCAAAACCATTTCTCGTTTTAGACACCTTGTAACTTGGATGTCTGTAATTTGCAATGACCTTAAGAAAGCCGAAATGAATGACTCGACGACCCAGAACCGAAATGTCTAACGAAAAATGACGAGAAGAGCCGACTCCAATTGATATGTACTCTCTTGTAGATTGTTTATCTCTTAACAACTTGCAACAGCTAAATCGTGTAAAAAATCACCAATGTAAATCTCTAGACCTAATATTGTCTAACTTCAATGGCGTATTTGTCCATGAATGTATTGAACCATTATCAACAGTAGACCCTTATCATCGCCCCATGTGTATTGAGATTACTAGTATATTACCAACTTTCTTAAAATGAAAGCAAACTGCAAAGTTTAACTTCCGCAAAACAAACTACAATATGATTAACGAGAAAATAAATCAGGTCAATTAGATTGAAAACTTTGTCCAGTGCACAGTGTTTTATAAACCCAAAAAAAGTGACATCGCCTTTTTATTCCGAATTCGTATAGATTGATTCAAAAGAAACGATAGAGTAAAATACTCAAGTTTCTAGTACATCTAGATGATGAGATATAAATTTTTGAAAATGCGTAAATTTTAATCCGGATTATTAAAGAAAAAATCATAATAAATTACTAATTAATGTTATCAGGAAGCTGATTAGATTCATACATGAAGATTTTAAAGGCGCAAATTACAAAGTTATCAAAAATTATTTAGGTTCATTTAAATCGCCGTTATAATTTTATTTTATATTTTCGATTTTATTTTTTAACTCGACAAAACCTCAATTTCGCTACTTGATTTTTATACATAAAAATGCTTTATATGTGGCCTATACGCACAAAAAAAATCAAAGCCCGAACCCGTGGACTAACGAAGTTATGATGAATAATATGTTTATCCGGATCGAATAGAGGCTAGGGTTGTCAATTTTGTAAAAATATTTTTTTGGTTAATTTTGTTTGTTATGTTGATTACAACGAAAAATGTTGAATTATTGTGATTTATAACACTCCTATATCCACCACTTACATTGTGAAAAATTTAAAATATTTGTGAAAAAATTATTTCGATACATCGATAACTTTCCGGGATATGGAAGGAATATAAAAGTTAGTGCTCGATGCAATTTCTACAGGTCGAGCGCTTGATGACTGACGTCATAGTACAACGCTTGCCCAGCCTCGAAATTTAAAAATGTCTCTTATTTGGTATTTTTAAATGAAACAAAAACTAGTGTGTTACAATTACTGGAACAACGTTTTGCGAGTAAGAAATTTTGCAAATATTTAGCGGCAATTACTTAATACGATACGTAATACGCCATTGCAAATGTGTGGTCCATATCCTCCGGTACAAATGTGAAGTAAAAAATGGCGAATCAATCAATCTTCACCAGAAGGGCAAGCAGTATCAGTAAGAAAAAAACGTATCCAAGATGCTATACGTGATAAAATTGATGTATTGGTAGATGTCGTTCTTCCTAATTCTGGAACCACTAATGATGGCAACACAAGTCGCATAGTTTTGGCAGATGAAAACCGTATAACTTTTGCAGATATTTTATGATTAGAACTTTGGCTTACACATTATCTTAATCGTGATCTCTTGTGGGATTCCTGTAGATGCAGACAAATTTGGTACATTCTGTAAAGACCTTGCCTACAAATATGTGAGTGTCTGTGACTGGCATCCTATGACGGTTAGCATTCATAAAATTTTAATTCATGGGGCATCTATTATTGACAAAACACCACTACCCATCGGCATGCTTTCAGAGCAAGCCGCCGAATCACGTAACAAATATTGGCGACATGATTGGGAACACTACACGCGCAAAGAATGATGGTCAAAATGGGCACAAGTCCAACAGAATTGAAATATATCTCATTAAGCTTATAATTACTTCTCTATTGCGTACTATGACAGCAAGTAGCAAAGTCGCCGGAGAACAGAGATAGAGTCAATTGAAAAAAGTACATTTTTCTACCCCGCATTGTCGCGCACGGTGTCGCAGTCGTTGTTTATTTGGTTATTTACCTGCGTTATGCTTTTTCGGTATCATAAATTACACATGTACGATTTGCGCGTGTAGATGCATCGCTGGAGCGAAACTTCGCTGTCACGAAAAGTCGCGGCGTGGCGGGCAGAGTTCCGGCGGAAACCCAGAGCTGGGCACGCAATGTTTATGGCGGTAAGTCCTCTCTTTGAGGAGTGGCTGGAAAGACAACAAAGTGTCCTCACCTTGCGCATGACACAGGTTCTCAACACATGACATGGTAAGTTCGGGAGGTTCCTTCACCGGATTCGTGCGGAAGAATCGCCCGGGTGTCACCACTGTAGCCTGCAAGACACCGTGGAGCATGCAGTAGATGTGTGCCCCATCTGGGCAGAGCAACGCCGTGTTCTCGTGGAGGCGATCGGTGGCAACAATCTTTCGCGCCGGGCCATAGAACAGGTCATAATTATTATGTTTGTAATGATTGTTTTGATTACTATGGTTGTAATGATTGTTACATTGATTTATTTTTGGTTTTTGATGATTTTGATTTATATAATATCTGCAATTAAAGTTTAATGATTATAATTATTTATGTCAGTGATGACATATGGCTCCGAAACGTGGTCGCTCACAATGGGCCTCATCAGAAGGCTCAAAGTCACCCAAAGAGCAATGGAAAGGGCTATGCTCGGGGTTTCCTTGCGTGATCGAATAAAAAATGAAGATATCCGCAGGAAAACTAAGGTTGCCGACATAGCACAAAGAATTGCCAAACTTAAGTGGCAATGGGCAGGGCACATTGCTCGCAGAACAGATGGCCGTTGGGGCCGAAAGGTTTTGGAGTGGCGACCGCGTACCGGAAGACGCAGTGTTGGAAGGCCTCCTACAAGGTGGACCGACGACCTGGTGAAGGTAGCGGGAAACCGATGGATGCGGGACGCACAGGAACGTTCGATGTGGCGACGCTTGGGGGAGGCCTATGTCCAACAGTGGACGTGTATCGGCTGAAATGATGATTATTTATGTAATAAATTGGTGAACAAGTTAAAATAAATTCTTCAAGTGTTGTTTCTTAAAATTAAAATGTTTTGCAACTTTGTTTTGTTATGTAAAATCAATATTAAAATTTATTTAGTAATGCAGCTGAATCCATTAATATTAATAAACTCGTAAGGCGGTGGGGCAGTAACAATCCCACGGAACTCAAGACAAGGAATAGAGCTCTGATATTCTAAGAGAAGAATAAGAATATCAGTAAGATGCTAATATGAATATTGACCGTACTTCCAGAAATGTAATAGTATACCTCAACACTTCCTCAAGTACCTCGGTATAATATAATATATTCCCCCTTCTCGCTAACTCAATATGGATATTTATTATTGAATATGCGAGTGTATTTATTGTGTGTGTGAATCAAAAAACTATGTATATAGTCCTGTCATTAGTGTTGTAAGATACTCAAGTCTTGGAGTCTCATGTAATAAGACTTGAGCTATTTTTGAAGACTCAAGTCTCATAAATAAAATTTAAGAGCTTCAAGTCCATTAGAATTTGGAGTCTTTTATAAAAAGACTTGAGTCTTGCCAAAAAGAACTCAAAGACCCAGTCTTTTAAAAGAACTCATGACTGAGTGCTCTAAATCTATAGTTATAGTTTAAAGTACATAAAATTGCAATCAACAAATTATTGATTTATTAAGCACGTAATTATTATTTATTTATATTTTTTGATTAAATTATTTTAGTGTATTAAGCCACGAAAACAGGCACATTGAAGCCCTTAAAGTTTTAGTTCCCAATCGGTTTCATCGTTTGGTAATTAAATTTCCTGGATTTAGAAAAGGCCTGTTCGCTTCGTATATAACTTAATATACTGGGTGAAGATGGTTTTACTTTATCGTCTTGACTAGTCATGTTGATTATTTAATATTATTTTTGTACAGGGAACAAGCTACAATTTTAAAGTGACAAAATGCGTTCGTTTCAATAACAAAAATATATTTGCTTAATCTCTTTCCGTCAAAATTGCCAGAAAAATAATCGCTCAAATCGCTTTCGTCACACCATCTCAAGTTCATGACTCAGTGTAGCTTGCAGAACTTAAAAGACTCGAAAGGACTCAGAAGACTCAAAAGACTCGGACTCAATGTGACTAAGGAGTCCTAGTCTTGAAAATCTACTCAAGTCTCGAAATGAAGACTAAAAGACTCGAGTTTCTCACAACACTACTTGTCATAGTTTATTATACCTTAGACACTCATACCCATTGCCCAATATGCTTTATTTCACACTCCGTAATACTCCTGCATCCACCGGGGTTTGTACTTGGAGACACGTTAATAGAACATACCGTCCAGGTTTTTTCATCGTATTTTCCTTTGCCAGCCATGTCTATAATAAATTTGGAAAGTCCATATGAATTTAAAATTTCACCTTTGTACTTGTTCAGTATGGAACCGGCAACCTCGTGCATGAAAAGCGGACCTTAACCATATGGATATCACAACACAACCGTTCGAATCAATTACAATGTGAAAATATGATATATTTCAGCAATCAATTTATAGTCGGGTTTACGATGGTTGTAAGTGCCAACCCTAACAAAATATTTGTAATGATTATAACTTCGTTAGTCCACGGATTCGGGCTTTGATTTTTTTTGTGCGTATAGGCCACATATAAAGCATTTTTATGTATAAAAATCAAGTAGCGAAATTGCGGTATTGTCGAGTTAAAAAATAAAATCGAAAATATAAAAAAAAATGATAACGGCGATTTAAATGAACCTAAATAATTTTTGATAACTTTGTAATTTGCGCCTTTAAAATCTCCATGTATGAGTTTAATCAGCTTCCTGATAACTTTGACAAGTGATTTATTATGATTTTTTCTTTAATAATCCGGATAAAAATTTACGCATTTTCAAAAATTTATATCTCATCATCTAGATGTACTAGAAACTTGGGTATTTTACTCTAGCGTTTCTTTTGAATCAATCTATACGAATTCGGAATAAAAAGGCGATGTCACTTTTTTTGGGTTTATAAAACACTGTGCAGTGTCAGGATACCAACGCCATGGTGGAAGAGCTTTATAAGATATTGAACAGTATCATAAGTTCATTGGTGCCAAAATCCAATATAAAACGCAATAAGTACCTCATATGGTTTTCAAAAAATCTTATAAACATTCTGAATGAAAAGGAAAAACTTAGAAGGCGTTTAAAAAAATACAAAAATCCCCGTGGCGATTATGAATATAAAATATTGAGCCAAAGAGCCAACCAAATTATCAAAAGTAGCTATAAGGGTTTCACTAGGAAGATGGAAGATGGCATAATCCATAATCCCAATCTCTTCTGGTCATTCGTGAAAGCAAAAACAGCCGGTACAAGTGAAATGCCGTCGGAATTAAAGTTAGGCAATGAGGTGGCAGCTTCAGAAGACGGCATCTGCGATCTATTTGCGCGTCACTTCGCGTCAACATTTACTCAGTCGGGCGTCATACACTCAGAACATCGCTCTGAAGATGCGCTGATGTGCCGATCTACTCTAACAATACGTTAGGCAGTGACGCTTTCACGGAAAAAAACGTAACCGGAGCACTTAGAAAGCTTAATGAAGGGTGCAGGTCCTGACGGTCTTTCACCTATATTTGTCAAAAAATGTACCGTCAGTCTATCTCTTCCACTTAAAATAATATTCAACCACTCTATTAAAACCCCTCAATTTCCTGATAAGTGGAAGCTAGCGCATGTAATCCCCGTCTTTAAAAAAGGAGAGGCTGACAACGTAAGCAATTACCGGCCCATCTCTATTTTGTCTGTATTTTCAAAAGCTTTCGAGGTTCTCTTGTGTCCCATTCTAACCGCTCATTTCAAAATAGAGGTGGCTCCACCACAACATTTTGCGCTCATAAGTCGACCACGACCAACTTAATCGTTTATATCAATGACCTTTGCAAATTGGTGGATTCACGCAAGCAGGTTGACTCTAAATACACCGATTTTAGCAGTGCGTTCGATAAAGTGGACCACAATATATTGCTGCAAAAGCTGTCAAATCTGACCTATCCTCTTGCACCGAAGTGTGAGGCAGAGAGACGTTATTTCTCCGAAACTGTTCACGGCCGCAATGGAGGATGTCTTCAAGATTCTGGAATGGAGAGGACTGGGCATTAATGTCAATGGCGAGTACATAACTCACCTTCGGTTTGTGGACGACGTAGTAGTCATGGCTGAGACTATGGAGGAACTCAGCACAATGCTCGGTGACCTCAGTAGAGCTTCCGAAAGAGTGGGACATAAAATGAACATGAACAAAACCAAAGTTATGGTTAACATCCATGTAGGACCCATTCCTATCAAGATCGGGGACTCAACACTCGAATTTGTGGACGACTACGTTTACCTTGGACAGACGGTCCAGTTGGGTAGGTCTAACTTCGAGAAAGAGGTCAATCGTCGAATCCGACTCGGCTGGGCAGCATTCAGCAGTCTTCTCATCCCATATACCACAGTGTCTCATGACGAAAGACTGACCGCGTGTTGCCAGTGATGACTTATGGCTCCTAAACGTGGTTGCTTACAATGGGCTTCATAAGAAGACTCAAAGTCACCCAAAGGGCGATGGAAAGATCTATGCTCGGAGTTTCCTAGAAATTAAGATATCCGCAGGAGAACCAAGGTTACCGACATAGCTCGAAGAATTGCCTAACTTAAATGGCAATGGGCAGGGCACATTGCACGCAAAAAAATTGGTTGATGGGAACGAAAGGTTCGGGAGTGGCGACTACGTACTGGAAAACTTAGCGTTGGAAGGCCTCCAAAAAGGTGGACCGATGACCTGGTCGCGGGTGGCGGTCACTTGCGCGAGTGTTAGCTGTAAACGAAGTGTTACGGAAATTGCCGAATTCCCCGAGATCTCGATCGACTTGGAAGGCTAGTCGGCCTCTTTACATTCGACTAATCGGCTAGTCGGTACTTCTCTAAAGTTTAGTCACCTCGGTTTGTGTCACCCGGACCTCGTTTCAGTAGTTGAACAGTATAACACAGCTTATTTTGTTAAACCGTTTGATCATGGTTGGTCATTAAGGCTGAACTAGTCGCTGGCTCGAACTCGCTGATGGCTGTGACCAATATGTGCGCTGCCTTATCTAAAATCGTCTTCGACAGCTATAATTTCAAGTACGAGCAGTTATAAGCTAGTCTATATGCACAACGTGTTGTTAGCACGCACACAAACGTTTCGAACTAAAATGACATTATGCATTGCGTAAAATCTGCTTTGGATAATCGATTTTTTTTGTAAAAACCGCTACATTAATCTATTACAAATAATTTGCATTGAACTCTTCGATACTAAAACTTTGTCGGTACTGACTTCGTTTTGGAGATTTTATACGATTTTTGTTACTTTTGCGTTAAAATCGTCAAAAACAAAAACAGCAGCTTTGTTACCTCCTAACTTTGTAATGTATTTTTTGTTTTGTTTTTCAGTTTCCGTACAGACTAAACTAATAATGATATAAAACCATGTCATGTTTTATTTTGGATTTCCAATGCCAAACTGTACAGTACCCCCTCAAAATTTGTATGGAAAAAGTATCGACTAGTGTAACCTTAATGTTCGAAAACCTGCAACATACTCTTCGGCTTTAATGAGAAGCATGCGATTCTCTTTCACTTTATTGTGTTATGAATTTGGTGCTTACTAGATTAATAACCACAGGGGCGGCCGTGGCGAAGAAATCAACACTTTTCGTGCGAGGAAAAAAACTAGAAGACATAATTACAGAAAATCAAAAGAAGAATGAAAATCACGAGAACACTCAAAATCGTACGTCCAAACTTATTCCGAAATTACAAGAAGCTTTGACTAGTGCAAAATCTGGAGTTGATATTAGTATCATTGATACTATTTCAGACACAAATTGTCGTAAACAACACACTCGTGTACGCACTGGTGGAGCACCTTACGAGTGTGATATTTGTCAGCACAGTTGTATTGTCTGTGCGATAAAAGAACCGTCGTGGCGTAAAGTGAAAACAACATTAAAGATTTTAAGTAGCAACCCAACCCAGCCATCCGTCACATGCCAAATGTCATATCATGTTGACAGAGGGTTTGTTGATTATGCTATTTTATTGTGATTTTTTATTGAAATCTTCAGAAATGTGATAAAAAATTTCACTGAGCTGCAAGGGAAACAATATTTAATATATTACAGTTTTGCCAAAGATAACAAGTGGCAAATCACACCATTATTGATCAAAACAAAGTCACGAACTTGGGAAACATTGGTATGCTGTTTTTTTGGTACTTAACACTTTTATTTTAATGTTTTTAGACTTCCTAGATAGACGCCTGTCCCTGTTATCTCCATATATATAAAAATTAAACGGAAATTCATATAAACATGACGATATTTGTTTATTTTGTTTTGTTCAATATTTTCTATGACTAGTATAAAGAGTATTGATACTTTAAATTTATAATGCATTTCGACTAACTTAGAATATTTCTTTTCAGGCTTGAGTAAGGATACAGTACCTAACTCAAGTAAAAAAGGGCAAGTGCGAGTCGGACTCGCGCACTGAGGATTCTGTACAAAACCTATGCTATGACATCAATTCCCGAATTGAGTTACGAAGATTTTTCCGAATTGTAAACAATTTTTTTTTTTGTGGCTTATCTACAAATTTACAATTTTCAGATTTTTCCCTGTACTTGTTCTATGAGACCTTGATTTATGCCAAATTTCAGGATTCTAGGTCAACGAGATTCACCCTATGAACTTTGATTCCCTTGAGTATCGAAATATACATTTTTTTGCGACATAAACGGCCGTATCTTTTTTTCGTTAACTTAGAAGTCTGATTTTTTCACAACTTCCAAAGACCGCAGACTTGAGTGTATGGTTTTAATTTTAACTCGATACCTCCAAGCGTTCTCGAGTTAAAGGGTCTTAACAGATAAACAGACGGACAACCAAGTGATCCCAAGGATCTTATATATGAGATGGTCCCTTACAGGCTAAATAGATTTTTTACGAAGCAACATTACAAATTCTGAAGTGTACTTTATTTTCATAGTCATTAAGTTCATATTTTTCATTGATTAGCAAAAGGGAAAAATGTACTGAGGAAGACAACGAGAAAGTGGTAGTGTGTCCTATTTTTACCTTTATATTTAACCAGGGTAAACATTAACTTGCTGTTAGCTAGAATATTCCAGTCGGTGATAATAGACCGATCCCAATCAAAGTGATAGAACCATTTTCGTTGGAACTGGGTAAGTGGTCGTTGGTGGAACCTACCTAGATAGGCAGTACATCAGTTTCTTCACGCTATTTTCCTTTACCGGTTTGTGTTTGCATTTAAATATTCATCATTATTACAATCGAAAGACGTCCACTGTTCGAAATAAGCCTCCCACAGGTGTCGCCACAATTAACGGTTTTGTTACTCATTACGCAAAAACTTATAAACGGATGAATTTAATGATAAACGTTGCAATAATATAGCTTATAACCTATATTTTTGCTAAGTTTCATCACGTGAGCAAGTTCAATGAATAGGCTACTAATATTATAAATGCGAAAGTTTGTGAAGATGGATGGAGGTACTCGTATGTATGGATGTGTCGCGCAAAAACTACTAGACAGATGAACTTAATCATAAACATTGCAATAATATAGCACATAAGCTATAAGTAACTTTGCAGTTTCATTAGGTGAGCGAATTCAGCCAAAAGGATAATTTTTATAATAGGGTGAAGCCGCTGGAAGAAGCTAGTCTAACATAGTTTCAAAATATCAAGATTTAACAGTCGCACTATAATGACGTCACAATGTTGCTTACATAACAAAAACGACATTTATCTACAGCAGCGCCCTCAAATCCCACGATGGTTTACTTTCCGCACAGACTCTAAAAACAAGAGAGAGTTAATAAAACATATTCGTGTACACACTGGTGAAACACCTTACAAATGTGTCATATGTCACCATGGTTACAACAAAAAGAGTGATTTAATACGTCATACTCGTATACACGCTGACAAAAAACCTTTCAAATGTGAGTTCTGTCAGAGTTGTTTTAGTCAGAAGAGTGTTTTAACAAATCACATTCTTGCGCACACTGGCGAGAAACCTTACAAATGTGAAAAATGTCAGCTTTGTTTTAGTCAGAAGAGTTCTTTAACAAGCCACATTCGTACGCACACTGGCGAGAAACCTCACAAATGTAAAGAATGTCATATTTGTTTTAGTCGGAAGAGTAATTTAATATGTCACATTCGAACGCACACTGGCGAGAAACCTTATAAATGTGACGAATGTCCGCTTTGTTTTAGAAGGAAGAATCATTTAACAAGTCATTTGCGTACGCACACTGGTGAAAAACCTTACAAATGTGAAGAATGTCAGCTTTGTTTTAGACATAAGAGAATTTTAACAAGTCACATTCGTACGCACGCTGGCGAGAAACCTTACAAGTGTGAAGAATGTCAGCTTTGTTTTAAACAGAAAGCTCATTTAACAAAACATATTCGTACGCACACTGGCGAGAAACCATACAAATGTAATGAATGTCAGCTTCGTTTTGGTTATAAGCATAATTTAACGAGCCACATTCGTACGCACACTGGCGAAAAACCTTACAAATGTAAAGAATGTGAGCTTTGTTTTAGTCAGAAGACTAGCTTAACAAGGCACATTCGCATTCACACTGGCGAGCAACCTTACAGGTGTGAAGAATGTCAGCTTTGTTTTAGTCACAAGAGTAATTTAGCAATTCACATTCGTACGCACACTGGCGAGAAACCTTACAAATGTGAAGAATGTCAGCGTTGTTTTAGTCATAAGAGTAATTTAATCAAACATATTCGATGTAGACACGCTGTTAAAAACCATGAAAGTGAAATATTTTGTTAGCACAATTTTACTCAAAAAGGTGTTTTAAAAAGCCAAATTCACATGCGGGGGTTTACCGTGACGTTTCAATAGTGTCAATTACAGACACAATAGAAAGACGATGACAGCGCGAACGCCGACGTTCGCTTGGGGTTTAATGAATTAAACGTCATGGTCTACGTCAGGAACGCTGGTGAAAAACCTTTAATGTCTCGAGTTGTTTTGGTAAGAAGGGCCATTTACAAGTGTGTAGAATATATTTTTTTTTTTTATATAATTGCTCAGAAAATGACTAATTACTAATAATCATATCTATTGATCGTTTACAATTATTGCAGTACTATGCGTTACAAATGAGAATAATATCGATTACCATGTTGTAACGTCATGATTTACTGTCAAATCGAGGAAATAAATTTTAATTAATTTACGAAAAATTTAATTTATTTATGAACTGTGAACGAAAAAAGTTTAATCAGAATTGAGTTCTTCAATTTTACTCATCTCTGAGTTCTTTAATTTTGCCAAAATTTCTTTGATTTGACAGTACCTACGACGTGACGTCACAACATGGCAATCGACCCTATTCTCAATTGGAACGCGTAGTACACTTTGATTTTTAGTTTTAGGGGTGTTAAAAAGAATAAAAAATAAACAAAGTAATTACGTAGGTACGTTATGAACTCAGTACTTTATTGCATTCCATATGTACATAGATGGTATAAAAATAAATTAAGATCAATATGGACCCATACATGCACAGCAAAGTTAGGACAAAGGGTGAAGGCTAACAAAATAAACATATTTTAATTTATTTTTGTCATCATTTTTTTTTTTTTTTTTTTAATTAAGATAAACTAGTGCTTGACTGCGATCACACCTGATGGTAAGTAGCGATGCAATCTTTGATGGTGAGGCGCACTAGTTTATTAAGAGCCTATTCACTCTAGCCTTGAAGACACCCAAATTATAATCGGACGGGAAGAACGCAGCAGGCAGACTGTTCCAGTCCTTCGATGTACGCGGTATAAACGACGAGGCGAAACGCTTAGTCCGGACCGTAGAGGTTTCAAGAACGTAAGGGTGAATATTCGCCGTACGTCGGGTTGTCCGATGGTAGAATTGCGATGGCGGAATCAAGTCATGTAATTCCTGCGCACACTCTCCAAAATTAAATTATGTACTAATCTATTTAAATTGAATTGTGTATTATGTCCAAGTATTGGTATTTTTTAACCGACTTCTAAAAAAGGAGGAGGTTCTCAATTCGGATGTTTGTATTTTTTTTATTTATTTTTTTTATGTATGTTCGGGCATAACTTCGTCGCTTGCCAACCGATTTGAATAATTCTTTTTTTGTTGGAAAGGGTATACTTCCCAAATGGTCCCATAGTCACCAAGTCGGGATCTGATGATGGAATCTTGGCTAAATCGAGGGAACTCCTCAAATATTATAGGCAACTATATAGTCATTTTGATATTTTCATCAAGGAATTAAGCATTTACAGTCAAAAAGTGACATTTGATGAGGTGGAACTGGTTAAGAAGACCAGAAATTGCCAACGGAACTTCATACTCAAACAAATATCACAATGAACATAGTTAAGCGACTATGACAATACAAATAAATGAATAATTCTGAATAGTTATGTTGAAAATGGTATCATCGAAGTAACCTGATGATAGTGATGGAGCTGGAAGATAGGCACCGGAACTCCGTAATTAATCAATGTATCCTACCCGTGTTTGGGCTTATTAGAAATGTCATGAGATGCACTTTGGCTATAAGGTCGAAGTGATCTGATGATGGAGCCGGAAGGTGGAAGGTAGACACGGGAACTTCATATGAAAATGATGTATTCTAGCAGGGTTTGAGTTAATTGGAATTGACATGAGAAAAAGTACTCTGGCTGTAAGTGTGTTGCAACTAAAAAGTATGAAATAAAAAACTTTTTATAAAAAAAAATAAAACCGACTTCACTAAAAAAACACTAAAATGATCAAAATAATTTTAATTTCCGAAGTCGGTGTTAAATAAGGAACAAACAATAACGAAAAACACCGACTTCCGAAATTAAAATTATTTTGATCATTTTAGTGTTTTTTTAGTGAAGTCGGTTTTATTTTTTTTATAAAAAGTTTTTTATTATTTATTTATAGTCGTCATTATTATTAAATTTTGTTATTATTGAAATTAATTTATGTATGTATATTATTATAATGTCTTTATTTGAAGTAAATTATGTCAAGTATTTTTTTTATCGTTTTATTATGTAGGTATTAAACAAAGAGAAAAAAATAGTGAGAATAAAGTTGAAAAAAAGGTAAGAAAGATTTGTCTGCAAACTATTTCATGCGTGTTGGTTAATAATTATGTTGATGGTGTTATGCTTCATTTCTTTTATTCTTAAATAAGCAACTTTCTTCTTAAGTATAGTCTACTAAAAGATACGAATACACAGTTTTCTTACAGTTAAAGAGCGTTAACCCTTTTACTGAAAAATGTTTATTTATTTTATTATTTATAGAAGGGCCAAGAAAAAAAAACAATCTTCTAAAGAAACGGTCATTAAGGTTGTCGGTGACGTACTGCCCCAAGTACTTAAACTTACGCACTGTATCCTTCGCATTAAACTTAATGGGGGAACATAATCAGGACATTTACCACCGACAGCCTAAAAGACCAAGAACTCGCGGATTTTAACATTATAAAAATAAGGCCATGCTTCCGAACAGGGCCGGCCGGATTAGCCTCAAAGCGAAAGTGACAAGTGCCGCTTGGAAGTAGGTACTTACAAAAACGGCCGACGGATACGGCCGTTTATGTCGCAAAAAAACGTACATTTTGATGCTTTCAAAGATCGAAATTCATAAGGTACTTGTTGTTGATCCAGAATCCTGAAATTTGGCACAAAGCAAGGTCTTATAGAACAGGTATAGGAATAAATCTGAAAACAGGTAATTTGTAGTAACCAAAAAAAAAATTCTTGCAATTCGTAAAAATCTTCGTGACTCCATTCGGAAATTGTAGTGTGCACGGATCCTTTAGAGCGCGAGTCCGACTCGCACTTGCCCAGTTTTTTTTTTAGCCATGTAAACGCCATTTTTTTTATAATAATTCTTTTCTTATCATGTAATCATTCATGTGGACTACAAACAGATGAGATGGGTGAATATCATTTTTTTTCAATTTTGGTGGCTAAACCGTCACTTTCCGTGAAGTATAAGGACCTGAACTAAGGTAAGTTTCTTCTCTTCAGTTTCTTCTCCTCGGTTTTCGCGGGAATTAATTATTATTATTATTATTATTAATTAAGGTCCTGGGTCCCTAATTATCACGAAAACCGAAGAAAAAGTTACGCCACCAAAATTGAAAAATGTGTATATTGACCCAGATGTAGTCTGGATGGTTTGTAGGGTGCTGCCCCCTGTAGGGCCTGCCCCTGCCCTTCCTAGAGTATAGTCACACATAGGTGACTTTTCTAATCAAAGATGTCTCGTAATGTTGATGTTAGGTAATTAACTAAATTTAAATAATCTCTGTATGTCATACATGATTTATTATTATTTTAAATAAAAAGTCATATCAAGATGTTTACGTTTAGTTAACTACCTAAACAGATGAACTAGGTACCTAAAGTTATTTTTTTTTTCTGAGACACCCATATTTTTCCTACGGTTTTATGTTTTTTTTTAATTGAAATAAACTAGTGCTTGACTGCGATAGTAGGTAGTAATGCAACCGTTGATGGTGAGGCACACTAGTTTATTAAGAGCCTATTCACTCTAGACACTTAGATATCGGACGGGAAGACCGCAGCAGGCAAATTGTTCCAGTTCCTCGATGTATGCGGTATGTACAACGAGCCAAAACGCTAGGTCCGGCCCATAGAGGTTTCAACAATGTAAGGGTGGATACTCGCCGTTCGTCAAATCGAGATGGTGGAATCAAGTCATGCAATTCCCGCGCACACTCTCCAAAATGCATCCTTTAAAACACCGAAGGGCTGGCTACAAGGTAGCCTGTGCTCAAGGCCTTGTAGATTGGACTTCTGTAAGTAATAAAAAATGTGCCGGGAACGAAGACATTCGACAGTTTAGATAAACTATTGAATAAAATTCTTTTGGTGTTTGCGCAACACTAATTTAGTGATTTTTTTGAGTGGTATTCAGCGGCTGTTTCAATTATTCGCAAATTAATTCCTTGTTGATATTGTGATGCACAATTGGGCGATATCTGGAATCACCGTAACAGGTGCGATCTCCGTAAACGGGAGCTGAGATAATTTTAGTAGTGTTGAATATTTCGGCGAAACTTGTTAAGGCCCAAGCGCCCGAAAAGTGCCATAAAACAGTGATTTTCTGAGGCCTACACCTCCGTAACGGCTAAGTCAATTGGTTTGAAAAAAAAAATATGTTTATTATAGATTCATGAACAATTATATCAACATTTGATTTTTTCGTTCAATTAACACTTTTGCCAAAAAAATGAAAATTAGCAATTTCGCAACTTTTCGCAACTTTTCCCTACTCCTTTGAAACGGCTTGAACCTTTAGAAACATTTTTACACATTAAAATTGGTGGTTAAATATTCTTCAAAGTGAACATTGCATATGTAAATCAATCAATATCTCGCAGCGAAAATTGATTTAAAGCGCTTTCCGGGCGCTGCTGGCCGCAAATAATAATAATAATAATATAATAATAATATTCCACAACTATCACACAACGCCGTCTAGTCCCAAGCTAAGCAGAACTTGTGTTATGGGTACTAGACAACTGATAAACATACTTATATATTTCTAAATACATACATATTATAGATAAATTACACCCAGACACAGGACAAATCAAATGATCGTGCTCATCACACAAACATTTGTCCTAGGTGGGAATCGAACCCACGACCTCCGGCATAGCAGTCAGGTTCACTAACCAATGTGACTCAGGTTGGCTGGACAAATCTTCAAAATAGCTTGCATTTAACTAGGTCAATAGGTCACTTTATGTGACGGCTAAACACCCTTATTTCAGAATTTGTGACGCTACAGAATCTTAGATAATCGATCGAAAACGTGTCCAGCCATCTTGAAAAACCACTTTTCGCTGGTCTCTCAATCTCGGTAACGGAAGTGATTTTGACGACTTTTTGCATATCAACGGGCGTCACATAAATTTGTGACGGGCACCGAGCTAAAAGTTTTGTGATAAGTACAGTGGTTTAGTAGAAAAATGCAAAAATCTGTGTCCAGCCATCTTGAATTTACGTATAAAACTTATGGCTGGCACTTCCGAATCTCAATAACGGGGGCGTTTTCGAATATGGTTCCTTTACTAATACTTGGTGACGCAATGTGTGACAGTAATAACGTTTGATTTATGGCGTCACATGTAAGGGTTTACGAGAAATCAATAAAAACTTAATGTCCAGCCAACCTGAGTTCAAGATGGCTGGACACATGTATCTCCACTGCCTGATGATCTACGACCTTCGAAATGTGTTCAAAATGTTGTGACGGGGACGATAATGATAACCTGAAATTGTGACGGAGAAACTTTGCGTAGTTTCAAAGATATTGATCATTTAAATTTCCCCATACAAACACTGCAGTAGGGTAACCAATATTGTAGGTTTTATGTAGGACAAGTATATTTTAAGGTGTTTTCTTTAATGGACGAAAATCCGTGTATTGGTGATACTAATACGAACAACTGTAGATATTTAAATCAATAGAAGACAAAAATGTAGAAGTGAGGAAGGGGGGGTGTAATTTTTAAATGTTATTGATTATTTACGTGCAGATATCTATTCTTTTTAGTAGGTATATATTATGTCAGGAGAACTAAACTAATGCTCTGAAGGTATTTAAATGAAAAAATAATGTTTGCTGTAAATAAAATGAACAAATTGCGTAAAAAAATTATTTAATGTGATTCCTTCGTGGTAGCCCGCGAATTTCAATTTTTCTTGCGTTCGTTCGTTAAAAGAAATCAAAATATGATTCGCGACAATAACAAGTATGTATTTACATAATTATAACCATAAGAATCATCATACATATCTATAAGTTATTTGTTTCCGCGGACGAAAAAAATAACTGCAAAACACTCAAGAAAAATTGAATTTCGCGGGCTACCACGAAAACGTCGGAGGACAAGACAAACTATACTACCATGATAGCTGATGTTGGTGTCGCCATCTATTGCTTAAAGTTGGTACTACTAGGACAACTGGTCGAATCTTAACTCTTATTTAGGTTGTCTTACCGCAGATTAATTAATAGTTACTAGTACTCTGATTAGTGATAACACTTCGAAAAGTAAGTACATACACTGCCGGCTGTCGAGTTTAGTTCTCATTTTCAGTTACATAAGATAATGAACTAAACGCGAAATACAAGTGGGCTCTCTCTTGCAGCGCTGGTGGTCAATTATTATTTTGAATTAACACATACTTACTCTTTTCACTGCAGGAAAACCTTTTATTCCCACGGGGAAATCAAATACAAAGCAGGCGTGGATGCTACCGGTCAATTAATCGATTAAAAAGAAATCCTTTATTTATGTAAAATTATGGTCACCTCACAATATTAATGGATGTTTGTATGGAAAAATTTAAATGGTCAATATCTTTGAAACTACGTAAAGTTACTCCGTCACAATTTCAGGTTATCATTATCGTCCCCGTCACAACATTTTGAACACATTTCGAAGGTCGTAGATCATCAGGCAGTGGAGATACATGTGTCCAGCCATCTTGAACTCAGGTTGGCTGGACATTAAGTATTTATTGATTTCTCGTAAACCCTTACATGTGACGCCATAAATCAAACGTTATTACTGTCACACATTGCGTCACCAAGTATTAGTAAAGGAACCATATTCGAAAACGCCCCCGTTATTGAGATTCGGAAGTGCCAGCCATAAGTTTTATACGTAAATTCAAGATGGCTGGACACAGATTTTTGCATTTTTCTACTAAACCACTGTACTTATCACAAAACTTTTAGCTGGGTGCCCGTCACAAATTTATGTGACGCCCGTTGATATGCAAAAAGTCGTCAAAATCACTTCCGTTACCGAGATTGAGAGACCAGCGAAAAGTGGTTTTTCAAGATGGCTGGACACGTTTTCGATCGATTATCTAAGATTCTGTAGCGTCACAAATTCTGAAATAAGGGTGTTTAGCCGTCACATAAAGTGACCTATTGACCTAGTTAAATGCAAGCTATTTTGAAGATTTGTCCAGCCAACCTGAGTCACATACTAACCACTAGACCAACAGGCCTGAAAATAAATAAAATAAATGCACAGATTTGCGTACTGCCGCCTAGGCTAGTGCGAGAGTTGCGTTCACATAATTTCGGCCAGTTGGTTCAAGGGACTATACGCCTTAAGAAGGTTGACTGTGTTGACTCAATCTATTTGCTGCCGAACTATACAAACATATTAAAATGATATACATCCGTATTATATTTGGTAAACCTTTATTTATACCAAGACTTCGCTTAAAAGACTCCAATTCAAATACAGTGAAAGTCTATGACTTGTATAATCTGTGATGAAGACAGCTGTCAGAGTTCACTTGTCAGGCTTGTCAGCTAGGTAGGTAGGTACCTACTGTGTGCTTATGTCTAGGGATGAATACTATCGATATATAGATATTTATAAAAATATGAATATCGGCCTCGATTTAATATCTACTAGGAAAAGATATTGATACTTAAATTGGTCAGACTTTTCGAGATGTTCGTTTTTAAAATAATAATTTATTTAGTCGAGTCTAGCATATTAGTAATTTTTTGTACAAAATGTACATTATTATAATATAGGTAGTATTGTAATATTTTGAAGACCAATTTATTACTCCAAGAAAACCAACGCTTGTCTGGTAACGTAAGTAAAAACATACTACATAGTTATAACAGAGGATTGGCAGGTGGTCTGCGAAGCAGTAATGCTAGCAAAGCAGGAGGCCAACCGCATCAGGCAACGGCACTTACACTACAAAAGCCGCCGAGATTCCAATCCCGACTTCCGGCCACCGACGCGAGCTTGCAGATTCCGAGCAATGGGTAAAGCTCACTGTCAGACCGTCTGGTAACCGTTCGGACCGAGCCCAAATCGTCGACTTACGTTCCCGCGTGCCTAAAGGAGTTATCAGTAACCATAGGGGCCCAGCAGAGTCGAAGCCTACTGGAGCCAAATGGCTACTTTTGAAAGGGAGGCTAGGTTGCCTTTCACACCGGGTGAAAGGCAACGTAGGAACGGGGTGGGTGTTCTATCCAATAAAAGTGACACTTATCTCCCGTTCCGCCCAAGGGCGTGGGATGTCATTTGGAAGATTTTTACCAACCAAAAAAAAAACCAGACAGTAATTTTTTTCTGTTCGGTTCTTTCTTTTATAGCTTTAAATATTTTATTAATAATTTAATTTTAGAAAATATCGTTTTTGAAACGATTTTCAATATTGAATATTTGTATCAATATATTGATGAATCAGATCTAAATATACTTATCGGCTGATTATACCGATATATCGTAGTAACAAATATCGTCATAAAGATGTATCGATACTTTTTGACAAGCCTATTTATTGATTGGCAGAGTCGGTCGCAGTGTGACCAGATTCAGTATTTTAATACTTTTTGAGTATATTTTAGTAAGTTTTCCGAGAGTCAGTATTTTTGAAGGTACATAAATATATATTGGCGGAAACCAGTATTTTTGGGGATATTTTGGAAAAAGTTATGGCAATACCATAGCGATCGTCGAACAATTGCACAGAGGCCAAAAAGCCATGCCATAATCATAATCATTTATTTGTTAGAACATGGTAGGTATGTACCTACATTACATGGTCTTAGGTTTAAAGATTCAGTCTCGGCACGTTCTGCCACAAGGGCGTACAAATATTAAAGTTATATAAGTAATTATTTACATTAAATTGTGATAATTTAGATGATTGAAACTAGAAATGTCAAATAAAATCATATAAATAATCATTGAATTAATATGTCAAAGTGTCATTTAAATTATCGTAACATTTAATACCTACACAATAATTCTTTATTTTTTCTTAAGCCCTGTCAAGTCTAACTCTGTAATTGATTTTGGTATTTTATTATAAATTTGCAGGGCTTTGCAAAATATGCTTTTAAGGTATATTTATATTTATTGTTTTTATAACAATAAAATGCACATATAATCTAAACATCATCTGTCATTGAATGATACGTCACACCGTATCCACAGCTTAAAAATTAAAAAATGAAATGTCATTTCCAAGGAGGTCATTTCATTACATGCTTTTTCGCATAAGAGCGGTTTTGGCTCTGCGCCATAAAACTATTTAAAAAAATCCCTGCTTACGTTGATGTTCGACGTAATATAAATAGAGCGCGTTATGTTTACTAGTGTCGAATGCTGCATGCAAGCGCATATTTTCACAGATTAATTTAATAAAAACTGGCCAAGTGCGAGTCGGACTCACCCATGAAGGGTGCCGTAGCAGCAAGTTACAGAGTATAAAAGTTCTTGTAGTTTGTTGGAACTTTGATCGATGTTTTAATAATAGTGTATTTTTGAAGTGAAAACTTCTTTAGCGGCGTTGAGCACTTTTTCTGTAATGGGTATAAAATCTTAAACTCGCGTCAGGACACGTGACCTGATCGAAAAAGCGTAAGACGGATGGAGAGTAGACAGCTATCCCTTATCGCGCGTTGTGAAAGGGGGCTAGACGGAAAAAATTCTCACGAAAAATTGTACCGACACTTTTACTGTCAAAATGTAAATCCAAGATGGCGGCTGCAAGAAATTATCAACTTTTTCGTCATGGGTGTCGTTTTCATGGTTTTCGAGGGTGTTGAAACCGATGGTACTGTCAAAATATAAATCCAAGATGGCGGCTGCAAGAAATTATCAAATTTTTCGTCATAGGTGTCGTTTTCATGGTTTTCGAGGGTGTTGAAACCGATAGTACTGTCAAAATGTAAATCCAAGATGGCGGCTGCAAGAAATTATCAAATTTTCCGTCATGGGTGTCGTTTTCATGGTTTTCGAGGGCGTGGAAACCGATGGTACTGTCAAAATATAAATCCAAGATGGCGGCTGCAAGAAATTATCAACTTTTTCGTCATGGGTGTCTTTTTCATGGTTTTCGAGGGTGTTGAAACCGATGGTACTGTCAAAATATAAATCCAAGATGGCGGCTGCAAGAAATTATCAACTTTTTCGTCATGGGTGTCTTTTTCTTGGTTTTCGAGGGTGTTGAAACCGATGGTACTGTCAAAATGTAAATCCAAGATGGCGGCTGCAAGAAATTATCAACTTTTTCGTCATGGGTGTCGTTTTCATGGTTTTCGAGGGTGTTGAAACCGATGGTACTGTCAAAATATAAATCCAAGATGGTGGCTGCAAGAAATTATCAAATTTTCCGTCGTGGGTGTCGTTTTCATGGTTTTCGAGGGTGTTGAAACCGATAGTACTGTCAAAATATAAATCCAAGATGGCGGCTGCAAGAAATTATCAAATTTTCCGTCATGGGTGTCGTTTTCATGGTTTTCGAGGGTGTTGAAACCGATAGTACTGTCAAAACATAAATCCAAGATGGCGGCTGCAAGAAATTATCAAATTTTTCGTCATGGGTGTCGTTTTCATGGTTTTCGAGGGCGTGGAAATCGATGGTACTGTCAAAATGTAAATCCAAGATGGCGGCTGCAAGAAATTATCAACTTTTTCATCATGGGTGTCGTTTTCGTGGTTTTAGAGGGTGTTGAAACCGATAGTACTGTCAAAATATAAATCCAAGATGGCGGCTGCAAGAAATTATCAAATTTTTCGTCATGGGTGTCGTTTTCATGGTTTTCGAGGGCGTGGAAATCGATGGTACTGTCAAAATGTAAATCCAAGATGGCGGCTGCAAGAAATTATCAACTTTTTCGTCATGGGTGTCGTTTTCGTGGTTTTCGAGGGTGTTGAAACCGATAGTACTGTCAAAATGTAAATCCAAGGTGGCGGCTGCAAGAAATTGTTAACTTTTCCGTCATGGGTGTCGTTTTCATGGTTTTCGAGGGTGTTGAAACCGATAGTACTGTCAAAATATAAATCCAAGATGGTGGCTGCAAGAAATTATCAAATTTTCCGTCATGGGTGTCGTTTTCATCGTTTTCGAGGGCGTGGAAACCGATGGTACTGTCAAAATGTAAATCCAAGATGGCGGCTGCAAGAAATTATCAACTTTTTCGCCATGGGTGTCGTTTTCGTGGTTTTCGAGGGTGTTGAAACCGATGGTACTGTCAAAATATAAATCCAAGATGGTGGCTGCAAGAAATTATCAAATTTTCCGTCATGGGTGTCGTTTTTATGGTTTTCGAGGGCGTGGAAACCGATGGTACTGTCAAAATGTAAATCCAAGATGGCGGCTGCAAGAAATTATCAACTTTTTCGTCATGGGTGTCGTTTTCGTGGTTTTCGAGGGTGTTGAAACCGGTATTACTGTCAAAATATAAATCCAAGATGGCGGCTGTAAGAAATTATTAACTTTTCCGTCATGGGTGTCGTTTTCATGGTTTTCGAGGGTGTTGAAACCGATGGTACTGTCAAAATATAAATCCAAGATGGCGGCTGCAAGAAATTATCAACTTTTCCGTCATGGGTGTCGTTTTCATGGTTTTCGAGGGTGTTGAAACCGTTGGTACTGTAAAAATATAAATCCAAGATGGCGGCTGCAAGAAATTATCAAATTTTCCGTCATGGGTGTCGTTTTCATGGTTTTCGAGGGTGTTGAAACCGATGGTACTGTCAAAATATAAATCCAAGATGGCGGCTGCAAGAAATTATCAAATTTTCCGTCATGGGTGTCGTTTTCATGGTTTTCGAGGGTGTTGAAACCGATAGTACTGTCAAAATATAAATCCAAGATGGCGGCTGCAAAAAATTATTAAATTTTTCGTCATGGGTGTCGTTTTCATGGTTTTCAAGGCTGTTGAAACCGATAGTATTGTCAAAATGTAAATCCAAGATGGCGGCTGCAAGAAATTATCAACTTTTTCCTCATGGGTGTCGTTTTCGTGGTTTTCGAGGGTGTTGAAACCGATAGTACTGTCAAAATTTAAATCTAAGATGGTGGCTGCAATAAATTATCAACTTTTTCGATATGGGTGTCTTTTTCATGGTTTTCGAGGTTGTTGAAGCCGATAGTGCTGTCAAAATGTAAATCTAAGATGGCGGATGTCAGAAATTATCAACTTTTTCATCATGAGTGTCGTTTTCATGGTTTCGAAGATGTTGAAATAGTGCTGTCAAAATGTACATAAAATAGGATAGTATTTTTTAGTTATATTGTATTGGCTAGACGGAAAAAATTCTCACGAAAAGTTGTAACGACACTTTTTCTATAGTAAGCTATTGTAAGCCGTGCGGCGTGCGCATGTTTCTCTGTCTTTCTCTCTTTCTCTCTCTTATAGAAAGCAAGCCAGAACGGAACTTCGTTCCATCCGGGTGTCCCTTGACACCTCAGTAGTTTTTCGGAGAGATAAACTTTTTAATGTAAAATAATTGTAATAGTTTTAAAGTGTTAAATTTTTAATGTAATATAAATTGTCATGTTTGTGTACGATAGCGCAATAAATGAATATTGTATTCTACCACATAAATGATAGTACTTTTATACTGATAAAGCAATTGGTGCAAAATTATTCCCTAACCATTCCAAAATATCAAACATGCTCAACGTTAATAATCAAGTTTTCACTTCTGCCGGCACTCCCGGAGTGCAATTTTTTTTAGA
Source organism: Mythimna ferrago (assembly GCA_910589285.2). Classification (NCBI taxonomy): domain Eukaryota; kingdom Metazoa; phylum Arthropoda; class Insecta; order Lepidoptera; family Noctuidae; genus Mythimna; species Mythimna ferrago. The sequence goes on from OU342700.1 coordinate 15,045,036, forward strand.
TTTATGACGTATCAAAAAAAGACCTTTTTTTTTTAATTTATATAAACTAGTGCTTGACTGCGATCCCACCTGATGGTAAGCAGTGATGCAATCGTTGATGGTGTGAAGCACTAGTTTATTAAGAGCCTATTCACTCTTGCCTTAAAGACACCTAAATTATAATCAGACGGGAAGACCGCAGCAGGCAAATTGTTCCAGTCCCTCGATGTACGTGGTATAAACGACGAGGTGAAACGCTTGGTCCGGACCGTAGAGGTTTCAACAACATTAGGGTGGATACTCGCCGTTCGTCGGCTTGTCCGATGGTAGAAGTGAGATGGTGGAATTAAGTCATGTAATTCCTGCGCACACTCTCCAAAGTGCATCCTGTAAAACACCGAAAGGCTGGCTACCCTTCGCCTGTGCTCAAGACTTTGTAGATTGGACTCAACCAGATCTGGATCGCCAATTAGAATCTTCGCACGCCTTTCCACAGAGTCCAAAGCTGCCAGGTGGCATTTTGCAGCACCAGCCCATATGTGGCTGCAGTACTCCATACACGAACGGACTTGTGCTTTGTACAGCATTAGAAGCTGTCCCGGTGTGAAGTACCGCCGGACCTTTGCAAGAACGCCTAGTTTCCTAGCAGCTACCTTGGCTTTGGACTCAATGAACCGCTCAAAGTTAAGGTCCGAGGGAATTTCAACCCCCAAGAGCTGAAGGCGGTCGGTGTACTCCAGGGATAAATTCTGAAAAGTAGGAGCCAAGGTGAACGGGCTCCTTTTAGCGGTGAATAGACACGCTTGCGTTTTGGAGGCGTTAAATCCCACCACATTGGCTTTACCCCACTTGGAGACTGCCTGAAGTGAGATATTTGTACGCTCTACCATAACCTCTCTTTCGGACCAGATTAGCTCCTTACTAGCCCGAGCACTAGGCAGGTATCTCTCTACAACTGTGCTATCATCTGCATACCCATAGATACCGGGCATCAGCAGATCGTTGATATGCAGTAGGAATAGGGTTGCAGAGAGAACAGACCCCTGAGGAACTCCGGCATTAGTCGTCATGGGTTCCGATGAGCATCCATCGACAACAACTCGGAGAGACCGTTCACTCAGGAAGTCTTTTACCCAGTTAATCAGACCAGGGGAAATGCCGCACGCTGGAAGCTTACTCAAAAGGCTAGCGTGCCATACCCTGTCGAAGGCCTTCGAGACGTCTAAGGAAATGGCAATCGCTTCCCCATTCCTCTTGAGGGTCTCGCCCCACAAGTGGGTGGCATACACTAGTAGGTCCTCAGTAGACTACTTACTAGATCTCGTTCAAACCAATTTTCTTTTGCGGTTTACATTATATATTTTGTTTAGTTTAATTATTCTCTTATTTTAGAAGTTACAGGGGAGGACACACACATTTTGCCACTTTGGAAGTGTCTCTCGCACAAACTATTCAGTTAAAAAAAATGATATAATAAACCTCAATATCATTTTTGAGCAGTGGTGGCCGAGTGAGCAGTGGTGGCCGAGTGGTAATGGCCCCGACTTACAAGTTGTAGTCGCAGATTCGAACCCAGCCAGGCGCATTACTTTGTGTAATTTATTTCATCACCACTGCTCTCAAAACGGCGAAGGAAATCATCGTGAGGAAACCGGCATGTCCTAGAACCAAAAATTGGAAGACATGTGACATTCACCAACCCGCACTGGGCCCGCGTGGTGGATTACGGCCCATTCCCTCTCCGCGAGAGGAGGCCTGAGTCCCAGCAGTGGGAATATTAAAAAGGCTGATGATGATCATTTTTGAAGTCCAATCCATATTCAATTTGAAAATCAAAGTGTCAAATTTTGAAGTTTAATCCACCCAAAATTCATTGCTTTTTTTATTTTTGTATGAAAATTTTAATGTGGTTCACAGAATACATTTACTTACTAAGTTTCAACAGTATAGCTCTTATAGTTTCGGAAAAAAGTGGCTGTGACATACGGACGGACAGACAGACATGTCGAATCTATAAGGGTTCCGTTTTTTGCCATTTGGCTACGAAACCCTAAAAACGGAACAAAGAGACAGATTTATAAAAAAAAGTGTATTAATCTGCAATTTTAAAAACTAAGCAAGTAACAAAAGATTAATGAACTATAATCCTTCAAACACAATGTTAAAATACAATTCTAATATTTATTGTGATGATTAATAAATAAAACGTGTTTTGAATCGGGATTTTTATAGGTATATTTTCCCTGTCAAAGTTTCTTATTCTTATTCTTTATTGTACACAAAAATAAAAAAAATTACAAACAAAAAAAAACAGGACATTTGATGTAAGTACATAGGCGAGCACAACTGGGTTTTCTTCCAGCAAACCATGTGATTTAAAAAGTTCCAAGTTGGTATATTTCAGTACTACGCGTTCCAAATGAGAATAGGACCGATTCCTATGTTTTGACGTCTCGTCGAACTGTCAAATCGAAGAAATTTTGGCAAAATTGTAGAACTTGGAGATGAGTAAAATTGAAGAACTGGATTCTGATTAAACTTTTTTCGTTCACAGTTCGTAAATAAATTAAATTTTTCGTAAATTAATTTATGTTTCAAAATTTCTATCCTCGATTTGACAGTAAAACGTGACGTCACAACATGGCGGGCGATCCTATTCTCATTTGGAACGCATTGTACCTATTTTTTTAAGGAGCTTCGGCTTTTTTCTAAAATTTAATCTGGTCACACTGGTCGGTCGGTTGTCACTTGTCAGAGAGCAAAGAAGAGTGCTTTGTTTGTATCATTGTAATATTTGTAATTTTATTTAAACTTTTAATGTTTAACGACATAATAAATTATACACTGCTTGCTTTTCTACTGTACTTGGGCATTGGCAGAATAGTCGACGGCGACTCTTGTTATTGACAAAAATAGAATCGAATATTTATTAAGATTTTCTCAACGCAAACTTTATCGTAGTTGTTGAGAGATATCCTAAAAATATAATGGAGAAACTGCCAATGTGTAGGATATGTTTAGCGGAGAATGTTCGTATGTATATAGTTGTGAACAAAAATCTGCATGAACTGTATGAGAGGCTGACTGGTAATGCGGTAAGTTGTTACTGTCTTCATCTACAATGATATTAAAAAAGTTTGTTTTAAGTTTTTTTGTTTGTAGGAGGTAATCTCTGGAAGTATTGGTCCGATTGCTGTAATTTTTTCATGAATAGTTAGCTGCTTTATTCCTGAGTGTCATAGGTTATATTTTATGTACCCAGGCGAAGCAGGGGGCAATAGCTAGTTGTTAATAATTTAATAAACCAAACAGTTAGTATGATGGTCTACATAGAAAAAGAAGGGAATTCCTAACAACTGCGAAGGAAATCATGGTTATTATAAGTCGTCCATCAGCCTCGGACTAGAATGCACACTAGCTCTGTATGAGAAGAGGCCAACAGGAAGCAGTACTGACCACCTCTGATTGATGGGACCGTATTGTTCTTTTGATTTCATCTTAACCTTTCAATCGTGAAAATTACAGACACAATAAAAAGACAATAGGTGCGCGAACGCCGGCATTCGCTTGGGGTTTAATGAATTAACCTTTCAATTGTATCAATTAGAGACACAATATATGACAATGACAGCGCAAACACTGGCGTTCGTTTGAGGTTTAATGAATTAACATACATACAGTCAAATGGGGTGAATACAAACTCAGGGGTGAATAGAAACAAAACTTGAAAGGGTATTTTCACAATATTTGAATATTTTTTGCAGCAACTAAGTAAATCAATTTACAGTATTAATAGATATTATGTAAGAACAGTGTAGACCAATCTATATTGTACTCAAAAGCATAATAAAAATAATCATATTAAATAATTGCGTCATAATAGGACGTAATCTAAGAATTTGTGGAATCTACAATGTTCTTCCATTTACATTATAAAAAAAAAGCTAGAAAAAAATGTCGTTCTTGTATTTATTTGGTAACAATAATGCTACATTACACTATTCACTATCACTAAACACTAACTTGAACGGTTTTGTTCCTTTTATTCTTCTCACTATATTTGTGTATACAAAAGTATATTTGAATGTGATTTATTCATTGAACGAAATGGTTGTAAACATGTTTTGTTGCAGTTTGTAACTGAAGACAGTAGACCGATGCTCGCTTGTTTCATCTGCTGCACTCAACTAAAGCAATGCTGCCAACTGCAGAGAAAATGTCTGGAAGCTGAAGAGCTGCTCACTCAGATGATGAATGAGGATTATGAGGTGAGATATTATTCTTCAGCTGATATACCTATGTATACTCTCTTAACATCTGATCTTAAGAGTCCGATGACACTATGTGTTGGTGAGAGTGTGGACTGTATAATTCTAGGGAGAATATGGTGTTTAAAAGTAATATTTAATTATGCTAACTATTAAATACACAAACAATTTTAGGTTGACAAACACATGCATAATTATGTATATACAAGGTGCAGTTTTAAAACTGCACAATATTTCAGGAGGTTGTAATAAAACTCATAAATAATCATATAAAAATACGATACCTGGTCAATAATCAGTAAAACTTGTTATTTTATTTTTTTAATTTTAACCGTTTTTCAGAATAACTCTCTAAATAAACTTCTTAAAAAAATACAGAATCACCCGTTGCGATTTATCGCACGCCGTGTCACTGTGTGTGTGAGTGCATCAACCTGTACGAGGCTCCGCCCACTTATTTTACGAAATGAATAATTTAACCTTAGATGTAGATCGAATTCGATGATCATAATGTACATTAATGTCTTAAATTTCGCTATTTAATTACTCGCTTTTAAGCATCATCACAATGTGAAAATCTTTTAAAAGTCACGTTGACGTCGCGTCGATAGGTACTTACGTATCAGCTGATGAATAAAATGTTAGGCCGAGATCAATAAACCTTATGAGGCGTCCGTGCCTCCGTCCGTAGGTAGGTATCATAGAGCGCGCGCGCTCGAGATTTAGATACGCAGTGGTACATGAACGTACCTACCAGACGCAGTGTCATTCTCAAGGTCAGTTTTCCGTAATAATTTCGTTTTTATTTGTAGATTAAATTGGTGGATGTGAAATTTCCCTTCGTACTTTTTAATGGGCTGAGGACCGACAAAAAACACTTCAAGATAATGTGTGCTATTTACGTAGATAGGTAGGTTTTTAAGTGATTTATCTTGCCTGTTAGGTAGGTATTTTTACCGTAGTTAAAATTTTTAAATCAATTTATTTACACTAATCAAATTGATTCGGCTAACAACGTATTTACAAATGACTTTTTATGTACTTACTAATAAAATAAAATAAATACCTAAGCAGGTACTTATGTTACCTGGAGGTGTTGTTCAAACAGACAGCAGTCTAGCACGACGTTGCTGATTTTCTTTTAATTTCGTAGCACAAACACATTCGTTTTAAAGTGTCGAAAGCACTAATCACTAGTGATCACCGTTTCACGTAACGTACTTGCCGACCGTAGTGAGGAAACCAAACCGTAGACCAGCATCCCGCGTGCTGGCCCGTGGCTCTCGCTTGAAGTATTCCAGGATATTTTCCTGCAAGGCGACAAGCAGGCCTTCGTTGCCGCGACCGTCAGCAAGCCGGGGAACGCCGAATCGTCGAAACTCGCGGAGTCTTTGCGTAGCAGCCAGTATTACCCTTTGAGATGGACGTTACGATGTTTCCACTGATAGCATACAAGCGGACTATCTCCACCAACTCTACATTGGAGTATTGGTCTGTCATCTTTCATCACTAGATACCGCAACCGTTAACCGAAGGCGCTGTGGGCGAATATTGCAAGCGCGTGTATGCACACGTCGGCGACGTCAGTTACACTAAACATGATCGATTGATCGATGGCGCGGGGGCGTGGCTAGGGTGTGTCGTGCGGGAGATTATTGGTGCTTTACGTTGCGTGTATGTGTGTGAAAGCGCGGTTTAAATAATGGTGCGTTTGTGTGTGTGAAAGCGCGGTTATAAGGGAGGTATCAGACTAGCAGAGTTTATAAAAAAGGTAGTTCACACATACCGATTTCCATATATAAGAAAAAAAATACCTACTCATTTTATTATTGATTCGGGTCGAGAATCACTAACATAATTACCTCCTGAATTTTTTTGCACCTTTAAAACTGCACCTTGTATATACGGTACATACACCAAAATAACATTTTTTACAATTTTTGTCTGTTTGTCTGGGCTAATCTCTGAAATGGCTGGACCGATTTTGACGGGACTTTTTTGGCAGGATGCTGATGTAATAAGGAGTAACATAGGCTACATTTGTTTTAGAAAATAAATTCAAAATCCTGCAGTCCATGCGAACGAAGTCACGGGCACAGCTAGTCGAATATGTAATTGCAATGAATGAATGAATGTATAGTATATTAGTATGTTTTTTTTTTTTGCTTGTTATTTCTGTGTTTCCGTGTATTTGTATTTACCTATGGGTATATATGTAAGCTGTGTTTTCCTGGTGCCGGAAAACGCAGCGTTGGAAGGCCTCCTACAAGTTAAACCAATGACCTGACCTGAAGGTTGCGGGAATCCGATGGATGCGGAATGCACAGGATCATTTATTGAGGCGACACTTGGGGGAGGCCTATGTCCAACTGTGGACATCTGAAATGATGATGATCTTACCTGAAATAAATGTTTATTATTGTTTTTATTGTATCTTACCATCACTAACCTACGCAAGTCAGACCTGGACATTCACGAATAAGTTAAAGAACAAAACTCCTGTCTTGCCAACGTGCCATGGAAAGAAGCATCTTGAAACTAAGAAGACTAGACAAAACGAGAAATACAGATATACGTAATAAAACTCAACTCAAAGATGCTCTACAACATGCTATGTCACTGAAATGGAAATGGGCGGGCCACCTAGCCAGGTACCGAGACAAAAGATGGACACTACTTGTTACGAAATGGCCAGGTCCCATTGGCAAAAGGAAAAAAGGACGACAAAGAAAAAGATGGGCTGATGACATTATAAAAACAGCTGGAAAGAACTGGATGGACACTGCCCAAGATAAAGAGATTTGGAAAAAGATGGAGGAGGCTTTCTACCCTATAGGGGCCATACAATAATTAATAATTACGAGCACATAAAATAAGGAAATATAAACATTGTATGGAAAAAATAAAGCTATAATAATAATAATAATAAGAGTCTGGGTCGCTACCAGAATACCTGACAACTGGCATTACCCACCTGCTCCATAAGACAGGTAACCCCGTGGATCCCTAAACTTCTTACATCCATCCTGAGAGCAAAAATTAATATACAAATAGAGAATCATCAGATTATTTCTCCCTCTCAGAATGGATGTAGGAATGGGTCCCGGGGTACTAAGGAGCTACTCCTCATAGACATGGCCATAAGCCAACAGACTCGTCGATCCCGCAAGGATCTGTCGACATGTTGGATAGATTACAAGAAGGCCTACGACTCTGTTCCACATACATGGCTCATGAGGGTGCTGGAGTTATACAAAATAGATATAACTTTACGCACCTTTCTTGAGTCATGTATGAGGCAATGGAAGACGGTCCTTCGCTATCCAGGATGTCGACCGATCCAGGGGAACGATGAGCCTATTTGGATTAAGCGGGGAACATTTCAGGGCGACAGTCTGAGCCCGCTTTGGTTTTGCTTAGCCCTGAATCCTCTTAGCACATTGCTGGAGGATTCAGGACTAGGCTATCGGTTGAGAAGAGGTGGTCAGGTCATAGCTCACCTTCTTTACATGGATGACCTGAAAATCTTTGCCCCCAGCAATTTGCAACTGATGGAACTACTGAAGGTAACTGAAACTTTCAGTAGTGCGATCAGGATGGAATTTGGTGTGGACAAATGTGCAGGCATGCATGTAAAGCGAGGGGAGATTATGGAATCCGAGGGAATTCAACTCCCGGATTCCATACACCTTAGATCCCTTTCCTCGACCGAAACCTATAAGTATTTGGGTATGTCAGAAGCCTTGGGCATTAACAATGCTGACATGAAGCAATCGCTGAAGGAGCGCTTGTTTGGCCGCCTGAAGAAGGTATTAAATAGCCTTCTGTCGAGCGGAAATAAGGTGCGCGCCTTCAACGGTTGGGTCATGCCGGTTTTAATGTACTCTTTTGGCATACTCAAATGGACTCAGACCGAACTTGACGCCCTGGATAGGCGAGTTCGTACATTGCTGACGGCAAATCGGATGCATCACCCACGATCCTCGGTGATGAGACTGTACATCCCGCGGAAGTGTGGAGGTCGAGGTTTTTTAAACGCAAAGACCCTGCACAACCGATGTGGGTATGCACCGAGATGTGGTCGCAGTGGACAAGGGACTCACCCCGTTATCCATGGCTAAAGAGGACTGGCATAAACCTGTAATAATGACTACTGATAACCGCAAGGAAATATGGAAAGGCAAGGAGCTCCACGGGCGCTTTTTCCGGGCTCTTCACGAGCCTGATGTAGATTTCTTGGCGTCCGTGGCCTGGTTACGTTTCAGTGACCTCTTCGGGGAAACTGAAGGTTTTGTCTGTGCGATTATGGACGAAGTTATCCTAACGAACAACTACCGGAGATATATAACGAAGGACGGGACGGTTGACGTGTGCCGGGCATGCCACCGTCCGGGTGAGTCTATCAGACTAACGGCGAATATTTGCACAGACATAACTAAGTAGCTAGGATTATCCACCAGCAACTTGCTTTGAAGTACAACCTAGTGGATTTAGAGGTACCGTATTACAAGTATGTGCCCGACCCAGTTCTCGAAAATGACCATGTCACTTTGTACTGGGATCGGTCTATCATTACTGACCGGACTATTGTAGCCAATAAGCCGGATATAGTGGTGATAGACCGATCGGCGCGCCGTGCAATGGTAGTCGATATCACCATCCCGCATGACGAGAATCTCGTGAAAGCTGAGAAAGAGAAACAAATGAAATATCTCGACTTAGCACACGAGGTTGTCGACATGTGGAGTGTGGACTCGGCTGTCATTGTGCCGATTGTCGTAACCGCCAATGGTCTTATTGCCAAAAGCTTCGACGACCATCTGTCGAAGCTGTCGTTGCGCGGTTGGATCAAGGGCCAGATACAAAAGGCAGTACTCCTCGATACGGCTCGCATTGTGAGGAAGTTCCTGTCTCTGGAGCCCTAACCACCGGTAGCTTGGACCCTGCTCCCGACGTCGGTGGACTACTGTTTTTATATTTTTAAATGTTTTTTTTTATATATATTTGTTATGAAAAATATTTAAAAATATCAAAAATATGGACTATAAGAAAAATAAAGGAGATAATAATAACAATAATTATTGTTTTACAGCAAAATCTGTTTGTAAACCAAGAGCACTTCAAACATTTGAATAAGCTAATTCAGTCACCAGTGGAGCATATAAGTATAGTAGATGTCAGCCATATTGAAAGCATTGCGGTCAAAGAAGAGTTACCAGCTGTTTGTGAGAGACTAGATGACGTCATCGAGCCAGAGGAGGAACATCACAGTGATGGTAGGTTTTTAGGAACTACAAATTGAATAATGATATATCTTGTGTGCGTTTCACTTAAAAAATCCCTTAGCCATAATGTTGGAAAACCAATGTTTCTATGTTGTTTGGCAACGAAATTACTTAATATTAGAGAGATTAATTGATATTTCGTTACTTTTAACAATTGCCTTTTTTCTTTCTTTTGGAAACTGTAAAAACTATTTTTCCTGCAATTCTTTCAAATATCGAAAACGCTACGCCGCAATATCGTACCAGTAACTGCTTCCTTTTAGACCTGCTTTTTTTTTTTAAATGAAATCTCTTTCCTCTCATAATTCTCCATAAAGTCGTGCGACTACCGTTAAAATCGAATTCGTTTCGCATTTCGTGCAACAATTTTGCTAGAGTACGCAACTCTTTTCTTTTTTCTTTAGAGAGACAGGGGAGCCGACATTACGGCGACGGAACTTATGTGAAACGCGCTATACCAATATTGACAAGTTCATTGAATTCGACTGACTCGTTAGTCTAGTGGTTAGTGACCCTGACTGCTATGCCAGAGGTCATGGGTTCCATTCCCACCTAGAACAAATGTTAGCGTGATGAGCACGATCATTTGTTTAATGTCTGGGTGTCATTTATCTATATTATGTATTTAGTTAGAAATATGTAATTATGTTTTCAGTTGTCTAGTACTCACAACACAAGCTCTGCTTAGTTTGGGGCTAGATGGCGTTGTGTGATAGTTGTACCGTAGGTGCTCAGCAGGGTCGAAGCCTACTGGGGCCAAGGGACTATTTCTGAAAAGGGAGGCTCGGCCCTGGTATGAAAGGCAACGAAGGAACGGGGTGGGTTTTTTAGTCAGTTAAAGTCTGACACTATCTTCCGCTCCGCCCAAGGGCGGGGGATGTCGTCCGGATGATTTCAATCCACTGAAAAAAGAAAAACAAAAAAAAATACCGAAAGTGCCGAATCAAAGATGAAGTCAGTACGATCTGAACTTAAAACTTCAATATCTCAAAACTAGCTCGGTGTGGGTTGGATCCTTTCTGTATTATGGACAGGATCCATACATCTCTGCCGTTTTTGACGTCTTATGAAAATACTAGCTGAGCCGGCGAGCTTCGTACCGCCTAACAGTCAATGAATGTAGTATATCTATCGATGTAGTCAACCGATTGCAATGAAACAAAGCCTAAGTAATATACCAAGCTACACACAATTCTAACGTATTGGACTACAACATCGCTTTCCATCAGATAGTGGTCAAACGCGAGCCTATCCATAATAATAAATAAAACTTTGTTCACTGTTTCTGCTTACTTGCAGACTTAAAACTAGAAAATCTATACAGTAGTCATTCAGACGCAGAAGATATCCCAGCACAACAGTCTGAGTCTGATTCAAAAGATGATGTACCCTTAATAAACATCAAAACGGAAGTGGAAGAAGAACAAGAAGTACCGAGGAAGAAGCGAAGAGCCAGTGACACGACGCGTGAGTATTAGTTGTGAATCCTTGTGTGAGCGAACAGGCCGACTGGTTGACAACATGAACTTAACAAACACAACTTCAGATGTTCTATCTGTACACTCTTGAGTAGCACAAACACACTGCTACAGTTGCTCTCGCTGAGAGCACGCTCTTGTTGCAATGATCAAGAACAATAAACATAATATACCCTCTTTGTTCTGTTATAGAGATGGTTACTTACTATAAGTTGGAAGTAAGGCACAATCTCGCTCTTGCCAAGTATATTTTTTTTGGTGTAACTAGGTGTTCTAAATAATCCTCAAATATTAGGATCGTTGACATTGCTCGTTCCAAACAGTAGGCTTCGCTTAGGACCGAGGGAAAGGATGTTTAAAGTCCCGGTAGCCCGCACAAATCTGTTATAGTGCACGCGAGACTCGAGCGGTAGAAACAGTCAGTATAGTGTCTCTTAGATAGGTATTTTATCTTATGCACAGCTGGAATTCGTGACGGTGACACTGTGTTGTCCTCTATGTAACTTGCGCCGGTCCTCCGAGGCGCTGCTTGAGACTGACCATCGATAATTTATTATATATGAATGTTACATACACTAATGGATATCTGATCAGTTTGTGGGTGGCGTCTCTGAGTGCTAGGCTATTTAGCGACTACATTTGTTACCTTGGGTATACCTGTTAAAACAATTGTAAGTGTTAATAAATATAAATAAAATCAATAAAATAAATATATTTTTTTTTTTACAATAGCACTACTCTGACCAGTGCAAAAGAAAAATCTCTGAGACGCGCGTGGTCATCACGCGCCGTCGACGACTCAGATTCGGTCTGGACGGTTACCTGAGGCGCGGCCAGACGGACTGCGACCTTCCATTGCTCGTCATCCGCAAGCTGGCGCCATATCGCCATGAGATCCTCCTGGTATTCAGTCCACCATGCCACGACTTGTCATGGCAGTGGAGTAGTGCTCCGGCTTTGGGGAAGATGACACTAAATAAGTGCCCTTGTGCACCGGCGTGGTAGACGCCACTAGTTAGTGCCAACCGCCTCCCTGGTGGCGAGCTCGAAGGGGCAGATGGTAATAAATTCCATACGCGCACAGGTGGCGGTCGTGACTTGCGCGCGTGTTAGCTGTAAACGAAGTGTTACGGAAATTGTCGAATTCCCGCGACTTTGATCGGCTTGGACGACTAGTCGGCCTTTTAACAGTCGACTAATCGGCTAGTCGGTACTTCTCTAAAGTTTAGTTACCTCGGCCTGTGTCCCCCGGACCATAACTATGAGTCGATCGATTGAGTCCTCTTTCAGTAAAAGCGTTTCAGTAGTTGAACGGTAGAACAGCTAATTCTGTTAAACCGTTTGATCATGGTTGGTCATTAAGGCTGAACTAGTCGCTGGCTCGAACTCGCTGGTGGCTGTGACCAATATGTGCGCTGACTCATCTAAAATCGTCTTCGACAGCTATAATTTCAAGTTCGAGCAGTTATAAGCTAGTCTATATGCACAACGTATTGTTAGCACGCACAGAAACACCGTTTCGAACTAAGGCCCGTATTAATAAACGATGCTCAACTCCGTCCTCAAGTGCGATATCATTTGATCCCCGATTATACGATGTCAGAAGCTCAAGATCATTGCTAATTAATAAACACGTGAGTACAGAACCTCAGTTACCAAGATCAGCTCCTCAATGCTCTGTACTCAATGTGAACGATTACGTCACATTGACCGAAGTTTATAAATATTTTTTTTGTCATAGTTTTGGCCTGGGTACTAAGTTCTTTAAGCCGTGAAGTTTATAATCAAATTCGTCTCGTTTCGTTACTGATGTGTCGTAAGATTAATTGAAATACTTTTATTTTGTTAAAACTTTGATTAAAAGCGCTGTATCACATAACGAAGTAGTTTGCTACCCAAGATAGGCTTAAATTGTAAAAAGTCATGGATGTATATTCCAACACTTTACAAATGTATATTTTGCAACTCAGTGGACACAAATAACATAACGCAATGTAGCGTTAGTACTAACCACAGAATTCGAGGCATTCCTTATATACATTTTTGATAAACGATATCGCATAGGCCAATAACTTTTAATATCGTCATAGTACTCTATTTCATCATAATAATTAACTTCACTTAAAATATTTTCAAACTCCATGTTTGTTGCTACCGCTAATCACGACCTCAAGTCCCGGTCGGTCTGCACTCATGATCTGGCAGCTCAAGTACAGAGATCTTTGTAAACTTAAGTTTCGAGTTTCGTTTATTAATCAGACAACACTCGGCTGATGTCGTAAACCTAAGCTGAGCTTGAGCTCGAACTTAAGCTTGAGCTTGTGAATCTCGTTTATTAATACGAACAAGACCTCAAGCTTGCTATCAGGTACGAGATCTTGGGCTGAGGAACGTTTATTAATACGGGCCTGAAATGACAATAGACGTTGCGTAAAATCTGCTTTGGATAATCGAGTTTTTTGTAAAAACCACTGCATTAATCTATTACAAATAATTTGTATTGAACTCTTCGATACTAAAACTTTGTCGGTACCGACTTCGTTTTGAAGATTTTATACGATTTTTGCATCGATATATATGTACTACGTACTAGATAAGGCGTGCTGAACACTCACTTCAAACGAATTCGTTGCACTGAATTCTAGGCAAATTGACATTGATGACTTAAGTGCAATTTTGACGTTCATACAGTGTAAGAGCGGCGCTTATAAATTCAAAAGAAAGTGAATTTTGGACGTAAATAATAATTCAGTAGTCATGAAAGAAAATAATTGATTATTCAAGCAATTTAATAGCTTCAAATTTCGTAATAGTATGTTGATTTTTGTTACTTTTGCGTTAAAATCGTCCAAATCAAAAACAGCAGCTTTGTTACCTCCTAACTTTGTAATGTAATTTTTTTTTGGTTTTTCTGTTTCCGTACAGACTAAACTAATAATGATATAAAACCATGTCATGTTTTATTTTGGATTTCCAATGCCAAACTACAGTAATACCCCCTCAAAATTTGTATGGAAAAAGTATCGACTAGTGTAACCTTAATGTTCGAAAACCTGCAACACACTCTTTGGTTTTAATGAGAACCATGCGATTTTCTTTTACTTGATTGTGTTTTGAATTTGGCGCTTACTAGATTAATAACCACAGGGGCGGCCGTGGCGAAGAAATCAACACTTTTCGTACGAGGAAAAAAACTAGAAGACATAATTACAGAAAATCAAAAGAAGAATGATGAACACAAGAACACTCAACATCGTACGTCCAAACTTATTCCGAAATTACAAGAACCTTTGACTAGTACAAAATCTGGAGTTGATATTAGTATCATTGATACTACTTCAGACACAAATTGTCGTAACCAACACACTCGTATACGCACTGGTGGAGCACCTTACAAGTGTGATATTTGTCAGCACAGTTGTAAAAACAAGAGAGAGTTAATAAAACATATTCGTATGCACACTGGTGAAACACCTTTCAAATGTGAGTTCTGTCAGCTTTGTTTTAGTCAGAAGCATCGTTTAACAAGCCACATTCGAACGCACACTGGCGAGAAACCTTATAAATGTGAAGAATGTCAGCTTTTTTTTATCCAAAAGAGTTATTTAACACAGCATATGCGTACGCACACTGGCGAGAAACCTTACAAATGTGAAGAATGTCAGCTTTGTTTTAGTCTGAAGACTGTTTTAACAAAACACATTCGTACGCACACTGGTGAGAAACCATACAAATGTGAAGAATGTCAGCTTTGTTTTAGTGTGAAGAGTGTTTTAACAAGTCACATTCGTACGCACACTGGCGAGAAACCATACAAATGTAAAGAATGTCAGCTTTGTTTTGGTTTTAAGCATAATTTAACAAGTCACATGCGTACGCACACTGGCGAGAAACCTTACAAATGTGAAGAATGTCAGCTTTGTTTTAGTCGAAAGATTGTTTTAACAAGACACATTCGTACACACACTGGCGAGAAACCTTACAAATGTGAAGAATGTCAGCTTTGTTTTAGTCAAAAGATTGTTTTAACACGACACATTCGTACGCACACTGGCGAGAAACCATACAAATGTAAAGAATGTCAGCTTTGTTTTGGTTATAAGCATTATTTAACAAGACACATGCGTACGCACACTGGCGAGAAACCATACAAATGTGAAGAATGTCAGCTTTGTTTTGGTTATAAGCCTAATTTAAAAAGTCACATGCGTACGCACACTGGCGAGAAACCTTACAAATGTGAAGAATGTCAGCTTTGTTTTAATCAGAAGAGTACTTTAATAAGCCACATGCGTACGCACACAGGCGAGAAACCTTACAAATGTGAAGAATGTCAGCTTTGTTTTAATCAGAAGAGTACTTTAACAAGCCACATGCGTACGCACACTGGCGAGAAACCTTACAAATGTGAAGAATGTCAGCGTTGCTTTGGTTATAAGCGTACTTTAACAAATCACGTTCGTATGCATACTAGCTTACTCAAATAGGTGTATCAACACTCTTTTTGTAAATGTTGCTACAATTACCTTGACAATTTGCTGATGTTCTATGGAGAAACCGAGCTTCAAAGGTCCCGACAAAAGATTACAATAATTGATGTGTAAGAAGTGGGAAGTTTATTGCTATAGCGCAATCGTTGACACGGCCGGCAGCGGCAGGCGCAGGAGGAGCTGGAGTCGTGAGCTAGACTCGTTTTATAGTATTGCTCTAAATTTCATCACTCCGCGAAAAGTAAGAAGAGGGCGTGAACAATACGATTGAAATATGAGTACGAACGTCAATTACCTCTATTTGTTAAATGTTACTTGTAAACTTTATAATGTCTTGTCGGTGGAGCGTCTCCATATGCACCACTAATTTTTAATTAGTACAAATATTTAAAGTGCTTATTAGAAAAGTCACCAGTTTATGGAAATGTTGTGCAGGCTATTGATTATGAATGAAATAGCTTTTTCCCGCGGCTTCGCTCGCGTTTTTTTTTTCGGTGGGAAAATCATCTAATGACATTGGCCTATGTCACTCACCATCCCTTCAACTATCTCCACTTAAAAAATCACGTCAATTCATCGCTCCGTTTTGCCGTGAAAGACGGACAAACAGACACACACACACTTTCCCATTTATAATATTAGTATGGATAAATGACGATCAAAATGGAAAACACTGCGCATGGTTAATTTCTAGTAGCAATTGTTATGAATGATTGATTCTGTTATGAATTTACCAATTATGAGTCGTGGATAATTTTGGGATTTCGTGTTGTTAGGGTTCCGTAATAGTAAAATATATTATGTACATTACCATGCAAACCGCCAACGAAAATTGGTTTGAACGAGATCTAGTAAGTAGTTTTTTTTAATACGACATAAATCTAAAAAAATTGCACTATTATTTAATCATTGATCAAAGTTACAACGAACTACAATAACTTTTGAATTATGTTACTTGCTGCTACAAAACCCTTCATCGGCGTGTCCGACTCGCACTTGGCCGGTTTTATACTTTTGACCACAAAATTTGTATCAGTAACGGGTACAGAGAGCTCCTATTTTTGAACCAAATAAAAAATAGTGGTGTATTTAAAACGAAAAAAAAGAGCCAACTATTTCAAGCTACTATTTGTAAAGCATGGTTTTCTTTCAAAAAAACAGCGCGGTTAGCGCTTTATATGGTTTAGTTTGAAATCATTGGATGGATGGTAATAAATATGTTTCCAGCAGCGGTTCGTATGTTACCTACGTTAAGTGTACTACTAATACAGTCTTTATTTAATTATTTATCAGCTCTGTACAATTAATTTTAAATTATAACTTAGCTTTAGGAAGAATGTATTATTTTGTTGTATTATGAAAGACCATGTTTATTTTTGTATCTAAGCGTAATATTGAGACCTTAACTTTGTTTGTGTTGTTTGATCCTTATTAAATGACTAAATGTAATAAAAATATTATTTTTCTGTTTTTACCGTTAATCAAAACCATTTTTCGTTTTAGACACCTTCTAACTTGGATGTCTGTAATTTGCAATGACCTTAAGAAAGCCGAAATGAATGACTCGACGACCCAGAACCGAAATGTCTAACGAAAAATGACGAGAAGAGCCGACTCCAATTGAAATGTACTCTCTTGTAGATTGTTTATCTCTTAACAACTTGCAACAGCTAAATCGTGTAAAAAATCACCAATGTAAATCTCTAGACCTAATATTGTCTAACTTCAATGGTGTATTTGTCCATGAATGTATTGAACCATTATCAACAGTAGACCCTTATCATCGCCCCATGTGTATTGAGATTACTAGTATATTACCAACTTTCTTAAAATGAAAGCAAACTGCAAAGTTTAACTTCCGCAAAACAAACTACAATATGACTAACGAGAAAATAAATCAGGTCAATTAGATTGAAAACTTTGCCCAGTGTCAGGATACCAACGCCATGGTGGAAGAGCTTTATAAGATATTGAACAGTATCATAAGTTCATTGGTGCCAAAATCCAATATAAAACGCAATAAGTACCTCATATGGTTTTCAAAAAATCTTATAAACATTCTGAATGAAAAGGAAAAACTTAGAAGGCGTTTAAAAAAATACAAAAATCCCCGTGGCGATTATGAATATAAAATATTGAGCCAAAGAGCCAACCAAATTATCAAAAGTAGCTATAAGGGTTTCACTAGGAAGATGGAAGAGGGCATAATCCCAAGCTCTTCTGGTCATTCGTGAAAGCAAAAAAAGCCGGTACAAGTGAAATGCCGTCGGAATTAAAGTTAGGCAATGAGGTGGCAGCTTCAGAAGACGGCATCTGCGATCTATTTGCGCGTCACTTCGCGTCAACATTTACTCAGTCGGGCGTCATACACTCGGAACATCGCTCTGAAGATGCGCTGATGTGCCGATCTACTCTAACAATACGTTAGGCAGTGACGCTTTCACGGAAAAAAACGTAACCGGAGCACTTAGAAAGCTTAATGAAGGGTGCAGGTCCTGACGGTCTTTCACCTATATTTGTAAAAAAATGTACCGTCAGTCTATCTCTTCCACTTAAAATAATATTCAACCACTCTATTAAAACCCCTCAATTTCCTGATAAGTGGAAGCTAGCGCATGTAATCCCCGTCTTTAAAAAAGGAGAGGCTGACAACGTAAGCAATTACCGGCCCATCTCTATTTTGTCTGTATTTTCAAAAGTTTTCGAGGTTCTCTTGTGTCCCATTCTAACCGCTCATTTCAAAATAGAGGTGGCTCCACCACAACATGGGTTTTGCGCTCATAAGTCGACCACGACCAACTTAATCGTTTATATCAATTACCTTTGCAAATTGGTGGATTCACGCAAGCAGGTTGACTCTAAATACACCGATTTTAGCAGTGCGTTCGATAAAGTGGACCACAATATATTGCTGCAAAAGCTGTCAAATCTCGGTGTATTTGGTCAACTTTGGCTGTGGTTTAAATCTAATTTGACCGACAGATAACAGAGAGTTGTAGTAAAGGGTCACCAGTCTCTACCTTACCCTTCATCATCCGGAGTCCCACAAGGTTTCCATTTGGTCTCAATACTGTTTATTTTATTCGTGAATAACAAACTGGCAAACAGTAACAAACACAGTACCTGTTCTATTTTCGCAGATGACTTGAAAATTTACCGGGTCATTAACCTTTCAATCGTGAAAATTACAGATACAATAGAAAGACAATAGGTGCGCGAACGCCTAACGAATTCGTTATTTAATATTTGTTTCGAAGCGTATATTTGAAGGAAAACAGACCAAAAATCAACAAGATTCCTACACAAGTTCTGAGGCGCGTTTTCATGAATGTTAGAGATCGCTTTGAAGATCGCCAGAATCGCGGAGGACGACTTATGAGTAATAGTTTTTTCAAAAGTAATTTTCCCATGTCTTCAGATAGCTACTGAATTTGTAATTTGACGTGAAGGTATAAATTATGTATACCTATGTAAATTTTCTCTCTTCAGAAGCTATTTAATTCCGTCATACTCGAGGGAAAAACGGCACGGGCATGGAGCAGAGATGTGGTGGTGCTCTTCCTTAAGAAGGCCGACAATGCCCTGCTTAAGAATTACAGATCCATGTCACTTCTGAGCCATGTCTATAAGATGTTTCCCAAAGTCATCACGAACCGTCTCGCGCGCATGTTCGACGACTTTCAGCCTCCCAAACAGGCCAGATTCCGAAAAGGCTTTAGCACCGTGGACCACATATATACGCTGTAGCAGATTATACAGAAAACTGAGGAGTATAATCAGCCTCTCTGCTTAGCGTTTGTGGACTACGAGAAAGCCTTTGGTTCTTTCTTTGATTGCCTCTCCGATCTCCGACGGTGCCCGAATTTCAAGACCAGACATCGACCTATCCTCTTGCACCGAAGTGTGAGGCAGAGAGACGTTATTTCTCCGAAACTGTTCACGGCCGCAATGGAGGATGTCTTCAAGATTCTGGAATGGAGAGGACTGGGCATTAATGTCAATGGCGAGTACATAACTCACCTTCGGTTTGTGGACGACGTAGTAGTCATGGCTGAGACTATGGAGGAACTCAGCACAATGCTCGGTGACCTCAGTAGAGCTTCCGAAAGAGTGGTACATAAAATGAACATGAACAAAACCAAAGTTATGGTTAACATCCATGTAGGACCCATTCCTATCAAGATCGGGGACTCAACACTCGAATTTGTGGACGACTACGTTTACCTTGGACAGACGGTCCAGTTGGGTAGGTCTAACTTCGAGAAAGAGGTCAATCGTCGAATCCGACTCGGCTGGGCAGCATTCGGGAAGCTGCGCGGTGTCTTGTCATCCCATATACCAGTGTCTCATGACGAAAGACTGACCGCGTGTTGCCAGTGATGACTTATGGCTCCTAAACGTGGTTGTTTACAATGGGCTTCATAAGAAGACTCTAAAGTCACCCAAAGGGCGATGGAAAGATCTATACTCGGAGTTTCCTAGAAATTAAGATATCCGCAGGAGAACCAAGGTTACCGACATAGCTCGAAGAATTGCCTAACTTAAATGGCAATGGGCAAGGCACATTGCACGCAAAAAAAATGGTCGATGGGAACGAAAGGTTCGGGAGTGGCGACTACGTACTGGAAAACTTAGCGTTGGAAGGCCTCCAAAAAGGTGGACCGATGACCTGGTCGCGGGTGGCGGTCACTTGCGCGAGTGTTACGGAAATTGCCGAATTCCCCGAGATCTCGATCGACTTCGAAGGCTAGTCGGCCTCTTTACATTCGACTAATCGGCTAGTCGGTACTTCTCTAAAGTTTAGTCACCTCGGTCTGTGTCACCCGGACCTCGTTTCAGTAGTTGAACAATATAACACAGCTTATTTTGTTAAACCGTTTGATCATGGTTGGTCATTAAGGCTGAACTAGTCACTGGCTCGAACTCGCTGATGGCTGTGACCAATATGTGCGTTGCCTTATCTAAAATCGTCTTCGACAGCTATAATTTCAAGTACGAGCAGTTATAAGCTAGTCTATATGCACAACGTATTGTTAGCACGCACACAAACGTTTCGAACTAAAATGACATTATGCGTTGCGTAAAATCTGCTTTGGATAATCGATTTTTTTGTAAAAACCGCTACATTAATCTATTACAAATAATTTGTATTGAACTCTTCGATACTAAAACTTTGTCGGTACCAACTTCGTTTAGGAGATTTTATACGATTTTTGTTTCTTTTGCGTTAAAATCGTCAAAAACAAAAACAGCAACTTTGTTACCTCCTAACTTTGTAATGTATTTTTTTTTTGTTTTTCAGTTTCCGTACAGACTAAACTAATAAAGATATAAAACCATGTCATGTTTTATTTTGGATTTCCAATGCCAAACTGTACAGTAATACCCCCCTTTTTTTATGGTTGGAAAAAAATCATGCATTGACATCCCCTGCCCTTGGGTGGAGCGGGAGATAGTGTCAGACTCTTACTGACTAAAAGACCCACCCCGTTCCTTCTAGCCTTCATACCGGGGCTCGAGCGCCCTTTCGGATAACCCTGGCCCCAGTAGGCTTCGACCCGGCTGGGTCCCTGCTGTTGCTGACAACTCCTTGAGGCGCGCGGGAAAAGTGCGCGCCGTCGACGCCTTGGGCTTGGTCCGGACAGTTACCGGACGGCCGGACAGCGAGCTACCCATTGCTCACTGTCCGCAAGCCCGCGCCTACGGTGGCCGGAAATCGGGATCTGAATCCCGGCGGCGGCGGCGGCGGCGATAACGCCGTTGCCTGATGCGTTCGGCCTCCTCCTTTGCGAGCATTACTGCTTCGCAGAAGTCTGCGACCGCCTGCCACTCCTCCTCGCTCCGGACCATGGCCTCAACCAAGGCCCGGCGCGAGAGGTCTCCGCCGCCGATCGCCCCCACGAGGGCACGGCGATGCTCCGCCCAAGCAGGGCACACCTCGACTGTGTGCTCCACCGTGTCCTCCGGGCATTCCGCACAGTGGCGACACCCGGGCGTCACTTCCGCACGAATCCGGTGCAGGAAACTCCCGAACGAACCATGTCCGGTAAGGACCTGCGTCATGCGGAAGGTAAGGACGCCGTGAGGTCTTTCCAGCCACGCCTCAAAGAGGGGACTTACCGCCACGATTGTGGCGTGCCCAGCACTGGGTTGCGATAGTCGCTGACGCCATTTCACCATAAGATCCCGCCGGAGCTCTGTCCGCCATGCCGTGACCTGTCGCGGCAGCGGACTTTCACCCCGGCGTTGCATCTCCACGCGCATATCGTGCATGTGTGCAAGGACTGTTGCCTCCAGATCCCACGGTGGTAGGCCAGCCAGAAGGCTCGCCGCTTCGCGGGAGACCGTGCAGTATCCCCGCACCATCCTTATCGCCATGACCCTCTGGCAGGCGTTCAGTATGGCCGCCGGTTGCTTCTTCAGCGACGGCGCCCACACCGGCGCCCCGTAGAGGGCCATGGACCGAACGATCCCCGCGTAGAGCCTCCGGCAGGAGGCGTCTGGACCCCCAAGGTTGGGCAGGAGCCGCTTGAGCGCAGCCCCAGCCCGGTTGAGTTTGGGAGCCAGACGTCGGAAGTGCTCCACGAAATTCCACCGGCTGTCGAGGACGAGTCCCAGGTACTTCATCGTCGACCCGACACCGATGTGAACTCCTCCTACCGTTAGTTGGGAACTCAATGGCGGCGCGTTCCGAGACTGGCGACCGTGGAAACACATCGCCTCGGATTTGTGAAGCGCCACCTCGAGTCCCAACTCCCGGATCCTGTCAACGACCATCGCAACCCCGCGTGTCGCTAGAGCGACCGCCGCCTGGTACGACTCTCCCTGCGCTAGAACCAGCGTGTCGTCTGCGTAGCAAACCACGCTGACCCCGTCAGGGAAGTCGCCGCGCAGCACGTAGTCGTACCCGATGTTCCGCAAGGGTGGCCCTAGTACCGACCCCTGCGGAACACCACACGACATCTCTCGACGTTTCCAGTCTCCCTGGTGACCGGGGTAGACTATAAACCTATCCGACAGATAGGCCTCGACCACCCGACAGAGGTATTCGGGCACCCGGTGGTACCGGAGTGCCCTCCGGATCGTACTCCAGGGCAGGGAGTTGAAGGCGTTGGCAATGTCCAAGGACACTACCACGACACACCTGCCCCGGGACACCGCATCCCCCATCGTGAGGGCTCGCACGCGCATGATGGCGTCCACCGTAGAGCGCATCCTGCGAAAGCCGAACTGTCCGTCCGAAAGGTCCGGCCCCGACGAGGCGGTTTGCAATGACTCTCTCAAAGAGCTTGCCCACCTCGTCGAGCAGCACAATGGGCCGGTACGCGGACGGAGAGTCCGCAGGGCGCCTTGGCTTCGCTATGAGGACCAGTTTCCCCGTCTTCCAGCAAAGTGGGAACTGGCCCCTCTCCATACATGCGCTGAAGAGCCCTCTCAGTCGAGGCCCGACAGCCTCCATGGCCAGGACCCAGGCCTTTCCAGGCAAGCCGTCGGGTCCTGGGGCGGTGTTTTTGGCACTCAGCCTTCGCACCGCCACTACAGTAATACCCCCTCAAAATTTGTATGGAAAAAGTATCGACTAGTGTAACCTTAATGTTCGAAAACCTGCAACATACTCTTCGGCTTTAATGAGAAGCATGCGATTCTCTTTCACTTTATTGTGTTATGAATTTGGTGCTTACTAGATTAATTACCACAGGGGCGGCCGTGGCGAAGAAATCAACACTTTTCGTGCGAGGAAAAAAACTAGAAGACATAATTACAGAAAATCAAAAGAAGAATGAAAATCACGAGAACACTCAAAATCGTACGTCCAAACTTATTCCGAAATTACAAGAACCTTTGACTAGTGCAAAATCTGGAGTTGATATTAGTATCATTGATACTATTTCAGACACAAATTGTCGTAAACAACACACTCGTGTACGCACTGGTGGAGCACCTTACGAGTGTGATATTTGTCAGCACAGTTGTAAAAACAAGAGAGAGTTAATAAAACATATTCGTGTACACACTGGTGAAACACCTTACAAATGTGTCATATGTCACCATGGTTATAACAAAAAGAGTGATTTAATACGTCATACTCGTATACACGCTGACAAAAAACCTTTCAAATGTGAGTTCTGTCAGAGTTGTTTTAGTCAGAAGAGTGTTTTAACAAATCACATTCTTGCGCACACTGGCGAGAAACCTTACAAATGTGAAAAATGTCAGCTTTGTTTTAGTCAGAAGAGTTCTTTAACAAGCCACATTCGTACGCACACTGGCGAGAAACCTCACAAATGTAAAGAATGTCATATTTGTTTTAGTCGGAAGAGTAATTTAATATGTCACATTCGAACGCACACTGGCGAGAAACCTTATAAATGTGACGAATGTCAGCTTTGTTTTAGAAGGAAGAATCATTTAACAAGTCATTTGCGTACGCACACTGGTGAAAAACCTTACAAATGTGAAGAATGTCAGCTTTATTTTAGACATAAGAGAATTTTAACAAGTCACATTCGTACGCACGCTGGCGAGAAACCTAATAAGTGTGAAGAATGTCAGCTTTGTTTTAAACAGAAAGCTCATTTAACAAAACATATTCGTACGCACACTGGCGAGAAACCATACAAATGTAATGAATGTCGGCTTCGTTTTGGTTATAAGCATAATTTAACGAGCCACATTCGTACGCACACTGGCGAAAAACCTTACAAATGTAAAGAATGTGAGCTTTGTTTTAGTCAGAAGACTAGCTTAACAAGGCACATTCGCATTCACACTGGCGAGCAACCTTACAGGTGTGAAGAATGTCAGCTTTGTTTTAGTCACAAGAGTAATTTAGCAATTCACATTCGTACGCACACTGGCGAGAAACCTTACAAATGTGAAGAATGTCAGCGTTGTTTTAGTCATAAGAGTAATTTAATCAAACATATTCGATGTAGACACGCTGTTAAAAACCATGAAAGTGAAATATTTTGTTAGCACAATTTTACTCAAAAAGGTGTTTTAAAAAGCCAAATTCACATGCGGGGGTTTACCGTGACGTTTCTATAGTGTCAATTACAGACACAATAGAAAGACGATGACAGCGCGAACGCCGACGTTCGCTTGGGGTTTAATGAATTAAACCTCATGGTCTACGTCAGGAACGCTGGTGAAAAACCTTTAATGTCTCGAGTTGTTTTGGTAAGAAGGGCCATTTACAAGTGTGTAGAATATATATTTTTTTTTTATATAATTGCTCAGAAAATGACTAATTACTAATAATCATATCTATTGATCGTTTACAATTATTGCAGTACTATGCGTTACAAATGAGAATAATATCGATTACCATGTTGTAACGTCATGATTTACTGTCAAATCGAGGAAATAAATTTTAATTAATTTACGAAAAATTTAATTTATTTATGAACTGTGAACGAAAAAAGTTTAATCAGAATTGAGTTCTTCAATTTTACTCATCTCTGAGTTCTTTAATTTTGCCAAAATTTCTTTGATTTGACAGTACCTACGACGTGACGTCACAACATGGCAATCGACCCTATTCTCAATTGGAACGCGTAGTACACTTTGATTTTTAGTTTTAGGGGTGTTAAAAAGAATAAAAAATAAACAAAGTAATTACGTAGGTACGTTATGAACTCAGTACTTTATTGCATTCCATATGTACATAGATGGTATAAAAATAAATTAAGATCAATATGGACCCATACATGCACAGCAAAGTTAGGACAAAGGGTGAAGGCTAACAAAATAAACATATTTTAATTTATTTTTGTCATCATTTTTTTTTTTTTTTTTTTTAATTAAGATAAACTAGTGCTTGACTGCGATCCCACCTGATGGTAAGTAGCGATGCAATCTTTGATGGTGAGGCGCACTAGTTTATTAAGAGCCTATTCACTCTAGCCTTGAAGACACCCAAATTATAATCGGACGGGAAGAACGCAGCAGGCAGACTGTTCCAGTCCTTCGATGTACGCGGTATAAACGACGAGGCGAAACGCTTAGTCCGGACCGTAGAGGTTTCAAGAACGTAAGGGTGAATATTCGCCGTACGTCGGGTTGTCCGATGGTAGAATTGCGATGGCGGAATCAAGTCATGTAATTCCTGCGCACACTCTCCAAAATTAAATTATGTACTAATCTATTTAAATTGAATTGTGTATTATGTCCAAGTATTGGTATTTTTTAACCGACTTCTAAAAAAGGAGGAGGTTCTCAATTCGGATGTTTGTATTTTTTTTATTTATTTTTTTTATGTATGTTCGGGCATAACTTCGTCGCTTGCCAACCGATTTGAATAATTCTTTTTTTGTTGGAAAGGGTATACTTCCCAAATGGTCCCATAGTCACCAAGTCGGGATCTGATGATGGAATCTTGGCTAAATCGAGGGAACTCCTCAAATATTATAGGCAACTATATAGTCATTTTGATATTTTCATCAAGGAATTAAGCATTTACAGTCAAAAAGTGACATTTGATGAGGTGGAACTGGTTAAGAAGACCAGAAATTGCCAACGGAACTTCATACTCAAACAAATATCACAATGAACATAGTTAAGCGACTATGACAATACAAATAAATGAATAATTCTGAATAGTTATGTTGAAAATGGTATCATCGAAGTAACCTGATGATAGTGATGGAGCTGGAAGATAGGCACCGGAACTACGTAATTAATCAATGTATCCTACCCGTGTTTGGGCTTATTAGAAATGTCATGAGATGCACTTTGGCTATAAGGTCGAAGTGATCTGATGATGGAGCCGGAAGGTGGAAGGTAGACACGGGAACTTCATATGAAAATGATGTATTCTAGCAGGGTTTGAGTTAATTGGAATTGACATGAGAAAAAGTACTCTGGCTGTAAGTGTGTTGCAACTAAAAAGTATGAAATAAAAAACTTTTTATAAAAAAAAATAAAACCGACTTCACTAAAAAAACACTAAAATGATCAAAATAATTTTAATTTCCGAAGTCGGTGTTAAATAAGGAACAAACAATAACGAAAAACACCGACTTCCGAAATTAAAATTATTTTGATCATTTTAGTGTTTTTTTAGTGAAGTCGGTTTTATTTTTTTTATAAAAAGTTTTTTATTATTTATTTATAGTCGTCATTATTATTAAATTTTGTTATTATTGAAATTAATTTATGTATGTATATTATTATAATGTCTTTATTTGAAGTAAATTATGTCAAGTATTTTTTTTATCGTTTTATTATGTAGGTATTAAACAAAGAGAAAAAAATAGTGAGAATAAAGTTGAAAAAAAGGTAAGAAAGATTTGTCTGCAAACTATTTCATGCGTGTTGGTTAATAATTATGTTGATGGTGTTATGCTTCATTTCTTTTATTCTTAAATAAGCAACTTTCTTCTTAAGTATAGTCTACTAAAAGATACGAATACACAGTTTTCTTACAGTTAAAGAGCGTTAACCCTTTTACTGAAAAATGTTTATTTATTTTATTATTTATAGAAGGGCCAAGAAAAAAAAACAATCTTCTAAAGAAACGGTCATTAAGGTTGTCGGTGACGTACTGCCCCAAGTACTTAAACTTACGCACTGTATCCTTCGCATTAAACTTAATGGGGGAACATAATCAGGACATTTACCACCGACAGCCTAAAAGACCAAGAACTCGCGGATTTTAACATTATAAAAATAAGGCCATGCTTCCGAACAGGGCCGGCCGGATTAGCCTCAAAGCGAAAGTGACAAGTGCCGCTTGGAAGTAGGTACTTACAAAAACGGCCGACGGATACGGCCGTTTATGTCGCAAAAAAACGTACATTTTGATGCTTTCAAAGATCGAAATTCATAAGGTACTTGTTGTTGATCCAGAATCCTGAAATTTGGCACAAAGCAAGGTCTTATAGAACAGGTATAGGAATAAATCTGAAAACAGTTAATTTGTAGTAACCAAAAAAAAAATTCTTGCAATTCGTAAAAATCTTCGTGACTCCATTCGGAAATTGTAGTGTGCACGGATCCTTTAGAGCGCGAGTCCGACTCGCACTTGCCCAGTTTTTTTTTTAGCCATGTAAACGCCATTTTTTTTATAATAATTCTTTTCTTATCATGTAATCATTCATGTGGACTACAAACAGATGAGATGGGTGAATATCATTTTTTTTCAATTTTGGTGGCTAAACCGTCACTTTCCGTGAAGTATAAGGACCTGAACTAAGGTAAGTTTCTTCTCTTCAGTTTCTTCTCCTCGGTTTTCGCGGGAATTAATTATTATTATTATTATTATTAATTAAGGTCCTGGGTCCCTAATTATCACGAAAACCGAAGAAAAAGTTACGCCACCAAAATTGAAAAATGTGTATATTGACCCAGATGTAGTCTGGATGGTTTGTAGGGTGCTGCCCCCTGTAGGGCCTGCCCCTGCCCTTCCTAGAGTATAGTCACACATAGGTGACTTTTCTAATCAAAGATGTCTCGTAATGTTGATGTTAGGTAATTAACTAAATTTAAATAATCTCTGTATGTCATACATGATTTATTATTATTTTAAATAAAAAGTCATATCAAGATGTTTACGTTTAGTTAACTACCTAAACAGATGAACTAGGTACCTAAAGTTATTTTTTTTTTCTGAGACACCCAATATTTTTCCTACGGTTTTATGTTTTTTTTAATTGAAATAAACTAGTGCTTGACTGCGATAGTAGGTAGTAATGCAACCGTTGATGGTGAGGCACACTAGTTTATTAAGAGCCTATTCACTCTAGACACTTAGATATCGGACGGGAAGACCGCAGCAGGCAAATTGTTCCAGTTCCTCGATGTATGCGGTATGTACAACGAGCCAAAACGCTAGGTCCGGCCCATAGAGGTTTCAACAATGTAAGGGTGGATACTCGCCGTTCGTCAAATCGAGATGGTGGAATCAAGTCATGCAATTCCCGCGCACACTCTCCAAAATGCATCCTTTAAAACACCGAAGGGCTGGCTACAAGGTAGCCTGTGCTCAAGGCCTTGTAGATTGGACTTCTGTAAGTAATAAAAAATGTGCCGGGAACGAAGACATTCGACAGTTTAGATAAACTATTGAATAAAATTCTTTTGGTGTTTGCGCAACACTAATTTAGTGATTTTTTTGAGTGGTATTCAGCGGCTGTTTCAATTATTCGCAAATTAATTCCTTGTTGATATTGTGATGCACAATTGGGCGATATCTGGAATCACCGTAACAGGTGCGATCTCCGTAAACGGGAGCTGAGATAATTTTAGTAGTGTTGAATATTTCGGCGAAACTTGTTAAGGCCCAAGCGCCCGAAAAGTGCCATAAAACAGTGATTTTCTGAGGCCTACGCCTCCGTAACGGCTAAGTCAATTGGTTTGAAAAAAAAAATATGTTTATTATAGATTCATGAACAATTATATCAACATTTGATTTTTTCGTTCAATTAACACTTGCCAAAAAAATGAAAATTAGCAATTTCGCAACTTTTCGCAACTTTTCCCTACTCCTTTGAAACGGCTTGAACCTTTAGAAACATTTTTACACATTAAAATTGGTGGTTAAATATTCTTCAAAGTGAACATTGCATATGTAAATCAATCAATATCTCGCAGCGAAAATTGATTTAAAGCGCTTTCCGGGCGCTGCTGGCCGCAAATAATAATAATAATAATATAATAATAATATTCCACAACTATCACACAACGCCGTCTAGTCCCAAGCTAAGCAGAACTTGTGTTATGGGTACTAGACAACTGATAAACATACTTATATATTTCTAAATACATACATATTATAGATAAATTACACCCAGACACAGGACAAATCAAATGATCGTGCTCATCACACAAACATTTGTCCTAGGTGGGAATCGAACCCACGACCTCCGGCATAGCAGTCAGGTTCACTAACCACTAGACCAACAGGCCTGAAAATAAATAAAATAAATGCACAGATTTGCGTACTGCCGCCTAGGCTAGTGCGAGAGTTGCGTTCACATAATTTCGGCCAGTTGGTTCAAGGGACTATACGCCTTAAGAAGGTTGACTGTGTTGACTCAATCTATTTGCTGCCGAACTATACAAACATATTAAAATGATATACATCCGTATTATATTTGGTAAACCTTTATTTATACCAAGACTTCGCTTAAAAGACTCCAATTCAAATACAGTGAAAGTCTATGACTTGTATAATCTGTGATGAAGACAGCTGTCAGAGTTCACTTGTCAGGCTTGTCAGCTAGGTAGGTAGGTACCTACTGTGTGCTTATGTCTAGGGATGAATACTATCGATATATAGATATTTATAAAAATATGAATATCGGCCTCGATTTAATATCTACTAGGAAAAGATATTGATACTTAAATTGGTCAGACTTTTCGAGATGTTCGTTTTTAAAATAATAATTTATTTAGTCGAGTCTAGCATATTAGTAATTTTTTGTACAAAATGTACATTATTATAATATAGGTAGTATTGTAATATTTTGAAGACCAATTTATTACTCCAAGAAAACCAACGCTTGTCTGGTAACGTAAGTAAAAACATACTACATAGTTATAACAGAGGATTGGCAGGTGGTCTGCGAAGCAGTAATGCTAGCAAAGCAGGAGGCCAACCGCATCAGGCAACGGCACTTACACTACAAAAGCCGCCGAGATTCCAATCCCGACTTCCGGCCACCGACGCGAGCTTGCAGATTCCGAGCAATGGGTAAAGCTCACTGTCAGACCGTCTGGTAACCGTTCGGACCGAGCCCAAATCGTCGACTTACGTTCCCGCGTGCCTAAAGGAGTTATCAGTAACCATAGGGGCCCAGCAGAGTCGAAGCCTACTGGAGCCAAATGGCTACTTTTGAAAGGGAGGCTAGGTTGCCTTTCACACCGGGTGAAAGGCAACGTAGGAACGGGGTGGGTGTTCTATCCAATAAAAGTGACACTTATCTCCCGTTCCGCCCAAGGGCGTGGGATGTCATTTGGAAGATTTTTACCAACCAAAAAAAAAACCAGACAGTAATTTTTTTCTGTTCGGTTCTTTCTTTTATAGCTTTAAATATTTTATTAATAATTTAATTTTAGAAAATATCGTTTTTGAAACGATTTTCAATATTGAATATTTGTATCAATATATTGATGAATCAGATCTAAATATACTTATCGGCTGATTATACCGATATATCGTAGTAACAAATATCGTCATAAAGATGTATCGATACTTTTTGACAAGCCTATTTATTGATTGGCAGAGTCGGTCGCAGTGTGACCAGATTCAGTATTTTAATACTTTTTGAGTATATTTTAGTAAGTTTTCCGAGAGTCAGTATTTTTGAAGGTACATAAATATATATTGGCGGAAACCAGTATTTTTGGGGATATTTTGGAAAAAGTTATGGCAATACCATAGCGATCGTTGCACAGAGGCCAAAAAGCCATGCCATAATCATAATCATTTATTTGTTAGAACATGGTAGGTATGTACCTACATTACATGGTCTTAGGTTTAAAGATTCAGTCTTGGCACGTTCTGCCACAAGGGCGTACAAATATTAAAGTTATATAAGTAATTATTTACATTAAATTGTGATAATTTAGATGATTGAAACTAGAAATGTCAAATAAAATCATATAAATAATCATTGAATTAATATGTCAAAGTGTCATTTAAATTATCGTAACATTTAATACCTACACAATAATTCTTTATTTTTTTCTTAAGCCCTGTCAAGTCTAACTCTGTAATCGATTTTGGTATTTTATTATAAATTTGCAGGGCTTTGCAAAATATGCTTATAAGGTATATTTATATTTATTGTTTTTATAACAATAAAATGCACATATAATCTAAACATCATCTGTCATTGAATGATACGTCACACCGTATCCACAGCTTAAAAATTAAAAAATGAAATGTCATTTCCAAGGAGGTCATTTCATTACATGCTTTTTCGCATAAGAGCGGTTTTGGCTCTGCGCCATAAAACTATTTAAAAAAATCCCTGCTTACGTTGATGTTCGACGTAATATAAATAGAGCGCGTTATGTTTACTAGTGTCGAATGCTGCATGCAAGCGCATATTTTCACAGATTAATTTAATAAAAACTGGCCAAGTGCGAGTCGGACTCACCCATGAAGGGTGCCGTAGCAGCAAGTTACAGAGTATAAAAGTTCTTGTAGTTTGTTGGAACTTTGATCGATGTTATAATAATAGTGTATTTTTGAAGTGAAAACTTCTTTAGCGGCGTTGAGCACTTTTTCTGTAATGGGTATAAAATCTTAAACTCGCGTCAGGACACGTGACCTGATCGAAAAAGCGTAAGACGGATGGAGAGTAGACAGCTATCCCTTATCGCGCGTTGTGAAAGGGGGCTAGACGGAAAAAATTCTCACGAAAAATTGTACCGACACTTTTACTGTCAAAATGTAAATCCAAGATGGCGGCTGCAAGAAATTATCAACTTTTTCGTCATGGGTGTCGTTTTCATGGTTTTCGAGGGTGTTGAAACCGATGGTACTGTCAAAATATAAATCCAAGATGGCGGCTGCAAGAAATTATCAAATTTTTCGTCATAGGTGTCGTTTTCATGGTTTTCGAGGGTGTTGAAACCGATAGTACTGTCAAAATGTAAATCCAAGATGGCGGCTGCAAGAAATTATCAAATTTTCCGTCATGGGTGTCGTTTTCATGGTTTTCGAGGGCGTGGAAACCGATGGTACTGTCAAAATATAAATCCAAGATGGCGGCTGCAAGAAATTATCAACTTTTTCGTCATGGGTGTCTTTTTCATGGTTTTCGAGGGTGTTGAAACCGATGGTACTGTCAAAATATAAATCCAAGATGGCGGCTGCAAGAAATTATCAACTTTTTCGTCATGGGTGTCTTTTTCATGGTTTTCGAGGGTGTTGAAACCGATGGTACTGTCAAAATGTAAATCCAAGATGGCGGCTGCAAGAAATTATCAACTTTTTCGTCATGGGTGTCGTTTTCATGGTTTTCGAGGGTGTTGAAACCGATGGTACTGTCAAAATATAAATCCAAGATGGTGGCTGCAAGAAATTATCAAATTTTCCGTCGTGGGTGTCGTTTTCATGGTTTTCGAGGGTGTTGAAACCGATAGTACTGTCAAAATATAAATCCAAGATGGCGGCTGCAAGAAATTATCAAATTTTCCGTCATGGGTGTCATTTTCATGGTTTTCGAGGGTGTTGAAACCGATAGTACTGTCAAAACATAAATCCAAGATGGCGGCTGCAAGAAATTATCAAATTTTTCGTCATGGGTGTCGTTTTCATGGTTTTCGAGGGCGTGGAAATCGATGGTACTGTCAAAATGTAAATCCAAGATGGCGGCTGCAAGAAATTATCAACTTTTTCGTCATGGGTGTCGTTTTCGTGGTTTTCGAGGGTGTTGAAACCGATAGTACTGTCAAAATATAAATCCAAGATGGCGGCTGCAAGAAATTATCAAATTTTTCGTCATGGGTGTCGTTTTCATGGTTTTCGAGGGCGTGGAAATCGATGGTACTGTCAAAATGTAAATCCAAGATGGCGGCTGCAAGAAATTATCAACTTTTTCGTCATGGGTGTCGTTTTCGTGGTTTTCGAGGGTGTTGAAACCGATAGTACTGTCAAAATGTAAATCCAAGGTGGCGGCTGCAAGAAATTGTTAACTTTTCCGTCATGGGTGTCGTTTTCATGGTTTTCGAGGGTGTTGAAACCGATAGTACTGTCAAAATATAAATCCAAGATGGTGGCTGCAAGAAATTATCAAATTTTCCGTCATGGGTGTCGTTTTCATCGTTTTCGAGGGCGTGGAAACCGATGGTACTGTCAAAATGTAAATCCAAGATGGCGGCTGCAAGAAATTATCAACTTTTTCGCCATGGGTGTCGTTTTCGTGGTTTTCGAGGGTGTTGAAACCGGTATTACTGTCAAAATATAAATCCAAGATGGCGGCTGCAAGAAATTATTAACTTTTCCGTCATGGGTGTCGTTTTCATGGTTTTCGAGGGTGTTGAAACCGATGGTACTGTCAAAATATAAATCCAAGATGGCGGCTGCAAGAAATTATCAACTTTTCCGTCATGGATGTCGTTTTCATGGTTTTCGAGGGTGTTGAAACCGTTGGTACTGTAAAAATATAAATCCAAGATGGCGGCTGCAAGAAATTATCAAATTTTCCGTCATGGGTGTCGTTTTCATGGTTTTCGAGGGTGTTGAAACCGATGGTACTGTCAAAATATAAATCCAAGATGGCGGCTGCAAGAAATTATCAAATTTTCCGTCATGGGTGTCGTTTTCATGGTTTTCGAGGGTGTTGAAACCGATAGTACTGTCAAAATATAAATCCAAGATGGCGGCTGCAAAAAATTATTAAATTTTTCGTCATGGGTGTCGTTTTCATGGTTTTCAATGCTGTTGAAACCGATAGTATTGTCAAAATGTAAATCCAAGATGGCGGCTGCAAGAAATTATCAACTTTTTCCTCATGGGTGTCGTTTTCGTGGTTTTCGAGGGTGTTGAAACCGATAGTACTGTCAAAATTTAAATCTAAGATGGTGGCTGCAATAAATTATCAACTTTTTCGATATGGGTGTCTTTTTCATGGTTTTCGAGGTTGTTGAAGCCGATAGTGCTGTCAAAATGTAAATCTAAGATGGCGGATGTCAGAAATTATCAACTTTTTCATCATGAGTGTCGTTTTCATGGTTTCGAAGATGATGAAATAGTGCTGTCAAAATGTACATAAAATAGGATAGTATTTTTTAGTTATATTGTATTGGCTAGACGGAAAAAATTCTCACGAAAAGTTGTAACGACACTTTTTCTATAGTAAGCTATTGTAAGCCGTGCGGCGTGCGCATGTTTCTCTGTCTTTCTCTCTTTCTCTCTCTTATAGAAAGCAAGCCAGAACGGAACTTCGTTCCATCCGGGTGTCCCTTGACACCTCAGTAGTTTTTCGGAGAGATAAACTTTTTAATGTAAAATAATTGTAATAGTTTTAAAGTGTTAAATTTTTAATGTAATATAAATTGTCATGTTTGTGTACGATAGCGCAATAAATGAATATTGTATTCTACCACATAAATGATAGTACTTTTATACTGATAAAGCAATTGGTGCAAAATTATTCCCTAACCATTCCAAAATATCAAACATGCTCAACGTTAATAATCAAGTTTTCACTTCTGCCGGCACTCCCGGAGTGCAATTTTTTTTTAGATTTATGACGTATCAAAAAAAGACCTTTTTTTTTTAATTTATATAAACTAGTGCTTGACTGCGATCCCACCTGATGGTAAGCAGTGATGCAATCGTTGATGGTGTGAAGCACTAGTTTATTAAGAGCCTATTCACTCTTGCCTTAAAGACACCTAAATTATAATCAGACGGGAAGACCGCAGCAGGCAAATTGTTCCAGTCCCTCGATGTACGTGGTATAATCGACGAGGTGAAACGCTTGGTCCGGACCGTAGAGGTTTCAACAACATTAGGGTGGATACTCGCCGTTCGTCGGCTTGTCCGATGGTAGAAGTGAGATGGTGGAATTAAGTCATGTAATTCCTGCGCACACTCTCCAAAGTGCATCCTGTAAAACACCGAAAGGCTGGCTACCCTTCGCCTGTGCTCAAGACTTTGTAGATTGGACTCAACCAGATCTGGATCGCCAATTAGAATCTTCGCACGCCTTTCCACAGAGTCCAAAGCTGCCAGGTGGCATTTTGCAGCACCAGCCCATATGTGGCTGCAGTACTCCATACACGAACGGACTTGTGCTTTGTACAGCATTAGAAGCTGTCCCGGTGTGAAGTACCGCCGGACCTTTGCAAGAACGCCTAGTTTCCTAGCAGCTACCTTGGCTTTGGACTCAATGAACCGCTCAAAGTTAAGGTCCGAGGGAATTTCAACCCCCAAGAGCTGAAGGCGGTCGGTGTACTCCAGGGATAAATTCTGAAAAGTAGGAGCCAAGGTGAACGGGCTCCTTTTAGCGGTGAATAGACACGCTTGCGTTTTGGAGGCGTTAAATCCCACCACATTGGCTTTACCCCACTTGGAGACTGCCTGAAGTGAGATATTTGTACGCTCTACCATAACCTCTCTTTCGGACCAGATTAGCTCCTTACTAGCCCGAGCACTAGGCAGGTATCTCTCTACAACTGTGCTATCATCTGCATACCCATAGATACCGGGCATCAGCAGATCGTTGATATGCAGTAGGAATAGGGTTGCAGAGAGAACAGACCCCTGAGGAACTCCGGCATTAGTCGTCATGGGTTCCGATGAGCATCCATCGACAACAACTCGGAGAGACCGTTCACTCAGGAAGTCTTTTACCCAGTTAATCAGACCAGGGGAAATGCCGCACGCTGGAAGCTTACTCTAAAGGCTAGCGTGCCATACCCTGTCGAAGGCCTTCGAGACGTCTAAGGAAATGGCAATCGCTTCCCCATTCCTCTTGAGGGTCTCGCCCCACAAGTGGGTGGCATACACTAGTAGGTCCTCAGTAGACTACTTACTAGATCTCGTTCAAACCAATTTTCTTTTGCGGTTTACATTATATATTTTGTTTAGTTTAATTATTCTCTTATTTTAGAAGTTACAGGGGAGGACACACACATTTTGCCACTTTGGAAGTGTCTCTCGCACAAACTATTCAGTTAAAAAAAATGATATAATAAACCTCAATATCATTTTTGAGCAGTGGTGGCCGAGTGAGCAGTGGTGGCCGAGTGGTAATGGCCCCGACTTACAAGTTGTAGTCGCAGATTCGAACCCAGCCAGGCGCATTACTTTGTGTAATTTATTTCATCACCACTGCTCTCAAAACGGCGAAGGAAAACATCGTGAGGAAACCGGCATGTCCTAGAACCAAAAATTGGAAGACATGTGACATTCACCAACCCGCACTGGGCCCGCGTGGTGGATTACGGCCCATTCCCTCTCCGCGAGAGGAGGCCTGAGTCCCAGCAGTGGGAATATTAAAAAGGCTGATGATGATCATTTTTGAAGTCCAATCCATATTCAATTTGAAAATCAAAGTGTCAAATTTTGAAGTTTAATCCACCCAAAATTCGTTGCTTTTTTTATTTTTGTATGAAAATTTTAATGTGGTTCACAGAATACATTTACTTACTAAGTTTCAACAGTATAGCTCTTATAGTTTCGGAAAAAAGTGGCTGTGACATACGGACGGACAGACAGACATGTCGAATCTATAAGGGTTCCGTTTTTTGCCATTTGGCTACGAAACCCTAAAAACGGAACAAAGAGACAGATTTATAAAAAAAAGTGTATTAATCTGCAATTTTAAAAACTAAGCAAGTAACAAAAGATTAATGAACTATAATCCTTCAAACACAATGTTAAAATACAATTCTAATATTTATTGTGATGATTAATAAATAAAACGTGTTTTGAATCGGGATTTTTATAGGTATATTTTCCCTGTCCAAGTTTCTTATTCTTATTCTTTATTGTACACAAAAATAAAAAAAATTACAAACAAAAAAAAACAGGACATTTGATGTAAGTACATAGGCGAGCACAACTGGGTTTTCTTACAGCAAACCATGTGATTTAAAAAGTTCCAAGTTGGTATATTTCAGTACTACGCGTTCCAAATGAGAATAGGACCGATTCCTATGTTTTGACGTCTCGTCGAACTGTCAAATCGAAGAAATTTTGGCAAAATTGTAGAACTTGGAGATGAGTAAAATTGAAGAACTGGATTCTGATTAAACTTTTTTCGTTCACAGTTCGTAAATAAATTAAATTTTTCGTAAATTAATTTATGTTTCAAAATTTCTATCCTCGATTTGACAGTAAAACGTGACGTCACAACATGGCGGGCGATCCTATTCTCATTTGGAACGCATTGTACCTATTTTTTTAAGGAGCTTCGGCTTTTTTCTAAAATTTAATCTGGTCACACTGGTCGGTCGGTTGTCACTTGTCAGAGAGCAAAGAAGAG
Organism: Mythimna ferrago; assembly: GCA_910589285.2. Classification (NCBI taxonomy): domain Eukaryota; kingdom Metazoa; phylum Arthropoda; class Insecta; order Lepidoptera; family Noctuidae; genus Mythimna; species Mythimna ferrago. The sequence continues at coordinate 15,082,486 of OU342700.1, forward strand.
TGCTTTGTTTGTATCATTGTAATATTTGTAATTTTATTTAAACTTTTAATGTTTAACGACATAATAAATTATACACTGCTTGCTTTTCTACTGTACTTGGGCATTGGCAGAATAGTCGACGGCGACTCTTGTTATTGACAAAAATAGAATCGAATATTTATTAAGATTTTCTCAACGCAAACTTTATCGTAGTTGTTGAGAGATATCCCAAAAATATAATGGAGAAACTGCCAATGTGTAGGATATGTTTAGCGGAGAATGTTCGTATGTATATAGTTGTGAACAAAAATCTGCATGAACTGTATGAGAGGCTGACTGGTAATGCGGTAAGTTGTTACTGTCTTCATCTACAATGATATTAAAAAAGTTTGTTTTAAGTTTTTTTGTTTGTAGGAGGTAATCTCTGGAAGTATTGGTCCGATTGCTATAATTTTTTCATGAATAGTTAGCTGCTTTATTCCTGAGTGTCATAGGTTATATTTTATGTACCCAGGCGAAGCAGGGGGCAATAGCTAGTTGTTAATAATTTAATAAACCAAACAGTTAGTATGATGGTCTACATAGAAAAAGAAGGGAATTCCTAACAACTGCGAAGGAAATCATGGTTATTATAAGTCGTCCATCAGCCTCGGACTAGAATGCACACTAGCTCTGTATGAGAAGAGGCCAACAGGAAGCAGTACTGACCACCTCTGATTGATGGGACCGTATTGTTCTTTTGATTTCATCTTAACCTTTCAATCGTGAAAATTACGGACACAATAAAAAGACAATAGGTGCGCGAACGCCGGCATTCGCTTGGGGTTTAATGAATTAACCTTTCAATTGTATCAATTAGAGACACAATATATGACAATGACAGCGCAAACACTGGCGTTCGTTTGAGGTTTAATGAATTAACATACATACAGTCAAATGGGGTGAATACAAACTCAGGGGTGAATAGAAACAAAACTTGAAAGGGTATTTTCACAATATTTGAATATTTTTTGCAGCAACTAAGTAAATCAATTTACAGTATTAATAGATATTATGTAAGAACAGTGTAGACCAATCTATATTGTACTCAAAAGCATAATAAAAATAATCATATTAAATAATTGCGTCATAATAGGACATAATCTAAGAATTTGTGGAATCTACAATGTTCTTCCATTTACATTATAAAAAAAAAGCTAGAAAAAAATGTCGTTCTTGTATTTATTTGGTAACAATAATGCTACATTACACTATTCACTATCACTAAACACTAACTTGAACGGTTTTGTTCCTTTTATTCTTCTCACTATATTTGTGTATACAAAAGTATATTTGAATGTGATTTATTCATTGAACGAAATGGTTGTAAACATGTTTTGTTGCAGTTTGTAACTGAAGACAGTAGACCGATGCTCGCTTGTTTCATTTGCTGCACTCAACTAAAGCAATGCTGCCAACTGCAGAGAAAATGTCTGGAAGCTGAAGAGCTGCTCACTCAGATGATGAATGAGGATTATGAGGTGAGATATTATTCTTCAGCTGATATACCTATGTATACTCTCTTAACATCTGATCTTAAGAGTCCGATGACACTATGTGTTGGTGAGAGTGTGGACTGTATAATTCTAGGAAAAATATGGTGGTTAAAAGTAATATTTAATTATGCTAACTATTAAATACACAAAGAATTTTAGGTTGATAAACACATGCATAATTATGTATATATATACGGTACATACACCAAAATAACATTTTTTACAATTTTTGTCTGTTTGTCTGGGCTAATCTCTGAAATGGCTGGACCGATTTTGACGGGACTTTTTTGGCAGGATGCTGATGTAATAAGGAGTAACATAGGCTACTTTTGTTTTAGAAAATAAATTCAAAATCCTGCAGTCCACGCGAACGAAGTCACGGGCACAGCTAGTCGAATATGTAATTGCAATGAATGAATGAATGTATAGTATATTAGTATGTTTTTTTTTTTTGCTTGTTATTTCTGTGTTTCCGTGTATTTGTATTTACCTATGGGTATATATGTAAGCTGTGTTTTCCTGGTGCCGGAAAACGCAGCGTTGGAAGGCCTCCTACAAGTTAAACCAATGACCTGACCTGAAGGTTGCGGGAATCCGATGGATGCGGAATGCACAGGATCATTTATTGAGGCGACACTTGGGGGAGGCCTATGTCCAACTGTGGACATCTGAAATGATGATGATCTTACCTGAAATAAATGTTTATTATTGTTTTTATTGTATCTTACCATCACTAACCTACGCAAGTCAGACCTGGACATTCACGAATAAGTTAAAGAACAAAAATCCTGTCTTGCCAACGTGCCATGGAAAGAAGCATCTTGAAACTAAGAAGACTAGACAAAACGAGAAATACAGATATACGTAATAAAACTCAACTCAAAGATGCTCTACAACATGCTATGTCACTGAAATGGAAATGGGCGGGCCACCTAGCCAGGTACCGAGACAAAAGATGGACACTACTTGTTACGAAATGGCCAGGTCCCATTGGCAAAAGGAAAAAAGGACGACAAAGAAAAAGATGGGCTGATGACATTATAAAAACAGCTGGAAAGAACTGGATGGACACTGCCCAAGATAAAGAGATTTGGAAAAAGATGGAGGAGGCTTTCTACCCTATAGGGGCCATACAATAATTAATAATTACGAGCACATAAAATAAGGAAATATAAACATTGTATGGAAAAAATAAAGCTATAATAATAATAATAATAAGAGTCTGGGTCGCTACCAGAATACCTGACAACTGGCATTACCCACCTGCTCCATAAGACAGGTAACCCCGTGGATCCCTAAACTTCTTACATCCATCCTGAGAGCAAAAATTAATATACAAATAGAGAATCATCAGATTATTTCTCCCTCTCAGAATGGATGTAGGAATGGGTCCCGGGGTACTAAGGAGCTACTCCTCATAGACATGGCCATAAGCCAACAGACTCGTCGATCCCGCAAGGATCTGTCGACATGTTGGATAGATTACAAGAAGGCCTACGACTCTGTTCCACATACATGGCTCATGAGGGTGCTGGAGTTATACAAAATAGATATAACTTTACGCACCTTTCTTGAGTCATGTATGAGGCAATGGAAGACGGTCCTTCGCTATCCAGGATGTCGACCGATCCAGGGGAACGATGAGCCTATTTGGATTAAGCGGGGAACATTTCAGGGCGACAGTCTGAGCCCGCTTTGGTTTTGCTTAGCCCTGAATCCTCTTAGCACATTGCTGGAGGATTCAGGACTAGGCTATCGGTTGAGAAGAGGTGGTCAGGTCATAGCTCACCTTCTTTACATGGATGACCTGAAAATCTTTGCCCCCAGCAATTTGCAACTGATGGAACTACTGAAGGTAACTGAAACTTTCAGTAGTGCCATCAGGATGGAATTTGGTGTGGACAAATGTGCAGGCATGCATGTAAAGCGAGGGGAGATTATGGAATCCAAGGGAATTCAACTCCCGGATTCCATACACCTTAGATCCCTTTCCTCGACCGAAACCTATAAGTATTTGGGTATGTCAGAAGCCTTGGGCATTAACAATGCTGACATGAAGCAATCGCTGAAGGAGCGCTTGTTTGGCCGCCTGAAGAAGGTATTAAATAGCCTTCTGTCGAGCGGAAATAAGGTGCGCGCCTTCAACGGTTGGGTCATGCCGGTTTTAATGTACTCTTTTGGCATACTCAAATGGACTCAGACCGAACTTGACGCCCTGGATAGGCGAGTTCGTACATTGCTGACGGCAAATCGGATGCATCACCCACGATCCTCGGTGATGAGACTGTACATCCCGCGGAAGTGTGGAGGTCGAGGTTTTTTAAACGCAAAGACCCTGCACAACCGATGTGGGTATGCACCGAGATGTGGTCGCAGTGGACAAGGGACTCACCCCGTTATCCATGGCTAAAGAGGACTGGCATAAACCTGTAATAATGACTACTGATAACCGCAAGGAAATATGGAAAGGCAAGGAGCTCCACGGGCGCTTTTTCCGGGCTCTTCACGAGCCTGATGTAGATTTCTTGGCGTCCGTGGCCTGGTTACGTTTCAGTGACCTCTTCGGGGAAACTGAAGGTTTTGTCTGTGCGATTATGGACGAAGTTATCCTAACGAACAACTACCGGAGATATATAACGAAGGACGGGACGGTTGACGTGTGCCGGGCATGCCACCGTCCGGGTGAGTCTATCAGACTAACGGCGAATATTTGCACAGACATAACTAAGTAGCTAGGATTATCCACCAGCAACTTGCTTTGAAGTACAACCTAGTGGATTTAGAGGTACCGTATTACAAGTATGTGCCCGACCCAGTTCTCGAAAATGACCATGTCACTTTGTACTGGGATCGGTCTATCATTACTGACCGGACTATTGTAGCCAATAAGCCGGATATAGTGGTGATAGACCGATCGGCGCGCCGTGCAATGGTAGTCGATATCACCATCCCGCATGACGAGAATCTCGTGAAAGCTGAGAAAGAGAAACAAATGAAATATCTCGACTTAGCACACGAGGTTGTCGACATGTGGAGTGTGGACTCGGCTGTCATTGTGCCGATTGTCGTAACCGCCAATGGTCTTATTGCCAAAAGCTTCGACGACCATCTGTCGAAGCTGTCGTTGCGCGGTTGGATCAAGGGCCAGATACAAAAGGCAGTACTCCTCGATACGGCTCGCATTGTGAGGAAGTTCCTGTCTCTGGAGCCCTAACCACCGGTAGCTTGGACCCTGCTCCCGACGTCGGTGGACTACTGTTTTTATATTTTTAAATGTTTTTTTTTATATATATTTGTTATGAAAAATATTTAAAAATATCAAAAATATGGACTATAAGAAAAATAAAGGAGATAATAATAACAATAATTATTGTTTTACAGCAAAATCTGTTTGTAAACCAAGAGCACTTCAAACATTTGAATAAGCTAATTCAGTCACCAGTGGAGCATATAAGTATAGTAGATGTCAGCCATATTGAAAGCATTGCGGTCAAAGAAGAGTTACCAGCTGTTTGTGAGAGACTAGATGACGTCATCGAGCCAGAGGAGGAACATCACAGTGATGGTAGGTTTTTAGGAATTACAAATTGAATAATGATATATCTTGTGTGCGTTTCACTTAAAAAATCCCTTAGCCATAATGTTGGAAAACCAATGTTTCTATGTTGTTTGGCAACGAAATTACTTAATATTAGAGAGATTAATTGATATTTCGTTACTTTTAACAATTGCCTTTTTTCTTTCTTTTGGAAACTGTAAAAACTATTTTTCCTGCAATTCTTTCAAATATCGAAAACGCTACGCCGCAATATCGTACCAGTAACTGCTTCCTTTTAGACCTGCTTTTTTTTTTAAATGAAATCTCTTTCCTCTCATAATTCTCCATAAAGTCGTGCGACTACCGTTAAAATCGAATTCGTTTCGCATTTCGTGCAACAATTTTGCTAGAGTACGCAACTCTTTTCTTTTTTCTTTAGAGAGACAGGGGAGCCAACATTACGGCGACGGAACTTATGTGAAACGCGCTATACCAATATTGACAAGTTCATTGAATTCGACTGACTCGTTAGTCTAGTGGTTAGTGACCCTGACTGCTATGCCAGAGGTCATGGGTTCCATTCCCACCTAGAACAAATGTTAGCGTGATGAGCACGATCATTTGTTTAATGTCTGGGTGTCATTTATCTATATTATGTATTTAGTTAGAAATATGTAATTATGTTTTCAGTTGTCTAGTACTCACAACACAAGCTCTGCTTAGTTTGGGGCTAGATGGCGTTGTGTGATAGTTGTACCGTAGGTGCTCAGCAGGGTCGAAGCCTACTGGGGCCAAGGGACTATTTCTGAAAGGGAGGCTCGGCCCTGGTATGAAAGGCAACGAAGGAACGGGGTGGGTTTTTTAGTCAGTTAAAGTCTGACACTATCTTCCGCTCCGCCCAAGGGCGGGGGATGTCGTCCGGATGATTTCAACCCACTGAAAAAAGAAAAACAAAAAAAAAATACCGAAAGTGCCGAATCAAAGATGAAGTCAGTACGATCTGAACTTAAAACTTCAATATCTCAAAACTAGCTCGGTGTGGGTTGGATCCTTTCTGTATTACGGACAGGATCCATACATCTCTGCCGTTTTTGACGTCTTATGAAAATACTAGCTGAGCCGGCGAGCTTCGTACCGCCTAACAGTCAATGAATGTAGTATATCTATCGATGTAGTCAACCGATTGCAATGAAACAAAGCCTAAGTAATATACCAAGCTACACACAATTCTAACGTATTGGACTACAACATCGCTTTCCATCAGATAGTGGTCAAACGCGAGCCTATCCATAATAATAAATAAAACTTTGTTCACTGTTTCTGCTTACTTACAGACTTAAAACTAGAAAATCTATACAGTAGTCATTCAGACGCAGAAGATATCCCAGCACAACAGTCTGAGTCTGATTCAAAAGATGATGTACCCTTAATAAACATCAAAACGGAAGTGGAAGAAGAACAAGAAGTACCGAGGAAGAAGCGAAGAGCCAGTGACACGACGCGTGAGTATTAGTTGTGAATCATTGTGTGAGCGAACAGGCCGACTGGTTGACAACATGAACTTAACAAACACAACTTCAGATGTTCTATCACTCTTGAGTAGCACAAACACACTGCTACAGTGGCTCTCGCTGAGAGCACACTCCTGTTGCAATGATTAAGAACAATAAACATAATATACCCTCTTTGTTCTGTTATAGAGATGGTTACTTACTATAAGTTGGAAGTAAGGCACAATCTCGCTCTTGCCAAGTATATTTTTTTTGGTGTAACTAGGTGTTCTAAATAATCCTCAAATATTAGGATCGTTGACATTGCTCGTTCCAAACAGTAGGCTTCGCTTAGGACCGAGGGAAAGGATGTTTAAAGTCCCGGTAGCCCGCACAAATCTGTTATAGTGCACGCGAGACTCGAGCGGTAGAAATAGTCAGTATAGTGTCTCTTAGATAGGTATTTTATCTTATGCACAGCTGGAATTCGTGACGGTGACACTGTGTTGTCCTCTATGTAACTTGTGCCGGTCCTGCGAGGCGCTGCTTGAGACTGACCATCGATAATTAATTAAATATGAATGTTGCATACACTAATGGATATCTGATCAGTTTGTGGGTGGCGTCTCTGAGTGCTAGGCTATTTAGCGACTACATTTGTTACCTTGGGTATACCTGTTAAAACAATTGTAAGTGTTAATAAATATAAATAAAATCAATAAAATAAATATATTTTTTTTTTTACAATAGCACTACTCTGACCAGTGCAAAAGAAAAATCTCTGAGACGCGCGTGGTCATCACGCGCCGTCGACGACTCAGATTCGGTCTGGACGGTTACCTGAGGCGCGGCCAGACGGACTGCGACCTTCCATTGCTCGTCATCCGCAAGCTGGCGCCATATCGCCATGAGATCCTCCTGGTATTCAGTCCACCATGCCACGACTTGTCATGGCAGTGGAGTAGTGCTCCGGCTTTGGGGAAGATGACACTAAATAAGTGCCCTTGTGCACCGGCGTGGTAGACGCCACTAGTTAGTGCCAACCGCCTCCCTGGTGGCGAGCTCGAAGGGGCAGATGGTAATAAATTCCATACGCGCACAGGTGGCGGTCGTGACTTGCGCGCGTGTTAGCTGTAAACGAAGTGTTACGGAAATTGTCGAATTCCCGCGACTTTGATCGGCTTGGACGACTAGTCGGCCTTTTAACAGTCGACTAATCGGCTAGTCGGTACTTCTCTAAAGTTTAGTTACCTCGGCCTGTGTCCCCCGGACCATAACTATGAGTCGATCGATTGAGTCCTCTTTCAGTAAAAGCGTTTCAGTAGTTGAACGGTAGAACAGCTAATTCTGTTAAACCGTTTTATCATGGTTGGTCATTAAGGCTGAACTAGTCGCTGGCTCGAACTCGCTGGTGGCTGTGACCAATATGTGCGCTGACTCATCTAAAATCGTCTTCGACAGCTATAATTTCAAGTTCGAGCAGTTATAAGCTAGTCTATATGCACAACGTATTGTTAGCACGCACACAAACACCGTTTCGAACTAAGGCCCGTATTAATAAACGATGCTCAACTCCGTCCTCAAGTGCGATATCATTTGATCCCCGATTATACGATGTCAGAAGCTCAAGATCATTGCTAATTAATAAACACGTGAGTACAGAACCTCAGTTACCAAGATCAGCTCCTCAATGCTCTGTACTCAATGTGAACGATTACGTCACATTGACCGAAGTTTATAAATTTTTTTTTTGTCATAGTTTTGGCCTGGGTACTAAGTTCTTTAAGCCGTGAAGTTTATAATCAAATTCGTCTCGTTTCGTTACTGATGTGTCGTAAGATTAATTGAAATACTTTTATTTTGTTAAAACTTTGATTAAAAGCGCTGTATCACATAACGAAGTAGTTTGCTACCCAAGATAGGCTTAAATTGTAAAAAGTCATGGATGTATATTCCAACACTTTACAAATGTATATTTTGCAACTCAGTGGACACAAATAACATAACGCAATGTAGCGTTAGTACTAACCACAGAATTCGAGGCATTCCTTATATACATTTTTGATAAACGATATCGCATAGGCCAATAACTTTTAATATCGTCATAGTACTCTATTTCATCATAATAATTAACTTCACTTAAAATATTTTCAAACTCCATGTTTGTTGCTACCGCTAATCACGACCTCAAGTCCCGGTCGGTCTGCACTCATGATCTGGCAGCTCAAGTACAGAGATCTTTGTAAACTTAAGTTTCGAGTTTCGTTTATTAATCAGACAACACTCGGCTGATGTCGTAAACCTAAGCTGAGCTTGAGCTCGAACTTAAGCTTGAGCTTGTGAATCTCGTTTACTAATACGAAAAAGACCTCAAGCTTGCTATCAGGTACGAGATCTTGGGCTGAGGAACGTTTATTAATACGGGCCTGAAATGACAATAGACGTTGCGTAAAATCTGCTTTGGATAATCGAGTTTTTTGTAAAAACCACTGCATTAATCTATTACAAATAATTTGTATTGAACTCTTCGATACTAAAACTTTGTCGGTACCGACTTCGTTTTGAAGATTTTATACGATTTTTGCATCGATATATATGTACTACGTACTAGATAAGGCGTGCTGAACACTCACTTCAAACGAATTCGTTGCACTGAATTCTAGGCAAATTGACATTGATGACTTAAGTGCAATTTTGACGTTCATACAGTGTGAGAGCGGCGCTTATAAATTCAAAAGAAAGTGAATTTTGGACGTAAATAATAATTCAGTAGTCATGAAAATAAAATAATTGATTATTCAAGCAATTTAATAGCTTCAAATTTCGTAATAGTATGTTAGAAATTATGATAATTATTATTTTATTTAAAAGCTTTTATATTTTACAATCATAGACTAAAACATGCAGATGTTCCCTCCCACAAAAACCGGGTTTTTACCTACATGTTCTTTAGTGAACCCGAACTTTGCATGATGTTTTATTCCGTTTGTTTTTTTTTTTAATATTTTATTTAATAATAATAATAATAATAAAGCCTTTATTAATCCAAAACATCGGTTACCGTTAGAAAAAGTACATTAAGTATAAATATTATAAGTTAAATATGTCCTGGCCCCTTTCGGGTATAGGCCTCCTCCAGTTGCCTCCATTTTTTCCTGTCGGTAGCTGTTTTCACCCAGTTTCTTCCTGCTACTTCTGGTATGTCGTCGACCCAGCGAGCTGTTGGTCTGCCCTTTTTTCTTTTTGCTCCAGGACCTCCAGGGCCCTTCCAAATGGTTGCTCGCTTGACCCATCTGTCTGCAGAGGAGCGGGCGATGTGTCCTGCCCATTTCCATTTTAAACGTAGTGCATGTTTCAGTGCGTCTATCACTTGGGTCTTTTGTCTTATTTTTTCACTATTTTCTTTATCTAAAATTTTTATACCGAGGATGCTCCTCTCCATAGCCCGTTGACAAGCGCGTATTTTTGACATATTTTTTTTGTTAAAGATCCAGGTTTGGGCACCGTATGTTAAGCAGGGCAGGAGGCTCGAATCCATCACTTTCTTCTTTAGTCTTATTGGGAGTTTTGATTTTAATATTTCCTTGTTACTCCAGTATTTTTTCCACGTCATGTTGATGCGCCTTTCTATTTCGTCTAGGTGTCTTGTGTTTTGGAATGAAATTTGTTTTCCAAGGTATGTATAGCTCTCTACGTACTCCATTGTTGTTCGGTTTATTATTATGACATCTTTAGTGCCGTTGGTAGCTATCTTTGTCTTTGAGGTGTTAAGTTGTAGCCCAATATTTTCGCTAACAGCGCTTAGTTCTATCAGCATTTCCTGAAGTTGTTTTGATGACTTAGCAAAAAGTACTATATCGTCGGCGAATCTCAGGTTACTGAGGTTATTCCCATCTATATTTATTCCTTTTTGATCCCAGTCTAGGTCTTTCATTATATTTTGTAAGACAGCAATGAAGATCTTTGGTGATAGCGGGTCTCCCTGTTTCACGCCTCTACGAATATTAAATTCTTGGCCTAGCCTGTCCAGTTTAACCCGACTTGTGCTTTTCTTATATATATCCTTGATAATATTGATGTATGTAGAGTGAAGGTTCTGATGCTCCAATGCGTCCCAGATACTTTTATGCGAGATAGAGTCGAACGCTTTCGCGTAATCAACATATGCTATATAGAGTTTTTCCTGGTATTCTACATATATATATATATTTATATATATTTACATAATATTTTTTCTTTTTTTGTATAAATAATAGGTACCAATGAATTCCTTCAAATTCAATAATTATGAATAGGAATACGTCGGTTTTTCGATACAGTAAAAACTCAGCAAGAAATGCCAGCAAATCATTGAGTATCATCGCTAAGTTTTGTGGTTAAGCATTCTGTCATTCGTAAGCACTGAGGTATTACGTACCTACCTAGATATTAAGTATACATAGATTAGTATTCAAATATAAATTAGGTTTAGTTGAATTTGTAGTCATATGTGTAATATAAGTGATACATCACTAAGTGATCATTACTGTTATTGAGATTTAGTCCTTCATAAACTATAATTATATTTCAAGTTTGTTCACTCTGGTCAGCCGAAAAGAGAAAAATTGATAAAATATCGTCAAGAGGATAAACGTGAAATCACGTGGCTTCCTACAAAATATCCGTTTATCTGCTCTGCACACTTTCTAACTGATGATACTAAATCTGGAAAATGTTTTCTAATGAGTCGGTTATTCCTTGCAGTAATGCTATTCCTTCAAAATGTGCCTTCAAACATTTATAGCTTTCCCCTACATCATTAAACCAAGTGCAAATTTCTGACTCCGAATCAATTTTTGATTCGCCCCGAAAAATTAAGTTGAAAATAGATTTAAAAAAGTTTTAGTTTTTTATGTAATTTATTTCATCACCACTGCTCTCAAAACGGTGAAGGAAAACATCGTGAGGAAACCGGCATATTTCGAAAACATGCAACATTTATTAACCCGCACTGGGCCAGCGTGATAGTTTACGGCCCATTCCCTCTCCTAGAGAGAAGGCTCGAGTCCCAGCAGTGGGAAACATTAAAAAGCTGATTGTATAGTTATAGTTGTTGATTATTTTGTTATTAAATATTAGCAGCGCAGTCCTGACCATCATTCACTAAAGAAAGCTATCCTTTAGAATGATGATTACAATAAATGGTTTCATTATTTTACACGATTTTGAATTCACTTATTTATTAAAGTAGTAGACGTAGTTTTCTGAATTTACAGTAACGTGGACTATTGGTGAAATCTTGAAATATAGTTTTATTGTAATGAAGTATTGCAGGCAAAAAACTGTGTCACTTCTGCGGTATAAAAATCTATATGTCATTACACTATGTTGAACTAAACGCGTAAGTACTACGAAATTCATGGCGCTTAAGACGTTTTGATCGCGAAAAAAGTATCCTCTAAAAGCTATCAGTGCTTTAAATTTTAATAGTTCTGTTAGACGACATAATGCTAATGTAGCGCTGCAGCAGATTTTTGTAATAACTTTTTAATATTTTGACAAATATTTTCCATGAAAGGGCCTGTCTATCACTAGAATATAAGTCAATGGATTTTTGTTATTTTTGCGTTAAAATCGTCAAAATCAAAAACAGCAGCTTTGTTACCTCCTAACTTTGTAATGTAATTTTTTTTTGTTTTTCTGTTTCCGTACAGACTTAACTAATAATGATATAAAACCATGTCATGTTTTATTTTGGATTTCCAATGCCAAACTGTACAGTACAAATTTTGAGGGGGTATGCCCCCTCAAAATTTGTATTGAAAAAGTATCGACTAGTGTAACCTTAATGTTCGAAAACCTGCAACACACTCTTTGGTTTTAATGATAACCATGCGATTTTCTTTTACTTGATTGTGTTTTGAATTTGGCGCTTACTAGATTAATAATAACCACAGGGGCGGCCGTGGCGAAGAAATCAACACTTTTCGTACGAGGAAAAAAACTAGAAGACATAATTACAGAAAATCAAAAGAAGAATGATGAACACAAGAACACTCAAAATCGTACGTCCAAACTTATTCCGAAATTACAAGAACTTTTGACTAGAACAAAATCTGGAGTTGATATTAGTATCATTGATACTACTTCAGACACAAATTGTCGTAACCAACACACTCGTATACGCACTGGTGGAGCAACTTACAAGTGTGATATTTGTCAGCACAGTTGTAAAAACAAGAGAGAGTTAATAAAACATATTCGTATGCACACTGGTGAAATACCTTTCAAATGTGAGTTCTGTCAGAGTTGTTTTAGTCAGAAGAGTGGTTTAACAAGCCACATTCGAACGCACACTGGCGAGAAACCTTACAAATGTGAAGAATGTCAGCTTTGTTTTAGTGAGAAGAGTAATTTAATATGTCACATTCGTACGCACACTGGCGAGAAACCTTACAAATGTGAAGAATGTCAGCTTTTTTTTAATCAAAAGGGTAATTTAACACAGCATATGCGTACGCACACTGGCGAGAAACCTTATAAATGTGAAGAATGTCAGCTTTTTTTTAATCAAAAGAGTAATTTAACACATCATATGCGTACGCACACTGGCGAGAAACCTTACAAATGTGAAGAATGTCAGCTTTGTTTTAGTCATAAGCATCGTTTAACAACCCACATTCGAACGCACACTGGCGAGAAACCTTACAAATGTGAAGAATGTCAGCTTTGTTTTAGTGAGAAGAGTAATTTAATATGTCACATTCGTACGCACACTGGCGAGAAACCTTACAAATGTGAAGAATGTCAGCTTTTTTTTAATCGAAAGAGTAATTTAACACAGCATATGCGTACGCACACTGGCGAGAAACCTTATAAATGTGAAGAATGTCAGCTTTTTTTTAATCAAAAGAGTAATTTAGCACAGCATATGCGTACGCACACTGGCGAGAAACCTTACAAATGTGAAGAATGTCAGCTTTGTTTTAGTCAGAAGAGTGTTTTAATAACACACATTCGTACGCACACTGGTGAGAAACCTTACAAATGTGAAGAATGTCATCTTTGTTTTAATCAGAAGAGTACTTTAACAAGCCACATGCGTACGCACACTGGCGAGAAACCATACAAATGTGAAGAATGTCAGCTTTGTTTTAGTCAGAAGAGTAATTTAATATGTCACATTCGTAAGCATACTGGCGGAAAACCTTATAAATGTAAAAAATGACAGCTTTGTTTTAGTAAGAAGAATAATTTAAAAAGTCACATTCGTACGCACACTGGCAAGAAACCATACAAATGTGAAGAATGTCATATTTTTTTTAGTCAGAAGAGTAATTTAATATGTCACATTCGTAAGCATACTGGCGGAAAACCTTATAAATGTAAAAAATGACAGCTTTGTTTTAGTAAGAAGAATAATTTAAAAAGTCACATTCGTACGCACACTGGCAAGAAACCATACAAATGTGAAGAATGTCAGCTTTGTTTTAGTCAGAAGAGAACTTTAACAAATCACATTCGTATGCATACTAGCTTACTCAAATAGGTGTATTAACAATCTTTTTGTAAATGTTGCTACAATCAACTAGACATATTTGCTGATGTTCTATGGAGAAACCGAGGTACAGACTGCTGCCCCATTTCAAAACCTAGTAAGTGCTTAAAACTAAATTTTACAGGAGAGCGCAAAAACGTAAAATATTCAGCCTATGAAAAGAATTTGAGTTAAGTAAAAAAATACTATTGGTTGTAAAGAATATTAAATAAAGAACACTTAGTACTAAAAACATTTTAATATAAGTGTTTATTGCATATTTTAAACCCCTTACTTACTTTGAAAATTGACACGGGATAGTTAAGTTCTTGTAGCAATTAGTTTCAAAACATAGTAAGAGCACTTGCTAGGTTTTAATTAGGTTTTTGCATGGCATGTCTCATTCATTAAATTCTAGTAACTGTACACGGTGTGTAAATAAAGCAATGATTAATTTAATAAACCAGATTATTAATTTAAAAAAAAACTGGGCAAAAGCGAGTCGAACTCGCGCACTATCCTTTATCAGTGCTAAAAGACCTTATTTTATGCCAAATTAGGATTCAGGGACAACAGGAAGTAGGTACCGGTAGTTTTGATTCCCTTGAGAGTGTCGAACTGTTCGTTTTTTGCTACATAAACGGCCGTATTTATAAATTCGTTAATTTAGAAGTTTGATTTTTTCACAGCCTGAAGGAACCGCAGACCTAAGGTATATGGTTTTAAGTTCAACTCAATACCTCCACGCGTACCCGAGCTAAAGGGTCTTGACAGATGGACAGACAGACGGATAATAAGGGTTCTGTTTTTCCTTTTGAGGTATGGAAACCTAAAAATTCAAATTCAAATCCAAATAGTAATGAAAATCCGACTTAGAGTGATGTTTATCTAAGTTATATAAGTTACTAGTTTCTGCCAGCGACATTTTTAGGGTTCCGTAGTTAACTAGGAACTCTTAAGCTAGAACTACATTAGACCGACGCACACGTGTGAGACGTCTCAGACGTGTGCGGTGGGTGTGCACACTACACCGACGCAACGCGTAACACGTGTGACGCGCATTACAACCTTTGATTTTATCGAAGGATGTCGTCTGTATAGTTTGTTGGAAGTGTACGAATCAGATCGCGAATTTGAAGATGTTTTTTTTAATGACTTTAGAGTATCAAGAAACAAAAGGTAGCAAAAGAAAATAGGTACTGAGTTCCTAACATAAACTTACGATTAATAGAAGTCGGCGAACATACTCTTGTCAAAGATTTAGAAACAGATCAAGCTCGCTTTTTCATGTACCATCGAAGACATTTCCGCCTGACCTCCGCTAAGTTCATTTATGCTTGCACTCGAAACGAAAACATCAAAAAGTTTGGTTTGGCGCCGCGCCGCAGGATTCAAGCCAAAATTTTTCTAAGTGATCAGGCAAAAATGACCGCGATGGTACATTGACATGTAAGAAGCACTAATTGACGAAATTCATGACATAATAAAAGATTACATCATGATACTAGTGCTGATAGTGACTTCGCCCGCGTGATAGTAAAAAAATGTCCCTAAGGAACGTACTCCCAGGATAAAAATATTCTATATGCTATTCTAAGACATGGTCTACCTATATACCAAATTTTATCGAAATCCTTTCAGTAGTTTTTGCGTGAAAGTGACATCCATAAGTACATACTTTTATTTGTGACATCCAAAAAAAAAAATGTGAATTGCCACCTACCGGGTTTAATTTTATTTTCGAACCATCCAAGGAATTACTTAAATATACACACAAAATTCCATCCAAATCGGTTAAGCCGTTTTGGAAGAATTAGGTGACATACACACTTACAGATGAAATATACTTAAAAAGACTAGCAGTTCCGATAGATGTCGTCCTGTCCGAAGACTTTTTGTCAAATAAAAAAAATTAGCCTGATAGCAGCGCCACCTATCAGGTTCAATTGTATTTGCAAACCACGCAGGGACACACTCAAATACTCGTTATGCACATAAAGTTTCATTAAAATCGGTCAAGTCGTTTAGGAAAAATTTGGTGACAAACACACGTCCAGAAGAATTATGTATAGGTACATACATATCTATAAAGACATGATGCATCATTTATTTTTAGGGGCCCTATTACAACACGTTATATGGAGAATAGAAATAAGAAGACAGTTTTTAGGGTTCCGTAGCCAAATGGCAAAAAACGGAACCCTTATAGATTCGTCATGTCAGTCTGTCTGTCTGTCTGTCCGTCCGTATGTCACAGTCACTTTTTTCCGAAACTATAAGAGCTATACTGTTGAAACTTTGTAGGTAGATGTATTCTGTGAACCGCATTAAGATTTTTACACAAAAATAGAAAAAAAGCAATAAATTTTGGGGGTCCCCATACTTAGAACTGAAACTCAAAAATTTTTTTTTTCATCAAACCCATAAGTACGTGTGGGGTATTTATGGATAGGTCTTCAAAAATGATATTGTGGTTTCTAAAATCAATTTTTTCTCAACTGAATAGTTTGCGCGAGAGACACTTCCAAAGTGGTAAAATGTCCCCCCCCCTCTAACTTCTAAAATAAGAGAATGATAAAACTAAAAAAAAAATATGATGTACATTACCATACAAACTGCCAACGAAAATTGGTTTGAACGAGATCTAGTAAGTAGTTTTTTTTTAATACGTTTATAAGTCTATAAAAATACACTATTATTAAAACATCGATCAAAGTTACAATGAACTGCAAGAAATTTTATATTACGTTACTTGCTGCTACGGAACCCTTCATGGGCGAGTCCGACTCGCACTTATCCGGTTTTTTTTTTGTAAACTGATGGAATATAACCGGAGTTGATCGATCAACATCGACCGATGCTATCGAAGTATCGACCGGCAATCGATCGATTGATTAGTCGATCGGTATTCGTCGATCAATTCGATCGCCCGGTCGCACTCATATAGTTTGACGCAACTCGCTGACCCTAGCCACAAAATAGATAGGTATTTTGTGCCCTAGCGCGATCGCTAGCGTAGGTAGGTATAAAAAGTGAAGTACATACATGAGATTGACTTCTGTATCATAAGTATCCATTTTGTGGTACAAGTAGGTACCTTCTGATCAAAGACACTTCCGCCTGACCACCGCTAAGTTCATTTTTGCTTGCACTCGAACGAAACAAAAACTTCAAAGGGTTTGGTTTCGCGCCGCGCCGCAGGCAGGAGTCAATGACCGCGATGGTACCTACTTACTTGACTTCTTTATATGTATCTTGTGATATTTGAGAAAATCCTAACTAATATTATAAATATGAAAGTGTGGATGTTTGGATGTTTGTTACAAAACGGCTGAACGGATTTGGATGAAATTTGGCATGCATATAGTCTTTGACATGGTAAAGAACATAGGCTACCTTTTATTCCGATTCCTTAAGTATCTAATGCTACGCGGGCGAAGTTGCGGGCAAAAGGTAGTAAATAATAAATCTAATAACTAAATATACTTCTTGACTTGTTTGTTGTTCGATAAATTCGAATGTTAAAGGCCACTCCAGTTCCTTCTCCATTTTCTTCTCTTCTTCTTCTTCCATAGCTTCGACCCTGCTGAGCCCCTACGATTTGCTGACATCTTGAGACGCGCATGGAACATTACGCGCCGTCGACAACTTGGGCTCGGTTCGGACGGTTATCGGACGGCCAGACATCGAGCTACCTATTGCTCGCCGTCCGCAAGCTCGCGCCTAACGGTAACTGGAAATCGGGATCGGGATCCCGGCGGCTGGGGCGTGAGGGCCGTTCCCTCGTGCGTGCAGCCGCTTCTTTAGCTAGCATTACTGATTTGCAGTAGGAGGCGACTACCTGCTATTCCTCCTCGCTCCGGACCATGGCCTGTACCAGCTCGGCGCAAGAGGTCATTGCCACCGATCACATGGCATACTTCGTGCCGTGTCCTTCGGGCGATCTAAGTAGTGCTGACACCCGGGCGTTTCTTCCGCACGAATCCGGTGCAACAACCCTCCGACTTGCGTAATGCGGAAGGTGAAGACGCTGTGAGGTCTTTCCAGCCACTCCGCAAATACCCCTTTTTGAGGAGTGGCTGGAATTAGTTCAATAAATTGTTCATCAGTCATTTTTTTTATTTACAATAACGATAACCGCAGATGATACTCGGGCTATCGTCGCTCGCGGACTGACGTGACAGACGCAGGGCCCCAATTTCTGGGGCGGTTGGATCGGCGTCGCGTATGATGGCGTGGCGTCGCGTCGCGTAGATCAAGTGTAGTTCTAAAAGCCTAGTTTCCATATAAAATGTATGGGGACCGACGCTCCCAGATCGGCCTGTGTAGCACACGTGTGAGCAGTGTAGTTCTACCGCCGACGCGCACTCGTCAGACGTCTGAGACGTGTGTGATGGACCAATACAACATGTGATGCGCATTACAGTACAATTCACGAATGATGGCGGCCGTGAAGTTAGCCTTCTTCAAACTTCACGGCCGCCATCATTCGTGAATTGTACTGTACAACCTTTGATTTCAACGATGGATGTCGTCTGTATAGTTAGTTATGAATATACGGAACAGAAAGTGAATTTGGTTTTTATATTTTAATGGCTTTAGAGAATCAAGGAAAAAAGTTAGGATAATAAAATACTGGTTTCCTAACATAAACAAGAGTAGAAGAAGTTGGCAAACATCATACTCTTGTCAAAGATTTAGAAGCAAATCAAGCTTATTCGCTTCTTCTTGTACTTTGGCATGTCAAAAGCACAAATTGAAGAAATTCAGGACATGACAGAAGATTATATTATGATGCTAGCTGCTGCCAATGAGTTTGCCCGCGTGATGTTAGAAAACTATCCCAAGGCAACATACTCCCAGGAAAAAAGTATCCTATAGGCTATTCCAAGACAAGTCTATCTGTATACCAAGTTTTATCGAAATCCATTCCGTAGTTTTTGCCTGTAAGAGACATACAAACTTTCACGTTTATAATATTATCAGGATTTATATGATGAGTAGCGGTCACAATAGACGATGTGCTGTCCGAAAACTGGCTTTGTGTTAAAAAAATAAACTGTGAAGCTCAACCTACCGGGTTATTTATTTATTAAAACTTCATGCAACACACAAGTAGGTACAAATGCGGACTTAATTCAATCAATCTTAATTCAATTGTATTTTCAAACTGGGAGCCACAAAATTCCATCCAAATCGGTCAATCTGTTTTGGAGGAATTAAGTGACAAATGTGGGCGCCGTCGCTGCAAAAGCATGGTCATGGCAATTCGGATGGTGCGGGAATACCGCACGATTTCCCGCGAAGCGGCGAGCCTTCTGGCTGGCCTACCACCGTGGGATCTGGAGGCAACAGTCCTTGCACACATGCACGACATGCGCGTGGAAATGCAACGCCGGGGTGAAAGTCCTCTGCCGCGACAGGTCGCGGCATGGCGGACAGAGCTCCGGCGGGATCTCATAGTGGAATGGCGTCAGCGACTATCGCAACCCCGTCATGGAATAGAATAGAATAGAATAGAATCGTTTATTTCTGAGTACATGGTGCATGAAGATCTTAATATTAAACAGAATCACATATACTACCTTTACTGGTGTAGAAATATTAAATGAGTATGTAATTTACAATGCATATAGTTACAAATCATGCAATACTGAATAACATTTAAAATTAAACCAACCAAATACAAAAAAAAAAAAAAAATACAATTAATATGTGTAACCACATTATTTTTATGCATTTTTTTT
This sequence comes from Mythimna ferrago, assembly GCA_910589285.2. Lineage (NCBI taxonomy): Eukaryota > Metazoa > Arthropoda > Insecta > Lepidoptera > Noctuidae > Mythimna > Mythimna ferrago. Next base: position 15,102,291 of record OU342700.1, read on the forward strand.
TATGGGCACGCCACAATTATGGCGATAAGTCCCCTCTTTGAGGCGTGGCTGGAAAGACCTCACGGCGTCCTTACCTTCCGCATGACACAGGTCCTCACCGGAAATGGCAAGTTCGGGAGGTTCCTGTTCCGAATTAAAGCGGAAGTGACGCCCGGGTGTCGCCACTGTGCGGAACGCCCGGAGGACACGGTGGAGCACACAATCGCGGTGTGCCCTGCTTGGGCGGAGCATCGCCGTGCCCTCGTGGGGGTGATCGGCGGCGGAGACCTCTCGCGCCGGGCCTTGGTCGAGGCCATGGTCGGGAGCGAGGAGGAGTGGCAGGCGGTTGCCACCTTCTGCGATGCAGTAATGCATCAGGCAACAGCGCTCACAGCGTCCCAGACGCCGCCGGGATTCCGATCCCGGTTTTCGATCACCGCAAGCGCGGGTAAAGGGTAGCTCGTTGTCCGACCGTCCGGTAACTGTCCGGACCGAGCCCAAGTTTTCGACAACGCGCTCTGTTCCCGCGCGCCTCAAGGAGTTGTCAGCAACAGCAGGGGCCCAGCCGGATCGAAGCCTACTGGGGTCAGGGTTAGAGTCTGACACTAACTCCCGCCGCTCCGCCCAGGAGCGGGGGTTGTCATAAAAAAAAAAAAGCTCCCACTTGTTTTCAATAGGGTTCATGTCTAGTGAATTGCTTGCCTAGGGTAAAACATAAATGTTTTCTAGCCAGGTATGCAGTAATAGTAGAGGATACGGTTAAGAAAGACCTTCACCGGTTTGTTTAATGCATGAAACGTATTTTATGATACATTTAGTATATTAAATAATATAACGCGAGTGGGTTGCCTGAGAAATTCCTGGCCAAACAATTTTTTTTTTTTTGAAAAATGCACCGGTTTGTTTAACGAATAAATTTAATACTAACCGAAAGAGTGAAGCCTTTAAAACATAATGTTGGGTTGCCTATTTGTTTCCTGGCATAACTATAGGTTGCCAGGTATAAACAGGTATGTATAAACAGGTGTGTTTATTTTGATATACAACAAATTCTATATTAAAATAAACGCTGTTTCATTACGAATACGATGTTATAGTGTTGTTTGCAAAAAAATCTGGTATGAATAACGGTTGTGCATTTTTCTAACAAAAAGGTACATTTTCAATTTTTAATTAATAATGGCCTGGCCAGGAAATTCTCAGGCAACCCATCTGCGTTATATTATTTAATACACTTTTATCATAAAATACGTTTCATCCATTAAACAGACCGGTGAAGGTCGTTCTTAATCGGATCTTAGACTATAACACTCCTGGCTCTGTAGCACCATGCAGATTCGTGTGTAAAAATGTACTCTTCGTCACTAGAGAACCATTCTTAGAGCTGCGGCAGCAGTTCAATTTCCAGTACTCACTTGAACTGATCTTGCTTCACGGACCTTTTCACGATTTGTAGGCGCCTTAATATCCTTGAGTGAGATAAAAAAACCACACCATAATATTAGGTAATTGAGTGTTTAGCCCTCTCCAAAAAGCAGTTTGCATGAAACTATTCTCCAGGACGTCGTTGGAAAGAAGCTTTTTGTGAAGGGGCAAAGAAGCTTTTGTCTAGCAAAACTTGAAATATCGATTCATCAGAGAAGCATGTTTGAAAAATTATATTCCGTCATCAGATAAAGACAGTAGTTTATTAACAATGTACTGTATTATTTAACGTATTATTTTTACCCTACTTTAGTCTGCAACAGTCATATTTTCCTGTTGTTTGGCCCCGTGCAATAGTCTCTTCTTCATGAGCTCGGTGAGGCGTGGTGTTTTGGTAGGCCGACGACCTATCAACTCCTCTTTTGCCTACCCTCGATGTATTGTTCTATCGAAAACTTCTAGGCTCTCGTGGTTTGTAATCGTAGTAAAGTGGGCAACAGTCTTTTTACGAGATATACCTGATTTTAGGAATTATAAGGAGCATGGGGATCCTTTTCCTGCCACATTTTTCAACACGGTGTGATTTCAGAAGTTTGTGTTGATGAGTTTTTCTTTTTATTTTGTTAACTACAGACTTTAAAACTCTTTTAATAGCTGCTATATCTCTCTGGGAATGTTTGGAGTGCAAAAATAATGTTTAAATCTGTGTACATCTTGGAGACGTGTCTGAAGCCTTGCCCATAGTAAAAAGAAGCAATTTTGAGAATATCACCATATATCGTTGCCACAATTAAAAAATAGAAGCATCGCAATAAGAAACATACTTACCTACGTATTTCCTATTTTGTACAGAAAAACCTAGTAAAAACAAATTAAAAATATTTTTTTTCCTTCAACAAAAAATAACCCAATTTTTAACAAATATTGACAATAGTCGACAAAGTTAGAAGTATTGCCACTTTAAAAAAAAATGGCGCGAACTCACTGTGTTGCCAGTTTGCCACATAAAAAATAACAATAATGACACCAATAATAATACCAAATAAAAAAACCGTACATAAATGTATTGGTTTGCTCATAAAGTGTATTTCAGTCAGAAATTACGTATCTACTAGTACTGTCCGTAATAATGTGGCCAGGTATGGTAAATATTATAATCGGGATTCCAAATCTGAGAAGCATATTCAAGGTGGTTACGGACAAACGCACAGTAAAGAATTTTCATTGTCTTGATATTCTTAAAATCAGTAAAGTCCTAAAAATAAAACCAAGGGCTTTAGAAGCGTAATTTACTACTATATTTATATGCTCATCAAACAAAAGTTTAGAATCAAAAGTTACTCCATGATCTTTTATGACGCGGACTCTGGCTATTGTGGTGTTCGATAGCTTATAATCATATTTAATAGGGTTTGGTTTGCGAGAAAAAGTACATACATAGCATTTCGAAACATTTAGATCTAACTTATTACTAGCTCAATAAACGAGAAACCGCTCCAAATCCTCCTGTAAAAGGTATGCATCGTCAATACTTTATGTTTGACCGAGAATCTTCATATCATTTGCATAGAGCAGAATTTTCGAATGTAAGAAACAAGAAGCAATGTCATTTATAAAAATATTTAATATAAGAGGCCCTAATAAGGATCCCTGGGGAACCCCTTATAACTTAATGTCCTATGTCTCCTAGATGGAGCAGAGGATGTCCACAGTAATCCTCCATCGCGAACGGTCCTGAGCTTCACGCTTCACCTCGCTCCCCGTCATTCCGATGCTCGCTGCTTCCGCCAACACGGTGCGACGCCAGGTCTGACGGGGACGGCCACGCTTTCCTTTTCCTTGCGGATTCCAGTCCAACGCTTGCTTGGGTATGTGATCGGAATTCCTTCGGAGCGTGTGGCCAATCCATCTCCATTTGCGACGCTTGATCTGGCGGTCGATCGGGCTCTCGTGGCATTTTTCCAGCAGCTCTACGTTGGATATTGTCTTGGGCCAGTAAATTCCGAGGATGCGACGCAGACAGCGGTTGACGAAAACTTGGATTTGGCGTGAGATGTCCTTTGTGACCTTCCACGTTTCGCACCCGTAGAGCAGCACAGATTTGACATTTGACCATAAGATTTTAAGTTTTATTCTTCGGGTTAGTTGCCGCGACTGCCAAACAGGTCTCAGCTGCGTGAAGGTTGCTCGGGCTTTAGCGATCCGTGAAGTGATGTCCTCTTCACTACCTCCGGTGTCTGAAACGACGCTTCCTAGATAGGTAAACTTGTATACGCGTTCCATTACCTCTGAGTTCAACATCAACGGTGACATCCCACACCCGGCGGGCGGGTGGCGGTCATTCCTCACACCCGTTCTCATCTCCTGTGTCTTCCGGATGTTTATTTTAAGACCAGTTTTTGCAGCCTCCTGATTTAAATCTTCCAACTTTGCCTACATGTCGGCGTGGGTATGAGTCAGGAGGCATAGGTCATCGGCGTAATCAAGGTCCTCCAAGACGTTGGATAATCACAACGTATTGTTAGCACATACACAAACACCGTTTCGAACTAAAATGACATTATTTATTAGACGTTGCGTAAAACCTGCTTTGGAAAATCGAGTTTTTTGTTACATTCATCTATTACAAATAATTTGTATAAAACTCTTCGATGCTAAAACATTGTCGGTACCGACTTCGTTTTGGAGATTTATACGATTTTTGTTACTTTTTCATAAAATCGTCAAAAAAAAAACAGCAACTTTGTTGCCTTAATACCTTTGTAATGTATTTTTTTTTTTGATTTTCTGTTTCCGTACAGATAAAATTAATAATAATATAAAACCATGTCATGTTTTATTTTGGTTGTACAATGCCGAACTGTAGAGTAATACTCCTTCAAAATTTGTATGGAAAAAGTATCGACTAGTGTAACCTTAATGTTCGAAAACCTGCAACACGCTCTTCGGCTTTAATGTGGTTCTCATTAAAGCCGGAGAGTGTGTTGCAGGTTTTCTCCATTGCCATTTGCCATTCTCTTTTACTTGATTGTGTTTTGGATTTGGCGCTTACTAGATTAATAACCACAGGGGCGGCCGTGGCGAAGAAATCAACACTTTTCGTACGAGTAAAAAGACTAGAAGACATAATTACAGAAAATCAAAAGAAGAATGAAGAACACAAGAATACTCAAAATTGTACGTCCAAACTTATTCCGAAATTACTAGAACCTTTGACTAGTGCAAAATCTCGAGTTGATATTAGTATTATTGATACTACTTCAGACACAAATTGTCGTAATAATGTTAAAAAACGTAATTTAATAAAACACACTCGTATACGCACTAGTGGAGCACCTTACAAGTGTGATATTTGTTTGCACAGTTGTAAAAACAAGAGAGATTTAATGAAACATATTCGTCTACACACTGGTAAAACGCCTAACAAATGTGTCATATGTCAGCGTAATTTAAATAAAAAGAGTGATTTAATACGACACACTCGTATACACGCTGGCGAAAAACCTTTCAAATGTGAGGTCTGTCAGAGTTGTTTTAGTCAAAAGAGTGGTTTAACAAGCCACATTCGTACGCACACTGGCGAGAAACCTTACAAGTGTGAAGAATGTCAGCTTTGTTTTAGTCAGAGGACTACTTTATTAAGGCACATTCGTACGCACACTGGTGAAAAACCTTACAAATGTAAAAAATGTCACCGATGTTTTAGGTGTAAGCAACAATTAACAAGACTCATTGGTAGGCACACTGACGCAAAACCTTTTAAATGTTAGTATAGTTTTAGTCATTAGAGTTCTTTCACAAAAAAAATATTCGTCGTAGATACGCTGGTAAAAATGTCGAATTCCTACCGTCTTATAGTGTACTGTGCATTTAGAACGCTCTAAAATAATAAATTGTTTTATATATGTTGCGACAGAGTAACGGTTCAGTGTTGGTGCACAATCACCAAAATGCATCCTGTAAAAATTCAAAGGCTAGCCTGCCTTTCGATATTTTACAGGATGCCTGCAGGAGCTTTTATAGATTGGACTTAACTGAATCTGGATTACCGATTAGCCTCTTCGCACGCCTTTCCACAGAATCCAAAGCTGCTAGATCGCATTTTGCAGCACTAGCTCATATGTGGCTGCAATATTGCCTGCTGCGGTCTTTCCGTCTGATTATAATTTGGGTGTCTTCAAGGCTAGAGTGAATAGGCTCTTAATAAACTAGTGCGCCTCACCATCAACGATTGCGTCACTGCTTACCATCAGGCGGGATCGCAGTCAAGTACTAGTTTATAACAGATAAATACTCCACACGCGATCGGACCTGTGCTTTGTATAAAATTAGGTAAAAATAGACCATGAAATGCCCAAAGTAAAGGTCTGAGGAAACTAACTCCCAAGAGCTGATGGCTGTCAGTGCACTCCAAGTATACTTTCTGTAAACCAGGAGCCAAAGTGAACGGGCTCGGGCTGCGGTGAACAGACATGCCTGGGTGTTGGCGGCGTTGAATACCATTAGATTAGCTTCGCTGCACTTGGAGACAGCTTGATGTGAGATAATTATACGCTCTATCATAACCTCTCTTTCAGACTACATTAGCTCCTTCCTAGCCCAAGCACTGCAGGTATCTGTCTACAACTGTGCTATCGTCTGCATACCCATAGATACCAGGCATCAGCAGATGGTTGATATGCTGAAGGAAGAGAGTTGCAGACCTTTGAGGAACTCCACTATTAGTTGTCATGGGCTCTCTGTAATAAGGAAATATTGTAAGAACAACCATTTTTTTAAAGAGTAACCATGGATTTTCTTGCCGGTTCTTCCCCATAGGAAACGACCAATTTGGAACCGTGCACTAGCTTCTGATGCTTTTCTATGTGCATATGTAGGCCTATGTGAAATAAAAACATTTGAATTTTGAAAAGATTATAGATTTCATTGCTAAAACAAATGGTTTTGTTTTTGTTTAGTTTTTTTCATAAGTTATTATTATAAGATTTACAATGTGTAATCTCGTATTCTGCGACTAAAATCCAAATGACTTACTAAAATAGGTCATGTTAATATTCAATATAGGTAGGTACTAATCAAATTATGCGCAAGAGCATCTTTTGCTTGGCTCCGACCATTTTTAACAAATTGCCTAAATCTTGGAAATCATTAAATATATCTGCTCTTAAAAGAAAATTGAAGAGCTTTCTAACTAAAAGAGCATATTACAGTATAGCAGAGTTCATGAAAGAGGATAATTTTCTTCGTTTTTGAGATGACAATATTTTTTTTTTTTTTGGCATGTATTGTATTTTTTTATTTTTGTACATGGAAAAAATGATCTTAAATAATTGTAATTTTAATGACAGTAATTCGTAATTTTATTGATTGCTTTGAAATTGAATTAAATATGTATTGTATTATTATTACTTTTTTTATTTGGAATAATTGTAATTTTAATGACAGTAATATAATTCATAATTTTATTGACTACTTTGACATAGAATTTATTTTAATTATGCTGTTGACATGTATTGTAATTCTTGTCTTTTTTTATACTATTTTGACATTGATTTTTATTTGAAATTATGCTTTTGACATGTATTGTATTTGTTTTAATTATTATTATTTTTTAATTTTAAAATTGAAATTTTATTGACAATAATTCATAATTCTACTAACTACTTAATATTTATGTAATGACTATCTGAAATTGAATTTTATCTGAAACTATGCTATTGAAACCTCAATTAATAAGTACCTATAAAATTTTGATGATCACGGTTTATGCACCATTTCTTCCTAAATATTTGTACGCCACGATATGCGGCTAAACATGCCAGAACTTATTTTATATTATTATCTTGCATGCAATGTATCATGTACACCATGTTTAAACAAAAAAAATTTTACTTACTTAAGTAAAACAATCACGAATAAACACTAATTAACGATTTAAATAGTTTCATTTCTACGAATTATCCACTGTGTACCACCCAGAACCATTGCTTAAGAGGCCGAACCAACGTTTCGTCGACACTGTCGTGTACTGTGGCTCATTTCTTACTTAAAAAAAGCCCTACTTCCCCCTTTAATTTACTTAAAAAACTAAACTTCCGTTTTATAAGTGCCCATGTAGGCCTTTTTGAATTTTGAACACATGTGAAAAACAAAAAAAATCTAGAAGGAAGTTTTCTTATGGGCCGAGTCACTCTGGAATGGCAGCAGCCACCAGACCCCACGCGCCACCCATTTTTGTTTAACGCAGTACAATATAACAATAGTATTGTGTTTTAAAATATTTGTTCCTGACGACACAACGTATCCCGTCGCTAGACTACAGAGAAATGGTGCGCTCGCACGCTACCGTCAAGACGCGACTGCCCGCGATGCCGCGAGCGGTTTCGCGTCGCCGCGGGCAGAACTACTAGTCTAGTCAAATTAGCAAAAAGATTGGACTTAATTCGTGTAGTTGTAATTTTTTGTGGAATCATTAAAAGACATGAATATAAGTCTTCTCTGAGTTTGCACCATTCCTGTTATGTACGGAACATCGTTTAATATTAGGTTTTAACATTAAAGTCCCAAAATTTAAAAATTTCATAAGTATTTAGTTGTGGTAAGTTTAGATATATGTAGATACCCTTTTGGTGTATAATTACTTTTCACGAAAAAAGTGTGAGGTGTATGAAACAATAATAAATCATTAGGTATTTTTAATTTGCGGATCAAGGGAAATTTAGCCAGTTGGTGCAAACTTATAATAAGCTTTTTAAAGCATCCTATATACCCAGTTATTGTTGCACCCTTTTGCACCCCTAGGAAAACAGCATTTTACAATATTTGTAGATTGTACTTCGGGGTAAATTAGTGTAGTCATGGATTTTTTAATATACACCCCTACTTTTTAATTAGTAGGTACACAAAAAAATGTACCCGTCACTGATCATATTTTTGTAGTCAAAAGTAGAAAAAACCGAAATCCTAAAATTGACCACGATAAGGTAAATTAATCATAGAATCAATCAAACATAACAACTGCTAGTAGAAAATACTGTGGGCAGTGTTTTTCCTTAATAATTGTCACTTACTCATTCATTAATCAATAGCCTGCACAATATTTCCATAAATTGAGTGACATTTTGGGACATAAACCGACGCGCGACGCTAATAACTTTGCTGTTTATGTAAATTATTTATTGAGATTTTACTCATAAAATAACAAGGGCTTTTCTAATAAGCCCTTTAAGTATGTGTACTAATTAAAAAATAGTGGTGTGTAATGAATTCTATATATAAAACATTCGCACGTAATAAAAATAACCGCTCCGATGTTGAATGACCACTCCGTAGGTACTTGTATTATTTTACTTAGGTCGAAATGTATAACATTTTCCTCAGTTTACAAAACTACACAATTTTCCCCAATGCCGCAATGGCCAAAAATAACATTTTTTATCTTTTTTTAATGCTGCAACGCATCATTATGCGCGTCGCAGCAGCGTCTGATTAAAAAAAATAAAATGCAATAATAAAACCTCAATCTACAGGTTTATTATACCATAAAAAAAAAATATGCTGAGTAGGTACACCTATATTCTCTGGTTAGTTATGAGCAATAAACAGTTTTTACCCCCTTCCGTAGGGGTAACAAATGTTTTTTTTTTTTATAGTCAATTTTTCACTCATACAATACCATCGGAAACGTTTTTGCTTCTCCAGAGAATTAAGTCCAATCTTTATTAAAAAATGACCTAATTTGACTAGACTATACCGTCAAGACGCGCTAGGCGAGCGGCCGCACGCGGCTTCGCGTCGCCGCGGGCAAAACTACCGAAAAGAGGAACGGTGCGCGTGGCCGCCCGCGGTGCCGCAAGCGGCCTCGCGTCTCTGCGGTCAGAACTACCGACAAGGTAAGCATTCGCTCGCGGCACCGTGGGTGACCGCGCGACCTTTTCAAGTGATACTGGTCTTTTTAAGTGTTTCCCTATCCATTTGGATAAAATTTTAAGTTCTAATATAGAGTCTGTCTAATAAGTTAAACGACTTGGGTAATTATTAGGATTTAATGAAATCTGATGTAGTCAACACGGGTTCAATAATCAAGGTTGATTAAGAGATAGAGATCATTATTTACTAACAGAAGAACCTTATGAAAAGTATCGAATATAAGTATTTTTTAAATTATCAAATATTATACAAAATTCCCAAGTCGGTTGACTTATTAGACATACTATAACTTGGCATACTTTTGTTTGTCCTTATAGGGTAGTTTCCAGGGTCAAAATAATTACATTTTATTTAGTCCGTATTTTAGATTATAAAAAAAAATATTGGACACATATTTTTTCTTTTTTCGATAAAACAAAAAATAACAAAGATATAGCCCATTAAAATTAGGTGTGACGTCACCCAGTGCGAAAAATGCAACATGGCGTGACGTTACACGTAACTTTAATGGGCTATATCTTGGTCATTTTTGGTTTAATTTACAAATAAAAAAATACGTGTCCCTTATTTTTGAATAATCTAATTACATTTTTTACGGCAACTAGCCTATTATATTTTCACATAATATTATTTACGCATAACAGCTTACGCATAATTTCTGTAATCATAATAATGATTACGCATAAAATTCTAAAGCATAACTTTTCTCCTGAAGCAATTTTGCAGGATTTTTTCGCACACGAAGCATGCAAACAAGTATATATACCATGCATGCAGTAAGCATGCAACATGCAAACAAGCATACACCAAGCATGGGTTCTGTCGCTGCGTGCTTTCGGCGGCCCCACGTGTACTAATCGTCGCAGACGGCTTTCACTCACCACCGCAGCTTCGGCTTGCCGGCTGGCTTCGCCGGCCAGCCTTAGCCGCGGTGGATCGCTCGCAGCCACCTGCTCATCAGCCCGCGGGCCGCCTCGCCCCTAGGCCGCAAATTTGGAACGGCGCACACTGGGACTCGTCCATACATCGCAATCCGGATGTATCCCAGTATTTCTATTAGGTATTTCTATTGATAGAAATACTGGGCCTGATTAAGACTGATTGTCCCACTATTTTCATTGCAGTCGGCTGCGACAAGAAAAATAACGCTGCATCACCTCTTCTGACGGCGTGCATATTGAAACTATTTATTTCCTCGTTAGATAAATCCACGGAGTAAGGTACAAAGGATAAAACCTCTTGATGATAGTTGTACTGTAAGAACTGTACACAGATAAGTTGCTAACTTAACTGTGAAATGGAAAAAATGGGAACTACGGCCGCCATGTTGAAATGTAATTCGATTGTCAGTGTCTACTACATTCGGGTGCTCTGTGTTTTTTGTTGCGGTATTTCTACATTTTCAGCGTTTAATATGCCGAAAGCGATTAAAAGTGATGCGCAAAGCATCATTCTTAAGCTCGAAGCCTTTTTTGAAGAAGAAGCTCGGGCGGAGGCTCCGATTATTCCATTTAATCAAGTATACAAAAGAATTTCGGCAGCTGCAGGTTATTGTTGTCTACTTTCTTTTTGTAAATTACCCGATATTTTTTTCATTGATTACTTTTTAACGTAACTGTAACTTAAAAAATATAAAGCTGAGTGATTCAACTACCTATAGTTCTCGTTACTTAAAAATAACGCTGGAATAATCTGAGGGGCTCTCCGGAATAATCTTAGCGTAAATTCTCTCCACTCCACCGCCTTCCTCCGCCTCCTTGTACGCAAGCCGCATAAAAAATAGTTACTCATACTCATACATTTAATATTTTAACTACAGTATGTAAATACTTAATTAATTTTGTCTATATTTCAGGTGTGAGTCAAGGGCTAATTTCAAAAATAGTTAAAGAACGGCATGCAGTAGAAGAAGCTGGTACAAAAATTCGGACCCCAGGCAAGGAGAGGAAATGTCAAAGTGGGTTTATTCATGATTTTGACATGGGAGTTATCCGGAGGAAAGTACCTACAAGAGTTTAACTCTAATAAAAACGAGTTACCGACTGTTAAGAAGCTTCTAGAGGTCTTAAAAACAGAAATAAATTACACGGGACAAAGAGAAAGTCTACGAAAGCTGCTCCACAAAATGGGTTTTCGTTTTAAAAAGTCGCAGTCTAATCGTAAAATGCTCATGGAGCGCAATGAAGTATCAGCTTGGAGAGCAAAATACTTGCATGCTGTTGAAAATAATTATAAATCTACACAGCCTCATCCGCTAATTTATTTAGATGAAACCTATATACATTCATCGCATACATCAGGTAAATACTGGCAAGGAGAGCGTGTAGATGGTGTTAGAGCCTGTATCAAAAGGGCAAAGATATATTATTGTTCATGCGAGAGGGGATACCGGATTTGTCCAAAATGCTCTTCTAGTTTTTAAGTCTAACACAAAAAGTGGTGACTATCATGACGACATGAATAGTGCTAACTTTAAAAAGTGGGTTATTGAAAAACTTGTGCCTAATTTACAAGAGCCATCAATAATAGTAATGGAAAATGCACCTTATCACCGTATTTGTGTAAATAAAATACCAAATACTTATTCTTTAAAGAAAGATATGCAATTATGGTTGACACAAAATAAAATTGACTACGGAGAGGAGTTGACGAAATCTCAGCTGTTAGAAATAAGCCTGAACCTGTGTATGAAATTGAAAAAATATTAGAAGAAAATGGACACAAATGCTTGTACTTACCTTTCTATCATTGTGATCTCAATCCCATCGAATTAATATGGAGCTCGATGATAAGAAAAGTTGCTGATGTAAATATTGACCACAAAAATTCTGAGATTCCCTGCCTAGTTCAAGAAGTTTATGAAAGTATAACGGTTAGTGAGTGGCAAGGGCGGATCGAGGGGGGGTTATGGGGGTCATGACCCCCCCCTGGGCTAGGTTCAGGACGTAGGTGGACCACTAATTAAAATTAAGAAACATAATGTTTTTATATTTTATGCACCTACTTTTTACCTGTATTTATTATTATAAAAATTAAATAATAACTTCGTGTGACTTGACCACGACTAGACATGGGTCGTACTTGCAAAATCGAGTACCAGGGCTTACAAGGAACATGGGCAACAGTGGATCACGGGGAACAGTGAATCATTTGTTAAAACTCTGTATCTATTGTACTTACTTATACACGCGTCGGCTTCGATAACGCTTACCCCTACCCCGTGCCACCCGACTAGTCGCTGTCACTGAATCACAATGGGAAAACTTGTGACGGCACCTCGGTCAGTAGGCAAGTACGAAAAAAATAATTTACGTAATGTTTGAAATTACTTTGGTTTAAAGTTATGTAGGTATATATTTTAAAATTTTTGCATATTTTTCTTTAGTATGTGTGTCTAATTGTATAAAACTGTATGAAGTGGTGTGATATAAGCGATATATATTTTGCTAAAATTATTATTTCGATAATTAGTAAATGGGTTACAGTGAATCAAGTGGTAATGGGGTTCGTTGGATCATGATCCACTGTTCCCCGAATAGTTTTAAGGTATTTTTACCTCAACATGCCTCGTGATGGACAAAGGAAAACAGAGGTTGGTCTTCATACACAAGAACACATACCCCTAGAAAAGGTGGCAGAACAGCTAGACAAGTTAAAACCATGATTGCGACAGATATACCAGAAAGAGCCGAAATTGAAAGAGGAGCCGAAGAATTAAAGCAGAAAAAGGCTAAGATACAGATAAAAGCTGCTGTGAAAAGATTGGTCTTAAATAGTGATATTTTCAGTGAAGAGGATGACTGAATTGGCATCTAGTCCGAAGAAAAACCAATGTTTGAAGAGGAACCTGAAGTTTTGACAATTAAATCCGTACAAAATTCCACAGAATATTTTACCAAAAGAAGGAGACTTTTAATTACTGTTATTTGAAGTAAATGATAATAATAATAATTAATTAAACATCAAATAAATTTGTTATATTGCAAGAGTCATGGGGGGAAAAGATCAAGACACAGAGGTCAGTTTTCTTTGCAAATCTGTTAAAAATCCAAACTTTCACCTGCCTGTCATTCCTGATCTTGTCACAGTTCCGTTGCATGATATTATAATGATTTTATCTAAACCAGGTCTTCCAAAAAGCACGAAAAGAACTCAAGGTTTATATTATTTGATTTTTAAGTTATTACTTGGAATTTTGATGAGATTTACTCATGTTCAAGAAGGTGTAATTTATGTTGTAAAACTAAACAAAAGAAGTAGAAGTTTCAGATTTTGTTTTCTTTAATAATTTGCTATATTATTATTCTTATCAAGTATATTGTGATTTTGCAGCCAAGACTGATTAAAGCAATGACTGATAATTATATTTAATTTATAATAAATAAAGAGTTTAATTAATATACTAAGTGTTTTTGATTTTAAACACTGATGATTCATAGTGCCCCATTTGATCCACTGTGACCCATTCATGGGCCACAATGGATCAATTCGCTCTATGAGAAAAAAAAATCTTATAAAATAAACCAGACTGTAAAAGAAGCATTTGAAAAAAGAAGGTGAAATATTAAACATGCTTCCAAGTAATGAATTAAAAACGTCGGTCAATAAAGCAAAAATGTAACCGAAAATGCCTTTAGAAAAAAAAGTGATCCATTGAGCCCCATGTTCCCCTACGTCTTTTTTAAGAAACCAGGTACTAAAACCAGGGCTCGGGATACTTTCAAGTATTTTCTATCTGGATAGGAAATTGACCCGTATTTTTGTACGAATAAGGAGCACAATCGCGTTTTCAAATAAATACCTACTTACAGACGATTGAACTTCCTACTTCTATGTCAAGTCCTGTTGGAAAAAAAATACTTGCATAGGAAATTGAACCCTGACTTCTTATTAATAAGGAGCACAATCGCGTTTACAAATAAATACTTGCAAAGACAACCAACCATTAAAGTTAAATTACTTGCATACGAAATTGTTCCGTAGCCTTTTACAAATAAGGAGCGTGATCGCATAATGCGACGAGAATTCCGAACGCGGCCGAAGCGGGCCGATCCGCGACGCGATGGCCGAAGCCACGATTCCACGAATCGGCGAGACTCGGTCGAGCGAGCGTCGAGCTGCGACGGAGCGAGTCCGAGTAGCCGTATAAAATACTTTGAAGTCTTGCAAGTATTTCGGGTCGGTACCTGGTGTACGCACTTGGAAGCAAATACCTGGTGTAAAAACCTGGTCGCGTAAATACGTACCTTCCCTAACCACGACTATGTGACGGGGCTGCTCTCAAGCGGCTCCTGCCCAACCTTTGGGGTCCAGACGTCCATAGCCCTTTATGGGGCGTCAGTGTAGGTGCCATCGCTGTGTCAGCAACCAAAGGCCCAGCTGAACGCATGCCAGAGGGTCATGGCAATACGGATGATGCGGAGATATCGTACGGTTTCCTAAGAAGCGGCAAGCCCCCTTGCTGGCCTACTACCATGGGATCGGGAGGCACCAGTCATTGCACACATGCACGATTTGCGCGTGGAGATGTGCGACAATTATGGCGGTAACTCCCCTCTTTGAGGCGTGACCTCACCTTTCGCATGACGCAGGTTCTCACCGGACATGGTAAGTTCTGAAGGTTCCTGCACCGGATTCGTACACACATTGGAGGTGTGTCCCGCTTGGGCAGAACACCGCATTGCCCTCGTGGGGGCGATCGGCGGCGGCGGTCTTTCGCGGGCCTTGGTACAGGCCATGGTCTGGAGTGAGGAGGAGTGGCAGGCTGTCGCCACCTTCTGCGATGCAGTAATGCATCAGGCAACAGCGCTCACAGCGTCCCAGCCGCCGCCGGGATTCCGATCCCGATTTCCGACCACCGCAAGCGCGGGCAAAGGGTAGCTCGCTGTCCGACCGTCCGGTAACTGTCCAGACCGAGCCCAAGTTTTCGACGACGCGCTCTGTTCCCGCGCGCCTCAAGGAGTTGTCAGCAACAGCAGGGGCCCAGCCGGGTCGAAGCCTACTGGGGCCAGAGTTATCCGAAAGGGAAGAAAGGACAGGGTGGGTTTTTAGTCAGTTATAGTCTGACACTATCTCCCGCTCCGCCGAAGGGCGGGGGATGTCATTTGGATGATTTTACCCACCAAAAAAAACACGACTATGTGACTCCCCCCTAGCGCCAAAGCTGGATCCGCCCTTGGTTTGTGGGCTCAGCATTGCAATCATGTTCGCAAGTTACAAGCAGAATATTTGAAGCATGATGTGTATTTGGATACACATCATGCTTCATTGGATGGAACCGTTAATTATAGAAGTGATAAGTGATTCGGAAACTGAAAGTGACAGTGATAATGATGACATGGATATAAGCGACGTATGGCCTCACAGCCAGGATGAAGTTGGGCGTGCAAGTTCATCAAAAGATCATAATTATTGTAAACCGGGATTCTAATAAATTATTGTTAAGCAAACTTTTTTTTTTTTTTTATCGCTCACATCGTTAAGGGAGGCCCGTGCCCCAGCAGTGGGGACGTATATGAGTTGATGATGATGATGAAACTTTTGTTTTATTCTATCTATTAACTAGGTCATGTCCTAGGGTCCTAGGACACATCATCACACATCGAAGCTAGTAGGTTTTTTGTATCAAGCTTGTAACTGCTGATCCATCTAAGTAGGTACTTATGCAAAATGCAGAATTAGTTTTTTTTTTAAGATATTGCATAGCTTCTATCGCGGGCCTTGAGCGTGGAGACCGAATCCAGAAATTCCGTAACGAAAATAACCTAACACCCCCCCACTCATTTGTTTTTTGAGCGTGGTGAACGATAAGAAAACAAATAAGTGAACAATCAATAAAAATTCAATTCAATGTGTGAAAGTGTAACTTCAATTAATATCAAAGAAAAAAAAACAAAGGAAAAAAAATACTGCATAAATAAAATAAATAAATAAGTAATTATAATTGCATAAGTTGATAAAAATGCTATGCAATAGCTTTACCGCGGCAGTCCCCGAGTGCCACACGTCTTTTTTTTTTTAATATAACGTTTATTTGCAAGTTATTAAATTTCATTTGCCTACTTTGCTAAACGTTTAGTTTGCTATTATATTATTTTATATTTTTTTAGAAAAAATAAATTCAAAATCCTGTAGTCCACGCGAACGAAGTCGTGGGCACAGCTAGTAGAATAATATGTAGAAAAACCAAAATTTCATACAAACGTGTGTACAAGATGAAAATTAAGCGTTTTTTCAAGGTCTCCAAGTTGTACAGACGTATGTACAATCGGCGCTCGAGGGGTTAAGAGTCACGTCACTTGCCTTGCGCATACGAGCGTTGGCCCAAGGTCGGTATGCGTCAGCGTGAACATACAGTGCCAAGTCATGGTTGAGCTTGGTCCGACATAGGAGTGAGGCGTATTTATCGAAACAGTTATTTCAAAGTAACAATATGGAACAGGTATCTCAGGGTTAAAATAACTTACCTTACTTAGCTCTTACCTGTTTCGCCTGTTCCACAAACAACATCGATGCTTCCGGCAACAAATGTCGTAAACGCCATTTTGGCGAAAATGAGTTAAGAATGCAGCCCTACTTAATTTTTGGCGCTGCGTCGATCTAAAAATGTGAAAAAAATATTCGCCTAAAAAAAATACTTTTACACCCAAAATTTTTACTAGTATCATCAAGATTTTTTAGAAATGAGGGTATGTATAACTCATATTGCTTAGAACCGAATAACCGTGCAGGTCGTATAATACAACGTACAAACAGCTGTCGGTCGTAAAAACATGAATACATAATTAATTGTAATTACACCCCACAATCATTTTTAAAACGTATGCTCTGCTGAGAAATACAATATAATCGAGTAAAGCAGTTGACTCCAAAACAGCTATATACGGATAAATTGCCAATTACCGCAGCTAAATACAAAGATTTGCAACGATTGTGTGATCAGAAGACAATACACAAACGGTTTCATGCCGAATACAAACAGCTTCCTTGTCAGTCTCATAATGTCATTGATACTCTTCCTGAGACTGACGAGGAAGATGAAATTTCTGATTAATTATCTTCTATCAGAAAATCAGGTCTTCAAATTTCTGGTTAATAATCTTCTATCCTATGACAGAAGATTATTAATCAGAAATTTGAAGACCTGATTTTCTATAATTCGTCGTCGTATTATGTTTTGCATCTACTTTTTTATTATCTTGTCGATAACACTTTCCCATTTTCACCAACGACACTAAAAGTTAGGTAGACCATAGTACAGAAGCTTTCCGAACAAACAAGATCTAGAAAGATGAACTACCTAAATTTTTAAGGGCGTTGGTGAAAATGGGCATTGTTTATTAAAATTATTAGAGCAGTAAGCTTGGTAGAATGTTTACTTATATTTTTTTGTAATTCATTATCAATACGTTTTAAAAAAATGTCGTGATTATAAAATCTTCTTGAAATCAATGAAACAAAATGACTACATAACATTTTGAATTATGTCTGGCTGGTTAGGTACGCCGTTGGAGGTAGAACACTATAGGCATCTTGTAACAAACGCTTGATTAAATTATACGGGACAATGCCTATAATATACTTACTTAAGAGTATTTTTATACCTTTAGGACCTGCCAGGTCCTAAAGGTATAAAAATTTCGAGCCGCGACACAAACAATGATGATGAATGATGATTGATGTACAAGATCCTCTAATGGAAATTTAAGTGATTGGTTTAGACATTTTTTTACTTTGAATTTGTATTAGTGCCTTGCTTAACCATTATTTTGATTAAACGATGACGGTCAATGAATAAAAACCTTTTTTAATTATGTCAATTTGTGTTTTATTTTATTGTTTTTATTACAAGTAATGAAAACTCAACTTATAGTCTTAAATTCATTGATTTGCTTCAGATATTTCCATGTTTATTACATACCATCGCATCAGATCGTGGTGTTTACACTCATTTTTATTTCAGTATATGGTTTTTAAAACCAAACCCAGAACTATTGTATTTAAAAACTGGTGCATACTTCTAACTTCCGTTAGATAAATCGTTCTCCATTGATTTGTTAGTGGTCGTAAATACCAACTTCTTGAATTTTCTGGGGTGTATGTCCAAGCTAACTTTTAAAATAAGGCTTTGACATAAATAGCAATAATATATTATGAAACACCATCGTATTTTACGTATTTCTTGTATAGAACACAATTTTACAACTTTTAAAGTTAAAAAGATATAAGCCAAAAACGAAATTATTTTTTGTTTTTCGTTGATTACCAAAAGTGCTATTTTGGTGTTTACGACCTTTGTTGTCGGAAGCATCGACATAGTAGTTACTATTATTATTTAGAAGATAAGGGGCTATGCATCACCCATAGTGTAGGGGATGTAGTCACTGCGACCTAAAAGATCTATTGTGACTCGCCACCTTGTTAGAGTAACTCTTTTAGCCGGGAGGCTTCCAAGAAATTTAGAATACTCCTAGCTTTTAGAGTTTTGATCTCCTCCGGGCGAATTATGTGTCGGCCCAGATGGACACTGCGTTTGTGGATAAGGGGCCCGCATTCACACAAAAGGTGCTTAGGCGTCTCCCTCTCCTGATTACAGTACCGGTAAACATCAGTGTCACTCAATTTCATGTGAAATTGGTGCCTGTTTAGTTTGCAGTGGCCGGTTAAGGCGCGGGCTATCGCACAGATGTTCGTCCTACTAAGCTCAAGAAGCTCGGCAGTTCGTTTTTGTGAGTAGCCTTCTTTAAGAGATTTGGCGTATAGCAGTCCTGGTTGTACCAACCAGTGCTTTTTTGAATCGCCAAATAAGTTGCCCTTAAGGGTCTGCATGGCCTGGTTCTTTGAGATACCACAGAAGGGTTCTGGTCCTATCTGATGACCTTGAGCCCCAGCCCTTACCAGTTCATCGGCTTTTTCGTTGCCATTGATTCCAGAATGACCTGGTACCCATCTCAGGATAACTTTATTCCTTTGCCCCAGGTCATTCAGTTTGTTAACGCAGTCTTTTACCAGTTTCGAATTTAAAGTATTCGAGTTCAGGGCGTTAAGAGCTGCCTGGCTATCTGAGTAAATCAGAATTAATTGATTTATGTAGTTTCGTTGACGGTTAGCCTCCGCATATTCTATTATGGCGTATACCTCCGCTTGGAATATGGTGGCATGTTTACCCAGATTCAAGCTTTTGCTGAATTTCGGGCTAATGCCAAATATTCCACATCCTACATTCTCACCCATTTTGGACCCGTCTGTAAACCAGATCAGGTTTCCAGCCTTGCAAGTAATGAGGTTGTTTGACCAACCCTCTCTGCTCGGCAGTTCCACTGTGTAATTCCTTGTTAAATTACACTGTGGAAGCATAATGTCTGTTGTCATAGCTAGTTGATCGTGTTCAAGTACTGATTGGTGTAGCGATCTCAGTGCTTGAGAGCGCCAGTTTGCTTTGCCAGTGCTGTTTGTTCAGTACATGCTTGCCTTCGCCTCCTTCGCAATGAATATGCGGGGGAGCGCTAACAGCATGTTGGCAGTACTTGCGGAGAGCCTTGATTGTGGCATCATAGCGCACTGTTCTATGCGACATGTGACAGGCTTGCGATGTAGTTGACATGAAATTAATTACTTAATGATTATTTTAATTTACTTACTTGGATTTAATGTATCTACATATTGTGATTTTAATTATTAATTTGTATATTAATTTTAATTGTGACTTCTGTATTGTATTAATTTTTTATGAGTCATTGATACTGAAATAAAAATTATATTATCGTTCCATTCATTTATTACATATTTATCATATTTTTAAATATTTCTTCAATTTTTTGAAGAAATATCAAAATAATTAAATCGTAATAATTAAATAATTAATTTTAATTATATTATATTTTTAACATTACAAAAAAAAACATTTAAAAATATAAAAAATAGTAGTCCACCGGCATCGGGAACAGGGTCCAAGCTGCCGGCGGTCAGGGCTCCTGAGGGAGGAACCTCCGGACAATATACGCCGTGTGTAGGAGTACTGCCTTCTGGATCAAGCCCTTGATCCAACTGCCTAACGAGAGCCTCCGCAGATGTTGGTCGAGGCTTTTGGCTATTAAGCCATTGGCCGTCACGACTATCGGCACAATGATTGCTCTATCCACTTCCCACATGTCGACAACCTCGCGAGCCAAGTCAAGATATTTATACACTATTATTCTCTTTATTCAATTCTTTTTTACATATAAAATTACATTTTTAAATATTTTTTAACAAAATTATACAAAAGAAAAAAAAACATTTAAAAATATAAAAATATAGTTATCCACCGGTGTCGGGAGCAGGGTCCAAGCTACCGGTGGTTAGGGCTCCAGAGACAGGAACCTCCTCACAATGCGAGCCGTATCGAGGAGTACTGGCTTCTGTATCAGGCCCTTGATCCACCCGTGCAACGATAGCTTCGACAGATGGTCGTCGAAGCTTTTGGCTATAAGGCCATTAGCGGTCACAACAATCGGCACAATGATAGCAGAGTCCACATTCCACATGTCGACAACCTCGTGTGCTAAGTCAAGATATTTTATTTGTTTTTCTTTCTCAGCTTTCACGAGATTCTCGTCATGCGGGATGGTGACATCGACTACCATTGCACGGCGCGCTAATCGGTCTATCACCACTATGTCCGGCTTATTGGCTACAATAGTCCGGTCAGTAATGATTGACCGATCCCAGTACAACGTGACATGGTCATTTTCAAGAACTGGGTCGGGCACATACCTGTAGTACGGTACCTCAGAGTCCACTAGCTTGTACTTCAAAGCAAGTTGCTGGTGAAGAATCCTGGCTACTTGGTTATGCCTGTGCAAATACTCGCCGTTAGCCAGACGAGAACAACCAGAGATAATATGTCTGATGGACTCACCCGGACGATGACATGCCCGACACACGTCAACCGTCCCGTCCCTCATAATATGTCTCCGGTAGTTGTTCGTCAAGATAACTTCGTCCATAATCGCAGAGACAAAACCTTCAGTTTCTCCGAAGAGGTTGCTGAATCGTAACCAGGCCACGGACGCCGAAAAATCTACATCAGGCTCATGAAGAGCCCGAAAAAAGCGCCCGTGATGCTCCTTGCCTTTCCATACTTCCCTGCGGTCATCAGTGGTAAGTACCACAGGTTTGCGCCAGTTCTCTTTAGCCATGCACAGCGGGGTGAGTCCCTTGTCCACTGCGACCACATCGCGGTGCATACCCACGTCGGTTTTGAGAAAGTATTCTCTGAGGCTGCACACCTCGCGGTTGTGTAGAGTCTTTGCATTCAAAAAGCCTCGACCTCCACACTTCCGCGGGATGTACAGTCTCATCACCGAAGATCGTGGGTGATGCATCCGATTTGCGGTCAGCAATGTACGGACCCGCCTATCCAGAGCGTCTAACTCAGTCTGAGTCCATTTGAGTGTGCCGAAAGAGTACATTAAAACCGGCATGACCCTACCGTTGAAGGCGCTCACCTTATTTCCGCCTGACAGAAGGCTGTTTAAAACTTTCTTCAGGCGGCCAAAGAAGCGCTTCTTCAACGTTTGCTTCATGTCAGCGACGTTAATGCCTAACGCTTCCGAAATACCCAAATACTAATAAGTTTCGGTCGAGGAGAGGGATCTAAGTTGTATGGAATCCGAGAGTTGAATTCCCTCGGATTCCACTATCTCCTCTCGCCTTACATGCATGACTGCACATTTTTCCACACCAAATTCCATCCTGATGGCACTACTGAAAGTTTCAGTTACCTTCAGTAGTTCCATCAGTTGCGAATTGTTGTGGGCAAAAAGTTTCAGATCATCCATGTAAAGCAGGTGAGATAGGACCTGACCACTAGGGAATGCAAACCGGTTAACCCGAAAACCGAAAAATCGGTTTTTTGGCATATTTTTAATGGCTAAAATAGCCGGTTTTTTTTTTCAAGTAACCGGTTTTGTCGAGTTTTTTTTTATTACTTTCAAATGACACTATTTTTAAGCAAACATAGGTTTAAAACGTTCTTGAGGCTTGATATCAGTCGTAGGTTTGCTTATGAATATTTATACCATAGTGATAGCTACACCAATTGTACAGTTCTAGTGACACGCGGGGTTGCAATAGTCGTTGGTAGGATCCAGGAGTTGGGACTCGAGGTGGCGCTACACAAATCCTACGTGCTTTCACGGCCCTAGGAACGCGCCACCATCAGGTTCCCAACTAACGGTAGGAGGAGTTCACATCGGCGTCGAGTCAACGATGACGTACCTGGGACTCGTCCTCGACAGCCGATGGAATTTTGGGGAGCATTTCCGACGTCTGGCTCCCAAACTCAACCGGACGGGGGCTGCACTCAAGCGGCTCCTGCCCAACCTTGGGGGTCCAGATGCCTCCTGCCAGTGGCTCTATGCGGGAATCGTTCGGTCCATGGCCCTCTACGGGGGCCGGGGTGGGCGCCGTCGCTGCAAACGCGACCGGCGGCCATGCTGAACGCCTGCCAGAGGGTCATGGCAATACGGATGGTGCGGGGATACCGCACGGTTTCCCGCGAAGCGGCAAGCCTACTTGCTGGCCTACCACCGTGGGATCTGGAGGCAACAGTCCTTGCACACATGCACGATATGCGCGTGGAGATGCAACGTCGGGGTGAAAGTTCGCTGCCGCGACAGATCACGGCATGACGGACAGAGCTCCGGCAGGATCTCACGGTGAAATGGCGTCAGCGACTATCGCAACCCAGTGCTGAGCACGCCACAATTATGGCGCCTCTTTGAGGCGTGGCTGGAAAGACCTCACGGCGTCCTTACCTTCCGCATGACGCAGGTCCTCACCGGAAATGGCACGTTCGAGAGGTACCTGTTCTGGATTAAAGCAGAAGTGACGCCAGGGTGTCGCCATTGTGCGGAATACCCGGAGGACACGATGGAGCACACAGTCAAGGTGTGCCCTGCTTGGGCGGAGCATCGCCGTGCCCTCGTGGGGGCGGTCGGCGGCGGAGACCTTTCGCGCCGTTCCTTGGTTGAGGCCATGGTCCGGAGCGAGGAGGAGTGGCAGTGGAGTGGCTTCCGAATTCTGCGAAGCAGTAATGCTCACAAAGGAGGAGGCCGACCGCATCAGGCAACGGCGTTCTCGCCCCCGCCGCCGGGATTCCGATCCCGATTTCCGGCCACCGTAGGCGCGGGCTTGCGGACAGTGAGCAATAGGTAGCTCGCTTTCCGGCCGTCCGGTAACTGTCCGGACCAAACCCAAGTCGTCAACGGCGCGCACTGTTTCCGCGCGCCTTAAGGAGTTGTCAGCAAAAGCAGGGACCCAGCCGGGTCGGAGCCTCGAACTCGAGCCCCGGTAAGAAGGCTAGAAGGAGCAGGGTGGGTTTTTTAGTCAGTAAGAGTCTGACACTATCTCCCGCTCCGCCCAAGAGCAGGGGTAGTCATTGGATGATTTTTCCCACCATAAAAAAAAGACCTCAACCCGTGAACTACAAAATGAGATCTATATTAGAGAGCATGAGCTGCATGTAACAATAATTCAAAATCCTTAAAAATTCTTTACGATCAGCAGTGGACAACTTTCCAATGATCGGCATGCGTAAACAGATGACACGTGGCCTAAACGCTTAAAAGCCTGTGTTAAGGTTAATCTACACTAATACTAATACTCGTATAATAAAGAGGTAAAGTTTTTTTTTGTTTTTATGTTTTTTTGTTTGTAGGAGGTAACCTCTGGAAGTACTGGTCCAATTGCTAAATTTTTTTCACTGATAGAAACCTGCTTTGTTCCCGAGTGACATAGGCTATATTTTATGTACGCGGGCGAAGCCGCGGGCAAAAGCTAGTGGTGGATATTTTGAGTAGAAGTATATATTAACTTTTAGCTTAGATTATCTACGTACGACATCATTCTGAGACATTGGTTTTTATGAAGTTGCGATTTTTAATAGGATTCATATTAGGTATACAATATATGGCAAATAGCGGGGAACTCGCAGACGCTCTGGCTGTAAAGATCAGGGCGTCCCTGGACGCCGAGGAGGCCCGAGTGTCCAGACCCACCAAGAGCGTAGACATGCGCATCATGGGTCTGGACGACTCCGTTAGGGTGGAGGAAGTAGTGGCCGCCATCGTCAGGGCGGGAGGGTGCACGACCGATCAGGTCCGGGCGGGCACCATCCGCGCTGACAGCACGGGCATGCGAGCCGTCACGGTGAGCTGTCCCGTGTCGGCGGCCAAGGCCATAACGGCCGAGGGCCGAAGGTTGTTGGTGGGCTGGGTTTCGGCCCAGGTAAAGATGCTGGAGCCCAGACCTCTGCGGTGCTACCACTGTCACGTGGGGCACCACGTGGGGGCCTATTGCGCCGCAGAGGACCGCAGTGACCGCTGCCACCAGTGCGGACAGCCCGGGCATAAGGCCGCAGAATGCCGTGCAAAGCCGCACTGCTACGCATATGCGGCTGCAGGTAAGCCGGCCGACCACCGGGCTGGGGGTAGGTCCTGCGACCTTCCCGCCAAGGCCAAGGGCAAGGTCAGGCTAGTCCACCCTGACGTCCTCACCGCCGCAGCCACCACCTTGGCTGCCGCCGCTGTCGCCGCCGCTTCCGCCGCGGTGGTGCCCTCACAGGGGGCTCAGGAGGAGACTGTAATGGAATGTCAATAACGACACCATTACGTCTCTTCCAGGCGAACATCAACCACTGCGCCCCCGCTCAGGATCTGTTGCTCCAGAGCATGGCGCAGTGGTCGATAAATGTCGCCGTCGTCTCCGAGCCGTACTACGTCCTTCCCCGTGGAGACTGTGTTCAGGACCTAGACGGCTCGGTGACGTTAATCTCGTCGGCCACCGCCGGTACCCCGCCCCTCGAGGCTGTTGCGAGGGGACGGGGTTGCGTGGCAGCACAGTTCGGGGACATTGCAGTGGTAGGCGTCTACCTGTCCCCGAACAGATCTCTCGACGATCTCCAAGTCTCCCTTATGGAGCTAAATGTCGTCGTTGCTGGGTTTGGTACCCTCCCCGTGGTCGTTTGCGGGGACTTCAACGCCTGGAACACGGCTTGGGGTTCCCGGTACACGAACCCACGGAGTCAGATGGTGGAGGACTGGGCTTTGGAGCTGGGCCTGGTCGTCCTGAACCGGGGTTCTGTCCCCACGTTGGTGCGGATGCAGGGTGAATCAGTGGTGGACATCTCGTTCGCCAGCCCCGCTCTGTTGCCGCGTGTCGTCGACTGGCGCGTTATGGAGGAGGTGGAGACGTACTCCGACCACCGGTACATCCGGTTGGACGTCTCCGCCGAAACCTCGGCCGCGCCGGTCCGACAGAGCCCTTGCGGTCCGCGGTGGGCGCTTAAGCAGATGGACCGGGAGCTCCTCCTGGAAGCCGCGACGGTACAGGCCTGGGTGCAAGCACCGGACAGGCCTGTCGACATAGACGTCGAGGCGGAGTGGGGGGTCCGGGAGGCCATGTCACAAATCTGCGACGCGGCAATGCCCCGAGTCCGTCCAGAGCGAGCTAAGCGCCAGGTGTACTGGTGGTCGCCGGAGATCGCTGCACTGCGCAACGCATGCAGTCATGCGCGACGCCGGTACGCTAGACACTGCAGGCGCCGTATCCGCCCGCCGGATGCGGAGGCCAGAGAGGCGGAGCTGTATGAGGGATACAGAGCGGCAAAACGCACCCTCCGAGCGGAGATAAAGCAGGCCAAACTCGAGGCCCGCGACGTGTGGCTGGGGTCTCTGAATGCGGACCCGTGGGGGCGCCCGTACTAAATGGTACGGGAAAAACTGCACCCCTGGGCTCCCCCGCTGACTCAGAGTCTCCGGCCCCAAATCGTGGAGGGTGCGGTGAGCGCTTTGCCCACGCCCATGGCTCCGCCTCCGCCAGCGGTGTCTGACGCGGACCGCAATAGCGACGACGACGACGATGCTCCAGAGGTGACCGAGGTAGAGATGAGAGTGGCGGTGCGAAGGTTGAGCGCCAAGAACACCGCCCCAGGACCCGACGGCTTACCTGGGAAGGCCTGGGTCCTGGCCATGGAGGCTCTCGGGCCTCGACTGAGAGGGCTCTTCAGCGCATGCATGGAGAGAGGCCAGTTCCCACTTTGCTGGAAGACGGGAAAACTGGTCCTCATAGCGAAGCCGGGGCGCCCTGCAGACTCTCCGTCCGCGTACCGGCCCATTGTGCTGCTCGACGAGGTGGGCAAGCTCTTTGAGAGAGTCATTGCAAACCGCCTCGTCGGGCGCCTAACACGGGTGGGGCCGGACCTTTCGGACGGACAGTTCGGCTTTCGCAGGATGCGCTCTACGGTGGACGCCATCATGCGCGTGCGAGCCCTCACGACGGGGGATGCGGTGTCCCGGAGCAGGTGTGTCGTGGCAGTGTCCTTGGACATTGCCAACGCCTTCAATTCCCTGCCCTGGAGTACGATCCGGAGGGCACTCCGGTACCACCGGGTGCCCGAATACCTCTGTCACGTGGTCGAGGCTTACCTGTCGGACAGGTACATTGTCTACCCCGGTCACCAGGGAGACTGGAAACGTCGAGAGATGTCGTACGGTGTTCCGCAGGGGTCTGTACTAGGGCCACCCTTGTGGAACATCGGGTACGATTACTTGCTGCGAGGCGACCTCCCTGACGGGGTCAGCGTGGTCTGCTACGCAGACGACACGCTGGTTCTAGCGCAGGGAGAGTCGTACCAGGCGGCGGTCGCTCTAGCGACACGCGGGGTTGCGATGGTCGTTGACAGGATCCAGGAGTTGGGACTCGAGGTGGCGCTTCACAAATCCGAGGCGATGTGTTTTCACGGTCGCCGCCCTATGAACGCGCCGCCATTGAGTTCCCAACTAACGGTAGGAGGAGTTCACATCGGTGTCGGGTCGACGATGAAGTACCTGGGACTCGTCCTCGACAGCCGGTGGAATTTCGTGGAGCATTTCCGATGTCTGGCTCCCAAACTCAACCGGGCTGGGGCCGCGCTCAGGCGGCTCCTGCCCAATCTTGGGGGTCCAGATGCCTCCTGCCGGAGGCTCTACGCGGGGATCGTTCGGCCCATGGCCCTCTACGGGGCGCCGGTGTGGGCGCCGTCGCTGAAAAAGCAACCGGCGGCGATGCTGAACGCCTGCCAGAGGGTCATGGCAATAAGGATGGTGCGGGGATACTGCACGGTCTCCCGCGAAGCAGCGAGCCTTCTGGCTGGCCTACCACCGTGGGATCTGGAGGCAACAGTCCTTGCACACATGCACGATATGCGCGTGGAGATGCAACGTCGGGGTGAAAGTCCGCTGCCGCGACAGGTCACGGCATGGCGGACAGAGCTCCGGCGGGATCTCATGGTGAAATGGCGTCAACGACTATCGCAACCCAGTGCTGGGCACGCCATAATCATGGCGGTAAGTCCCCTCTTTGAGGCGTGGCTGGAAAGACCTCACGGCGTCCTTACCTTCCGCATGACGCAGGTCCTCACCGGACATGGTTCGTTCGGGAGGTTCCTGTTCCAAATTAAAGCGGAAGTGACGCCCGGGTGTCGCCATTGTGCGGAATGCCCGGAGGACACGGTGGAGCACACAGTCGAGGTGTGCCCCGCTTGCGCGGAGCATCGCCGTGCCCTCGTGGGGGCGATCGGCGGCGGAGACCTCTCGCGCCGGGCCTTGGTTGAGGCCATGGTCCGGAGCGAGGAGGAGTGGCAGGCGGTCGCCGACTTCTGCGAAGCAGTAATGTTCGCAAAGGAGGAGGCCGAACGCATCAGGCAACGGCGTTATCGCCGCCGGCGCCGGCGCCGGGATACTGATCCCGATTTCCGGCCACCGTAGGCGCGGGCTTGCGGACAGTAAGCAATGGGTAACTCGCTGTCCGACCGTCCGGTAACTGTCCGGACCAAGCCTAAGTCGTCGACGGCGCGCGCTGTTCCCGCGCGCCTCAAGGAGTTGTCAGCAACAGCAGGGGCCCAGCCGGGTCGAAGCCTACTGGGGCCAGGGTTATCCGAAAGGGCGCTCGAGCCCCGGTATGAAGGCTTGAAGGAACGGGATGGGTTTTTTAGTCAGTAAGAGTCTGACACTATCTCCCGCTCCGCCCAAGAGCGGAGGTTGTCATAGAATGATTTTTCCCATCGGAAAACAAAAAAGTATACAATATATTTTTTAATAGATGAGTTCCAAGATAAGTTTAAAAATATTTATTTAGAATTTCACAAGCAAAAAAAAAATTTTCACTTAAAAATAAATTTCAAAAAAACAAATTTTAAAACCGGTTACCCGGTTAACCGTTTTTTTTTTTAGAAAAACCGATAAAAAAACCGGTTTGTAATTTTGGCGGTTTTTGCATTCCCTACTGACCACCTCTTCTCAACCGATAGCCCAGACCTGAATCCTTCAGCAACGTGCTTAAAGGATTCAGGGCTAAGCAAAACCAAAGTGGACTCAAACTGTCGCCCTGAAATATTCCCCGTTTGATCCATATTGGTTCGTCATTTCCCTGGATCGGTCGACATCCTGGATAGCGAAGGACTGTTTTCCATTGCCTCATACATGACTCAAGGAAGGTGCGCAGAGTTGCATCTATTTTATACAACTCCAACACCTTCATGAAGCATGTATGTGGAACAGAGTCGTAGGCCTTCTTATAATCTATCCAACATGTCGACAGATCCTTGCGGGATCGACGAACCTGTTGGCTTATGGCCATGTCTATGAGGAGTAGCTCCTTAGTGCCGCGGGATCCGTTCCTACATCCATTCTGAGATGCAAACATAATTGAGTTTTTCTCAATGTGTAGAGTAATTTTCACTCTCAGGATGGACGTAAGAAGTTTATAGACCGTCGACCGTCGTATATTATTATTATTTCGTTTATTCAGCTTTAAGAACATATAAATTATATTTTTAAATATTCATATAAAAAAAAAACATTTAAAAATATAAAAAATAGTAGCCCACCGGTATCGGGAACAGGGTCCAAGCCACCGGCGGTCAGGGCTCCAGAGAAAGGAACCTCCTGACTATACGAGCCGTGTCCAGCAATACTGCTTTCTGAATCAAGCCCTTGATCCAGTCGCCTAACGAGAGCCTCCTAAGGTGTTGGTCGAGGCTTTTGGCTATTAAGCCATTGGCTGAAACAACTATCGGTACAATGATCGCTGAATCTACTTCCCACATGTCGACAACCTCGCGAGCCAAGTCTATATACTTGATTTGTTTATCTTTCTCGGCTTTCACGAGGTTCTCGTCATGCGGAACGGATATGTCAACAATCATTGCACGCCTCTCGCTTCGGTCCACCACCACTATATCAGGCTTATTGGCCACACAATAGTCCTGTCAGTGATGATGGGCCGATCCCAGTACAAAGTGATATGACCATTATCAAGAACTGGGTCGGGCTCATACCTATAGTATGGCACTTCCGATTCCACAAGAGAGTATTTCAGAGCAAGTTGCTGATGGATAATCCTGGCTACAAGGTTGTGCCTATGCAAGTACTCTCCATTAGCAAGACGAGAACAACCAGAGATAATGTGACGGATCGATTCTCCCGGACGGTGACATGCCCGACAGATGTCAACCGTGCCGTCTTTCACAATAAATCTCCGGTAGTTATTCGTCATGATAACTTCGTCCATAATTGCACAGACAAAACCTTCGGTTTCCCCAAATAGGTCACCGAAACGCAGCCAGGCTACGGACGCCAATTGGTCTACATCGGGCCCATGAAGGGCCCGGAAAAAGCGTCCGTGAAGCTCTTTGCTCTGCCACACTTCCCTGCGATCGTTAGTGTCAAGCACTATCGGTTTGCGCCAGTTCTCGATAGCCAGGGAGAGCGGGGTGAGTCCCTTGTCCACTGCCACTACATCTCGATGCATACCCACGTCGGCAGCTAGGAAATATTCCCTGAGACTGCATACCTCGCGGTTGTGTAGGGTCTTAGCATTTAAAAAACCTCGACCCACACATTTCCGCGGGATATACAGCCTCATTACCGACGATCGTGGGTGATGCATTCGGTATGCAGTCAGCAGTGTACGGACCCGCCTATCCAGGGCGTCAAGTTCTCTTCGAGTCCATTTGAGTACGCCGAAAGAGTACCTACATCAATACCGGAATGACCCAACCGTTGAAGGCGCGCACCTTGTTTCCGCCTGAAAGAAGACTATTGAACACCTTTTTCAGGCATCCAAAGAAACGCTCCTTCAACGATTGCTTCATGTTAGTGATACTGATGCCTAGAGCTTCCGACATACCCAAATACTTATAGGTTTCGGTTGGAGAGAAAAAGAAAAGAAAAGAAAAAAAAAGAATCCGTGAGTCGAGTGCTCACGGACTCCACAACCTCCCCTCGCTTTACATGCATGACTGCACATCTGTCCACACCAAACTCCATATTGATGGCACTACTGAAGGTTTCAGTTACCTTCAGTAGCTCCATCAGTTGCAGATTGTTGGGAGCAAAGAGCTTATTATTATTATTATAAGGGTAAGCTATTACAGCTAGATAATTTACAAAGGAAATACATTTAGGTATATTATATGTTTAATATTTAGTTAAACTACATTTTGGAATTTATTTTACTATCCTTCAAGCTAATAGACATTATTGTAATTTGTCCATTTTATTACTTAGTTTGTATACCTTTACGTGACCTTTACACATTATTTAAGTTTGTTTCTGCTATACCTACTTTATATGGTATTCTTTATAATATCAATTTTTAGAGTCCCTACTTTATAAGCTACTGTCATGGTGAAATAGTATTTTTTGTATTGTTAATGTCTTTGTTTTGATGCAGGTGAAAAAAGTGCACAAACTAATTTTAGTATACTTTTTAGTTGTATAGACGGTATATTTAGAACAGATTTTACGTTCTTTTATTTTTCTATGGTTAGGAAAACATATTATAAAATAGAATAAGAAATTAAACGACTACCTATATTATACTTACCGATTTTTTAGTTTTTTATTTATACCTACTTACATGAATAAAACTTACATATTAATTAATAGGTACACAGAAAAACCTACAAATACATTACACTTACTATCTATAGATATACCTTACAGAATACATTTTGTGTGTTGTTAGTAAGATTTAAAACTATGTTAGTGACATTTCACTTATAATGACGTCCCTCGTCTAACAATTGTACATAAATCCTGCATTGCTTGGGCCGTCTTGTCCATGCTTCACTCATTGTTTGGGCCACCTTGTCCATGCTTCACTCATTGTTTGGGCCGCCTTGTCCATGCTTCACTCATTGTTTGGGCCGCCTTGTCCATGCTTCTCTCATTGTTTGGGCCGCCTTGTCCATGCTTCACTCATTGTATGGGCTTGCCTTGTCCATGCTTCACTCATTGTTTGGGCTTGCCTTGTCCATGCTTCACTCATTGTTTGGGCCGCCTTGTCCATGCTTCACTCATTGTTTGGGCTTGCCTTGTCCATGCTTCACTCATTGTTTGGGCTTGCCTTGTCCATGCTTGACTCATTGTTTGGGCTTGGCTTGGCCATGCTTCACTCATTGTTTGGGCTTGCCTTGTCCATGCTTGACTCATTGTTTGGGCTTGCCTTGTCCATGCTTGACTCATTGTTTGGGCTTGGCTTGGCCATGCTTCACTCATTGTTTGGGCTTGCCTTGTCCATGCTTGACTCATTGTTTGGACTTGCCTTGTCCATGCTTCAGTCATTGTTTGGGCTTCCATGCTTTACTCGTTGTTTGAAAGACGTCTAGCATCTTCTGTTGGTTCTCAATGACAAGCGTTTCATTGTCCAAACGCTTTTCTTCAATAGCGATGAACCGTTCAGAGAGGCTTATCAGCTGTGACTGCCTTTGTGAAGGCGGCGTCCGTTGGTTCAGCCGGCGTCGTGCCGCTGTCACACGACGCCTACGTGGCCACTACGTGCTGTTAACATACGTACTATAAAAAATTACTAGATATCAAAAATAACTATATCATTCATAAACTTAATTATCAATTAAGTTATCCTTAGAAGCAGCTAAAAGGGTTCTACTCCTATGGGGCAATGCAGGTGGTGTAGTAGCCTCAAATTGTAAATACAAAAAAAAAAAAATGGTTCGTGTAATGGTAATGGTAAAGTTAATAATTTTAGAACTTCTTTAAAACCTTAGCATTTGTTCTGTGAAAGGCTGATCTTCCATTTGCATATTACTCCTAGATGGGCCTGCTTGTACAACCTGCAAAATAAAAATATACTAGTACATGTGCATGTTGTTATTATCAACAGCCCCTTTCATTGAAGTACGCAGTATTATGTAAAATTAAATCCCAAGCGAACACTCGCCGGCGTTCACTCTCTCATTGTTTTTCTATTGTGTCTCTAATACGGTATTCGAGACGTTAACTATACTCCATTTGTTTAGGTAGTTAACTAAAGGTAAACAATCTTGATATATCTGTTTATTTAAAATAAATCGTTTAAAAGACATACAAAGATCATTTAAATTTAGTTAATTACCTAACATTGGTTTAGGTAAATACCTAAATGTAAACATTTTTGAATAAATTTTTTAGACAATTTTTTAGATAAAAGACATGTTAAGATCGTTTACATTTAGTTAACTACCTAAACAAATGGAGTATAGATACTTATTCAAATTCATAAAGCAGTCGTAATGTCAATAGTGCTATATTTTTTATAAATAAGTAAAAGTCCTACGGATGCGTGACATATAGGACTGGTTGTTGTGGCAACACTTGGGGGAGGCCTATGTCCAACAGTGGACGTCTTTCGGCTTATATGACGATGATGATCGACACTAAATAATTTTCTATTGATGAGCCCAAATTTTATTGACACATAACACTATTATTGGCACACGTATCATATGTTTGTAGGCAATAGATAAGGTACATAAGTACATACCTAACACTCACATGCATAAATACATATACAAATAAGTCGTACACAAATATACCGCCGCCTCCACCCCGCGCTCTTCAGCCGCGCCCCGCGTTCGCCCTCGACAGTCCGCGTCCAACAACGATCGCGCGCGCATCGTATTATATTATACTCTCGCAGCACATATTTGTTACTAATAGTTTAAACTAGTTATTGATTTGTAATTTGTGTAAATAAACATTTATTATTACGTTAGTGTATAGTGTTTGAACTCAACAGTACCACAGTATAAAAATCATACAGTAGGACGACGCCTTTGATCTTGTGTAAAATGCCGACATCGTCTAGAAAGTAACGCATCGGCCAGGGTTGTCACAAATATACAATATCTATGAAATTATTTATTTGTTGCAGATGAATATCGATAGTAGTATTATAATAAAACAATATTACATATTGGTATAATAATGAAAACAATTTTTAACCCGCTCTTTACTGCATGTATTATTAAGGAGTTGAGTATGACAATAAAAATGCAGATGAGGCGTATATACAAAGAGATTTAAATATTGAACTGATGCAGACTTGATAACTAGTTACTGTGACATTTACTCTACTGTAATCTTGTTTAAGTGAAGTTTTTAAATAAATAAATAACTCAGTTGTCAGAGCGACATCACGGTTCGGCAAAGGCTTGAATTTTGCCCGTGACAGTTGTTTTTAACCTCTCGTGTGCCGTAATTAGAGACACAATTAAAAAGGCATTGTGTCTCGCGTGGATCCGCGTTTAGACACACAACGGGTTAAATCTCTTTATCTATATTTAAAAAATAAACACGCGTTAGCCCTGAATGATATATCCCGAACTACTAACATAGTTTTGTTCGCAGTTCGGGATCGGCATACCCGCGTCTCGCCCCTCACACCCCGCACGATTGCCCTGTCTAGACGTCTTTGTTGGACGACTGTATGATTTTTAGACTGTGACAGTACCTAAGTAATTATAATCCAAACACTATAGACTCTACATGTTTACCATTTTTGTATTAGAATTTACTTACTGGTATTGGAAAAGTAGTTTGTTCAGTCTAGAGCATTAGAGGAAAGTGTTCTCCGGAGAAAAGCTGCACATGACGCTGCAATAAATTTTGAGAATATAACATCACAGCACATTAGTTTTTAAATTGTGTAATGTAATTATGGTTCTGTAGTCAACTAGGAACCCTTATAGTTTCGCCATGTCTGTCTGTCTGTCACGTTAAGAGCTCGTGGTAGAAGCTTCAGTGTGTGCCAGTGGCGTAGCTTGGGGAGGGGAGGGCGGCGGGGGCCATGGCCTTAGGCGGCATACTAAAGGAGGCGGCAGAAAGCGCCAATTTATTTATTTGGAAAAAACAACTTAGATATTTGAAATTGTGAGCGCAATGTTACGTACGTGCCAAGCTAATTTGGATGTCGATGTTAAGTCTACCCTGCGTGCTGCAGCAGGCATATTGCTTTTTATTAATCCAAGTTCATTCTCTGACGTAACAATGTCGGACCAAGCTCAACCATGACTTGGCACTGAGTGTGTTTACGCTGACGCGATTACACACGCGCATACCGACCTTGGGCCAACACTCGTATGCGCAAGGCAAGTGACGTGATTCTTAATGTGTTCTCAGTTTGACCACATTGGCCGAAAAGGGAACAAACCCCGTTGACAAACTCGAGTGAATCGAACTTCTGCCGTCCCTCACCTCCGCCACTGCTGAAACCCGACGGGTCCCTGGCTCACACCGCTGAGGAGAAAGCAAACTTAATTGCCTCTCTTATTGCGGAATCTTCGCGTCTGAATTCCGGTGACGCACCGCCCCCTGTTTCTCCTGATGGGTACGTGAGGAGTATGTCGGATATTCGTATCCATCAGAAAGACGTACGTAAGAATAAAGCTGGTGGCCCCGACGGGATATCTGCAGTCGTTCTTAATACTGGTGTTCTTAAACATAATAAACAACAAAGCGCGGCGTATTTCTGGTCGACCCCAAGCGGCGAAAACCTACGCTACGCCACTGATGTGTGCTAGGTAAGGTTAAACTTTTGAGCAATAGATGGCGCTAACATAAAATCAGCAAATGTTCTAGAACTATTCATGGAAATTGTTGAATTTTAATTAATTACTGCGTAAATACCAAGAATATTTACGAAAATAAACCGAAGTTAGGTCCAATAATTTTACCATAACAAGATTTGCAATAGCGTATTATTATTATTTAGAAGATAAGGGGCTATGCATCACCCATAGTGTAGGGGATGTAGTCACTGCGACCTAAAAGATCTATTGTGACTCGCCACCTTGTTAGAGTAACTCTTTTAGCCCGGAGGCTTCCAAGAAATTTAGAATACTCCTAGCTTTTAGAGTTTTAATCTCCTCCGGGCGAATAATGTGTCGGCCCAGATGGACACTGCGTTTGTGGACAAGGGGCCCGCATTCACACAAGAGGTGCTTAGGCGTCTCCCTCTCCTGATTGCAGTACCGGCAAACATCAGTGTCACTCAGTTTCATGTGAAATTGGTGCCTGTTTAGTTTGCAGTGGCCGGTTAAGGCGCGGGCTATCGCACAGATGTTCGTCCTGCTAAGCTCAAGAAGCTTGGCAGTTCGTTTTTGTGAGTAGCCTTCTATGAGAGATTTGGCGTGTAGCAGACCTGGTTGTACCAACCAGTGCTTTTTTGAATCGCCAAATAAGTTGCCCTTAAGGGTCTGCATGGCCTGGTTCTTTGAGATACCACAGAAGGGTTCTGGTCCTATCTGATGACCTTGAGCCCCAGCCCGTGCAAGTTCATCGGCTTTTTCGTTGCCGTTGATTCCAGAATGACCTGGTACCCATCTCAAAATAACTTTATTCCTTTGCCCCAGGTCATTCAGTTTGTTAACGCAGTCTTTTACCAGTTTCGAATTTAAAGTATTCGAGTTCAAGGCGTTAAGAGCTGCCTGGCTATCTGAGTAAATCAGAATTAATTGATTTATGTAGTTTCGTTGACGGTTGGCCTCCACACATTCTATGATGGCGTATAC
The DNA here is from genome assembly GCA_910589285.2 of Mythimna ferrago. Lineage (NCBI taxonomy): Eukaryota > Metazoa > Arthropoda > Insecta > Lepidoptera > Noctuidae > Mythimna > Mythimna ferrago. The sequence goes on from OU342700.1 coordinate 15,138,499, forward strand.
CTCCGCTTGGAATATGGTAGCATGTTTACCCAGATTCAAGCTTTTGCTGAATTTCGGGCTAATGCCAAATATTCCACATCCTACATTCTCACCCATTTTGGACCCGTCTGTAAACCAGATCAGGCTTCCAGCCTTGCAAGTGATGAGGTTGTTTGACCAATCCTCTCTGCTCGGCAGTTCCACTGTGTAATTCCTTGTGAAATTACACTGTGGAAGCATGACGTCTGTTGTCATAACTAGTTGATCGTGTTCAAGTACTGATTCGTGTAGCGATCTCCGTGCTTGAGAGCGCCAGTTTGCTTTGCCAGTGCTGTTTGTTCTGTACATGCTTGCCTTCGCCTCCTTCGCAATGAATAGATGAAGTGGCGGTAGGTTAAGCAGGGCATTTAGAGCAGCTCCTGGGGTTGTGGACATGGCCCCTGTTGATATGAGGCATGCAAGTCTCTGCAAACCATTAAGTTTGTTAATGACTGTCACTTGAGTTGTTTTCCTCCACCATACTACGCAGGCATACGTTATTATCGGCCTGACTATGGCGGTGTACAACCACAGGGCGATTTTAGGGTTTAAGCCCCATTTCTTCCCTGCTAAGCGACAGCATTTTCCTAAAGCCTTTTGGATCACATTGTTAATGTGAGTGTTCCAGGTCAGTCTCTGGTCGATAGTTACGCCCAGGTACTTGACTTCGCTGGAGAATGGTATGAGAGTCCCCTTTACAGTGGGCATTACAAGTTTGTCCAACTTACGCTTCCTAGTAAAGGGGACTATTGTTGTTTTACTCGGGTTAACCGATAAATTGTTTTCTGTGCACCATGTGTTAATAATGTTCAGAGATCTTTGTAGTATAGATGAAACCGTGCTGTGACAGGGGCCGACAACACAAGCCACCACATCGTCAGCATAGCTATGTACATCTAAGTCTCTTGTAGAGGCTTCAACCAGCAATTGGTCAACAACGAGTAGCCATAGAAGTGGCGATAAAACGCCTCCTTGTGGGCACCCTTTAGTTGTTTTGAAGCTCTTTGTAGTTCCGTGTAAGGTAACACTGATAGTTCTGTTGAGGAGCATGAATTCGATCCAACGAGTAGTTGTTTCGTCAATCCCTGTCGCCTTCATTCCCTTGGAAAGGGCGTCTATGGTGACGTTGTCGAAAGCTCCTTCAATATCAAGAAAAGCACATAGGGCTATCTGTTTATCTTCCAAAGCCCTTTCGATCCTGTCTGTTAGTTCTAACAGAGCAGTTTCTGTAGATTTTCCTTTTTGGTAAGCATGTTGCTTCGGATGCAGAGGGTTATCCCCCAATAGCGTAATGCGCAACTCTGATGCTGCATTTTGTGCGACGTAAGGCAGTCACGGGCTTGTCGGGTAACGTACCGGTCGCATTGTAATTTACTTATACCAAAAAAGTAATCCTGTAAATTATCACTGTAATTCTTTGAGCAAAAATATAACGCGAGTGGAATATTTCGTCTTTAATTTTACTATCCGACCCCCGTGCCTCAAGTACACACTCGACGTAGGTAACATACGAACCGTTGCAAACATATTTTTTACCATTCAATAATTTTAAACCAAACCGGAAAAAGATCGCTTTTTTTTGGAAGAAAATCGTGCTTTCCAAATATAAGCTTGAAATTGTTGGCTCTTTTTTTCGTTTTAAATACACCCCTAATTTTTAATTAGAACAAAAAAAAAGACGCGTGGCACTCGGGGACTGCCGCGGTAAAGCTATTGCATAGCATTTTTATCAACTTATGCAATTATAATTATTTATTTATTTTATTTATCCAGTAAGTATTTTTTTTCCTTTGTTTTTTTTTCTTTGATATTAATTGAAGTTTCACTTTCACACATTGAAATGAATTTTGATTGATTGTTCACTCATTTGTTTTCTTATCGGTCACCACGCTCAAAAAACCAATGAGTGGGGGGTGTTAGGTTATTTTCGTTACGGAATTTCTGGATTCGGTCTCCACGCTCAAGGCCCGCGATAGAAGCTATGCAATAGCTTAAAAATAGTTTTTCCATTTTGATTAAAATTAAAACTTTGCGACTGATGATGAGATACTGTTTTATTAACTTGAGCGATATGAATTTGAGTAAGCGACAAATTAACTAAACTAACGACAAATATTGATCAATAATTAAATCCAGAACGAGCTTACTAAAAGTGGGTTATTGAAATTCATCAGTAAATGAGCGACTAAATTACGAAGTGATTTGAAATAAAATTGAGGTTTCACATAACCTACGTAAAAATTAACTTTAAGAATTGTTTTCACCAACATCGCAGCCAGATTTATCGTTTTGAATTGGATGAAATAGGTTAGATTTTTTTTTATGGTGGTAAAATTATTTTCAGAAAATTTGTAAATTTTAAAATGAAAAATTACACGAACAGTACAAACAACGGTACTGTGAACGGCCTGAAACAAATATTTATGTATAAATTAATAAGCTTTAATTGTAAGAATGTAAAACGTTCAGTGGAGAGTGTTAGGCAACTATGTAGTACGTCAGACATAGTTTCCTTGCAAGAAACATGGTTGCTGCCCCACGACATCTCATATCTGAGCGAAATCGACGCTGAGTTTGGGTGCATCGGGACGTCGGCGGTCGACACTGCGGCCGGCATGCTGCGCGGGCGGCCCCACGGCGGAGTCGCTCTGCTGTGGCGGAAAAGTGTTTTTGATAACGTTTCGGTAGTGCAGTGCGGTAACTCTAGAGTATGCGCCATTAAAGTATGTATGAAATCAAGGTCATTTCTAGTGTTCAGTGTATACATGCCGACGGATAACAGTGCGAATTTAACGGATTTTACGGACTGCCTCAGCCTGGTGAGTGCTTTATTTAATAATAACGATATCGAAACTGCTTTTCTACTCGGAGACTTTAATTCGCATCCCAGTGAACAATTTTATAATGAATTAGTTTCTTTTTGTCGGGAATCAGAGTTTTTATGTGCCGACGTCGAACTGTTAGGAATAAACTCTGGCACTTATACTTTAGCGAGGCGAATGGCTCGAGACGCTGGCTGGATCACTGTGTTGCTACGAAAGCAGCCATGGCCACTATTGTTAATGTAAATGTTAAATATGATGTACTTCGGTCCGATCACTTCCCTCTTATAATACAATGCAACTTAAATGAAATCAAACCAAAATTATACAATTCAAATAGTAATATAAATCTGACATGTAATAAAATAAAATGGGGGATTATAGAATTTTTTAATGATAATTTAAAATATATTGACTTTCCAATTGAATTGAGTGCATGTTCTGACTATGTATGTAATAATTTGGACCATAGGATTATTCTTGATAAAATGTATGATGACATTGTTAATATTTTATGCCAGGCAGCTTCTGAAGGTTATGAAATAAATCATGTGCGAAGTAGAAAACCAGTAATAGGGTGGAATAAGTACGTGGGTTGATGCTCACCGGCAGGCCAGGCAAAAATTTGAGCAGTGGGTGTCAACCGGTAGACCGCGCGAGGGGCGGGCTTGGAATGAAATGCAAACGAGTTAGAAAATTTTTAAGTCGCGCTTACGGTGGTGCCAGAACAATAGTGATCAAATTAAAATGGACATGCTGGCGTCACAGAATTCTAAGGGCGACTTCCGCAACTTTTGGAAGTCCACCAATAAACTCAATAGTAGGCCGGGCCTGCCGGTGAGTGTCAACGGTGCTACTGACGTCACAGGGATTGCTGAGCTATTTAGGCAGCACTTCACTGTTTCACACGCAGTACTGGTTATAATGGTCAGGAGTCCAGAGTCCGGTTTATGGCAAAGGAGGTAAGACACGTCATTATGTCTATGTCGAGGGGCAAGTCTCCTGGCTATGATGATTTAAGTATTGAACACCTAAAGCACGCTGGTCATCATTTGCCCAGAGTCTTAGCGATGTTCTACTCCTTGTGTATAGGACATTCGTATTTGCCTGAGCGGATGATGAGAACTGTGGTGGTGCCAATTATGAAGAATAAAACTGGTGATGTTAGTGATAAGCACAATTATAGGCCCATTTCATTGGCTACTGTTATTTCGAAAATGCTTGACGGTTTGCTTAACGCTCAGCTGGATAAATACTTGAATATACATGACAACCAGTTTGGTTTTAAAGCCGGTCTCTCTATAGAAACAGCTATCTTTGTTTAAAGCAGACTGTCAAGTACTACACTGCTAGAAGTACACCCGTCTTTGCTTGCTTCCTCGATTTGTCGAAGGCATTTGACCTGGTCTGTTATGATCTGCTGTGGCAGAAACTGCAGGAAACGTCAGTACCGGAGGAACTGATCCGTGTCTTTCAATATTGGTACAACAATCAGGTCAATGTTGTTCGATGGTCGGGGACTTACTCTACCCCGTACAGGTTGGAGTGCGGCGTGAGGCAGGGGGGGCTGACCTCGCCGAAGCTCTTCAATCTGTATATTAATGCGCTGATAGAGAGGCTCAGCAGCACGCATGTCGGTTGCCATGTCGGAGGTGTGTGCCTAAACAATATTAGTTACGCAGACGACATGGTGTTGCTAAACGCCTCCGTTTGTGGGATGTCGAAGCTGATTGGCATTTGTGAAAAATATGCTAAAGAGCATGGTTTGTTGTATAACACGAACAAGAGCGAGTGCATGGTCTTTCGGGCTAAGAGGGGGTGTCCAGATTACTTACCGGCAATTAAGCTCAACGGATGCCCACTTAAGAAAGTTGATACATTTAAATATCTTGGACACGTATTATCCTCTGACCTGAAGGACGATGCAGACATTGAAAGGGAGCGTAAGGCGCTGTCTGTTCGCGCTAATATGATAGCTCGGAGATTTGCTCGGTGTTCGGAAGGCGTTAAAATAGCCCTATTTAGGGCATTTTGCACGTCCTTCTATACCGGCAGTCTTTGGATGGACTACACGCAAAAGCAGTACAGCGCTCTACGTGTTCAGTACAACAACGCGTTCAGAGTGCTGTTGGGGCTGCCTCGCTACTGTAGCGCATCGGGGATGTTTGCGGAGGCGCGTGTGGATAGTTTCCACACAATCATACGCAAGCGATGCACATCCCTGGTGCGTAGGGTGCGGGCCAGCCGCACCCGAATAGTATCCTGAAAGCCTTTGCCGAACGTGTCGACTGTCAGTACCTGAATCACTGTTGCATGGTTCACGTACTCAATAATTTTCAAATATTATTTTAATTTCAATTATTTATTAAATTCTATTATTATTATTATATTTTTTTTTTGTGACGTATATGCTTGCCTTTTAGTTCAAATGTATTTTGTTCAAGTGTATTTAATCATACTTATAACTATTGTTTTTAATGTAATTCTATGATCCAATGTTGATTGATATAAATAAATAAATAAAAAAATAAAATCATTTAATGACAACCCCCACTGTTGGGTGGAGCGGGAGATGGTGTCAGACTCTTACTGACTAAAAACCCACCCCATTCCTTCGTGCCTTCATACCGGGGCTAAGCTACTCTTTCGAAACTAACCCTGGCCCCAGTAGGCTTCGACCCAGCTGGGCCCCTGTTGTTGCTGACAACTCCTTGAGGCGCGCGGGAGCAGTGCGCGCCGTCGACGACTTGGGCTCGGTCCGGACAGTTACCGGACGGTCGGACAGCAAGCTACCCATTGCTTGTAGTCTGCAAGCCCTCGCTTGCTTCGCAGAAAGAGGCGACCGCCTGCCACTCCTCGTTTCTGACCATGGCCTGAACCAAGGCCCGGCGCGAGAGGTCTCCGCCGCCGATCGCCCCCACGACGGCACGGTGATGTTCCGGCCACGCAGGACACACCTCGACTGTGTGTTCCGCCGTGTCCTCCGGGCGTTCGGCACAGTGGCGACACCCGGGCGTCACTTCCGCATGAATCCGGTACAGGAACCTCCCATGTGCAGTGAGGATCTGCGTCATGTGGAAGGTGAGGACGCCGTGAGGTCTTTCAGCTACGCCTCAAAGAGTCTTATTGCTATAGGTTAGGTCAGATCAGAACTATGACAAACTGCGCGTGAGCCGAGCAAGCGTAGCGGGCGGTGCCGCGGCAGCGGCCAGCGAACACTACGTCTAAGTTGCTCGCAGATTTTGTTTCACCATTTACTAATGATCTGGGTTTTCACAATATCCGAATTATCAAATTACCTTGTGACACACAAGACATAAACATCGATATTTAGGATATTTAACACTCTCTTTCGACATTTAGGGCATTCGAAACACTTCATTTAAGATAAAATACCGCTCAGTATAAATAAATCATTTTGACAGATATTGAAAAAAAAAGCAGGTCGTAACGTCAACACTCAAACAAATATTAAGGTCGCTCAAACATTATGAAGCTTCTCATTTTGTATTTTAAGTAACTCAAATTGATGTTTGTAAGTTGCTGTTCTGTTGCTTTCTCGTCACTCGCAGTCAATCGCTCACTTATTAATTCTGTCCGCTAATAAATCTCCAGGAGATTTCTGTCAAAAAACGCGCGTCTGGTGGGAATCTCCTGGAGATTTCGTGGACCGGGTCGGATTAAATGCCAAATATTGCCTGTCTAGAGTATACCTTTCCTACTCTAACTTACACAGAGTGTAGGTGAAAGAATAAGAAAGGCATAAAACATCACATGCTAAACATTCAACAACATTTATCATCGGAACGTTTTTCTGTTGTGACGGCTTCATTTCGTTTATGTCAACGACGCGGCGCGTGTTTAAAAGTGTTATTTGGTTGGTGTTATTATCGAACTATAGTGTGGTGTGGTAAAATTAACCGTGAACAAGTAAGTACTAAACAGTTTTTAATTGCTGCATTGTGTATTTGTTAAAGATTTTGGACAGAATTTGTTATTTCACCAAACATTGTTTTGAAATTTGCGCGCAATGCCGGTACATTTCTACTTGTTATGAGTAGAAAATACACTAGAGACGATAAAATGTTGTTAGAAACATGATTTAGGTACGTTACTACGTATGTATTAGGCATTTTATTAGTAAAATTCGTGAAAAAATTGTGTAAATATTGAAATTAAAAAACGTAATCGAAAATCGAATCTCCAGGAGACTTTTTAGCAGACAGAACATTTGACGTTTATGACCTTCAAGCCACCATGTTTTTTGTGTTTCGTACACTGTTCAGGAAAATGGTCAGTATAGCAATGTTTTGACCGACTTAGAAAAAAAAGGACGTTTAAATTATTTTAATTTTATTGATGTTTTTAAGCTATTGCATAGCTTCTATCGCGGGCCTTGAGCGTGGAGACCGAATCCAGAAATTCCGTAACGAAAATAACCTAACACCCCCCTCATTTGTTTTTTGAGCGTGGTGACCGATAAGAAAACAAATGAGTGAAAGCAGCTGTCGGCGTTTTGGGAGCGATGGGGTTAAGCAGTTGTTGGCGAGGTCTGGTTTTAGATGGGTGGGGTTAAGCAGCTGTTGGTGAGGTCTGTGTTTGGATGGGTGGGGTTAAGCAGCTGTCGGCGTTTTGGATGGGTAGGGTTAAGCAGCTTTTTAGCGAGGTCTGGTTTTTGATGGAAGAGGTTAAGCAGCTGTTGGCGAGGTCTGGTTTTGGATGAAAGAGGTTAAGCAGCTGTTGGCGAGGTCTGGTTTTAGATGGGTGAGGTCTGTGTTTGGATGGGTGGGGTTAAGCAGCTGTCGGCGTTTTGGATGGGTGGGGTTAAGCAGCTGTTAGCGAGGTCTGGTTTTTGATGGAAGAGGTTAAGCAGCTGTTGGCGAGGTCTGGTTTTGGATGGAAGAGGTTAAGCAGCTGTTGGCGAGGTCTGGTAATGGATGGGTGGGGATAAGCAGCTGTTGGCAAGGTCTCATTTTGATGGGTGGGGTTAAGCAGCTGTTAGCGAGGTCTGGTTTTGGATGGGCGGAGTTAAGCAGTTGTTGGCGAGGTCTAGTTTTGGATGGGTGGGGTTAAGCAGCTGTTGGTGAGGTCTGGTTTTGGATGGGTGGGGTTAAGCAGCTGTTGGCGAGGTCTATTGCATAAGTTAATAAAAAATGCTATGCAATAGCTTTATCGCGGCAGTCTCCGAGTGCCACACGTCTTTTATATTTGTATTATTATTATTATTATATTTGTTTGGTGAGTTGGTTTTGCATGTCATTGTTACTTTTAAACTGGCTTTTAGACAGTGTTATATTTTATTGTTCAAGCATGCAAGATAATGTTGAAATATTTGAGTCGCGACGTCGAGTGCGTGTGCGAGGGGGCGCTAGCGTTGCTCTGGGGCACGGTGACGGTGTGGTGGAGGCGGTGGTGGTGGTACCACGAGGCGGCACGGGACGTGGGCGAGGAGGACGTGGTCGAGGGGGGCGAGGAGGACGGGGTCGAGTGCGGGTCCGAGGCGGCGCTAGCGTTGCTCTGGGGCAGGGTGACGGTGTGGTGGAGGCGGTGGTGGCGGTGGTGGTACCACGAGGCGGCACGGGACGTGGGCGAGGAGGACGTGGTCGAGGGGGGCGAGGAGGACGTGGTCGAGGGGGGCGAGGAGGACGCGGCCAAGCCGTGGCAGGCTCCGACAGACCTGGGCCAAGCACCATCGAAGAGTAACAGCTTTTTAACGCTTTTTTTAGTAAATCAAATTTGTATTTCTATTTTTTTGAGTATTAAATTGAATTTTGTATTTCAGATTAAATATGTACGACATAAGTGAGCTGCCGGAGGGTCGGCCTCTAGAGGTTGCTCTGCACCCTAACAGGAAGCGCCGGTGGCCACCGTAAGTAGTTCTAAATTGTATCTTGGTTATTTACCATTAGCAAGAATAATTTTAAATAATTCCTGTTTTCAGAGCAGCTCCTGCACCTATCGACCCACCTCAGATGGCACCTCAGGTTGTGGTGGAGGAGGTCCCTCCACCCAGCCCACCACCGCCTCAGATGGCTGAGGTTAGGGTAGAGGAGGTCCCTCTACCCAGTCCACCACCACGTCAGATGGAGGACGTATCTGCGGTACCCTCGCCGCCGTTGTAAGTATCTTAATGACTTTTAAATGAATCTTTTTTTAATGTGTATTTATTTTAAACACCATGTTTCACATGCAACATTTTTTCAGGTTTTTGGAGTGTGAATCGGCATCATCAATGCTTCGTCCTCATCGGAGTCTGCGAGATTATCAAATATATGATCAGCTCTTTTATGGTAAATACTGTTGATTTTAGCTCGGGACAGGGTTAGGGGCAAAATTCCAGTTCCCACCAGATGTTTTACCTACCTATTGTTACACAGGAAGCGAGCCAGACTCTGATGTGAGCGACGAAGATGACGTATTTCCATCACTCATTCCAAGGGCGCAGAGGAGCTTTTGGGAGACGCCCTTGGACATTGATGATGCCGATGACCAGCCTGCAGCCGAACTCCAGCCTGCAGCCGAAATCCAGCCTGCAGCCGAAATTCAGCCTGCAGCCAACGCCGTGGAGGCCAACATCCCACAAGTTCCCCCAACCGCGACGGACCAGCCTTGGGGTTTATATGAATTTGATTGGAAACCGTTTCCGAATGTTCCGATCCCACCTGAATCGAGACGGGAAATGTTTTCGCACAACGATGTAGGTCCGACAGCTCCATGTGTCGACCCATATGAGATTTTCGTTAGCATATGGGATCGGCAATTTATGGAGTACATTGCCACGGAGTCGAATAGATACGCTCAGCAGTTGAAATCCCGTATGCTCAATGAAGGCACCCTCCTTCCCAATAGCCGCATACGAATGTGGCGAAACACCACTGCTGACGAGCTATACGTCTACTTCGGTGTGGTTATTGCGATGGGGGTTGTGGTCAAGTCACGCATCGAGGAATACTGGAATTCATCTCCTGACGTATTCTATACACCCGGATTTAGCGCACACATGTCTGGGAATCGTTTTATGATGCTTACTAAGTGTTTACATTTCGTAAACAACCATGACATGTGTGAGCAAAATCTGGGAGGCTCCGAGGCAAAACTTTTTAAGGTGCAGCCATTGTTGTCACATCTGAACAACAAATTTCAGTCACTTTATCGCCTGGGGCAAAACATTGCCTTGGACGAAAGTCTTCTGCAGTGGAAAGGTTGGTTGGACATCAGCCAATTGATTCCCAATAAAGCTGCTACGATGGGGATCAAGACTTACGAGATTTGTGAATCTCAAACCGGCTACCTATGGCGGTTTGAGGTTCACGCTATCGGTAAGTCTCAAAGGTGTCCACCGCAGCAGTATGAAGACCCAATGAAAGCATCCACGCCGGCAATTGTCCTAAGGCTTACGAAAGGTCTTGAGGGCAAGGGTCACACGTTGTGGATGGATAATTTTTATAATTCGCCATGCCTTGCTCGACGCCTGAAGGTGTTGGGCTTTGACTGTGTAGGAACCCTGCGGACCAATCGTAAGTTTGTTCCGCAGGCCCTGCACAGTCTGACCAAGGGGAACATGGCCAAAGATCAGATCACTGGTCTCACCTCGGGTGACGTTGATGTCATGGTATGGAGGGACAACAATAGGGTCGCTATGATATCGACATACCATGGCAACGGCGTCTCTCAAGCTCGGGATTTGTCCACCAAACCCATCTTGATAAATAATTATAATATCATGATGGGTGGGGTGGACAAAAAAGATCAGATGTTGGCCATGTACCCTATCGAGCGGAAACGAACAAGGGTCTGGTACAAAAAACTATTCCGGAGACTATTAAACGTCTCCGTTCTGAATTCTTTTATAATTCATTGTCATTCAGTTTCTTCTTCTACTTCTGCTCCTTCTACTTCTTCTACTCGGTCTACTTCTTTAAGTCATCGAAATTTCCGTATCTGTCTCGTAAAAGCCCTTATTTCTAAACATTCCCCATCTCTCCCAACTTTGCAGCCTGCAACCACACCGAGTATGCACCAGAATACGGCAATCTACGACGCGCGCTCCCACTACTTGGCTGAGTATCCATTTGGAGCTCAGTCAAAACACCAACGCCAGCGGCGGAAGTGCACCAACGTGGATTGCCGTAAACAGGTGCATACATACTGTGTTGGTTGCAACAAGGCTGTATGTATGAATGTCTGCTTCCGTACCCTTCATCCATAATTTATTTATTTATTACTATATTTATAAATATTTATTTCTTTGTATGTATCTATATATTGTATATATTTTTGTACGGGACCTTTGTTCGTTTCATTGGCGAATTGTAGGATGTTCATCTAATAATGTGATGTGCGTAGAACATTTTTAACATTTTTTTTATTTTTATTTTTTTTAACATATTTTTAATGTTGTTTAATAAACTATATTTCATAATATTAAAAAAAAAACCGAAACCTGTCTTAAAATTGCTTCATTTTCATATTTGTTTTATTCTGTTGTTCAGATGTGACCTACTGGTTTTATCCTATACTGTGTCTTTGGAATTCTTGTACTGAAATTAATGATGATTGATGTTGTTTTTGTTAATGTTTTTGCTAGGCAACATGCCCTTGTGTTGTGTTTTTCCATTAGTAAATATCGTCACCATGTGGACTGCAAAAACAGAATTTGAATAAGTGCAATAGTACTTGCTCTGTGATAAAAATTATGAAAGGGTCTTTCTTAGAGCTCTTTTTCAAGTGTTTGCATTGAGACTCATAGTTCGTAAGTTAAACAATTCCAACAGCTAGCACTTTGTCTGCAATAAGATTGTGTACCAAGCTATGTAATAAATTACAATAAACAGCCACTTGGCTTACAGAGTTCCCAGAATAAATGTGTAAACATACCCGTTTTTTTTGTTCGGTGTACGGGTTGATTACCTGAGCCGTGTTTTTGTTCAGCTTGCAGATGCAAAATATGTATAGAAATGTCTGTTCTTTTACTTGATTATTGTACAATAATGTGTTATTATGTAAATAAAACAATAACTTTGGAAAAAATGCATGTAAGTATTTTATTAATATGACGACTTTTGTACTAAAAACTGGGAAAAAGTAGCTAACCCTACTTTCAATTTCGAATCAACAATAGATTTCACGATTAAACTGTACAAAACTATAGAAAATCAAATAGCTTATTTTATAACGATTTCAGTGACATAGGGTGTGTCGAGCTGCGCTCTTTAATTTCAGAGCTATCGTAGTTTTAGTGAACACGGAGAAATTGCACGATTTCGGCCGGGCGCACTCTGACAGCTCCGCGGAGTTGCGCAATAGAGGCCAAACGTTTGAGGGGACCAAAATAATTATTTTTGTCCACTTAAAACTTTAATTTACAATCACTCGTTTAAATACTACCCTTTAACAATTAGTGGTGTATGTGGAGACGCTCCACCTAGAAAACATTATAATTGTACACGCCCTCTTCTTACTTTTCGCGGAGTGATGAAAGTTTAGAGCAATATTATAAAACGAGTCAAGCTCACAACTCCAGCTCCTCCTGCGCCTGTCGCTGTCGGCCGTGTAAGCGATTGCCGCTATAGCAATAAACTTCCCACTTCTTACACATCAATTATTGTAATCTTTTGTCGAGAACTTTGTAGCTCGTTTCTCCATAGAACATTAGCAAATATGTCAAGTTGATTGTAGCAACATTTACAAAAAGAGTGTTAATACACCCATTTGAGTAAGCTTGTGTGCATACGAACGTGATTAGTTAAAGTACTCTTAAAAACCAAAACAAAGCTGACATTCTTTACATTTGTATGGTTTCTCGCCAGTGTGCGTACGAATGTGACTTTTTAAAGTACGTACTGAAGTCTGACTAAAACAAAGCTGACATTCTTAAGGGCCAAGCGCCCGAAAAGTGCCGTAAAACAGTGATTTTCTAAGACCTACTCCTCCGTAACGGCTAGATCAATTGGTTTGAAAAAATATATGTTTATTATAGATTCATGAACAATAATATCAACATTTGATTTTTTCGTGCAATTAATACTGTAGCGACATCTATGGCGCCACATAAGAACAACGAAGAAAGTACGAAATCCTGCATCGCGCAATCGAAGTTCTCCGCGCGATTTGAACATCTACGACAACCCGAAATCATCTATCGGGCAGTCGCCCACTAGACTAAAACACCTGTCTGGTCGAAGGATCCTCCCTTTTCAACGGAGGTTTGCGGGACTTTACTCTCTGTTCCGCATACCTCTAAACTGGTGACCCTCGACAAAGAACGTCAGCGCAGCCTTCGTGCAGCTACTACTTCGTGACGTCATCATCACTTCCTCAAGCTTTCGAGCAGCGAGCCATACAGCCGGCACCCATGGCTATGAAGGGTATCCTGACCATCAGCAAGAAGACTACCTGGTCATCCCCCTCAGCCTCATCAGCGACCTTGGCACACCGCACCTTCGGCCAGTCACATGAAGAGCTTTGAAGAACCTCTCCTGGTCGGCGCCAACAGTCAAGCCCTACGTCGCACAAGCACCGCTCCGACTCACTGGAGCCCGCAGCATCATTCCGACTCACTGGGACATCATCACCCCGACTCACTGGGGCATCATCCCGACTCACAGGGATAGCAACACCCCGACTCACTGGGGCATCACCGCAGACAGTTCCGACTCACCGAGAACTATGCGGCATCGGTTCCGACTCACTGGAACCAACCTACGCTGGCCTGGCGCGCATCAAGAACCATCGATCTCCGATCTCCGGAGGGGAGTGATGTAGCGACATCTATGGCGCCACATAAGAACTACGAAGAAAGTACGAAATCCTGCATCGCGCAATCAAAGTTCTCCGCGCGATTTGAACATATACGACAACCCGAAATCATCTATCGGGCAGTCGCCCACTAGACTATAACACCTGTCTGGTCGGAGGATCCTCCCTTTTCAACGGAGGTTTGCGGGACTTTACTTTCTGTTCCGCATACCTCCAAAATACTTTTGTCAAAAAAAAAATATTTAGCAATTTCGCAACTTTTCCTTACTCCTTCGAAACGGCTTGGACCTTTAGAAACATTTTTACACATAAAAATTGGTGGTTAAATATTCTTCAAAGTGAACAGTGCATATGTAAATCAATCAATATCTCGCAGAGAAAATGGATTTAAAGCGCTTTCCGGGCGCTGCTGGCCGCAAATAAATGCACAGATTTGCGCACTGCCGCCTAGGCGAGTGCGAGAGTTGCGTTCACATAATTTCGGCCAGATGGTTCAAGGGACTATACGCCTTAACATTTGTAAGGTTTTCCGCCAGTATGCGTACGAATGTGACATATTAAATTACTCTTCTGACGAAAACAAAGATGACATTCTTCACATTTGTAAGGTTTCTCGCCAGTGTGCGTACGAATATGTGTTGTTAAAACACTCTTCTGACTAAAACAAAGCTGACATATTTCACATTTATAAGGTTTTTCGCCAGTGTGCATACGAATATGGCGTGTTAAATCACCCTTATGACTAAAACAACTCTGACATTCTTTACATTTGTAGGGTTTCTCGCCAGTGTGCATACGAGTGTGACTTATTAAATTAGTCTCCTGACTAAAACAAAGCTGACATTCTTCACATTTGTAAGGTTTCTCGCCAGTGTGCGTACGAATGTGGCTTGTTAAAACACTCTTCAGACTAAAACAAAGCTGACATTCTTCACATTTGAAAGGTTTCTCGCCAGTGTGCGTACGAATGTGCCTTGTTAAAATACTCTTCTGACTAAAACAACTCTGACAGAACTCACATTTGAAAGGTTTTTCGCCAGCGTGTATACGAGTATGTCGTATTAAATCACTATTTTTATTATAACTACGCTGACATACGACACATTTGAAAGGTGTTTCACCAGTGTGTACGCGAATGTGTTTTATAAAATCTCTCTTGTTTTTACAATTGTACTCACAAATGTCACACTTGTAACGTGCTCCACCGGTGCGTTTGATTAAATTTCGTTTTTTAACATTATTGCGACAATTTGTGTCTGAAATAGTATCAATAATACTAATATCAACTCGAGATTTTGCACTAGTCAAAGGTTCTTGTAATTTCGGAATAAGTTTGGCCGTACAATTTTGAGTGTTCTTGTGTTCTTCATTCTTCTTTTGATTTTCTGTAATTACGTCTTCTAGTTTTATTCCTCGTACGAAAAGTGTTGATTTCTTCGTCACGGCCGCCCCTGTGGTTATTAATCTAGTAAGCGCCAAATTCAAAACACAATCAAATGAAAGAGAATCACATGGTTCTCATTGAAGCCGAAGAGTGTGTTGCAGGTTTTCGAACATTAAGGTTACACTAGTCGATACTTTTTCCATACAAATTTTGAGGGGATATTACTCTACAGTTTGGCATTGTACATCCAAAATAAAACTTAACATGCTTTTCTATTATTATTAATTTAGTCTGTACGGGAACAGGCAAACAAAAAAAAATACATTATAAAGTTATGAGGCAACACAGTTGCTGTTTTTTTTGTGACGATTTTAACGAAAAAGTAACAAAAATCGTATAAAATCTCCAAAACGAAGTCGGTACCGACACAATTTTAGTATCGAAGAGTTCTATACAAATTATTTGAAATAGATTAATGTAGCGGTTTTTCAAAAAACTCGATTATCCCAAGCAGATTTTACGCAACGCATAATGTCATTTTAATAAAAAAAATAAAAATATATAAAGTTGTCAAAGTGAATAATGTATAAAATAATGTAATGTGCGAGTATGTGTGTGTAATGGAACAAAAAAGGTGAGGTGCGGTGAGTCATAAACAGCATTTTTAATATGTATTAACCTATCAAACGCAAGCTACCAAGCGGAATATGTGGGTACGCCCAGCAGACTGTCCCGGAAACAAGGAACACGCAGACCAGCTATATGAAGGACGTATTCGAAACTGCCCCTGAAGGCAGCTGTCTTGTGCGATGGAGTGGACAGTTGTTGCGAGCACTGCCTGCTGGCACATTGCCTTTTGCTTGCGATCCAGCTCAATTTATTATAAAGATAAGTCGGCTGTTTGTACTTTATCACCCCAAACAGTAGGCAAGCCAAATGCAACTTAAGACGCGACTTCATTCTAAGGATAGAGTGCTTATTTAAAAACGGCGTTACGTGAGTTCTTGCTGGGATGTTGAAACAAAATCGAGCACAGGCGTTTTGTACCCTCTGGATCAGTCGATCAGTTCGTGTCAGTATTCGAGGTCCAATAACGGTATCCGCATAGTTTAGATTCGGAAGCACAAGTGATTCAACAGGCTGGATTCGCAACTCTTCGGAGAGATATGGCCTTATTTTATAAAGGATCTTTAATCGGTAGAAACATGTGCGTACAGCGGCTGCCACGTGTACTTCTCTTCTTACTTTTCGCGGAGTGATGAAAGTTTAGAGCAATACTATAAAACGAGTCTAGCTCACGACTCCAGCTCCTCCTGCGCCTGTCGCTGCCGGCCGTGTCAGCGATTGCGCTATAGCAATAAACTTCCCACTTCTTACACATCAATTATTGTAATCTTTTGTCGAGACCTTTGTAGCTCGGTTTCTCCATAGATCATCAGCAAATTGTCAAGTTGATTGTAGCAACATTTACAAAAAGATTGTTAATAAACCTATTTGAGTAAGCTAGTATGCATACGAACGTGATTTGTTAAAGTACGCTTAAAATCAAAGCAAAGCTGACATTCTTTACATTTGTAAGGTTTCTCGCCAGTGTGCGTACGCATGTGGCTTATTAAAGTACTTTTCTGATTGAAACAAAGCTGACATTCTTCACATTTGTAAGGTTTCTCGCCAGTGTGCGTACGCATGTGACTTGTTAAATTATGCTTATAACCAAAACAAAGCTGACATTCTTTACATTTGTATGGTTTCTCGCCAGTGTGCGTACGCATGTGACTTATTAAATTACGCTTATAACCAAAACGAAGCTGACATTCATTACATTTGTATGGTTTCTCGCCAGTGTGCGTACGAATGTGACTTGTTAAACCACTCCTCACACTAAAACAAAGCTGACATTCTTTACATTTGTATGGTTTCTCACCAGTGTGCGTACGAATGTGGCTTGTTAAACTACACTTCATACTAAAACAAAGCTGACATTCTTCACATTTGTAAGGTTTCTCACCAGTGTGCGTACGAATGTGTCTTGTTAAAACACTCTTCAGACTAAAACAAAGCTGACATTCTTCACATTTGTAAGGTTTCTCGCCAGTGTGCTTACGCATATGCTGTGTTAAATTACTCTTTTGAATAAAAAAAAGCTGACATTCTTCACATTTGTAAGGTTTCTCGCCAGTGTGCGTTCGAATGTGGGTTGTTAAACGATGCTTCTGACTAAAACAAAGCTGACATTCTTCACATTTGTAAGGTTTCTCGCCAGTGTGCGTTCGAATGTGGCTTGTTAAAACACTCTTCTGACTAAAACAACTCTGACAGAACTCACATTTGAAAGGTGTTTCACCAGTGTGCATACGAATATGTTTTATTAACTCTCTCTTGTTTTTACAACTGTGCTGACAAATATCACACTTGTAAGGTGCTCCACCAGTGCGTATACGAGTGTGTTGGTTACGACAATTTGTGTCTGAAGTAGTATCAATGATACTAATATCAACTCCAGATTTTGTTCTAGTCAAAAGTTCTTGTAATTTCGGAATAAGTTTGGACGTACGATGTTGAGTGTTCTTGTGTTCATCATTCTTCTTTTGATTTTCTGTAATTATGTCTTCTAGTTTTTTTCCTCGTACGAAAAGTGTTGATTTCTTCGCCACGGCCGCCCCTGTGGTTATTAATCTAGTAAGCGCCAAATTCAAAACACAATCAACTAAAAGAAATTCGCATGCTTCTCATTAAAGCCGAAGAGTGTGTTGCAGGTTTTCGAACATTAAGGTTACACTAGTCAATACTTTTTCCATACAAATTTTGAGGGGGTATTACTGTACAGTTTGGCATTGGAAATCCAAAATAAAACATGACATGGTTTTATATCATTATTAGTTTAGTCTGTACGGAAACAGAAAAACAAAAAAAAATACATTACAAAGTTAGGAGGTAACAAAGTTGCTGTTTTTGATTTTGACGATTTTAACGCAAAAGTAACAAAAATCAATTGACTTATATTCTAGTGACAGACAGGCCCTTTCATGGAAATATTTGTCAAAATATTGAAAAGTTATAACAAAAATCTGCTGCAGCGCTACATTAGCATTATGTCGTCTAACAGAACTATTAAAATTTAAAGCGCTGATAGCTTTTAGAGGATACTTTTTTCGCGATCAAAACGTCTTAAGCGCCATGAATTTCGTAGTACTTACACGTTTAGTTCAACATAGTGTAATGACATGTTATACATACAGATTTTTATACCGCAGAAGTGACACAGTTTTTTGCCTACTATACTTCATTACAATAAAATTCTATTTCAAGATTTCACCAATAGTCCACGTTAGTGTAAATTCAGAAAACTACGTCAAAGTCAAAGTAAAGTCAAAGTCAAAGTACTTTATTTGCCAGAAACATGGTAATGAGGATGTTGAATTCAGTACATAAGTTCTACATGTTTCACCAATGATTGGTATACAAATATTAGTTAATATAATAAAATTGTCATTTAAAATTATTAAAAATTGGTTGAACATTATTTAAACATCATTAAATTATTAAACATTATGTAAACATCCTACAACATTTAAAAAAAGACCACAATTGAATAAAATATTATTTTGCATTTTTAACATGTCTCAATTAGATAAAATAATAATATTATGTCACTTATATTTTCTTTCTACGTCATTCTTGTCATTAAAAAAATCGCTTAAGTTATAATAGCATTTGTCCAACAGCCATTCGCGTAATCTCATTTTAAATAATCTTATTAATTGCAATTCTCTGATAGATTTTGGTAATTTATTAAAGACCCGTATTGCCATCATGCTACAGTTTTTCTGATACAAAGAACTTTTACAGCAAGTGCTTCTAAGTATCGTCGGATCCCTGCTAGGGTACAATTTTCTTTTCCCAAAAGTTTCGAATAATTCTGGATGTTCTTTTACAAACGTCTACTACTTTAATAAATAAATGAATTCAAAATCGTGTAAAATAATGAAACCATTTATTGTAATCATCATTCTAAAGGACAGTAATGTACATCATATATTTTTTTTAGTTTTATCATTCTCTTATTTTAGAAGTTAGAGGGGGGGGGACACACATTTTACCACTTTGGAAGTGTCTCTCGCGCAGACTATTCAGTTTAGAAAAAAATGATATTAGAAACCTCAGTATCATTTTTGAAGACCTATCCATAGATACCCCACACGCATGGGTTTGATGAAAAAAAAATTTTGAGTTTCAGTTCTAAGTATGGGGACCCCCAAAATTTATTGCTTTTTTTCTATTTTTGTGTGAAAATCTTAATGCGGTTCACGGAATACATCTACTTACAAAGTTTCAACAGTATAGCTCTTATAGTTTCGGAAAAAAGTGGCTGTGACATACGGACGGACAGACGGACAGACAGACAGACAGACAGACAGACAGACAGACAGACAGACAGACAGACAGACATGACGAATCTATAAGGGTTCCGTTTTTACCATTTGGCTACGGAACCCTAAAAAGAAAAAATATTATGTAAATAAAATATTAAAAAAAAAAACAAACGGAATAAAACATCATGCAAAGTTCGGGTTCACTAAAGCACATGTAGGTAAAAACCCGGTTTTTGTGGGAGGGAACATCGGCATGTTTTAGTCTATGATTGTAAAATGTAAAAGCTTTTAAATAAAATAATATAAAAGCTATTAAATTGCTTGAATAATCAATTATTTTATTTTCATGACTACTGAATTATTATTTACGTCCAAAATTCACTTTATTTTGAATTTATAAGCGCCGCTCTCACACTGTATGAACGTCAAAATTGCACTTAAGTCATCAATGTCAATTTGCCTAGAATTCAGTGCAACGAATTCGTTTGAAGTGAGTGTTCAGCACGCCTTATCTAGTACGTAGTAAGTACATATATATCGATGCAAAAATCGTATAAAATCTTCAAAACGAAGTCGGTACCGACAAAGTTTTAGTATCGAAGAATTCAATACAAATTTTTTGTAATAGATTAATGTAGTGGTTTTTACAAAAAACTCGATTATCCAAAGCAGATTTTACGCAACGTCTATTGTCATTTTAGTTCGAAACGGTGTTTGTGTGCGTGCTAACAATACGTTGTGCATATAGACTAGCTTATAACTGCTCGAACTTGAAATTATAGCTGTCGAAGACGATTTTAGATGAGTCAGCGCACATATTGGTCACAGCCACCAGCGAGTTCGAGCCAGCGACTAGTTCAGTCTTAATGACCAACCATGATCAAACGGTTTAACAGAATTAGCTGTTCTACCGTTCAACTACTGAAACGCTTTTACTGAAAGAGGACTCAATCGATCGACTCATAGTTATGGCACAGTCTAAAAATCATACAGGCGTCCAACGAAGACGTCTAGACAGGGCAATCGTGCGGGGTGTGAGGGGCGAGACGCGGGTATGCCGATCCCGAACTGCGAACAAAACGATGTTAGTAGTTCGGGATATGTCATTCAGGGCTAACGCGTGTTTATTTTTTATATATAGATAAAGAGATTTAACCCGTTGTGTGTCTAAACGTGGATCCACACGAGACACAATGGCTTTTTAATTGTGTCTCTAATTACGGCACACGAGAGGTTAAAAACAACTGTCTCGGGCAAAATTCAATCCGAACCGTGATGTCGCTCTGACAACTGAGTTATTTATTTATTTAAAAACTTCACTTAAACAAGATTACAGTACAGTAAGTGTCACAGTAACTAGTTATCAAGTCTGCATCAGTTCAATATTTAAATCTCTTTGTATATACGCCTCATCTGCATTTTTATTGTCATACTCAACTCCTTAATAATACATGCAGTAAAGAGCGGGTTAAAAATTGTTTTCATTATTATACCAATATGTAATATTGTTTTATTATAATATTGCTATCGATATTCATCTGCAATAAATAAATAATTTCATAAATATTGTTTATTTGTGACAACCCTGGCCGATGCGTTACTTTATAGACGATGTCGGCATTTTACACAAGATCAAAGGCGTCGTCCTACTGTATGATTTTTATACTGTGGTTATGGTCCGGGTGACACAGGCCGAGGTAACTAAACTTTAGAGAAGTACCGACTAGCCGATTAGTCGACTGTTAAAAGGCCGACTAGTCGTCCAAGCCGATCAAGGTCGCGGTAATTCGACAATTTCCGTAACACTTCGTTTACAGCTAACACGCGCGCAAGTCACGACCGCCACCTGTGCGCGTATGGAATTTATTACCATCTGCCCCTTCGAGCTCGCCACCAGGGAGGCGGTTGGCACTAACTAGTGGCGTCTACCACGCCGGTGCACAAGGGCACTTATTTAGTGTCATCTTCCCCCAAAGCCGGAGCACTACTCCACTGCCATGACAACAAGTCGTGGCATGGTGGACTGAATACCAGGAGGATCTCATGGCGATATGGCGCCAGCTTGAGGATGACGAGCAATGGAAGGTCGCAGTCCGTCTGGCCGCGCCTCAGGTAACCGTCCAGACCGAATCTGAGTCGTCGACGGCGCGTGATGACCACGCGCGCCTCAGAGATTTTTCTTTTGCACTGGTCAGAGTAGTGCTATTGTAAAAAAAAAAAATATTTATTTTATTGATTTTATTTAAGTATATTTATTCAAAGTCAAAGTCAAAGTCAAAAGTTTTATATTTCACATAGGCCTACATGGGCACTTATAAAACGTCAGAAGCTAGTGCACGGTTCGAAATTGGTCGTTTCCTATGGAGAAGAACCGGCAAGAAACTCCATGGTTACTGTTTTAAAAAAATGGTTGTAGTTAAATATTTCCATATTACAGTATTAATAGGTAGGTATTATTTAAGAACAGTGTAAACCGGTCTATATTGTACTCAGAAGCACAATAAAATCATTAAAATAATCATTTAAAAAAAGTGAGTCAAAATATGAAGTAATCTAAGAATTCGTGGAGTCTACAGTGTTCTTCCATTTACATTATAAAGAGAGGCTATATAAGAAAAAAAAAGCTGTCAATAAATGAGACGTTAACAACCAAAAAAGAAAAACTAACGAATTTAATGTGGTTGGAGTCAGATAATATTTAATATTAATAATAATTGATAATTTAATTTATGTATTGTATCTATTTTCTGTGTCTACATCTCTCATCCAACTCTCCTGTCGCAGGTCTGCTGGAAGAAATTTCATTTGAAATAAGCAGTACC
This sequence comes from Mythimna ferrago, assembly GCA_910589285.2. Lineage (NCBI taxonomy): Eukaryota > Metazoa > Arthropoda > Insecta > Lepidoptera > Noctuidae > Mythimna > Mythimna ferrago. The sequence goes on from OU342700.1 coordinate 15,160,676, forward strand.
TTTGTACTCTTTTATCTGTATTTGTCTATTTCATTTTTAAGTGTTTGTGTGTACATAAATGAATAAATAAATAAATAAACAAATAAATAATATAAAATAAAATAAAAATATTGCAAAGCAATGTGTTAGAAAAAAAAAAGTTACAACAAAGATGGAGCAGTTAATAGATACATTCACACATTATTATGAGTTACCAGGGGGCCACAAGTGCAGAGGTAGTCATTGCCAAACAAGCGTATCTTCGTCATAGTCTTTAACCTTGTAATATGCTTTTTTGGTTAAGACACGCTTAATATGGGTTTTGAACTTTCCTTCGCTAAGTTCAGTCACCGCTTTTGGTAGCTTGTTATAAAAGCGTATGCTATTTACTAAAAATGATTTACTGGTCTTGGCTAATCTCCATTTGGGTAATATAATTTCGTGTTTACTACGAGTATTTATGTTATGGAAATCGCTTCTAATTTTGAAAAGTCCTAGGTTTTTACGGACATACAAAATACTTTCTAAGATATAAGGAGAAGGCAGTGTCGATATATCGATTTCTTTGAATTTATTTCTGAGGGACTCGCGAGGACCCATTTTATAAATAGCCCTGATTGCTCTCTTTTGCAATACGAAAATCGAGTCTACATCAGCTGCAGATCCCCACAGTAAAATGCCATAAGACATAATACTGTGGAAATAGGCATAGTAAACTAACCTAGCTGTGGCGACATCTGTCAACTGCCTTATTTTTCTTACTGCATATGCCGCTGAGCTTAATCTACCTGAGAGAGTTCTAATATGAGCACCCCACTGCAGTTTGGAATCGACAGTTACACCTAAGAACACAGTTTCTGTAATTACATCAAGTTTTTTGCTATCAAGAATTAGATTGACGCCAACTTGAGGAACATTCGGTAATGAAAACTTTATACATTTAGTTTTATTTGCATTTAGTAAAAGATTATTGGCTGCGAACCATTTCGAAAGAACAGTCAGACTTTCGTTAACACGCAAGACATCCGCATCTTTTCTATCCACTTTAAAAATAAGAGAAGTGTCGTCAGCAAATAGAATTATATCTGATAAATTAGCGATCATGTAAGGAAGGTCATTAATATAAACCAGAAAAAGGAAAGGGCAAAGAATTGAACCCTGGGGCACGCCCATCCTTACTAAAGACCCCGAGGACGTCACCCCATTTATGGATACTTTTTGCTGCCTGTAAGATAAATAGGAAAAAACTAGATCAGCAGCTCTTCCACGAATTCCGTAATGATGTAATTTACAGATCAGAGTATTATGGTCAACACAGTCAAATGCTTTTGAGAGGTCACAGAATATGCCAACAGCATCCTGGGACTTCTCCCAGGATTCTAAAATGTGACTGATGAGTTTCACTCCTGCATCCGTCGTTGACCTTCCTTTCGTGAAGCCAAACTGATGACTATGCAATATTAACACTTACAATTGTTTTAACAGGTATACCTAAGATAACAAATGTAGTCGCTAAATAGCCTAGCACTCAGAGACGCCACCCACAAACTGATCAGATATCCATTAGTGTATGCAACATTCATATATAATTAATTATCGATGGTCAGTCTCAAGCAGCGCCTCGGAGGACCGGCGCAAGTTACATAGAGGACAACACAGTGTCACCGTCACGAATTCCAGCTGTGCATAAGAAAAAATACCTATCTAAGAGACACTATACTGACTATTTCTACCGCTCGAGTCTCGCGTGCACTATAACAGATTTGTGCGGGCTACCGGGACTTTAAACATCCTTTCCCTCGGTCCTAAGCGAAGCCTACTGTTTGGAACGAGCAATCTCAACGATCCTAATATTTGAGGATTATTTAGAACACCCCGTTACACCAAAACAACATACTTGGCAAGAGCGAGAGATTGTGCCTTAATTCCAACTCATAGTAACTAACAATCTCTATTACAGATCAAAGAGGGTATATTATGTTTATTGTTCTTGATCATTGCAACAAGAGCGTGCTCTCAGCGAGAGCAACTGTAGCAGTGTGTTTGTGCTACTCAAGAGTGTACAGATAGAACATCTGAAGTTGTGTTTGTTAAGTTCATGTTGTCAACCAGTCGGCCTGTTCGCTCACACAAGGATTCACAACTAATACTCACGCGTCGTGTCACTGGCTCTTCGCTTCTTCCTCGGTACTTCTTGTTCTTCTTCCACTTCCGTTTTGATGTTTATTAAGGGTACATCATCTTCTGAATCAGACTCAGACTGTTGTGCTGGGATATCTTCTGCGTATGAATGACTACTGTATAGATTTTCTAGTTTTAAGTCTGTAAGTAAGCAAAAACAGTGAACAAAGTTTTTTTATTATTATGGATAGGCTCGCGTTTGACCACTATCTGATGGAAAGCGATGTTGTAGTCCAATACGTTAGAATTGTGTGTAGCTTGGTATATTACTTAGGCTTTGTTTCATTGCAATCGGTTGACTACATCGATAGATATACTACATTCATTGACTGTTAGGCGGTACGAAGCTCGCCGGCTCAGCTAGTACTTTCATAAGACGTCAAAAACGGCAGAGATGTATGGATCCTGTCCATAATACAGAAAGGATCCAACCCACACCGAGCTAGTTTTGAGATATTGAAGTTTTAAGTTCAGATCGTACTGACTTCATCTTTGATTCGGCACTTTCGGGATATTTCTTTTGTTTTTCTTTTTTCGGTGGGTTGAAATCATCCCCCGCCCTTGGGCGGAGCGGAAGATAGTGTCAGACTTTAACTGACTAAAAAACCCACCCCGTTCCTTCGTTGCCTTTCATACCAGGGCCGAGCCTCCCTTTCAGAAATAGACCCTTGGCCCCAGTAGGCTTCGACCCTGCTGAGCACCTACGGTACAACTATCACACAACGCCATCTAGCCCCAAACTAAGCAGAGCTTGTGTTATGAGTATAGACAACTGAAAACATAATTATATTTTTCTAACTAAATACATAATTTAGATACATGACACCAATATGCTCATCACGCAAACATTTGTCCTGGGTGGGAATGGAACTAACCACTAGACTAACAAGTCAGTCAAATTCAATGAACTTGTCAATATTGGTATAGCGCGTTTCACATATAGTCTAGTCAAATTAGCAAAAGGATTGGACTTAATTCGTGTAGTTGTAATTTTTTGTGGAATCATTAGAAGACATGAATATAAGTCTTCTCTGAGTTTGCACCATTCCTGTTATGTACGGAACATCGTTTAATATTAGGTTTTAACATTAAAGTCCCAAAATTTAAAAAAATCATAAGTATTTAGTTGTGGTAAGTTTAGATATAATATGTAGATACCCCTTTGGTGTAAAATTACTTTTCACGAAAAAAGTGTGAGGTGTATGAAACACTAATAAATCATTATTTTTAATTTGCGGCTCAAGGGAAATTTAGCCAGTTGGTGCAAACTCGTAATAAGCTTTTTAAAGCATCCTATACATTCAGTTATTTTTGCACCCTTTTGCACCCCTAGGAAAACAGCATTTTAAAATATTTGTAGATTGTACTTCGGGGCAAATCAGTGTAGTCATGGATTTTTTAATAAATAATGTATTCTATATATAAAACATTCGCACGTAATAAAAATAAGAAATATATAACTGGAAGTTTATGTAGAGTTAACGTGAATACATACTGCGCCTCGTGGCGCTCGGAGGGCGAACGCGGGGTCGCGCGGCGCGCGCGCGGCGGGGTCGAGAGTAAGTAAGTGCGTGCATGTATATGCGTTTAGATCATTTTTGTGGCAAGAAGCGATCCCTGCGCTATACAAATTAATAAATATAATTTTATTTTATTAGCTGTGTTGTGAAAAATGGATTATGAAGTGTATTGCATTGTTTGTCGTGACCTCCCGACCTGCCCCTGTATTAAGTATTTTGATAATCATATCAATTCTCTGTCGATCTTTATTTCTTTCTGTACCTCAAAAGGAAAAGAACGGAATCCTTATAGAATCACTTTGTTGTTCGTCCGTCTGTCTGTCAAGTCCCTTTATCTCGGGAACAAGTGCAAGTATCAAGTTGATATTTAAACCGAATACTCAAGACTGCGGTCCCTTAAAGCTGTGTAAAAGTAAAAACTTCTAAGTTAACGAATAAAAAAGATACCGGCATTTACGTCGCAAAAAAAAATATATTTAGACACTCAAGGGAATCATAAAGGTACTTCCCGTTGACCTAGAACCCTGAAATTTGGCATGAAGCAAGTCTTATAGCATAAGTATAGGAATAATTGCCGCTGGCAAAAGCTAGATATTTATTTTATTTAAGTTAGTTGATACGGAACCCTCAGTGTGCGAGTCCGACTCGCCCTTACCCAGTTTCTTTTTGAGGCGCATACTTAAAACTCCACATTTTTTATACTAATATTTTTTTGTTCCTACCTTACCTGATGCCGTAGAATAATCAGCGCTGTCACACGGTTTATAGTTCTAAAGACAACCGAAATACAACTAATTTATTTGAAACTAAGCTGTGCCCGCGAATTTGTCCGCGTGGACTACAGGATTTTGAATTCATTTTTTCTAAAATAAAAGTAGCTTATGTTACTCCTTATTACATCAGCTACTTGCCAAAAAAAGTCCCGTCAAAATCAGTCCAGCCATATCAGAGATTAGCCCGGACAAACAGACAGACAGACAGACAAAAATTGCAAAAAATGTTATTTTGGTGTAGACTCTGACCAACGAAAGATGGCAAAACAAAAAGGAAGCCGTATTAAAAAAAATTGAAGCTGTTCACTCTAGCTGTACGCCACATAGACGGAGTTGATACGTTTGATTATTCATGAAAATAATAAGTATGTGATATGTATATGATGCATGTTTATATAACCATTAAACATGTGCTGCTTATTTAGCCGCGATATTCAATGCCGCCAAAACTCAAGCATGTCCGTTCACTGCCAAAAGCAGCCTGATCACCTTGGCACCAGCTTTTTAGAATGTATCCTTGGAGTGTACCTATCGACCGCCTTCAGCTCTTGGGAGTTGAAATTTCCTTAAACTTTGGGCAGTTTATTGAGCACAAAGCTACGGTAGCTGCTAGGAAACTCGACATTCATGCAAAGGTTAGATGGCACTCAGTGGCGGATTAACCATGTAGCAAGAGTAGCAAATGTTACAGACTCCCCCATTTTGGGGCCCCGCGCGTTCAGAGATTCCTCATTTTTGAACATGAAAAAAAAAACTAGTCAAAATATTGGTACTGCGTGAAACCTAAATACAGCTGATTTTTTTGTATGTGATGAGATAGTCAATTTACTTCGGACTATCCTGCAAGCAAACTACAGAATAGAAGATCTCTTAGAATTTATCCCATCATCGTACTTTTTACGCAAGTGATCTTAAAATCCACGGAGTTATTGGTGAATAAAAGCCTTGTTCAAGCTTATTTTAGAAAGGGTAGCTTTAGCCAGCAGCTTCTAGCAGCGCTAGCTAAAACCACTTAATTTTAATATGTGTAGGTTAAGCTCAATCTTAATAACCCTACTAAGAATAAGCTTAAACAAGTTTTTTAGGGAATTACATATTTTGTGTGTCTATGTGAATATTACATTGCCTGTGCGTAGTGACATTTGGCTCTGAAACGTGGTCGTTCACAATGCGCCTCATCAGATGGTTTTAAGTAACACAAAGAGCAATGGAGAGGAAGATAAGCTTAAGTGGCAGTAAGCTGGGTACATTGCTAGCAGTACAGATGATCGATGGGGCCGAAAGGTTCTGGAATGGCGACCGGATACCTGAAGACGTAACGTTGAAAGGTCTCGCAACAAGGGTACCGATAACCTTTTATTTAGTAAGGTTCACATGAATTCGATGGACGCGTGATAAACTGGACCGGCCGTTGTGGTGACATAGGAAAAACCTTTGTCTAGCAATGGAAGCCTTTCAGCTGAAATGATGATGACTATCGATGTTGGCATGTTGATGATATCAATCTCTCAGAAAGATTACTCCACTTAAAAATTGGCTAAATCTGACTACTTCAAAGAAAAATAAATGTTGCATCCTATTAGTAAATCTTAACTGTACAGCTTTTCTGTATAAATTCACAAAGGCTTCGCCATCAGCATCGAAAAGACTCCTTAATTCTGTATTACTTGTCAGAAGAAAACCTAAAACGTCCTAAGCAAAATTCTAATCATTCGGGGTATGCAAAAAACGATCATCATCTAGGGTTTCCAAAAGTACTAAATTAATTAGTATCTTACTACTAAATTAATTGATTAGTAGTAGGGGGCCCCTTAGTCGAATTAGCAATAGACACCGCGTCGGTTTAATCCGGCACTGACGGCGCTTCATACCAGGACAACATCGAATGTTATACAAAGCACAGGTCCAATCATTTGTGGAGCCAGTGGGTCTTTCAATAAACACTTCCCTGGAATCTTTAAATTTGAATAAAACAAATTGTGTGTTATCGATTTTTTTTTATTAATTTGAATGGGCGATTGATGTCATTATGTATAGAATATAATATCGTTCAAATGTCCGCCGCTACTTTGCTAGATAGCGCGCATACGAAATATACAACTTTCCATGTCCTTTACTGTTTTTATTATTAGGAGTTTCGTCTACTCATTACCGAAACCTCCTGAAAAGTATAATACACCGTGTGAGTAATATTACAATTATTAAATAGTCAAAAAGTATCAAGTTTTTATAATAGTAATTAAAAAACTAACCTAGAAATGATATTATTGTATCCAACCGTCGCATTTTATCTGCATGTTTTTAATTTAATTCACTTTTTGCGTCTTTAAATTTGTCTATTATATTAAATAGTAGCCTTTCCATCGAACTAGTGATTGTTTATGGCATTATTTTAAGCAAAATGAGTATAATAAGATGCAGGAAAACAATTTTGACAATTCTTAATTTTTTTAAATACCATACATAACGTTTGATTAACGTTGTCTTCTTTCGATAGTCAAACTCTATGTACCGTATATATTTTCATATGCATGTAGTAAAAAGCAGTTACTTCAATATTACAAACAGATACTCCAATTTTATTTATATGTATGTATAGAAGATAAATAAAGGACATGCTTGTAGGACACTCTCGTTTTTTTTGTTTAAACATAGACGGTTTTTTTAACTGTTTTTTTTTTTTTTATAAAAATAAAATTAGGTTTCTCTACTAACACTTACTAACAGAGCATTTACAATCAGAAAGTACTCCTTCCTCGTAAAATACATCCCACAACACTCCTAAGTAATGACTACGCTTATCTCTTCTTGTCAGTTTATTATTCCGTGTCGCGTGCTTGTCTTTTCCATGGCGTAATAGTTCTTTGGCAATTAAGACAATACTAAAAAAACGTATGTTCCTTAAAAAAATGCTAATTTTTTATAGGGTGCAAATATAAAGGAAAGCAAATTAATGTAATTGTGATTATTTTCAAAACTACTTAAATTTCCCCCGAAGTACAGAGGCAAAAAAACGTGAAAAACTAATTTCCATACGTCGCACAGTCTTGCCGCTCCATACTAAGTCACGGACAAAATTATTTGTGATATTAATTTACTACCTAAAGACAGTAATTGTACGAAAAATACTTATCCAATGAAATTAAATTAGTTTTTACATGTATCAAATGTTTTCTATTTTATTTTTAGTTGTAAAACCCAATATTGACAAGTTCCATGAAAAAACTGATAAAATAATATTTTCATTTACCTACTCACGTATCCAAAATAAACTTATCTGCCGTCATTCTTAATTAAAATGCTATTTAAATGATTGCCAGGCTTAAAAATTTATATAAAAAATACTATTGTAAAGTTTAGAAATATTTACTCCTAAAAGGATTTGAATCAAATCAAATCAACTCATTTATTCAAATAGGATTTTTAAAAAATCACTTTTGCACGTCAGAGAATTTTTGATTCAAATTTGAATTCAAATACACTTTATTGCATGCGTATAAGATGTAACGAATAAGTAAAAATAACGAAAGATAGAAAAAATAGGTAAGTAAAATAAAACAAAGTCTTAATCACTAAATTCACTGGCACTATCACTGTCTCCTTCTGTAGATGAACTTTTTGTGTCCATTCTTTGTACATTAAAGGGCAGAAGCATCTCTGTAACTTCACAAGGTAAAACCTTAATCTTTTTTATAGGAAGTTTTCGCATGCTTGAAATAAATGGGTCAGATGTTACGAGTAGCCTATTAAAGACATCTCCGATTGTCATCTCTCGGGAACACTTTCGTGAGTACTGTTCACGGTATCACTTTATATCTTTATTCCTAGCCTCCTGGGCCTCCTCTGTTAAAAGACCGGTAGGTAATAGGGCATGTGAAATAACAATTGATGAGTGCATTAAAATCTTGTGGACGCTTGTCGGCATATTAAACCATGGGTATAACTTTACAAAAAGCACGGCTGTTTTTAAGCAGTAAATATCAAATTTTTTTGTGTCGATATCGAAACCACTAGAAAGTGTCATCAGAACGATATGGAAGCGATGAATTAGATTTTTATTTACTCCAGTTATAGCAGCAGATATTTCTATATTGTCGAAAAAACGGCGAGCAGTATTCCCGTCATTGGAATTCCCATAGCCAGGTTTGGGGCGATCAATTATTAGGCCTAACTTGGTTTTGAATTCTTGCTGAATGCGTTTTTTCGTTTCTTCAACTACTAGCTTATCTTGAGGCTTTGTTACGCGCCATTTACTTACTGGTAATTTGTAACTCACGTGCAATAAGCATTCAAACATCCTGATCCAACCATGTAGAATGGATAAACCAAAACGAAGACTTTCATTATCGACTGGTGCTTGTCGCGATGCTGCTATGGAATTAAATTGACTAGATGTTTTTTTGCAAATATAGCACCTTTGAGTTGAAGATGTGTCAGTTACAGCATTACAAATTTTTCCATCGGTCATAGTAAAATACAATTCATGGGAAATTGCAAAATGTTTAGTACCTACTTCGATGTTGGTAGGTCTTAAGTTATGAATTTCTCCTTCCACTCGCATCATTTCTTGCTTGGTTCTTTCAGTGGTTTCGTGCTCGAATTGAAGCTGTATAGGTCGACAAAACCTAGGAGAAGATGGTCGATTGTTTTGCCAAAATATGACATCTTTTTGAATCGAAGTGTTACCGACTAATCTTATAGGAACCATACAAGTTACAAGCATAGCGGCATCACTTCCTGAAGCATCTTGAAACTTTTGTTTGTATTCAGTAAAACCGGACGTACCATCAATGCCCCATTTAATATGTAATTTTAAATCAGTTATAGTATCATTTTCTAATGACAAAAACACTTCTTTGCATACAAGTGCGAGGCGAGTGCAAGTGTGGTCCATTTAATCCTGTAATGCAACCTGAACGTGCTTTTCTGAAGCCGAAATTGCATTTTCATTGGGATAGCATAACTTCTTGACTTCCAAAACTTTTTTATATGAAGGAAATCTGCTTGTTGCTGCCTGTCTAATTACATTATATTGATATACGGATAATTGTGCGTCTAACAATACGCAAAGCGCCTCCTCAGGTGTTAAACAATTATTATCACTGCTAAATGAAGACATGTACGACTTGAGTTTGACAGATGAAGCTGAAGAAATTTTGCTGATAGCCTTTGCTTTATCGCTTTGCCCCTCTTTGCGATAAGTCATAGCTGCTGCGAAAGATAATTCATTGCCACTAGCAGTTTCGCCCAAGTGAGCAACTTTTCTTCGCTTGGACCTCTCACCTACTACGTCAAAAGAAGAAGACGGACGGCCTGGTCCAGGAAGAGCTGCATAATTTGGAAACATCTCCTTTTCATTTAGCCAAGCTGAATGCCTTTTATAAAATAAATCTTTCCTTCGACCGGCATCTAAGTATTTCGATTTAATTTTATTTAAAAACAGTGACACCTTATACCGAGTAGCATTTTGATTGTCTGGAGGACAGTTAGTCTTCGAAATTATCATTTCTTGTAAATTCTGGCCCTTTCGATCCCAATTTTTTACAGGATCTTTAAACATGATGTCCACAAGTTCGCGACGAGTAAATTCAACCACGCGTCCTGTGATAAACAATTAATTTTAAAAAATCGGGTAGTGTGTAGTAGCAACATTTGTTTTAACATGCTAATAGTATGTAGTCCAGAGATAATTACTGTTAAAATTTTGTTACGGAAAGAAATAGAAAGAACATACAAATCTTCTCGTGAATTTTATTTATAATCAAATTCTGAGTCGTATATTTAAGCACGCTATATGCGTAAATAGGTTTATGTGTAAGAAACTTATGCATAATTTCTAAAAGACCTTACCTTGAACTGTAGATTCCATGTTGTTTATTTTGGAAATACTAATCACTTCTAAAATTATTATTACTTTAACTATGTTAAGTTTTCGCTTTAAACCGCAGTCACTTACGATAGTGTACTTTGACAAGTGATTTCTCGCAGTTTTTATTACATAACTACCCTCCATTTTTTGGAATATGATGAAGTACCTATTCAATTTTGATTTCCGTTTATGTTTTTTCATATACCTTCAAGTTTTCAAAATTGGTTTTTGTCCGCCCGCGGCAACACAGTGCGTCGCACTGGGGTGCAAAATCAATCATGTACTTAGGTCGAAATGTATAACACTTTCCTCAGTTTACAAAACTACACAATTTTCCCCAATGGCGCAATGGCCAAAATTAACATTTTAATTTTTTTCTAATGCTGCGTTGGTCTAATTAAAATAATTAAAATGCAATAATGTAGGTGGAGGTTTAATATACCATAAAAAAAAAAAAAATGGTGAGTACACCTATATTCTCTGGTTAGTTATGAGCAATATGTTTCTCATAAACGATTATTGGAAAAGGTTTCAAGATATGGAATCAGAGGAACAGCATACAACTGGCTTAAATCGTATTTGTCTGACAGAGTGCAATCAGTAGAGGTTACAAATTATAATAAGCAAACTAAAACGATGGAATCTTTCAAATCTTCGTTTAAGTTTAATAGATATGGTGTGCCACAGGGCAGTATTTTAGGGCCACCAATGTTTTTGCTCTACATAAATGATTTCCCAGACATTATCAATCATAAATGTATACTATTTGCCGATGATACAACAATTATAATCAAGGGACACGATAAGAGCTCGTATCAAAACGAAATAAACATTGCTCTCCAAAGAACTATAGAGTGGTTAGAGGCTAATAATTTGAAAGTTAACATTAATAAAACAAAATTTATACAATTTCATACCTATAGATCAAAACCGCTGGATCTAAATATATCCTATAAAGGGGTCGCTTTGACAGAAGTTGATTCAGTTAAATTTCTTGGAATAACCCTAGATAAATATTGCTCATGGAAACATCATATTAGTGACATTTGCGCAAAAATAAATAGTTTTATTTACCCCTTAAGGCGTATTAGCTGCGAGGTATCGAGAAATGCTGCAATAACGGCTTTCCATGGCTATGTAACTTCCGTCCTAAGGTATGGTATTATCCTGTGGGGTCGTTGTGTGGAGATTGATCAAGCATTTGTAATGCAGAAAAAATGTGTGAGAGCTATTTTTGGGTTAAAACAAATAGAGTCATGTCGTCCACTTTTTAGAAAACATAAAATTTTAACACTGCCATGTATTTATATATTAGAATCCTGTATATTCGTTTTCAAACACAAGAGACTTTTCGAGCAGGCTACAAGCTACTATACGCCACGATCTATGTATACTAATAAGCTGTTTCAACCGAGGACAAATCTCACCTTAACAGGTAACAATAGTTATATTATGTGTATAAAAATGTACAATAAATTACCAAATTCTATTAAAACGTTACCTTTTTCTAGATTTAAAAGTAGCTTGACGAGGTTTTTAATTGAAAAGTGTTTCTATAGTGTACACGAGTTTTTAGGTTACAAATTGTAAGTTTTGACATGATTATTATATTTGACATGGGTATTATTGACATGATTTTATTATTGACATGATTATTGACATTTGTGATATTATTATTGTAAGTTTTTATTGTTATATTGACATGTTTTAACTCAACAACACAATTTTAATGGAATAGAATAATTTGTTTATGAGTGCATGATTTTAATCAAATAATTAATTTAATTTTTTTTTACTATGATTTATATTTGCACGCCGAAATTAAAGGCAGAATAAGAGATCAATTCTATTTATGTTGTCAACCTTCTGTACCTTATTTACGCAAATAAACGATTTATTATTATTTATTATTTATTATTATTTAAAATAAACAGTTTTCACCCCCTTCCGTAGGGGTGCCAAATGATATTTTTTTTTATACTCTATTTTTCACTCATACAATACCATCAGAAACGTTTTTGCGTCTCCAGAGAACTTAATCCAATCTTTATTAAAAAATGACCTAATTTGACTAGACTAATAAGTTCCGTCGCCGTAATGTTGGCTCACCTGTCAGTCTAAAGAAAAAGGAAAAGAGTTGCCTACTCCAGCGAAATTGTTGCACGAAATGAAATCGATTTTAACGGTAGTCGCACGACTTTATCGAGAATTATGAGAGGAATGGGATTTCATTTAAAAAAAAAAGCATGTCTAAAAGGAAGCAGTTACTGGTACGATATTGCGGCGTAGCGTTTTCGATATTTGAAAGAATTGCAGAAAAATATTTTTTACAGTTTCCAAAAGAAAGAAAAAAGGCAATTGTTAAAAGTAACGAAATATCAATTAATCTCTCTAATATTAAGTAATTTCGTTGCTAAACAATATAGCAACATTGGTTTTCCACCAACATTATGGCTAAGGGATTTTTTAAGTGAAACGCACTATAGATACATCATTATTCAATTTGTAGTTCCTAAAAACCTACCATCACTGTGATGTTCCTCCTCTGGGTCGATGACGTCATCTAGTCTCTCACAAACAGCTGGTAACTCTTCTTTGACCGCAATGCTTTCAATATGGCTGACATCTACTATACTTATATGCTCCACTGGTGACTGAATTAGCTTATTCAAATGTTTGAAGTGCTCTTGGTTTACAAACAGATTTTGCTGTAAAACAATAATAACAATAATAAACATTTATTTCAGGTAAGATCATCATCATTTCAGATGTCCACAGTTGGACATAGGCCTTCCCCAAGTGTCGCCACAATAAATGATCCTGTGCATTCCGCATCCATCGGATTCCCGCAACCTTCAGGTCAGGTCATTGGTTTAACTTGTAGGAGGCCTTCCAACGCTGCGTTTTCCGGCACCAGGAAAACACAGCGGATATACCCATAGGTTAACACAAATACAAATACATGGAAACACAGAAATAACAAGCAAAAAAAAAACATACTAATATACTATACATTCATTCATTCATTGCAATTACATATTCGACTAGCTGTGCCCGTGACTTCGTTCGCGTGGACTGCAGGATTTTGAATTTATTTTCTAAAACAAAAGTAGCCTATGTTACTCCTTATTACATCAGCATCCTGCCAAAAAAGTCCCGTCAAAATCAGTCCAGCCATTTCAGAGATTAGCCCAAACAAACAGACAGACAGACAAAAATTGCAAAAAATGTTATTTTGATGTATGTACTGTATACATATACATAATTATGCATGTGTTTGTCAACCTAAAATTGTTTGTGTATTTAATAGTTAGCACAATTAAATATTACTTTTAACCACCATATTTTTCCTAGAATTATACAGTCCACACTCTCACCAACACATAGTGTCATCGGACTCTTAAAATCAGATGTTAAGAGAGTATACATAGGTATATCAGCTGAAGAATAATATCTCACCTCATAATCCTCATTCATCATCTGAGTGAGCAGCTCTTCAGCTTCCAGACATTTTCTCTGCAGTTGGCAGCATTGCTTTAGTTGAGTGCAGCAGATGAAACAAGCGAGCATCGGTCTACTGTCTTCAGTTACAAACTGCAACAAAACATGTTTACAACCATTTTGTTCAATGAATAAATCACATTCAAATATACTTTTGTATACACAAATATAGAGAGAAGAATAAAAGGAACAAAACCGTTCAAGTTAGTGTTTAGTGATAGTGAATAGTGTAATGTAGCATTATTGTAACCAAATAAATACAAGAACGACATTTTTTTCTAGCTTTTTTTTTATAATGTAAATGGAAGAACATTGTAGATTCCACAAATTCTTAGATTACGTCCTATTATGATGCAATTATTTAATATGATTATTTTTATTATGCTTTTGAGTACAATATAAATTGGTCTACACTGTTCTTACATAATATCTATTAATACTGTAAATTGATTTACTTAGTAGCTGCAAAAAATATTCAAATATTCTGAAAATACCCTTTCAAGTTTTGTTTCTATTCACCCCTGAGTTTGTATTCACCCCATTTGACTGTATGTATGTTAATTCATTAAACCTCAAACGAACGCCAGTGTTTGCGCTGTCATTGTCTTATATTGTCTCTAATTGATACAATTGAAAGGTTAAGATGAAATCAAAAGAACAATACGGTCCAATCAATCAGAGGTGGTCAGTACTGCTTCCTGTTGGCCTCTTCTCATACAGAGCTGGTGTGCATTATAGTCCGAGGCTGATGGACGACTTATAATAACCGTGATTTCCTTCGCAGTTGTTAGGAATTCCCTTCTTTTTCTATGTAGACCATCATACTAACTGTTTGGTTTATTAAATTATTAACAACTAGCTATTGCCCCCTGCTTCGCCTGGGTACATAAAATATAACCTATGACACTCAGGAATAAAGCAGCTAACTATTCATGAAAAAATTACAGCAATCGGACCAATACTTCCAGAGATTACCTCCTACAAACAAAAAAACTTAAAACAAACTTTTTTAATATCATTGTAGATGAAGACAGTAACAACTTACCGCATTACCAGTCAGCCTCTCATACAGTTCATGCAGTTTTTTGTTCACAACTATATACATACGAACATTCTCCGCTAAACATATCCTACACATTGGCAGTTTCTCCATTATATTTTTGGGAAATCTCTCAACAACTACGATAAAGTTTGCGTTGAGAAAATCTTGATAAATATTCTATTCTATTTTTGTCAATAACAAGAGTCGCCGTCGACTATTCTGCCAATGCCCAAGTACAGTAGAAAAACAAGCAGTGTATAATTTATTATGTCGTTAAACATTAAAAGTTTAAATAAAATTACAAATATTACAATGATACAAACAAAGCACTCTTCTTTGCTCTCTGACAAGTGACAACCGACCGACCAGTGTGACCAGATAAAATTTTACAAAAAAGCCGAAGCTCCTTAAAAAAATAGGTAGGTACTGAAATATACCATCTAGAAACTTTTTAAATCACATGGTTTGCTGTAAGAAAACCCAGTTGTGCTCGCCTATGTACTTACATCAAATGTCCTGTTTTTTTTTGTTTGTTATTTTTTTATTTTTGTGTACAATAAAGAATAAGAATAAGAAACTTGGACAGGGAAAATATACCTATAAAAATCCCGATTCAAAACACGTTTTATTTATTAATCATCACAATAAATATTAGAATTGTATTTTAACATTGTGTTTGAAGGATTATAATTCATTAATCTTTTGTTACTTGCTTAGTTTTTAAAATTGCAGATTAATACACTTTTTTTATAAATCTGTCTCTTCGTTCCGTTTTTAGGGTTTCGTAGCCAAATTTTAATGGCAAAAAACGGAACCCTTATAGATTCGTCATGTCTGTCTGTCCGTCCGTATGTCACAGCCACTTTTTTCCGAAACTATAAGAGCTATACTGTTGAAACTTAGTAAGTAAATGTATTCTGTGAACCGCATTAAGATTTTCATACAAAAATAAAAAAAGCAATGAATTTTGGGTGGATTAAACTTCAAAATTTGACACTTTGATTTTCAAATTGAATATGGATTGGACTTCAAAAATGATCATCAGCCTTTTTAATATTCCCACTGCAGGCCTCCTCTCGCGGAGAGGGAATGGGCCGTAATCCACCACGCGGGCCCAGTGCGGGTTGGTGAATGTCACATGCCTTCGAATTTTTGGTTCTAGGACATGCCGGTTTCCTCACGATGTTTTCCTTCGCCGTCTTGAGAGCAGTGGTGATGAAATAAATTACACAAAGTAATGCGCCTGGCTGGGTTCAAACCTGCGACCTACAACTCGTAAGTCGGGGCCGTTACCACTCGGCCACCACTGCTCACTCGGCCACCACTGCTCAAAAATGATATTGAGGTTTATTATATCATTTTTTAAACTGAATGGTTTATGCGAGAGTCACTTCCAAAGTTGTAAAATGTGTGTGTCCTCCCCTGTAACTTCTAAATTAAGAGAATAATTAAACTAAACAAAATATATAATGTAAACCGCAAAAAAAAATTGGTTTGAACGAGATCTAGTAAGTAGTCTTTTTTTGATACGTCATAAATCTAAAAAAAATACACTATTATTAAAACATCGATCAAAGTTCCAACAAACTACAAGAACTTTTATACTCTGTAACTTGCTGCTACGGCACCCTTCATGGGTGAGTCCGACTCGCACTTGGCCAGTTTTTATTAAATTAATCTGTGAAAATATGCGCTTGCATGCAGCATTTGACACTAGTAATCATAACGCGCTCTATTTATATTACGTCGAACATCAACGTAAGCAGGGATTTTTTTAAATAGTTTTATGGCGCAGAGCCAAAACCGCTCTTATGCGAAAAAGCATATTTTGCAAAGCCCTGCAAATTTATAATAAAATACCAAAATCGATTAGAGAGTTAGACTTGACAGGGCTTAAGAAAAAAATAAAGAATTATTGTGTAGGTATTAAATGTTACTATAAAAATGACACTTTGACAAATTAATTCAATGATTATTTATATGATTTTATTTGACATTTCTAGTTTCAATTATCTAAATTATCACAATTTAATGTAATTAATTACTTATATAACTTTAATATTTGTACGCCCTTGTGGCAGAACGTGCCGAGACTGAATCTTTAAACCTAAGACCATGTAATGTACATACCTACCATGTTCTAACAAATAAATGATTATGATTATGGCATGGCTTTTTGGCCTCTGTGCCAATGTTCGACGATCGCTATGGTATTGCCATAACTTTTTCCAAAATATCCCCAAAAATACTGGTTTCCGCCAATATATATCTACCTTCAAAAATAATGACTCTCGGAAAACTTACTAAAATATACTCAAAAAGTATTAAAATACTGAATCTAGTCACACTGCGACCGACTCTGATTTTTTTTTTTCTTATTTTTATGACCTGGTCACTTGGACTTTTAAGTCAATTCTTATTTTACCGACTCTGACAATCAATAGACAGGCTTGTCAAAAAGTATCGATACATCTTTATGACGATATTTGTTACTACGATATATCGGTATAATCAGCCGATATATTTAGATCTGATTCATCAATATATTGAAACAAATATTCAATATTGAAAATCGTATTAAAAAAAATATTTTTTTAAAATTAAATTATTAATAAAATATTTAAAGCTATAAAAGAAAGAACCTAGCAGAAACAATGTCTACGGTTTTTTTTTTCGGTGGGTAAAAATCATCCAGATAACATCCCCCGCCCTCGGGTGGAACGGGAGATAGTGTCACTTTTATTGAATAGAAAACCTTTTAGAAAACCTGCGTTGCCTTTCACCTGGTATGAAAGGCAACCTAGCCTCCCTTTCAAAAATAGCCATTTGGCTCCAGTAGGCTTCAACCCTGCTGGGCCCCTATGGTTACTGATAACTCCTTGAAGCACGCGGGAACGTAGGTCGACGATTTTGGCTCGGTCCGGCCGGTTACCAGACGGTCTGACAGTAAGCTACCCATTGCTCGCCATCTGCAAGCTCGCGCCGTCGGTGGCCGGAAATCGGGATCGGAATCCAGGCGGCTTCTGGGGCGTAAGTGCCGTTGCCTGATGCGGTCGGCCTCCTCCTTTGCTAGCATTATTGCTTCGCAGAAGGAGGCGACCACCTGCCAATCCTCCTATTAATAAATATATGGTTTATGACTATGTAGCATGTTTTTACTTACGTTACCAGACAAACGTTGGTTTTCTTGGAATAAAAAATTGGTCTTCAAAATATTACAATATTACCTATAATTATGTATATTTTGTATAAAAGTTACTACTATGCTAGACTCGACTAAATAAATTATTATTTTAAAAACGAACATCTCGAAAAGTCTGACCAATTTAAGTATCTTTCCTAGTAGATATTTAATCGAGGCCGATATTAATATTTTTATAAATATGTCGATAGTTTTCATCGCTCTCGACATCCCTAGACACAAGCCCACAGTAGCTGACAAGCCTGAAGAGTGAACTCTGACAGCTGTCTTCATCACAGATTATACAAGTCATAGACTTTCACTGTATTTGAATTGGAGTCTTTTAAGCGAAGTCTTGGTATAAATATAGGTTTACCAAATATAATACGGATGTATATTCATTCTAATATGTTTGTATAGTTCGGCAGCAAATAGATTGAGTCAACACAGTCAACCTTCTTAACAAGTTTCGCCAAAATATTCAACACTACTAAAATTCTCTCAGCTTCCTTTTACGGAGATCGCACCTGTTACGGTGATTCCACATATTGTCCAATTGTGCAGACATTCGAGATAATAAACAATTGTGCATCACAATATCCACAAGGAATTAATTTGCGAATAATTGAAACAGCCGCTGAATACCACTCAAAAAAATCACTAAATTAATGTTGCGCAAACACCAAAAGAATTTTATTCAATAGTTTATCTAAACTGTCGAATGTCTTCGTTCCCGGCACATTTTTTATTATTTACAGAAGTCCAATCTACAAGGCCTTGAGCACAGGCTACCTTGTAGCCGCCCTTCAATGTTTTAAAGGATGCATTTTGGAGAGTGTGCGCGGGAATTGCATGACTTGATTCCACCATCTCGATTTGACGAACGGCAAGTATCCACCCTTACATTGTTGAAACCTCTATGAGCCGGACCTAGCGTTTTGGCTCGTTGTTCATACCGCATACATCGAGGATCTGGAACAATTTGCCTGCTGCGGTCTTCCCGTCCGATATTTAAGTGTCTAGAGTGAATAGGCTCTTAATAAACTAGTGCGCCTCACCATCAACGGTTGCATTACTACTTACCTACTATCTCAGTCAAGCACTAGTTTATATCAATTAAAAAAACATAAAACCGTAGGAAAGATATGGGTGTCTCAGAAAAAAAAATAACTATAGGTACCTAGTTCATCTGTTTAGGTAGTTAACTAAACGTAAACATCTTGATATGACTTTTTATTTAAAATAATAATAAATCATGTATGACATACAGAGATTATTTAAATTTAGTTAATTACCTAACATCAACATTACGATACATCTTTGATGAGAAAAGTCACCGATGTGTGACTATACTTTAGGAAGGGCAGGGCACCCTACAAAACATCCAGACTACATTTGGGTCAATATACAAATTTTTCAATTTTGGTGGCGAAATTTCTTCTTCGGTTTTCGTGATAATTAGGGACCCAGGACCCTAATTCCCGCGAAAACCGAGAAGAAGAAACTGAAGAGAAGAAACTTACCTTAGTTCAGGTCCTTATGCTTCACGGAAAGTGACGGTTTAGCCACCAAAATTGAAAAAAAATTATATTCACCCATCTCATCTGTTTGTAGTCCACATGAATGATTACATGATAAGAAAAGAATTATTATTAAAAAAATGGCGTTTACATGGCTAAAAAACAAACTGGGCAAGTGCGAGTCGGACTCGCGCACTAAAGGATCCGTGCACAATACAATTTCCGAATGGAGTCACGAAAATTATTCCGAATTGCAAGAATTTTTTTTTTTGGTTACAACAAATTAACTGTTTTCAGATTTATTCCTATACCTGTTCTATAAAACCTTGCTTTGTGCCAAATTTCAGGATTCTGGATCAACAACAAGTACCTTATGAATTTCGATCTTTGAGAGCATCAAAATGTACGTTTTTTTGCGACATAAACGGCCGTATCCGTCGGCCGTTTTTGTAAGTACCTACTTCCAAGCGGCACTTGTCACTTTCGCTTTGAGGCTAATCCAGCCGGCCCTGTTCGGAAGCATGGCCTTATTTTATAATGTTAAAATCCGCGAGTTCTTGGTCTTTTAGGCTGTCGGTGGTAAATGTCCTGATAATGTTCCCCCATTAAGTTTAATGGGAAGGATACAGTGCGTAAGTTTAAGTACTTGGGGCAGTACGTCACCGACAACCTTAATGACCGTTTCTTTAGAAGATTGTTTTTTTTTTCTTGGCCCTTCTATAAATAATAAAATAAATAAACATTTTTCAGAAAAAAGGTTAACGCTCTTTAACTGTAAGAAAAGGGTGTATTCGTATCTTTTAGTAGACTATACTTAAGAAGTTGCTTATTTAAGAATAAGTGAAATGAAGCATATTGTCTGTGCGATAAAAGAACCGTCGTGGCGTATAGTGAAAACAACATTAAAGATTTTAAGTAGCAACCCAACCCAGCCATCCGTCAAATGCCAAACGTCATATAATATTGACACCGGTTTGTTTATTATGATATTTTATTGTGATTTTTAATTAAAAAAATATGAACTTAATGTTCATATTTTTCAAAAGGGAAAAATGTACTGAGAAAGACAACGAGAAAGTGGTAGTGTGTTCCATTTTTACCTTTATATTTAACTAGGGTAAACATAAACTTGCTGTTAGCTACAATATTCCAGTCAGTGGTAATAGACCGATCCCAGTCAAACTGATAGAACCATTTTCGTTGGAACTGGGTAAGTGGTCGCTGGTGGAACCTACCTAGATAGGCAGTACAGCAGTTTCTTCACGCTGTTTTCCTTTACCGGTTCGTGTTTGCATTTAAATGTTCATCATCATTACAATCGAAAGACGTCCACTGTTCGACATAGGCCTCCCCCAGGTGTCGCCACAATTAACGGTTTGTTAATCAATACGCATAAACTTATAAACGGATGAATTTAATGATAAACGTTGCAATAATATAGCTTATAACCTATATTTTTGCTAAGTTTCATCACGTGAGCAAGTTCAATATAGTTTGTGAAGATGGATGGAGGTAGTCGTATGTATGGATGTGTCGCGCAAAAACTACTAGACAGATGAAATTAATCATAAACATTGCAATAATATAGCACATAAGCTATAACTTTGCAGTTTCATTAGGTGAGCAAATTCAGCCAATAGGATAATTTTTATTATAGGGTGAAGCCGCTGGAAGAAGCTAGTCTAACACAGTTTAAAAATATCAAGATTTAACATTCGCACTATAATGACGTCACAATGTTGCTTACATAACAAAAACGATATTTATCTACAGCAGCGCCCTCAAATCCCACGATGGTTTACTTTCCGCACAGACTCTAACACCATCAACATAATTATTAACCGACACGCATAAAATAGTTTGCAGACAAATCTTTCTTACCTTTTTTTCAACTTTATTCTCACTTTTTTTCTCTTTGTTTAATACCTTCATAATAAAAAGATAAAAAAATTCCTGACATAATTTACTTCAAATAAGGATATTATAATAATATACATACATCAATTAATTTCAATAATAACAAAATTTAATAATTATGACGACAATAAATAAATAAAAAATACCAATACTTGGACATAATACACAATTCAATTTAAATAGATTAGTACCTGATTTAATTATAATGACGACAAAAATAAATTAAAATATGTTTATTTTGTTAGCCTTCACCCTTTGTCCTAACTTTGCTGTGCATGTATGGGTCCATATTGATCTTACTATATTTTTATACCATCTATGTTGCTTACATAACAAAAATGGAATGGAATGCAATAAAGTACTGAGTTCATAATGTACCTACGTAATTAATTTGTTTATTTTTGGGTAGTATTTAAACGAGTGACTTTAAATTAAAATTTTAAGTGACAAAAATAATTATTTTGGGTTATAGAAATGTGGCGTCAAAAGAAATGACACACATAGGTAATGATAATTTTTATTAATTACAGCGCAAGTACTGCCTACCCCTTTATCCATGCTAGGATGAAGGCGCGCGCAGGCACTCACCACAGCGCGCGGGCGCACCGGCCGTCGCCGCGGAAACCGGTTCGCCTTCCTCTCCCCGGCCTCCGCGCACCGCACCGCCTGCCGCCGACCGCTGGAGCTCACACGGCGCAGACCACCGAACAGTCAGCTGGACGCCTTCACCGCGAACCCACGCTGCTTTCGCTCGCTACCGCGCTACTGTTTTTTCTTATATAATTTCCGCTTTTAAATCTAAATTACCTTCTTCAACTTAGTCTGTTTTCTACCTTACGCTTATCTTTCAACTATAAGCTCAAACCTTCGCCTTACGCTTGTATAACTTGCCTTTCGTTTGTAAATACACGACTTGGACTAACAGCTGTGTTATTTCGTTACCTCGACTCGCCCGCAAATTGGTGACCCCGACGTGATCTGAACACGCAACCTTCTGATCTGGAGTCAGAAGGTTGCGTGTTGCGCCGCTGAACGATTTGTTAGCAGGCCCAGGCATGAAAGGTTCAAAACCCGTGAAATGGACTCCGCAGTTGCTGGAAAATTTTGAGCGTTGCAAGAGTAGCCTTTCAGCTGCGGCACTGCTGGTTCACCCTGTTTCCGATGCGCACCTGGCACTAGTAGTAGATGCATCTAATATTTCTTTGGGAGCAGTTTTACAACAGAGAGTGGACGATATCTGGCAGCCCTTGGCTTTCTACTCGAAGAAGCTGAGCCCCACACAACAGAACTACAGCGCTTATGATCGTGAGCTTCTTGCAATATATGAGTCTATCAAACATTTTCGACATATGATAGAAGCACGAAATTTTACTGTTTACACAGATCATAAGCCGCTCATTAGTGCATTTAAAAAGAAAGAGCAACAGGGTTCTCCACGACAAATTAATCAATTGTATTTTATTTCTCAGTTTACCACTGACATTCAACACGTGTCTGGGCAGGACAACCAGGTGGCGGATGCTTTGTCTCGTATCGAGGCAGTCACGGCGCCAGTGGACTTCATGGAGCTTGCCCTTGCGCAGCGTGATGATCCGGAACTACATCAATATCTCAAGGGTAACCATTCGTTAAAACTGGAGTTAACGCAGGTACCAGATTCAGACGTAAAACTTTATTGTGATGTTTCTATGTCTAAACACAGACCCTTTGTAACAGCTACCCATAGACGCCGTGTGTTCGAAACGCTACACAGCCTAAGCCACCCCGGTGCGAAGGCATCCATCAGATTGGTGAGTGAACGATTTATTTGGCCTTCCCTCAGGAAAGATGTACGCGCTTGGGTTAGAGAGTGCATCCCATGCCAGAAGTCGAAGGTGACAAGGCACACGACGTCTCCTATTGGTAAATTTGACTTACCAGATTACCGTTTCGCCGAAATCCACATGGACCTGATTGGTCCCCTTCCAGTATCTTCTAATTTTAAATACTGCCTCACTCTGATTGACAGGTATACCCGATGGCCCGAAGTGATTCCACTTCCCGATATGACAGCGGAAACTGTGACCAAGGCGTTCGTGTCGGAGTGGATCGCTCGGTTTGGTTGCCCGAAGAAGGTAATAACGGACCAAGGTAGACAATTTCAATCGTATTTGTTCCAAAATTTAGCCAAGACTTACGGAATTAAGCTAGCGAGGACAACTGCTTATCATCCAGCTTGTAATGGGATGATTGAGCGTCTACATCGCACTCTCAAAGCTGCTTTGATGACACACAATACCAAAGATTGGGTTAGTACTCTGCCTATTGTATTATTAGGATTACGTACGGCATTTAAGGAAGATTTACAATGTTCGCCTGCTGAGTTGGTGCTAGGTGAGCAGCTACGGGTCCCCGGTGAATTCATCACCGCAACAGAAAGTAAGGTTAATTACCCAGATTTTGTTAGTAGCTTACGACAAAGAATGTCAGTCCTACGCCCGCGCCCAGCATCAGACCACTCGCAGCACAAGGTATTTGAGCACAAAGATTTGCATACCTCAACTCATGTGTTCTTGCGCCAAGACCTGCTTCGGGGGTCGCTAGAACCACCATATAGTGGCCCTCATAAGGTCATTTCAAGAAGTCCGAAGACCGTCGACATACAAATTAACAACAAAGTTGTAAAGGTATCAATCGATCGAGTAAAACCAGCCTACATGTGGCGTGAGGACGTTGGGGTACAGAGCCAGGATGGGCAAGTTACGCGATCAGAGCGCGTAACTACTAGATCGGGACGCAAAGTAAAGTTTCCCGATCGATATGTACCTTGATGTGGCCCCTTTTATTCGCAAGGGGGTCCTGTGGCGTCAAAAGAAATGACACACATAGGTAATGATAATTTTTATTAATTACAGCGCAAGTACTGCCTACCCCTTTATCCATGCTAGGATGAAGGCGCGCGCAGGCACTCACCACAGCGCGCGGGCGCACCGGCCGTCGCCGCGGAAACCGGTTCGCCTTCCTCTCCCCGGCCTCCGCGCACCGCACCGCCTGCCGCCGACCGCTGGAGCTCACACGGCGCAGACCACCGAACAGTCAGCTGGACGCCTTCACCGCGAACCCACGCTGCTTTCGCTCGCTACCGCGCTACTGTTTTTTCTTATATAATTTCCGCTTTTAAATCTAAATTACTTTCTTCAACTTAGTCTGTTTTCTACCTTGCGCTTATCTTTCAACTATAAGCTCAAACCTTCGTCTTACGCTTGTATAACTTGCCTTTCGTTTGTGAATACACGACTTGGACTAACAGCTGTGTTATTTCGTTACCTCGACTCGCCCGCAGAAATAATAAGTGAGCGACTGACTGCGAGTGACGAGAAATCAATAGAACAGCGACTTAGAAACTTTAATTTGAGTTACTTAAAATACAAAATGAGAAGCTTCATAATACTTGAGCGACCTAATATTTGTTTGTGTGTCAACGTCTTGCGTCTTGTCGAATGTCCTAAATACCGATATTTATGTATTATGTATGTCACAAGGTAATTTGATAATCCGGATATTGCGAAAACCCGAATAATTAAAAAATGGTGAAATAAAATCTGCGAGCAACTTGGTCGTAGCGTTCGCCGGCCGCTGCCGCGGCACCGCTCGCTTCGCTCACTCGGCTCACGCGCGGTAGGTCACAGTTCTAACCTAACCTAACACATTCACCCAATTCGCTTCGCTCACTCGGCTCACGCGCGGTAGGTCACAGTTCTAACCTAACCTAACCTATTTCACCCAGTTCAAATGATGAATCTACCTGCGACTAGATAATTAGACAATGATGAAAACATTTGCTAGAGTCCGTCTAATGAAAGCGTGACCTGAGAAAAGGAGGTTACAACCAAAAATTTTGAATGTGGTATTATTGAAATAGTAGGAGAAAAAAGTTTTGATACTAGAGTATTTTTTGTATTTATGACAATTGTATAATAGTTAATCCTAGTCAAAAACATGTGTGTAGACTTAATTATTTGGTGGGTGTATGGTAAAGGTCAATAACACACAAAATGTTAGTTATTATCCCAAATTATTTTATTTTATCTGATCTCTCAAATGTCGCTATATAATATTCCAATAATATATATCTTTATTTACCATTTGGCCTTCTGGCAAGAATACCAAGTGCACAACACCGCGATAGTCAAATAAAATGGTCAACATGATTTCAACTTCATCACGTCTCGCCAACACTAATAATGTGTTTCAAGATTGTTGGGTTGGAATCGATTCGTTTTAGCATAGAGAAAATTCAGATCTTTTGGAATTAGTCAAGTGGGAACATGTTTTATACTCCAATGATTGTTTCAAATGATACGGATCGACTCGTGAGACACAAAAAGTTCAACAGCTCTCAAATTTGAACTAGGATTACAGTCACTATTTCCTTCACTTTCGCAATTTTAACTTCAGTTGAAGATTTTGATGCACTATCAGACAAAGTGAGGCAAATCTTTCATTACATCTCAACTGTTTTTGAACAAATTCTACCACTCACTAGCATGTGTTTTTTATTAAGTCGATTCACCAAAAGCCTTCTTTGTTCGATGTTTTTGTCCATTATGAAATTCGCAATATGTCAGATTATCTAAAAATATAAGAAAAAAAATATATCATTATATCCTTAAAATAACTATCTAATAATATTAGTCGACAAGGATCAAGATTAAAACGTCATACTAACTTAAAAATACAGCAATCGTATGTAAACATTGTTGGTTTTCATTGAAAACACCTTCTTTCTCTTCTTGTTTTTGTTTGAACTTATTAACCATAGTGTGTAGCAGTTTTTGCACGTTACTGTTTATTGTTTTTCCCATAATTAAGCAATTATTCTTGAAAAATAAATACCTGTTTCCAAAACTGACAATTGCAACCATAGACTTTGACGTGATTTTTTTCGGCAAAACAATGTTGCCAATTTAATTAAAAAAAAAAAACTCCAGGTTACGCTTTCAGTAGACGCACTCTAGCGTAAATTCCTTATTTAAAACCTCATTTTTATTTCTAGTCGCTCACTTATTATTTTAGTCGCTCACATACTAATTTAATCGCTCAAGTTATTAAAACAGTATCTCATCATCAGTCGCTAGGTTTTTATTTTAGTCGCTCGTTTTATAATTCCCCTTTATTTTTTATTCTTTTTAACACCCCTACAACTAAAAATCAAAGTGTACTACGCGTTCCAATTGAGAATAGGATCGATTGCCGTGTTGTGACGTCACGTCGTACTGTCAAATCAAAGAAATTTTGGCAAAATTAAAGAACTCAGAGATGAGTAAAATTGAAGTTCTGAATTCTGATTAAACTTTTTTCGTTCACAGTTCATAAATAAATTAAATTTTTCGTAAATTAATTAAAATTTATTTCCTCGATTTGACAGTAAATCATGACGTTACAACATGGTAATCGATATTATTCTCATTTGTAACGCATAGTACTGCAATAATTGTAAACGATCAATAGATATGATTATTAGTAATTAGTCATTTTCTGAGCAATTATATAAAAAAAAAATATATTCTACACACTTGTAAATGGCCCTTCTTACCAAAACAACTCGAGACATTAAAGGTTTCTCACCAGCGTTCCTGACGTAGACCATGACGTTTAATTCATTAAACCCCAAGCGAACGTCGGCCGTTCGCGCTGTCATCGTCTTTCACGTGACACTATTGAAACGTCACGGTAAACCCCCGCATGTGAATTTGGCTTTTTAAAACACCTTTTTGAGTAAAATTGTGCTAACAAAATATTTCACTTTCATGGTTTTTAACAGCGTGTCT
The DNA here is from genome assembly GCA_910589285.2 of Mythimna ferrago. Classification (NCBI taxonomy): domain Eukaryota; kingdom Metazoa; phylum Arthropoda; class Insecta; order Lepidoptera; family Noctuidae; genus Mythimna; species Mythimna ferrago. The sequence goes on from OU342700.1 coordinate 15,187,969, forward strand.
ACATCGAATATGTTTGATTAAATTACTCTTATGACTAAAACAACGCTGACATTCTTCACATTTGTAAGGTTTCTCGCCAGTGTGCGTACGAATGTGAATTGCTAAATTACTCTTGTGACTAAAACAAAGCTGACATTCTTCACACCTGTAAGGTTGCTCGCCAGTGTGAATTCGAATGTGCCTTGTTAAGCTAGTCTTCTGACTAAAACAAAGCTCACATTCTTTACATTTGTAAGGTTTTTCGCCAGTGTGCGTACGAATGTGGCTCGGTAAATTATGCTTATAACCAAAACGAAGCTGACATTCATTACATTTGTATGGTTTCTCGCCAGTGTGCGTACGAATATGTTTTGTTAAATGAGCTTTCTGTTTAAAACAAAGCTGACATTCTTCACACTTGTAAGGTTTCTCGCCAGCGTGCGTACGAATGTGACTTGTTAAAATTCTCTTATGTCTAAAATAAAGCTGACATTCTTCACATTTGTAAGGTTTTTCACCAGTGTGCGTACGCAAATGACTTGTTAAATGATTCCTCCTTCTAAAACAAAGCTGACATTCGTCACATTTATAAGGTTTCTCGCCAGTGTGCGTTCGAATGTGACATATTAAATTACTCTTCCGACTAAAACAAATATGACATTCTTTACATTTGTGAGGTTTCTCGCCAGTATGCGTACGAATGTGGCTTGTTAAAGAACTCTTCTGACTAAAACAAAGCTGACATTTTTCACATTTGTAAGGTTTCTCGCCAGTGTGCGCAAGAATGTGATTTGTTAAAACACTCTTCTGACTAAAACAACTCTGACAGAACTCACATTTGAAAGGTTTTTTGTCAGCGTGTATACGAGTATGACGTATTAAATCACTCTTTTTGTTATAACCATGGTGACATATGACACATTTGTAAGGTGTTTCACCAGTGTGTACACGAATATGTTTTATTAACTCTCTCTTGTTTTTACAACTGTGCTGACAAATATCACACTCGTAAGGTGCTCCACCAGTGCGTACACGAGTGTGTTGTTTACGACAATTTGTGTCTGAAATAGTATCAATGATACTAATATCAACTCCAGATTTTGCACTAGTCAAAGCTTCTTGTAATTTCGGAATAAGTTTGGACGTACGATTTTGAGTGTTCTCGTGATTTTCATTCTTCTTTTGATTTTCTGTAATTATGTCTTCTAGTTTTTTTCCTCGCACGAAAAGTGTTGATTTCTTCGCCACGGCCGCCCCTGTGGTAATTAATCTAGTAAGCACCAAATTCATAACACAATAAAGTGAAAGAGAATCGCATGCTTCTCATTAAAGTCTAAGAGTATGTTGCAGGTTTTCGAACATTAAGGTTACACTAGTCGATACTTTTTCCATACAAATTTTGACGGGGTACTGTACAGTTTGGCATTGGAAATCCAAAATAAAACATGACATGATTTTATATCATTATTAGTTTAGTCTGTACGGAAACTGAAAAACAAAACAAAAAACACATTACAAAGTTAGGAGGTAACAAAGCTGCTGTTTTTGTTTTTGACGATTTTAACGCAAAAGTAACAAAAATCGTATAAAATCTCCAAAACGAAGTTAGTACCGACAAAGTTTTAGTATCGAAGAGTTCAATGCAAATTATTTGTAATAGATTAATGTAGCGGTTTTTACAAAAAAAATCGATTATCCAAAGCAGATTTTACGCAACGCATAATGTCATTTTAGTTCGAAACGTTTGTGTGCGTGCTAACAACACGTTGTGCATATAGACTAGCTTATAACTGCTCGTACTTGAAATTATAGCTGTCGAAGACGATTTTAGATAAGGCAGCGCACATATTGGTCACAGCCATCAGCGAGTTCGAGCCAGCGACTAGTTCAGCCTTAATGACCAACCATGATCAAACGGTTTAACAAAATAAGCTGTGTTATACTGTTCAACTACTGAAACGAGGTCCGAGTGACACAGGCCGAGGTGACTAAACTTTAGAGAAGTACCGACTAGCCGATTAGTCGAATGTAAAGAGGCCGACTAGTCTTCCAAGTCGATCGAGATCTCGGGGAATTCGGCAATTTCCGTAACACTTCGTTTACAGCTAACACTCGCGCTAGTGACCGCCACCCGCGACCAGGTCATCGGTCCACCTTTTTGGAGGCCTTCCAACGCTAAGTTTTCCAGTACGTAGTCGCCACTCCCGAACCTTTCGTTACCATCAACCAATTTTTTTGCGTGCAATGTGCCCTGCCCATTGCCATTTAAGTTAGGCAATTCTTCGAGCTATGTCGGTAACCTTGGTTCTCCTGCGGATATCTTAATTTCTAGGAAACTCCGAGCATAGATCTTTCCATCGCCCTTTGGGTGACTTTGAGTCTTCTTATGAAGCCCATTGTAAGCAACCACGTTTAGGAGTCATAAGTCATCACTGGCAACACGCGGTCAGTCTTTCGTCATGAGACACTGTGGTATATGGGATGAGAAGACTGCTGAATGCTGCCCAGCCGAGTCAGATTCGACGATTGACCTCTTTCTCGAAGTTAGACCTACCCAACTGGACCGTCTGTCCAAGGTAAACGTAGTCGTCCACAAATTCGAGTGTTGAGTCCCCGATCTTGATAGGAATGGGTCCTACATGGATGTTAACCATAACTTTGGTTTTGTTCATGTTCATTTTATGTCCCACTCTTTCGGAAGCTCTACTGAGGTCACCGAGCATTGTGCTGAGTTCCTCCATAGTCTCAGCCATGACTACTATGTCGTCCACAAACCGAAGGTGAGTTATGTACTCGCCATTGACATTAATGCCCAGTCCTCTCCATTCCAGAATCTTGAAGACATCCTCCATTGCGGCCGTGAACAGTTTCGGAGAAATAACGTCTCTCTGCCTCACACTTCGGTGCAAGAGGATAGGTCGATGTCTGGTCTTGAAATTCGGGCACCGTCGGAGATCGGAGAGGCAATCAAAGAAAGAACCAAAGGCTTTCTCATAGTCCACAAACGCTAAGCAGAGAAGCTGATTATACTCCTCAGTTTTCTGTATAATCTGCTACAGCGTATATATGTGGTCCACGGTGCTAAAGCCTTTTCGGAATCTGGCCTGTTTGGGAGGCTGAAAGTCGTCGAACATGCGCGCGAGACGGTTCGTGATGACTTTGGGAAACATCTTATAGACATGGCTCAGAAGTGACATGGATCTGTAATTCTTAAGCAGCATTGTCGGCCTTCTTAAGGAAGAGCACCAACACATCTCTGCTCCATGCCCGTGGCGTTTTTCCCTCGAGTATGACGGAATTAAATAGCTTCTGAAGAGAGAAAATTTACATAGGTATACATAATTTATACCTACACGTCAATTACAAATTCAGTAGCTATCTGAAGACATGGGAAAATTACTTTTGAAAAAACTATTACTCATAAGTCGTCCTCCGCGATTCTGGCGATCTTCAAAGCGATCTCTAACATTCACGAAAACGCGCCTCAGAACTTGTGTAGGAATCTTGTTGATTTTTGGTCTGTTTTCCTTCAAATATACGCTTCGAAACAAATATTAAATAACGAATTCGTTAGGCGTTCGCGCACCTATTGTCGTTCTATTGTATCTGTAATTTTCACGATTGAAAGGTTAATGACCCGGTAAATTTTCAAGTCATCTGCGAAAATAGAACAGGTACTGTGTTTGTTACTGTTTGCCAGTTTGTTATTCACGAATAAAATAAACAGTATTGAGACCAAATGGAAACCTTGTGGGACTCCGGATGATGAAGGGTAAGGTAAAGACTGGTGACCCTTTACTACAACTCTCTGTTTTCTGTCGGTCAAATAAGATTTAAACCACAGCCAAAGTTGACCAAATACACCGAGATTTGACAGCTTTTGCAGCAATATATTGTGGTCCACTTTATCGAACGCACTGCTAAAATCGGTGTATTTAGAGTCAACCTGCTTGCGTGAATCCACCAATTTGCAAAGGTCATTGATATAAACGATTAAGTTGGTCGTGGTCGACTTATGAGCGCAAAAACCATGTTGTGGTGGAGCCATCTCTATTTTGAAATGAGCGGTTAGAATGGGACACAAGAGAACCTCGAAAACTTTTGAAAATACAGACAAAATAGAGATGGGCCGGTAATTGCTTACGTTGTCAGCCTCTCCTTTTTTAAAGACGGGGATTACATGCGCTAGCTTCCACTTATCAGGAAATTGAGGGGTTTTAATAGAGTGGTTGAATATTATTTTAAGTGGAAGAGATAGACTGACGGTACATTTTTTGACAAATATAGGTGGAAGACCGTCAGGACCTGCACCCTTCATTAAGCTTTCTAAGTGCTCCGGTTACGTTTTTTTCCGTGAAAGCGTCACTGCCTTACGTATTGTTAGAGTAGATCGGCACATCAGCGCATCTTCAGAGCGATGTTCCGAGTGTATGACGCCCGACTGAGTAAATGTTGACGCGAAGTGACGCGCAAATAGATCGCAGATGCCGTCTTCTGAAGCTGCCACCTCATTGCCTAACTTTAATTCCGACGGCATTTCACTTGTACCGGCTTTTTTTGCTTTCACGAATGACCAGAAGAGATTGGGATTATGGATTATGCCCTCTTCCATCTTCCTAGTGAAACCCTCACAGCTAATTTTGATAATTTGGTTGGCTCTTTGGCTCAATATTTTATATTCATAATCGCCACGGGGATTTTTGTATTTTTTTAAACGCCTTCTAAGTTTTTCCTTTTCATTCAGAATGTTTATAAGATTTTTTGAAAACCATATGAGGTACTTATTGCGTTTTATATTGGACTTTGGCACCAATGAACTTATGATACTGTTCAATATCTTATAAAGCTCTTCCACCATGGCGTTGGTATCCTGACACTGGGCAAAGTTTTCAATCTAATTGACCTGATTTATTTTCTCGTTAATCATATTGTAGTTTGTTTTGCGGAAGTTAAACTTTGCAGTTTGCTTTCATTTTAAGAAAGTTGGTAATATACTAGTAATCTCAATACACATGGGGCGATGATAAGGGTCTACTGTTGATAATGGTTCAATACATTCATGGACAAATACGCCATTGAAGTTAGACAATATTAGGTCTAGAGATTTACATTGGTGATTTTTTACACGATTTAGCTGTTGCAAGTTGTTAAGAGATAAACAATCTACAAGAGAGTACATTTCAATTGGAGTCGGCTCTTCTCGTCATTTTTCGTTAGACATTTCGGTTCTGGGTCGTCGAGTCATTCATTTCGGCTTTCTTAAGGTCATTGCAAATTACAGACATCCAAGTTAAAAGGTGTCTAAAACGCAAAATGGTTTTGATTAACGGTAAAAACAGAAAAATAATAATTTTATTACATTTAGTCATTTAATAAGGGTCAAACAACACAAACAAAGTAAAGGTCTCGATATTACGTACCTACCCGCTTAGATACAAAAATAAACATGGTCTTTCATAATACAATAAAATAATAAATTCTTCCTAAAGCTAAGTTATAATTTAAAATTAATTGTACAGAGCTGATAAATAATTAAATAAAGTCTGTATTATTAGTACTTACACTTAACGTAGGTAACATACGAACCGCTGCTGGAAACATATTTATTACCATCCATCCAATGATTTCAAACTAAACCATATAAAGCGCTAACCGCGCTGTTTTTTTGAAAGAAAACCATGCTTTACAAATAGTAGCTTGAAATAGTTGGCTCTTTTTTTTCGTTTTAAATACACCCCTATTTTTTATTTGGTTCAAAAAATGGAGCTCGCTGTACCCGTTACTGATCATAGTTTTGTGGTCAAAAGTAAACAACCGGCCAAGTGCGAGTCGGACTCGCCGATGAAGGGTTTTGTAGCAGCAAGTAACATAATTCAAAAGTTATTGTAGTTCGTTGTAACTTTGATCGATGTTTAAATAATAGTGAATTTTTTTAGATTTATGTCGTATTAAAAAAAAACTACTTACTAGATCTCGTTCAAACAGATTTTCGTTGGCGGTTTGCATGGTAATGTACATAATATATTTTACTATTACGGAACCCTAAAAACACGAAATCCCAAAATTATCCACGACTCATAATTGGTAAATTCATAACAGAATCAATCATTCATAACAATTGCTACTAGAAAATAACCATGCGCAGTGTTTTCCATTTTGATCGTCATTTATCCATACTAATATTATAAATGGGAAAGTGTGCGTGTGTCTGTTTGTCCGTCTTTCACGGCAAAACGGAGCGATGAATTGACGTGATTTTTTAAGTGGAGATAGTTGAAGGGATGGTGAGTGACATAGGCTAATGTCATTAGATGATTTTCCCACCGAAAAAAAAAAAAACGCGAGCGAAGCCGCGGGAAAAAGCTAGTTCATTCATAATCAATAGCCTGCACGACATTTCCATAAACTGGTGACTTTTCTAATAAGCACTTTAAATATTTGTACTAATTAAAAATTAGTGGTGCACATGGAGGTGTTGTGATTCCTGACCCGACCACGACATGGAACGAAAATTTCAATATGGCACAAAATGATTATTTTAATTGTGTTTTATTGTGCCACTTGTCCCAGGAATTTGTGCCTTGTACTGATTGAGTAATAAGAGTACGATTGTGGTCGGGCTGGGGATCACGGTTCCTGACCCGACCACAACCAGATCTAATAAAATATCAATAGTGTGAAGTTACTGATTATGCCAAAAATATATGCCGAATTGTGCCTATGGCACACATGACATAACACATTAAGTCATCATAGATATAATATATGAGTAAGTACTCAAATAAGGCACTTACGAAAAATTTATACCAACTACCCACATTTCAGTTTAAAACTAAAAACAAAAAGAGTCGTACCTCGTTACGTAAATAACAATAATTGTACATATGATTTAAGTGCATTTCCGTTAAATAGTGAATCATAAATCTAGAAAATAAAAACCAACAATTACGCGTCGACATATCATGTTGAAATTAACAATAAATTATGCGGTCCCTTGCGGCAAAAAAAGTCAAATTTCCAAGTCAACGCAATTAAAAGATATTTTATGACCAATTATGTCGCTTATTAGGTCAATTTCTATGGAAATCGCTCGTGTGGGTTACGAAACCCTCAGGATTCGAACCCGACTCGCATTGACTGGTTATTTATACAAGCTTACACACTAATATAATGCTACAAAACATAGTGGTTGTAACTTTTTTTATAAATATATTTGCGTACGAAGTCGTGAACACATCTAGTAAAATAAAATGATAATGTGCTTTATATTTATATAGCATAATTTCACAAATTAAAACTGCTTGCAAAGTCGTAGAAAAACTCCTTAGCGTGTAATTGACACACTTTATCTCTTGATTATTCAATTTTATCCGAATCAGGATACATTCTGTGATATGAATACTAAAAGAATTTCGTGTGCCATAGGCACAATTTGGCACATATTTTTGGCATAATCAGTAACTTCCCACTATTGATATTTTATTAGATATGGTTGTGGTCGGATCAGGAACCGTGATCCCCGGCCCGACCATAATCGTACTCTTATTACTCAAAAAGTACAGGGCACAAATTCCTGGGACAAGTGGCACAATACCACAACAATTAAAATAACCATTTTGTGCCATAGTGAAATCTTCGTTCCATGTCGTGGTCGGGTCAGGAATCACAACACCATATGAAGACGCTCCACCTACAAGACATTATAAAGTTTACAAGTAACATTTAACAAATAGAGGTAATTGACGTTTGTACTCATATTTGAATCGTATTGTTCACGCCCTCTTCATACTTTTTGCGGAGTGATGAAAGTTTAGAGCAATACTATAAAACGAGTCTAGCTCACGACTCCAGCTCCTCCTGCGCCTGTCGCTGTCGGCCGTGTCAGCGATTGCGCTAAAGCAATAAACTTCTCACTTCTTACACATCAATTATTGTAATCTTTTGTCGAGACCTTTGTAGCTCGGTTTCTCCATAGAACATCAGCAAATTGTCAAGTTGATTGTAGCAACATTTAAAAAAAGATTGTTAATACACCTATTTGAGTAAGCTAGTATGCATACGAACGTGATTTGTTAAAGTAAGCTTATAACCAAAGCAACGCTGACATTCTTTACATTTGTAAGGTTTCTCGCCAGTGTGCGTACGCATGTGGCTTATTAAAGCACTCTTCTGATTAAAACAAAGCTGACATTCTTCACATTTGTAAGGTTTCTCGCCAGTGTGCGTGCGCATGTGACTTTTTAAATTAATTTTCTGACTAAAACAAAGCTGACATTCTTCACATTTGTAGGGTTTCTCGCCAGTGTGCGTACGCATATGCTGTGTTAAATTACTCTTTTGATTAAAAAAAAGCTGACATTCTTTACATTTATAAGGTTTCTCGCCAGTGTGCGTATGCATGTGGCTTATTAAAGAACTCTTCTGATTAAAACAAAGATGACATTCTTTACATTTGTAAGGTTTCTCGCCAGTGTGCTTACGAATGTGAATTTTTAAATTATACTTCTGACGAAAACCAAGATGACATTCTTCACATTTGTAAGGTTTCTCGCCAGTGTGCGTACGCATGTGACTTGTTAAATTATTCTTCTGACTAAAACAAAGCTGACATTCTTTACATTTGTAAGGTTTCTCGCCAGTGTGCGTTCGAATGTGGCTTGTTAAACCACTCTTCTGACTAAAACAAAGCTGACATTCTTCACATTTGTAAGGTTTCTCGCCAGTGTGCGTACGCATATGCTGTGTTAAATTACTCTTTTGAATAAAAAAAAGCTGACATTCTTCACATTTGTAAGGTTTCTCGCCAGTGTGCGTTCGAATGTGGCTTGTTAAAACACTCTTCTGACTAAAACAACTCTGACAGAACTCACATTTGAAAGGTGTTTCACCAGTGTGCATACGAATATGTTTTATTAACTCTCTCTTGTTTTTACAACTGTGCTGACAAATATCACACTTGTAAGGTGCTCCACCAGTGCGTATACGAGTGTGTTGGTTACGACAATTTGTGTCTGAAGTAGTATCAATGATACTAATATCAACTCCAGATTTTGTACTAGTTAAAGGTTCTTGTAATTTCGGAATAAGTTTGGACGTACGATGTTGAGTGTTCTTGTGTTCATCATTCCTCTTTTGATTTTCTGTAATTATGTCTTCTAGTTTTTTTCCTCGTACGAAAAGTGTTGATTTCTTCGCCACGGCCGCCCCTGTGGTTAATAATCTAGTAAGCGCCAAATTCAAAACACAATCAAGTAAAAGAAAATCGCATGGTTCTCATTAAAACCGAAGAGTATGTTGCAGGTTTTCGAACATTAAGGTTACACTAGTCGATACTTTTTCCATACAAATTTTGAGGGGATATTACTCTACAGTTTGGCATTGTACATCCAAAATAAAACATGACATGCTTTTCTATTATTATTAATTTAGTCTGTACGGGAACAGGCAAACAAAAAAAAATTACATTATAAAGTTATGAGGCGACACAGTTGCTGTTTTTTTTTGTGACGATTTTAACGCAAAAGTAACAAAAATCGTATAAAATCTCCAAAACGAAGTCGGTACCGACAAAGTTTTAGTATAGAAGAGTTCAATACAAATTATTTGTAATAGATTAATGTAGTGGTTTTTACAAAAAAACTCGATTCTCCAAAGCAGATTTTACGCAACGTCTATTGTCATTTTAGTTCGAAACGGTGTTTGTGTGCGTGCTAACAATACGTTGTGCATATAGACTAGCTTATAACTGCTCGAACTTGAAATTATAGCTGTCGAAGACGATTTTAGATGAGTCAGCGCACATATTGGTCACAGCCACCAGCGAGTTCGAGCCAGCGACTAGTTCAGCCTTAATGACCAACCATGATCAAACGGTTTAACAGAATTAGCTGTTCTACCGTTCAACTACTGAAATGCTTTTACTGAAAGAGGACTCAATCGACTCATAGTTATGGTCCGGGGGACACAGGCCGAGGTAACTAAACTTTAGAGAAGTACCGACTAGCCAATTAGTCGACTGTTAAGAGGCCAACTAGTCGTCCAAGCCGATCAAGGTCGCGGTAATTTGACAATTTCCGTAACACTTCGTTTACAGCTAACACGCGCGCAAGTCACGACCGCCACCTGTGCGCGTATGGAATTTATTACCATCTGCCCCTTCCAGCTCGCCACCAGGGAGGCGGTTGGCACTAACTAGTGGCGTCTACCACGCCGGTGCACAAGGGCACTTATTTAGTGTCATCTTCCCCCAAAGCCGGAGCACTACTCCACTGCCATGACAAGTCGTGGCATGGTGGACTGAATACCAGGAGGATCTCATGGCGATATGGCGCCAGCTTGCGGATGACGAGCAATGGAAGGTCGCAGTCCGTCTGGCCGCGCCTCAGGTAACCGTCCAGACCGAATCTGAGTCGTCGACGGCGCGTGATGACCACGCGCGCCTCAGAGATTTTTCTTTTGCACTGGTCAGAGTAGTGCTATTGTAAAAAAATATATTTTATTGATTTTATTTATATTTATTAACACCAGGTATACCCAAGGTAACAAATGTAGTCGCTAAATAGCCTAGCACTCAGAGACGCCACCCACAAACTGATCAGATATCCATTAGTGTATGCAACATTCATATATAATAAATTATCGGTGGTCAGTCTCAAGCAGCGCCTCGGAGGACCGGCGCAAGTTACATAGAGGACAACACAGTGTCACCGTCACGAATTCCAGCTGTGTATAAGAAAAAATACCTATCTAAGAGACACTATACTGACTATTTCTACCGCTCGAGTCTCGCGTGCGAACTATAACAGATTTGTGCGGGCTACCGGGACTTTAAACATCCTTTCCCTCGGTCCTAAGCGAAGCCTACTGTATGGAACGAGCAATCTCAACGATCCTAATATTTGAGAATTATTTAGAATACCCCGTTACACCAAAAAAACATACTTGGCAAGAGCGAGATTGCGCCTTACTTCCAACTTATAGTAACTAACCATCTCTATAACAGAACAAAGAGGGTATATTATGTTTATTGTTCTTGATCATTGCAACAGGAGTGTGCTCTCAGCGAGAGCAACTGTAGCAGTGTGTTTGTGCTACTCAAGAGTGTACAGATAGAACATCTGAAGTTGTGTTTGTTAAGTTCATGTTGTCAACCAGTCGGCCTGTTCGCTCACACAAGGATTCACAACTAATACTCACGCGTCGTGTCACTGGCTCTTCGCTTCTTCCTCGGTACTTCTCGTTCTTCTTCCACTTCCGTTTTGATGTTTATTAAGGGTACATCATTTTCTGAATCAGACTCAGACTGTTGTGCTGGGATATCTTCTGCGTCTGAATGACTACTGTATAGATTTTCTAGTTTTAAGTCTGTAAGTAAGCAAAAACAGTGAACAAAGTTTTTTTATTATTATGGATAGGCTCGCGTTTGACCACTATCTGATGGAAAGCGATGTTGTAGTCCAATACGTTAGAATTGTGTGTAGCTTGGTATATTACTTAGGCTTTGTTTCATTGCAATCGGTTGACTACATCAATAGATATACTACATTCATTGACTGTTAGGCGGTACGAAGCTCGCCGGCTCAGCTAGTATTTTCATAAGACGTCAAAAACGGCAGAGATGTATGGATCCTGTCCGTAATACAGAAAGGATCCAACCCACACCGAGCTAGATTTGAGATATTGAAGTTTTAAGTTCAGATCGTACTGACTTCATCTTTGATTCGGCACTTTCGGGATATTTTTTTTGTTTTTCTTTTATCGGTGGGTTGAAATCATCCAGACGACATCCCCCGCCCTTGGGCGGAGCGGAAGATAGTGTCAGACTTTAACTGACTAAAAAACCCACCCCGATCCTTCGTTGCCTTTCATACCAGGGCCGAGCCTCCCTTTCAGAAATAGTCCCTTGGCCCCAGTAGGCTTCGACCCTGCTGAGCACCTACGGTACAACTATCACACAACGCCATCTAGCCCCAAACTAAGCAGAGCTTGTGTTGTGAGTACTAGACAACTGAAAACATAATTACATATTTCTAACTAAATACATAATATAGATAAATGACACCCAGACATTAAACAAATGATCGTGCTCATCACGCAAACATTTGTTCTAGGTGGGAATGGAACCCATGACCTCTGGCATAGCAGTCAGGGTCACTAACCACTAGACTAACGAGTCACAGTCGGGGGGGACAGACATTTTACCACTTTGGAAGTGTCTCTCGCGCAAACTATTCAGTTTAGAAAAAAGTGATATTAGAAACCTAATAATATAACATAACAATATCATTTTTGAAGACCTATCCATAGATACCCCACACGTATGGGTTCGATGAAAAATATTTTTTTGAGTTTCAGGTCTAAGTATGGGGACCCCCAAAATTTGTTGCTATTTTTCTGAATTTTTTTTGTATGAATATCTTAATGCGGTTCACAGAATACATCTACTTACAAAGTTTTAACAGTATAGCTTTTATAGTTTCGGAAAAAAGTGGCTGTGACATACGGACGGACAGACAGACAGACATGACGAATCTATAAGGGTTCCGTTTTTTACCATTTGGCTACGGAATCCTAAAAAGAGCAGGTCTAAAAGGAAGGAGTTACTGGTACAATATTGCGGCGTAGCGTTTTCGATATTTGAAAGAATTGCAGGAAAAATAGTTTTTACAGTTTCCAAAAGAAAAAAAAAGGCAATTGTTCAAAGTAACGAAATATCAAATAATCCCTCTAATATTAAATAATTTCATTGCCAAACAATATAGCAACATTGGTTTTCCGCCAACATTATGGTTAAGGGATTATTTAATTGAAACGCACTCTAGATAGATCATTATTCAATTTGTAGTTCTTAAAAACCTACCATCACTGTGATGTTCCTGCTCTGGCTCGATGACGTCATCTAGTCTCTCACAAACAGCTGGTAACTCTTCTTTGACCGCAATGCTTTCAATATGGCTGACATCTACTATACTTATATGCTCCACTGGTGACTGAATTAGCTTATTCAAATGTTTGAAGTGCTCTTGGTTTACAAACAGATTTTGCTGTAAAACAATAATAACAATAATAAACATTTATTTCAGGTAAGATCATCATCATTTCAGATGTCCACAGTTGGACATAGGCCTCCCCCAAGTGTCGCCACAATAAATGATCCTGTGCATTCCGCATCCATCGGATTCCCGCAACCTTCAGGTCAGGTCATTGGTTTAACATGTAGGAGGCCTTCCAACGCTGCGTTTTCCGGCACCAGGAAAACACAGCGTATATACCCATAGGTTAACACAAATACAAATACATGGAAACATAGAAATAACAAGCACAAAAAAAAACATACTAATATACTATACATTCATTCATTCATTGCAATTACATATTCGACTAGCTGTGCCCGTGACTTCGTTCGCGTGGACTGCAGGATTTTGAATTTATTTTCTAAAACAAATGTAGCCTATGTTACTCCTTATTACATCAGCTTCCTGCCAAAAAAGTCCCGTCAAAATCGGTCCAGCCATTTCAGAGATTATCCCAGACAAACAGACAGACAGACAAAAATTGTAAAAAATGTTATTTTGGTGTATGTACTGTATATATATACATAATTATGCATGTGTTTGTCAACCTAAAATTGTTTGTGTATTTAATAGTTTGCATAATTAAATATTACTTTTAATGACCGTATTTTTCCTAGAATTATACAGTCCACACTCTCACCAACACATAGTGTCATCGGACTCTTAAAATCAGATGTTAAGAGAGTATACATAGGTATATCAGCTGTAGAATAATATCTCACCTCATAATCCTCATTCATCATCTGAGTGAGCAGCTCTTCAGCTTCCAGACATTTTCTCTGCAGTTGACAGCATTGCTTTAGTTGAGTGCAGCAGATGAAACAAGCGAGCATCGGTCTACTGTCTTCAGTTACAAACTGCAACAAAACATGTTTACAACCATTTCATTCAATGAATAAATTACATTCAAATATACTTTTGTATACACAAATATAGTGAGAAGAATAAAACGAACAAAACCATTCAAGTTAGTGTTTAGTGATAGTGAATAGTGTAATGTAGCATTATTGTTACCAAATAAATACAAGAACGACTTTTTTTTCTAGCTTTTTTTTTTTAAAGTAAATGGAAGTATAATTGTAGATTCCGCAAATGATTAGATTACGTCCTATTATGACGCAATTATTTAATATGATTATTTTTATTATGCTTTTGAGTACAATATAGATCGGTCTACACTGTTCTTACATAATATCTATTAATACTGTAAATTGATTTACTTAGTTGCTACAAAAAATATTCAAATATTGTGAAAATACCCTTTCAAGTTTTGTTTCTATTCACCCCTGAGTTTGTATTCAGCCCATTTGACTGTATGTATGTTAATTCATTAAACCTCAAACAAACGCCAGTGTTTGCGCTGTCATTGTCTTATATTGTCTCTAATTGATACAATTGAAAGGTTAATTCATTAAACCCCAAGCGAACGCCGGCGTTCGCGCACCTATTGTCTTTCTATTGTGTCTGTAATTTTCACGATTGAAAGGTTAAGATGAAATCAAAAGAACAATACGGTCCCATCAATCAGAGGTGGTCAGTACTGCTTCCTGTTGGCCTCTTCTCATACAGAGCTAGTGTGCATTCTAGTCCGAGGCTGATGGACGACTTATAATAACCATGATTTCCTTCGCAGTTGTTAGGAATTCCCTTCTTTTTCTATGTAGACCATCATACTAACTGTTTGGTTTATTAAATTATTAACAACTAGCTATTGCCCCCTGCTTCGCCTGGGTACATAAAATATAACCTATGACACTCAGGAATAAAGCAGCTAACTATTCATGAAAAAATTATAGCAATCGGACCAATACTTCCAGAGATTACCTCCTACAAACAAAAAAACTTAAAACAAACTTTTTTAATATCATTGTAGATGAAGACAGTAACAACTTACCGCATTACCAGTCAGCCTCTCATACAGTTCATGCAGATTTTTGTTCACAACTATATACATACGAACATTCTCCGCTAAACATATCCTACACATTGGCAGTTTCTCCATTATATTTTTGGGAAATCTCTCAACAACTACGATAAAGTTTGCGTTGAGAAAATCTTGATAAATATTCTATTCTATTTTTGTCAATAACAAGAGTCGCCGTCGACTATTCTGCCAATGCCCAAGTACAGTAGAAAAGCAAGCAGTGTATAATTTATTATGTCGTCGTTAAACATTAAAAGGTTAAATAAAACTACAAATATTACAATGATACAAACAAAGCACTCTTCTTTGCTCTCTGACAAGTGACAACCGACCGACCAGTGTGACCACATTAAATTTTACAAAAAAGCCGAAGCTCCTTAAAAAATAGGTACTGAAATATACCAACTTGGAACTTTTTAAATCACATGGTTTGCTGTAAGAAAACCCAGTTGTGCTCGCCTATGTACTTAAATCAAATGTCCTGTTTTTTTTTGTTTGTAATTTTTTTTATTTTTGTGTACAATAAAGAATAAGAATAAGAAACTTGGACAGGGAAAATATACCTATAAAAATCCCGATTCAAAACACGTTTTATTTATTAATCATCACAATAAATATTAGAATTGTATTTTAACATTGTGTTTGAAGGATTATAGTTCATTAATCTTTTGTTACTTGCTTAGTTTTTAAAATTGCAGATTAATATACTTTTTTTTATAAATCTGTCTCTTTGTTCCGTTTTTAGGGTTTCGTAGCCAAATGGCAAAAAACGGAACCCTTATAGATTCGTCATGTCTGTCTGTCCGTCCGTATGTCACAGCCACTTTTTTCCGAAACTATAAGAGCTATACTGTTGAAACTTCGTAAGTAAATGTTTTTTTTTAAAGTTAAAGTAAATGTTTAGTAAGTAGCTTTTTTTTTGATACGTCATAAATCTAAAAAAAAATACACTATTATTAAAACATCGATCAAAGTTCCAACAAACTACAAGAACTTTTATACTCTGTAACTTGCTGCTACGGCACCCTTCATGGGTGAGTCCGACTCGCACTTAGCCAGTTTTTATTAAATTAATCTGTGAAAATATGCGCTTGCATGCAGCATTCGACACTAGTAAACATAACGCGCTCTATTTATATTACGTCGAACATCAACGTAAGCAGGGATTTTTTTAAATAGTTTTATGGCGCAGAGCCAAAACCGCTCTTATGCGAAAAAGCATATTTTGCAAAGCCCTGCAAATTTATAATAAAATACCAAAATCGATTAGAGAGTTAGACTTGACAGGGCTTAAGAAAAAAATAAAGAATTATTGTTTATGTATTAAATGTTACTATAATTTAAATGACACTTTGACATATTAATTCAATGATTATTTATATGATTTTATTTGACATTTCTAGTTTCAATTATCTAAATTATCACAATTTAATGTAATTAATTACTTATATAACTTTAATATTTGTACGCCCTTGTGGCAGAACGTGCCGAGACTGAATCTTTAAACCTAAGACCATGTAATGTACATACCTATCATGTTCTAACAAACAAATGATTATGATTATGGCATGGCTTTTTGGCCTCTGTGCCATTGTTCGACGATCGCTATGGTATTGCCTTAACTTTTTCCAAAATATCCCCAAAAAACTGGCTTCCGCCAATATAAAAGTACCTTCAAAAATACTGACTCTCGAAAAACTTACTAAAATATACTCCAAAAGTATTAAAATACTAAATCTGGTCACACTGCGACCGAATCTAATTTTTTTTTTTTTTTGTATTTTTTTGACTTGGACCTTTAAGGCGTATAGTCCCTTCAACCATCTGGCCAAAATTATGTGAACGCAACTCTCGCGCTCGCCTAGGCGGCAGTATGCAAATCTGTGCATTTATTTGCGGCCAGCAGCGCCCGGAAAGCGCTTTAAATCCATTTTCTCTGCGATATATTGATTGATTTACATATGCAATGTTCACTTTGAAGAATATTTAAACACCAATTTTTATGTGTAAAAATGTTTCTATAGGTCCAAGCCGTTTCGAAGGAGTAGGGAAAAGTTGCGAAAAGTTGCGAAATTGCTAAATATTTTTTTTTGACAAAAGTATTAATTGCACGAAAAAATCAAATGTTGATATTATTGTTCATGAATCTGTAATAAACGTATATTTTTTTCAAACCAATTGACCTAGCCTTTTCGGAGGAGTAGGCCTCAGAAAATCACTGTTTTATGGCACTTTTCGGGCGCTTGGCCCTTAAGTCAATTCTTATTTTACCGACTCTGACAATCAATAGATAGGCTTGTCAAAAAGTATCGATACATCTTTATGACGATATTTGTTACTACGATATATCGGTATAATCAGCCGATATATTTAGATCTGATTCATCAATATATTGAAACAAATATTCAATATTGAAAATCGTATCAAAAAGAATATTTTTTTTAAATTAAATTATTAATAAAATATTTAAAGCTATAAAAGAAAGAACCGAACAGAAACAATGTCTACGGTTTTTTTTTTCGGTGGGTAAAAATCATCCAGATAACATCCCCCGCCCTCGGGTGGAACGGGAGATAGTGTCACTTTTATTGAATAGAAAACCTTTTAGAAAACCAGCGTTGCCTTTCACCTGGTATGAAAGGCATCCTATTCTCCCTTTCAAAAATAGCCATTTGGCTCCAGTAGGCTTCAACCCTGCTGGGCCCCTATGGTTACTGATAACTCCTTGAAGCACGCGGGAACGTAGGTCGACGATTTCGGCTCGGTCCGGACGGTTACCAGACGGTCTTACAGTGAGCTACCCATTGCTCGCCATCTGCAAGCTCGCGCCGTCGGTGGCCGGAAATCGGGATCGGAATCCAGGCGGCTTCTGGGGCGAAGTGCCGTTGCCTGATGCGGTCGGCCTCCTCCTTTGCTAGCATTATTGCTTCGCAGAAGGAGGCGACCACCTGCCAATCCTCCTATTAATAAATATATGGTTTATGACTATATAGTATGTTTTTACTTACGTTACCAGACAAACGTTAGTTTTCTTGGAGTAATAAATTGGTCTTCAAAATATTACAATATTACCTATAATTATGTATATTTTGTATAAAAGTTACTACTATGCTAGACTCGACTAAATAAATTATTATTTTAAAAACGAACATCTCGAAAAGTCTGACCAATTTAAGTATCTTTCCTAGTAGATATTTAATCGAGGCCGATATTAATATTTTTATAAATATGTCGATAGTTTTCAACGCTCTCGACATCCCTAGACACAAGCCCACAGTAGCTGACAAGCCTGACAAGTGAACTCTGACAGCTGTCTTCATCACAGATTATACAAGTCATAGACTTTCACTGTATTTGAATTGGAGTCTTTTAAGCGAAGTCTTGGTATAAATATAGGTTTACCAAATATAATACGGATGTATATCATTCTAATGTTTGTATAGTTCGGCAGCAAATAGATTGAGTCAACACAGTCAAACAAGTTTCGCCAAAATATTCAACACTACTAAAATTCTCTCAGCTTCCTTTTACGGAGATCGCACCTGTTACGGTGATTCCACATATTGTCCAATTGTGCAGACATTCGAGATAATAAACAATTGTACATCACAATATCCACAAGGAGTTAATTTGCGAATAATTGAAACAGCCGCTGAATACCACTCAAAAAAATCACTAAATTAGTGCTGCGCAAACACCAAAAGAATTTTATTCAATAGTTTATCTAAACTGTCGAATGTCTTCGTTCCCAGCACATTTTTTATTATTTACAGAAGTCCAATCTACAAAGCCTTGAGCACAGGCTACCTTGTAGCCGCCCTCCGCTGTTTTAAAGGATGCATTTTGGAGAGTGTGCGCGGGAATTGCATGACTTGATTCCACCATCTCGATTTGACGAACGGCGAGTATCCACCCTTACATTGTTGAAACCTCTATGAGCCGGACCTAGCGTTTTGGCTCGTTGTTCATACCGCATACATCGAGGATCTGGAACAATTTGCCTGCTGCGGTCGTCCCGTCCGATATCTAAGTGTCTAGAGTGAATATTCCGACTGGCCTGTTGGTCTAGTGGTTAGTGACCCTGACTGCTATGCCGGAGGTCGTGGGTTCGATTCCCACCCAGGACAAATGTTTGTGTGATTAGCATAATCATTTGTTCTGTGTCTGGGTGTAATTTATCTATAATATGTATGTATTTAGAAATATATAAGTATGTTTATCAGTTGTCTAATACCCATAACACAAGCTCTGCTTAGCTTGGGACTAGACGGCGTTGTGTGATAGTTGTGGAATATTATTATATTATATATTATTATTATAGGCTCTTAATAAACTAGTGCGCCTCACCATCAACGGTTGCATTACTACTTACCTACTATCTCAGTCAAGCGCTAGTTTATATCAATTAAAAAAACATAAAACCGTAGGAAAAATATGGGTGTCTCAGAAAAAAAAATAACTATAGGTACCTAGTTCATCTGTTTAGGTAGTTAACTAAACGTAAACATCTTGATATGACTTTTTATTTAAAATAATAATAAATCATGTATGACATACAGAGATTATTTAAATTTAGTTAATTACCTAACATCAACATTACGAGACATCTTTGATTAGAAAAGTCACCTATGTGTGACTATACTTTAGGAAGGGCAGGGCACCCTACAAAACATCCAGACTACATTTGGGTCAATAAACAAATTTTTCAATTTTGGTGGCGAAACTTTTTCTTCGGTTTTCGTGATAATTAGGGACCCAGGGCCCTAATTCCCGCGAAAACCGAGAAGAAACTGAAGAGAAGAAACTTACCTTAGTTCAGGTCCTTATACTTCACGGAAAGTGACGGTTTAGCCACCAAAATTGAAAAAAAAATGATATTCACCCATCCCATCTGTTTGTAGTCCACATGAATGATTACATGATAAGAAAAGAATTATTATTAAAAAAATGGCGTTTACATGGCTAAAAAAAAAACTGGGCAAGTGCGAGTCGGACTCGCGCACTAAAGGATCCGTGCACAATACAGTTTCCGAATGGAGTCACGAAAATTATTCCGAATTGCAAGAATTTTTTTTTTGGTTACAACAAATTAACTGTTTTCAGATTTATTCCTATACCTGTTCTATAAAACCTTGCTTTGTGCCAAATTTCAGGATTCTGGATCAACAACAAGTACCTTATGAATTTCGATCTTTGAGAGCATCAAAATATACGTTTTTTTGCGACATAAACGGCCGTATCCGTCGGCCGTTTTTGTAAGTACCTACTTCCAAGCGGCACTTGCCACTTTCGCTTTGAGGCTAATCCGGCCGGCCCTGTTCGGAAGCATGGCCTTATTTATAATGTTAAAATCCGCGAGTTCTTGGTCTTTTAGGCTGTCGGTGGTAAATGTCCTGATTATGTTCCCCCATTAAGTTTAATGCGAAGGATACAGTGCGTAAGTTTAAGTACTTGGGGCAGTACGTCACCGACAACCTTAATGACCGTTTCTTTAGAAGATTGTTTTTTTTTCTTGGCCCATCTATAAATAATAACTATCGGCTATCATTGTGCCGATTGTTGTGACCGCTAATGGTCTTATAGCCAAAAGCTTCGACGACCATCTGTCGAAGCTATCGTTGCACGGGTGGATCAAGGGCCTGATACAGAAGGCAGTACTCCTCGATACGGCTCGCATTGTGAGGAGGTTCCTGTCTCTGGGGCCCTAACCACCGGTAGCTTGGACCCTGCTCCCGACACCGGTGGATAACTATATTTTTATATTTTTAAATGTTTTTTTTTCTTTTGTATAATTTTGTTAAAAAATATTTAAAAATGTAATTTTATATGTAAAAAAAAAAATGAATAAAGAAAATAAATAAACATTTTTCAGTAAAAGGGTTAACGCTTTTTAACTGTAAGAAAAGGGTGTATTCGTATCTTTTAGTAGACTATACTTAAGAAGAAAGTTACTTATTTAAGAATAAGTGAAATGAAGCATAACACCATCAACATAATTATTAACCAACACGCATGAAATAGTTTGCAGACAAATCTTTCTACCTTTTTTTCAACTTTATTCTCACTTTTTTTTTCTCTTTGTTTAATACCTACATAATAAAAAGATAAAAAAAATACTTGACATAATTTACTTCAAATAAAGACATTATAATAATATACATACATAAATTAATTTCAATAATAACAAAATTTAATAATAATGACGACTATAAATAAATAAAAAATACCAATACTTGGACATAATACACAATTCAATTTAAATAGATTAGTACATAATTTAATTTTGGAGTGTGTGCAGGAATTGCATGACTTGATTCCGCCATCGCAATTCTACCATCGGACAACCCGACGTACGGCGAATATTCACCCTTACGTTCTTGAAACCTCTACGGTCCGGACTAAGCGTTTCGCCTCGTTGTTTATACCGCGTACGTCGAAGGACTGGAACAGTCTGCCTGCTGCGGTCTTCCCGTCCGATTATAATTTGGGTGTCTTCAAGGCTAGAGTGAATAGGCTCTTAATAAACTAGTGCGCCTCACCATCAAAGATTGCATCGCTACTTACCATCAGGTGGGATCGCAGTCAAGCACTAGTTTATCTTAATTAAAAAAAAAAAAAAAAAAATTATGACAAAAATAAATTAAAATATGTTTATTTTGTTAGCCTTCACCCTTTGTCCTAACTTTGCTGTGCATGTATGGGTCCATATTGATCTTACTATATTTTTATACCATCTATGTACATTATGGAATGCAATAAAGTACTGAGTTCATTATGTACCTACGTAATTAATTTGTTTATTTTTTATTCTTTTTAACACCCCTACAACTAAAAATCAAAGTGTACTACGCGTTCCAATTGAGAATAGGATCGATTGCCATGTTGTGACGTCACGTCGTACTGTCAAATCAAAGAATTTTGGCAAAATTGAAGAACTCAGAGATGAGTAAAATTGAAGTTCTGAATTCTGATTAAACTTTTTTCGTTCACAGTTCATAAATAAATTAAATTTTCCGTAAATTAATTAAAGTTTAAAAATTTATTTCCTCGATTTGACAGTAAATCATGACATTACAACATGGTAATCGATATTATTCTCATTTGTAATGCATAAAGTCAAAGTACTTTATTTGCCAGAAACATGGTAATGAGGATATTGAATTCAGTACATAAGTTCTACATGGTTCACTAATGATTGGTATACAAATATTAGTTAATATAATAAAATTGTCATTTAAAATTATTAAACATTAATTGAACATTATTTATACATCATTAAATTATTAAACATTATTTAAACAACTTACAACATTAAAAAAAGACCACAATTGAATAAAATATTATTTTGCAATTTTAACATGTCTCAATTAGATATATATATATTATGTCACTTATTTTTTCTTTTTAGGTCATGCTTGTCATTAAAAAAATCGCTTAAGTTATAATAGCATTTGTCCAAAAGCCATTCGCGTAATCTCATTTTGAATAATCTTATTAATTGCAATTCTCATAGAGATTTTGGTAATTTATTAAAGACCCGTATTGCCATCATGCTACAGTTTTTCTGATACAGAGAACTTTTACAGCAAGTGCTTCTAAGTATCGTCGGATCCCTGCTATACCTTTTTTGCCCTATGATGAGTTCCCTGACACTTATTTTTTTTCCGTGGCACGCATACTACTTTAGATTACTAAAAAATAAACTGGCAAAAAAAATAAAAATGAAATGATAAAAAAATATGGTCTTTCGTACGGAAATTCTGCCAATAGAGATTGACACTACTCGACGACACGACAAAATCGGAGCGGCCATCTTGTAATCGCATGTAACAGCAGAAAATTGGAAAAAAGTAAAAGAAAAAACTCAAAAAACTATAACAGAGGACTGGAATAAATATATCCGGTTCGACCGAATTAGGGACCAACTATTAATCATCGCGGTTGGAGAAGATTCCGATTCCAATATGGATATGAGTTCAAAAAGAAAGAAAGAAAACATGTTTATTCCGCCTAAATAGACGCACTAATCAACACAATATTATAAAAAATATAAAAGCCAGTATCCCTATCAGGCCATGTGTGTAACGGGCATAACACTATTGCCCTTGTAACCATAGACAACGAAGTTGTCGTCAAATCAAAAGTCAAGTTCTGACAGTGAATAAGAAATAAATTATTATTTTAAACAGACTGCATTTTATTTACCACTAGCCGTCCCCCGCGGTTTCGCCCGCGTGATTTCAGGTTTTTAGTTTTTGTCAGGATTTTTGGTTTACTGTAAAATTTCATCAAAATCCGTAGACTAGTTCTTGCGTGAAAGAGTAACAAACATCCACACACACATATAAACTTTCACATTTATCATCTATAAGTCTAAAATCGGTAATCCGATTCCATTTTCTTTGCCAACTGATTCGTTATTGTAAAAAATCGATTAAATTTCGTTAGGTCACATCACTATAATTGTCAGACAAGAACTGTCAGGGAACTCATCATAGGACAAAAAAACTATATGGTACAATTTTCTTTTTCCATAAGTTTCGAACAATTCTGGATGTTCTTTTACAAATACACCAATTTGCATTATATAAAGACTAGTGATGGTCAGCAAACCAAGCCTTTTAAAAAGTGGACGACACGATTTTAAAGGGCCTACACTACAAATTGCCCTTACACACTTTTTCTGAACAAGAAACGCTTTATTTATATTTGTCAAATTGCCCCAAATCAAAATACCATATTTTTTTTTTTTATAATGGATAGGCTCGCGTTTGACCACAATCTCACCTGATGATAATATCTGAGAACGGAGGCAACATATCCGTGATATGCTGTCAGCGCTGCTTTTTCGCTAGCAATTCGCCTTAGTTTCCTTATTGCAAATACAAAACTATTAATTTTATTACATACAAGATCTATGTGACTTTTTCAGTTACAGCGCTGAGCAATCAATAAGCCTAGGATTTATATTGATCTACCAGCTCAACAGGCTGTCCATCGGCTTTGACGTCACATACCATTTCTTTTGAGTTATACAACCTAAAAGTCATGTATTTGGTTTTTGATATATTGGCACACAGTTTATTGTTGTTAAGCCACTCCAGGACAGAATTTGTGGCAGTATTTAGCAAATCATTATGAGTACTGGTTGTGGCTTTTTCCTCGTGTGTAACAATTAAATTGAAATATCATCAGCAAAAAGAATGAATTGATGATTTATTGCCGAAGGTAAATCATTTATGTACAGTAAAAATAAAGGTGGACCCAATATACTGCATTGGGGCACACCAGAGCTATTAGTTTTATATGTTGAATTGTAAGTTTTTAAATAATTCATGTCATCTATGCAGTTTATCTCAACACATTGAGTCCGATTAGTCAAATAGCTATTTAGCCAATTCAAAGCTGGTCCCCGAATACCTACTTTTTCACATTTATTTAGAAGGCGATTGTGATCCACGAAGTCAAATGCTTTTGACATATCAAAGAAAATTACTGATACCGGTATGGGTTTGTCAATTTTTGCCAAAACTTTACTCACTAGTCCATAGGCTGCTAGCGTTGTCGATTTACTTTTCCGAAATCCGAATTGTTCTTCCCGAATTATTATAAACTTATTTAAGTAGTCGTTTCTGCATCACTTTCTCAAAAATTTTGGAAAAAATTGATATCAGCGTAATGGGTCGACAGTTGTCTAATAGTAGTTTATCATTTTTTTTATGCAGAGGGCGGACAATGAACTTTTTGAGAAGATCCGGAAACACACCTTGTTCAAAAGATAGGTTAATAAGCTCTTGTAGGGCAGGAGCCAATATTTCTGAACATATTTTGAGGACACGAGTACATACACCATCAAAGCCCACAGATGCGGTATGATTTAATGATAATATGGTTTTAATACTTCTTCAGAGCTACAAAGGCGAAGCAACATACTGTGATTAAATGTTGGTATAGTACTGCAATACTTGTAAACGATCAATAGATATGATTATTATTAATTAGTCATTTAAGTATTTTTCAAGTATAAAAAAATTGAAAATATATCTACACACTTGTAAATGGCCCTTCTTACCAAAACAACTCGAGACATTAAAGGTCTTTCACCAGCGTTCATGACCTAGACCATGACGTTGAATTCTATAAACCCCAAGCGAACGCCGGCGTTCGCACTGTCACCGTCTTTCTATTGTGTCTCTAATTGACACTATTGAAAGGTTAAAGTAAGATTGTTTTAAACTTGTTTCAGCGTGGGTAAGAGACAGAGCCATACAAGTTGTCTAGCACCATCTCTTACCCACATTGAAACAAGATTAAAACAATCTTACTTTGAACGTCACGGTAAACCCCCGCATGTGAATTTGGCCTTTTAAAACACTTTTTTGAGTAAAATTGTGCTAACAAAATATTTCACTTACATGGTTTTTCACACATGTGTTTCTCACAACAGCGTGTCTACATCGAATATGTTTGATTAAATTACTCTTATGACTAAAACAACGCTGGCATTCTTCACATTTGTAAGGTTTCTCGCCAGTGTGCGTACGAATGTGAATTGCTAAATTACTCTTGTGACTAAAACAAAGCTGACATTCTTCACACCTGTAAGGTTGCTCGCCAGTGTGAATGCGAATGTGCCTTGTTAAAGTATTCTTCTGACTAAAACAAAGCTCACATTCTTTGCATTTGTAAGGTTTTTCGCCAGTGTGCGTACGAATATGTTTTGTTAAATGAGCTTTCTGTTTAAAACAAAGCTGACATTCTTCACACTTGTAAGGTTTCTCGCCAGCGTGCGTACGAATGTGACTTGTTAAAATTCTCTTATGTCTAAAACAAAGCTGACATTCTTCACATTTGTAAGGTTTTTCACCAGTGTGCGTACGCAAATGACTTGTTAAATGATTCTTCCTTCTAAAACAAAGCTGACATTCTTCACATTTATAAGGTTTCTCGCCAGTGTGCGTTCGAATGTGACATATTAAATTACCCTTCTGACTAAAACAAACATGACATTCTTTACATTTGTGAGGTTTCTCGCCAGTGTGCGTACGAATGTGGCTTGTTAAAGAACTCTTCTGAGTAAAACAAAGCTGACATTTTTCACATTTGTAAGGTTTCTCGCCAGTGTGCGTACGAATGTGGCTTTTTAAAACACCCTTCTGACTAAAACAACTCTGACAGAACTCACATTTGAAAGGTTTTTTGTCAGCGTGTTTACAAGTATGACGTATTAAATCACTCTTTTTATTATAACCATGGTGACATATGACACATTTGTAAGGTGTTTCACCAGTGTGTACACGAATATGTTTTATTAACTCTCTCTTGTTTTTACAACTGTGCTGACAAATATCACACTTGTAAGGTGCTCCACCAGTGCGTATACGAGTGTGTTGTTTACGACCATTTGTGTCTGAAGTAGTGTCAATGATACTAATATCAACTCCAGATTTTGTGCTAGTCAAAGGTTCTTGTAATTTCGGAATAAGTTTGGACGTACGATTTTGAGTGTTCTTGTGATTTTCATTCTTCTTTTGATTTTCTGTAATTATGTCTTCTAGTTTTATTCCTCGTACGAAAAGTGTTGATTTCTTCGCCACGGCCGCCCCTGTGGTAAATAATCTAGTAAGCACCAAATTCATAACACAATAAAGTGAAAGAGAATCGCATGCTTCTCATTAAAGCCGAAGAGTATGTTGCAGGTTTTCGAACATTAAGGTTACACTAGTCGATACTTTTTCCATACAAATTTTGAGGGGGTATTACTGTACACTTTGGCATTGGAAATCCAAAATAAAACATGACATGGTTTTATATCATTATTAGTTTAGTCTGTACGGAAACTGAAAAACAAAAAAAAAATACATTATAAAGTTATGAGGCAACACAGTTGCTGATTTGTTTTTGACGATTTTAACGCAAAAGTAACAAAAATCGTATAAAATCTCCAAAACGAAGTCGGTACCGACAAAGTTTTAGTATCGAAGAGTTCAATACAAATTATTTGTAATAGATTAATGTAGCGGTTTTTACAAAAAACTCGATTATTCAAAGCAGATTTTACGCAACGCATAATGTCATTTTAGTTCGAAACGTTTGTGTGCGTGCTAACAATACGTTGTGCATATAGACTAGCTTATAATTGCTCGTATTTGAAATTATAGCTGTCGAAGACGATTTTAGATGAGACAGTGCACATATTGGTCACAGCCATCAGCGAGTTCGAGCCAGCGACTAGTTCAGCCTTAATGACTAGTGTTGGGTAAATAGCCGGATGCTTTGAGTTATTATCGATTATAATCCATAAGTAGCCATTAATAGCCTAGCAATGGCTAATAACCCTGCTATTAATGTAATGTTAAAAAAATGAATGATTTTTTTTGTTTAGTGTAAAATCTGTGGGTGTGAACATAAATTGGGTGCGTGTACGCAGTGTGATTCAATGTATTCTAATTCTTTTTATTTATTTTCACTTTTTGTATGTGATAAAGTGTTAATAATAAAATAAATACACATTTGTTGGGAAATTCAGTTTTGTTAATTTAGAGATCCAATACTATAAAAACCATAATTACCATTGACACATCGCTTTGTGATTTAACCATCTACCTAATTAATTACTTGATTTAACAAAATGGAGTACTATATTCCATTCTCCGACGTAGCTATGTCTGGCATAGCTCGCCCTTGGTTTGGTGCTGAGTGTGATCGCGCTAACGGACTCAAGCACGCAGCATATCAGGCATGGGCCGATGCTCGTATGCACAAGACAAATGACGTAAGCCAGAAGAAGAGAGCTTTCAACAGAGCTGCCAAGTCTTGCAAGAAGGTGATGCGGAGGTCTCGGTTCGACCGCATTAGCCGCATCGGGAACAAACTAGCTTCATACCCTGCGGGTAGTAAGGCGTTTTGGTCCCTGGCTAAGTCGGTTGAATCGAACTTCTGCCGCCCCTCACTACCACCGCTGCTGAAACCCGACGGGTCGCTGGCACATACCGCTGAGGAGAAAGCAAATTTGTTTGCCTCACTCTTCGCGGAATCTTCGCGTCTAGATCCAGGTAACGCGCAGCCCCCTGTTTACCCTGATGGTTGCGATACGAGTATGTCGGATAGTCGCATTCATCAGAAGGACGTCCGTAGGATGCTACGTAACCTCGACGTGAACAAGGCTAGCGGTTCAGACGGGATAACAGAAACTGTACTGAGAACGTGTGCGCCTGAATTGCCTTCGATTCTGACACGACTATTTAGGCTTTCATTTGAGGCTGAAAAAGTGCCGATTGTATGGAAGCAAGCTAATGTACAGCCCGTGCCCAAGAAGGGGAGCCGGGCTGACCGAGCTAACTACCGACCAATCTCAGTAACGTCCATTCTCTGTAAGACCATGGAACGTGTACTCAACACTAAGCTCCTGGCATACCTAGAATCTAATGATATCCTAAGTGACCGTCAATACGGCTTTCGCCGAAATCGGTCAACTGGAGATCTTCTAGCGTATGCCATCCACATCAGGAGTAAGGCTATCGAGAAGCACGGGGAAGCGCTTGCCGTCTCCCTTGATATCTCGAAGGCTTTTGATAGGGTTTGGCACGAAGGCCTTATTAGTAAGCTTCCATCTTTCGGTTTACCCGCTGGATTATGTGCTTGGATCACAGACTTCCTGAGTAACCGGTCCATCCGAGTGGTTATCGATGGCTGCTCGTCCGGTCAAATGTCTATTAATGCAGGGGTCCCTCAGAGGTCAGTACTCTCGGCAACATTATTCTTGCTACACATAAACGATCTGCTTAAGCCCGGTACCTTTGGGTATGCAGATGACAGCACTGTTGCCGAGAGTTACATATCCAACGCGCGAGTTAGTGGATCACAGATCCAGTCTCTTCGAGAGGCTATGGTTGAGCGCTTGAACTTGTCCTTGGAGGCAGTCTCTGAATGGGGCGATGCCAATTTGGTCAAATTCAATGCTGCAAAAACCCAGGCCTATCTATTTTCCGCTAAAAGGTGCCAATTCAGCCCCGCTCCAACTTTCCGGGATGTAACCGTGCCGATAACCGACCATTTTGACCTTCTTGGTGTTACGCTGACATTAACACTCAACCTTGGGCCATACATCGAAGCAAAGGCTCAACTGGCTGCAAAAAAGCTGGGAATCCTCGCAAAGGTCAGACAGTACTTAACTTTATTAAGCTCAAGTTCGATCCTGTATGGAGTATTGCTCTCATCTTTGGGACGGATCTGCCCGATACCAGCTTGATGCACTTGAGGCAATTGAGAGGCGAGCCAGAAGGATAATTGGCGATGATACACTCGTCGAGTCGAGGCTTCAAAGTCTTGACCATCGACACAGAGTTTTCTATCGGTTGCATTTCGGAGAGTGTGCGTCGGAATTGCATAACCTAATTCCGCCTAGCCCGTTCCATTATCGGACTACCAGACGTACGGCTATGCGCCGCCGGTACATGGTGGATTGGGAACACATTCATTGTGCGTGCAGCTAGGGAGTGGAATTCCTTGCCGGAGTCTATGTTTCCTGATAGCTACAACCCGGGAATCTTTAAGTCGAGAGTGAATAGGTTTCTTCTAGGTATGATCTAGGTCGACCGCATCGTCGCTCACCATCAGGTGAGTTAGCGGTCAAGCGCGAACCTATCAACAATAAAAAAAAGAAAACAAAGTGAGCTAAAGATGTAAGTGTAAGTACCTACAAATAAATTTTAACCGATACGTAAAAATGTAAGGTACAATAAGTAAGTTACTTATTAGCTCTTTTCTGTGAATACGACGTAGGTAAATTATAGACAATGGAAAATACCCGAGCGGTTAGTTAGTAACATGCATCCCTGTACCCCCGCTTCTCATGCTATCTCTTTCTGGCGCTAATATTATTCGTGCCAGAAAGAGATGCATGAACTGCACTACAGCGACGTCAACCCGGAATTAGTACGTCGCCTGATATGTTTCGGTGAAGAAGTCCTTTTTCGTGTGTTGTTGGTTTGTGTGTATAATCATAAAATAAATAAATAATATTTTTAAATGGGCCAGATTAATTTTAAATTGCATATTTATTTTCTACAAAGAAAGATGATGAAAACGAAGTCTAATCTGACAGTCCTAAGCCTGAAGACCATGAAGAGAAATTTTCAATCACTAAAATAACATTAATAGCAAGGTTATCATCCATAATTGCTATTAATGGCTATTAACTGAGTTTTAATCGATTATTGACCGGATTATTATCATTACCCATCACTATTAATGACCAACCATGATCAAACGGATTAACAAAATAAGCTGTGTTATACTGTTCAACTACTGAAACGAGGTCCGAGTGACACAGGCCGAGGTGACTAAACTTTAGAGAAGTACCGACTAGCCGATTATTCGAATGTAAAGAGGCCGACTAGTCTTCCAAGTCGATCGAGATATCGGGGAATTCGGCAATTTCCGTAACACTTCGTTTACAGCTAAGACTCGCGCAAGTGACCGCCACCCGCGACCAGGTCATCGGTCCACCTTGTTGGAGGCCTTCCAACGCTAAGTTTTCCAGTACGTAGTCGCCACTCCCGAACCTTTCGTTTCCATCAACCATTTTTTTTTGCGTGCAATGTGCCCTGCCCATTGCCATTTAAGTTTGGCGATTCTTCGAGCTATGTCGGTAACCTTGGTTCTCCTGCGGATATCTTCATTTCTGATGTGATCACGCTGGGAAACTCCGAGCATAGATCTTTCCATCGCCCTTTGGGTGACTTTGAGTCTTCTTATGAAGCCCATTGTAAGCAACCACGTTTAGGAGCCATAAGTCATCACTGGCAACACGCACTGGTCAGTCTTTCGTCATGAGACAATGTGGCATATGGAATGAGAAGACACCGCGCAGCTTCCCGAATACTGCCCAGCCGAGTCGGATTCGACGATTTACCTCTTTCTCGAAGTTAGACCTACCCAACTGGACCGTCTGTCCAAGGTAAACGTAGTCGTCCACAAATTCGAGTGTTGAGTCCCCGATCTTGATAGGAATGGGTCCTACATGGATGTTAACCATAACTTTGGTTTTGTCCATGTTCATTTTATGTCCCACTCTTTCGGAAGCTCTACTGAGGTCACCGAGCATTGTGCTGAGTTCCTCCATAGTCTCAGCCATGACTACTATGTCGTCCACAAACCGAAGGTGAGTTCTGTACTCGCCATTTACATTAATGCCCAGTCCTCTCCATTCCAGAATCTTGAAGACATCCTCCATTGCGGCCGTGAACAGTTTCGGAGAAATAACGTCTCTCTGCCTCACACTTCGGTGCAAGAGGATAGGTCGATGTCTAGTCTTGAAATTCGGGCACCGTCGGAGATCGGAGAGGCAATCAAAGAAAGAACCAAAGGCTTTCTCGTAGTCCACAAACGCTAAGCAGAGAAGCTGATTGTACTCCTCAGTTTTCTGTATAATATGCTACAGCGTATATATGTGGTCCACGGTGCTAAATCCTTTTCGGAATCTGGCTTGTTTGGGAGGCTGAAAGTCGTCGAACATGCGCGCGAGACGGTTCGTGATGACTTTGGGAAACAGCTTATAGACATGGCTCAGAAGTGACATGGATCTGTAATTCTTAAGCAGGGTATTGTCGGCCTTCTTAAGGAAGAGCACCACCACATCTCTGCTCCATGCCCGTGGCGTTTTTCCCTCGAGTATGACGGAATTAAATAGCTTCTGAAGAGAGAAAATTTACATAGGTATACATAATTTATACCTACACGTCAAATTACAAATTCAGTAGCTATCTGAAGACATGGGAAAATTACTTTTGGAACAACTATTACTCATAAGTCGTCCTCCGCGATTCTGGCGCTCTTCAAAGCGATCTCCAACATTCATGAAAACGCGCCTCAGAACTTGTGTAGAAATCTTGTTGATTTTTGGTCTGTTTTCCTTCAAATATACGCTTCGAAACAAATATTAAAAAACTTTTATCCACGATCATCTCACAGATTTTGATGTGCGACGAACGAGACTTATTTTTAGTCCCGTTGGTCAGTCCAAATAATTTAAATTCTCTCTCTTTGCTGGCCTCATCCCATTTATTTATGACTCTGACTGGCCTGTTGGTCAAGTGGTTAGTGACCCTGACTGCTATGCCGGAGGTCGTGGGTTCGATTCCCACCCAGGACAAAAATTTGTGTGATGAGCATAATCATTTTGTTCTGTGTCTGGGTGTAATTTATCTATATATAATATGTATTTAGAAATATCTAAGTATGTTTATCAGTTGTCTAGTACTCATAACACAAGCTCTGCTTAGCTTGGAACTAGACGACGTAAACAATCTATATTTAAACAAGATAGTAAGTGAAATAAATATTAAATATTAATGGTGACCACTATGCCAACAACAAATGCTTGCGAAATTGCAACAGCTTTCCGGCAAAGATGTCAACGCCATTGGAACGTGAATGGAGATCGTTATAAGTCCTCATCAATCTATTCATTGGTGCCGAATGTCCGAGGTTAGTTCTTGACGGGAGTGGAGTGAACACATCTAGGATGCGTACAGTTCTAGGTGAAGCGCGGCGAGGAACGGATTTATTTATTTGTTCGAGAAGATCCGGAACCTGTATAGATCCATTAATGATTTTGTGAAGCAAAATGAGATCGTTAGTTTGCCTTCGTTGTTTTAAAGTAATCATTTTACAGTGACTTAGCCTTTGCGAGTAATCAGCATCCAGAGGACAGCCATTAGATCTGTACCTTATCTTGGGTATGGCGCGTAAAACTTTTTTGGACCCATTCTATACGATTTACATGTGCACTATAACTTGGATTCCAAACAGGTGACGCATGTTCTAAGACAGACCGTACAAGTGAATTGTAAAGTATGATTATTATTTAGATGGTTTTGAAGTCATAACATGTATTTTTTATGAATCCCAGTGTTTTAGCAGCCCTAAAAACAATAGAGTCAATGTGAGGTATGAAGGTAAGCTTACTGTCAAGAAGAACACCTAACACCGAGTTTCCGAAACGCAAATCAAAATCAAAATTAACTAATCAGCTGTCAAATCTCTTGTCAAGTATCAGTTGGGTTGCTGAAAGGATGATCAGCTACTTTGATTTGATCATCTGATTAGTTGACCGCGCTGTCAGATCTTAGTACAAAATCACATGCGAAATGCCATTTTGGGTTTCTGGAACGCTGATTATTTTGATCATAGATTAAACTACTGTCAAAAGCTTTGTCAATAAATCAATACATTAGGCGTGGGAAAAGTGTGTCATCTTTGCGATTGGAACATTTGCATCTGAATCACTAAAATGTTCCGAAACAGTGATATGTATCATTTGGAACTTCGATTCAAAAAATACAGACGGAACATTTGAAATATC
This sequence comes from Mythimna ferrago, assembly GCA_910589285.2. Classification (NCBI taxonomy): domain Eukaryota; kingdom Metazoa; phylum Arthropoda; class Insecta; order Lepidoptera; family Noctuidae; genus Mythimna; species Mythimna ferrago. Next base: position 15,221,312 of record OU342700.1, read on the forward strand.
GACTCACAAGATACAAACGGAACATTTAGAACATCGGCTCAATAGATTCAAACGGTACATTTGAAACATCGGCTCACAAGAAACAAACGGAACATTTGAAACATCGACTCACAAGATAAAAACGGAACATTTAAAACATCGGCTCAATAGATTCAAACGGCACATTATTTTGAAACATCGGCTCACAAGAAACAAACGGAACATTTGGAACATCGGCTCAATAGATGCAAACGGCACATTTGAAACATCGGCTTACAAGAAACAAACCGAAAATTTGGAACATCGGAACATTTGAAACATCGACGCACAATATACAAATGTTATGAATCGTGATCTGCTATGTTGCGTCAAATTATAAGTTTTATTGAAATTTAATCTGAGAATAATTTAAAGCAGATGTTTTTAGTTCAGGTCGTTAGTTATACCTATTACACTATTTACGTTTAAATTTGAATTTTAAAAAGACTGCTGGTCACTTAAAGTAAGTGTTTGAGTGTTCCAATTGTTCCAAATGATGCATTTAAAACATTACTGATGTTCCAATCTTTCGGAACACTAAAATGTTTCGGAACAATGAGTCGGTTCCAGTAAAGAGTTACACACGCCTACAGTGCATGTTGACAAATTAACAAATAAATAATATTGGCTATTTGCGTGAATCTTGTGGTTTCTCTGCAGATTATCATTTTTACGGTATGAAATCATGTTTATTAAGTAAAATCACAATGTTATTAATGTGTTTTTGCAAAAAGCATTTCATTTTTGTGTTTTGTTGTAGATGTCTCTTTCGGATACATGTGTATCCACAAGGAGTGATGAAGAATTGCATCAAACTTGGCAGATTTTTAAAAAAAGGAAGTTTCCCTACGAGTACTCAGAAAGAATATAAAAAAATTGGTACCGAATGAGCATAGCCGCAATCACGTTTCTAGTAATTATGATAGATCCAAAAATAAAACCTTTAACATTCAGAAACAAATCTATCAGTGCATTAGAACAAGTACTATTTTTACGCAACAAGAGTATTCCAAATAATAGTAGCTGATGATATAAGGATGCATAAATGCCAGTAGAACTCAAGCCTCGATTCATCTCGATTCCCCTAACAGAAGAAGAGCGCAATATAATTAAAAGTGGATTTAATAGCTTTATAAATTTAGTTCCAATCTCATGTATAAGCTATCACTGAAACATTAGGATGGACTATAAACAAAGATTCAAATCAAATGTTTAATTTCAGTATTAAATAGTTAAAATAACATTCTATTAACAACAACAACATTAAATACAATTAAAAAGATTCTGATTCCACATTCCAAGCGTAGATCTCTATGGAGAAGAATGTGCAAGAAACTTCAAGGATATTTTCAATCCTGTTTTATTACTAGACCTTATCAGCTATTCCATCTTTTAAAAACTGTTGTAGGAGTGTTTCTGCCATTTCATTTTGTGACTGAAACAAAAAGTTTGTTATAAAATATAATAAAGTTTATGAGAAGACGATCTTTATAAATGTAAAGAGTGTATAAGATATGCTTTCTAAATTATATACCTCTTCATCTGTATTGTTTTATTTGTTTATTTAAAATAATTTCCCAAGTTGATCAGAAGTTATAGATCTGTATTCATTATAGCTTGCTAAACATAAAGACATTTGCTGATTGTATAGTTTCATTTTCTTTAGCGATGTTCTGCCTCGTAACCCTTTTCAAATTTGAAAAGGCAGTGTAGAGCTGTCTTTGAGTTCTAGGCACCTCAGCGATGCTGTTATAATCTCTAATTAGACATGCCCAAGCTTATTTTTTTTGTATAATTGAGATCGCATTTGTTGCTTTATTTTCTATAAGGTTTTTCTATCTAGAAAAAACCTCTAAAATGTATATCTATTAATTACTAAGATGTACTTAGGTGTTTCTTCACTTATGTAAAATTTGTAACTTATTTGTGGCGTACTTACTTTTGAACCAGTTTTAATAGTTTGCACTTTTATCTTTCTGTGAAATCTTTCCCTCATGAAGCCATTTAAAAAATATTATTAAATATTAGTACACAATTATTTAAAATTAACGCGAGTTTTGACATATTTATCTGTAGCAAGCAAAGTTGTTTTGTTGTCAAGGACGACGCATGTTATTTTTTTTTACTGGTTTAATACAAGGTCTTATGGAACTTTTTCACAGTTGAAACTGAAATATCCAATCAGTGTGACCATAACTAAAAACAATCCACATGACAAATCAAAATGATCATAGATTAGTTAATTTTTCACTAATCATCCTTTCAGCAACCCGAATTGATTTGACACAGCTGTTAATTTAACAGCTGATTAGTTAATTTTGATTTTGATCAACGTACCGGAAACTGGCAGTAAGTCTCGGATTTTGTCAACCTTTTGAAGCACTTTACCATTAAGCGAATAAGAAGTCCGCGCAAGATATTTTTTCGTGAATGTCATATGGAAACATTTATCAGCATTGAGAAGCATGTGTTTTTTAATACACCAATCCTGTACAGAGTTCAGATCCTTTTGAAGTAGGGCATTATCTGTACTTGCATTAATGACCCGGTAAATTTTCAAGTCATCTGCGAAAATAGAACAGGTAGTGTTTGTTACTGTTTGCTATATCATTCACGAATAAAATAAACAGTATTGAGACCAAATGGGAACCTTGTGGGACTCCGGATGATGAAGGGTAAGGTAGAGACTGGTGACCCTTTACTACAACTCTCTGTTTTCTGTCGGTCAAATAAGATTTAAACCACAGCCAAAGTTGACCAAATATACCGAGATTTGACAGCTTTTGCAGCAATATTTTGTGGTCCACTTTATCGAACGCACTGCCAAAATCGGTGTATATAGAATCAACCTGCTTGCGTGAATCTACCAATTTGCAAAGGTCATTGATATAAAGGCTTAATCCTTTGGTCGTGGTCGACTTATGAGCGTAAAAACCATGTTGCGGTGGAGCCACCTCTATTTTGAAATGAGCGGTTAGAATGGACACAAGAGAACCTCGAAAACTTTTGAAAATACAGACAAAATAGAGATGGGCCGGTAATTGCTTACGTTGTCAGCCTCCCCTTTTTTAAAAGACGGGGATTACATGCGCTAGCTTCCACTTATCAGGAAATTGAGGGGTTTTAATAGTGGTTGAATACTATTTTAAGTGGAAGAGATAGACTGACGGTACATTTTTTGACAAATATAGGTGGAAGACCGTCAGGACCTGCACCCTTCATTAAGCTTTCTAAGTGCTCCGGTTACGTCTTTTTCCGTGAAAGCGTCACTGCCCAACGTATTGTTAGAGTAGATCGGCACATCAGCGCATCTTCAGAGCGATGTTCCGAGTGTATGACGCCCGACTGAGTAAATGTTGACGCGAAGTGACGCGCAAATAGATCGCAGATGCCGTCTCCCGAAGCTGCCACCTCATTGCCTAACTTTAATTCCGACGGCATTTCACTAGTACCGGCTTTTTTTGCTTTCACGAATGACCAGAAGAGCTTGGGATTATGGATTATGCCCTCTTCCATCTTCCTAGTGAAACCCTTATAGCTACTTTTGATAATTTGGTTGGCTCATTGGCTCAATATTTTATAATCATAATCGTCACGGGGATTTTTGTATTTTTTTAAACGCCTCCTAAGTTTTTCCTTTTCATTCAGAATGTTTATAAGATTTTTTGAAAACCATATGAGGTACTTATTGCGTTTTATATTGGATTTTGGCACCAATGAACTTATGATACTGTTCAATATCTTATAAAGCTCTTCCTCCATGGCGTTGGTATCCTGACACTGGGCAAAGTTTTCAATCTAATTGACCGGATTTATTTTCTCGTTAATCATATTGTAGTTTGTTTTGCGGAAGTTAAACTTTGCAGTGTGCTTTCATTTTAAGAAAGTTGGTAATATACTAGTAATCTCAATACACATGGGGCGATGATAAGCGTCTACTGTTGATAATGGTTCAGTACATTCATGGACAAATACGCCATTGAAGTTAGACAATATTAGGTCTAGAGATTTACATTGGTGATTTTTTACACGATTTAGCTGTTGCAAGTTGTTAAGAGATAAACAATCTACAAGAGAGTACATTTCAATTGGAGTCGGCTCTTCTCGTCATTTTTGGTTAGACATTTCGGTTCTGGGTCGTCGAGTCATTCATTTCGGCTTTCTTAAGGTCATTGCAAATTATAGACATCCAAATTAGAAGGTGTCTAAAACGCAAAATGGTTTTGATTAACGGTAAAAACAGAAAAATAATAATTTTATTACATTTAGTCATTTAATAAGGATCAAACAACACAAACAAAGTAAAGGTCTCAATATTACACTTAGATACAAAAATAAACATGGTCTTTCATATGTAGTGTATATTTTTAGATTTATGTCGTATTAAAAAAAACTACTTACTAGATCTCGTTCAAACCAATTTTCGTTGGTGGTTTGCATGGTAATGTACATAATATATTTTACTATTACGGAACCCTAACAACACGAAATCCCAAAATTGTCTACGACTCATAATTGGTAAATTCATAATAGAATCAATCATTCATAACAATTGTTACTAGAAAATAACCATGCGCAGTGTTTTCCATTTTGATCGTCATTTATCCATACTAATATTATAAATGGGAAAGTGTGCGTGTGTCTGTTTGTCCGTCTTTCACGGCAAAACGGAGTAATGAATTGACGTGATTTTTTAAGTGGAGATAGTTGAAGGGATGGTGAGTGACATAGGCTAATGTCATTAGATGATTTTCTCACCGAAAAAAAAAAGCGAGCGAAGCCGCGGGAAAAAGCTAGTTCATTCATAATCAATAGCCTGCACAACATTTCCATAAACTGGTGACTTTTCTAATAAGCACTTTAAATATTTGTACTAATTAAAAATTAGTGGTGCATATGGAGACGCTCCACCTACAAGACATTATAAAGTTTACAAGTAACATTTAACAAATAGAGGTAATTGACGTTCGTACTCATATTTGAATCGTATTGTTCACGCCCTCTTCTTACTTTTCGCGGAGTGATGAAAGTTTCGAGCATTACTATAAAACGAGTCTAGCTCTCGACTCCAGCTCCTCCTGCGCCTGCCGCTGTCGGCCGTGTCACCGATTGCGCTATAGCAATAAACTTCCCACTTCTTACACATCAATTATTGTAATCTTTTGTCGGGACCTTTGAAGCTCGGTATCTCCATAGAACATCAGCAAATTGTCAAGTTGATTGTAGCAACATTTACAAAAAGAGTGTTGATACACTTATTTGAGTAAGCTAGTATGCATACGAACGTGATTTGTTAAAGAACGCTTATAACCAAAGCAACGCTGACATTCTTTACATTTGTAAGGTTTCTCGCCAGTGTGCGTACGCATGTGGCTTTTTAAAGTACTCTTCTGATTAAAACAAAGCTGACATTCTTCACATTTGTAAGGTTTCTCGCCAGTGTGCGTACGAATGTGACATTTTAAATTACTCTTCTCACTAAAACAAAGATGACATTTATTACATTTGTAAGGTTTCTCACCAGTGTGCGTACGAATGTGTGTTATTAAAACACTCTTCTGACTAAAACAAAGCTGACATTCTTCACATTTGTAAGGTTTCTCGCCAGTGTGCGTACGCATATGCTGTGTTAAATTACTCTTCTGACTAAAACAAAGCTGACATTCTTCACATTTATAAGGTTTCTCGCCAGTGTGCGTACGAATGTGACATATTAAATTATTCTTCTCACTAAAACAAAGATGACATTTATTACATTTGTAAGGTTTCTCGCCAGTGTGCGTACGAATGTGAATTTTTAAACCATACTTCTGACGAAAACCAAGATGACATTCTTCACATTTGTAAGGTTTCTCGCCTGTGTGCGTACGCATGTGACTTGTTAAACCACTCTTTACACTAAAACAAAGCTGGCATTCTTCACATTTGTATGGTTTCTCACCAGTGTGCGTACGCATGTGACTTGTTAAACCACTCTTTATACTAAAACAAAGCTGGCATTCTTTACATTTGTAAGGTTTCTCACCAGTGTGCGTTCGAATGTGGGTTGTTAAACGATGCTTATGACTAAAACAAAGCTGACATTCTTCACATTTGTAAGGTTTCTCGCCAGTGTGCGTTCGAATGTGGCTTGTTAAACCACTCTTCTGACTAAAACAACTCTGACAGAACTCACATTTGAAAGGTGTTTCACCAGTGTGCATACGAATATGTTTTATTAACTCTCTCTTGTTTTTACAACTGTGCTGACAAATATCACACTTGTAAGGTGCTCCACCAGTGCGTATACGAGTGTGTTGGTTACGACAATTTGTGTCTGAAGGAGTATCAATGATACTAATATCAACTCCAGATTTTGTGCTAGTCAAAGGTTCTTGTAATTTCGGAATAAGTTTGGACGTACGATGTTGAGTGTTCTTGTGTTCATCATTCTTCTTTTGATTTTCTGTAATTATGTCTTCTAGTTTTTTTCCTCGTACGAAAAGTGTTGATTTCTTCGCCACGGCCGCCCCTGTGGTTATTAATCTAGTAAGCGCCAAATTCAAAACACAATCAAGTAAAAGAAATTCGCATGGTTCTCGTTAAAACCAAAGAGTGTGTTGCAGGTTTTCGAACATTAAGGTTACACTAGTCGATACTTTTTCCATACAAATTTTGAGGGGGTATTACTGTACAGATTGGCATTGGAAATCCAAAATAAAACATGACATGGTTTTATATTATTATTAGTTTAGTCTGTACGGAAACAGAAAAACAAAAAAAAAATACATTACAAAGTTAGGAGGTAACAAAGCTGCTGTTTTTGATTTTGACGATTTTAACGCAAAAGTAACAAAAATCAATTGACTTATATTCTAGTGACAGACAGGCCCTTTCATGGAAATATTTGTCAAAATATTGAAAAGTTATAACAAAAATCTGCTGCAGCGCTACATTAGCATTATGTCGTCTAACAGAACTATTAAAATTTAAAGCGCTGATAGCTTTTAGAGGATACTTTTTTCGCGATCAAAACGTCTTAAGCGCCATGAATTTCGTAGTACTTACGCGTTTAGTAGAACATAGTGTAATGACATGTTATCCATATGGATTTTTATACCGCAGAAGTGACACAGTTTTTTGCCTGCAATACTTCATTACAATAAAACTCTATTTCAAGATTTCACCAATAGTCCACGTTAGTGTAAATTCAGAAAACTACGTCTACTACTTTAATAAGTGAATTCAAAATCGTGTAAAATAATGAAACCATTTATTGTAATCATCATTCTAAAGGATAGCTTTCTTTAGTGAATGATGGTCAGGACTGCGCTGCTAATATTTAATAACAAAATAATCTACAACTATAACTATAGCACAATCAGCTTTTTAATGTTTCCCACTGCTGGGACTCGAGCCTTCTCTCTAGGAGAGGGAATGGGCCGTAAACTACCACGCTGGCCCAGTGCGGATTAGTGAATGTTGCATGTTTTCGAAATATGCCGGTTTCCTCACGATGTTTTCCTTCACCGTTTTGAGAGCAGTGGTGATGAAATAAATTACATAAAAAACTAAAACTTTTTTAAATCTATTTTCAACTTAATTTTTCGGGGCGAATCAAAAATTGATTCGGAGTCAGATATTTGCACTTGGTTTAATGATGTAGGGGAAAGCTATAAATGTTTGAAGGCACATTTTGAAGGAATAGCATTACTGCAAGGAATAACCGACTTATTAGAAAACGTTTTCCAGATTTAGTATCATCAGTTTGAAAGTATGCAGAGCAGATAAACGGATATTTTGTAGGAAGCCACGTGTTTTCACGTTTATCCTCTTGACGATATTTTCTCAATTTTTCTCTTTTCGGCTGACCAGAGTGAACAAACTTGAAATATAATTTTAGTTTATGAAGGACTCAATCTTATCACTTATATTACACATATGACTACAAATTCAACTAAACCTACTTACTTGAATACTAATCTATGTATACATAATATCTAGGTAGGTACGTAATACCTCAGTGCTTACGAATGACAGAATGCTTAACCACAAAACTTAGCGATGAAAACTGATACTCAATGATTTGCTGGCATTTCTTGCTGAGTTTTTACTGTATCGAAAAACCGACGTATTCCTATTCATAATTATTGAATTTGAAGGAATTCATTGGTACCTATTATTTATACAAAAAAGAAAAAATATTATGTAAATAAAATATTAAAAAAAAAACAAACGGAATAAAACATCATGCAAAGTTCGGGTTCACTAAAGCACATGTAGGTAAAAACCCGGTTTTTGTGGGAGGGAACATCTGCATGTTTTAGTCTATGATTGTAAAATGTAAAAGATTTAAATAAAATAATATAATTTCTGACATACTATTACGAAATTTGAAGCTATTATATTGCTTGAATAATCAATTATTTTCTTTCATGACTACTGAATTATTATTTACGTCCAAAATTCACTTTATTTTGAATTTATAAGCGCCGCTCTCACACTGTATGAACGTCAAAATTGCACTTAAGTCATCAATGTCAATTTGCCTAGAATTCAGTGCAACGAATTCGTTTGAAGTCAGTGTTCAGCACGCCTTATCTAGTACGTAGTACATATATATCGATGCAAAAATCGTATAAAATCTTCAAAACGAAGTCGGTACCGACAAAGTTTTAGTATCGAAGAGTTCAATACAAATTATTTGTAATAGATTAATGTAGTGGTTTTTACAAAAAACTCGATTATCCAAAGCAGATTTTACGCAACGTCTATTGTCATTTTAGTTCGAAACCGTGTTTGTGTGCGTGCTAACAATACGTTGTGCATATAGACTAGCTAATAACTGCTCGAACTTGAAATTATAGCTGTCGAAGACGATTTTAGATGAGTCAGCGCACATATTGGTCACAGCCACCAGCGAGTTCGAGCCAGCGACTAGTTCAGCCTTAATGACCAACCATGATCAAACGGTTTAACAGAATTAGCTGTTCTACCGTTCAACTACTGAAACGCTTTTACTGAAAGAGGACTCAATCGACTCATAGTTATGGTCCGGGTGACACAGGCCGACGTAACTAAACTTTAGAGAAGTACCGACTAGCCGATTAGTCGCCTGGTAAAAGGCCGACTAGTCGTCCAAGCCGATCAAAGTCGCGGGATTTCGACAATTTCCGTAACACTTCGTTTACAGCTAACACGCGCGCAAGTCACGACCGCCACCTGTGCGCGTATGGAATTTATTACCATCTGTCCCTTCGAGCTCGCCACCAGGGAGGCGGTTGGCACTAACTAGTGGCGTCTACCACGCCGGTGCACAAGGGCACTTATTTAGTGTCATCTTCCCCCAAAGCCGGAGCACTACTCCACTGCCATGACAAGTCGTGGCATGGTGGACTGAATACCAGGAGGATCTCATGGCGATATGGCGCCAGCTTGCGGATGACGAGCAATGGAAGGTCGCAGTCCGTCTGGCCGCGCCTCAGGTAACCGTCCAGACCGAATCTGAGTCGTCGACGGCGCGTGATGACCACGCGCGTCTCAGAGATTTTTCTTTTGCACTGGTCAGAGTAGTGCTATTGTAAAAAAAAATATATATTTATTTTATTGATTTTATTTATATTTGTTAACACTTACAATTGTTTTAACAGGTATACCCAAGGTAACAAATGTAGTCGCTAAATAGCCTAGCACTCAGAGACGCCACCCACAAACTGATCTGATATTCATTAGTGTATTGCAACATTCATATATAATAAATTATATCGATGGTCAGTCTCAAGCAGCGCCTCAGAGGACCGGCGCAAGTTACATAGAGGACAACACAGTGTCACCGTCACGAATTCCAGCTGTGCATAAGACAAAATACCTATCTAAGAGACACTATACTGACTATTTCTACCGCTCGAGTCTCGCGTGCACTATAACAGATTTGTGCGGGCTACCGGGACTTTAAACATCCTTTCCCTCGGTCCTAAGCGAAGCCTACTGTTTGGAACGAGCAATCTCAACGATCCTAATATTTGAGGATTATTTAGAACACCCCGTTACTCCAAAAAAACATACTTGGCAAGAGCGAGAGATTGTGCCTTACTTCCAACTCATAGTAACTAACCATCTCTATAACAGAACAAAGAGGGTATATTATGTTTATTGTTCTTGATCATTGCAACAAGAGCGTGCTCTCAGCGAGAGCCACTGTAGCAGTGTGTTTGTGCTACTCAAGAGTGTACAGATAGAACATCTGAAGTTGTGTTTGTTAAGTTCATGTTGTCAACCAGTCGGCCTGTTCGCTCACACAAGGATTCACAACTAATACTCACGCGTCGTATCACTGGCTCTTCGCTTCTTCCTCGGTACTTCTTGTTCTTCTTCCACTTCCGTTTTGATGTTTATTAAGGGTACATCATCTTCTGAATCAGACTCAGACTGTTGTGCTGGGATATCTTCTGCGTCTGAATGACTACTGTATAGATTTTCTAGTTTTAAGTCTGTAAGAAAGCAAAAACAGTGAACAAAGTTTTTTTTATTATTATGGATAGGCTCGCGTTTGACCACTACAGATATACTACATTCACTGACTGTTCGACTGGCGGTACGAAGCTCGCCGGCTCAGCTAGTATTTTCATAAGATGTCTGAGACGCCTAGTTTTGAGATATTGAAGTTTTAAGTTCAGATCGTACTGACTTCATCTTTGATTCGGCACTTTCGGGATATTTTTTTTGTTTTTCTTTTATCGGTGGGTTGAAATCATCCGGACGACATCCCCCGCCCTTGGGCGGAGCGGAAGATAGTGTCAGACTTTAACTGACTAAAAAACCCACCCCGATCCTTCGTTGCCTTTCAAACCGGGGCCGAGCCTCCCTTTCAGAAATAGTCCCTTGGCCCCAGTAGGCTTCGACCCTGCTGAGCACCTACAGTACAACTATCACACAACGCCATCTAGCCCCAACCTAAGCAGAGCTTGTGTTGTGAGTATAGACAACTGAAAACATAATTATATTTTTCTAACTAAATACATAATTTAGATACATGACACCAATATGCTCATCACGCAAACATTTGTCCTAGGTGGGAATGGAACTAACCACTAGACTAACAAGTCAGTCAAATTCAATGAACTTGTCAATATTGGTATAGCGCGTTTCACATAAGTTCCGTCGCCGTAATGTTGGCTCACCTGTCTGTCTAAAGAAAAAGGAAAAGAGTTGCCTACTCTAGCAAAATTGTTGCACGAAATGAAATCGATTTTAACGGTAGTCGCACGACTTTATCGAGAATTATGAGAGGAATGGGATTTCATTTAAAAAAACAAAGCAGGTCTAAAAGGAAGGAGTTACTGGTACGATATTGCGGCGTAGCGTTTTCGATATTTGAAAGAATTGCAGAAAAATATTTTTTACAGTTTCCAAAAGAAAAAAAAAGGCAATTGTTCAAAGTAACGAAATATCAAATAATCCCTCTAATATTAAATAATTTCATTGCCAAACAATATAGCAACATTGGTTTTCCGCCAACATTATGGTTAAGGGATTATTTAATTGAAACGCACTCTAGATAGATCATTATTCAATTTGTAGTTCTTAAAAACCTACCATCACTGTGATGTTCCTGCTCTGGCTCGATGACGTCATCTAGTCTCTCACAAACAGCTGGTAACTCTTCTTTGACAGCAATGCTTTCAATATGGCTGACATCAGCTATACTTATACACTCCACTGGTGACTGAATTAGCTTATTCAAATGTTTGAAGTGCTCTTGGTTTACAAACAGATTTTGCTGTAAAACAATAATAACAATAATAAACATTTATTTCTGGTAAGATCATCATCATTTCAGATGTCCACAGTTGGACATAGGCCTCCCCCAAGTGTCGCCACAATAAATGATCCTATGCATTCCGCATCCATCGGATTCCCGCAACCTTCAGGTCAGGTCATTGGTTTAACTTGTATGAGGCCTTCCAACGCTGCGTTTTCTGGCACCAGGAAAACACAGCGTATATACCCATAGGTTAACACAAATACAAATACACGGAAACACAGAAATAACAAGCAAAAAAAAAACATACTAATATACTATACATTCATTCATTCATTGCAATTACATATTCGACTAGCTGTGCCCGTGACTTCGTTCGCATGGACTGCAGGATTTTGAATTTATTTTCTAAAACAAAAGTAGCCTATGTTACTCCTTATTACATCAGCATCCTGCCAAAAAAGTCCAGTCAAAATCGGTCCAGCCATTTCAGAGATTAGCCCAGACAAACAGGCAGACAGACAAAAATTGTAAAAAATGTTATTTTGGTCTATGTAACGTATATATATACATAATTATGCATGTGTTTGTCAACCTAAAATTGTTTGTGTATTTAATAGTTAGCATAATTAAATATTATCCTCAGCAAAGAACTCAAATGTGGAAATTCTTCAACGATTCCAGAATAAAGCTCTCAGAATAATATCAAATGCTCCATGGTTTATAAAAACTTCTGAACTACATGAGCATCTACAAATTGGAACCATAAGGGAGGAAATAGAACACAGAGCAAAGTCATACAAAGATCGACTATTGACACATAGCAACACTCTAGCCACAGTTCTGAGTGAACCAGCAACACACAAAAGGCTAAAACGCCACCAAATTTGGGACTCTGTTAAATAGAGCAGAGTGATAATTATAATGAGATGGCAGATTCTTCACTGGAAGAATGAACCTTTGCATCAATGGATTCGCAGAAACAATCTGCTAATGGTTGTCCAACAGATTGCAAGATTTTCATAAAAAAAAAAAAAAAATTAAATATTACTTTTAACCACCATATTTTTCCTAGAATTATACAGTCCACACTCTCACCAACACATAGTGTCATCGGACTCTTAAAATCAGATGTTAAGAGAGTATACATAGGTATATCAGCTGAAAAATAATATCTCACCTCATAATCCTCATTCATCATCTGAGTGAGCAGCTCTTCAGCTTCCAGACATTTTCTCTGCAGTTGGCAGCATTGCTTTAGTTGAGTGCAGCAGATGAAACAAGCGAGCATCGGTCTACTGTCTTCAGTTACAAACTGCAACAAAACATGTTTACAACCATTTCGTTCAATGAATAAATTACATTCACATATACTTTTGTATACACAAATATAGTGAGAAGAATAAAACGAACAAAACCGTTCAAGTTACTGTTTAGTGATAGTGAATAGTGTAATGTAGCATTATTGTTACCAAATAAATACAAGAACGACATTTTTTTCTAGCTTTTTTTTTATAATGTAAATGGAAGAACATTGTAGATTCCACAAATTCTTAGATTACGTCCTATTATGACGCAATTATTTAATATGATTATTTTTATTATGCTTTTGAGTACAATATAGATTGGTCTACACTGTTCTTACATAATATCTATTAACCTCTCGTATGCCGTAATTAGAGATCGAGAGAGATAGATCTACGCGAGACACAATGGCTTTTTAATTGTGTCTCAATAATTAAAAAGCCATTGTGTCTCGCGTAGATCTGCGTTCCGGCATACAACGGGTTAATACTGTAAATTGATTTACTTAGTAACTGCAAAAAATATTCAAATATTGTGAAAATACCCTTTCATGTTTTGTTTCTATTCACCCCTGAGTTTGTATTCACCCCATTTGACTGTATGTATGTTAATTCATTAAACCTCAAACGAACGCCAGTGTTTGCGCTGTCATTGTCTTATATTGTGTCTCTAATTGATACAATTGAAAGGTTAAGATGAAATCAAAAGAACAATACGGTCCAATCAATCAGAGGTGGTCAGTACTGCTTCCTGTTGGCCTCTTCTCATACAGAGCTAGTGTGCATTCTAATTCGAGGCTGATGGACGACTTATAATAACCATGATTTCCTTCGCAGTTGTTAGGAATTCCCTTCTTTTTCTATGTAGACCATCATACTAACTGTTTGGTTTATTAAATTATTAACAACTAGCTATTGCCCCCTGCTTCGCCTGGGTACATAAAATATAACCTATGACACTCAGGAATAAAGCAGCTAACTATTCATGAAAAAATTACAGCAATCGGACCAATACTTCCAGAGATTACCTCCTACAAACAAAAAAACTTAAAACAAACTTTTTTAATATCATTGTAGATGAAGACAGTAACAACTTACCGCATTACCAGTCAGCCTCTCATACAGTTCATGCAGTTTTTTGTTCACAACTATATACATACGAACATTCTCCGCTAAACATATCCTACACATTGGCAGTTTCTCCATTATATTTTTGGGAAATCTCTCAACAACTACGATAAAGTTTGCGTTGAGAAAATCTTGATAAATATTCTATTCTATTTTTGTCAATAGCAAGAGTCGCCGTCGACTATTCTGCCAATGCCCAAGTACAGTAGAAAAGCAAGCAGTGTATATTATGTCGTTAAACATTAAAGTTTAAATAAAATTACAAATATTACAATGATACAAACAAAGCACTCTTCTTTGCTCTCTGACAAGTGACAAGACATTTTTTTTTTTTTTTCCAATTTTATGGCATGGCCTTTTGGCCTTTGTGCCAATTCTTCTTTTTTATAATTTCCATCATATCCTGATAACTCTCTTCACTCGTGTAAATTTCCTTTATATTTTTCCGATGGTATTTTTAATATAGTTATATAACGGCAAAAAGCAGTCTTTATTTTGTAGCATATCGATAAGGCGGCGGGATTCAATATTTGTTGACATTTCTTCAGATATGTCACAAAGATCACTCGCAAGTATGAGACGTTGGAAGTTATATTCTTCACAACTGAATATAATATGCTCTGCTGTTCCTGGGAACTTTCTACAAGCTGTGCATTAGAGTTGCCCAACTATCGATAGTTTCCCTATCGATAGATGACCTCGAAAACTAGTAACAATATCGATAGTGCTATCGATATTATCGATACTATCGATTCTATCGATATCACAAATAAACAAATACTATTGATTAGAAGTAACAGTATCGATAGGATCGATACTATTACATAATAATACTATCGATAGTATCGACAATATCGATATATTTTAAGTAATACTATCGATACTAGAGTGCGTCTACTGAAAGCGTAACCTGGAGTTTTTTTTTAAAATTAAATTGGCAACATTGTTTTGCCGAAAAACATCACGTCAAAGTCTATGGTTGCAATTGTCAGTTTTGGAAACAGACGTTTATTTTTCAAGAATAATTGCTTAATTATGGGTAAAACAATAAACAGTAACGTGCAAAAACTGCTACACACTATGGTTAATAAGTTCAAACAAAAACAAGAAGAGAAAGAAGGTGTTTTCAATGAAAACCAACAATGTTTACATACGATTTCTGAATTTTTAAGTTAGTATGACGTTATAATCTTGATCCTTGTCGACTAATATTATTAGATAGTTATATTTAGGATATAATGATTTTTTTTGCTTATATTTTTAGATAATCTGACATATTGCGAATTTCATAATGGACAAAAACATCGCACAAAGAAGGCTTTTGGTGAATCGACTTAATCAAAAACACATGCTAGTGAGTGGTAGAATGCGTTCAAAAGCAGTTGAGATGTAATGAAAGATTTGCCTCACTTTGTCTGATAGTGCATCAAAATCTTCAACTGAAGTTAAAATTGCGAAAGTGAAGGAAATAGTGACTGAAATCTTAGTTCAAGTTTGAGAGAGATAGCTGCTGAACTTTTTGTGTCTCACGAGTCGATCCGTATCATTTGAAACAATCATTGGAGTATGTTCCCACTTGACTAATCCCAAAAGATCTGAATTTTCTCTATGCTAAAACGAATCGATTCCAACCCGAGACTTGATGAAGTTGAAATCATGTTGACCATTATATTTGACTATCGCGGTGTTGTGCACTTAGTATTGTTGCCAGAAGGCCAAATGGTAAATAAAGAATATTATTTGAATATTATATAGCGACATTTGAGAGATCAGATAAAATAAAATAATTTGGGATAATAACTAACATTTTGTGTGTTATTGACCATACCTACACCCACCAAATAATTAAGTCTACACACATGTTTCTGACTAGGATTACTATTATACAATTGTCATAAATACAAAAAATACTCTAGTATCAAAACTTTTTTCTCCTACTATTTCAATAATACCACATTCAAAATTTTTGGTTGTTACCTCCTTTTCTCAGGTCACGCTTTCATTAGACGGACTCTATCGATATTATCGATAGTATCGTTGTATTAAATAATAAAAACTATCAATACTATTGATAGTTTGTAAAACTATCGATAGTATTACACCATCGATAGTTTAATAACCGCCGATACTATCGTTTCCGAATTATAGCTTTTGTAGCAAGTAGTGTTAAATTATTCTCACGTAGTGTGCATTACGTTGTGTCATCGTTACTAGCAAGCTGATTGTAATGATGGGTAAGTTAAATATATTTTAAACTAGCTTTTGCCCGCGCGGCTTCGCTCCCGCTCTTCCCTACTTCAGCCTACTATTCCCTACTCTACCCTACTATACCCTACTCTACCCTACTCTACCCTACTCTACCCTACTCTACCCTACCCTACTCTACTCTACCCTACTCTACCCTCCTCTACCTTACTCTACCCTACACTACCTTACACTACCCTACTCTACCCTACACTACCCTAATTTTCATTTTTTTTTCCATAAGAATCTTCTCCTCATAATAACGAACACAACAAAAAAAAAATTAGCGAAATCGGTCCAGGCGTTGTTGAGTTATGCGCTTACCAACACATTTTGCGATTCATTTTTATATTATAGATTAATATCGGTATGATTTTATCAATTACCTAATGGTGCTCCTAAACGGGCTGTAAAAGTCCGGTAATTGTGCTGCTGCAATACTTTGCCATGGTAGTACAGAAGACTTTCAATTGAAAGTTTTGCAATTGATATAAATTGACGGCAATATTTGACCACTTTCATTATTGTTCTAGCTAAGAAGAGATCTCTGGTCATACTTGATACTGAATGTGAAACACAATCCCAATTATCTTATGATATGGGACCACACGGTCAACGCTGGGAGTATGATCAAAAAGATTACTTAGACGAAGATACTAAAAAATCTAAAGATGATGCACTTAATAAACTAAACGTCGAGGATGCTAGCACCCAAACGCCAGAATATAGCAAAGTTATAGAAGCTAATATAATAAAATCGAATGAGAGTTTTGGTGCATTTGTAGCGCAAGAGCTTTTGAATGTACCATTAATCAAAAGGAGACAGATTATGTCTGAAATTATATGCTTGTTCGAACATCGAAGTCAATATCTATAAAGGAGTACTAAAACATCAGTGAAATGATTAAATCTGTGATTTATTATTAACATAAAAAACATTGTTTAAAATAATTAAAACATGATCAACACACATGTAGCAGTTATTGCTTTGATAAAACCAATAATAAGAAATTACGAATTCAAATAATAAAATAATCAAATAAAGAAAAATAATCTTATAATCAGTCTTGTTCCTTTGTTCATGATAATTTAAAAATACAGTTTCACTATACGGGGTGGAAAGGACACCGACGCGAAAACGGTTACCACGTACCTATTCAGTTCAACATTCTGAGCCCCCATAAATAGAAATTATTCATCGGTTATTAAAACAAAAATCTGCAGTTTCCTACAATAATGCATTACCTGCACGGTCAAAATGTATGGAACAGCAGTTTTTTTTTTCAATAACCGATGAATAATTTCTATTTATGGGGGCTCAGAACGATGTACTGAATACGTAGTAACCGTTTTCGCATCGGTGTCCCTTCCACCCAGTATACAGGTATCAATTTCTTTTTTATAGAAAATCTCAGTGGACGAACATCAAAATAGATTAAAGAAAGTGGTACCTACTCAAATATGTTATTTGTTATAAGTCAATACAAAATTACCGTATTATTAAGTATGTCTTACTACAGCATTTATTTATTATTAACCTTGTGTAATAATACTTGTGTTTAAATGTGTAATCTAGTTTGATTTAAAGAAAATCGTATTTTATTCAAATAAAGATGTGTTTTGATTTATAAATAATAGTTCGTTGAGATGTTTGCTGCTAAGGCGACTGCGACGATCGGTCATAATTAGACCAGCTTTTGAAAATAATCTCTCTGATGGAGTTGATGTTGCTGGGATGCATAAATACTTTAAGGCTATTTCTTTTAAATTATTTTCACTGTGGTTCCAGTATTCTATAGGGAACTCTGTTTTTGGGATGATAGGTTTTTCTACGTACTGCCTGATATCAACGATCGCATCAGCAGTCGAATTTGATCTCTGCGGAGCATTTAAAAAGTAAAGCAACTTATCAAGTTTTGATTTTTTCGCTGATGTGTTTTCCTCTTCTGCATTTGAATTATTTATTTCTGAATTTTCGTGACTAGCGGAGGCTGAGGATATTCTCACTAAATAACTAGAGTATTCTCTTTGGACACTAGCTATAGCCCTTTCACAATCAATTTCTGTCTTAAACCCCATTTTTTAAAAATGGGGATTTAACATTGTTGCTATCATGCACGGAGTTCTAACCTCATATGGTTTTAAACGCCTATTAATAGACTCTTTTATAAGTTGTATGATGTTTTTCGAAATATCAGAAAAGTTTTCCCTTTCAAGTTTAGCAATTTCCAATGATAAACCTTTTATTAACGGTTATTTTATAAGAGATATGGTAGGATACGTTTCTCCGGATATGGCAGTTGTACAAGCTTCCAGAGGATCAAGCATTTTTTCTATTTCTTCCAATAACGTATATTCTTCAGCACTCAAATTTGAAGGAGCTCTCGAATTTTGATTTATTACTAACGTTACTTCTTCTCTTACCTTCCTCAATCTTTCTATCATATAAAATGAACTGTTCCACCTAGTTTCAACTTCTTGTAATAATTTCAGTTCCGGTTTATTTAGGCTTTTTTGAGCGGCTTTTAATTGGTCTGATGCCAATGTACTATGTTTAAAATATCTTACAATTTGTTTGCATTTGTCCATTAATTTTTTAAAGTCAGGCTGATTACACGTATCTTTATATATTAAGTTAAGTGTGTGAGCGAAGCAGGGTACATGACACAACTTAAGGATTTCGGCGATTTTTAACATCACAGCTGCATTATCTGTTACCATGACCATTACTTTTTGTCTTATTTTCCATTCATCTAAAACAACAGCAATGACCTGAAAGAAAATTCGCCAATCATTTAATTATTTAGAAATATTGTAAGCTATCAAAATCAAGAAAAAATGTAAAGACGAAGGGTCACGATCCATACAAAAAACCGTTGCAAACGAAACGTGTCTTGGATTGTTTCGTTTTTCAAATATCCTTGTTTTGTAAAGCCAATTTAACTAAGTTAGACCGTAAAATCAATAAAACGAAATATATACCTATATATTTGTTGCAGCCAAAGTGATTAATCCAGATATTATGTATAATAACCAGTCATTATGTATAATATCTACTCAAATTAGTCTAAGTGATAAATTATACAGAATAAATCACATTAACTAACTATTATACGGGGTGGAAAAGACATCGACGCGAAAACGGTTATCACGTATTCAGTACATCATTCTGAGCCCCCTACACCAAATTTTTTCATCGGTTATTGAAAAAAAAACTGCTGTTCCATACATTTCAACCGTGTAGGTAATGCACTGTTGTAGGAAACTGCAGATTTTTGTTTTAATAACCGATGAACACTTTCAGTGTAAGGGGGCTCAGAATGATGTACTGAATACGTAGTAACCATTTTCGCGTCGGTGTCCCTTCTACCCAGTATGTAATATCTGGGTAGACTTGGATAAAGTACTTAATAAATTTAGGTAAGTATTATCGTTTTACTTGAATTTGCCTTTTAGGCAATTATGTGTAGCTTTTTTATTTTTATGAATACAAAGACCGAATAAGTCAAAAGACTAAAGAAAAAAAAGACAGAATAAGACATAAGAAGACAGTAGAAGTCAGAAGAAGACTTCAAAACAAATGTATATTGTTATACTTTACAAACACAATACCAAAATTTAAAAATAGAATTATCTACATTATAATTATTAATATTACTATATAAATTGTGTCTGGGTGTAATTTATCTATAATATGTATATTTAGAATTATTTAAGTATGTTTATCAGTTGTCTAGTACTCATTTGGATTTGTGACATAGTATTTTGTTTTTGTTTCTTATTTTTTAAAGGACATTATTATTAGAATTCTGTGACACATTATTTTGTTTTAATTTTTTTTTAAAGGACATTTTATTATTAGAATTTTTGTGACTTTTTTGTTTTAAATTTATTTTTTGTTTTGTTTTTATTATTTTATTTTATTGATATTATATCATCATTACTTATATGTTTCAATTAATATTATAACTATTACCTTTGTGACCTTTGCTTGTATTCTAGTTTGTGTTCTATTGATTTTAATCAAACTTAAATTACTGTATTAATTTTCTACACAATGTATATTATTCTGAAATAAATTACTTATAACTTATGACTCATAACACAAGCTCTGCTTAGTATGGGACTAGATGGCGTTGTGTGAAAGTTGTGGATTATTATATTATATTATTATAACACTATTTCTCTAACAAAATAATGTTATAATGAACTTACATTATAACATTATTAATACCACCACCACGCCAGGATAGTGGTTTTGCGCATGCGCGGTAATGTGCCAGATAAACAGACAGACGGACAGACAGAAGAACAGACACACAGGTGATCCTATAAGGGTTCCGTTTTTCATGAAGACGTACGGAACCCTAAAAACGATACCTACCATGTAGAACTGAGTCATTCATTCCATAATAAGTTGTAATTAATGTTACTCACCGATGATAAGTTATCAGCATCGTGGTGACCGTCAACTTTTACTGCTTCCAATAAAGCTGTACGAAGCTGATTTCTTAATATAAAATGACATGTTATGGCGCATATACCCTGGTTGCTTGAAGAAGTCCATATATCAGTAGTGATAGCAACATTTTTAACATTAGCCAAAAGTTCCATCAGTTCACCTTTCATTCTATTGTACATTCTAGGCAATAGTTTATCACTCAGTATATTTCTCGATGGCATTTCATAACGAGAATCTAACGCCTTTACGAACTCTTTTAACCCTTGACAATCTGATAGACGAAGCGGTTCTAAGTCTTTGGCTACCATTTTAACAAATAAACAGTCAAGCATTTTTTTTCTTGAGGAATTGTCACTGTACCGGGCTGATCTATTTATCTCTTGAGTACTGCGAGTGGGACTGCAATCAACTGTTATTTCGTGACTATCGTCGTGAGATGAACTTGATGGGGGTATTAATTGTTCAGGATGTTTTCTTTTCAGATGATCCTTTAAATTCGATGTATTATTGCTGTATTTGTACTCTCTATTACAAATTTTACATATCACTTTCCTATCACCTTCCTTTCGGAAATGTATCCACATCAAAGATTTTCTTTTCTCCATTTTAACTTCACCAAACTAACAAACTTTTTAAAAGTGCAATGTGGGTATTAACTCGCTCGCAATTCACTATAGTTTAAAAAGTAGGTATAACAAAAAATTTTAACTTGACAGGGCTAAGTGTTGCCCTGTGTCAATTTTTGATTATATTCTGAGATTATTTTGCTCTTTAGGATTAATAAGTTTTCTTTTTTAATAAGAAATATACTAGCTATGTAATTGAATATTGGAAGAAAATACTATCGCGGTTTATTAAATTATCGATAGTGTGAGCTATCGATACTATCGATAGTATTGCTTTATGAGCAATACTGGCCTTCGATAGTATCGATACTATCGATTGTATCGATACTATCGATAGGCTATCGATACTATTGATATGACGTCAACTATCGATAGACTATCGATAGTTTAGCAATAGTCGACTATTGATATGCAACACTAATCTGGGTGTATGGAACGTCTCCGCATCGCCCGCACTTTGTGGTGTGGCACTTGATGTCGCCGGGATAGATGGTCTCGGGGTTGATGGGGACCTTTGGTTTGTATTGGGGAGATGATCGAAACTAACACGCGGGGGTTGCAATGGTAAATTAATTGAATCATGTTGTGTTTCGCTAAAAATCTCCTCGACTTGCTGAAGCGTGGCTCGTAGCTCCGCTTTTGAGTTATATAATCGAGTTGCTAATTTCAATTTATAATTCATGGTGATCCCTTTTAGAAATGTTTTAATAAAAATTTTATCGTCAGATATGCCCGCTTGTTGCCCGTAATCAGCCAGTCTATAAAAAAAAGCCACAACATCCTCTTTCTCGCTTTGACGAGCGTTATAGAATTTTTCTACATAATCCGTTCCCGACGGGAATTCGTTTTTTAAGTTATCACATAAATCTTTGAATGATGTTTTTTCATTATAAATAAATTTAAAATAAGCTAGAGCCGGACCATCTAAATATGCTCCCATAATTAATGCTAGGTCGTTTTCCGCCCATTTATTTATCGCTGCAATTCGGCGGAATTGCAAAAGAAAATCATCAAAGCTCGTGCCGACGCCCGAGAAAAATATAATTTGTGCCATGTTGTATGTTTGTGTTTTTCCTATTTCACTTAGCTTTCACTCCAAAGCGTCGGTCGGCGCCTCCACCATGTAACGCAGCTCAGCTCGGCAGTAGGCACGTATAGGGATACTCCTGAAATGAAACACCTCGGGCGGCGCACTCTTATATTTTTCTTACTTATTTCACGAATACATGTTATTCTTATAAAAATCACTTCAGCACTGAAAAAACAACAGACATTCTTTTTTTCTACTAACTTTTAAAACTATTCTAGAACAGCATAATCCTTCGAATTATATTTAAAAGCCAGTTCGTTGGTTATATAAAAAAAGCAACTCATGCGATCTCCTTTCGATATCACAGTACCTACTTCCAAGCGGCACTTGCCACTTTCGCTTTGAGGCTAATCCGGCCGGCGCTGTTCGGAAGCATGGCCTTATTTACAATGTTAAAATCCGCGAGTTCTTGGTCTTTTAGGCTGTCGGTGGTAAATGTCCTGATTATGTTCCCCCATTAAGTTTAATGCGAAGGATACAGTGCGTAAGTTTAAGTACTTGGGGCAGTACGTCACCGACAACCTTAATGACCGTTTCTTTAGAAGATTGTTTTTTTTTCTTGGCCCGTCTATAAATAATAAAATAAATAAACAATTTTCAGTAAAAGGGTTAACGCTCTTTAACTGTAAGAAAAGGGTGTATTCGTATCTTTTAGTAGACTAT
Organism: Mythimna ferrago; assembly: GCA_910589285.2. NCBI lineage: Eukaryota > Metazoa > Arthropoda > Insecta > Lepidoptera > Noctuidae > Mythimna > Mythimna ferrago. Next base: position 15,244,587 of record OU342700.1, read on the forward strand.
ACTTAAGAAGAAAGTTGCTTATTTAAGAATAAGTGAAATGAAGCATAACACCATCAACATAATTATTAACCAACACGCATGAAATAGTTTGCAGACAAATCTTTCTTACCTTTTTTTCAACTTTATTCTCACTTTTTTTTTCTCTTTGTTTAATACCTACATAATAAAAAGATAAAAAAAATTCTTGACATAATTTACTTCAAATAAAGACATTATAATAATATACATACATAAATTAATTTCAATAATAACAAAATTTAATAATAATGACGACTATAAATAAATAAAAAATACCAATACTTGGACATAATACACAATTCAATTTAAATAGATTAGTACATAATTTAATTTTGGAGAGTGTGCGCAGGAATTGCATGACTTGATTCCGCCATCGCAATTCTACCATCGGACAACCCGACGTACGGCGAATATTCACCCTTACGTTCTTGAAACCTCTACGGTCCGGACTAAGCGTTTCGCCTCGTCGTTTATACCGCGTACGTCGAAGGACTGGAACAGTCTGCCTGCTGCGTTCTTCCCGTCCGATTATAATTTGGGTGTCTTCAAGGCTAGAGTGAATAGGCTCTTAATAAACTAGTGCGCCTCACCATCAAAGATTGCATCGCTACTTACCATCAGGTGGGATCGCAGTCAAGCACTAGTTTATCTTAATTAAAAAAAAAAAAAAAAAAATGATGACAAAAATAAATTAAAATATGTTTATTTTGTTAGCCTTCACCCTTTGTCCTAACTTTGCTGTGCATGTATGGGTCCATATTGATCTTACTATATTTTTATACCATCTATGTACATATGGAATGCAATAAAGTACTGAGTTCATAACGTACCTACGTAATTACTTTGTTTATTTTTTATTCCTTTTAACACCCCTAAAACTAAAAATCAAAGTGTACTACGCGTTCCAATTGAGAATAGGATCGATTGCCATGTTGTGACGTCACGTCGTACTGTCAAATCAAAGAAATTTTGGCAAAATTAAAGAACTCAGAGATGAGTAAAATTGAAGAACTCAATTCTGATTAAACTTTTTTCGTTCACAGTTCATAAATAAATTAAATTTTTCGTAAATTAATTAAAATTTATTTCCTCGATTTGACAGTAAATCATGACGTTACAACATGGTAATCGATATTATTCTCATTTGTAACGCATAGTACTGCAATAATTGTAAACGATCAATGGATATGATTATTAGTAATTAGTCATTTTCTGAGCAATTATATAAAAAAAATATATATTCTACACACTTGTAAATGGCCCTTCTTACCAAAACAACTCGAGACATTAAAGGTTTTTCACCAGCGTTCCTGACGTAGACCATGACGTTTAATTCATTAAACCCCAAGCGAACGTCGGCGTTCGCGCTGTCATCGTCTTTCTATTGTGTCTCTAATTGACACTATTGAAACGTCACGGTAAACCCCCGCATGTGAATTTGGCTTTTTAAAACACCTTTTTGAGTAAAATTGTGCTAACAAAATATTTCACTTTCATGGTTTTTAACAGCGTGTCTACATCGAATATGTTTGATTAAATTACTCTTATGACTAAAACAACGCTGACAGTCTTCACATTTGTAAGGTTTCTCGCCAGTGTGCGTACGAATGTGAATTGCTAAATTACTCTTGTGACTAAAACAAAGCTGACATTCTTCACACCTGTAAGGTTGCTCGCCAGTGTGAATGCGAATGTGCCTTGTTAAGCTAGTCTTCTGACTAAAACAAAGCTCACATTCTTTACATTTGTAAGGTTTTTCGCCAGTGTGCGTACGAATGTGGCTCGTTAAATTATGCTTATAACCAAAACGAAGCTGACATTCATTACATTTGTATGGTTTCTCGCCAGTGTGCGTACGAATATGTTTTGTTAAATGAGCTTTCTGTTTAAAACAAAGCTGACATTCTTCACACTTGTAAGGTTTCTCGCCAGCGTGCGTACGAATGTGACTTGTTAAAATTCTCTTATGTCTAAAATAAAGCTGACATTCTTCACATTTGTAAGGTTTTTCACCAGTGTGCGTACGCAAATGACTTGTTAAATGATTCTTCCTTCTAAAACAAAGCTGACATTCGTCACATTTATAAGGTTTCTCGCCAGTGTGCGTTCGAATGTGACATATTAAATTACTCTTCCGACTAAAACAAATATGACATTCTTTACATTTGTGAGGTTTCTCGCCAGTGTGCGTACGAATGTGGCTTGTTAAAGAACTCTTTTGACTAAAACAAAGCTGACATTTTTCACATTTGTAAGGTTTCTCGCCAGTGTGCGCAAGAATGTGATTTGTTAAAACACTCTTCTGACTAAAACAACTCTGACAGAACTCACATTTGAAAGGTTTTTTGTCAGCGTGTATACGAGTATGACGTATTAAATCACTCTTTTTGTTATAACCATGGTGACATATGACACATTTGTAAGGTGTTTCACCAGTGTGTACACGAATATGTTTTATTAACTCTCTCTTGTTTTTACAACTGTGCTGACAAATATCACACTCGTAAGGTGCTCCACCAGTGCGTACACGAGTGTGTTGTTTACGACAATTTGTGTCTGAAATAGTATCAATGATACTAATATCAACTCCAGATTTTGCACTAGTCAAAGCTTCTTGTAATTTCGGAATAAGTTTGGACGTACGATTTTGAGTGTTCTCGTGATTTTCATTCTTCTTTTGATTTTCTGTAATTATGTCTTCTAGTTTTTTTCCTCGCACGAAAAGTGTTGATTTCTTCGCCACGGCCGCCCCTGTGGTAATTAATCTAGTAAGCACCAAATTCATAACACAATAAAGTGAAAGAGAATCGCATGCTTCTCATTGAAGCCGAAGAGTATGTTGCAGGTTTTCGAACATTAAGGTTACACTAGTCGATACTTTTTCCATACAAATTTTGAGGGGGTATTACTGTAGTGGCGGTGCGAAGGCTGAGTGCCAAAAACACCGCCCCAGGACCCGACGGCTTGCCTGGAAAGGCCTGGGTCCTGGCCATGGAGGCTCTCGGGCCTCAACTGAGAGGGCTCTTCAGCGCATGTATGGAGAGGGGCCAGTTCCCACTTTGCTGGAAGACGGGGAAACTGGTCCTCATAGCGAAGCCAAGGCGCCCTGCGGACTCTCCGTCCGCGTACCGGCCCATTGTGCTGCTCGACGAGGTGGGCAAGCTCTTTGAGAGAGTCATTGCAAACCGCCTCGTCGGGCGCCTAACACGGGTGGGGCCGGACCTTTCGGACGGACAGTTCGGCTTTCGCAGGATGCGCTCTACGGTGGACGCCATCATGCGCGTGCGAGCCCTCACGATGGGGGATGCGGTGTCCCGGGGCAGGTGTGTCGTGGCAGTGTCCTTGGACATTGCCAACGCCTTCAACTCCCTGCCCTGGAGTACGATCCGGAGGGCACTCCGGTACCACCGGGTGCCCGAATACCTCTGTCGAGTGGTCGAGGCCTATCTGTCGGATAGGTTTATAGTCTACCCCGGTCACCAGGGAGACTGGAAACGTCGAGAGATGTCGTGTGGTGTTCCGCAGGGGTCGGTACTAGGGCCACCCTTGTGGAACATCGGGTACGACTACGTGCTGCGCGGCGACTTCCCTGACGGGGTCAGCGTGGTTTGCTACGCAGACGACACGCTGGTTCTAGCGCAGGGAGAGTCGTACCAGGCGGCGGTCGCTCTAGCGACACGCGGAGTTGCGATGGTCGTTGACAGGATCCGGGAGTTGGGACTCGAGGTGGCGCTTCACAAATCCGAGGCGATGTGTTTCCACGGTCGCCAGTCTCGGAACGCGCCGCCATTGAGTTCCCAACTAACGGTAGGAGGACTTCACATCGGTGTCGGGTCGACGATGAAGTACCTGGGACTCGTCCTCGACAGCCGGTGGAATTTCGTGGAGCACTTCCGACGTCTGGCTCCCAAACTCAACCGGGCTGGGGCTGCGCTCAAGCGGCTCCTGCCCAACCTTGGGGGTCCAGACGCCTCCTGCCGGAGGCTCTACGCGGGGATCGTTCGGTCCATGGCCCTCTACGGGGCGCCGGTGTGGGCACCGTCGCTGAAAAAGCAACCGGCGGCCATACTGAACGCCTGCCAGAGGATCATGGCGATAAGGATGGTGCGGGGATACTGCACGGTCTCCCGCGAAGCGGCGAGCCTTCTGGCTGGCCTACCACCGTGGGATCTGGAGGCAACAGTCCTTGCACACATGCACGATATGCGCGTGGAGATGCAACGCCGGGGTGAAAGTCCGCTGCCGCGACAGGTCACGGCATGGCGGACAGAGCTCCGGCGGGATCTTATGGTGAAATGGCGTCAGCGACTATCGCAACCCAGTGCTGGGCACGCCACAATCGTGGCGGTAAGTCCCCTCTTTGAGGCGTGGCTGGAAAGACCTCACGGCGTCCTTACCTTCCGCATGACGCAGGTCCTTACCGGACATGGTTCGTTCGGGAGTTTCCTGCACCGGATTCGTGCGGAAGTGACGCCCGGGTGTCGCCACAGTGCGGAATGCCCGGAGGACACGGTGGAGCACACAGTCGAGGTGTGCCCTGCTTGGGCGGAGCATCGCCGTGCCCTCTTGGGGGCGATCGGCGGCGGAGACCTCTCGCGCCGGGCCTTGGTTGAGGCCATGGTCCGGAGCGAGGAGGAGTGGCAGGCGGTCGCCGACTTCTGCGAAGCAGTAATGCTCGCAAAGGAAGAGGCCGAACGCATCAGGCAACGGCGTTATCGCCGCCGCCGCCGCCGCCGGGATTCAGATCCCGATTTCCGGCCACCGTAGGCGCGGGCTTGCGGACAGTGAGCAATGGGTAGCTCGCTGTCCGGCCGTCCGGTAACTGTCCGGACCAAGCCCAAGGCGTCGACGGCGCGCACTTTTCCCGCGCGCCTCAAGGAGTTGTCAGCAACAGCAGGGACCCAGCCGGGTCGAAGCCTACTGGGGCCAGGGTTATCCGAAAGGGCGCTCGAGCCCCGGTATGAAGGCTAGAAGGAACGGGGTGGGTCTTTTAGTCAGTAAGAGTCTGACACTATCTCCCGCTCCACCCAAGGGCAGGGGATGTCAATGCATGATTTTTTCCAACCATAAAAAAAAAGGGGGTATTACTGTACAGTTTGGCATTGGAAATCCAAAATAAAACATGACATGGTTTTATATCTTTATTAGTTTAGTCTGTACGGAAACTGAAAAACAAAAAAAAAATACATTACAAAGTGTGACGTAGGTAAGCTTAAGTTTGGTATGTAACGTCAGTCTTCAAATAAAGCGAGTAAAGAACGGACGTGTGTTTTACTGCTAAGCAACATATATCACAGTGGCGACGAGGACTCAAAAAAACATCACGCGTATAATTGTTTAGTGGAGTGCTAAGTGTAAGGTGAATCAATAAACAATACCAACGGCGTTGTGTACAAAATGACCATCGGCAAAATAGGATCGTTCGACCTTGAGAAGGACAACTGGGAGGCATATATTGACCGATTGGAACAATATTTTGTGGCAAATGAAGTGAAGACCGAGATTCGAGTAGCTACATTGATCACAGTCATAGGGAGTGAAGCTTACGAGCTTATGATCAATTTGTGCACACCCGACAAACCCGCTAGGAAAAGTTTTGATAAGTTGGTCATGTTAATGAAATGCCATCTAAACCCAAAACCGAGTCAGCTAGCGGAAAGATTCAAATTTCGCCAACGCATTCAACATAAAGAAGAATCTATAGCAGTATATGTAGCCGAGTTAAAAAGACTTAGTAAAAACTGCGGATTTCGGGACTTGGCAGAAAATCTCCGGGATCAATTTATATGCGGTTTGTCAAATGAAGATATTCGTCAAAGATTGTTTACCGAAGACGACAGCATATCATTTGACAAAGCCTTGACGATAGCTGTGTCCATGGAAGCGGCGGAAACAAATGCGGCATTGGTTGAAGGCTGTACCAGGGCTAGAAATGCAGGTGATAGCATACCAAATGTTGCAGTAAACTTCATGGGACGGAATAAGAAAGGCAAAAATAGGAGCCCGAGGGACGTCACACAAGCGTCGCGTGATCCAGCCGGCGGCAGCGGTGGTGGCCCAAGCGGCATAAGCGGAGCGAATAGCGGTAAACATCGGGTGAACTCCAGTCGGACAAACACTAGGAGCACAGGTCATCAATGTAAAGTGTGTGGTGGCACTCACGAAGAAAATATGTGCAAATTCAAAATGTATGTATGCAGAGTGTGCAATAAGGATGGGCATCTAAAAAAGATGTGCCCCAAATTGCAAGAAAGCACATCCTTACATAATATATATGACACTAACCGAGGTATAAATAAGCAAGACAGCGACAGTGACGAGGTAAAGTTTTGTGATAATTATTCAATAAGTTATTCAATATTTAATAATTTAATTCAATAAGTTAGATAATTATTCAATAAAAAAACCACAGTCACAATTACTTGGACCATTCACTGTAAATGTTTATGTTGAGAATTGTTTATTAAACATGGAGGTTGACACCGGCAGTGCTATTTCGTGTATAAGTTATGATTGTTATAGAAACCTCTTTGTTCATTGTAAACTAATACCGAGTAATTTAGAATTACGGTACTATACAGGCGAAACAGTGACGCCTGTGGGCAAGATTGAGGTCAAGGTAAAATATAAAACCACAGCAAAAGTGCTAGATTTGTATGTGATAAAAAGCGGAAAGGCTAGTTTATTAGGTAGATGCTGGCTTAATGAATTAGGTATATCTGTACCAATATGCAATGTACATAAAATGAATGATTGTTTAAACAACGTTTTTGATGTAAAGGAATTCAGTTCCAGGTACTCTGAAGTTTTCAAGGATGGCTTGGGACGTTTCACTGGCGGGCAAGTAGGATTTCGCTTGCGAGAGGGAGCACGGCCTATATTCCTGCGCGCCCGGCCGCTCGCATATGCGCTGCGGGAGCCGGTGGAACGCGCGCTCGATCAGATGGTGCGAGACGGAATCATCACGCCGGTCTCCACGTCGGACTGGGCCACACCTATAGTACCCGTAATGAAAAAAGACGGTACCATAAGGGTATGTGCAGATTTTAAAATGATATTGAATAAGTGTTTAGAAGTGGACCACTATTTATTTATTTATTTATTTATTTATTTAATCTTCATGCAACAAAAGATACAAAGGCGGACTTAATGCCTTAGGCATTCTCTACCAGTCAACCTAGGGTAGTGCAGAGACAAAATGGCAGGTGCATAAAAAAAAAGAAAATATTATTTAAAACAATTATAGAATTATATATAAAGCTAAAACTAAACATACATAATATACAAAAGCATCTTTAATAAAATATATAGCAATACATACAAATATATACTATTTGTATGTATGTTGTTCCGTATGGTGTCCGGACGTAAAGAATAACACCATCCCATTTCTTCCCGTGGGTGTCGTAAGAGGCGACTAAGGGACATTTTGAGACCGTGCGTAATATAAAGCACCGAAGGTCACCGCATGGTGATGCGTTAACCACCAACAATAGCGTTCCCAAGGAGGGTTGGTGTCAGGCTGGCGGCCGACTATAAAACAGTTGCCAAATCTTTTTGTAACATGTTTGTTAATAATAGAATGCGCGATAGGATTAGGGCGTACCCCACAGGCGACGCGCAGGGGCAGCACCCGGCTTCTGTGGGAAATGGACCAGGGTTGTTGCACCATCCCGGGCGGGTGCAACGTAAGAAGCAAGCTCGGGAAATGAGATTGAGGTATGCTAGTTGGAATGTTGGGACTATGACTGGAAGGGCCAGAGAGTTAGCGGATGTATTGAAAAGAAGACGGATAAATGTAGCATGTTTGCAGGAGACGAAATGGAGAGGAACAAAAGCGAGAGAAATTGGTGAGGGATATAAGTTTTATTATTGTGGAAGTGATGGAAAAAGAAATGGTGTAGGAGTAGTGCTAGATAGTAAATTGAAAGAAAGCGTGATGGAAGTTCAAAGGATTAGTGATAGATTTATAGTTGTGAAAGTTATGTTAGAGAATGTGATGCTGAATGTAGTTAGTGTGTATGCACCACAAGTAGGATGTGATGAAATAGTGAAAGAGAAGTTTTGGGAGGATTTTGATACTGCCTTAATGACCATCCCTGTACATGAGGAATTGATAGTTGGAGGTGATTTTAATGGACATGTGGGAAGAATGAAAGGTATTTATGAAAGAGTACATGGAGGATGGGGTTTCGGAAGTCCAAATAATGAGGGAGAGACGCTGCTGCAATCTGCTACCGCCTTTGACTTAGCAGTAGCCAACACTTGGTTCAAAAAAAGTGAGGAACACCTTATAACGTACAAAAGCGGTCACCACAGGACCCAAATCGACTACTTTTTAGTTAGGCGCAACAACATAAAGCACGTCAAAGACTGCAAAGTGCTGCCAGGAGAAGATCTAGTATCGCAGCACCGACTCCTGGTTATGGAATCGCTAGTCGAAATAAAACGTAACAAAGGCAAAGAGCGTCCTCCCCCCAAAATAAAGTGGCATATGTTAGAGAAGAATGATTGTGCGAAAAGGTTCAGAGAGCGAGTGGTGGACAAAATGATAGAGATGGGTGACATGAATGACCGAAGTATAAATGAAAGCTGGAATGAGATGGCAGAGTGTATTAGACATGCAGCGAAAGATATTTTGGGAGAAACGAGAGGAAAAGGCACAATAGATAGGGATACATGGTGGTGGTCGATAGAAATTCAGAATGTGTTGAAAGAGAAGAAAAGAAAGTTCAAGGAATGGCAGCGTGTAGAAGCGGGAAATGGTAGTCTGAAAGCTGAAAAAAAGAGTGAGTATGATATTTTGAAGAAGAAAGCTAAGAAAGCCGTGGCATTAGCAAAAGCAAAAGCCCAGGATAAACTGTACAACACACTAGACAGTCCTGTAGGCCAAAAAGAGCTGTACCGGCTTGCTAAAAGAAGAGAGAGAATGACGAGAGATGTTTGTCAGGTAAGATGTGTAAAGAATGAAGCTGGAATGGTCCTATCAGACGATGAAAAAATCAAAGAGAGGTGGAAGGACTATTTTGAAAGACTAATGAATGAGGAAAATCATTGGAATGGAATTTTAGAGAGTAAACCAGTGAATGTAGGGTTAGTGAGAATGGTTAGTATGGATGAAGTCAGAATAGCAGTGAATGAAATGAAAAATGGTAAAGCCATTGGTCCAGATGGAATACCAGTTGAAGTGTGGAAGTTATTGCGAGTGGATGGATGGACGTGGTTAGCTTTGTTCTTCAATAAGTTGTTGCAGGAAGAAGCCATACCTGACGATTGGTGCAGCAGTTTCTTGGTGCCCATCTTTAAAAACAAAGGTGATGTGCTTGAGTGCAACAATTATAGAGGAATAAAGCTAATGTCACATACAATGAAAGCCTGGGAGAAAGTTATTGAAAGGCGTCTGAGAGAAGAGAGTGAAATTTCGCAGAACCAATTCGGTTTTATGCCGGGTCGGGGTACAACGGATGCCATTTTTGCTATACGCCAGCTGTGCGAGAAATACAGAAGTGCACATAAAAACTTGCACATGGTATTCGTTGACCTCGAAAAGGCATACGACCGAGTACCTCGTGAGGTTCTGTGGTGGGCCCTTAAGAAGAAAGGTGTGCCTGGGAAGTATGTGCAGTTGATCCGAGCGATGTATAGTCGATGTAATACCCAAGTCCGGTCTACAGTTGGCACCACTGGCAGCTTCAATGTGGCTGTTGGCTTACATCAAGGGTCGGCTCTCAGCCCTTACCTCTTCCTGATGATTATGGACGCTCTGACGTCGGATATTCAGGAAGAGGCTCCCTGGTGTATGCTGTTTGCCGATGACATTGTGCTGGTTGCCGAGAGTGGCCTAGAGGTCCAGAACAGATTGGAGGCGTGGTGGCACAGACTGGAGAGTGTTGGCCTGAAATTGAGTAGAACCAAAACGGAGTACTTGTTCTGCGATTTCGGCGGTGTCTCCAATCCAGTGCCTTTAGCTCTCGATGGAACGCCCATACCGATCTGTTCCGACTTTCGGTACCTCGGGTCGCTCGTCCAAGGGGATGGTGAGGTGGACCGGGACGTAACACGTCGGATCAACGCAGGATGGATGAAGTGGCGACAGGTCACGGGAACCACTTGTGACCCACGGATGCCCCTCAAGTTGAAGGGTAAAATCTACAAGTCCGTGATAAGGCCTGTCATACTGTATGGATCAGAATGTTGGGCTGTGAAAAAGACGGATGAAAAAAGATTGCATGTAGCGGAGATGAGAATGTTAAGATGGATGTGTGGTGTGACGAGAATGGATAAAGTGAGAAATGAGTATATTAGGGGAAGTTTGAAAGTGGCGCCAGTGACTGAAAAGTTGAAAGGGAATCGTTTGTCTTGGTATGGTCATGTGAAAAGGAGGGATGAAACGCATGTTACTAAAAAAGTTATGAGTTTACAAGTGGATGGATGGAGGGGAAGAGGGAGGCCAAAGAAAAGATGGATGGATTGTGTGAGAAGCGATATGAAAGAAAAGGGAGTTAGTGATAGCGTGACGAGTGACAGGACAGAATGGAAGAAAAAAACGTGTTGCGCCGACCCCAAATAAAACGGGACTAGGGCAGGAAGATGATGATATATATACACAGAGAAAAGGAGTTTTGAGATGATTCTGCTATTTGTTCAGAAAGTAATTCCGCAACTTCCGCTTAAATGCATACTGACTCGTGGTCGTTCTGATATCAAGAGGTAGCGAATTCCATAGAAGGATAGACTGAATATAGAAGGAGGAATGAACAACATCAGAAGTATGAGAAGGACAAAGCAGTAGGAGATTGTTAGAAGAACGCAGATTCTTGGCGTGTGAAGAACAGAGATATTGGAAGTGAGATATAAGATAAGGAGGGGTAAGAGAGTTGAGCAAAGAAAAAAGAGTTGTCAAAGCTCGCAGACTTCTTCTTTGGCGAATAGGCAACCATTTACTATCCCTTACCTAAAGTAGAAGACCTGCTTGCAAAATTACACGGTGGGGAAAAGTTTACCAAATTAGATTTGTCACAAGCGTATGCACAATTTGAGTTAAACGAGTCAAAAAAGTATACTGTTATAAACACTCATAAAGGTTTATTTATGTACAACAGATTAATTTATGGATTAGCATCTAGCCCAGGAATTTTTCAACGAAAGTTAGAGCAGCTTTTTGCGGACATGCCGCAAGTAGGTATCTTTTTAGATGACATTATTGTGACTGGGGTAGATACACCTACACATTTGAATACATTGCGTGAAGTCTTTGAGAGATTGCGCCAATATGGCTTGAGAATTAAGAAAGAGAAATGCACGTTTTTCGCGGATTCCGTAACATACTTAGGTTTTGTGATAAGTAAGCAAGGTGTACATACATGCCCAGAAAAAGTAGATGCAATTAAAAAGGCACCTATACCTACAAATATAATGGAATTACGGTCGTTCTTAGGATTGGTAATGTATTATGCCAAATTTGTGCCAAATATAAGTACTATTTTAGAGCCTTTATATTGTTAAAAAAGGATGTCAGGTATGAATGGAATGCAGAATGTACACAAGCGTTTAATAAAGTGAAGCATCTGTTGGTATCTAGTAAAGTGTTAGCTCACTATACAGCTGAGTTGCCCCTGGTACTAACGACTGACGCAAGTAGTGTAGGCATTGGCGCTGTCATCTCACATATCTGTCCAGACGGGAAGGAACGACCGGTGGCTTACGCGTCACGTGTACTCAATACAGCTGAAAGAGCATACTCACAAATTGAAAGAGAAGCTTTAGCTATAATTTATGGTGTGCGTAAATTTCACCAGTATCTATATGGGCGAAAATTTATATTAAGGACAGATCATAAACCGCTTGTCACCATTTTTGGTGACAAAACAGGTATACCCATCATGGCAGCTAGTAGGATGCAACGTTGGGCAATCATTTTAGCCGATTATGACTATACAATAGAATATGTGCGTAGTCATAGGAACGCTGCGGATGCCTTGTCTCGGTTACCAGTAGGTAAAGAAAAACAATTGAATGAGGAATGTACATATTTAAATTTCATTCAAAATTTTTTACCAATTACCAGGGAAAACGTTAGAGAAAGTACGTCTAAAGATAACATTTTAATTAAAGTTATAAATTTTATAAAGACGGGATGGCCTAACAATTGTAAGGAAGATGACTTAAAAGCATATTATGTAAGACGCCATGAACTGTACCTAGACAGAGGATGTGTAGTTTGGGGATATCGTTTAGTGGTACCGAGTAAATTGAAGGAAGCAGTACTACAAGAATTACATGTAGGTCATTCGGGTATAGTAAAAATGAAAAGTCTTGCGCGTAGTATTGTATGGTGGCCAGGTATCGATCACGATATTGAAACGACTTGTCAGGAGTGTGTCACGTGTTGTCTGGAAGGAACGGCACCTCCTAAAGCGCCGCCACAGCCGTGGCCTTATGTCACAGAACCATGGTCACGCTTACATGTTGATTTTTTGGGACCCTTAGAAGGCAAAATATTTTTAGTTATCATAGATTCTACAAGTAAATGGTTAGAAGTGTTTGTGATGCCACGAACCACAGCTAGTGCTGTTGTAAAGGTGCTTCGTACCACCTTTGCACGTTTTGGTTTGCCCAAGGAAATAGTTTCAGATAACGGTCCCCCATTTTCGAGTAAAGAATATCAAGAATTTATGAATAATAACGGCGTTAAAGTAACCTTTACACCAGCGTATCACCCTGCGTCTAATGGAGCAGCGGAAAATGCTGTTAAACTTTGTAAATGAGCTATAAGAAAATCAACACGTGACGGGATAGATTTAGATGAAGCATTGCAAACATATCTTATGATGTATAGAAATGTAGAACACAGTTCCACCGGTGAGTCTCCAGCTATGTTATTGCAGCGAAGGAAATTAAGAACTAGGTTAGAAATACTAGGCGAGGATAGACATGTAGAAACTAGAATAGACAAGGCTCAGCATAAACAAGTATGTAACGCAGGCGGAACTGATAGACACTTCCAAGTGGGTGACCCGGTGTGGGCTCGCAATTACACAGGTGAAAAATGGTTCGATGGCACTATCACAGAGAGAGTTGGCTCTCGTAATTATGTAGTAGGTAAGGAAGGTGGTCCCTTCTTGAAAAGACACGTCGACCAAATTAAAAAGAGAAGAAGCAGCCACGGGGTGCCATCTGTAGATGAAATGATTTCATCATCAATAACCAGATCCGCTGTGGAGAATTCGGAGGAGGAAACGGTAAGGGTCGAGGGACTGGACAAGCAAAACATGTGGCCTAATTTACCTGAGTCGAGCGCGCAGGAATCTAGGCCTTTTGAGGAGACAGTGGATAATCCACAACTTGCAGGTCATGTAGCAAGTTCTGGTGATAGAACTCCTTTACCATCATCGGTGAATCGTCCCAAAAGAGAAAGAAAACCAGTACGTAGGTATGGTTTTGAAGAGATAGATTTTATATCGACGTAATAATACTATGTAGGTAGTATATATACCTAGTTCATAAGTTAGCAATAGGTACTAAACATAAGTGAAGTTATTATAACGTAAAATGTAATACATTATAAGATTAGATGCATAAGTAAAATAGTTTATTACTAATTAAGAATCCTTTATCATGTTAAATTAGACAGTAAATAAGGGTGGAGGTGTGACGTAGGTAAGCTTAAGTTTGGTATGTAACGTCAGTCTTCAAATAAAGCGAGTAAAGAACGGACGTGTGTTTTACTGCTAAGCAACATATATCACACAAAGTTAGGAGGTAACAAAGTTGCTGTTTTTGTTTTTGACGATTTTAACGCAAAAGAAACAAAAATCGTATAAAATCTCCTAAACGAAGTTGGTACCGACAAAGTTTTAGTATCGAAGAGTTCAATACAAATTATTTGTAATAGATTAATGTAGCGGTTTTTACAAAAAAATCGATTATCCAAAGCAGATTTTACGCAACGCATAATGTCATTTTAGTTCGAAACGTTTGTGTGCGTGCTAACAATACGTTGTGCATATAGACTAGCTTATAACTGCTCGTACTTGAAATTATAGCTGTCGAAGACGATTTTAGATAAGGCAGCGCACATATTGGTCACAGCCATCAGCGAGTTCGAGCCAGCGACTAGTTCAGCCTTAATGACCAACCATGATCAAACGGTTTAACAAAATAAGCTGTGTTATACTGTTCAACTACTGAAACGAGGTCCGGGTGACACAGACCGAGGTGACTAAACTTTAGAGAAGTACCGACTAGCCGATTAGTCGAATGTAAAGAGGCCGACTAGCCTTCGAAGTCGATCGAGATCTCGGGGAATTCGGCAATTTCCGTAACACTCGCGCAAGTGACCGCCACCCGCGACCAGGTCATCGGTCCACCTTTTTGGAGGCCTTCCAACGCTAAGTTTTCCAGTACGTAGTCGCCACTCCCGAACCTTTCGTTCCCATCGACCATTTTTTTTGCGTGCAATGTGCCCTGCCCATTGCCATTTAAGTTAGGCAATTCTTCGAGCTATGTCGGTAACCTTGGTTCTCCTGCGGATATCTTAATTTCTAGGAAACTCCGAGCATAGATCTTTCCATCGCCCTTTGGGTGACTTTGAGTCTTCTTATGAAGCCCATTGTAAACAACCACGTTTAGGAGCCATAAGTCATCACTGGCAACACGCGGTCAGTCTTTCGTCATGAGACACTGGTATATGGGATGACAAGACACCGCGCAGCTTCCCGAATGCTGCCCAGCCGAGTCGGATTCGACGATTGACCTCTTTCTCGAAGTTAGACCTACCCAACTGGACCGTCTGTCCAAGGTACCTAAACGTAGTCGTCCACAAATTCGAGTGTTGAGTCCCCGATCTTGATAGGAATGGGTCCTACATGGAGGTTAACCATAACTTTGGCTTTGTTCATGTTCATTTTATGTACCACTCTTTCGGAAGCTCTACTGAGGTCACCGAGCATTGTGCTGAGTTCCTCCATAGTCTCAGCCATGACTACTACGTCGTCCACAAACCGAAGGTGAGTTATGTACTCGCCATTGACATTAATGCCCAGTCCTCTCCATTCCAGAATCTTGAAGACATCCTCCATTGCGGCCGTGAACAGTTTCGGAGAAATAACGTCTCTCTGCCTCACACTTCGGTGCAAGAGGATAGGTCGATGTCTGGTCTTGAAATTCGGGCACCGTCGGAGATCGGAGAGGCAATCAAAGAAAGAACCAAAGGCTTTCTCGTAGTCCACAAACGCTAAGCAGAGAGGCTGATTATACTCCTCAGTTTTCTGTATAATCTGCTACAGCGTATATATGTGGTCCACGGTGCTAAAGCCTTTTCGGAATCTGGCCTGTTTGGGAGGCTGAAAGTCGTCGAACATGCGCGCGAGACGGTTCGTGATGACTTTGGGAAACATCTTATAGACATGGCTCAGAAGTGACATGGATCTGTAATTCTTAAGCAGGGCATTGTCGGCCTTCTTAAGGAAGAGCACCACCACATCTCTGCTCCATGCCCGTGGCGTTTTTCCCTCGAGTATGACGGAATTAAATAGCTTCTGAAGAGAGAAAATTTACATAGGTATACATAATTTATACCTTCACGTCAAATTACAAATTCAGTAGCTATCTGAAGACATGGGAAAATTACTTTTGAAAAAACTATTACTCATAAGTCGTCCTCCGCGATTCTGGCGATCTTCAAAGCGATCTCTAACATTCATGAAAACGCGCCTCAGAACTTGTGTAGGAATCTTGTTGATTTTTGGTCTGTTTTCCTTCAAATATACGCTTTGAAACAAATATTAAATAACGAATTCGTTAGGCGTTCGCGCACCTATTGTCTTTCTATTGTATCTGTAATTTTCACGATTGAAAGGTTAATGACCCGGTAAATTTTCAAGTCATCTGCAAAAAAAAACAGGTACTGTGTTTGTTACTATTTGCCAGTTTGTTATTCACGAATAAAATAAACAGTATTGAGACCAAATGGAAACCTTGTGGGACTCCGGATGATGAAGGGTAAGGTAGAGACTGGTGACCCTTTACTACAACTCTCTGTTTTCTGTCGGTCAAATAAGATTTAAACCACAGCCAAAGTTGACCAAATACACCGAGATTTGACAGCTTTTGCAGCAATATATTGTGGTCCACTTTATCGAACGCACTGCTAAAATCGGTGTATTTAAAGTCAACCTGCTTGCGTGAATCCACCAATTTGCAAAGGTAATTGATATAAACGATTAAGTTGGTCGTGGTCGACTTATGAGCGCAAAACCCATGTTGTGGTGGAGCCACCTCTATTTTGAAATGACCGGTTAGAATGGGACACAAGAGAACCTCGAAAACTTTTGAAAATACAGACAAAATAGAGATGGGCCGGTAATTGCTTACGTTGTCAGCCTCTCCTTTTTTAAAGACGGGGATTACATGCGCTAGCTTCCACTTATCAGGAAATTGAGGGGTTTTAATAGAGTGGTTGAATATTATTTTAAGTGGAAGAGATAGACTGACGGTACATTTTTTGACAAATATAGGTGAAAGACCGTCAGGACCTGCACCCTTCATTAAGCTTTCTAAGTGCTCCGGTTACGTTTTTTTCCGTGAAAGCGTCACTGCCCAACGTATTGTTAGAGTAGATCGGCACATCAGCGCATCTTCAGAGCGATGTTCCGAGTGTATGACGCCCGACTGAGTAAATGTTGACGCGAAGTGACGCGCAAATAGATCGCAGATGCCGTCTTCTGAAGCTGCCACCTCATTGCCTAACTTTAATTCCAACGGCATTTCACTTGTACCGGCTTTTTTGCTTTCACGAATGACCAGAAGAGCTTGGGATTATGGATTATGCCCTCTTCCATCTTCCTAGTGAAACCCTTATAGCTACTTTTGATAATTTGGTTGGCTCTTTGGCTCAATATTTTATATTCATAATCGCCACGGGGATTTTTGTATTTTTTTAAACGCCTTCTAAGTTTTTCCTTTTCATTCAGAATGTTTATAAGATTTTTTGAAAACCAAATGAGGTACGTATTGCGTTTTATATTGGATTTTGGCACCAATGAACTTATGATACTGTTCAATATCTTATAAAGCTCTTCCACCATGGCGTTGGTATCCTGACACTGGGCAAAGTTTTCAATCTAATTGACCTGATTTATTTTCTCGTTAGTCATATTGTAGTTTGTTTTGCGGAAGTTAAACTATGCAGTTTGCTTTCATTTTAAGAAAGTTGGTAATATACTAGTAATCTCAATACACATGGGGCGATGATAAGGGTCTACTGTTGATAATGGTTCAATACATTCATGGACAAATACGCCATTGAAGTTAGACAATATTAGGTCTAGAGATTTACATTGGTGATTTTTTAAACGATTTAGCTGTTGCAAGTTGTTAAGAGATAAACAATCTACAAGAGAGTACATTTCAATTGGAGTCGGCTCTTCTCGTCATTTTTCGTTAGATATTTCGGTTCTGGGTCGTCGAGTCATTAATTTCGGCTTTCTTAAGGTCATTGCAAATTACAGACATCCAAGTTACAAGGTGTCTAAAACGAAAAATGGTTTTGATTAACGGTAACAACAGAAAAATAATAATTTTATTACATTTAGTCATTTAATAAGGATCAAACAACACAAACAAAGTAAAGGTCTCAATATTACGCTTAGATACAAAAATAAACATGGTCTTTCATAATACAACAAAATAATACATTCTTCCTAAAGCTAAGTTATAATTTAAAATAAATTGTACAGAGCTGATAAATAATTAAATAAAGACTGTATTAGTAGTACACTTAACGTAGGTAACATACGAACCGCTGCTGGAAACATATTTATTACCATCCATCCAATGATTTCAAACTAAACCATATAAAGCGCTAACCGCGCTGTTTTTTTGAAAGAAAACCATGCTTTACAAATAGTAGCTTGAAATAGTTGGCTCTTTTTTTTCGTTTTAAATACACCCCTATTTTTTATTTGGTTCAAAAAATGGAGCTCTCTGTACCCGTTACTGATACAAATTTTGTGGTCAAAAGTAAAAAACCGGCCAAGTGCGAGTCGGACACGCCGATGAAGGGTTTTTTAGCAGCAAGTAACATAATTCAAAAGTTATTGTAGTTCGTTGTAACTTTGATCAATGTTTAAATAATAGTGCAATTTTTTTAGATTTATGTCGTATTAAAAAAAACTACTTACTAGATCTCGTTCAAACCAATTTTCGTTGGCGGTTTGCATGGTAATGTACATAATATATTTTACTATTACGGAACCCTAACAACACGAAATCCCAAAATTATCCACGACTCATAATTGGTAAATTCATAACAGAATCAATCATTCATAACAAATGCTACTAGAAATTAACCATGCGCAGTGTTTTCCATTTTGATCGTCATTTATCCATACTAATATTATAAATGGGAAAGTGTGTGTGTGTCTGTTTGTCCGTCTTTCACGGCAAAACGGAGCGATGAATTGACGTGATTTTTTAAGTGGAGATAGTTGAAGGGATGGTGAGTGACATAGGCTAATGTCATTAGATGATTTTCCCACCGAAAAAAAAAACGCGAGCGAAGCCGCGGGAAAAAGCTATTTCATTCATAATCAATAGCCTGCACAACATTTCCATAAACTGGTGACTTTTCTAATAAGCACTTTAAATATTTGTACTAATTAAAAATTAGTGGTGCACATGGAGACGCTCCACCTACAAGACATTATAAAGTTTACAAGTAACATTTAACAAATAGAGGTAATTGACGTTCGTACTCATATTTCAATCGTATTGTTCACGCCCTCTTCATACTTTTCGCGGAGTGATGAAATTTAGAGCAATACTATAAAACGAGTCTAGCTCACGACTCCAGCTCCTCCTGCGCCTGCCGCTGCCGGCCGTGTCAACGATTGCGCTATAGCAATAAACTTCCCACTTCTTACACATCAATTATTGTAATCTTTTGTCGGGACCTTTGAAGATCGGTTTCTCCATACAACATCAGCAAATTGTCAAGGTAATTGTAGCAACATTTACAAAAAGAGTGTTGATACACCTATTTGAGTAAGCTAGTATGCATACGAACGTGATTTGTTAAAGTACGCTTATAACCAAAGCAACGCTGACATTCTTCACATTTGTAAGGTTTCTCGCCAGTGTGCGTACGCATGTGGCTTGTTAAAGTACTCTTCTGATTAAAACAAAGCTGACATTCTTCACATTTGTAAGGTTTCTCGCCTGTGTGCGTACGAATGTGACATATTAAATTACTCTTCTCACTAAAACAAAGATGACATTTATTACATTTGTAAGGTTTCTCGCCAGTGTGCTTACGAATGTGAATTTTTAAACCATACTTCTGACGAAAACCAAGATGACATTCTTCACATTTGTAAGGTTTCTCGCCAGTGTGCGTACGCATGTGATTTGTTAAATTATGCTTATAACCAAAACAAAGCTGACATTCTTTACATTTGTATGGTTTCTCGCCAGTGTGCGTACGAATGTGGCCCGTTAAATTATGCTTATAACCAAAACGAAGCTGACATTCATTACATTTGTATGGTTTCTCGCCAGTGTGCGTACGAATGTGACTTGTTAAACCACTCTTCACTCTAAAACAAAGCTGACATTCTTTACATTTGTATGGTTTCTCGCCTGTGTGCGTACGAATGTGGCTTGTTAAACTACTCTTCTGACTAAAACAACTCTCACAGAACTCACATTTGAAAGGTTTTTCGCCAGCGTGTATACGAGTATGTTTTGTTAAAATAGGTTTTATAACATTATTACGACAATTTGTGTCTGAATTAGTATGAATAAAACTAATATCAACTCGAGATTTTGTGCTAGTCAAAGGTTCTTGTAATTTCGGAATAAGTTTCGACGTACAATTTTGAATGTTCTTGTGTTCTTCATTCTTCTTTTGATTTTCTGTGATTACGTCTTCTAGTTTTATTCCTCGTGCGAAGAGTGTCGATTTCTTCGCCACGGCCGCCCCTGTGGTAATTAATCTAGTAAGCGCCAAATTCAAAACACAATCAAGTGAAAGAGAATCGCATGGTTCTCATTAAAGCCGAAGAGTGTGTTGCAGGTTTTCGAACATTAAGGTTACACTAGTCGATACTTTTTCCATACAAATTTTGAGGGGGTATTACTCTAGTTTGGCATTGTACACCCAAAATAAAAAATGACATGGTTTTATATCATTATTAGTTTAGTCTGTACGGAAACAGAAAAACAAAAAACATTACATTACAAAGTTAGGAGGTAACAAAGCTGCTGTTTTTGTTCTTGACGATTTTAACGCAAAAGTAACAAAAATCGTATAAAATCTCCAAAACGAAGTCAGTACCGACAAAGTTTTAGTATCGAAGAGTTCAATACAAATTATTTGTAATAGATTAATGTAGTGGTTTTTACAAAAAACTCGATTATCCAAAGCAGATTTTACGCAACGCATAATGTCATTTTAGTTCGAAACGGTGTTTGTGTGCGTGCTAACAATACGTTGTGCATATAGACTAGCTTATAACTGCTCGTACTTGAAATTATAGCTGTCGAAGACGATTTTAGATGAGACAGCGCACATATTGGTCACAGCCATCAGAGAGTTCGAGCCAGCGACTAGTTCAGCCTTAATGACCAACCATGATCAAACGGTGTATCAAAATAAGCTGTGTTATACTGTTCAACTACTGAAACGAGGTCCGAGTGACACAGGCCGAGGTGACTAAACTTTAGAGAAGTACCGACTAGCCAATTAGTCGAATGTAAAGAGGCCGACTAGTCTTCCAAGTCGATCGACATCTCGGGGAATTCGGCAATTTCCGTAACACTTCGTTTACAGCAAACACTCGCGCAAGTGAACGCCACCCGCGACCAGGTCATCGGTCCACCTTGTTGGAGGCCTTCCAACGCTAAGTTTTCCAGTACGTAGTCGCCACTCCCGAACCTTTCGTTCCCATCGACCATTTTTTTGCGTGCAATGTGCCCTGCCCATTGCCATTTAAGTTTGGCGATTCTTCGAGCTATGTCGGTAACCTTGGTTCTCCTGCGGATATCTTCATTTCTGATGTGATCACGCTAGGAAACTCCGAGCATAGATATTTCCATCGCCCTTTGGGTGATTTTGAGTCTTCTTATGAAGCCCATTGTAAGCAACCACGTTTAGGAGCCATAAGTCATCACTGGCAACACGCACTGGTCATAATCTTTCGTCATGAGACACTGTGGTATATGGGGTGAGAAGACACCGCGCAGCTTCCCGAATGCTGCCCAGTCGAGTCGGATTCGACGATTGACCTCTTTCTCGAAGTTAAAGCCTTTTCGGAATCTGGCTTGTTTGGGAGGCTGAAAGTCGTCGAATATGCGCGCGAGACGGTTCGTGATGACTTTGGGAAACAGCTTATAGACATGGCTCAGAAGTGACATGGATCTGTAATTCTTAAGCAGGGCATTGTCGGCCTTCTTAAGGAAGAGCACCACCACATCTCTGCTCCATGCCCGTGGCGTTTTTCCCTCGAGTATGACGGAATTAAATAGCTTCTGAAGAGAGAAAATTTACATAGGTATACATAATTTATACCTACACGTCAAATTACAAATTCAGTAGCTATCTGAAGACATGGGAAAATTACTTTTGAAACAACTATTACTCATAAGTCGTCCTCCGCGATTTTGGCGCTCTTCAAAGCGACCTCCAACATTCATGAAAACGCGCCTCAGAACTTGTGTAGGAATCTTGTTGATTTTTGGTCTGTTTTTCTTCAAATATACGCTTCGAAACAAATATTAAATAACGAATTCCCCTTCGTGGGACAAACGGGAATTCATTGGTTTTTTCCACGATCATCTCACTGATTTTGATGTGCGACGAACGAGCCTTATTTTTAGTCCCGTTGGTCAGTCCAAATAATTTAAATTCTCTCTCTTTGCTAGCCTCATCCCATTTATTTATGACTCTGACTGGCCTGTTGGTCAAGTGGTTAGTGACCCTGACTGCTATGCCGGAGGTCGTGGGTTCGATTCCCACCCAGGACAAATATTTATGTGATGAGCATAATCATTTGTTCTGTGTCTGGGTGTAATTTATCTATATATAATATGTATTTAGAAATATCTAAGTATGTTTATCAGTTGTCTAGTACCCATAACACAAGCTCTGCTTAGCTTGGGACTAGACGACGTAAACAATCTACATATATTTAAACAAGATAGTAAGTGAAATAAATATTAAATATTAATGGTGACCACTAGGCTAACAACAAATGCTTGCGAAATTGCAACAGCTTTCCGGCAAAGATGTCAACGCCATTGGAACGTCAATGGAGATCGTTATAAGTCCTCATCAATCTATTCATTGGTGCCGAATGTCCGAGGTTAGTTCTTGACGGGAGTGGAGTGAACACATCTAGGATGCGTACAGTTTTGGGTGAAGCGCGGCGAGGAACGGATTTATTTATTTGTTCGAGAAGATCCGGAACCTGTATAGATCCATTAATGATTTTGTGAAGCAAAATGAGATCGTTAGTTTGCCTTCGTTGTTTTAAAGTTATCATTTTAAAGTGACTTAGCCTTTGCGAGTAATCAGCATCCAGAGGACAGCCATTAGATCTGTACCTTATCTTAGGTATGGCGCGTAAAACTTTTTTGGACCCGTTCTATACGATTTACATGTGCACTATAACTTGGATTCCAAACAGGTGACGCATGTTCTAAGACAGACCGTACAAGTGATTTATAAAGTATGATTATGCTTTAGATGGTTTTGAAGTCATAACATGTCTTTTTTATGAATCCCAGTGTTTTAGCAGCCCTAGAAACAATAAAGTCAATGTGAGGTATGAAGGTAAGCTTACTGTCAAGAAGAACACCTAAATCTCGGATTTTGTCAACCTTTTGAAGCACTTTACCAATAAGCGAATAAGAAGTCCGCGCAAGATATTTTTATCAGCATTGAGAAGCATGTGGTTTTTAATACACCAATCCTGTACGGAGTTGAGATCCTTTTGAAGTAGGGCAATATCTGTACTTGCATTAATGACCCGGTAAAGTTTCAAGTCATCTGCGAAAATAGAACAGGTACTGTGTTTGTTACTGTTTGCTATATCATTGACGAATACAATAAACAGTATTGAGACCAAATGGGAACCTTGTGGGACTCCGGATGATGAAGGGTAAGGTAGAGACTGGTGACCCTTTACTACAACTCTCTGTTTTCTGTCGGTCAAATAAGATTTAAACCACAGCCAAAGTTGACCAAATACACCGAGATTTGACAGCTTTTGCAGCAATATATTGTGGTCCACTTTATCGAACGCACTGCTAAAATAGAATCAACCTGCTTGCGTGAATCTACCAATTTGCAAAGATCATTGATATAAACGATTAAGTTGGTCGTGGTCGACTTATGAGCGCAAAACCCATGTTGTGGTGGAGCCACCTCTATTTTGAAATGAGCGGTTATAATGGGACACAAGAGAACCTCGAAAACTTTTGAAAATACAGACAAAATAGAGATGGGCCGGTAATTGCTTACGTTGTCAGCCTCCCCTTTTTTAAAGACGGGAATGACATGCGCTAGCTTCCACTTATCAGGAAATTGAGGGGTTTTAATAGAGTGGTTGAATATTATTTTAAGTGGAAGAGATAGACTGACGGTACATTTTTTGACAAATATAGGTGGAAGACCGTCAGGACCTGCTCCCTTGCATTCATTAAGCTTTCTAAGTGCTCCAGTTGCGTCTTTTTCCTTGAAAGCGTCACTGCCCAACGTATTGTTAGAGTAGATCGGCACATCAGCGCATCTTCAGAGCGATGTTCTGAGTGTATGACGCCCGACTGAGTAAATGTTAACGTGAAGTGATGCGCAAATAGATCGCAGATGCCGTCTCCCGAAGCTGCTACCTCATTGCCTAACTTTAATTCCGACGGCATTTCACTTGTACCGGCTTTTTTTGCTTTCACGAATGACCAGAAGAGCTTGGGATTATGGGTTATGCCCTCTTCCATCTTCCTAGTGAAACCCTCACAGCTAATTTTGATAATTTGGTTGGCTCTTTGGCTCAATATTTAATATTCATAATCGCCACGGGGATTTTTGTATTTTTTGAAACGTCTTCTAAGTTTTTCCTTTTCATTCAGAATGTTTATAAGATTTTTTGAAAACCATATGCGGTATGTATTGCGTTTTATATTGGATTTTGGCAACAATGAACTTATGATACTGTCCAATATCTTATAAAGCTCTTCCACCATGGCGTTGGTATCCTGACACTGGGCAAAGTTTTCAATCCAATTGACCTGATTTATTTTCTCGTTAATCATATTGTAGAACATTTGCTTTGCGGAAGTTAAACTATGCAGTTTTCTTTCATTTTAATAAAAATTTGGTAATATACTAGTAATCTCAATACACATGGGGCGATGATAAGCGTCTACTGTTGATAATGGTTTAATACATTCATGGACAAATACGCCATTGAAGTTAGACAATATTAGGTCTAGAGATTTACATTGGTAATTTTTTACATGATTTGGCTGTTACAAATTGTTAAGATATATACGATATATACATATTGTAAAGATAAACATTCTACAAGTGAGTACATTTCAGTTGGAGTCGGCTCTTCTCGTCATTTTTCGTTAGACATTTCGGTTCTGGGTCGTCGAGTCATTCATATCGGCTTTCTTAAGGTCATTGCAAATTACAGACATCCAAGTTAGAAGGTGTCTAAAACGCTAAATGGTTTTGATTAACGGTAAAAACAGAAAAACAATAATTTTATTACATTTAGTCATTTAATAAGGATCAAACAACACAAACAAAGTAAAGGTCTCGATATTACGTACCTACCCGCTTAGATATAAAAATAAACATGGTCTTTCATAGTACAATAAAATAATAAATTCTTCCTAAAGCTAAGTTATAATTTAAAATTAATTGTACAGAGCCGATAAATAATTAAATAAAGTCTGTATTATTAGTACACTTAACGTAGGTCACAACGGCGGCAGAGACCTCTCGCGCCGGGCCTTGGTCGAGGCCATGGTTCGGAGCGAGGAGTGGCAGGCGGTCGCCGACTTCTGCGAAGCAGTAATGCTCGCTAAGGAGGAGGCCGACCGCATCAGGCAACGGCGCTCTCGCCGCCGCCGGGATTCCGATCCCGATTTCCAGCCACCGTAGGCGCGGGCTTGCGGACAGTAAGCAATGGGTAGCTCGCTGTCCGGCCGTCTGGTAACTGTCCGGTCCAAGCCCAAGTCGTCGACGGCGCGCGCTGTTCCCGCGCACCTCAAGGAGTTGTCAGCAACAGCAGGGACCCAGCCGGGTCGAAGCCTACTGGGGCCAGGGTTATCCGAAAGGGCGCTCGAGCCCCGGTATGAAGGCTTGAAGGAACGGGATGGGTTTTTTAGTCAGTAAGAGTCTGACACTATCTCCAGCTCCGCCCAAGCGCGGGGGTTGTCATAAAATGATTTTTCCCATCGAAAAAAAAAAAACATGGGTAACATACGAACCGCTGCTGGAAACATATTTTTTACCATCCTTCCAATGATTTCAAACTAAACCACATAAAGCGCTATCCGCGCTGTTTTTTTTTTGAAAGAAAACCATGCTTTTCAAATAGTAGCTTGAAATGGTTGGCTCTCTTTTTTTCGTTTTAAATACATCCCTATTTTATATTTGGTACAAAAAATGGCGCTCTCTGTACCCGTTACTGATCATAGTTTTGTGGTCAAAAGTAAAAAACCGGCCAAGTGCGAGTCGAACTCGCCCATGAAGGGTTTTGTAGCAGCAAGTAACATAATTCAAAAGTTATTGTAGTTCGTTGTAACTTTGATCGATGTTTCAATAATAGTGATTTTTTTTAGATTTATGTCGTATTAAAAAAAAACTACTTACTAGATCTCGTTCAAACAGATTTTCGTTGGCGGTAGTAGTACATAATATATTTTACTATTACGGAACCCTAAAAACACGAAATCCCAAAATTATCCACAACTCATAATTGGTAAATTCATAACAGAATCAATCATTCATAACAATTATTGCTACTAAAAAATAACCATGCGCAGTGTTTTCCATTCTGATCGTCATTTATCCATACTAATATTATAAATGGGAAAGTGTGTGTGTGTCTGTTTGTCCGTCTTTCACGGCAAAACGGAGCGATGAATTGACGTGATTTTTTAAGTGGAGATAGTTGAAGGGATGGTGAGTGACATAGGCTAATGTCATTAGATGATTTTCCCACCGAAAAAAAAAACGCGAGCGAAGCCGCGGGCAAAAGCTAGTTCATTCATAATCAATAGCCTGCACGACATTTCCATAAACTGGTGACTTTTCTTATAAGCACTTTAAATATTTGTACTAATTAAAAATTAGTGGTGCATATGGAGACGCTCCACCTACAAGACATTATAAAGTTTACAAGTAACATTTAACAAATAGAGGTAATTGACGTTCGTACTCATATTTCAATCGTATTGTTCACGCCCTCTTCTTACTTTTCGCGGAGTGATGAAAGTTTAGAGCATTACTATAAAACGAGTCTAGCTCACGACTCCAGCTCCTCCTGCGCCTGTCGGTGTCAGCCGTATCAGCGATTGCGCTAAAGCAATAAACTTCCCACTTCTTACACATCAATTATTGTAATCTTTTGTCGAGACCTTTGTAGCTCGGTTTCTCCATAGAACATCAGCAAATTGTCAAGTTGATTGTAGCAACATTTACAAAAAGATTGTTAATACACCTATTTGAGTAAGCTAGTATGCATACGAACGTGATTTGTTAAAGAACGCTTATAACCAAAGCAACGCTGACATTCTTTACATTTGTAAGGTTTCTGGCCAGTGTGCGTACGCATGTGGCTTGTTAAAGTACTCTTCTGATTAAAACAAAGCTGACATTCTTCACATTTGTAAGGTTTCTCGCCTGTGTGCGTACGCATGTGGCTTATTAAAGTACTCTTCTGATTAAAACAAAGCTGACATTCTTCACATTTGTAAGGTTTCTCGCCTGTGTGCGTACGCATGTGGCTTATTAAAGTACTCTTCTGATTAAAACAAAGCTGACATTCTTCACATTTGTAAGGTTTATCGCCAGTGTGCGTACGCATGTGACTTTTTAAATTAGGCTTATAACCAAAACAAAGCTGACATTCTTCACATTTGTATGGTTTCTCGCCAGTGTGCGTACGCATGTGACTTATTAAACCACTCTTCACACTAAAACAAAGCTGACATTCTTCACATTTGTATGGTTTCTCACCAGTGTGCGTACGAATGTGGCTTGTTAAACTACACTTCACACTAAAACAAAGCTGGCATTCTTTACATTTGTAAGGTTTCTCGCCAGTGTGCGTACGAATGTGGTTTGTTAAAACACTCTTCAGACTAAAACAAAGCTGACATTCTTCACATTTGTAAGGTTTCTCGCCAGTGTGCGTTCGAATGTGGCTTGTTAAACGATGCTTCTGACTAAAACAAAGCTGACATTCTTCACATTTGTAAGGTTTCTCGCCAGTGTGCGTACGAATGTGGCTTGTTAAACTACACTTCACACTAAAACAAAGCTGGCATTCTTTACATTTGTAAGGTTTCTCGCCAGTGTGCGTACGAATGTGTCTTGTTAAAACACTCTTCAGACTAAAACAAAGCTGACATTCTTTACATTTGTAAGGTTTCTCGCCAGTGTGCGTACGCATATGCTGTGTTAAATTACTCTTTTCAATAAAAGAAAGCTGACATTCTTCACATTTATAAAGTTTCTCGCCAGTGTGCGTTCGAATGTGGCTTGTTAAACGATGCTTCTGACTGAAACAAAGCTGACATTCTTCACATTTGTAAGGTTTCTCACCAGTGTGCGTTCGAATGTGGCTTGTTAAACCACTCTTCTGACTAAAACAACTCTGACAGAACTCACATTTGTAAGGTGTTTCACCAGTGTGCATATGAATATGTTTTATTAACTCTCTCTTGTTTTTACAACTGTGCTGACAAATATCACACTTGTAAGGTGCTCCACCAGTGCGTATACGAGTGTGTTGTTTACGACAATTTGTGTCTGAAGTAGTATCAATGATAATAATATCAACTCCAGATTTTGCACTAGTCAAAGCTTCTTGTAATTTCGGAATAAGTTTGGACGTACGATTTTGAGTGTTCTCGTGATTTTCATTCTTCTTTTGATTTTCTGTAATTATGTCTTCTAGTTTTTTTCCTCGTACGAAAAATGTTGATTTCTTCGCCACGGCCGCCCCTGTGGTTATTAATCTAGTAAGCGCCAAATTCATAACACAATAAAGTGAAAGAGAATCGCATGCTTCTCATTAAAACCAAAGAGTGTGTTGCAGGTTTTCGAACGTTAAGGTTACACTAGTCGATACTTTTTCCATACAAATTTTGAGGGGGTATTACTGTACAGTTTGGCATTGGAAATCCAAAATAAAACATGACATGGTTTTATATCATTATTAGTTTAGTCTGTACGGAAACTGAAAAAAAAAATACATTACAAAGTTAGGAGGTAACAAAGTTGCTGATTTGTTTTTGACGATTTTAACGCAAAAGTAACAAAAATCGTATAAAATCTCCAAAACGAAGTCAGTACCGACAAAGTTTTAGTATCGAAGAGTTCAATACAAATTATTTGTAATAGATTAATGTAGCGGTTTTTACAAAAAACTCGATTATTCAAAGCAGATTTTACGCAACGCATGTCATTTTAGTTCGAAACGTTTGTGTGCGTGCTAACAATACGTTGTGCATATAGACTAGCTTATAATTGCTCGTACTTGAAATTATAGCTGTCGAAGACGATTTTAGATGAGACAGCGCACATATTGGTCACAGCCATCAGCGAGTTCGAGCCAGCGACTAGTTCAGCCTTAATGACTAGTGTTGGGTAAATAGCCGGATGCTTTGAGTTATTATCGATTATAATCCATAAGTAGCCATTTATAGCCTAGCAATGGCTAATAACCCTGCTATTAATGTATTGTTAAAAAAATAAATGATTTTTTTTGTTTAGTGTAAAATCTGTGGGTGTGAACATAAATTGGGTGCGTGTACGCAGTGTGATTCAATGTATTCTAATTCTTTTTATTTATTTTCACTTTTTGTATGTGAAAAAGTGTTAATAATAAAATAAATACACATTTTTTGGGAAATTCAGTTTTGTTAATTTAGAGATCCAATACTATAAAAACCATAATTACCATTGACACATTGCTTTGTGATTTAACCATCTACCTAATTAATTACTTGATTTAATAAAATGGAGTACTATATTCCATTCTCCGACGCAGCTATGTCTGGCCTAGCTCGCCCTTGGTTTGGTGCTGAGTGTGATCGCGCTAACGGACTCAAGCACGCAGCATATCAGGCATGGGCCGATGCTCGTATGCACAAGACAAATGACGTAAGCCAGAAGAAGAGAGCTTTCAACAGAGCTGCCAAGTCTTGCAAGAAGGTGATGCGGAGGTCTCGGTTCGACCGCATTAGCCGCATCGGGAACAAACTAGCTTCATACCCAGCGGGTAGTAAGGCGTTTTGGTCCCTGGCTAAGTCGGTTGAATCGAACTTCTGCCGCCCCTCACTACCACCGCTGCTGAAACCCGACGGGTCGCTGGCACATACCGCTGAGGAGAAAGCAAATTTGTTTGCCTCACTCTTCGCGGAATCTTCGCGTCTAGATCCAGGTAACGCGCAGCCCCCTGTTTATCCTGATGGTTGCGATACGAGTATGTCGGATAGTCGCATCCATCAGAAGGACGTCCGTAGGATGCTACGTAACCTTGACGTGAACAAGGCTAGCGGTTCAGACGGGATAACAGAAACTGTACTGAGAACGTGTGCGCCAGAATTGCCTTCGATTCTGACACGACTATTTAGGCTTTCATTTGAGGCTGAAAAAGTGCCGATTGTATGGAAGCTAGCTAATGTACAGCCCGTGCCCAAGAAGGGGAGCCGGGCTGACCCAGCTAACTACCGACCAATCTCAGTAACGTCCATTCTCTGTAAGACTATGGAACGTGTACTCAACACTAAGCTCCTGGCATACCTAGAATCTAATGATATCCTAAGTGACCGTCAATACGGCTTTCGCCGAAATCGGTCAACTGGAGATCTTCTAGCGTATGCCAACCACATCAGGAGTAAGGCTATCGAGAAGCACGGGGAAGCGCTTGCCGTCTCCCTTGATATCTCGAAGGCTTTTGATAGGGTTTGGCACGAAGGCCTTATTAGTAAGCTTCCATCTTTCGGTTTACCCGCTGGATTATGTGCTTGGATCACAGACTTCCAGAGTAACCGGTCCATCCGAGTGGTTATCGATGGCTGCTCGTCCGGTCAAATGTCTATTAATGCCGGGGTCCCTCAGAGGTACAGGTCCCTCAGTACTCTCGGCAACATTATTCTTGCTACACATAAACGATCTGCTTAAGCCCGGTACCTTTGGGTATGCAGATGACAGCACTGTTGCCGAGAGTTACATATCCAACGCGCGAGTTAGTGGATCACAGATCCAGTCTCTTCGAGAGGCTATGGTTGAGCGCTTGAACTTGTCCTTGGAGGCAGTCTCTGAATGGGGCGATGCCAATTTGGTCAAGTTCAATGCTGCAAAAACCCAGGCCTGTCTATTTTCCGCTAAAAGGTGCCAATTCAGCCCCGCTCCAACTTTCCGGGATGTAACCGTGCCGATAACCGACCATTTTGACCTTCTTGGTGCACTCAACCTTGGGCCATACATCGAAGCAAAGGCTCAACTGGCTGCAAAAAAGCTGGGAATCCTCGCAAAGGTCAGACAGTACTTAACTTTATTAAGCTCAAGTTCGATCGTGTATGGAGTATTGCTCTCATCTTTGGGACGGATCTGCCCAATACCAGCTCGATGCACTTGAGGCAATTGAGAGGCGAGCCAGAAGGATAATTGGCGATGATATACTCGTCGAGTCGAGGCTTCAAATTCTTGACCATCGACACAGAGTTTTCTATCGGTTGCATTTCGGAGAGTGTGCGTCGGAATTGCATAACCTAATTCCGCCTAGCCCGTTCCATTATCGGACTACCAGACGTACGGCTATGCGCCACCGGTACATGGTGGATTGGGAACACATTCATTGTGCGTGCAGCTAGGGAGTGGAATTCCTTGCCGGAGTCTATGTTTCCTGATAGCTACAACCCGGGAGTCTTTAAGTCGAGAGTGAATAGGTTTCTTCTAGGTATGATCTAGGTCGACCGCATCGTCGCTCACCATCAGGTAAGTTAGCGGTCAAGCGCGAACCTATCAACAATAAAAAAAAAGAAAACAAAGTGAGCTAAAGATGTAAGTGTGTGTATACCTACAAATAAATTTTAACCGATACGTAAAAATGTTAGGTACAATAAGTAAGTTACTTATTAGCTCTTTTCTGTGAATACGACGTAGGTAAATTATAGACAATGGAAAATACCCGAGCGGTTAGTTAGTAACATGCATCCCTGTACCCCCGCTTCTCATGCTATCTCTTTCTGGCGCTAATATTATTCGTGCCAGAAAGAGATGCATGAACTGCACTACAGCGACGCCAACCCAATCCGGAATCAGTACGTCGCCTGATATGTTTCGGTGAAGAAGTCCTTTTTCGTGTGTTGTTGGTTTGTGTGTATAATCATAAAATAAATAAATAATATTTTTAAATGGGCCAGATTAGTTTTAAATTGCACATTTATTTTCTACAAAGAAAGATGATGAAAACGAAGTCTAATCTGACAGTCCTAAGCCTGAAGACCATGAAGAGAAATTTTCAATCACTAAAATAACATTAGTAGCAAGGTTATCATTCATAATTGCTATTAATGGCTATTAACTGAGTTTTAATCGATTATTGACCGGATTATTATCATTGCCCATCACTATTAATGACCAACCATGATCAAACGGATTAACAAAATAAGCTGTGTTATACTGTTCAACTACTGAAACGAGGTCCGAGTGACACAGGCCGAGGTGACTAAACTTTAGAGAAGTACCGACTAGCCAATTAGTCGAATGTAAAGAGGCCGACTAGTCTTCCAAGTCGATCGAGATCTCGGGGAATTCGCCAATTTCCGTAACACTTCGTTTACAGCTAACACTCGCGCAAGTGACCGCCACCCGCGACTAGGTCATCGGTCCACCTTTTTGGAGGCCTTCCAACGCTAAGTTTTCCAGTACGTAGTCGCCACTCCCGAACCTTTCGTTCCCATCAACCAATTTTTTTGCGTGCAATGTGCCCTGCCCATTGCCATTTAAGTTTGGCGATTCTTCGAGCTATATCGGTAACCTTGGTTCTCCTGCGGATATCTTAATTTCTAGGAAACTCCGAGCATAGATCTTTCCATCGCCCTTTGGGTGACTTTGAGTCTTCTTATGAAGCCCATTGTAAGCAACCACGTTTAGGAGCCATAAGTCATCACTGGCAACACGCGGTCAGTCTTTCGTCATGAGACACTGTGGTATATGGGATGAGAAGACTGCTGAATGCTGCCCAGCCGAGTCGGATTCGACGATTGACCTCTTTCTCGAAGTTAGACCTACCCAACTGGACCGTCTGTCCAAGGTAAACGTAGTCGTCCACAAATTCGAGTGTTGAGTCCCCGATCTTGATAGGAATGGGTCCTACATGGATGTTAACCATAACTTTGGTTTTGTTCATGTTCATTTTATGTCCCACTCTTTCGGAAGCTCTACTGAGGTCACCGAGCATTGTGCTGAGTTCCTCCATAGTCTCAGCCATGACTACTATGTCGTCCACAAACCGAAGGTGAGTTATGTACTCGCCATTGACATTAATGCCCAGTCCTCTCCATTCCAGAATCTTGAAGACATCCTCCATTGCGGCCGTGAACAGTTTCGGAGAAATAACGTCTCTCTGCCTCACACTTCGGTGCAAGAGGATAGGTCGATGTCTGGTCTTGAAATTCGGGCACCGTCGGAGATCGGAGAGGCAATCAAAGAAAGAACCAAAGGCTTTCTCGTAGTCCACAAACGCTAAGCAGAGAGGCTGATTATACTCCTCAGTTTTCTGTATAATCTGCTACAGCGTATATATGTGGTCCACGGTGCTAAAGCCTTTTCGGAATATGGCCTGTTTGGGAGGCTGAAAGTCGTCGAACATGCGCGCGAGACGGTTCGTGATGACTTTGGGAAACATCTTATAGACATGGCTCAGAAGTGACATGGATCTGTAATTCTTAAGAAGAGCACCACCACATCTCTGCTCCATGCCCGTGGCGTTTTTCCCTCGAGTATGACGGAATTAAATAGCTTCTGAAGAGAGAAAATTTACATAGGTATACAAAATTTATACCTACACGTCAAATTACAAATTCAGTAGCTATCTGAAGACATGGGAAAATTACTTTTGAAAAAACTATTACTCATAAGTCGTCCTCCGCGATTCTGGCGATCTTCAAAGCGATCTCTAACATTCATGAAAACGCGCCTCAGAACTTGTGTAGGAATCTTGTTGATTTTTGGTCTGTTTTCCTTCAAATATACGCTTCGAAACAAATATTAAATAACGAATTCGTTAGGTGTTCGCGCACCTATTGTCTTTCTATTGTATCTGTAATTTTCACGATTGAAAGGTTAATGACCCGGTAAATTTTCAAGTCATCTGCGAAAATAGAACAGGTACTGTGTTTGTTACTGTTTGCCAGTTTGTTATTCACGAATAAAATAAACAGTA
Source organism: Mythimna ferrago (assembly GCA_910589285.2). NCBI lineage: Eukaryota > Metazoa > Arthropoda > Insecta > Lepidoptera > Noctuidae > Mythimna > Mythimna ferrago. The sequence continues at coordinate 15,278,297 of OU342700.1, forward strand.
TTGAGACCAAATGGAAACCTTGTGGGACTCCGGATGATGAAGGGTAAGGTAGAGACTGGTGACCCTTTACTACAACTCTCTGTTTTCTGTCGGTCAAATAAGATTTAAACCACAGCCAAAGTTGACCAAATACACCGAGATTTGACAGCTTTTGCAGCAATATATTGTGGTCCACTTTATCGAACGCACTGCTAAAATCGGTGTATTTAGAGTCAACCTGCTTGCGTGAATCCACCAATTTGCAAAGGTCATTGATATAAACGATTAAGTTGGTCGTGGTCGAATTATGAGCGCAAAAACCATGTTGTGGTGGAGCCACCTCTATTTTGAAATGAGCGGTTAGAATGGGACACAAGAGAACCTCGAAATCTTTTGAAAATACAGACAAAATAGAGATGGGCCGGTAATTGCTTACGTTGTCAGCCTCTCCTTTTTTAAAGACGGGGATTACATGCGCTAGCTTCCACTTATCAGGAAATTGAGGGGTTTTAATAGAGTGGTTGAATATTATTTTAAGTGGAAGAGATAGACTGACGGTACATTTTTTGACAAATATAGGTGAAAGACCGTCAGGACCTGCACCCTTCATTAAGCTTTCTAAGTGCTCCGGTTACGTTTTTTTCCGTGAAAGCGTCACTGCCCAACGTATTGTTAGAGTAGATCGGCACATCAGCGCATCTTCAGAGCGATGTTCCGAGTGTATGACGCCCGACTGAGTAAATGTTGACGCGAAGTGACGCGCAAATAGATCGCAGATGCCGTCTTCTGAAGCTGCCACCTCATTGCTTAACTTTAATTCCGACGGCATTTCACTTGTACCGGCTTTTTTTGCTTTCACGAATGACCAGAAGAGATTGGGATTATGGATTATGCCCTCTTCCATCTTCCTAGTGAAACCCTTATAGCTACTTTTGATAATTTGGTTGGCTCTTTGGCTCAATATTTTATATTCATAATCGCCACGGGGATTTTTGTATTTTTTTAAACGCCTTCTAAGTTTTTCCTTTTCATTCAGAATGTTTATAAGATTTTTTGAAAACCATATAAGGTACTTATTGCGTTTTATATTGGATTTTGGCACCAATGAACTTATGATACTGTTCAATATCTTATAAAACTCTTCCACCATGGCGTTGGTATCCTGACACTGGGCAAAGTTTTCAATCTAATTGACCTGATTTATTTTCTCGTTAATCATATTGTAGTTTGTTTTGCGGAAGTTAAACTTTGCAGTTTGCTTTCATTTTAAGAAAGTTGGTAATATACTAGTAATCTCAATACACATGGGGCGATGATAAGGGTCTACTGTTGATAATGGTTCAATACATTCATGGACAAATACGCCATTGAAGTTAGACAATATTAGGTCTAGAGATTTACATTGGTGATTTTTTACACGATTTAGCTGTTGCAAGTTGTTAAGAGATAAACAATCTACAAGAGAGTACATTTCAATTGGAGTCGGCTCTTCTCGTCATTTTTCGTTAGACATTTCGGTTCTGGGTCGTCGAGTCATTCATTTCGGCTTTCTTAAGGTCATTGCAAATTACAGACATCCAAGTTACAAGGTGTCTAAAACGCTAAATGGTTTTGATTAACGGTAAAAACAGAAAAATAATAATTTTATTACATTTAGTCATTTAATAAGGATCAAACAACACAAACAAAGTAAAGGTCTCAATATTACGCTTAGATACAAAAATAAACATGGTCTTTCATAATAGGTACAACAAAATAATACATTCTTCCTAAAGCTAAGTTATAATTTAAAATTAATTGTACAGAGCTGATAAATAATTAAATAAAGTCTGTATTAGTAGTACACTTAACGTAGGTAACATACGAACCGCTGCTGGAAACATATTTATTACCATCCATCCAATGATTTCAAACTAAACCATATAAAGCGCTAACCGCGCTGTTTTTTTGAAAGAAAACCATGCTTTACAAATAGTAGCTTGAAATAGTTGGCTCTTTTTTTCGTTTTAAATACACCCCTATTTTTTATTTGGTTCAAAAAATGGAGCTCTCTGTACCCGTTACTGATACAAATTTTGTGGTCAAAAGTAAAAAACCGGCCAAGTGCGAGTCGGACACGCCGATGAAGGGTTTTGTAGCAGCAAGTAACATAATTCAAAAGTTATTGTAGTTCGTTGTAACTTTGATCGATGTTTAAATAATAGTGCATTTTTTTTTAGATTTATGTCGTATTAAAAAAAACTACTTACTAGATCTCGTTCAAACCAATTTTCGTTGGCGGTTTGCCTGGTAATGTACATAATATATTTTACTATTACGGAACCCTAACAACACGAAATCCCAAAATCGTCCACGACTCACAATTGGTAAATTCATAATAGAATCAATCATTCATAACAATTGCTACTAGAAATTAACCATGCGCAGTGTTTTCCATTTTGATCGTCATTTATCCATACTAATATTATAAATGGGAAAGTGTGCGTGTGTCTGTTTGTTCGTCTTTCACGGCAAAACGGAGCGATGAATTGACGTGATTTTTTAAGTGGAGATAGTTGAAGGGATGGTGAGTGACATAGGCCAATGTCATTAGATGATTTTCCCACCGAAAAAAAAAACGCGAACGAAGCCGCGGGAAAAAGCTATTTCATTCATAATCAATAGCCTGCACAACATTTCCATAAACTGGTGACTTTTCTAATAAGCACTTTAAATATTTGTACTAATTAAAAATTAGTGGTGCATATGGAGACGCTCCACCTACAAGACATTATAAAGTTTACAAGTAACATTTAACAAATAGAGGTAATTGACGTTCGTACTCATATTTCAATCGTATTGTTCACGACTTCACGCCCTCTTCATACTTTTCGCGGAGTGATGAAATTTAGAGCAATACTATAAAACGAGTCTAGCTCACGACTCCAGCTCCTCCTGCGCCTGCCGCTGTCGGCCGTGTCAACGATTGCGCTATAGCAATAAACTTCCCACTTCTTACACATCAATTATTGTAATCTTTTGTCGGGACCTTTGAAGCTCGGTTTCTCCATAGAACATCAGCAAATTGTCAAGGTAATTGTAGCAACATTTACAAAAAAAGTGTTGATACACCTATTTGAGTAAGCTAGTATGCATACGAACGTGATTTGTTAAAGTACGCTTATAACCAAAGCAACGCTGACATTCTTCACATTTGTAAGGTTTCTCGCCAGTGTGCGTACGCATGTGGCTTGTTAAAGTACTCTTCTGATTAAAACAAAGCTGACATTCTTCACATTTGTAAGGTTTCTCGCCTGTGTGCGTACGCATGTGGCTTATTAAAGTACTCTTCTGATTAAAACAAAGCTGACATTCTTCACATTTGTAAGGTTTCTCGCCAGTGTGCGTACGCATGTGACTTTTTAAATTAGGCTTATAACCAAAACAAAGCTGACATTCTTCACATTTGTATGGTTTCTCGCCAGTGTGCGTACGCATGTGTGTTATTAAAACTCTCTTCAGACTAAAACAAAGCTGACATTCTTCACATTTGTAAGGTTTCTCGCCAGTGTGCGTACGCATGTGACTTGTTAAACCACTCTTTATACTAAAACAAAGCTGGCATTCTTTACATTTGTAAGGTTTCTCACCAGTGTGCGTTCGAATGTGGGTTGTTAAACGATGCTTATGACTAAAACAAAGCTGACATTCTTCACATTTGTAAGGTTTCTCGCCAGTGTGCGTTCGAATGTGGCTTGTTAAACCACTCTTCTGACTAAAACAACTCTGACAGAACTCACATTTGAAAGGTGTTTCACCAGTGTGCATACGAATATGTTTTATTAACTCTCTCTTGTTTTTACAACTGTGCTGACAAATATCACACTTGTAAGGTGCTCCACCAGTGCGTATACGAGTGTGTTGGTTACGACAATTTGTGTCTGAAGTAGTATCAATGATACTAATATCAACTCCAGATTTTGTGCTAGTCAAAGGTTCTTGTAATTTCGGAATAAGTTTGGACGTACGATGTTGAGTGTTCTTGTGTTCATCATTCTTCTTTTGATTTTCTGTAATTATGTCTTCTAGTTTTTTTCCTCGTACGAAAAGTGTTGATTTCTTCGCCACGGCCGCCCCTGTGGTTATTAATCTAGTAAGCGCCAAATTCAAAACACAATCAAGTAAAAGAAAATCGCATGGTTATCATTAAAACCAAAGAGTGTGTTGCAGGTTTTCGAACATTAAGGTTACACTAGTCGATACTTTTTCCATACAAATTTTGAGGGGGTATTACTGTACAGTTTGGCATTGGAAATCCAAAATAAAACATGACATGGTTTTATATCATTATTAGTTTAGTCTGTACGGAAACAGAAAAACAAAAAAAAAATACATTACAAAGTTAGGTGGTAACAAAGCTGCTGTTTTTGATTTTGACGATTTTAACGCAAAAGTAACAAAAATCAATTGACTTATATTCTAGTGACAGACAGGCCCTTTCATGGAAAATATTTGTCAAAATATTAAAAAGTTATAACAAAAATCTGCTGCAGCGCTACATTAGCATTATGTCGTCTAACAGAACTATAAAAATTTAAAGCACTGATAGCTTTTAGAGGATACTTTTTTCGCGATCAAAACGTCTTAAGCGCCATGAATTTCGTAGTACTTACGCGTTTAGTTCAACATAGTGTAATGACATGTTATCCATATAGATTTTTATACCGCAGAAGTGACACAGTGTTTTTCCTACAATACTTCATTACAATAAAACTCTATTTCAAGATTTCACCAATAGTCCACGTTAGTGTAAACTCAGAAAACTACGTCTACTACTTTAATAAATAAGTGAATTCAAAATCGTGTAAAATAATGAAACCAATTATTGTAATCATCATTCTAAAGGATAGCTTTCTTTAGTGAATGATGGTCAGGACTGCGCTGCTAATATTTAATAACAAAATAATCAACAACTGTAACTATAGCACAATCAGCTTTTTAATGTTTCCCACTGCTGGGACTCGAGCCTTCTCTCTAGGAGAGGGAATAGGCCGTAAACTACCACGCTGGCCCAGTGCGGGTTAGTGAATGTTGCATGTTTTCGAAATATTTTTGTTTCCTCACGATGTTTTCCTTCACCGTTTTGAGAGCAGTGGTGATGAAATAAATTACATAAAAAAAATCTAAAACTTTTTTAAATCTATTTTCAACTTAATTTTTCGGGGCGAATCAAAAATTGATTCGGAGTCAGATATTTGCACTTGGTTTAATGATGTAGGGGATAGCTATAAATGTTTGAAGGCACATTTTGAATGAATAGCATTACTGCAAGGAATAACCGACTCATTAGAAAACGTTTTCCAGATTTAGTATCATCAATTTGAAAGTGTGCAGAGCAGATAAACGGATATTTTGTAGGAAGCCACGTGTTTTCACGTCTATCCTCTTGACGATATTTTATCAATTTTTCTCTTTTCGGCTGACCAGAGTGAACAAACTTGAAACATAGTTTATGAAGGACTAAAACTCAATAACAGTAATGATCACTTAGTGATGTATCACTTATATTACACATATGACTACAAATTCAACTAAACCTAATTTATATTTGAATACTAATCTATGTATACATGATATCTAGGTAGGTACGTAATACCTCAGTGCTTACGAATGACAGAATGCTTAACCACAAAACTTAGCGATGAAAACTGATACTCAATGATTTGCTGGCATTTCTTGCTGAGTTTTTACTGTATCGAAAAACCGACGTATTCCTATTCATAATTATTGAATTTGAAGGAATTCATTGGTACCTATTATTTATACGAAAAAGAAAAAATATTATGTAAATAAAATATTAAAAAAAAAAAACGGAATAAAACATCATGCAAAGTTCGGGTTCACTAAAGCACATGTTGGTAAAAACTCGGTTTTTGTGGGAGGGACTCAAACATCTGCATGTTTTAGTCTATGATTGTAAAATGTAAAAGCTTTTAAATAAAATAACATAATTTCTAACATACTATTACGAAATTTGAAGCTATTAAATTGCTTGAATAATCAATTATTTTATTTTCATGAATTATTATTTACGTCCAAAATTCACTTTCTTTTGAATTTATAAGCGCCGCTCTCACACTGTATGAACGTCAAAATTGCACTAAAGTCATCAATGTCAATTTGCCTAGAATTCAGTGCAACGAATTCGTTTGAAGTGAGTGTTCAGCACGCCTTATCTAGTACGTAGTACATATATATCGATGCAAAAATCGTATAAAATCTTCAAAACGAAGTCGGTACCGACAAAGTTTTAGTATCGAAGAATTCAATACAAATTATTTGTAATAGATTAATGTAGTGGTTTTTACAAAAAACTCGATTATCCAAAGAAGATTTTACCCAACGTCTATTGTCATTTTAGTTCGAAACCGTGTTTGTGTGCGTGCTAACAATACGTTGTGCATATAGACTAGCTTATAACTGCTCGAACTTGAAATTATAGCTGTCGAAGACGATTTTAGATGAGTCAGCGCACATATTGGTCACAGCCACCAGCGAGTTCGAGCCAGCGACTAGTTCAGCCTTAATGACCAACCATGATCAAACGGTTTAACAGATTAGCTGTTCTACCGTTCAACTACTGAAACGCTTTTACTGAAAGAGGACTCAATCGCTCGACTCATAGTTATGGTCCGGGTGACACAGGCCGAGGTAACTAAACTTTAGAGAAGTACCGACTAGCCGATTAGTCGACTGTTAAAAGGCCGACTAGTCGTCCAAGCCGATCAAAGTCGCGGGAATTCGACAATTTCCGTAACACTTCGTTTACAGCTAACACGCGCGCAAGTCACGACCGCCACCTGTGCGCGTATGGAATTTATTACCATCTGCCCCTTCGAGCTCGCCACCAGGGAGGCGGTCGGCACTAACTAGTGGCGTCTACCACGCCGGTGCACAAGGGCACTTATTTAGTGTCATCTTCCCCAAAGCCGGAGCACTACTCCACTGCCATGACAAGTCGTGGCATGGTGGACTGAATACCAGGAGGATCTCATGGCGATATGGCGCCAGCTTGCGGATGACGAGCAATGGAAGGTCGCAGTCCGTCTGGCCGCGCCTCAGGTAACCGTCCAGACCGAATCTGAGTCGTCGACGGCGCGTGATGACCACGCGCGCCTCAGAGATTTTTCTTTTGCACTGGTCAGAGTAGTGCTATTGTAAAAAAATATATTTTATTGATTTTATTTATATTTATTAACACCAGGTATACCCAAGGTAACAAATGTAGTCGCTAAATAGCCTAGCACTCAGAGACGCCACCCACAAACTGATCAGATATCCATTAGTGTATGTAACATTCATATATAATAAATTATCGATGGTCAGTCTCAAGCAGCGCCTCGGAGGACCGGCGCAAGTTACATAGAGGACAACACAGTGTCACCGTCACGAATTCCAGCTGTGTATAAGAAAAAATACCTATCTAAGAGACACTATACTGACTATTTCTACCGCTCGAGTCTCGCGTGCGAACTATAACAGATTTGTGCGGGCTACCGGGACTTTAAACATCCTTTCCCTCGGTCCTAAGCGAAGCCTACTGTATGGAACGAGCAATCTCAACGATCCTAATATTTGAGAATTATTTAGAATACCCCGTTACACCAAAAAAACATACTTGGCAAGAGCGAGATTGCGCCTTACTTCCAACTTATAGTAACTAACCACGCCTATAACAGAACAAAGAGGGTATATTATGTTTATTGTTCTTGATCATTGCAACAGGAGTGTGCTCTCAGCGAGAGCAACTGTAGCAGTGTGTTTGTGCTACTCAAGAGTGTACAGATAGAACATCTGAAGTTGTGTTTGTTAAGTTCATGTTGTCAACCAGTCGGCCTGTTCGCTCACACAAGGATTCACAACTAATACTCACGCGTCGTGTCACTGGCTCTTCGCTTCTTCCTCGGTACTTCTCGTTCTTCTTCCACTTCCGTTTTGATGTTTATTAAGGGTACATCATTTTCTGAATTAGACTCAGACTGTTGTGCTGGGATATCTTCTGCGTCTGAATGACTACTGTATAGATTTTCTAGTTTTAAGTCTGTAAGTAAGCAAAAACAGTGAACAAAGTTTTTTTATTATTATGGATAGGCTCGCGTTTGACCACTATCTGATGGAAAGCGATGTTGTAGTCCAATACGTTAGAATTGTGTGTAGCTTGGTATATTACTTAGGCTTTGTTTCATTGCAATCGGTTGACTACATCGATAGATATACTACATTCATTGACTGTTAGGCGGTACGAAGCTCGCCGGCTCAGCTAGTATTTTCATAAGACGTCAAAAACGGCAGAGATGTATGGATCCTGTCCGTAATACAGAAAGGATCCAACCCACACCGAGCTAGATTTGAGATATTGAAGTTTTAAGTTCAGATCGTACTGACTTCATCTTTGATTCGGCACTTTCGGGATATTTTTTTTGTTTTTCTTTTATCGGTGGGTTGAAATCATCCAGACGACATCCCCCGCCCTTGGGCGGAGCGGAAGATAGTGTCAGACTTTAACTGACTAAAAAACCCACCCCGATCCTTCGTTGCCTTTCATACCAGGGCCGAGCCTCCCTTTCAGAAATAGTCCCTTGGCCCCAGTAGGCTTCGACCCTGCTGAGCACCTACGGTACAACTATCACACAACGCCATCTAGCCCCAAACTAAGCAGAGCTTGTGTTGTGAGTACTAGACAACTGAAAACATAATTACATATTTCTAACTAAATACATAATATAGATAAATGACACCCAGACATTAAACAAATGATCGTGCTCATCACGCAAACATTTGTTCTAGGTGGGAATGGAACCCATGACCTCTGGCATAGCAGTCAGGGTCACTAACCACTAGACTAACGAGTCACAGTCGGGGGGGACAGACATTTTACCACTTTGGAAGTGTCTCTCGCGCAAACTATTCAGTTTAGAAAAAAGTGATATTAGAAACCTCAATATCATTTTTGAAGACCTATCCATAGATACCCCACACGTATGGGTTCGATGAAAAATATTTTTTTGAGTTTCAGGTCTAAGTATGGGGACCCCCAAAATTTGTTGCTATTTTTCTGAATTTTTTTTGTATGAATATCTTAATGCGGTTCACAGAATACATCTACTTACAAAGTTTTAACAGTATAGCTTTTATAGTTTCGGAAAAAAGTGGCTGTGACATACGGACGGACAGACAGACAGACAGACAGACAGACATGACGAATCTATAAGGGTTCCGTTTTTTACCATTTGGCTACGGAATCCTAAAAAGAGCAGGTCTAAAAGGAAGGAGTTACTGGTACAATATTGCGGCGTAGCGTTTTCGATATTTGAAAGAATTGCAGGAAAAATAGTTTTTACAGTTTTCAAAAGAAAAAAAAAGGCAATTGTTCAAAGTAACGAAATATCAAATAATCCCTCTAATATTAAATAATTTCATTGCCAAACAATATAGCAACATTGGTTTTCCGCCAACATTATGGTTAAGGGATTATTTAATTGAAACGCACTCTAGATATATCATTATTCAATTTGTAATTCCTAAAAACATACCATCACTGTGATGTTCCTCCTCTGGCTCGATGACGTCATCTAGTCTCTCACAAACAGCTGGTAACTCTTCTTTGACCGCAATGCTTTCAATATGGCTGACATCTACTATACTTATATGCTCCACTGGTGACTGAATTAGCTTATTCAAATGTTTGAAGTGCTCTTGGTTTACAAACAGATTTTGCTGTAAAACAATAATAACAATAATAAACATTTATTTCAGGTAAGATCATCATCATTTCAGATGTCCACAGTTGGACATAGGCCTCCCCCAAGTGTCGCCACAATAAATGATCCTGTGCATTCCGCATCCATCGGATTCCCGCAACCTTCAGGTCAGGTCATTGGTTTAACTTGTAGGAGGCCTTCCAACGCTGCGTTTTCCGGCACCAGGAAAACACAGCGTATATACCCATAGGTTAACACAAATACAAATACACGGAAACACAGAAATAACAAGCAAAAAAAAAACATACTATTAAACTATACATTCATTCATTCATTGCAATTACATATTCGACTAGCTGTGCCCGTGACTTCGTTTGCGTGGACTGCAGGATTTTGAATTATTTTTTTCTAAAACAAAAGTAGCCTATGTTACTCCTTATTACATCAGCATCCTGCCAAAAAAGCCCCGTCGAAATCGGTCCAGCCATTTCAGAGATTAGCCCAGACAAACAGACAGACAAAAATTGTAAGAAATGTTATTTTGGTGTATGTACCGTATATATATACATAATTATGCATGTGTTTGTCAACCTAAAATTGTTTGTGTATTTAATAGTTAGCATAATTAAATATTATCCTCAGCAAAGAACTCAAATGTGGAAATTCTTCAACGATTCTAGCATAAAGCTCTCAGAATAATATCAAATGCTCCATGGTTTATAAAAACTTCTGAACTACATGAGCATCTGCAAATTGGAACCATAAGGGAGGAAATAGAACACAGAGCAAAGTCATACAAAGATCGACTATTGACACATAGCAACACTCTATACCTTTTTTGCCCTATGATGAGTTCCCTGACAGTTCATTTTTTTCCGTGGCACGCATACTACTTTAGATTACTAAAAAATAAACTGGCAAAAAAAATAAAAATGAAATGATAAAAAAAATATTGTCTTACGTAAATAACTAAGTAAATTATTGTGGTTATAATTAACTGTTAATAAATTATGTTAATAAAATAAAAAAAAAGTATAGAACTTAAAAATGTGTAATGCGTTAAACGGAACTTCTGCCAATAGAGATTGACACTACTCGACGACACACTAATCGACAAAATCGGAGCGGCCATCTTGTAATCGCATGTAACAGCAGAAAATTGGAAAAAAGTAATAGAAAAACTCAAAAAACTATAACAGGACTGGAATAAATATATCCGGATCGACCAAATTAGGGACCAACAATCAATTAATCATCGCGGTTAGTTGGAGAAGATTCCGATTCCGATATGGGTATGAGTTCAAATCAAGAGTCAAGTTCTGACAGTGAATAATAAATAAATTGTTATTTTAAACAGACTGCATTTTATTTACCACTAGCCGTCCTCCGCGGTTTCGCTCGGGTTATTTCAGGTTTTTAGTTTTTGTCAGGTTTTTTGGTTTACTGTAAAATGTCTTCAAAATCCGTAGACTAGTTCTTGCGTGAAAGAGTAACAAACATCGACACACACATACAAACTTTCACATTTATCATCAATAAATCTAAAATCGGTAATCCGATTCCATTTTCTTTGCCAACTGATTCGTTATTGTAAAAAATCGATTAAATTTCGTTAGGTCACATCACTATAATTGTCAGACAAGAACTGTCAGGGAACTCATCATAGGACAAAAAAACTATAGCCACAGTTCTGAGTGAACCAGCAACACACAAAAGGCTAAAACGCCACCAAATTTGGGACTCTGTTAAATAGAGCAGAGTGATAATTATAATGAGAAGGCAGATTCTTCACTGGAAGAATGAACCTTTGCATCAATGGATTCGCAGAAACAATCTGCTAATGGTTGTTCAACAGATTGCAAGATTTTCATAAAAAAAAAATTAAAAAAAAATAAATATTACTTTTAACCACCATATTTTTCCTAGAATTATACAGTCCACACTCTCACCAACACATAGTGTCATCGGACTCTTAAAATCAGATGTTAAGAGAGTATACATAGGTACATCAGCTGAAGAATAATATCTCACCTCATAATCCTCATTCATCATCTGAGTGAGCAGCTCTTCAGCTTCCAGACATTTTCTCTGCAGTTGGCAGCATTGCTTTAGTTGAGTGCAGCAGATGAAACAAGCGAGCATCGGTCTACTGTCTTCAGTTACAAACTGCAACAAAACATGTTTACAACCATTTCGTTCAATGAATAAATCACATTCAAATATACTTTTGTATACACAAATATAGTGAGAAGAATAAAACGAACAAAACCGTTCAAGTTAGTGTTTAGTGATAGTGAATAGTGTAATGTAGCATTATTGTTACCAAATAAATACAAGAACGACATTTTTTTCTAGCTTTTTTTTTATAATGTAAATGGAAGAATATTGTAGATACCGCAAATTCTTAGATTACGTCCTATTATGACGCAATTATTTAATATGATTATTTTTATTATGCTTTTGAGTACAATATAGATTGGTCTACACTGTTCTTACATAATATCTATTAATACTGTAAATTGATTTACTTAGTAGCTGCAAAAAATATTCATATATTGTGAAAATATCCTTTCAAGTTTTGTTTCTATTCACCCCTGAGTTTGTATTCACCCCATTTGACTGTATGTATGTTAATTCATTAAACCTCAAACGAACGCCAGTGTTTGCGCTGTCATTGTCTTTATATTGTGTCTCTAAGTGATACAATTGAAAGGTTAAGATGAAATCAAAAGAACAATACGGTCCCATCAATCACAGGTGGTCAGTACTGCTTCCTGTTGGCCTCTTCTCCTACAGAGCTAGTGTGCATTCTAGTCCGAGGCTGATGGACGACTTATAATAACCATGATTTCCTTCGCAGTTGTTAGGAATTCCCTTCTTTTTCTATGTAGACCATCATACTAGGTAACTAATAATAATAATAATAATATTCCACAACTATCACACAACGCCGTCTAGTCCCAAGCTAAGCAGAGCTTGTGTTATGGGTACTAGACAACTGATAAACATGCTTATATATTACCAAATACATACATATTATAGATAAATTACACCCAGACACAGAACAAATGATTATGCTCATCACACAAACATTTGTCCTGGGTGGGAATCGAACCCACGACCTCCGGTATAGCAGTCAGGGTCACTAACCACTAGACCAACAGGCCAGTCAAAACTGTTTGGTTAATTAAATTATTAACAACTAGCTATTGCCCCCTGCTTCGCCTGGGTACATAAAATATAACCTATGACACTCAGGAATTAAGCAGCTAAAAATGATAGTAATCGGACCAATACTTCCAGAGATTACCTCCTACAAACAAAAAAACTTAAAACAAACTTTTTTAATATCATTGTAGATGAAGACAGTAACAACTTACCGCATTACCAGTCAGCCTCTCATACAGTTCATGCAGTTTTTTGTTCACAACTATATACATACGAACATTCTCCGCTAAACATATCCTACACATTGGCAGTTTCTCCATTATTTTTTTGGGAAATCTCTCAACAACTACAATAATGTTTGCGTTGAGTTAAACATTAAAAGTTTAAATAAATTACAAATATTACAATGATACAAACAAAGCACTCTTCTTTGCTCTCTGACAAGTGAGTTGACAACCGATCTCTAGTGACCAGATTAAATTTTAGCTCCTTAAAAAATTACTGAAATATACCAACTTGGACACGGAAAATATACCATACCAATAAAAATCCTGATTTTCAAAACACATTTTATTTATTAATCATCACATTAAATATTAGAATTGTATTTTAACTTTCTGTTTGAAGGATTATAATTCACACAGCCTCCTTCATCTTTTGTAACTTGCTTAGTTTTTAAAATTGCAGATAGGTACATTTTTGTTTATAAATCTGTTTCTTTGTTCCGTTTTTATGGTTTCGTAGCCAAATGGCAAAAAACGGAACCCTTATAGATTCGTCATGGCTGTCTGTGTCTGACTGTCCGTCCGTATGTCACAGCCACTTTTTTCCGAAACTATAAGAGCTATACTGTTGAAACTACGTAAATGTATTCTGTGAACCGCATTAAGATTTTCATACAAAAATAGAAAAAAAGCAATAAATTTTGGGGGTCTCTTTAATTAGAGTTGAAACTAAAAAAACAATTTTTCATCAAACCCATACGTGTGGGGTATCTATGGATTGGACTTCGAACTACGAGCACTTTTATAATATTTAACTTGCTGCTACGGAACCCTTCAAGGGCGATTCCGACTCGCACTTGGCCAGTTTTTAATTAATCTGTGAAAATATGCGCTTGCATGCAGCATTCGAGACTAGTATACATAACGCGCTCTATTTATATTACGTCGAACACGTACAGTATCCGAATTATTAAAAGTTTGAAAACCATTTTGTGATTAGATGATTCGACACTACTTATTTGTAATTTTAAGGGGCCACCTGTCATGTCCTATCTGTAACTTACTGATATTTGCCCCAAAATGAAATAATATTTCATCAATATTTCACAGACAGCGGAATATAGACTAAATTCCGGAATGGAATTTTTTTTTTATGAAATTTGAGATTTTTTTAAATAGTTTTATGGCGCAGAGCCAAAACCGCTCTTATTCGAAAAAAAAAACCGTGTGGCACTCGGGGACTGCCGCGGTAAAGCTATTGCATAGCATTTATATCAACTTATGCAATTATAATTATTTATTTATTTTATTTATGCGGTATATATTTTTTTCCTTTGTTTTTTTTTTCTTTGATATTAATTGAAGTTACACTTTCACACATTGAATTGAATTTTGATTGATTGTTCACTCATTTGTTTTCTTATCGGTCACCACGCTCAAAAAACAAATGAGTGGGGGGTGTTAGGTTATTTTCGTTACGGAATTTCTGGATTCGGTCTCCACGCTCAAGGCCCGTGATAGAAGCTATGCAATAGCTTAAAAGCATATTTTGCAAAGCCCTGCAAATTTATAATAAAATACCAAAATCGATTAGAGAGTTAGACTTGACAGGGTTTAAAGAATAAAATTATTGTGTAATAAATGTTACTATAATTTAAATGACACTTTGACATATTAATTAAATGATTATATATATGATTTTATTTGACATTTCAAGTTTCAATTATCGTAATTATCACAATTTAATGTAATTAATTACTTGTATAACTTTAATATTTGTACGACCATGTGGCAGAACGTGCCGAGACCTAAGACCATTTAATGTACATACCTACCATGTTCTAACAAATAAATGATTATGATTATGATTATGGCATGGCTTTTTGGCCTCTGTACCATTGTTCGCAGAGACGATCGCTATGGTATTGCCATAAATTTTTCCAAAATATCCCCAAAAATACTGGCTTCCGCCAATATATGTAAGTACCTTCAAAAATACTGACTCTCGGATAACTTACTAAAATATACTCAAAAAGTTTTAAAATACTGAATCTGGTCACACTGCGACCGACTCTGACGATCAATAGATAGGCTTGTTAAAAAGTATCGATACATCTTTATGACGATATTTGTTACTACGATATATCGGTATAGTCAGCCGATATATTTAGATCTGATTCATCAATATATTGATACAAATATTCAATATTGAAAGTAGTATCAAAGACGATATTTTTTTAAAATTAATTTATTAATAATATATTTAAAGCTATAAAAGAAAGAACCGAACAGAAAAAAATTACTGTCTGGTTTTTTTTTTTGGTTGGTAAAAATCTTCCAAATGACATCCCACGCCCTTGGGCGGAACGGGAGATAAGTGTCACTTTTATTGGATAGAACACCCACCCCGTTCCTACGTTGCCTTTCACCCGGTGTGAAAGGCAACCTAGCCTCCCTTTCAAAAGCAGCCATTTGGCTCCAGTAGGCTTCGACTCTGCTGGGCCCCTATGGTTACTGATAACTCCTTTAGGCACGCGGGAACGTAAGTCGACGATTTGGGCTCGGTCCGGACGGTTACCAGACGGTCTGACAGTGAGCTTTACCCATTGCTCGGAATCTGCAAGCTCGCGCCGTCGGTGGCCGGAAGTCGGGATCGGAATCTCGGCGGCTTTTGTAGTGTAAGTGCCGTTGCCTGATGCGGTCGGCCTCCTCCTTTGCTAGCATTACTGCTTCGCAGACCACCTGCCAATCCTCTGTTATAACTATGTAGTATGTTTTTACTTACGTTACCAGACAAACGTTGGTTTTCTTGGAGTAATAAATTGGTCTTCAAAATATTACAATACTACCTATATTATAATAATGTACATTTTGTACAAAAAATTACTACTATGCTAGACTCGACTAAATAAATTATTATTTTAAAAACGAACATCTCGAAAAGTCTGACCAATTTAAGTATCAATATCTTTTCCTAGTAGATATTAAATCGAGGCCGATATTCATATTTTTATAAATATCTATATATCGATAGTATTCATCCCTCTCGACATCCCTAGATATAATCCCACAATAGGTACCTAGCTGACAAGCCTGACAAGTGAACTCTGACAGCTGTCTTTGTCACAGATTATACAAGTCATAGACTTTCACTGTATTTGAATTGGAGTCTTTTAAGCGAAGTCTTGGTATAAATAAAGGTTTACCATTAGAATACGGATGTATAACATTCTAATATGTTTGTATAGTTCGGCAGCAAATAGATTGAGTCAACACAGTCAACCTTCTTAACAAGTTTCGCCGAAATATTCAACACTACTAAAATTATCTCAGCTCCCTTTTACGGAGATCGCACCTGTTATGGTGATTCAACATATTGTCCAGTTGTGCAGACATTTGAGACAATAAACAATTGTATTAATTTGCGAATAATTGAAACAGCCTCTGAATACCACTCAAAAAAATCACTAAATTAGTGTTGCGCAAACACCAAAAGAATTTTATTCAATAATTTATCTAAACTGTCGAATGTCTTCGTTCCCGGCACATTTTTTATTACTTACAGAAGTCCAATCTACAAAGCCTTGAGCACAGGCTACCTTATAGCCAGCCTTTCGGTTTTTAAAGGATGCATTTTGGTGAGTGTGCGCGGGAATTGCAAGACTTGATTCCACCATCTTGATTTGACGAACGGCGAGTATCCACCCTTACATTGTTGAAACCTCTATGGGCCGGACCAAGCGTTTTGGCTCGTTGTTTATACCGCATACATCGAGGAACTGGAACAATTTGCCTGCTGCGGTCTTCCCGTCCGATTATAATTTAAGTGTCTTCAAGTCTAGAGTGAATATTATATAAAATCACCATCAACTTTTGCAATACTACTTACTATCGCAGTCAAGTACTAGTATATATCAATTAAAAAAAAAGGATAAAACCGTAGGAAAAATATGGGTGTCTCAGAAAAAAATAACTAAACCTAGTCCATCTGTTTAGGTAGTTAACTTTTTAATAATAATAATAATATACGATAGCTTCGAAGACCATCTGTCGAAGCTATCGTTGCACGGGTGGATCAAGGGCCTGATACAGAAGGCAGTACTCCTCGATACGGCTCGCATTGTGAGAAGGTTCCTGTCTCTGGAGCCTTAACCACCGGTAGCTTGGACCCTACTCCCGACACCGGTGGATAACTATATATTTATATTTTTAAATGTTTTTTTTTCTTTTCTTCGTTAAAAAATATTTAAAAATGTAATTTTATACGTGAAAAAAATTTAATAAAGAGAATAATAATATCGCAAAATCAAAATCATTTATTTCAAATAGGCCATTTGCCGGCACTTTTGAATAGTCAAATGTCGGTCAGTCCAAGAAAAGTGAAGCTAAATTGCACTTTATTCAATAAAAACATTGTAGTACATTATGACAATTTACAGAATCGATTACAGTGTACAAAGACTACTACAAATTAGTGGGTGAGGTGCTGTATTCCTAGCTAGGCTAATATAATCTGTGTTAAGGAGTACAGTGCCAGTCCCCAAGAAAATAAACTGTAAAATCGTACACATTGCGCATTTTAGTACATTATAAAGTGATACAAATAAATGTCAATAACAAGATAACAAAATGTAGTTAATTAAAAGTACACTATTAGTAAGAAAATAAAACATTACACATTTAACTTAAAATAAATAAATCATGTAACTTGAGGGTAGGTGAGTATTTGTTGTGCGTGCCCAAGTGCGCGCTGTGCGAATGTATGCAATATTTTCGCTACAGGTTACGAGTTATAAGCTGTAGCGGATTAAATTTAATGACCGGAATGTTAGTAAGTAAGACTTCGATGTGCATCATTATGGTAATCTTAATTTATTGTGTCAAATAGTATATGTACTCGTAGTAAGATAAATGGGAGAAAAAATAAATAAATAGTCAAATCAATCAGTTATGAATTTTTCTGTTTCGTCGCAATTTTTAGCTTGTAGGAATGAGTAAACCGCTCTTTTGCACTTTTAATTTGACAGACCATATATTGGACAGTGCTTATTCAATTAATTGTAGCGAGCAGGGCCTTGGAAATAAAAAAATCTTTTAGGGAAGTATGATCGCGTTCGTGGGAGTGTGCATACTTTTCGACGTTTCGTTATGATTTTATACGGGATTTTCCTGTGTTGTAATATTTATTACTTGTAAAATAAAATGTTGTCGTATGTTGAGAACTCCCCAGTGACTGTACAATTCATTGGTAGGAAACATAAAATGTCGAAAGGTTGCAACCTTTAAAATGGCCCTGTGAGCGACTTCCAATGGCATCAAAATAGTCCTGGCAGCACCGCCCCAACATGAGATACAGTAGGTATGTGATAATAGAGGAGCAAAGAGCAAAATAGACAATACGAATAATTTTTAGGTTTTTAACATACCGGAGGGTTCTAAATATGTAAATTAGTTTTCTTACTCTAACCGTGAGCATGTTAATATGCTTCTTAAACTTTAAATTTGCATCTATTATTATACCTAAGTATTTTATATGATCAACGTTAACTAAAAATGGACAATTAAATGATGTATTTGGGAGACAAGAGTGTGCTTTTAAGGTTATGGCAGTATGTGGTTGGGAGGCCGAGCTAATTGAGTAAGCAATAAAATTGGTTTTACTGGTATTTAAGGTAAGGGTGTGTGCTGTGAGCCAGTTTAAGGCTGTGTTTAAGCCATGTTGTGCTATTAGTTCTAGCTCTGACCAAGTGTCTGCGATGAATGTAATAGCGGTATCATCCGCAAATGAAACAATTCTGCTATTTGGAATATTGAGGTTGCACAGATCATTCATAAAGATAAGAAAGAGGGTAGGACCTAATATGCTACCTTGGGGGACCCCGCAGCAGATGGGAAGCTCTTCACTACTATAATTATCAATCCTTACAGTTTGTGTGCGATTACTTAAATAATTACGAAAAAGGTCTAAGGGTGCCCCCCTGACTCCCATACTTTCAAGCTTGAGTAGAAGAGTGGAGATGGGAACCGTATCAAACGCCTTCGCGAGATCTGAAAAGACTGTAAGAGCTTTTTTATTCTGGTTAAGGTGTAGAACAACATCACACAAACGTAAACATCTTGATATGTCTTTTTATTTAGAAGTAGCTTTTGCCCGCAGCTTCGCCCGCGTACATAAAATATAGCCTAGGTCACTCAGGAATTAAGCAGCTTTCTATCAGTGAAAAAATTTTAGCAATCGGACCAGTACTTCCAGAGATTACCTCCTACAAACAAAAAAAAAAATTGTACCTCTTTATTATATTAGTATAGATAATAATAAATCATATAAGACATACAGAGATTATTTAATTTTAGTTAATTACCTAACATCAACATTACGAGACATCTTTGATCAGAAAAGTCACCTATGTGCGACTATACTTTAGGAAGGGCAGGGGCAGGCCCTACAGGGGCCAACACCCTACAAACCATCCAGACTACATCTGGGGCAATATACTCATTTTTCAATTTTGGTGGCGTAACTTTTTCTTCGGTTTTCGTGATAATTAGGGACCCAGGACCTTAATTAATAATAATAATAATAATTAATTGAAAAAAAAAAAAGATATTCAACCATCTCATCTGTTTGTAGTCCACATGACTGATTACATGATATGAAAAGAATTATTATAAAAAATGGCGTTTACATGGCTAAAAAAAAAACTTAGCAACTGCGAGTCGGACTCGCGCACTAAGGGTTCCGTGCAAACTACAATTTCCGAATGGAGTCACGAAGATTTTTCCGAATTAAATGAAATTTTTTTTTGGTTACAACAAATTTACTGTTTTCTTTATTCCTACACTTGTTCTCTAAGACCTTGCTTTGTGCCAAATTTCAGGATTCTGGATCAACAAGAAGTACCTTATGAATTTCGATCTTTGAGAGCATCAAAATATACGTTTTTTTGCGACATAAACGGCCGTATCCGTCGGCCGTTTTTGTAAGTACCTACTTCCAAGCGGCACTTGCCACTTTCGCTTTGAGGCTAATCCGGCCGGCCCTGTTCGGAAGCATGGCCTTATTTATAATGTTAAAATCCGCGAGTTCTTGGTCTTTTAGGCTGTCGGTGGTCGTTCGGGAGATTCCTGCACTCGATTCATGCGGAAGTGACGCCCGGGTGTCGCCACTGTGCGGAACGCCCGGAGGACACGGTGGAACACACAGTCGAGGTGTGCCCTGCTTGGGCGGAGCATCGCCGTGCCCTCGTGGGGGCGATCGGCGGCGGAGACCTCTCGCGCCGGGCCTTGGTTGAGGCCATGGTCCGGAGCGAGGAGGAGTGGCAGGCGGTCGCCGACTTCTGCGAAGCAGTAATGCTCGCAAAGGAGGAGGCCGAACGCATAAGGCAACGGCGTTATCGCCGCCGCCGTCGCCGGGATTCTGATCCCGATTTCTGGCCAACGTAGACGCGGGCTTGCGGACAGTGAGCAATGGGTAGCTCGCTGTCCGGCCGTCCGGTAACTGTCCGGACCAAGCCCAAGTCGTCGACGGCGCGCACTGTTCCCGCGCGCCTCAAGGAGTTGTCAGCAACAGCACCCAGCCGGGTCGAAGCCTACTGGGGCCAGGGTTATCCGAAAGGGCGCTCGAGGCCCGGTATGAAGGCTAGAAGGAACGGGGTGGGTCTTTTAGTCAGTAAGAGTCTGACACTGTCTCCCGCTCCGCCCAAGGGCGGGGGATGTCAATGCATGATTTTTTCCCACCATAAAAAAAAAAAAAAAAAAAAAGGCTGTCGGTGGTAAATGTCCTGATTATGTTCCCCTATTAAATTTAATGCGAAGGATACAGTGCGTAAGTTTAAGTACTTGGGGCAGTACGTCACCGACAACCTTAATGACCGTTTCTTTAGAAGATTGTTTTTTTTTTCTTGGCCCTTCTATTAATAATAAAATAAATAAACATTTTTCAGTAAAAGGGTTAACGCTCTTTAACTGTAAGAAAAGGGTGTATTCGTATCTTTTAGTAGAATAAACTTAAGAAGAAAGTTGC
The DNA here is from genome assembly GCA_910589285.2 of Mythimna ferrago. Lineage (NCBI taxonomy): Eukaryota > Metazoa > Arthropoda > Insecta > Lepidoptera > Noctuidae > Mythimna > Mythimna ferrago. Next base: position 15,299,431 of record OU342700.1, read on the forward strand.
TTATTTAAGAATAAGTAAAATGAAGCATAACACCATCAACATAATTATCAACCAACACGCATGAAATAGTTTGCAGACAAATCTTTCTTACCTTTTTTTCAACATTATTCTCACTTTTTTTTCTCTTTGTTTAATACCTACATAATAAAAAGACAAAAAAATACCTGACAAAATTTACTTCAAATAAAGACATTATAATAATATACACACATAAATTAATTTGAATAATAACGAAATGTAATAATAATGACGACTATAAATAAATAAAATATACCAATACTTGGACATAATACACAATTAAATTTAAATAGATTAGTACATGATTTAATAATAATGATGACAAAAATGCAATTCAATTCAATTAAATTAATTTATTTCAGACATCTAGGCCCATATACGTTTTACACACTTTAACATACGTTTAAGACAATAATAATACAATAAAATAACAATACAATAAAATAAAAAAAGATTAAATAAAATATGTTTATTTTGTTAGCCTTCATCCTTTGTCCTAACTTTGCTGTGCATATATGGGTCCATATTGATCTTACTATATTTTTATACCATCTATGTACCTACATATGGAATGCAATAAAGTACTGAGTTCATAATGTACCTACGTAATTAATTTGTTTATTTTTTAAATTTTTTTATCACCCCTAAAACTAAAAATCAAAGTGTACTACGCGTTCCAATTGAGAATAGGATCGATTGCCATGTTGTGACGTCACGTCGTACTGTCAAATCAAAGAAATTTGGCAAAATTGAAGACTCAAAGATGAGTAAAATTGAAGAACTGAATTCTTGTTAAACTTTTTTCGTTCACAGTTCATAAATAAATTAAATTTTTCGTAAATTAATTAAAGTTTAAAAATTTATTTCCTTGATTTGACAGTAAATCATGACATTACAACATGGCAATAGATATTATTCTCATTTGTAACGCACAGTACTGCAATACTTGTAAATGATAATTGATATTTATTTTGTAAATAGGTTTAAAAAACACTTTTACACGTCAATTTTTTTTCGTCAGTTTATGCTAGATGAGGCCGGTGTTTCCTATCTGAATACCCTGAGAAGAAACACCGAAACAAACTCAGGGGTCAAAGTCTCTTTTAAAGTCCATACAGTAAATATGTAATAATCAAATCACATGACAACCATGCAGATTTGTCTGAGATGGTCTTTTGAAGAAAGAACCATACAAATTTGAGTGGACCTGTCCAATCAGTGTAAGCATTTGTCAGTATTCGAAAAGCTCAACTTAGGACTACTAAGAAGCTCCACGACTTGACGAACAATACCAAAGAAAGGACATTTGGGTAGGCCGCAGAAAATACTCAAATTGCCAGACATACGTTAAAATTACTGAAAAGAAAAGAAAAAGCCATCAACATAGTCCTCACATTTACAATAATATAAGGAAATTGATAGTTTACAAAATATTTAGCAAAGCAAATATTTATGTCAAAGAAAAAAAACATACTTTAAGTACTTCAAATGTATACATGTCAATTTGTAAAATAAAAATAATCTCCAATGTCAAATTGTAAAAAATTAAATAAAATAAAAAGAAAAAGCACATTTTAAAAGAAAAATAATTAAAAAAAAAAACAAAAAGAAGAAAAATAAAAATGACAACAGTTGTATTAAGTACTGGAGCAGGTCAATCCCAAGCCTTTTCGTCCTGAATATAGTCCTTTACAGTGTAAAAAGCCTTTTGACAAAGTTTTCGTTTCACAAATGATTTGAACTTATTAAGGCTTAGCTTGTAAACGATCAATAGATATGATTATTATTAATTAGTCTTTAAGTAAGTATTTTTAAAGTACAAAAAAAATTGAAAATATATTCTACACACTTGTAAATGGCCCTTCTTACCAAAACAACTCGAGACATTAAAGGTCTTTCACCAGCGTTCATGACCTAGACCATGACGTTGAATTCTATAAACCCCAAGCGAACGCCGGCGTTCGCACTGTCACCGTCTTTCTATTGTGTCTCTAATTGACACTATTGAAAGGTTAAAGTAAGATTGTTTTAAACTTGTTTCAGTGTGGGTAAGAGACAGAGCCATACAAGTTGTCTAGCACCATCTCTTACCCACATTGAAACAAGATTAAAACAATCTTACTTTGAACGTCTCGGTAAACCCCCGCATGTGAATTTGGCCTTTTAAAACACTTTTTTGAGTAAAATTGTGCTAACAAAATATTTCACTTACATGGTTTTTCAACAGCGTGTCTACATCGAATATGTTTGATTAAAGTACTCTTATGACTAAAACAACGCTGGCATTCTTCACATTTGTAAGGTTTCTCGCCAGTGTGCGTACGAATGTGAGTTGTTAAATTACTCTTGTGACTAAAACAAAGCTGACATTCTTCACACCTGTAAGGTTGCTCGCCAGTGTGAATGCGAATGTGCCTTGTTAAAGTAGTCTTCTGACTAAAACAAAGCTCACATTCTTTACATTTGTAAGGTTTTTCGCCAGTGTGCGTACGAATATGTTTTGTTAAATGAGCTTTCTGTTTAAAACAAAGCTGACATTCTTCACATCTATAAGGTTGCTCGCCAGTATGCGTACGAATATGCCTTGTTAAAGTAGTGTTATGCTTAAAACAAAGCTGACATTCTTTACACTTGTAAGGTTTCTCACCAGTGTGGGTGCGAATGTGTGTTTTTAAATAACTCTTCCGACTAAAACAAAGTTGACATTCTGCACATTTGTATGGTTTCTTTACAGTGTGCGTGCTCTCACCAGTAACTTGAGATGTTCTATCTGAAGGTTCCTGCGTTGTTACAATAAGTTGGGACGTACAACTTTTAGCGTTCTGAATAATTCTTGTGGCTGACTTGTGTTTATTCTTCTTCTGATTTTCTGTACTTACATCTTCTATTTTGTTTCCTTGCATGTACTGTTTTCGTTTTATCGCCACGGCCGCCCCTGTGATTTTTAATCTAGTAAGCACCAAATTCAAAACACAATTAAATGAAAAGGAATAGAATGGTTCCGAAGCGAAGAGTTTTTCGAACATTACTATGCATGATAAAAAGGTTTTACTGTAATTACCAGACTACGGCAGAGCTAAAAGCAAGGGTTATGATATTTCACACACAGAACTGTTCTGTTATAAAGGGAGTCTCAGTAAGAGTGCACTTTTTAAAATTGGAATCTTTTTTTTCTCATGCAAGTGGCAACTCTGAAATTTGACAGCTGTCACCTCTGTTTATTCCGATTGTTAAAAATGGAGCGCTTTTTGAAAGAACAACGCGTTAAAATTGTGAAAACTCATTACAAAAATGGAGAAAGTTACGCTTACAGAAACTTACAGGAATATGATAACGGACTTCTTGTGGCCTCAACTGGACGTCATGAATCTGGACAACGTGTGGTTTCAGCAGGACGGCGCAACCTGCCACACCGCGCATGCAACAATCGACTTATTGCAGCAACGATTTCCAGAACACATTATCTCACGAAATTCTGATGTCAACTGGCCACCAAGATCGTGCGATTTAACGCCGTGCGATTTTTTTCTATGGGGTTTTGTGAAATCTCGGGTTTATGCGAATAAACCCGAAACAATTCCTGAGCTTGAATCGGAAATCCAACGCGTCATCGGTGAGATACAGCCACATCTCTGTGCAAAAGTCATGGAAAATTTCATGAAAAGTAGATATTTTATTCCATACTTAATCGGAACATGTCTTCTCTACAATACAATAAAAATATCACAACTCATCTCTCAACCAACTCATCATAAAATACTTGTTTTTATTTTAAAATGAAAAAGTGAACTCTTACTGAGACACCCATTATCTGCAATCAGTGTTCAGTACTTTGAGCAGATGTGCTGTGAGACATCTGGCAGTAGGATTGTGCTCTCCAGCGAGCGCAACTACTCGAGGTGTAGTAGAGTGTACAGAGACGACATTTGAAGTAGTTTTGGATAAGTTCATATTATTAAACCAGTCGAACTGTTCGCTCACACAATGATTCACTAACTAATACTCACGTGTCGTGTCACTGGCTCGTCGCTTCTTATTCGATACTTCTTGTTCTTCTTCCACTTCCGTTTTAATGTCTATTAAGGGCACATTATCTTCTAATTCAGCCTCAGACTGTTGTGCCGATATATCTTCTGCATCTGAATAGCTATTGTTCAGACGTCCCAATTCTAGTTCTGTAAGCAGAAACTGTGAAGAGTGTGATGTTGTAATGAGGCAAAATCGGTGGAGTTGTAGCACTGCTAGTATCAGGACGTGAATTATGGGCGAGGAGAGATAAAAGAGACCTGCTTTTTCTCACACCGTATAAGCCATCAGGTTAAACTAGCGGAATCAGTGTGGCCAAACAGAAGTTTGCTTCGACTGATTAGGCAAATGACCAGAATGCTCTACTACCAGACGACTGCGCAGAGGGCTTTTGCCAATACGGGTAATGCGGTCGAAGCGAGCTTTCCTTAGTGCCTTTTTGGAGGACTTGGCAACATGGTTAAAGCACAGTTTTAATATCATAGTTGAAGGTTCTCTCGTTTGAGCTGAGATGGGCCCCAGACCCAGATGAGAAACGCCGAAGGCTTATGCTTTTCAGTTTCAGCAGAATCGGTGTTAAACTGTGGGTGAGCTGAGCCACCGATAGGTACTCGTCACTACAGATAGGGAATGAAACACTTAATAAAAATATAAAAAAGGTAAGGTTTGATTTTTTGTTTCTTATATTTTTTTGTTTGTAGGAGGTAATCTCTGGAAAAACTGGGCCGATTGTTACATTTTTTTCACCGATAGAAAGCTGCTTTATTCCTGAGTGACATAGGCTATTATATAATAATCATATTCATATTTTATCGACGCGTATGAAGCCGCGGGCAAAAGCTAGTACTCCATAACTTGACACACCTTGCTTGGAAATAGCATCCTCACAGCTTGACAGATTGTCAAAAGAGCAGCAGAAGTTCTGCCAAGAATAAGTCGCAAAGAAGTATCGCCTCTCATCCTAATATGTTGATTTATAACGCTACTTTCGCCGTTCATGTTCACGTGAGTCGCAGTCAGGTGGGGAGTAGTGCAATACAGACTTCACCAGACGGAGATCTAAGTTGATTTTAGTGAGGAGACTGTTGCAATTAACTGGCCTATTAGTATAGTGGTTCGTGGCCCTGACTGCTATGCCGGAGGTCGTGGGTTCGATTCCCACCCAGGACAAATATTTGTGCAATGAGGAGGATCATGTTGATCTGTGTCTCGGTGTAATTTATCTAAAATAAGTATGTTTTTAGAAATATATAAGTGTGTTAATCAGTTGTCTAGTTCTCATAACACAAGCTCTGCTTGGCTGGAGAAGGCGTTGTGTGATAGTTGTGGAAAAAAAATTGCACCTGTATGGATCGGTGGCCAGCAGAAGATGAAGACGATTGGCGGTATCATCAACTACATCAGGCACCCCTGTTGCTTGCTTTAACATCTGGAAGAGGCCCATCGACACCGCAGTTTTTATTTTTAATTGATATAAACTAAGTCTTGACTGTGATCCCACCAGATGGTTAGCAATGATGCAATCTCTGATGGTGAGGCGCACTACTTTATTAAGAGCCTATTCACTATAGCCTTGATGACACTCAAGGCGTAAGACGCGGAAGAAGACCGCAGCAGGAAAATTGTTCCAGTCCTTCGACGCTATAAACGACGAGGCGAAACGCTTAGTCCGGAAAAAAGTTTCGCGCTTCTCTCCCAGCGTGGTAAGTCCTCTGGTATGGGAAACGCCAGTCTTGGTGGCAGGCGTTTAAGTCCACCTGAGCGACAAACTGCGCATTAGGGTGCCGATGCAGTCTATCCCTTAAAAAAGAGTTTGGCCAGTAGCATAATACATCTTAAAACGCAACGATTGACGAACGCATTGACGAGCGAGTAAGGGCCAGCGCTCACTGCTGGCATGGCACGGCAGGTCGCGCTACAGCATGCCGCAGCATCGTACTGAAAGCCTAGCCAAGAGTGGCAGATTAGCAAAACTGATTGAAGACAGAGGTCTTCAATCAGTTTTGCTAATCTCTTGCCGTGCTCGGTCAGTGTGAGAGACAAAAAAAACACGCGCGCAAGTGCGTCTTTTCCCTCCCTTGCCCCCGCGCATCGACCAGACCACATAAACCGAAATGATCGCTGCGCAAGTTTCAACCATATTTCAAGCAAGTTAGCAATCATAATTCCTTGATACAAAGTAACATATTACGTCTCGCGAAATGCAATGGCGCGCCGCGGCATGCCACAGTATGTGTGTGTTAACACAATAATTATATATAAGTACATATTAATATCAAAGTTGATACCATAGTTAAACTAGGGGTTTCGGAGGTATTAATTTAGTACTATAGTTGGTTCAGAAGTTAGTGTAATAAAACGTCATTTTTAACCGAATTCAAAAAGGAGGAGGTTCTATGTTCGGCTGAATGTATTTTTTTTTTTTTATGTATGTTCACCGATATCTCGGTCAATTGTGGACAGATTTTAAAAATTCTTAAAAAAAAATTTTATTGAAACGTTATGCTTCCAAGTTGGTCCCATAGAAATATTGTTATGATCTGATCATGGACTTCGAAGATATGGAACAAAACTCCTCATAGAATCACAGCAGAACTGTGGTTACAAGTAAAGTTGCTTTGTTTATACGTGTAGTCAATGACTAACTGTCAGAAAAGGGGGGGATGTATCGAACTAATCTGATGATGAAGCCAGAACGAAAAAAATTAAATTAATGTAATCTAACCGTGTTTGGGATTATTAGAATCGTTATAAGATGCACTGTGGCTATAAGTTATTTAAGTTTGTCTGAGGGGTACTTTTTAGTGGTGGTACCATAACTTAAAAGTGTAAAATAAAAAACATTTTACAAAAAAAAAATATAACCGACTTCAGTGTTAAAAAACACTGAAAAGTATAAAATAACTTTAATTTCGGAAATCGATGTTAAATAACGAAGAGACAAAACTATTTTAGAAACATCGACTTCCGAAATTAAAGTTATTTTATACTTTTCAGTATTTTTTAACATTGAAGTCGGTTATATTTTTTTTTGTAAAATGTTTCTTTAATGACATTTTCTTTAGTCATGAATCATGATTTTAAGCTTAGTAATAATTCCGGAACTATACTACATTTAGATCACGTTTTGGAACAAGGCGAATTGAGTTTGATTGATTGATTTATTTATTTCATAAACAATTATTACATTGTCTCGAAATTAAATTTATGATAATAATACTTATGTGAAGTTAATATACATGAATCTTCTACCTACTTACTATAAAGCAAAACAAAGATAATTATAACAAATTATAAAATTGAAGTTTAAGAACATAATATGAACAATTAACAGAAATTATAAGTACAATAAGCCAGTATAAAACCAGATTCCACCATTATAAAGGAGGATGCCTCCCATACTTTTGAGGTATGTCACCATAAAAAAAAACCTTCTTCAACTAGACACTTCGAATGACATTTATTGTTGATGCTGTTGTGGTTGTGTCATTTTTGGAGAAAGTTTTACGCAATGCCTTTTGTCAGATATATTTATAGAATAATCTAGGGCTCGCCAAACCGCACTAAAAAATGTATAACATATTATGAGTATATTTAAGGTCTAAAACACTTGGGTTAGGTTAGGTAAGGTTAAAATATAATGTATGATAAAATCTAAATCCTATACTTTTGATGTATGTTGCTATAATAAAAGAAACTCTATTTAACTAGACGCTTTTTTCAAATCTGTTGGTACTCACCAATAGATTTGAAACAGGTGTCATTTGGGGACAATTTTATGCAACGCCCTTTGTGAAAATTTTTTGCAGAATCGTACAGAACTTTTAAAGCCGCATTCAAAAATATATGACACTACTATAGTATGAGTATATTTAAGGTCCAAAACACTTGGGTTAAGTTAGGTTAGGTCAAAATATAATGCTTTATAAAACCTAAACCCCATACTTTGAGATGTGTCGCCATAATAAAAAATACTTTATTTAACTGGACGCTTCGAATGACACCTGTCCCAAGTCTGTTGGTGGGTGGGGACACTTTCATGCAATGCCCTTTCTAAAGTATAAATTTAATGTCAACTAATTTAATGTCAATTTATTTATAATAATTTAACGTCAATTTAATGTGAAATAGCGAAAAGTATATTAATATGAGTTCTAATATGTGAGAGTTGTTTTATAACACTTCAAACAGTACCCCATGAAATATGAGGCTTCTTTAGTCAGTCTGAAACCTGGTTGAACTAATTGAACCCTGTTCTGTTCCTAGTAACATAATTATCTATCGCCTCTTTTATTAAAAACATGAAAAATTTTTTTTACCATTCATGACGTTTGCATAGATGTATTGACAATTGATCATTAAACTTGTTCTTAAAAACATACCATATCTCAAATATTCCTTCTTTGGCTCAATGACATCATCTAGTCTCTCACACACAGCTGGTAATTCTTCTTTGACAGCAATGCTTTCAACATGGCTGACATCAACTATACTGACGTTCTCTACAGGAGTTACTATAAGCCCACTGGAATACTTTAGTTGACCTCTGTTTACTGAAGGATTCGGCTGCAAAAGGTTATTACAGTATTAGGTAATCCTGATGTTCATATTGCACACACACGAGTATGGTCACTCACAAGAGGCAACACTTAAGAAGTTCGACACATCCTGAGCAGTCCGTGACTTCTAGATAGTATCACTAGGTATCAATAATTCTACACTTACTAAATACCCTTACAAGTTGCAGAACACCTCACCTCATTCATCATCTGAGCAAACAGCTCTTCAGCTTCCAGACATTTTCTCTGCAGTTGGCAGCATTGCTTTAGTTTAGTGCAGCAGATGAAACAAGCGAGCATCGGTCTACTGTCTTCAGTTACAAACTGCAACATAACATATAACATTTGATTTAGGAATAGAATACTTCCCATACAGTACATACATTGTTATGCTCTCCAAGCAATACTAAACACAGTTGATGTTGAGTGTGGCTTTTAGTATAAATCTCATACAGAGAAACAGCCTAGAGCTTCTAAAGAATCATTCTGAGGCACTGTACACGGTCCACTCTGTAAAGTGTTTTAATAATAAGCAGCCTATATAAAATATATGTGGATATTAGGTATAACTTACTGGAATATGTGCCAGCGTTTCATACAGTTCTTGTAAATCCTTGTCGTTAACGATGTACATGCGAACATTCTCTACCAAACATATTCTGCACATTGGCATTTTTTCCATCTTTAAACTTAAAATAATAACTTAGTTAACATATAATTAAGAAGAGTAATGTTGAATGTCTGCTGCTGGCGCGGCTTTAACACTCCACGAGATATACTCAGTTAGTATCGTGTGATCGTATGCACTTGTTTCGTGGATCTCTTGTGACCGCTGGAGCGATGAGCCGTATATTCCTAGACGTTCAGGAAGTTTATAGGAATTATTTCAATAGTCTTATGTCAATTCTTTACCTACAGTATTTACTCTCTTTAAACTAGGTAGTAAATAGGTACCAACAAAAGTAGTCAAAACCACAATCAAAATAAACAAAACAATTTAATTTTTTTTTCACAATTTGACACCTGTCATTAAAAAAGACAATGAGGAGATGTGCAATATTTATCGATATCGTTGCAATATCGAAATTAGTCTCAGAAATATCGATATTTCAAAATCGATAATTCTACCTTTTTTTTTATAAAGGATAGGCTGGCGTTTGACCACTATATCAGCCCTTTCACGACTTCGGTATTAGCGGCGAGCGGCGCGGCAGGCGGCGCGGTGGCGGCAAGCGGCGCGTTTTACACACCACGTACCCTCAGTAGCGGCTAGCGGCAGCGGCCAAGGTGGACGTATTTAGGTAATCAGAACGTGCTCAAAATTATGGCGTTATCAAAATAATCCCTTCTGTGTCTATAAAGTAGTATATTTTTAAAATAAGATATTCTTAATGAGAGAAGGAGTGCACGAACTGAATAAAGATTGATATTTAAATGGCGAATTTCGTGATCTATACGAATATTACAGAAAATATCCGGTTAAGTTTTATGAGTACACAAGAATGAGCACAATTTAAATTAAAACAGTACATCAGATCCAAAAGGGTTGTCCAAAATTTTTTGTATAAAAGTTCGCCGCCGAGTCCGTCACACCTACACCGCTAACTGCGCCGCTCTGTTCCATGACGTCACACTCATTCGCTAGTACTTTTGTTCTCGCCACTCCCTAACGTACCTATGTAATATAGTATAGTAACTTTGAGAGCAATTTTCCTTTCATTTTTAATTGTATTGGCCATTTTGTTTGGAATGTTTTTTTCACTTTCTTTATTTTTTTTCTTGTAAAGGGTGTCTCAGTAAGAGAGCACTTTTTCATTTTAAAATAAAAACAAGTATTTTATGATAGAGTTGTCATATTTTTATTGTATTTTAAATAAGACATGTTCCGATTAGGTATGGAATAAAATATCCGGCAAATTACTCCCACGGCTCCGATGACAAGCCATTACTCTTTTCATGAAATTTTCCATGTATTTTGCACAGAAATGTGGCTGTATCTCACCGATGACGCGTTGGATTTCCGATTTGAGCTCAGGAATTGTTTCGGGTTTATTCACATAAACCCGAGATTTCACAAAACCCCATTGAAAAAAATCGCACGGTGTTAAATCGCACGATCTTGGTGGCCAGTGACATCAGAATTTCGTGAGATAATGTGTTCTGGAAATCGTTGCTGTAATAAGTCGATTGTTTCATGCGAGGTGTGGCAGGTTGCGCCGTCCTGCTGAAACTACATGCTGTCCAGATTCATGCCGTCCAGTTGAGGCCACAAGAAGTCCGTTATCATATTCCTGTAACGAATGCCGTACATAACTTTCGTAACTTTCTCCATTTTTGTAATGAGTTTTCACAATTATAACGCGTTGTTCTTTCCAAAAGCGCTCCATTTTTAATAATCGGAATAAACAGAGGTGACAGCTGTAAAATTTCAGAGTTGCCACTTGCATGAGAAAAAGAAGGTTCCAATTTTAAAAAGTGCACTCTTACTGGGACAACCTTTATAATTGAATAAAATGTAATAAAAAAAATTATGTCTATTATTTCTTGTATTTTACATACATATTTTTAGCATATAACTTACAGTTGACCATGGTGTCCGAATTTTGATATAAAATATCGATATGTTGTGCCAAATAACTTACGCTAATTTTTAAGGATCGGGGCGCACAGGCGACGGCTGGCCCATGTTTTGAAACAACTCCGGTCTGGATCGGACCACAAAAACCAGAGTTATATAAAATTTTCCTCTAGAAAATGTCAATATGTCTCGGATAATGGATATTGAACTGTCGACATCAATATCGATTGCAATATCGATATTTTATTGATCCCAATCGCACATTATTCCCATCCCTGAATGGTGTGTTTTTAGAAGTACTTTTTTTTAATTCTTTTTGGCTTAGATACTAAGTTCTCTAAAAGTAGAGACTGACCAACGAATGATGGCACAACAAAAAGGAGGCCGAATTTAAAAATTCTGAAGCTGTTCACCCTGACTGTACGCTGCTTACACGATGTTGATACTTTTGATTATTTATGAATATTTAAGATTACTTTTGAATTCGTCCGCGTCGAAGTCGAAAATGTTGCTATTAGGTTTTTTGATTGATTTTGTTTTATTATAATCAATATCTCTTGCCCGTGGCTTTGTTCGCGTATAAGTTGAAAATATTTGTAAAGTCTAAGTAGGTATATAACACTGTTACGCAGTGCGTACTGTGCTTAAAATACATTCCTTATTACAATTCGATCCAAAACTCCATATGGATAAGCGACGGAAGGGTAGGGTATGCCAACCTCAAACTGTTAGAACACCGCACTCGCATAATTTCTTCCTCTTTCTTAGACTTTTTTTTAATTTAAAAATACTAAGAATTTAGGTACGCATTTGTGAATGTTGTGCACGCCTGTATTTTTTTTGTTTTCACAGTACAATCTTCTGAATGATAAATGGAAAAATATTGTAAACAAATTGTTAGCGTGCCTTAATAATAAAATAAAAATAAAGTAAAAAAATAAAATAGAAATGATAGAGTTATAACGCCCGTTTACTCACGACACACAACTCTACCATTTTGAACACGCGCCACTACCAGTGATTTCAAATTTCAAACTAATAATTTGTGCGCCCTAGTGGTAGTGGATCATTGTCTATATCTCCTAAAAAGTATATTAAAGTATCACTCATTGCAATTTGCCGAAAACTATCAAGCTATTTTACTAGATATTCAAAACACTATACAAGGTGCAGTTTTAAAACTGCACAATATTTCAGGAGGTTGTAATAAAACTCATAAATAATCATGTAAAAATACGAAACCTGGTCAATAATCAGTAATACTTGCTATTTACTTTTTTTAATTTTAACCGTTTTTCAGAATAACTCTCTAAATACACTTCTTAAAAAAACAGAATCACCCGTTGTGATTCGATTTATCGTACGTCATGTCTCTGTGTGTGTGAGGGCGTCAACCTGTACGAGGCTCCGCCCACTTATTCTACGAAATGTTAAAAACGAATAATTTAGCCTTAGATGTACCTACCTAGTTAAATTTCGTTGATCATAATGTAATTTCGTTAATTAACTAATTTTTAAGCATCATTACAATGCGAAAATCTTTTAAAAGTACAAGTTGACGTTGCGTCGTTAGTTATTTACCTATCAGCTGATGAATAAGAGGTTAGGCCGAGGTCAATAAACCTTATGGTGCGTTTACTCGTGGGCCCAGCCTCGGCCAACCGCCATCCCTAGCCTTTGTGTAATGCTAGCAAAGGAGAATGCCGACCGCATCATGCAACGGCGGCGCTCACAGCGCCCCAGCCCCGTCGATCGATCGCTGATTCGACGTGTAAAGGCACCAATTACATATCACGTAAGCAATATTCGTGTACCTGCTGCTTAACTTTGAAACTATGATTGCAAGTTAGACGGAACATAGCTTAGCCAAAATTATGTTTATTTATGTTAGCCTTAGTTTTGCTTTATTACTGATACCGTGACTGAGACGAATAATGTTAGTATGTTGTACCTACAAGATGTTGACATACCCTCTCGGTATGATGAAAGCGAACGCGCGCACGCGGGATTTAGGCACTAAACAAAACGGACGACGGCGTCTAGTAGGTAGATACATGTACCTACCTGCAATCGCAGTCGGCGCGTTGTAATTCATTATCAAGGTCAGTTTTCCGTAATAATTTCGTTTGTATTTGTGGACTAAATTGGTTGATGTAAAACATCCCTTCCTACTTTTTAACGGGTTGAGGACCGACAAAAATACCTCAAGGTAATTTGTGCTAGTTAAGTAGGTAGGTAGATAGGGTTTTTAATGATTTATCTTGCCTGAGAGGTTTTACGTTAATCAAATTGATTTGGCTAATAACTTATTTACAAATGTTTTTTTTATGTTCACAAATGAAATAAATAAATTACCTAAGTACCTACTTATGTTACCTGGAGGTATTGTTCAAAGTGTCCACCTTCACAATCCAGGCAGAGTCTAACACGACGTTGTTGATTTCCTTTTAATTTACGTAGCACAAACACATTTGTTTTCAAAGTTTCGAAAGCACTTTCACCTTATCACGTAATTGTGTAACACTGGTGATTTCCTTTGCGTACACTAGTCTTTATTTTAAAATGGACTTTGGCTATTGGGAAACAGTTCTACGAACATCTCGATAGCTCGAGATACGCTGTCTCCACTGATAGCATACAAGCGGACCATCTCCGTCAATTCTACATTTGAGTATTGGTCCGTCATTTTTTAGCACTAGACACCGCGTACGTAACCGTTAACCGAAGGCGAACCTGAGAGCGGAAAGTGCACGCGTATGCACACGTCGGTGACAACAATTGCACTAAAGTAAATCGATTGATCGATGGCCGCGGGGGCGTGGCTAGGGTGTGTCCGCACGGGACGATGATAGGTGCTTTATTATGAAACTATCATTGCGTGTTTGTGTGTGTGAAAGCGCGGTTATAAGGCAGGTATCAGACTGGCTGCGTTTTAACAAAGGTAGTTCACACATACCGATTTCCTTAAATAAGAAAAAAAATAAAAAAAATTACCTACTCACTTTATTATTGATTCGGGTCGAGAATCACTAACATAATTACCTTCTGAAATTTCTAGCAGCTTCAAACCTGCACCTTGTATATGAACTTATAGTATCCAGCCGTCGCATTTTCTGTACAGATTTCCGATTAATCTCACTTTTTTTTGGTTTTGACTTTATCAATCATCTTGAAGAGAAGCCTCCTCGTCGAATTATTTATTGTTTAAAGCATTAATAAAATAAAATAAACGAAAATAAGATGCACGTAAACACAAGATGAATGAGGTTTGAGATGTCAACAACACATTTTTGACAGTGCTTAATTTTTTTTTAAATGCTGCCTTAACCCTTTAAAGCTCAAAAAAAATATTGCATTTATTTATTATTATTTTTTCATTTATTGTTTATTTAGATGTTACAAGTGCTCAAAAAAATAATAATAAAAATCTGGTATACATATATATCTAAATATATTATGTTGCAAATGTGCTACATTGCGAAACACAAGACCATGTACAGGTTGAAATCAGTGTTGTATATTTACAACAGTGCCCACGTTACAGAATAAAATGTAGATATAAATGAAAAACAAAATATATTAAAAAACATATTTATTCTACATTATGAAAGTTAAAGAAACAGTTTCTTTTGGGAACTAAACACAAACGTTGTTCACATTTTGAACAGTGGATATTTGAATACCCATTTTTGCAGTATTTGCACCTACCTCGCTGTACAAAAACTGGAAAATGGCCAATTTTATCAAACCTTACAGCATCTGTAGGTCTAGACACAGTAGGCGCGGTAATTTTTTTCTTTAAAGGAATGTCTTTCTCTTGCACACAACCCTGCACTCGATTTTTTTGTAACAATTCCGTAAAAATTTGGAATCGAAACTTTTTCAGCGTCATGCCGTGTTTTTGATTTGGTGAGAGGTTTCTCCTATATAGTAACCAGGCGTTGTTCACAGATATATCAATGACCTGTGAAAAGATTGCCATATACCAACGTTTGGTTTTGAAGGTAGATCGATATAAAGCTACCAACATATCAGCGAGGTCCACTCCACCCATATGGGCATTATATTGTTTCACAATTTGTGGACAATCAACATCTGTTTTAGTTTTAGTTTCCTTCGACCAGCGTTTTATTTTTACCATGGGATGCGAATCCACGAATGAGCTAGCTAAAGTAACTACCTTGTTGTCAAACCATTTGACAACGGCAATTTTGTTACTATTGCACACAATTTGATGACTGGAACCTCTGCCTTTCTTAGCTAATTTTTTATCTGAAGCTAATAAATCTGCACAACCCCTGAGACGATTCCCTTTGATGGTGCCCAAACTAAAAATGCCATAATCCTCGCGAAGTAAATGTATCAACTCTAATGACGTGAAGAAATTGTCAAAATAAACGACAGCGGGCTTGTTGACAATCGTTTTACAGAGAGCTATAACTACTTTGGCTCCTAATCCGAGACTGTCTTCATAATCAGAAAAATAAATAAATCTGAAAGTATCGTCACCTCCGTATGGATGAAAATCATACACTAAGCCAGAAACTCCAGCCCTTACAAATAATTTAAAACCCCATTTCTTGGGCTTTTTAGGCAAGTACTGTCGTCTATTTCCTGCTCTAGTACCTTTGTAAGGAACCATCATTTCATCTATGCTGTATCTTCCTTCTTCTTCTAGTCGTAAACAATTAGTCCTTACTTTTTCTAATATCGGCCGAACCTTAAAATAACGATCGTTATTCAGATCCGAATTATCCACGAAATGCAAATATTTTCTCATTAGCTCGTACTTTTTTAGACTCATCACATCAGCGACAGGAGGGTATCTGAAATCATTACTCCAGTAGTCTCGATATGACGGCATTCTTACAATACCCATCATAATTGTGATAGCTAGAAAATCACGCATATCATCTCTGGTAACGTTTATAGATTTACCTTCTTTGCTTTGCACAGAATATAAATTGGTGTGCTCCGTAATATAATCTATTATATCTTCAGAAAAAAATTTTAGAAAATAGTCTAACGGAGATTCTGTTGCGGTACTACTAGTACTAAGATCAGGCATATCAAACTCTGCTGGATATTTGAATTTCCCACGCTGCCACTTGAAACTAAGAAGAGGTCTCTTGTACTTTTTTACTCTTTTAGCTACAACTCTTGGTTCACAGTTAGCACTCCTTTTTGAGCGAACTCTTTGGTTTAATGGAGTATTCAGCGGTGATAAAATTGACGAAACTGAATTTAAATTTGGGAGCGGATTGGGTGGTGTGTCCGAAGGAAAAATACTACGTATTACTGGAGTCAGTGGAACCGTGTCTTCATCAGATAATGTCGAAAAGGTTTCTTCTTGCATTGGACTATCAAGAATAAGATCCAAGTTTTCTAAAGACGAACGAAGGGACCTTGGTTCTGAGCTGAAGTCAGACTGTACATCGTCTTGACGTTCGGTGATGTTTTGAATAATAACTTCATCTTCAGACGAAGAGCTATCGGTAGACGAGGCCGCTTCTGGTGGAACCAAAGCTAAAATTTGTCTTGCTCTCTGCCATTTTAAGCCTCCCTGGTAATAAGCAAAAAACAAACATGCAGCAATCACCAAACACCAAACATAAGTTAACACAAGTTTTAGTAAAAAACGACAAAACGACCATATTAGTAATATCATAACATATATAACGCGATATTCATTCATTATTTATTAATATAGCTTACTCGTACATTAGCAAACTTTCAGAACAGTCAATACAAAAACATAATACCGTTAACTCCCATAAATATAAAAAAAAACACAAAACCCTTGCAAAGAAAATAATAATTATTCAGTGTTAGTAAAAGCGCGACGTGGCACCCGTGCAACGTACGAAATTAAAAGTACTTATGCTAAAGCTTCGCAGTGTCGCAAATGTGCAACGTCGGTAAATACGTGCTTATATTTCATAGTAGAATATGAATTTGACATTGGCGTTATATGACACAATTGTAAACACTCATAAACAATAATATTTCAAGCAATAGTTGTCAATAAATGCATAAAAACTATTTATATTTATTAAAACTCACCGGCCGTCCACGAGCGCAGTGTCGACGCGACGCCATTTTGGTCACAACTACGTAATGATGCGCGTGAGTTGGTTCAATATTTTTTTTATAGATGGCAGCAGTATATCCATTATTAAAATTTATGTAAATAAGAAAAAATAATGATGGTTCTTGCAATATCTTTTTTTGTTTGGATAGTTGCATCGGTGCAACGTTGCGAATTAAAGGGTTAAATGGACTTTAATGAATAATTCAGTTCCATCTTTCGTTGGTCAGAGTCTATCATATCAACTCCGTTTAGCAGCATACAGTCAGCGTAAGTGTTGCCGCACATGTACCATATGCCACATCCACAAACGCCGCCATGAGAAGCTACAAGTGGCCACAAGCCACTTGCGCTTGCACTAGGTGGAAGCTACTTTACTACCTATTCGCACAATATCCACCATAATGGACTCTGATGAAAGTTGGTTAAAAAGCTTTAGTATCTAAGCCAAAAACATTAACAAAAAACTTGGCAAACCCTTAGTTCCGAATAACGTCAATAGCGATTATATTCTGAACTCAACCAAATTTAATAGTCAAAAACAAAAGGACTATTGAGTATTATTTGTGACGTTTCGTGTTGGTTGGATTCGTGATATAATCGCTTTGACGCAATTCGGAACGTGGGGATTAGGTATGTCAGAGCGACGGGCTGAGTCGACTTTTTGGTAACTCGATGTGACTCGCTTACCAACTCGAGTTGACTCGTTCAGTCTGCCGCGTCGCCGCATTGTCCCGATGTCATTGTCAACAAAAAAAAAAAAAATTGATTGAATGTCAGCTGTCAAATTCTGAATTATGTGTTTGTATGTACTTTGTGGCTTTGATTAATTTATTATCTTTCGGAAAAAGTGTAAAGAATTTAATTTAAGAGTCCAGGAATATAAGGCTTATTGGTCCGGCTGTCTCAAGCGTTCCACGAATGAAATGCATCGATCACACGATAGTTACTGAGTATATCTCGTAAAGCCGCTCCAGCAGCAGACATTCAACATTATTCTTCTTATTTATATGTTAACTAAGTTATTCTTCTATGTTCAAGATGGTTAAAATGCCAATATGCAGAATATGTTTAGCAGAGAATGTTCGCATGTACTTAGTTGTCGACAAGAATTTACAAGAACTGTATGAAAAGCTGACTGATATTCCAGTAAGTTATACCTTAACCTAATGCATTACTTAAGTAGGCTGCTCACAGTTGACTACACACAGGGTAGCCCATACAGTGCTCCAGAATTATTCTTTTGAAGCTCTAGGATGTTTCTCTGTACGAGAGGTATTCCAAAAGCCGCACTTAACTTTAGCTGTGGTTAGTGTTGCTCGGACAACATTCACTTTCAACATTCAACTTTTTTTAATGTTCCCACTGCTGGGACTCAGGCCTCCTCTCTAGGAGAAGGAATGGGCCGTAATCCACCACGCGGGCCCCGTGCAAGTTGGTGAATGTCACATATCTTTGAATTTTTGGTTCTAGGACATGCCAGTTTCCTCACGATTTCGATTGTTTTCCTTCACTGTTTTGAGAGCAGTGGTTATAAAATAAATTAGACAAAGCAATGCACCCGGCAGTGTTTGAACCTGCAACCCACAACTCATAAGTCGGAGCCATTACCACTTGACCACCACTCTCCTATTTAGAGACAACAGACAACATTACAATGTATGTATTGTATGAGTAGTGTTATGTTAAATGTTTGTTGCAGTTTTTAACTGAAGACAGTAGACCGATGCTCACTTGTTTCTTGTGCTTTGCTAAACTAAAGCAATGCTGCCAACTGCAGAGAAAATGTCTGGAAGCTGAAGAGCTGTTTGCTCAGATGATGAATGAGGTGAGGTGTTCTGCAACTAGTAAGTGTATTTAGTAAGTATATCTAGAGGTCACGAACTGCTCAGCACGAGATGAACTTCTTAAGTGTTGTCATTTGTGAGGATAAGAGATGTGTCATTGCTGGCAATATTGCTCGAAATGGGAATTTTGCTGACAATATTGCCACCAATATACTTCTGGCAATATTGCCACCAATATAAAACAAAACATAGATCATTGTAGGAGAAAGGTAATGGAATACCTGCAAAGTCTCACTTATGATGAGACTGAGCAGCTTCTAACCGTATTAAAGTATCTCAGTCAATAACATGTCTTCTCCTAAACTCCCACATAGCACACACTTACTCAACTAGACACACCCTCTCACATTCACTCATTCACCTAGCATAACACACACAGAGAGGAACAGGACAGAGCTATATCAGAGTGCGCTATATTTTTATATGAATTGTATAATGCAAGCATTTAAGATTCGGCATGAAATGTAATGGGATGGCGCTGTAGCCGAAATGCAGGTTCCTCCTAGTTCGGCTCCAGCTGCTAAAACATTTGTGTACATGTAATTTACTTTTTGGAGCATTTGATTGTTAGAATACATTAAATACTTTTTTGTGAAACAAAAATAAAATATTAATATTCAACTTCTCGGCAATATAGCCTGCAATGGTACATCTCTAGTGAGGATCTTTTGAGGGACCAAATAAAATTATTTGTACTTGTTTGTGTTTTTTTGCAATAAAGATTACCTAATACTGTAATAACCTTTTGCAGCCGAATCTTTCAGTAAACAGAGGTCAGCTAAAGTATTCCAGTGGGCTTATAGTAACTCCTGTAGAGAACATCAATATAGTTGATGTCAACCATATTGGAAACATTGCTGTCAAAGAAGAATTACCAGCTGTTTGTGAGAGACTAGATGATGTCATTGAGCCAGAGGAGGAACATCAAAGTGATGGTACGTTCTAAGATTAGGTACTTTCATGGTTATGAGATCAAAATAACATAAATTATTTATTTCTCCATAAATTATTTTTAGTAGTTAACCATCTGAATGCCATTGACACTCACAAATGACAAACGTCATCGTCCACTAGAATGCCAACAATGTATGGAACAAATAGATGTGCTAGAGTTGTATTTGAAATTATAATTACAGGAAACGACATCTCCATGTAGTGGTAGTGTAGTATTCATTCAATAGCATTTCATAGGTGTTTAATAACCAATACACGGCTTAGCGTCGAGAGCACACTTCCCATGAGCTGCATTTGGCGTTTTTTTTTCTTAAATTACAGATCTTAAACTGGAAAATGTACATGTGGACTATTCAAATGTCGAAAATACACTAGCATATTATGAATCAAATTCAAAAGATGGTATAAATACAAATATCTTTATTTCCCCAAAATATGATGTGCCTTTCATACAATTCAAAACGGAAGTGGAAGAAGAACAAGAAGTATCGAGTTTAGTTAATGTCAGCCATACTGAAAACATTGCTGTCAAAGAAGAATTACCAGCAGTTTGTGAGAGACTAGATGATGTCATTGAGCCAGGGGAGGAATGTCACAGTGATGGTATGTTTTTAAGATCAAGTTTAAGGATCAATCTCTGCATTATCAATATACTACTGTTTGAAATCTATACATATATACATATAAATATAATTAGAGTGTCTGTTTGTAATCTATATATCAATAAAATTGGAGTGTCACATGCAAATGTTATTTTGGTGTTTGTACCCTAAGAACATACACCAAAATAACATTATTTACAATTTTTATCTGTCTGTCTGTCTGTACATTAAATAATATAACGCGGGTGGGTTGCCTTCGAAATTCCTGACCAAACTATTATTAATTAAAAATTGAAAATTGACTTTATTTTTTGGAAAAATGCACAACCGTTATTCATGCCAGATTTTTTGCAGACAACCCTATAGCATCGTATTCGTAATGAAACAGCATTATTTTGATATACAATTTATTTAATAAACAAGTGGGTACTACTAGTATTGACATACATGTTTATACCTGGCAACCCAAAGTTATGCCAGGAAACAAATAGGCAACCCAACATTTTTATGTTCTAAAGGCTTCATACTTTCGGTTAGTATTAAATTTATTCGTTAAACACACCGGTGCATTATTCAAAAATATAAAAAAAAGTTTGGCCAGGAATTTCTTAGGCAACCCACCCGCGTTATATTATTTATTATACTAAATTTGTCATAAAATACGTTTCATCCATTAAACAGACCGGTGAAGGTCGTTCTTAATCGGATCTTAGACTATTTGGTCTCGTAATTGAATTGAAATCAGATACCTCAAAGTGAAGATACTAGCGATTAGTAGCGATCAGAATTTTCCCTGCGCTTCTCGATCGCTTCACTTTCGTAGGCGTTGATAAGTTTTGAAACAGCCCAACTGTCGACTGACGCTTTGTTTCTGGATTGTATTGATCAATCCAGGATTTATCTCCTGTCACAATGTGGTAGACGCGCCGAGACAGGCCTGCTTTTGAGCTTCGGTGAGGTTGTGCGGCACCCAACGGCAAACTATGCTCCTCACGCGAAGGTGCTTGTGTAGAATCTTGTGAACGCTTCCCGAACCAATCTGCTATGTATGCCGAATCTCTTCGTATGTATATACAGGGTTATTTGTAAAACACTAACAACCCTGCAGGGCTGTGGGGGCGATCGGCGGCGGAGACCTCTCGTGCCGGGCCTTGGTTCAGGCCATGGTCCGGAGCGAGGAGGAGTAGCAGGCGGTCGCCGACTTCTGCGAAGCAGTAATGCTTGCAAAGGAGGAGGCCGAACGCATCAGGCAACGGCGCTCTTGCCGCCGCCGGGATTCCGATCTCGATTTCTGGCCACCGTAGGCGCGGGCTTGCGGACGGCAAGCATTGGGTAGCTCGCTGTTCGACCGTCTGGTATCTGTCCGGACCGAGCCCAAGTCGTCGACGGCGCGCACTGTTCCCGCGCGCCTCAAGGAGTTGTCAGCAACAGCAGGGGCCCAGCTGGGTCGGAGCCTACTGGGGCCAGGGTTAGTTTCGAAAGACCATTCGAGTCCTGGTATGAAGGCTTGTAGGAATGGGGTGGGTTTTTAGTCACTAAGAGTGTGACACTATCTCCCGCTCCGCCCAAGAGGGGGGGATGTCATTAGATGATTTTCCAACTGCCAAAAAAAAAAACTCTTCGGTTCTGAAGAAGACTATTCGATTCCCTTTCATTTGATTGTGATTTGAATTTGGTGCTTAATAAATTAATTTTATCACAGGGACGCCCGTTCTGAAGAAACAAAAACTGTGCATACGAGGAAAAAAACTAGAAGACGTAATTACAGAAAATCAAAAGAAAAATAAAAGCAAGTCGGCCACAAGAGTTATCCAGAACATTATAAATTATACGCCCGAACTTGTTCCGAATACAAAGGATTGTTTACGTAACATAACACCTAGAGATAATATTAGTATTATTAATACTACTTTGGACACAGAAAATCATGATAATATTAAAAAACCTAATTTATTAAAACATCTTGGGGCACACACTGAAGAAAAACCTTTCAAATGTGATGTCTGTCAGAGCTGTTTTAGTCAAAAAGAACTTTTAACGAATCACATTTGTACGCACCCTAGCAAAAAACCATACAACTGTGAAGAATATCAGACGAGTCATTTAACTAGTCACATTCCTACGCTCACTGGCGACGAACGTTACAAGTGTGAACGATGTCAGCTTTGTTTTGCACTGAAGAGTGCTTTAACAAGGCACATGCGTACGCACACTGGCGAGAAACCTTATAAATGTGATGAATGTGGGCTTTTTTTTAATCAAAAGGTTCATTTAACAACACACATTCGTACTCACACTGGCGAGAAACCTTTCAAGTGTGAAGAATGTAAACTTTATTTTAGTCATAAGACTACTTTAATCTTTCACATTCGTACGCACACTGGCGAGAAACCTTATAAGTGTGGAGAATGTCAGCTTTGTTTTAGTCGAAAGAGTGCTTTAACAACTCACATTCGTATTCACTCTGGCGAGAAACCTTACGAGTGTGAAAAATGTCATATTACTTATAATCATAAGACTAGTTTAGCAAGGCACATGCGGACGCACACTGGCGAGAAACCTTACAAGTGTGAAGAATGTCATGTTTCTTTTAATCATAAGACTACTTTAGCAAGGCACATGCGTACGCACACTGGCGAGAAACCTTACAAGTGTGAAGAATGTCAGCTTTGTTTTAGTCATAAGGGTAATTTGACTATTCACACTCGTACACACACTGGCGAAAAACCTTACAAATGTGAAAAATGTCAGTGTAGTTTTAATCATAAGAGTCATTTAACAAAACATATTAGTCGTAGACACGTTGAAAAACCTTACAAATGTGATGACTGTCCGAGTTATTTTGATGAGAAGGCCCATTTATCAACCTTACAAGTGTAAAGTATAGAGTAGAGTGTCGATTTGTAATATTGAAAAAACCGCTTTTTACTAAATGCTTATGAATATTATATACGGTACATACACCAAAATCTTTTTTTTACAATTTTTGTCTGTATGTTTGTTTCGGCTAATCTCTGAAATGGCTGGACCAATTTTGGCGGGATTTTTATTGGCAGGTAGCTGATGTAATAAGGAGTAACTTAGGATACTTCTATTTTAGAAAAAAAAATATTCAGAATCCTGTAGTTCACGCGAACGAAGTCGCGGGCACAGCTAGTAAAATATATTTGTCTACACACTGGTGATTGACCTTTACATTTGTGCGTTCTGTCGCCAGTGTGTAGACGTGTACGTTTTATTGTCTGTGCGATAAAAGAACCGTGGTGGCGTAAAGTGAAAACAACATTAAAGATTTTAAGTAGCAACCCAACCCAGCCATCCGTCATGACAAAATGACAAACGTCATGTCATGTTGACACCGGTTTGTTTATTATGTTATTTTATTGTGATTTTTAATTGAAATCTTCAAAAATGTCATAAAAAATTTCACTGAGCTGCAAGGGAAATAATATTTAATATATTACAGTTTTGCCAAAGATAACAAATGGCAAATCACATCATTATTGATCAAAACAAAGTCTGGAACTTGGGAACCATTGTTAAGCTGTTTTTTTGGTATGTAACACTTTTTTAATGTTTTTAGACTTCTTAGGTAAACTCCTGTCCCTGTTATCTCCAAATATTTATAAATTAAACGGAAATTCATTTAAACATGATGATATTTGGTTATTTTGTTTTGGTCAGTATTTTCGATGGCTAGTATAAAGAGTATTGATACCTGGGTACTTTAAATTTATAATTTGTTTCGACTAACTTAGAATAATTTTTTTCATGCGTGAGTAAGGATAAAGGAACTAAAATAAAAAAAAGGCAAGTGCGAGTCGGACTCGCGGACTGAGGATTCTTTACAAATTTACCTATGAAATCAATTCCTGAATTGAGTTACGAAGATTTTTCCAAATTGCAAACAATTTTTTTTTGTGGCGTATCTACAAATTTACAATTTTCAGATTTTTCCCTGAACTTGTTCTATAAGACTTTGATTTATGCCTTTCAGGATTCTAGGTCAACGGGATTCACCCTATGAACTTTGATTCCCTTGAGTATCTGTTTCCGTTTCCGCTTCCGTTAAGACACTTCCGTTGCATCACTAATTTAAATGTAAGTGGAATAAGGTGTCGAGTCCCGCACACCTCCGTTGGAATGTAGGTATCCTCCGAATGATTGTTAATTTTGGACTGTTGTATATTATGTACTAAACATGAGAATAATTTTGTATTTTTTGGTGTCGTGTGCGGCGGTATCCGTAGCGGAAACCGATTTATTACCTGCACAGTGTCATTATGGGACTATTCTAGTATTACGTAAGCAGATTTTTTGCAATTTTTAACTTTTGCTTACAAGAGGGAGGGGGGCCTCCCCCTTGTAAGTAAAAGCAAAGCTCTAACCCCCCCCCATCCCTCTTGTGCTTACGTAAACATTGGTACAAGCATTTGTCTATATGTTGGTTTCGTTATAAAAAGTCTAGAAATAAGGAATAGGCTTGAAATAATGGCAACATAAATTTCTTATGAAATGACATATTACTTAATTCAAATTAGCAATCCTGAGGCCATTCTGTACCTCAGAGGTAAACAACATTATGAGCCAAAAAGTAAATTTTACATGAGAGGCAAAAACGCGCGGATAGACTAAATGTATTTTTGACATAGTTGCTTTAAAGATATTGATACAAACTTAATTGTATTTTTTATAATTATTAGATGGAATTATTATATATTACACATAATTACAATAACGTTTAGAACGACATTAAGTGCGCGTAAAGCTGAGTCTTATCATCATTTTAAGCCCTATACCCAATTTTTCTTTGTCATATACGATTGGATATTTCTCTTCCTAGATGTCTTAGGACTTGATGTCCTATGCCATTACGTAGAACTGGTTCTTATGATTTTAACAGTGCAAAATAACATATTTTCAAAAAAGTGGAGTTACTATTGTTTACCTCTGAGGTACAGATATATGAATCCATGTCTCTAAATCTTCAATGACATTAGATATTTACCGCTCAGTGATGTGTCTACTCACTTTCTTATGACTTTGGAACATCGACATCGTTCTCTTAAAAAACTAAAAAAAACATAAACTGCTGACGTAATCACCATCTAGGCCCCCCGTCCCCCATGTAATCAAAATTAAGCAAAGCAATGACACCCCCACCCCCCTGTAGTACTTACGTAATACTTGAATGGCCCTTAGGTCAACTTTATCGGTATGCATGTTGTCGTGTCGATGGTGATCTTTTATATGTTACTACGCAGCAAAACGGGCGCGGGGCACGGCCGCCCGCGACCAAGCGCTTTTGTATGGAACCTCGCAGGCGCCTGCGTAGTGCAGCGTTCGACCTAAAGTAGGATTTTTTTTTAATTAAAAACAGCAAACAGCGACGCGGCCGGTTGCGACAGGCGCTGAAGGAGCAGTCGGGAAGAGCCAGACTTGTTTTATATTATTGCTCTAAAATTGCATCACACAAGTGCAAACAAGGCGTGTACATTGCGTTCCAAATGAGAATAGGATCGATTGCATGTCGTGACGTCACGATTCACGAGGAAATAAATTTTTAAACTACTGTAAAACGTAACAGGCGGAACGATATGTTACGCGGGCGTAAAGCTAAAACAGCTCTAATGAGGAAAAGTATATTTTGCATAGCCCCACAAGTGTTTAACAAAATCCCAAAATCAATTAAAGGCTTGAATTTAAATGGATTTAAAAAGTAACTCAAAGACTTTTGTGTAAAAAATGTTATTATAACATAAACGACTATTTAAATGATACTTTGACATCGTAATTAAATTGTAATTTTATAAACTTTGACATCTCTAATAATTTGATATTCAATAATACTTTGACATCCTAATTAAAGTGCGTTGGGGTAAGATCGGCATTGGGGTAAGAACGTATAAATATAAATTATACCACTTATTTAGCTTTATTTTTAATGCTTGTTATATTGCGTGCCGCGTCATTATGTTCCACCTTGCCCAGCAATGTGGCTGGCATTAAAAATAAAGCTAAATAAGTGGTATATTGATTTATACGTTCTTACCCCAGTGCCGATCTTCCCCCAACCTACCTTAAATTGTAACTCTGAAAACTTTGACTTCTCTAATAGTTTGACATTCTTTGAATTTTATCACAATCGCCGTTATAATTTTTTTTTTTATGACTCGCCATAAATTGTAAACTTTAATGTACCTACTAACCTAATAATAATCTAATATTTAAAAAAAAAATGATTTATGTACTGCCAATATTTGCACGCCATACGTGGCAGAGTGTGATGAGACCATTAATTTAATTCAACACCATAATTATGTACCATATTCAGGCAAATTAAATGAACTGAACTGAACTTATTTTATGGAAAAATAAAATAAAATTTATTTACAAACTGTGAACGAAAAGAGTTTCATCAGAATCCAGTTCTTCAATTTTATTCATCTCTCAATTTTGACAAAATTTCTTCGATTTGACAGTACGACGTGACGTCACAACATGCAATCTCATTTGGGTCAACTTCGTCCATCTGGTGAGGATGCCTTAGTATTTTGTGATCATGCAATTGGGACTGGTCTCTCAGCTGCCACGCTTTATTTTAATTATTTTTTCTTTGAATTGTTATGTTTTTATTACCAATCTGTAAGCTTTTTACATGCACGTCTTTCTACATGGTTCTCACATATTTACTTTCAATATTAACGATGTAACCGTAATTTTGTAAATAATCTTGATGTGCAATAAAAAATACTTATATAAATAAATAATTTTTTTTTTTTTTGGTGGGTTTATATCATCTGTATGACATCTAAGGCTTTCAGTCTCAATACATTTTCGAGTCCCAGGACTATAAAATCGAGACTCGTTCCAGTCCCGGGAATCCTGGGAAAAACGTTACTTTCGAGACTCGTTAAAAAAAAAATTATATTCAAATATTAGGTATTTACAGCATTTCTATCTTGTTTTTCTTCTGCCGTGGTGTTACAATCGAGTAAAATAACAATGACCAGTTATTTTTTGCTTTTTTAAAGTGAGCACGTAAAACTCATGATGCATTTAACCTTTCAATCGTGTCAATTAGAGACACAATAGAAAGACAATGACAGCGTGAACGCCGGCGTTTGTTTGGGGTTTAATGAATGTGATTTCAGTAAGGTAGATATTTTGTAACAAAACAACAGATTGTTAAAAAGTAAATACCAATAATTTGGAATGTATTACACATACTGGAAAACGATCAACATGGTTTGTAAGTCATACATCGAGTTAAACGCAGAGGTTAATCTTTTCCTCACCAAATCGCGGCATAGCGAAGAGGGTTCTGGTGGAATGGCGACAGCGACTGTCGCAACCCAGTGCTGGGCATACCATAGTTGTGGCGGTAAGTCCTCTCATTGAGGAGTGGCTTGAAAGACGACACGGCGTCTTTACCTTCCGCATGACGCAGGTCCTTACCAGACATTGTAAGCTAGGGAGGTTCCTGCTTTGGTACAGGCCATGGTCTGGAACGAGGAAGAGTGTTAGGCGGTCGCCTCTTTCTGCGAAGCAGTAATGCTAGCAAGGGAGGAAGCTACACGCGCGAGGGAACGGGCCTAAGGCCCCAGCCACCGGGATCCCGATCCCAATTTCCAGACGGCGAGCAATGGGTAGCCCACCGGTCGACCGTCCCAGTAACATTCCAGGCCGAGCCCAAGTCGTCGACGGTGCATAGTGTTCCACGCGCTCCTCAAAAGATGTCAGCAAAACCGTAGGGGCCCAGCAGGGTCGAAGACTACTGGAGCCATGGGTTGAACGAAGATAAAGAGTGGGTTTTAGTCAGTAAAAGTCTGAAATGCACTGTCACAACGCCCAAGGGCGGGATATGTCAATAAATGTACATAACAATGTAATAAAGTAGGTACATGGTGGATATCACACCCGTTCATACAAAGCGTTTTGAAAACACATTAATTGTGCGTACAGCTGAGGAGTGGAATTCCCTGCCAGAGTCTGTGTTTCCTGATAGCTACAAGTCAAGAGTGAATAGGTTACTTCTAGGTAAGCATGCTCCATCGTCGGTCACATCATCACTTACCATCAGGTGAGATAGTGGTCAAACGCGAGCCTATCAATAATTAAAAAAAATATATTTCTCTATGAATGTTTAATTATTTTAATATCATTTTAAGGTTTTAGTCAACGGTTAAGCTAGGTTTTCTTTTGCAGTCAAATCTAGCTACAACCTAGGCTAGGGGAGAGAATGGGTTACTTTTAGGCAAGCGCGCTTTATCGTTGACCACTACGACGCTTACCATTTGGATCTCACCAAATTGTCAAACGAGAGCTAAACGAAAATCCCGTGAGCTACGCCATTGCCCCGTTATGTTTTGGAGTACTTATGTTTGCTCGAAAGCTATTGTAGGAGTCGCGACCGAAGTGGTATGGACTGCTATGCTATTAAATTAAATACTTTAAATAACTTTAAAGATTTATTTATAAAACGGTAATTATGCTAAGTTACGCTAAATGATATGATATGCTAATGAGTACGAAAGCACCCGGTTTGCTGTCCGAATATGTACTGATGCCGCACTGCACTTAGCGCGGCGTAATTGTGTAGCTAGATCAGCAAAACGTTTTCGATCGTAATGATTGTATCGAACATGCTCCCGAGGGGAAGAAATGAGATAAACTTATACAAAGCTAGTACGTTACGTGAGTGTGGGCTTATATGCTAAAGAAGGTTAGAACAATGCTGAATGATGATTTACAAGGTGAATAAAACAATCTATAGCTAAATGCTCAAACGGCTGAGTCATCGATGAAAAATACTGATTGTCTTTTGGCAATAGGCGAGGTTGACATGTCTCGCCTTTTCGAACGTAAACTAGACCACCGTTTTGAAAAACGAGATACGCGCGCACTATCACTGACACTCGGCCCCATCTCGGATGGAGGCAGGTTTCGCGCACTGACACTGGAGCCCTTTTGTGGCTCGGATTGGTTTATACACACACTCACACTGGCTGGCACGCTCTCGGCCCGTCCCTGGATGGGCGAACCTGCGGCACGCTGACACCTTCTCTTCAGTAACCAAATTATGATTGCTGCGACGGCTGCTGCTAGTAGTCCATACAACACAGTATATTGATGTATATCATGTGTCGTTAGGGGCTCGGGCTGCTGAACTGATTCCTTCATGGACTTGATTTGTTCATGGAGATGTTTTAGGGAGTTGTTTATCATCATGGTTTCGTTGTCAGCTTCATAATCCTTAAAATGTTGGATCGGTAGCGTGAGATTGCTGATAAAATGATTTATTGGAGTTAATTTTGTGTCGAGAACATTTGGCTTAAGTTTGAGCGTATTTTCAAATTGCTGATAAGCGTAAAGCGTCACATCATGACCCTTTACAATACACTGCTGAGAAAGCTGAATGAGTCCGGCCTTGCTGACTCGGTGAACTTGTAGGCCGTCGTCACATATGACTCGCAAAGAGTAAGAGTCACAACAGAAATACAAGTAGGTAGAAAAGTCGTGTAGTGGAATCCACTTGTTTTCACAGTTACATTTTTTCATTCTGCAAATGGCTGGTTTCTCCTTTTCACAGAATTTTTCATCAGGACCTAAGCTCCTGATGGGTCCCTGCAGATGGCAGAGATAGGTTTCTGCTTGATATTGACAGTTTTGAAGATCTCTGATGCTCGCTGTCAAATATGCATCTCTTCTTAGGTTGATTGCTACATATTCTGATATTGGTTTAATGGTGATCATGCTTTTATTAATTTGAACTGGAACTGGTATCAAATTGTAAAGCTGGAACGTGTCTCTGCTGATTAAGGGTAGGGTAATTTCAAATATGAAATATTCCTCCATCACCCTGGCTCTGACTTTCAACAATTTGTAGATCTTGTACAAGTTGAATTGAATGTCATCTACAGGTAATGCTAGCTCTTTAGATATTTGGCCAGATACAATTTGTAACTCTCCACGCAGCTGCTGTGGTGACAAGAGATGTAGGTTGATTTGACCATGATAGACTTCAGTCATTGTGTCAAGAAAGGCCTCTTGAATTCGCTTTAAGTTTTGTATCATATTGATAGTTGCTAATGCTGCTAATGTGAAATCTTGGTGAGTAGATATTACGTCGATTTCTTTCTGTAATGTGTTGGTGGCGCTGTCTAAATAATTCAGGTGCTTATTGATCATCTTATGCTGTTTGGAAATTGTCTCCTCTGTTCTCTTTAATATATTATATTCCGCTTCAATGACCGATGTCTGATTCCTATAAAGCTGATTCAGGTGGTTTATATTGCTACGTACTAGGTCAATGTCATTCTTGTATTTTTCTGCGAATTCTTGATCGAGTACTCCAAACAATGAATTTGCAATGGAACCGACAGCGTTGATCAGTCCGCGTCGAGTTCGCAAGTGCGCTCCAAAATGCTGATTAAGTAACAGCTGATTGTAATATTGTAGTTCATTGTACTCGTGCTGTACTTGCAAAATGATGACTCGACAATGACTCTGTGCTTGAATCTTTTCGCATGTTTGCTCAAGATATTTTGTAAACTGTGTTATCGCTTTATCTCCTTGCCAATAGGGAGACATATTATAATACGTGACAATTTTCCATTCATCACGAATAAGATGCATTTGTCCCAGTGGATCAAAATACATTGTTTGATTGCTGTCGAACGCTGTTAGTTTATAAGACGCTTCAGAGGATATTATAAGACTCATAAAAAATAATAGTGCTAGTGCTATGCTGTAGATTTTAGGACAACTGTTATCCCGCTTCCTTGTTTCCACCTTTCTTTCCTGGCTTTGCTGTTTTACTGCTCCGATTTTTTCCTGCACACTTGCTTTTTTGTCCGTTATAGGCAAAATGGATAGCTTTATAATTGGTCGTTTTATATAACCATTTTTTGTTTTTAAAGTCACTACCCTGACAACCCCATCCTTTCCTGGGTGGACCTCCACCACCCGACCAACAGGCCATTTTCCTGCAGGCATGTTGTCATCATGAATAGTAACCATATCCCCTATCTCGACATTCTTTTGTTCTTTAAACCATTTGCTGCGCAGCGATAGTTGACTAAGATATTCGGTTTTCCATCTTTTCCATATGTCTTGGAATGTTTTGTTTACTAGATACCATCTTGTCCTCGCATCTTGTGCTGTTTCTATGACAGTAAGACCTGCACGGCTAGTTAGAAAATGTGCTGGCGTGAGGAAATCAATATCCTCGATGTCTTCCGATATTGGGCATAGTGGTCTTGAGTTAAGACTTGCTTCGATTTGAGACAAAATGGTAGAATATTCTTCGAATGTCAAGGCTTGGTCTCCTATTACTCTTTTCAGATGCTGCTTAAGGCTTCTAATTGATCGCTCCCAGATCCCTCCAGCACTCGGCCAAGAAGGACAATTCCAGTGCCATTCTATGCTCAATTCTGCTATTTCTTTATAGAAGCTATCGCTAAAAATTCGCTCAATATGTTGCTGCTCTTCCTGAAGGATCTTATTGGCACCTACAAAGTTAGTTCCATTATCAGAATATATATGCTTCGGAGCTCCTCGCCGTGCTGCCATACGACGTAATGCTGCTATGAATGCTAAACTGGTAAGGTCGGAAACTAACTCAATGTGTACTGCTTTCGTAACCATGCAAATAAACAAGGCGATGTATCCCTTAGATGTTTTGATACCTCTACCTTTGTTTGATTTTACCCTAATAAATCCTGTGTAGTCTATTCCAGTGTGATAAAATGGAGGCGCTGGGTTAGTTCTAAAATCAGGTAGGTGTCCCATTATTTGCTGTAGTCTTTTGGGCTCTTGTTTTTTGCAGGTCACGCAATTACGAAGTTGTTTCTTGGTAGCTCTATTTCCCTTAATTATCCAATATTGTTGTCTCAATAAAGACAAAGATAGTCGAGCTCCTCCATGAAAGGTAGTTTCATGTGCTTGCTGGATAAGAAGCTCCGTCAGTCGTCCGCTATAAGGGATGATTATGGGATATTTCATGTCATTGCTAATATTTGCATTTTTAAGACGTCCTCCGACTCTTAAAATGCCGCTATTGTCTAAAAATGGGTTGAGATTTATTAGCTTGCTATCAGAACTGAGTCGGTTACGCAATAAATTGTCGATATCCGATGCAAATTCCTTGCGCTGTATGTATTTAATTATTATTAATTTTGCTTTCCTTAGTTCTTGTAACGTGAGATATGACGGCCTTTGTTTACTTGTCGGTGCAAGTGCTCGTAATAACCACGCTATTATGCGATTTAATTTTATGAATGAACTATAGCGATTTAATAAATCTTCGATAAGGCTATTTCCAGAGTTGCTATTTTGAACGGTGAGGACTTTTTTCCGAATTTCTTTATCGGTCGTATACTTTGTTTGCTCCTGGTGCAGCTTGAATCCAGTTGTATATAGCCAAGTTGGTCCTCGCCACCACAAGTTATGCTCCATTAATTGGGAAGCCGATAGTCCTCTGCTTGCTGAATCGGCTGGATTTTCTTTTGTTGACACGTAATGCCAAACATCAGGTGGTATTATGCTAGTGATTTTCTTCACTCGATTCGCTACAAAAGGCTTCCAGCGGTCTGGGTTGCCTTGTATCCAGCTAAGGGTGACCTTTGAGTCACACCAAGCGATGATTTCGTGCTCTATGTTAGCTATGCTAGTGATGATTTTTTCCAATAATCTGGTTAACAGCTCCGCTCCACATAGTTCCAATCTCGGTAACGAAACTGTCTTGCTGTTTGGCACTAATCTAGTTTTTGCTGCTACTAGTACCACGGATACCTTTTCTTCTGTTACTATTCTGGCATATACAACACACGCGTATGCTTTCGGCGATGCATCACAAAAGCCATGCAACTGGAAAATGTCGCCGCGCTTGCTTTGTAACCAACGAGGTATTTTAAACCGACTGATACACTCTATGTCTTCATTTATTTTTACCCACTCGTTCTTGATTTCTGCTGAGACTTCATCACTCCACTGAATTTCATCAAGCCAAACCTTTTGAAATAGTAATTTGAATTTGGTCGTCAACGGTGCTAGCCAACCTAAGGGATCAAATAACCTTGATATTTCTGACAGGAGTTTTCTCTTCGTAAGCTTTGTTGTATCTGCTGTTGCTGAATTATATTGGAAGGAAAATTCATCCGTTGTTGGGTCCCATCTTAAACCTAATGTTTTTGCTGTTTCCTCTGTTTTGAAAATAAATGATGTCGCTTGAGTATTTTGGTGTGATAAGTTTATATCTTCCATTAATCTCTTGTCGTTTGCTGACCATTTTCTAAGTAAAAATCCTCCGCTGCTTAGGCACAAATTTAGCTCTGCTACGATGCTTTTTCCTTCGTCGATAGAGTCTGACCCCGATACTAAATCGTCCATATAAAAATCTTCCCGTATTATTTTTGCTGCGGTGGGAAAGTTATGCTGCTCATCTGATGCTAGTTGGCGAAGGGTCATCATCGCCAAGAAAGGTGCTGATTTAGTGCCATAGGTAACCGTAGTTAGCTGGTATGCTTTAATTGGTAGCTTGGGATTCGCTCGCCACAGGATTTGCTGTAATTTTTGATCTGATTCGTGAATAACAATTTGCCGAAACATTTTTTCAATGTCAGCTGTGAATACATATCGATATTGCCTCCACTTCAGTAACAGTGCCTGGAGGTTTCGCTGCAAGTTAGGACCTCGATACATGACATCGTTAAGACTAAATCCTGATGAGGTCTTTGCGGACGCATTAAATACGACACGTAACTTCGTAGTTGATGAGTCTGCTCGCTGAACACCATGATGAGGCAAGTAGCATTCCATTTGATTGCTGCTAGAAGTCGCTAATTTCATATGCCCCAACTCTTCATACTCCTTTAAAAATTGCTTATATTGCTGAGCAAAATACTCTTGCTTGCTTAATTTTTTCTCTAGATTTCTATATTGCGCTAGGGCTATCTCCTTTGAAGATCCTAGTTTTTCCCCTGCTTGCTGCTTCATCGGTAACCTTACTTCATAACGACCGCCTTCGAGACGTTTAGTCGTTGATAGGTAGTACCTACTCGACACATTGTTCTTCTTCTGCTGATATTTCATTTTGCTCATAGATATCCTCAATTTGCCAAAATTGATGAATATCTGCTGTATTGTTTAGGATGACATTACATTGAAAATGTGGTTTGACGCTGCCACATAGTATCCATCCTAGCTGGCTTTGCTGAGCTAAAGGTGAAGATGAATCAGAGTTTCTTATCAAGCCGTCTAACATGATAAGAGCATAAGCGTCCGCTCCTAGTAACAAGTCCACGGGACGGCTTATGTAAAACTCCGGATCTGCCAAATTAATATGTTCCAAATGCGACCACGAAGGTTTTTCGAATGATCGATTTGGTAGGTTCTTGATAAGATTTTTCATGATCAGAACATCTGTATGAAATTCAAAGTTGTCATACATCGATTGACATGTAATACTAAGTTTGCCCTTACAGTTAGCATCCTTTTCTCCGATTCCAAAAATGACTCCATCAAATTGCTGTCGTTTCAAACCTAACTGTTGAGCTGCTTTCTCGCTAATTAATGATATCTGTGAGCCCTGATCAATAAGAGCTCTCAGTACAAGCTGCGTACTGTCTGCTGACTTAACCTTCACTAGTGCTGTAGGTAGGAGAATCTCAGTATGATCTTGCTGAGATGCGTGAACATTGTTTGCTTGAGATATATTTTCCTCTTTTTTCATATAATTTGATTTTTGCTTCATTGGACCGGACGTTGAATTAGGTTTTTGCTGCGTAAAGCATTCATGCAATATAGTATGGTGATTTTCCGAACACTTGCGACATCGTTTTGTCAAATGGCATTTATTGCCGTTATGGTTAAAAATGCAATTAATACAAATATTATTTTGCTTTAAGGTTTTAAGTTTCATTTCATTCGACAATTCAATAAACTTTTCGCAATTGTATAAATTATGCTCAGCAAAACAAAGAGGGCATTTAACTCCCGACACGTGCATGGCTTTCGTAATAGATTGGTTTGCTTTATAATTATTATACCTTCGATTATTTGTAGATGAATTTGATGGACCGGCTTGCTGATGAGATGGCTGTGATTTCGGTATGACATCTTGACGTCGACGAGCTGATTCTAGGCTAGTGAACTTATTTTCTAAGAAATCTAAGAAGTCTTGAAGCACTGGTAGCTCCCTAGCGTTCTTTAACGACTCTATGTATTCGGAATAAGACTCACTATCCAATTTGTTTGATAAAATATGTACGAGTAGAGGGTCCCACGTACTAATATTCACACCTAGATTTTTGATAGCGTGTAGACTCTCTAATGTGACGTCATGTAATTTTTTAATGGCTGAAAATGATTGCTGCTGTATAGTGGGAAGATTCAGGAACACATTGACGTGGGATGTAAAGATGAGCTTCTTGTTGTCAAATCGATGGTTTAGAATCTCCCAACAGACAATATAATTGTCGGAGCTGATAGGTAAGTGCTGGATCAAACGCTCGGCTTCACCTTTCACCTTGCCTTTCAGAAATTGCATTTTCTGAGCGTTTGACAGTGCTGTGTTCTTGTGGATAGCTTCGCTGAATAGATCTTTGAACGACACCCACTGCTGATAATTGCCCGTGAAGACAGGAATCTCCATTTGTGGCGTTGATTTTTCACGATAGGATGTTGACCACATTTTGGAATTGATAGATTTCTTCATCCTGTTGAAGGTTCGCTCGTGGCTGTTGAATTGGAACTCATACTCGATCGGTATCTCCTCTCCTGACTCGCTAATGATTTCCCAATGAAGGTTATCAATGGTGCTCCAACGGTTCTGCAGAGTTCGAAGAGCATCTTCAAACTCCCATTTATCGACAATTGTCTCGACATCAATATTGTCGACAGCTCTAACAAATGTCTTAAAATTGACCGACTGCTTATGAAGCATATCGTCAAGCTTGCTGTTGGTTCCTCTCGATTCAAACTTCGGAGGCGCTACTGCTGTTGTATTTCGCTCCGGCTGACTCATTGAAGTTCCAGCCACCTCTTGCTGTGCTAGTTCAGGGTATGCTGAATGCTGACCCCGTTGAATCAACTCATTTTGACGTTGGATGATAAGTTTCTTGGCTGTCATGTAAATTTCTTCCGTACGCTTGAACTCCGAATTGACAAAATATTTATGATTGGTCTTTTCGAAAGGAAGAATTTTTTCATGATTTACTTGGAATTCCTCCCAGTACTTCTCAAGTAACTCGATCTTACGCTTACAATAGTCAAAAGTTTTACGCTCAACGCTATCCTTTTTAAAATTCGTGAGTAGCTTCTCCATGCTCTCCGAAATCTCAGTTTGATTGAAGTACAGAGTCTCCATCTCGCTGCTGCTGCTAAAATAAGTAAAACTGAACGATCTTACTTGAGAAAGTCCTAGTTGCTGCTAGACCGACGAGGGTTGCTCCCCAAGTCAGTGATTCGCTGGCGCTGCTGCTGTGAGCAGGACACTTCTGCTGAATGCGTACTCCTCCAAGTACTGCTTTTGCTGCCTTGTGAGCTATTAACTCACACGGTAAGTTGTAACGAGCACCTTAACTCACTACACTGCTGCTAAAGTCGTTACCACTACAGTCACTGCTAAGCTAGTAAATACTGCAACCAACAGTTCACAGGTTCAGTACAAGTTCACTTCACTGCCGTTAGTCCCGAAAAACTATAAAACCGATCGCGAAATGATCCGGCTCGAAGGACCAAAATGTAGGAGTCGCGACCGAAGTGGTATGGACTGCTATGCTATTAAATTAAATACTTTAAATAACTTTAAAGATTTATTTATAAAACGGTAATTATGCTAAGTTACGCTAAATGATATGATATGCTAATGAGTACGAAAGCACCCGGTTTGCTGTCCGAATATGTACTGATGCCGCACTGCACTTAGCGCGGCGTAATTGTGTAGCTAGATCAGCAAAACGTGTTCGATCGTAATGATTGTATCGAACAGCTATCAAACGGCCATTCAATCAGTGATTTACTTCATTTTTAATATTATACTTTTAAAGATAATATAATTTCGTTATTATTGAGGGTTCGAAAAGACCCAACATCCTTTCAATAAAATTGAGTAAGATTGTGCAAAAATCCTAACTAATATTATAAATGTGAAAGTGTGGATGTTTGGATATTTAGATGTTTGTTACTTAATCACGCTAAAACGGCTGAACGGATTTGGATGAAATTTGGCATGCATAAAGCCTTTGACATGGAAAAGAACATAGGCTACCTTTTATCCCGATTCCTTAAGTACCTAATGACACGCGGGCGAAGCCGCGGGCAAAAGCTATTATAGCATAATACTTGGCTTATTAAGCTTATTTTCTTTGGCACTTTCTAGTTTCTAGAAATCTAATTTTGAAGGCAAAAATTCAAAACGGTATCTTCTGCGTACCATGCAGTATCTAGTTTAGTAGATTTTTAAAATTCTACGCAAGTCTCGAAAGTCTCGTTATTCCCGGGACTAGAGGTACGAGTCTCGAGTCTCGAAAAAGAGGATAAATTGTCGAGACTCTCGGTATTTTCGAGACCGAAACCCCCGGGATGAAAGCCCTAGACATCCTCCGCCCTTGGGCGGTTGCTGACAACACCTTGAGGCGCGCGGGAACAGTGCGCGCCGTCGACGACTAGGGCTTCCAAAATTACGGATATGTCAATTACGTAACTAATTACGCAACTTTTTTCTCCAATTCCGTAATTCCGTAAATTTTTTAATTTTTTTTTAATCGACTATGAATTTTTGTAAATATTGTAGATAGAGTATCTACAATTTTTACAATTATATTTTATCACCTCAAATTCAAGGAATTATCAAAATGAACACAATACTTAGTTAAACAAAAAAATATTTATTCAAAACCATGTTTTTCGTCCCGAATATAATCTTTCTTCTTGAAAATGTGATCTCATAAATGACAAGGCATTTGATTTTTTTGTCACCCAGGGAACTTCTTAGTTTATTACAAAAATATCCGGCGGATGAAAAGGCTACCTCGGCTTCAACACTTGTAGGCGTTATCGAAAGCAAATAACGCGTATAAACGCTGCAGTCAAAAAAACTTCGCAACCGCCGCCAGCGCTGTCGTAAATACATTTCTACCCTAATAATGGAATAGAGATCTGTGTTTACTGTTGAAATTGGTTTATTTACAGTCACTTTGATTATTGCTTTGTCTAACTGTTGTGAACAATCGACAATTGAGCAATGAAACTGCACTTTCATTTTAGTTAAGAAAATGAAGAGCATAGTAGTTCCCCGTGGTCATAGGAACTTTTTGCCAAGGACTTCCCGGCCCTACCGACTCACCAAGTTGATATATTTGAACTCTATTCTGCACTTCTTAGAACTATTTTTTGCAAGATTTAACAAATGATAAAATAAACTGCGGGAAATCCCGTTTGGATAGTTTGGATGTAGTTATATCGTATCCTGCAAGAAGTGGAGAAGA
Organism: Mythimna ferrago; assembly: GCA_910589285.2. NCBI lineage: Eukaryota > Metazoa > Arthropoda > Insecta > Lepidoptera > Noctuidae > Mythimna > Mythimna ferrago. The sequence goes on from OU342700.1 coordinate 15,338,594, forward strand.
AGGAGATAGACGTTCTAGAGATGAGGTGGTGGAGAATGCTCGGAGTATCATGAACTGAATTCCGTACCAACGAGTCTATACTCCGAGAACTCGGCATCAAGCAGCGTTTATCATCTTTGGTACAATCTCGTATCCTCACCTGTTTTGGTCACGTATGCCGCCGAGGGGAGGTGGCTATTGAGAGACTTGTGGTCCAGTGAAGGGTTAAGGATACCAGGCCACGAGGAAGATCACCTATAAGGTGTCATCATCACTACACGAATGCACGAAGAAGGCGGCCATCAGAGAGGAGTGGCGGCGTGTTGTGAAGCTTGCCACCAACACCTGAAGGGTTGACCACGACCACTCTGTCAAGAGTGATACCGACAGCGAAAAATATATCATATAGTGTTGATACACTATAACTGGTATGGATAATGCTTTTTTATTGGTTGACTATTTTGATTGTTTTCCGATACCAATAATTACATAACTACGGAATTGACATCTTCAGTTACGGAATTGAAAATACTTTAAAATGAGTTCGTAATTACGTAATTGCGTAATTACGTAATTACGTAATGGAAGCCCTAGTCCGGACGGTCGGACAGCGAGCTACCCATTGCTCGCCGTCCGCCAGCCCGCGTCTACGGTGGCCGGAAATTGGGGTCGGCCTCATCCTTTGCTAGCATTATTGCTTCGCAGAAGGAGGTCTGCGCCTGCCACTCCTCCTCACTCCGGACCATGGCCTGTACCAAGGCCCGGCGCGTGAGATCGCTGCCGCCGATCGCCCTCACGACGGGCATGGCGATGCTCTGCCCAAGCGGGGCACACCTCTACTGTGTGCTCCACCGTGTCCTCCAGGCGTTCCGCATAGTGGCTACACCCGGTCGTCACTTCCGCACGGATCACTGTTCATCCAGTATATCTAGTCTTCTCATTTGGTGCCGATTGGATATGACCCATGGAAGTGATCACTATACCATCATAATTGAGTTTTCTTCCAAAAACTTCCCCATTAAAGTCTCCTCCCCCCTTTTGAAGCTTCTTTTCCGCATAGCATTCGCACACCACGTGATAAGTATTTGACCTCGCTTGACGTTGACTCGGAATTTTATTACCTGCTCGCATCGGTCCCTTTTGTTTGCATTAATACCTATATAATGTAAAAAGCGGTGGTCCTAGTATACTTCCTTGTGGAACTCCGTAGATAACAGTACGTTTCTCCGAAAGAAAGATTTCTTCTCTTTTAGTGCTCATATTTAGACTTAAAGATTTTTATAGATTTTTTCATAAGAATTTTTTTTTTCAATTATCGCAGAAAATGCTCTGCTCTGCTCTTGGTGTGCGCTAAAAAACGTAAGAATGGCTACATTCATTTTCTAATTTTAAATGAATTACCATTCATATACGAAAATATAGGTTAAAGAACTTAGTATCAGAGTCCAATGATTTTTCCCACCATAAAAAAAGAACATTAACAAAAAAAAAAAACAAAGAACTGTGAAAAATGTGTTATGATGTGTCATTGAAAAACGAGAAAAAGGTGGGAAACCGTGTGAAAGGAAAGTCGCACTTTTTGAAACAAAAATATTTTATTTACTCAATTTGTAATATATTTCTGTAAATATCTTCATTTTTAGGTAAGTACGAGTTTATTCATAAATAATTTAAAAATATAATACAATGACGAGAAAGAGGAAGGGGGAGCATCCTCCAGATCCCCAGGTATCAACCGATTCTGTTGGTCACTTAAAATTGAAACAACTTGAAAGTGGTTTTGATTAATCTATAATATAAAAATGAATAGCTAAATGTGTTGCTAAAGCGCAAATCTCGAGAACAGCTGAACCGATATCGCTAATTCTTTTTTTGTTGTGTTTGTTATTGTGAGAAGGTTCTTATGGAAAAAAAAATGAAAATTAGTGTAGGGTAGAGTAAGGTATAGTAGGGTGGAGTAAGGTATAGTAGGGTGGAGTAAGGTATAGTAGGGTGGAGTAAGGTATAGTAGGGTGGAGTAAGGTATAAAAGGGTGGAGTAAGGGATAGTAGGGTGGAGTAAGGGATAGTAGGGTGCAGTAAGGTATAGTAGGGTGGAGTAAGGTATAGTAGGGTGGAGTAAGGTATAGTAGGGTGCAGTAAGGTATAGTAGGGTGCAGTAAGGTATAGTAGGGTGGAGTAAGGTATAGTAGGGTGCAGTAAGGTATAGTAGGGTGCAGTAAGGTATAGTAGGGTGGAGTAAGGTAGAGCGGGAGCGAAGCCGTGGGCAAAAGCTTTTAGTCAAGTAATAACATAAGAATAAAAAAAAGTTTAAGTCACAGTATCAATTTTCTGTATGTACTTTCATAGCTATTGGCATTTATGATAAAATAAAATAATAAATTCTACCTAAAAGCTAAGTCATAATTTAAAATTAGTTTTACAGATCTGATAAATAAATAAAGCCTTTATTATAAACACACTTGACATATATAAATAACACACGAACTGTTGTAAACATATTTTGTTCCATTCAATTGTTTATCAAAACTCGAGCATTTACAAAAACAGCCTTGAGCGCAGCGCTGGCCGCAACGACGAAATCCAAATAGGTATATTAGATCATCAATTCAATTGGCCTATACATTGGATTGTTAATTCAATGTACTGCGCTCTCGACTCGTCGCTGCGCTCAAGGCTGTTTTCTTAGGGTGAGTTGCACCATTTAACGATACAAAGCCGTTAGCAGTTGTCCAATCGTCGAATTGACCAATAGGCGGCCGTTTCACGGCTGGTTATGGTTTGGTTATCGTTATAGTTAAATGGCGCAACTCACCCTTAGAGAACAGCACCGCAGGGCCGAGCCGACCCCAGCAAACGCCTGTGTGCGAAACATATAGAGCGCTTCTTTTTTGTTTTCTTTTTTCGATATGGAGGGTCAATTCTAAAAGTATAAAACTAAACTACAGACATAAGTATTAGGTGATTTTACCGATGTAACGATGTGTTATATTAATTCAATTATAAACAGTTTGTTGTTGTGTAACAAGAACATGTTCGAAAAATTGTTCGAAGCCTTGGCGCCTGAGTGCCCCGCGCACTTCGCACATATGGGCGGCTTGGCCCTGCAGCCGGCCCCGTCACGATTTTTTTAATAAAATCCCATTTAGGTCGAACGCTGCGTAACGCGGGCGTCTGCGCGGTTCCATAAAGAAGTGCTTCGTCACGGGCAGCCGCGCCTGCACCCGTTTTACATATTAACATCGTCACGATTACATGCACACCGTTAAAGTTGACCTAGCGACACTGAAGCCTGCAGGTAATAAATCGGTTTCCGCTACGGATACCGCCGCACACGACGGTTGCACGCGCGGCCGTCCGCGCGGTTTTTCGTTTAACGCAGCGACCTTACAAATCACTTTATTTTATTCAAACCTTAAATCTCTATCAGGAACATCATAGCTCGGTTTCTCCACATAACGCTTACGAACATTTCAAGTTACTTGTAGCGACTTACACAAAAAATACAAAATTCTTCTCATATTCAGAACATAATATACAACAGTCCAAAATTAACAATCATTCGGAGGATACCTACATTTTAACGGAGGTGTGCGGGACTCTACACCTTTTTCCACTTACATCTAAATGCTTTTGACATTACCACTACAGTAGCATAATCCACATTTATAAAGCTTTTCACCTTAGTGTGCAAAAAAGTGATTTTTAAACAATGTTTGTTCATTTAAACTACGCTTCTTACACGTCTACACACTGGTGACAAAACGCACAAATGTAAAGGTATATCACCAGAGTGTAGACAAATATATTTTATTTATACTTCACACTTGTAAGGTTGATAAATGGGCCTTCTCATCAAAATAACCCGGACAGTCATTACATATGCAAGGTTTCTCAGCGTGTCTACGACTAATATGTTTTGTTAAAGTACTCTTAAGACTAAAACTACACTGACATTCTTCACATTTGTAAGGTTTCTCGCCAGTGTGCGTACGAGTGTGAATAGTCAAATTACTCTTATGACTAAAACAAAGCTGACATTCTTCACACTTGTAAGGTTTCTCGCCGGTGTGCGTACGAATGTGACTTGTTAAAGTAGCCTTATGACCAAAACAAAGCTGACATTCTTCACACTTGTAAGGTTTCTCTCCAGTGTGCGTACGAATGTGATTTGTTAAGGTAGTCTTATGATTAAAAGAAACATGACATTCTTCACACTCGTAAGGTTTCTCGCCAGAGTGTGTACGAATGTGACTTGTTAAAGTACTCTTCCGACTAAAACAAAGCTGACATTCTTGACATTTGTAAGGTTTCTCGCCAGTGTGCGTACGAATGTGAAAGATTAAAGTAGTCTTATGACTAAAATAAAGTTCACATTCTTCACACTTGAAAGGTTTCTCACCAGTGTGAGTACGAATATGTGTTGTTAAATGACCCTTCTGACTAAAACAAAGCCCACATTCATCACATTTATAAGGTTTCTCGCCAGTGTGCGTACGCATGTGCCTTGTTAAAGTACTCTTCTGTGCAAAACAAAGCTGACATTCTTCACACCTGTAAGGTTCCTCGCCAGTGAGCGTAGGAATGTGACTAGTTAAATGACTCGTCGGATATTCTTCACAGTTGTATGGTTTTTCGCTAGTATGCATACAAATGTGATTTGTTAAAAGTTCTTTTTGACTAAAACAGCTCTGACAGACATCACATTTGAAAGGTTTTTCTTCAGTGTGTGCCCCAAGATGTTTTAATAAATTAGGTTTTTTAATATTATTACGATTATCTGTGTCCAAAGTAGTATTAATAATACTAATATTATCTCTAGGTGTTATGTTACTTAAACAATCCTTTGTATTCGGTACAAGTTCGGGCGTATAATTTATAATGTTTTGGATAACTCTTGTGTCTGACTTGAGTTTATTTTTCGTTTGATTTTCTATAATTACGTCTTCTAGTTTTTTTCCTCGTGTGTGTTTTTGTTTCTTCAGAACGGCTGTCCCTGTGATAAAATTAATTTAGTAAGCACCAAATTCAAATCAAAACACAATCAAATGTAAGGGATTCGAATAGTTCTCTTCAGAACCGAAGAACCGCTTTTTGCAGTTTTTCAAACTTTACTATTGAATACGCATTAGGGAATGTAAACCGGTTAACCCGAAAACCGAAAAACCGGTTTTTCGGCATATTTTTAATGATTAAAATAACCGGTTTTTTTTTTCAAGTAACCGGTTTTTTCGAGTTTTTTTTTATTACTTTCAAATGACACTATTTTTAAGCAAACATAGTTTTAAAACGCTATTGAGGCTTGATATCAGTCGTAGGTTTGTTTATAAAATTTATATACCATAGTGATAGCTACACCAATCGTACAGTACTTCTGTTTACGATCATTAAAAATCCAGGCCGGCCGCGTGTTGTGAGAACAGGCAGTGAATACTGTCAGGGGCACAATTAAAATGTCGTAAGGACACTAAAATTATTATTCGCAGATGGAATACCCACCGTTGTTACTCATCATAACATCATCATCACCAAGGTTCATTTTAGTGAAAATGGGCTACTCTAATTTCAGCTAAAGAGTATCAAGATACTATCCTAAACGCCATAGCAAAGCCTCTCTCTTTTTGATAAAATACTAGGGGTTTTTCAGCAAGACTCAGCTTCCGGTCACATGGCATGCACTACCCAGGCTTAATGCCTTGCAGCGAGTGTTTCGGACTTCATTAAGGCTGATGATTGACCTTTGACTAGCTCAGACCTCAACCCGTGAGAGTCGTACCGGGTGGCGGTCGCTCTAGCGACACGCGAGGTTGCGATAGTCGTTTGTAGGATCCAGGAGTTGTGACTCGAGGTGGCGCTACACAAATTCGAGACTATTTGCTTTCACGGCCCTCGGAACGTGCCACCATCAGATTCCCAACTAACGGTAGGAGGAGTTCACATCGGCGTCGAGTCGACGATGAAGTACCTGGGACTCGTCCTCGACAGCCGGTGGAATTTCGGGGAGCATTTCCGACGTCTGGCTCCCAAACTCAACCGGACGGGGGGTGCACTCAAGCTGCTCCTGCCCAACCTTGGGGGTCCAGATGCCTCCTGCCGGAAGCTCTACGCGGGGATCGTTCGGTCCGTGGCTCTCTACGGGGCGCCGGTGTGGGTGCCGTCGCTTCACACTCGACCGGCGGCCATGCTGAACGCCTGCCAGAGGGTCATGGCAATACGGATGGTGCGGGGATACCGCACGGTTTCCCGCGAAGCGGCGAGTCTTCTTGCTGGCCTACCACCGTGGGATCTGGAGGCAACAGTCCTTGCACACATGCACGATATGCGCGCGGAGATGCAACGCCGGGGTGAAAGTCCGCTGCCGCGACAGGTCACGGCATAGCGGACAGAGCTCCGGCAGGATCTCACGGTGAAATGGCGTCAGCGACTATCGCAACCCAGTGCTGGGCACGCCACAATTATGGCGGTAAGTCCCCTCTTTGAGGCGTGGCTGGAAAGACCTCACGGCGTCCTTACCTTCCGCATGACGCAGGTCCTCACCGGTAATGGCACGTTCGGGAGGTACCTGTTCCGGATTAAAGCGGAAGAGACGCCCGGGTGTCGCCATTGTGCGGAATGCCCGGAGGACACGATGGAGCACAAAGTCGAGGTGTGCCCTGCTTGGACGGAGCATCGCCGTGTCCTCGTGGGGGCGATCGGCGGCGGAGACATTTCGCGCCGGGCCTTGGTTGAGGCCATGGCCCGGAGCGAAGAGGAGTGGCAGGTGGCCGCCGACTTCTGCGAAGCAGTAATGCTCATAAAAGAGGAGGCCGACTGCATCAGGCAACAGCGTTCTCGCTGCTGCCGCCGGGATTCCGATCCCGATTACCGGCCACCGTAGGCTCGGGCTTGTGGACAGTGAGCAATGGGTAGCTCGCTGTCCGTTCGTCCGGTAACTGTCCGGACCAAGCCCAAGTCGTCGACGACGCGTACTGTTCCCGCGCGCCTCAAAGAGTAGTCAGCAACAGCAGGGACCCAGCCGGATCGAAGCCTACTGGGGTCAGGGTTATCCGAAAGGGAACTCGAGCCCCGGTATGAAGGAACAGGGTGGGTCTTTTAGTCAGTAAGAGTCTGACACTATCTCCCACTCTGCCCAAGAGCGAGGGTTGTCATTGGATGATTTTTCCCACCATAAAAAAAGACCTCAACCCGTGAACTACAATTTGAGATCTATATTAGAGAGCATGGGCTGCATCATGCAGCATCAGAATTTTTAAGGATTTTGAATTATTGTTACATGCAGCCTGCATGTAACAATAATTCCTAACCTACCTCTCCTCTGGAAGTACTGGTCTGATTGCTAAAATTTTTTCATCGATAGAAACCTGCTTTGTTCCTGAGTGACAGGCTATATTTTATGTACGCGGGCGAAGCCGCTGGCAAAAAAGCTAGTGGTGGATATTTTGAGTAGAAGTATATATTAACTTCTAGCTTAGATTCTCTATGTATGACATCATTCTGAGACATTCGTTTTTATGAAGTTGAGATTTTTTTTTTAATTGGTATAAACAAGTGCTTGACTGCGATCCCACCTGATGCAGTGATGCAATCGTTGATGGTGAGGCGCACTAGTTTAACAGTTACACTAGTAACTAGTAAACTACACACTAGTACTGCACACTAGTAGCACTAGTTTTTTATTTTTAACAGGGTTCATATTAGTTATACAATATATTTTTTAATAGATAAGTTCCAAGATAAGTTTAAAAATATTTATTTAGAATTTCACAAGCAAAAAAAATTAAAATTTTCACTTAAAAATAAATTTCAAAAAAACTAATTTTAAAACCGGTTACCCAGTTAACCGGTTTTTTTTTAGAAAAACCGAAAAAAAAACCGGTTTGTAATTTTGGCGGTTTTTGCATTCCCTAATACGCATGATCAAATCGTTAAACAAAATAAGCTGGAATTATCCGACTACGTTGGAGCCGAAATGGTTTTTACTGTGGGAAAAATCACCCAATGACAACCCCGTTCTTGGGTGGAACGGGAGATAGTGTCAGACTCTCACTGACTAAAAGACCTACCCTGTTCCTTCTAGCCTTCATACCGGGACTCGAGTTCCGTTTCGGATAACCTTGGCCCCAGTAGGCCTCGACCCGGCTGGGTCCCTGCTGTTGCTGACAATTCGTTGAGGCGCGCGGGAACAGTGCGCGCCGTCGACGACTTGGGCTTAGACCGGACAATTACCGGACGGCCGGACATCGAGCTACCCATTGCTCACTGTCCGCAAGCCCGCGCCTACGGTGGCCGGAAATCGGGATAAGAATCCCGGCGGCGGCGGCGAGAACGCCGTTGCCTGATGCGGTCGGTCTCCTCCTTAGCGAGCATCACTGCTTCGCAGAAGTCGGCGACCGCCTGCCACTCCTCCTCGCTCCGGACCATGGCCTCAACCAAATCCCGGCGCGAGAGGTCTCCGCCGTTGATCGCCCCCACGAGGGCACGGCAATGCTCCGCCCAAGCAGGGCACACCTCGACTGTGTGCTCCACCGTGTCCTCCGGGCGTTCCGCACAGTGGCGACACCCGGGCGTCTCTTCCGCTCCAATCCGGAACAGGTACCTCCCAAACGTGCCATGTCCGGTGAGGACCTGCGTCAGGCGGAAGGTAAGGACGCCGTGAGGTCTTTCCAGCCACGCCTCAAAGAGCCGAAAGGGTTATGATATTCCACACAAATAACTGTTCTGTTGTCTGATCTGCAATCAGTGTTCAGTAATTTAAGCAGATGTGCTGTGAGACATCTGGCAGTAGGAGTGTGCTCTCCAGCGAGAGCAACTACTCGAGGTATAGCAGTGTGTTTGTGCTTCTCAAGAGTGTACAGACAGAACATGTGGCTTTTGGTAAGTTCATGTTGTCAAACCAGCCGGCCTGTTAGCTACACAATGATTCACTAACTAATACTCACGTGTCGTGTCACTGGCTCTTCGCTTCTTCCTCGATACTTCTTGTTCTTCTTCCACTTCCGTTTTTTTTTTCGTTAAGGGCACATTGTCTTCTGATTCAGCCTGACTGACTGACTGACTGACTCTCTTGTCTGACTGTTGTTCTGATATATTATCTTCTGCGTCTGAATAGCTATTGTTAAATGTTCCAGTTCTAGTTCTGTAAGCAGAAACTGTGAAGAGTGTAATACCAGGCCACTCACAAAGTTTTGCGAAAAAAAGTTTGCACGAGGCACTGGCCACTTGTAACTTGAAAACTTTAGTTAAAAATACCATTGTTCGAATTTTGAATTTCCCTCCACACTTTTTCGAGAGCTAAATCAAATTATGGTGCCTCGTTTAATTAAAAACGAATCTGTATCGAGAACATTTTCGTGCGATGATTTTCTACGATTTTAAATGTGGCCTAAAACCTGATGAGTCATTTGATCGACTTCAAGTTGCTTTTATGGATGAAGAACCTTCAAAAGCGACCATCTACCGCTGGTATAGCGAGCGCGATCGTCTTACTGTGAGGGATGAACTAAGGAGTGGTCGTCCTACGCGGTTGTCACGGAAGAGTGTGCTGGCAGTAAAAAAAATAATTCAAGAAAACAGTCAAATTATATATGAAGAAATTAAGATTGGTTCACAAGATTCTACCATAAAAGAATTTGAAGTCGATCAAATGACACATCAATTACTTACTAAAATTACAAGCCTTCCTTCTCAGCTTTCGTCTTTTACACACATTACCGGTTGTACATTGGGTATTGCATAGAATACCTAAACAAGGTATAAATTAAATATTATTTCATACATCACCTACATGTTTTAAGAATTCTATACATTGTCTAGGTATTGTACAGAATACCAGATTATACAGATTGCTGATGACATATTATATTATATAGATAAGCAATGGTTGAAAGGCAAAATGATCTAAGCAACATTGGGTAATCTTTACAAAAGTGAACTCAAAATGTTAACTTTATAAATCACTCATCATTCATCATCATTTCACCTTTCAACCATCGATATATTCCCCTAACTAAAGGATCTATTACACTACGTATTATTCAGACTCGTTTTGTCTATGGTTCGACGTATCTAGTCTATGGTTCGACGTATCGCGCAGAGTAATAGGGAATAGACTGTCTTTCTATGAATGAAAAATAGTACGAGTCGGAATATCGCACACGATATTCAGCGCAGTGTAATAAGTCCTTTATTGTAAGCATAGTGTGCATTAGACACATTTAATTCATTAAACCCCAAGCGTTTGCCGACATTCGCCTTCTCATTGTCTTTAATTACGGTATTTAAAAGGTTAATTTCGTCTCAAGGAGTTCTAATGAGGGGAGCAACTTTATAATAACATTTCAATTTATAGTATATTGACAATGTATGGATTGATCCGCACGAGAACTAAGGTTGCCGACATAGCCAAAGAACTGCCTAACTTAAGTGGCAATGGTCATGGCATATTGCTCGCAGAACAGCTGATGGATGGATTGGGGTCGAAAGGTTCTGGAGTGGCAACCTCTTACCGGAAGACGCAGCATTGGAAGGCCTCCCGATGACCTGGTGAAGGTTGCAGGAAACCGATGGATGCGAGATGCACAGGATCGTTCATTGTGGCACCACTTGGGAGAGGCCCATGTAAAATCTTGGACATACATGCTGAAATGATGATGAATATAATGATGCTAGATCCTTAAAATTGATCTTATAGACCTACCGTATCTGTAATGTTCCACTTTTGGCTCAATGACATCATCTAGTCTCTCACAAACAGCTGCTAATTCTGCTTTGACAGCAATGCTTTCAACATGGCTGACATCAACTATACTGATGTTCTCTACAGGAGTTACTATAAGCCCACTGGAATACTTTAGCTGACCTCTGTTTACTGAAGGATTCGGCTGCAAAAGGTTATTACAGTATTAGGTAATCTTTATTGCATACAAACACAAACAAGTACAAATAATTTTCTTTGGTCCCTCAAAAGATCCTCACTTTTGCAGGCAATATTGCCGAGAAATGGGAATATTGTCTGAAATATGAATATTGGTGGCAATATTGTCAGCGAAAAACCCACTTCGAGCAATATTGCCAGCAATGACACATCTCTTATCCTCACAAATGACAACACTTAAGAAGTTCAACTCATGCTGAGCAGTCCGTAACCTATAGATATACTTACTAAATACACTTACAAGTTGCATAACACCTCACCTCATTCATCATCTGAGCAAACAGCTCTTCAGCTTCCAGACATTTTCTCTGCAGTTGGCAGCATTGCTTTAGTTTAGCAAAGCACAAGAAACAAGCGAGCATCGATCTTCTGTCTTCGGTTACAAACTGCAACAAACATTTAACATAACACTACCCATACAATACATACATTGTAATGTTGTCTGTTGTCTCTAAATAAGAGCAGTGGTGGTTAAGTGGTAATGGCTCCGATTTATGAGTTGTACGTCACGGGTTCAAACCCTGCCAGGCGCATTACTTTATGTAAGTAATTTATTTCATTATCACTGCTTTCAAAACGGTAAAAGACAACATCATGACGAAACCGGCATGTCCTAGAAACAAAAACTCAAAGATATGTGACATCCACCAACCTGACTAGGCCCAAGTGATGGATTACGGCCCATTCCCCCTCCTAGAAAAGAGGCCTGTAGCCTGATTCACGTAAAATCAAACAAGCCAAATTTCGTTGAAGTTTTATAGTCCTATCCAAAAATGGTATTCACGATCTATCGACTTATTTCCAGTTACATTAATAAGTATTCTACCAGGATAATTTAATACAGATTTTTTTTTAAGTGGACGAATTTCAAACGACTTTAAAATCAGTGTTGTTCAAACTCGATTGATGGATGTGAATATGGAAAAGGTCTAAACGACTAAATCACTACGATATCGTTACGGTTTTCATTACGTGAATCAGGCTACAGAGTCTCAGCAGTGGGAACATTAAAAAAGCTGATGATGACGAATGTTGTGTGAGAAACACTAAACACAGTATATGTTAAGTGTGGCTTTTGGTATACCTCTCATACAGAGAAACATCCTAGAGCTTCAATAGAAACATTCTGAGGCACTGTACATAGGCTACCCTGTATGTAGTCAGCTGTGAGATGCATAAATATTAGGTTAAGGTATAACTTACTGGAAAATCAGTCAGCTTTTCATACAGTTCTTGTAAATCCTTGTCGTTAATTATGTACATGCGAACATTCTCTACTAAACATATTCTGCATAATGGCATTTTATCCATCTTAAACTTAAAAGAATAACTTGGTTAACATTAAATAAGAAGAATAATGTTGAATGTCTGCTACTGCTAATTAACTCAGTACTTAAAATGGATCGTGTGATCGAATGCACTTCTTTCGTGGAACTCTTGTGACAGCCGGAACGTCCTGGACGTCCAGAAAGTTTATAGGAATTATTTTAATAATCATAAATCAATCTTTACAGTTACTACAGTTAGTTTTTCCGAAAGAAAACAAATTAATAAAAAAGCTACATTTGACACTTGACATTCAATGACAATGACCGACATTTGACATACTCCCCGCGTTCCGAATTGCGTCAAAAGCGATTAAATCGCGAATCCAACCAACGCGCAACGTCACAAATAGTTTGTAAATTTAAGGACTATTGACTAATAGTCCTTAAATTTTGTGACTATTAAATTTGGTCGGATACGCGCTATAATCGCTATTGACGTAATTCGGAACTAAGGGACTATTTTGCCATTCAGTGTTGCCAATATCGCAGAGCCTGAAGTCGCCATTTTACACAGCCAAGTACCCTAAAGTAGCCGAATTTTAACTTCTGTACTCTGTAGCCTAAAGTAGCCCAAAAGTCAAATAAAATAAAGCTGAACTCTCTGTTGTCACATCCTGCATTGGTGGATTTACAATTGTAGAGAAACTTTGATAACCAACTTTTTTTTAAAGTGCTTTGAGCATGGCAGGTTCAAGGCCATTCTATAGAATGGAAAAACAATTCGTTATATGTAATTGAATTTTTTTAAGAAGACTTCCTGTCCCACAGGATTTTAATACTTCTGCCAGATGACAATGCAGTGGATTGAGCTATGAATGGCAATACTTGTAGATTTTATTTGTCATTTTCTATTTCTTCTGTTTCACTTTCACTACTAACTGAGGAGTAGCCAAATGAAGAAAGCTTGGATTGTTTTCTTGATAATCTCGATTCGCTGACTTTATGAATTTCATTATTTATTTATTTACTACCTCCATGATTTTTTAATCTCGTGACTGGCAAAATTAAACTGTTACACTGCAAGCTGCGATTCTGTATTTTTAATTTCAAAAATTCCTGAGAATATCCTACAATTTTATACAGAAACTAAATGGAATTTTTCCAAAGTATTTAGTCGGTACAACATAGATTATTGTGGTCGTCATAACCAGCAAAATAAATACATTTCACTTCATTGCATTCTTTTGGTTACATAATTGGTAAGACAAATTCAGGGATTTCACCGGAAATAGTCAACCATAAACTAATAGGGGCGACCATAATACTTTTTTAATAACATAGATCTTAGGGTGGCTATGATTCTTATTATATGGTTATTTATTTGTAATTTGAGAATTTTAAATCGCTCGTTTCTGAAGTAGCCTAAAAAGGCACCTAGTCGCCTTTCATATTTTTCGATCGCCAATTTTTGTTCTAAGTAGCCTAAACATGGTACATAATAAATGGCGACAAATCGCTTACGTTGGCCACACTGTTGCCAGTCAGCACTTTGATTTTTTTGTAAAAGGTTTTGGCTTAGATACGAAGCTTTTAAGCATGTATTTATATGAAAAGAGTCTGACAATCGAATGATGACACAACAAAAAGGAGACGACAAAAAATAATTGAAACTGTTTAATTTCGCCGAACACGGGCAACCGGCCACAACTACAAACAAACACTGACCTCACTACAAAACACTGCCACCGGCATATCTATAAATATAAAAATCAATGCCACTTTTTGTTGTAACTTTATATAACTCAAGAACGGGCTCACCTATCCAAACCAAATGTTTAGGCTTTGTTCGGACTATTTAGTAGATGGATTAAATGAAGTTTGGTAGAGTAGAGTAAGGTAGAATACCTAAGGTAGAGTATTGTAGAGTAGGATAGGGTAGGGTATAGTAAGGTGGAGTAGGGAAGAGCGGGGCGAAGCCGCGCGGGCAAAAGCTAGTTTCCTATAGATTTCATACATTTTATATGACCGCACACGGTAGACACCGGATGCCGCCACACGCCACAAATCGCCACTTGCTTCTTGTGGCTCGAACTGCCGGCCACTAACTAAACGGCGATACAAAACACCGCCGCACGCCATTCGCGCATTTTTGTTTAGCACTGGACGATGACGATGATTTCAGCTGTTATGATAATAATTGATGTACCTACATGCAAATAAATACCCTTTTTAATACGACATAATAATAAAGTATTCAGAGAATTATTTCAATGCTTCCTGTAGCAGCCAGACTAATCCTGGGGGCATGTCCTAGACTCAACCAGTGTCGGAATGAGTGTGTGCGCGACGACATTATGGCTACGGTTGAAAAAGAAAAAAAAGTTTTTATTTTAAACCACTTTTATTGTTATTAATAATAGGTACAATTGTATCAGAGTTCTTCGCGATTACAATAAACAACGCGGCGCCGACATTACGGCAATAAATTAAAACACACGTAGTAGGTACTAGTCCGAATATTATTTAACTACCAAAACAATCGTATTAGCAAGAGTACGACATTATTGAATACTAGCTTTTGCCCGCGACTTTACCCGCATGTCATCATCATCATAATCATAATCAGCCTTTTAATGTTCCCACTGCTGGGACTCAGGCCTCCTCTCTAGTAGAGAGAATGGGCCGTAATCAACCACGCGAGCCTAGTGCGGGTTGGTTAATGTATTAACATGTCTTCGAATTTTTGGCTCTAAGACATGCCGGTTTCCTCAAGATGTTTTCCTTCACCGTTTTGAGAGCAGTGGAGATGAAATTAATTACACAAAGTAATGCACCTGGCTGGGTTTGAACCCGCGACCTACAACTCGTAAGTTGGAGCTCATAAAAAATTAGCTTATGTCACTCAGGAATAAAGCAGCAACGATTGCATCACTGCTTGCCATCAGGTGGGATCGCAGTCAAGTACTAGTTTATATATTAAAAAAAAAAAGCTTTTTATCGGTGCAAAGTTTCAGCAATCGGACCAGTAGGTACTTCCGGAGATTGCCTCCAACAAACAAACAAAAAAGAACAATTTTACCTCTTTATAATATTAGTGTAGGTTGATTAGGACTTCTTTTTCGGAAAAATACTAAACTTTTCACATCATAAAATAATTTAAAAATAAAACAATTAAAAAGTTTTGAGCAAGACTTGCTCGTGCTATGAGATTCCCTTCTTTCTGTTATCCATTAATTTGCAATGCAATGTAAAACAATGACGACATGTGAATAGGTCAGTTTTAAACAATAGAACAAGCTAAATATAAAATAAAGAGCTACTACTGTTCATTAACTTTTTGTTTTATTATTAATTGGAAATCTAAAATATTAAATTATTTTCATGGAATATTTATTTTTTATTATTGATAAGCTTGCGTTTGACCACCATCTCACCATCTCGCCCCAAGTCTGCTATTACAATAGTGTCAGAATGGTGGCGCAGCAAAGAGGGCAAAAATTATGTTCACTCGGCAGCAGCACTGACGAGTGAGTCAGGGGGCCAATTCTCGATTTTCGCCATTTATCTCGAGTTCGAAATTGCAAGTCTATCTCTATGTCTATCAAAAATATCTCTATCTCTACCAAAAAATGTCGAATTGAGCAGAATTCCGTACTCTCAGTCAAAATAGAAATAAATGTCAAGTCAAGTGAAGATAATGTTCCCATTAGGAAGAATCCACGTTCCGTTTTATGTAGTTATGAGTGAATGAATGATTTGGTTTTAAAATGCTGACTAAATATAAAACGATTCGTTTAGTCTAAAAATAATCAGCTTGATAGTTGAAGAATTTGCGGTTCCTTCAAAACTTTTCATTTGTTTACTTCTTTGGTGGGCTGTGCTGTCTAAACTTTTACGTTTCATATAATATTTTAAACAACATGGAGGGGAAAAAATACAAAAAGTCTTGGGATAGTTGGCGAAAAGTAAGTACAATCGTGGATACACAAATTACTGAGTCCTTTATTGTGCGCGAAGGTCGTCGTTTCAAGAAAATACACAATGAACAAATCACAGAGAAAATCGAATATCCAACATGAGAATCCAAGTAGTATTTTATTTAAAAACCAAAGAAAACACAATGTAACGCACTAACAATTAACTATATTGCAAGTTTATCTCTACCTATGTCTGTCAAAAATATCTCTATCTCTACCAAAAAATGTCGAATCGAGCAGAATTCCGTATTCTCAGTCAAAATCGAAATAAATTTCACGAAAATGTCGAGTCGAGTGAAGCACTCAACAAAACGACAACAGCGTGGCCAAAACGGGATAGTAATATAGCGCGAAAGCGCCGAGCCGCGCGCCCAGTGATGCCAACTTAGCAACTTTATAGCTAGATCTAGCTATTATTTGGTGGCAGACAGCTACAATTTAATTAAACTTGTAGCTAAACTTTTTAGCTACTTTTTCTAGCACTTTTTTATTTCATGAGACGTGAAGCTATACTTATTCTACAGCTATTCTTATTCTATTCTTATTCTACAGCTATTCTTATTCTATAGCTATTTTTATTTTTTCTTATAGTTTCTTATAAATAAAAACTCAAAGAGAATCTATGGTCAAAGATGCTATTGCAGGTACAGCCATGGGTCTGCGTTAGCCGGGAATTCCTTGTTTCCTACTGCGCCAATACATGACAGAAGAATACTATAGTTCTAAACCAAAATAGTACACGCTACTCGTATTTTATCGTGTGTTGTTGGGTTCAATTCATGGAGCATACCAGCCAGTGGAGAGCGGATGCGGCGCTACCGCGGTCACAAAACATACGCTGCTTAAACTAAATTTTGGCAGCAATTATAGGTTTGGGTATGAACGTCACGCGCTCCCATTGTTATTTTATTAAAACCTAAATTACCTACAGAAACATTTAGCAAATCTAGTTTCTTTTTGGCAAAAAACAAGCAAACTAGCAACATTTTGCAAATTATCTAGCTACTGGGCATAGCAGTTGGCAATACCGGCGCGCCCCGTCTGTAGCGCATCGTGTGAACTCGTAGAGTCATGCCGTGCGTAATTTTTGTTATTATAACCCGTATCAGTTAAGTAGGCACATAGCACAATACGAATCTTGTTACAAACTTACAACGGGTTGTCTAGTTAATTCAGTCGTATTGAATCTAAACTTATTTTTTGTTGTTACTTTCCCTTAGTTCCGAATTACGTCAAAAGCGATTATCCGACCGAATTTAATAGTCACAAAATATAAGGACTATTGAGTACTGTTTGTGACGTTGCGCATTAGTCGGATTCGCGATATAATCGCTTTTGACGCAATTCGGAACGCGGGGTTTGTTAGTTGTTTGTAAACATTGCGAATGCGCACGGTGTTGTCGCGAACCGTGATCGTTTTGAGTATTTTCGAACGTTTATGCATGTTTTATCACTGTGAATGTGGTGATTGTGATTGATACCTAATACCTACTGTTCTTGTAAAGTATAACTTCTGTAAATTAGTGTTAAGAACTGTGACAGTGAAAGTTGTAGGTTTAGGTGAACTCCTTGCGCCAAAAAAGACTTGTGTTATCAAAACAACAAACAAACTTATAAAAAAATGCCTTCCCGTGGCGATTTACCTATTTGGAACTTTTTGAGAAGTCCTGTGAAGGCAGTAAAACTGCTGTTTGTAAGTAATTATTTTCGCCGAGAACAGTCGTAATCGTCAATTCGATATAAGCCAAGCCGTATTTTATTTAAAAACCAAAGAAAACACGATATAACGTACTAACAATCTAACAAAATTCAACGAATTCACTCAGAAATGACATATCTCTACAATCGACATGACATCTCTACTGCTCAGAAGCACTCGTCATGAACTCTAACGTTATCCTGCGACAAATGTCGAATTCTACATCCCAGAATAGCAACTTTAAAAATTTGTCGAAAAAATGACGTCATTAGAAATTTTTGTCGAGTTCGACACCATTTCTAAAATCGAGAATTGGCCCCCAGAACGTTTACGTTAATGACATAAGTTAGCCATCAACGTCAAATGTTAGACGTCAACGTCATTTATTCGTTTTCAATACGGAAAAGACAGGAAAAGACCTCTTGGCTTTTGCAGGTCAGTTAGTAGTCAGTGAATGTCAATAATTATATATTTTTTTAATCAAACATTCCTCCACTCCACTTTTTAACACGAGTGCAGCGAGCGCGATGTCGATAACAATGACTGACAACAGTACCTCACCTACGTTATGCAAGTGTGGAAAATGTGTCATATTCATAACTTCAAGACTGCCGAGAGATCATGCTAGAAACTGTACTCCCGCGACAAATCGCAGCACAGCGGTCTCATCTCTGGCAGGATCTCACGGCGGTATGGATGCAGTGAGTGTCGCGGCGCTGAGCATGCCACAGTTGCGGCAGTAGTCTCCTGTTTGAGGAGCGCGACTCCAGACGCAGGTCCTCACCGAACACAGTTGTTTCAGAAGGTTCCTGTTTCGGATTTGGTGGGAAGAAGCGCCTGGGTATCACCGTAGTGAGAATCACCCGAAAGACACGGTGGAGTATACAAGTAATAGGTACAATAAGTATGTAATGTTAGATTAATAATTTATTAAAATCCATAATTTTAATATTTTAGCATATTCTGTGCGTGTGTTCAGTTATAAGTTAATTTGATGATTTGAAAAAAAAAAAATCGACGCAAAAGCTCTTTGGCGAGTAGATAGCATGAATTGAAAACATAAGTATCGCCACAGCACAGCCACACGCACACGCGCATGCTCTACCGACCAGGGGGCCAATTCTCGATTTTAGAGATGGTGTCAAATTCGACAAAAGTTTCGAATGACGTCATTTTTTCGACAAATTTTAAAAGTTGCTATTCTGGGGATGTCGAATTCGACATTTGTCGAAGGATAACGTTAGAGTTTTTAGAGATAATGTCATTTGGGATCAATTCTCGATTTTAGAGATGGTGTCGAATTCGACAAAAATTTCTAATGACGTCATTTTTTCGACAAATTTTTAAAGTTGCTATTCTGGGATGTAGAATTCGACATTTGTCGCAGGATAACGTTAGAGTTCATGACGAGTGCTTCTGAGCAGTAGAGATGTCATGTCGATTGTAGAGATATGTCATTTCGAAGTGAATTCGTTGAATTTTGTTAGATTGTTATTACGTTATTATATCGTGTTTTCTTTGGTTTTTAAATAAAATACGGCATGGCTTATATCGAATTGACGATTACGACCGTTCTCGGCGAAAATAATTACTTACAAACAGCAGTTTTACTGCCTTCACAGGACTTCTCAAAAAGTTCCAAATATGTAAATCGCCACGGGAAGGCATTTTTATATAAGTTTATCAAAACACAAGTCTTTTTTGGCGCAAGGAGTTCACCTAAACCTACAACTTTCACTGTCACAGTTCTTAACACTAATTTACAGAAGTTATACTTTACAACAACAGTAGGTATTAGGTATCAATCACAATCACCACATTCACAGTGATAAAACATGCATAAACGTTCGAAAATACTCAAAACGATCACGGTTCGCGACAACACCTTGCGCATTCGCAATGTTTACAAACAACTAACGAACCCCGCGTTCCGAATTGCGTCAAAAGCGATTATATCGCGAATCCGACTAATGCGCAAAGACACAAACAGTACTCAATAGTCCTTATATTTTGTGACTATTAAATTCGGTCGGATAATCGCTTTTGACGTAATTCGGAACTAAGGGAAAGTAACAACAAAAAATAAGTTTAGATTCAATACGACTGAATTAACTAGACAACTCGTTGTAACAAGATTCGTATTGCGCTATGTGCCTACTTAACTCATACGGGTTATAATAACAAAAATTACGCACGGCATGACTCTACGAGTTCACACGATGCGCTACAGACGGGGCGCGCCGGTATTGCCAACTGCTATGCCCAGTAGCTAGACAATTTGCAAAATGTTGCTAGATTGCTAGTTTTTTGCCAAAAAGAAACTAGATTTGCTAAATGTTTCTGTAGGTAATTTAGGTTTTAATAAAATAACAATGGGAGCGTGTGACGTTCATACCCAAACCTATAATTGCTGCCAAAATTTAGTTTAAGCAGCGTATGTTTTGTGACCGCGGTAGCGCCGCACGCGCTCTCCACTGGCTGGTATGCTCCATGAATTAAACCCAACAACACATGATAAAATACGAGTAGCGTGTACTATTTTGGTTTAGAACTATAGTATTCTTCTGTCATGTCTTGGCGCAGTAGGAAACAAGGAATTCCCGGCTAACGCAGACCCATGGCTGTACCTGCAATAGCATCTTTGACCATAGATTCTCTTTGAGTTTTTATTTATAAGAAACTATAAGAAAAAATAAAAACAGCTATAGAATAAGAATAGCTGTAGAATAAGAATAGAATAAGAATAGCTGTAGAATAAGTATAGCTTCACGTCTCATGATGAAATAAAAAAGTGCTAGAAAAAGAGCTAAAAAGTTTAGCTACAAGTTTAAATAAATTGTAGCTGTCTGCCACCAAATTATAGCTAGATCTAGCTATAAAGTTGCTAAGTTGGCATCACTGGGCGCGCGGCTCGGCGCTTTCGCGCTATATTGCTATCCCGTTTTGGCCACGCTGTTGTCGTTTTGTTGAGTGAGACGTTATCTTCACTCGACTCGACATTTTCGTGAAATTTATTTCGATTTTGACTGAGAATACGGAATTCTGCTCGATTCGACATTTTTTGGTAGAGATAGAGATATTTTTGACAGACATAGGTAGAGATAAACTTGCAATATAGTTAATTGTTAGTGCGTTACATTGTGTTTTCTTTGGTTTTTAAATAAAATATTACTTGGATTCTCATGTTGGATATTCGATTTGCTCTGTGATTTGTTCATTATGTATTTTCTTGAAACGACGACCTTCGCGCACAATAACGGACTCAGTAATTTGTGTATCCACGATTGTACTTACTTTTCGCCAACTATCCCAAAACTTTTTGTATTTTTTCCCCTCCATGTTGTTTAAAATATTATATGAAACGTAAAAGTTTAGATAGCACAGCCTACCAAAGAAGTAAACAAATGAAAAGTTTTGAAGGAACCGCAAATTCTTCAACTATCATCTTTTTTTTTTTTTTTTTTTTTTTATGGTGGGAAAAAATCATGCATTGACATCCCCTGCTCTTGGGCGGAGCAGGAGATAGTGTCAGACTCTTACTGACTAAAAGACCCACCCCGTTCCTTCTAGCCTTCATACCGGGGCTCGAGCGCCCTTTCGGATAACCCTGGCCCCAGTAGGCTTCGACCCGGCTGGGTCCCTGCTGTTGCTGACAACTCCTTGAGGCGCGCGGGAACAGTGCGCGCCGTCGACGACTTGGGCTTGGTCCGGACAGTTACCGGACGGCCAGACAGCGAGCTACCCATTGCTCACCGTCCGCAAGCCCGCGCCTACGGTGGCCGGAAATCAGGATCAGAATCCCGGCGGCGGCGGTGGCGGCGATGATAACGCCGTTGCCTGATGCGTTCGGCCTCCTCCTTTGCGAGCATTACTGCTTCGCAGAAGTCGGCGACCGCCTGCCACTCCTCCTCGCTCCGGACCATGGCCTCAACCAAGGCCCGGCGCGAGAGGTCTCCGCCGCCGATCGCCCCCACGAGGGCACGGCGATGTTCCGCCCAAGCAGGGCACACCTCGACTGTGTGCTCCACCGTGTCCTCCGGGCATTCCGCACAGTGGCGACACCCGGGCGTCACTTCCGCACGAATCCGGTGCAGGAAACTCCCGAACGAACCATGTCCGGTGAGGACCTGCGTCATGCGGAAGGTAAGGACGCCGTGAGGTCTTTCCAGCCACGCCTCAAAGAGGGGACTTACCGCCATGATTCAACTATCATCTGATTATTTTTAGACTAAACGAATCGTTTTATATTTAGTCAGCATTTTAAAACCAAATCATTCATTCACTCATAACTACATAAAACGGAACGTGGATTCTTCCTAATGGGAACATTATCTTCACTTGACTTGACATTTATTTCTATTTTGACTGAGAGTACGGAATTCTGCTCAATTCGACATTTTTTGGTAGAGATAGAGATATTTTTGATAGACATAGAGATAGACTTGCAATCTCGAACTCGAGATAAATGGCGAAAATCGAGAATTGGCCCCCAGTAGTTCGCCGCCGTCTGCTGTACCTACTCGTCCCTGTGTACTCACATCAGCAGACACACTACCTAACAGCGGAAGGTCGTGACTGAGTAACCACGTACATAATTTTATCACATCTTTTATGGAAGTTTTAAATTTTCTTACAGTTTAAACTAATGTTACTGTAGCGGCTCACTGGCTCAGTCACCACACCTCACAACATATGTTAGGAATGACGTAACCGGCGAGCTCGCGCATCTTCGGGCATCTTCGTCGCCTCCGGGAGCCGATCAGTTTGGCAGCGCGCCCGCACACCAGTCCTTTGTTCGCCACTGCGCAAGGCACTCCCGCGCTCGCTTGCTTGCCTGCTTATTTTTAATTCGCTCCGCCGCGATCTATCGTATTCGTAATCTTCATTTCGTACTCTAAAATTCTTCTGTCTAAATTCTATTCAGTGTGCTAATTTGTCCTTCTATCGGCCTAACTTACTTCTACTGTGTTTCTGTGCTTTCTACCCTTCTGTGCTTATTGTGAACTTTCAATTTAAAATATAACTGTTATTGAGAACTTTAGCTTTTTATTTGTGGACGATACCTACATTACAATAAATTATTAAATTATATAATTGACTCTATTCTACACACGTAAAACAAAGTAAGAATGTATTAAGCCAAAATTGCAGAATTTGGGAACACTCGTTCTGCACCATAAGAGGATTGAGTGTTCTAAATAATCCTTCATAAAATGCAAATTAAACGTCAATTCTCTAATCAATCAATTTTTTTTTTAATAGTTTTCACTAACTCAACACAATTAATCCTCATATAAATAATAGACATATATCTAGTATATTTCGAGATACGTGAGTCTGGTATTGTCTCAGGTTAGCGGATTGAGTGTTCCATTAATGGCCCACTACTTTTTACCCATTGATTTCATAATTCTTTTATCTTCACCATGAAGTTATCACATTGTTTCCTAAATCCTTTCTTGATTTCTTATAAATGTAATGAACTTTTAAAAAAGAACACTCAATCCACAGGCACACATTATTTGTTAGGTACATTGCCATCACCTTTTTCGGCTCATACATAAAATGCACGAACCAATTACTTATTGAAAGAATCGTTATTCAGAAGTTGCCCTCCGCGACTCAGGCACTCTGCAGCTTGAGAAGGAAAAGGAATGTTGTTGATTTCTTGACTAGAATCTGTCTAATAAGTTAAACGACTTGGGTAATTATTAGGATTTAATTAAATCTGATGTAGTCAACACGAATTAAATAATCAAGGTTGATTAAGAGATAGAGATCATTATTAACTAACAGAAGAACCTTAAAAAAAGTATCGAACATAATTATTTTCTAAATGATTAAATATACAAAATTCCCAAGTCGGTTGACTTATACTGTTTCCTTCAATTTCGTTCGGATAAATAATAAATACTTTTCGTTCCGAAATAAATAATAAATACTAAATTAATCTCGCTCGTCAGATGAACAGTTACTCGTTATTTTTATTCACGATCATCTCATTGATTTGATGCGGGACGAACGAGTTGCTTTTAGTCCAGTTGCATACTTCAAACAACTAGAAAATGGTTTTGATTAATGGTAAAAAAAAAACAAAAATTTTTAGTTTTTTATTAACAATTCATGTTATACCTTCAATTTTACGAAACTACTTAGTAATAAAATACACACGGGCGTTTAATAATAAATTCGTCCTAAAGCTAAGTCATAATTTAAAATTAATTGTACAAAGCTGATAATAAATTAAATAATAAAAATAGCAGACATACGAAACGCTGTCAACATATTTTTACCAGAGCGCCTTTATTCTAGCGTTTGTCCAACTTAAGCGTTCGATAAACGTATGCGCAGCGCAGACACCGCGGCGCAGACGTCGCGTTGTTGCGGCGTTTCCTCTGGAGGCAATTGAACGCCGCAATAACGCGACGGCTGCGCCGCTTTGTCGTGGCGCAACGCCGCTTTGTCGTGGCGCAACGCCTACGCTGGACAAACGCTAGTGTGAAGGTGCTCTTAATAATTTCCTTTTGATTACCAAAGCTCGAAGAATTTATTTCTCAATTGAACGACTTATTTACAGGGACTTTTGAATTGCCAAGGTCATTCACACATAAGATGGAAAGTATTTGCACGTTCCAAAGCGTATCTGCGTTTTTCAGCATCTATTATTTTGTTCGCCTCCAGATCTCTCTATGGAGAAAAAAGCGCATGAAAATCTAAGTAAATTTTTTTAAGTATATCAATAATTACAAAATTATAGTTACGGGCTAACTTAAAGCCCATTTGCACGATTAGTGAAGAGACCCGACCCCAACTACACGGGAACAGGAGAGGACCAACGAAGGAGGAGATGGTTACATCGTTAATATAGAAATTACATACTGAGAACGATGCAGAAAGACGTGCGCGTTGAAAGCTTCCACAGTAGAAATAATAACAAAACAATTGAAAGTACTAATAACTACCTAATGTAAACCGTGGCAGCTTATTTATTTATTTATTTATTTATTTATTTATTAGGGACAAAAAACAGTTACATGTTAAGGTTATACAGAATAATTATTAGATAAATAAGTAAACATATAACCCACACTATTGTCCACGGATTAATCAAATGCGTGAAAAACGGAGACTGATTTTATGATATTTAATTGGTTAATTAATATTAATTTAAACTTAAACTTTAGATGCTAAAGAGCTGACAACGAGAGATTTAAATTTATTATTAGAATGAGTGAAAATGTCTATGTCCATGAAGTGTGTGTTATAAGTTTCCACAAGCCGACGAAGAGGAACTCGTGCCCCGGCGTTGGTCTTACTTGAGTCGACGTGGAACAGGCGGGGCACGCGAGCCCCGCGTCTTATTACAGTTCTGGGGACTGTGTAACAAATTTTGTTTGCAATATCCGTAGTCAAATCTATCGTGGCACAAACCATGCAACATCATTACATCCAAAAGTAATCGTCTGGATTCCAAACTTAGGATGTTATATTTGCGTAATAAATGTATGTAGGGAATCTCCGAATGATGGCACTTGTAGTTCATGCCACGCAAGAATTTTTTCTGTACCATTTCCAATTTTTTACTGTACTTAATGTAATAAGGATTCCATATAGGTACAGCGTATTCCAGTTGCGAGCGTATTAAACATTTATATAACATCAAAAAAGTAGAGGGTCGCACGAAGTCCTTTGATGATCTCATGACGAAGCCATACATTTGAAAAGCCTTGCTTATTATACTTTGGATGTGCTGGTCAAAGTGCAAGGACGAGTCCATAATAACACCTAGGTCGCGAATAGAATCAGCTGCATTTAAGTGTTGATTATTAACAATATAACTAAAGTTAATTTTATTCTTATTCTTAGTAAATGATACACTATGACATTTTGGGATACTAAGAAAGAGCTTGTTCACTTTACAATAGGCATCAAGTCTAGTAAGATCGTCTTGGAGAAGTTGGCAATCTTGGATATTTTTGCAAGACTTATATATTTTTATGTCGTCTGCGTACATTAAGAAACGAGCATTAATAAAACATGATTTTACGTCATTTATATAAATAATAAAAAGAAAAGGTCCTAAAATGGATCCCTGTGGAACGCCAGAATTTACGGTAACAGTTTCAGATTCGTAACCATTGATTACGACTTTTTGAGTCCTGTTAAAAATATATGAGACAAACCAACGCAGCAAGTTACCACGAATTCCGTTAAAGGCAAGCTTTTCTAAAAGAAGTTTGTGATCCACCTTGTCAAAAGCCTTTTGAAAATCTATATACACGGTATCAACTTGAACACGGCGGTCCATATTTTCGAATAGAAAGTTGGTAAATGTCATAAGGTTAGTAGTTGTGGAACGCTGTCTAACAAAACCATGTTGTTCGGGTATAATAAGCCGATGAAAATGAGGATATAAAGCACCGTGTACAAGCTTTTCAAAGAGCTTCGACAAGGTGGAGAGGATTGAAATGGGGCGGTAATTCTCCACGCCGTCTTTGTCTCCACTCTTATAAATAGGCGTAATAAATGCTCGCTTCCATGCAGCCGGAAAAATCCCTTCGCGTAAGCACTTGTTGAAAATTAAGTAAAGAGCAATATGGATGCTATCAGCAATTTTGACGAGAAAGGCGGGCGGCAATCCGTCAGGGCCAGCTCCTTTTGAGGGATCGAGTGATTTGAGTGTCCTAAGTATAACATCTTTGGAGAAATGTAAATCACATATGCACGATGTGTTGTCCCCATAGTTGTTGGAAGGTTGCCATTTTTCCGGGTCAAAAGTTGATGGTTCGTAAACAGAAGCAAAAAAGGTCGAGAATAAGTTACATATGTCTGTAGGGTTATCGGAAGAGATATTTTTGAAATGCATGTTGGCTGGGAAACTAGTCTTACTCGTCCTCTTCGAAATGTAACTCCAGAAATACTTTACGTTCTTCGGAATACTATCTTCGACCGATTCAATGTAATTGCTAAAACAAATGTCACACTCCCTACGAAATAATTTGCGATAATTAGAGAAGTGCTCATAGTCGGAAAGGTTGTGATACTTTCTCCATTTAATCCATGCACGTTCTTTGTTTTTAAAAATTCTAATTAAAGATGGAGAAAACCAAACAGGAAATTGTGGATTTTTAAATCGAGTTAATGGTACATGCTGTCTAATTATCCCGTACAGAATATCATAGAACCTGTTGACGGCCTGTTCAGCGGGCAGACCGGAGAGTTCCTTCTCCCAGTCTTTTACACTAAGTTGTTCATTAATGTCGGGATAGTTAGCCTTATGATAGTTATATCTAGGATCCGAGCGAAATTTCATGGGGACAAATTGCATATTGAGAAGCGTTGTTATTGAAAAAACAGGATGGTGGGGATCCGGTGGCAGCAGCGAGTTACAAGGTATGTTTAGACAGTCTGCGTTGGATATAAACAAATCAAGCGTTCGCCCAAGATTATTTTTACATTTGTTGTATTGCAAACCGTTAATGGAAGACATAAAGTTTAGAAGAAGCTGGCCACTGGAGGTGGCAGAATTCACAATTGTGTGATTACCCTGGTCGGACCAATTGATGTCAGGTAAGTTAAAATCTCCTACAATAAAGAATGACTCGGTAGTAGTATCGTTAGCAATGCACTCTAGGATATCTAGGTAGTCCTTGTATATCTCGTCACGGGTTCGAGGTGGAATATACACTACACTGATGACATGACGCTTATTTGACTTAGATGCTGGTAATTGAACCACGGCTTGTTCAATGCAGGCATGGGTAAATTGTGTCGACATCCTAGTGGGGCGCAGCTCACGACGTACGGCCACCAGTACGCCTCCCCCCTCACGTTTATTTGTTGCCGATCGATCGCGATCGCATCTAAAAACTGTATAGCGGTCGTCAATGAACTCATTATCGCAAATGCCAGGAACAAGCCAGGTTTCAGTAAGCACGACAACGTCATAAGAACAAGACATAATGTTCATATACAGTGTATGCAGCTTGGTACGAATTCCTCTACAATTCTGATAATATAGCACAATATTATTAGTGGCCATTGATAAATGTACAACAACAAATGAGTATAATAACATGAGTTGTTTTAAAATATAAAAGTAAAATATAGAGTAAATAAAATAATCCCATTTTAAAATTATAAAAGCACACACACACAGTACCTAAAATATTAACTATTGCAAACTGAAATTGCCTTTTTTGTAGTTTTATAATATTGCTACACATTAATATTAGTAAACATCTTTGACTTTCTTGAATAAAATTTTGTATAAGTAACTGCTGACTTAAAATAGCCCCAGAATAACTAACTTCTAAGGGTATACAAACATAGACGAATAATACACTCACACACAAAAACAACACACAAACATAGAGCATGGGTATCAGGGAAATAACAATGTAAAACGTAAGGGAGGTCCAAGAAGGCGGTTTAGGCACGAGTCTTCCCGGTGATCTTTTTGAGATCGTTTTCAGAGCGTATAACAAGTGCTGGGACTCCATCTCGTTCACGCACCAGTATCTTAGAGACGATTAGTCAACACTCATGCGCTAGCACCATCCAGCTCACCGGAGGCGTGGGCTTGCGGACGGCGAGCAATGGGTAGCTCGCTGTCTGACCGTCCGTAACTGTCCGGACCGAGCCCAAGTCGTCGACGGCGTGCACTGTTCCTGCGCGCCTCAAGTAGCTGTCAGCAACAGCAGGGGCCCAGCTGGGTCGAAGCCTACTGGGGCCAGGGTAAGTTTCGAAAGAGTAGCTCAGCCCCGGTATCTAGGCTCGAAGGAACGGGGTGGGTTTTTAGTCAGTAAGAGTCTGACACTATCTCCCGCTCCGCCTAAGAGCGGGGGTTTTCATTAGATGATTTTCCCACCATAAAAAAAGCACCATCAAGCTCAACTATTTTCAAGGGAACTGAATGATTCAATACATGCGCCGACAGACGTTTGAGTGACGACAAGACTATTTATAGATATTATTATTATTCTTCCCTCTAAAATCTTAAGTAGGACGATCGGGAATAAAATCAATATTATTTTTACTCGACCACGGCATAGCCAAAGGAGGGTTATGATTTTGACAGGCTATGTGTAGGTATGTGAATATGTTCATCTGTTCCCTCATAGCTCCAAATCTACTTCTCGGAACTCGACATATGGGGTATCGTTAGAACCGTCTCAATCGTCCGCTGAACATAGGCTACGTGACTGAGTTCTCCGCGCGATTAGAACATAAGGGCCAGGCCACACGGTGCGGTGCGGCTCCGGCGGGCACACGAGTGACACCACCCCGCTCGTACGGCCCGCCGATTCGTCGCTCAGGCGCCGCGCCGGAGCTGCACCGCACCGTGTGGCCTGGCCCTAAGATACAACAGTCCGAAATCACCTGTCAGTCGCTAGGACTAATCACAATACACGCTAGTCGCAGTATTTCTCCTTATCCAGATGTGCGCGACAATCAGTTCCACTACAAAATAAATAGGTACAAAAGACAATCTCATGTACATATATGTACTTCACTTTTTATAGCTACGCTCGGTGGACGCACACTAATGAGCGTTTGAGCCGGAACTGTTCGACGAGTGAGCCGAGACACGACCGAGACATCATGTCTGTGAGCGGTGTCTATGTGTGCGTCGCTCGAGCGCGCTTTGTATGTAGATTGACTTCTGAACCTATCTATTTTGTGGTTCCACTTATCTGTAAATGCTCTTGACATTAACTCTAAACTACATACATACAAGGATTAACAAGTCTTATGTTTTACAAACACCTTTTACCTATGTATACAAATACACCGCAAAATTTTGATCGTTTTAATCCCGTGGAGGGTCGATCCGGTACATGGAACACTATCGATTTCTAACGATAAAATTAAAAAATAAAGTACCTTTTTTTAAAACTCGTTTTAATTTACGCATGTACGAAATTAATTTCTTCAAGAAAACGTCAGCAGAGCTGTCCGATGACCTGTAAGTAGTAAGTACGCGACGCCGGCTTCTACCTATAAGTCATTGGACTCGAAATTTAGCGGTGTACATTAGGTCTTTATAAATATGAAATTAGCGTTTTGTCGTACTGACCACTTTGATCTGAAATATCTCCTCTTTGGTAAATAATTCCAAATTCAAAATGAATTCATTTAGCTGGTATATTTGAATTTTGAAAACAGACACTTGTTTTTCCTCATTATTTTTTTCTTTGGCGTCGCTTATTATCGCACAATGGAAATCATGAAATACTTTTCGGTATATTGACGAGTACGAGTTCTACCGTGGACCAGTGCTGCAGAAACAGCTCGAAGGATTAATGATGTGTACGGCGCTGGTGTCGCAAAAGAAAGCACGGTACGTTTTTGGTTTCAACGTTTTTGTTCTGGAAATTTTGAACTTCAACCCCGTGGACGGCCGGAGACCAAAGTGGGAAATGAAGAATTAAAGGCTATTGTGGAAGCGGATCCTTCACAAATCAGAGATAGCTACAGGCTTCGGGGTAAATGATAAAACTGTATTAATCCACTTGAAGCAAATCGGAAAAGTAAAAAAAACTTGAACGATGGGTATCTCATGAATTGAGTGAATCGAACTCGCAAAAACGCGTCGACTGCTGTGTTCCGACACAATAATGAAGGGATTTTAAATCGAATCATTACTTGTGATGAAAAGTGGACACTGTACGATAATCAGAAGCGCTCGTCGCATTGGCTGGACCCTGGAGACCCAGCCAAATCCTACCCTAAACGAAAATTGACTCAGATAAAGTTACTTGTGTTTGGTGGACTAGCGCCGGTGTTGTTCAATACAGCTCTCTAAAATCTGGCCAAACGATTACGGCAAATATCTACTGTCAGCAACTATAATATAATATAATATTCCACAACTATCACACAACGCCGTCTAGTCCCAAGCTAAGCAGAGCTTGTGTTATGGGTACTAGACAACTGATAAACATACTTATATATTTCTAAATTTTAATACATACATATTATAGATAAATTACACCCAGACACAGAACAAATGATCATGCTCATCACATAAACATTTATCCTGGGTGGGAATAGAACCCACGACCTCCGGCATAGCAGTCAGGGCCACTAACCACTAGACCAACAGGCCAGTCAGCAACTTCAAACCATGAAGGAAGAACTAGCTGCTAACAACCGAGATTAGTCAATCGCTCTAGGCCACTGCTGCTTCACGACAACGCAAGACCACAACAAACAACCAGTAAGTTAGATGAGCTACAATTGGAATGTCTGCGACGTCCTCCGTGCTCCCTGGACTCTGCTCCAATGGATTAACATTTTTTCCGGAATTTGGACAACTTCTTAAAAGGGAAAAAAATCAACTCCGATGCGGCTATCCAAACCGTCTTCAGAGTTTATTGATTCTCGCTCCCATGGTTTTTTTAGTAAAGGGAACTACCTATGATATGGAAAAAGTGCATAGATAATAACGGTGAAAAAATAATTAACTTTATATTCCTCCCGTAACCGTAACTAATAGATAGATGAGGACTTATAAAGATCTCCATTCACGTTCCAATGGTGTTGACATCTCATCAAAGATATTGCAATTTTGCAAGCAATTGTTGTTGGCTTACAGTGGTCACCATTAATATTTAATACTCGTATTTATTTCACTTACTATCTTGTTTAAATATAGATTGTTTACGTTAGTATCTTGATTACCATTAGATATAATTCCTTTTTTCGTTTCATGTAGTTTTGTATTTTTTTTTTTTTCAGAAATCAGAAACGTTTATTTCAAATAGACCAGTTACAGGCACTTTTGAATTGTCAAAATGTCGGTCAGTCAAACAAGTGAAGCTAAATTGCACGTTTCAAAGAGTAGATCTCTATGGAGAAGAACGTGCAAGAAACTCCATGGACACTCTTTTAAATCGTATTGAGTTACATTAATCATCGTTACATATTTCTTTTTTGCTTCTATTATGTGAACACAATGAAGATAAGCAATAAAAATTAATCATAAGACTGGAAAATGTTAATGCTGTGCACACTTGTAAGTGACAAATTAACTCTAGATTTTAAGTTTGATTGTTATATATAAAACCGGCCAAGTGCGAGTCGGACTCGCCCATAAAGGGTTCCGTAGCAGCAAGTAACATAATATAAAAATTCTTGTAATGTGTTGTAACTTTGATCGATGTTTTAATAATAGTGTATTTTTTTCGATTTATGACGCATTAAAAAAAACTACTTACTAGATTTCGTTCAAACCAATTTTCGTTGGCAGTTTTTATAGTAATGTACATCATATATTTTTTTTTAGTTTTATCATTCTTTTATTTTAGAAGTTAGAGGGGGGGGGGGGGACACACATTTTACCACTTTGGAAGTGTCTCTCGCGCAAACTATTCAGTTTAGAAAATAATGATATTAGAAACCTCAGTATCATTTTTGAAGACCTATCCGTAGATACCCATCACGCATGGGTTTGATGAAAAAAAAATTTTTGAGTTTCAGTTCTAAGTATGGGGACCCCCAAAATTTATTGCTTTTTTTCTATTTTTGTGTGAAAATCTTAATGCGGTTCACAGAATACATCTACTTACAAAGTTTCAACAGTATAGCTCTTATAGTTTCGGAAAAAAGTGGCTGTGACATACGGACGGACAGACAGACAGACAGACAGACAGACAGACATACAGACAGACAGACAGACAGACAGACAGACAGACAGACAGACATGACGAATCTATAAGGGTTCCGTTTTTTGCCATTTGGCTACGGAACCCTAAAAATGTACTAGTGAATAAGTCGTTAGTGTGCCATAAATAAATAAATAAGTAACGCCAATTTCATATGTAAGGACCTAATATTTTATAACTCACATTTATTCACACCTGTAAGGTTGTCAACTGGCATTTGGAAGGTTTTTCACCAGAGATTATAAATGACTATTTTTGAGAAAAATAGCGCAACATCGTATCTTACTGGTGCGATTTTTCACCAGCATGCTTACGGTGAATATGTTTTGTTAAAGTACTCTTTTGACTAAAGCAAAGCTGACATTCTTCACATTTGTACGGTTTCTCACCAGTGTGCGTACGAATGTGTTTTGTTAAATGACTCTTATGACTAAAACAAAGCTGACATTCTTCACATTTGTAAGGTTTCTCGCCAGTGTGCGTACGAATGTGATTTGTTAAATTACACTTTTGATTAAAACAAAGCTGACATTCTTCACATTTGTACGGTTTTTCGCCAGTGTGTATACGAAAGTGATTCGTTAAATGATTCTTATGATTAAAACAAAGCTGGCATACTTCACATTTGAAAGGTTTCTCCCCAGTGTGCGTACGAATGTGATTTGCTAAATGACTCGTACGACTAAAACAAAGCTGACATTCATTACATTTGTAAGGTTTTTCGCCAGTGTGTTTACGAATGTGATTTGTTAAATTACATTTTTGACT
The DNA here is from genome assembly GCA_910589285.2 of Mythimna ferrago. Taxonomy (NCBI): domain Eukaryota; kingdom Metazoa; phylum Arthropoda; class Insecta; order Lepidoptera; family Noctuidae; genus Mythimna; species Mythimna ferrago. The sequence goes on from OU342700.1 coordinate 15,371,886, forward strand.
AAAACTAAGCTGACATTCTTCACATTTGTAGGGTTTCTCGCCTGTATGCGTACGCATGTGACTTGTTAAATAACACTTCCGATTAAAACATAACTGACAGCTTTCACACTTGTAAGGTTTCTCGCCAGTGTGCGTACGAATATGTCGAGTTAAAAGATTCTTTCGACTAAAAATAGTCTGGCAGACATCACATTTGAAAGGTTTTTCACCAGTGTGTACACGAATATGTTTTGTTAAATTAGGTATTTCAATATTATTACGACAATTTGTGTCTAATGTAGTATCAATAACACGAGGTGTTGGATTATATAAAGTTTCCTGGGTTTCCGGAACAGGTTTAGATGTACAACATATAGTGTTCTGGGTAATTTTTGTGACTGACTCTTCATTCTTCTTTTGAATTTCTGTAATTACGTCTTCTAGTTTTTTTCCTCGTGCGTGCAGTTTCCGTACCTTCGCAACGGCGGCACCTGTGATTGTAAATCTAGTAAGCGCCAAATTCAATACACAATCAAATGAAAGGGAATTTAAGTGGCCGGCGACGGATGAATTTCCATACAAACGTAATACCACGCTCATTTGCAGTTGGAGCATATTTCCAACATATTATGATGATATTCAGTAATAGACAATATTTATCTAGGTTCCTACGTCTTTCTTTTTTTAAAAAACAAAGACAAATTTAAGGGAATTGTATTTCGCACTTTTTTAAAGCGTAAATGGCAAAACATGCCATTTGGCTTTTCCTGTATTAAAAATAACAATTTTTCTAATACCTATTCTCGACGTAGGAACCTAGATAAATATTGTATGTAACCGAATATCATCATAATATGTTGGAAATATACTCCAACTGCAAATGAGCGTGGTATTACGTTTGTATGGAAATTCATCCGTCGCTGGCCCCTTAATGGTTCAAATCAGAGCCGTAGAGTCCACTTTTCAGATTTTCACATATTACTACCTTGATCAAAAGATTTAACAAAATTAACTGTAATTACCTGTCTACAGTAGAGCCAATAGCAAGACTTATGATATGACACAAAACTGTTCTGTTGAATTTGCAATCAGTGTTCAGTACTTTAAGCAAATGCACTGTGAGACATCTGGCAGTAGGAGTGTGCTCTCAGTGAGAGCAACTACTCGAGGTGTAGCAGAGTGTTTGAGCTACTTAAGAGTGTACAGACAGGACGCCTGAAGTTGTCATGGTAAGTTTATGAAGTCAAACCAGTCGGCCTGTTCGCTCACACAATGATTCTCTAACTAATACTCACGTGTCGTGTCACTGGCTCTTCGCTTCTTCCCTTCGACTTCTTCTTGTTCTTCGTCCACCTCCGTTTTGATCTCTATTAAGGGCACATCCCCTTCTGACCCAGGCTTACACTGTTGTGCTGGTATATCTTCTGCATCTGAATAGCTACTGTTTAGAGGTTCCAGTTCTATTTCTGTAAGCAAAAACAGATACGAGCTACTTTTTAATACATGCGCAGGATGGATCCGAAGTCCGGTTATAATAAGATTCCAGTCTGACATTATACTTTACACTCGAGCACTCTACAGAACAGTATCAATTCAACACAAATGGACAGTGGAATAGTGCAACGTATTCTGAATAGGCTAGTGGCCGTAAACAATGTAATTAGTACATCTTTTAGATTATTCAAATATAAGGGACACATATTTTTTTATTTGTAAATTAAACTAAAAGTGACAAAGATGTATCCCTTTAAAGCTACGTGTAACGTCACGCTGCCGTGCTACATTTTTTCGCACGGGGTGACGTCACACGTAATTTTAATGGGCTATATCTTTGTTATTTTTTGTTTAATCGAAAAAAGAAAAAATACTTGTCCAATATTTTTTTTTATAATCTAAAATACGGACTAAATAAAATGTAATTATTTTGACCCTAGACACTACCATATTCTCACAGAGGAATATGTATCTTTCGTGCAGTAAATAAAACTATATTCTAAATTGTATATTTTGGTATGAACTGACTCTAATCGGTACTTGTTTCTGGTAACATTATTATGTCCATCGCCTCTTTGATTAAAAAGGTGATGATTCTTTCAAACATACATAATGTTTAAATTACTGTTCTTAAAAACATACCATATTTAAAATGTTCCACTTTTGGCTCAATGACATCATCTAGTCTCTCACACACAGCTGGTGGTAGTTCTTCTTTGACAGCAATGTTTTCAACATGGCTGACATCAACTATACTGATGTTCTCTACAGGAGTTACTATAAGCCCACTGGAATACTTTAGCTGACTCCTGTTTACTGAAAGATTCGGCTGCAAAAGGATATTACAGTTTTAGGTAATTCTGATGTTCTTTATTGGTTGTTACATTTTTGACAGCAATTACCCTCATTTGTTATTTGGAAAAGTCCAGCATCAGCTGAAAGAATGTGCCCCAAAGAGCTGCAAAACTATAGGTTGCCTCCTTTTTTGGTGCAAAGAGTAGGGTTGCCTCGTTTAAATGACCATAATTTACCCTCATCTGTGTTTTAACGAATTTTAAATCAAATGAAAGATTATTTTGTTCCTAACAAAACCGAATTAGGTCGCCTTACCAAAACTAGTGCGAATTCTGCGTCTGTATTAAGTGTGACAAAGAAGCGATGCATCTTTCATTTGATAGACAAAAATGCATCAAGTTCATTTTAAGCGTGTATAAATGTGTAACAGTTATATTTTACTTTTTTCACCTTAAAATTCATTTATCAGCGATTTTACGTACCGTACTGCAAGCGAGGCGAACTGCACAAAACTTCTCATACTTTTTCAATATACAAGGTGCAGTTTTAAAACTGCACAATATTTCAGGAGGTTGTAATAAAACTCATAAATAATCATGTAAAAAAACGATACCTGGTCAATAATCAGTAATACTTGTTATTTAATTTTTTAATTACACTAAACTAAATCGATTAATCGATGGCCGCGGGGACGTGGCTAGGGTGTGGCGTGCGGGATGATGATTGGATGATACATTATTTATGAAACTATCGTTGCGAGTTAGTGTGTGTGAAAACGCCCTTTATTGTTCCGTGTTTGTGTGTGTGAAAAAAAGCGCGGTTATAAAAAAAAAAAAAATTACCTACTTATTTTTTTATTGATTCGGGTCGAGAATCACTAACATAATTACCTCCTGAAATATTTTGCAGCTTCAAAACGACACCTTGTATATGATTCTGTTTAGGCTTCTAACGATTAAGTATAATATAATTTTTTAGATAGAACCTAACTGATTACATAAAGTTCTTGCTAATTATTCATCAAATAAAAAGTCTCATTATCAAAATCTAATTACGTGAGTAATAGAGATCGCGAACATTTTAAATACTTATTCGACTTTATTCAAATCCTTACAAATTGAGATTTATCGTTACTAATAGCTTCTATTAAACTAAAAATAATAATTAACATGATCATGTTCATGATCTCATCAAAAATTAGTAACGCAAGATAAATCCTTACCAATATAGCAAACATAAAAACTTTTTACAAAAAAAAAAAATAACCGACTTACTAAAAAAACATTAAAACCATCAAAATAACTTTAATTTCGGAAGTCGGTGTTTCTATAATAGTTTTGCCTCTTCGTTATTTAAAACCGACTTCCGAAATTAAAGTTATTTTGATGGTTTTAGTGTTTTTTTTAGTAAGTCGGTTATTTTCTTTTTGTAAAAAGTACAGCCAGAGTACCTTTTTCTCATGACAATTCCAATTAACTCAAACCCTGCTAGGATACATTGTTTTATTATGAAGTTCCCGTGTCTACCTTCCGGCTCCATCATCATCATCAGATCAGTTCGATAGTACCTTATAGCCAAAGTGCACCTCATGACAATTCTAATAAGCCCAAACACGGCTAAGATACATTGATTAATTACGGAGTTCCGGTGCCTATCTTCCGGCTCCATCATCATCATCAGATCAGTTCGATAGTACCTTATAGCATAAAGTGCATCTCATGACAATTCTAATAAGCCCAAACACGGCTAGGATAAGTACATTGATTAATTACGGAGTTCCGGTGCCTATCTTCCGGCTCCATCATCATCATCAGGTCACATCGATTACTAACTATTCTTTTATTTATAACTATGTTCATTGGGAGATCTGTGTGAGTATGAATTTCCGTTGGCCATTTCTGGTCTTCTTCACCAGTTCCACTTCATCAAATGTCATGTTTTGACTATAAATGTTTAAGTCTTTGATGAAAATACCAAAAGAACTATATGGTTGCCTATAATATTTGAGGAGTTCCCTCGATTTCGCCAAAATTCCATCATCAGATCCCGACTTGGTGACTATGAGACCATTTGGGAAGTATACCCTTTCCAACAAAAAAAATATTATTCAAATCGGTTGGCAAGTGACGAAGTTATGCGCGAATATACATAAAAAAAAAAATACAATCATCCGAATTGAGAACCTCCTCCTTTTTTAGAAGTCGGTTAAAAATGCAACGAATTCTTCAAAAAAATCCACAAAATCTTACAGAATCTTATACATATCGTTATTTCAGACCTTACTAATTAATGTACGTGCTAATTGTGCCAAAGGATGCGTGACGCACTGGACCGGTCGTTGTGGCGACGCTTGAGGGAGACCTATGTCCAACAGTGGACGTCTTTCGGCTGATGATGATGATTAATTGTGGACAGAATAGATACCTTATCCTAAATCATATTGTCTTTCTTAGCAAAATATAATATCTTTAGAAATACGCTCTACTACTTATTTACACACTTATTACTTAACCTAATGAAACATAAGTTTCCTAAGTCTAATTAACTAAGGGCCAAGCGCCCGAAAAGTGCCATAAAACAGTGATTTTCTGAGGCCTACTCCTCCGTAACGGCTAGGTCAATTGGTTTGAAAAAAATATATGTTTATTATAGATTCATGAACAATAATATCAACATTTGATTTTTTCGTGCAATTAATACTTTTGTCAAAAAAAAATATTTAGCATCTTCGCAACTTTTCCCTACTCCTTCGAAACGGCGTGGACCTTTAGAAACATTTTTACACATAAAAATTGGTTTTTAAATATTCTTCAAAGTGAACATTGCATATGTAAATCAATCAATATCTCGCAGAGAAAATGGATTTAAAGCGCTTTCCGGGCGCTGCTGGCCGTAAATAAATGCACAGATTTGCGTACTGCCGCCTAGGCGAGTGCGAGAGTTGCGTTCACATAATTTCGGCCAGATGGTTCAAGGAACTATACGCCTTAAAATAAACACCTAATAAGAGAAAAACTCTTATCCTAAACTTATAAAAGTAAATAAACACTACTTGCGTGCTAGGTGGTCTCGACCACTACTTGCACTCTGGTGCCAGTAAGGTACTCTTGTGACGATCTTCGTCTATCAAATGAAAGATGCATCGCTTTTCTGTCAATGTACATGCAGAAAATTTTACTTCTCTTAAATCTAGGCAACCATGGATTCACATCATTTTTGGTACGACAACCTAATATGGTTGGATTAGGAATAAAATTACCTTTCATTTGATATATATTTGATTAAAAAACAGATGAGGGTAAATTATGGTCATTTACTCACTTCTTTAATATTAATAATAATAGATCGTTGATGTGGCTCAAAAGGCTGCCCAACTTAAATGGGACTGGGCAGGACATGTCTGTCTAACGAGCTGTGGGCGCGTAAAACGCTGGATTGGTGCCCAGACACAGCAACGCGGGGCCGAGGCAGACCACGAAGGAGATGGCGGGATGACCTGGATGGCTTGCTTAAGAAGTGGAATGAGAAAGCGAGGAACCGTGATCGTTGGAAGGAGTGGAGGTAGTCCTTTGCCCAGCAGTGGGACAGTGTGGGCTAAGTAATAAATAAATAAAAAATATGGCAGCTTTGGACTCGATGGAAAGGCGTGCGAAGAGGCTGATTGGTGATCCAGATTTAGTCAAGTCCAATCTTCAAAGCCTTGAGCACAGGCGTAGGGTAGCCAGCCTTTCGTTGTTTTACAGATTGCATTTTGGAGAGTGTGCGCAGGAATTGCATGACTTGATTCCGCCATCTCATTTCTATCATCGGACAAACCGACGCACGGCAAGTATCCACCCTTACGTTGTTGAAACACCTACGGTCCGGACTAAGCGTTTCGCCTCGTCATTTATACCGCGTACATCAAAGGACTGGAACAGTTTGCCTGCTGCGGTCTTCCCGTCTGATTATAATTTGGGTGTCTTCAAGGCTAGAGTGAATAGGCTCTTAATAAACTAGTGCGCCTCACCATCAACGATTGCATCACTGCTTACCATCAGGCGGGATCGCAGTCAAGTACTAGTTTATAACAGATAAAAAAAAAAAAAAAAAATCACACAACGCCGTTTAGTTCCAAGCTAAGCAGAGCTTGTGTTATGAGTACTAGACAACTGATAAACATGCTTATATATTTCTTAATACATACATACTTTAGATAAATTACACAGAACAAATGATCATGCTCATCACACAAACATTTGCCCTGGGTGGGAATAGAACCCACAACCTCCGGCATAGCAGTCAGGGCCACTTACCACTAGACCAACAGGCCTGTCAAGCAAATCTTTAAACGAGTCAACCCTACTTTTTGCACCAATAAAAAGGAGACAACCTATATTCTCTTAGTTCCTTGGGGCTAGGGCTGCCATCTCTAAAACCTGTCCCCCAGGACCGGAAGCGTAGGTTCCCCGGATTTTGGAGCTTTTACCCTGGACATTTCAATACTTTTTTCATTTACTTACATCTTGATTAAAATATATTTCACTCCGTACTTGATTGAAGTGAACTTTAATTGTAAGAATCTTTTGTTGCATGAAATAGTGTGTTTAATCGTTTTTGTGACTACAAGTGAGTAATTTTGCTTTATTTTTTAACCTTCTTAGGTATTCAATAAAAGATAAACAAATCCAATATTAGTTACGCAGTTAATAAAATTAAATGAAAAACTTGTTTAATTTCTTATTTTTCCATACAATTAACAATATTTACTTTAGTTTTAAAAGAACTGAAATAATAAATTCGCTCGCCGCTTGCGTAGTAAAATAGCGTCGGCAGTGCGTGCGGTGAAATACCTAACCCATAGCTTTTATTAACGTAAATTATGGGAACGGGATCTAATCAAAATCCCGGACTACAATTGAAACCCCGCCTGGACGCTCCCCGGACATCTTCCAAACTAGGACAAATCCGGGGAAACCTGGACGGATGGCAGCCCTACTTGGGGCACATTCTTTCAGCTGATGCTGGCTTTTCCAAATAACAAATGATGGTAATTGCTGTCAAAAATATAACTACCAATTTAATTGTTTAACAACATTGGCAGCAGATTTAGCTAGACAACTTATGCGCAATGTCTTAATGAATGAATTATCTAGCTAAGAATATTTATCATAATCAAATAACATATGAGGGAAGAGATTTATTCTATGTATCTTAGATCAAAACAAGTACAAAGAATATTTTTTACATTTGCGGCACAAGAGCCTCATAATGTAGATTTCTTCACAAGATATCTGTGTTTTCACAACATTTACATAAAGAACAGATATGCAATAACATCATAATCAGGTAAGAGCAGTTGTTTGCAGATCTTAGGTCGGACGCTCTAAAGAATTTCACTTCATCCAGCAGTCCGTGAGGCTAGATAGTATCACTAGTTATCACTTCTACACTTACTAAATACCCTTACTAGTTGCAGAACACCTCACCTCATTCATCATCTGAGTGAGCAGCTCTTCAGCTTCCAGACATTTTCTCTGCAGTTGGCAGCATTGCTTTAGTTGAGTGCAGCAGATGAAACAAGCGAGCATCGGTCTACTGTCTTCAGTTACAAACTGCAACATAACATATAGCATTTGACTTAGGAATAGAATACTTCCCATACAGTACATACATTGTTGTGCTGTCCAAGCAATACTGAACACGGTTGATGTTAAGTGTGGCTTGTAGTATATCTCTCATACAGAGAAACATCCTAGAGCTTCTATAGAATCATTCTGGGGCACTACATGGGCACCCTGTATATAGTTAGCTGTGAGCAGCCTATTTAAGTAATACATTTCAATAAGGTATAACTTACTGGAATATCAGTCAGCTTTTCATACAGTTCTTGTAAATCCTTGTCGTTAATTATGTACATGCGAACATTCTCTACTAAACATATTCTGCACATTGGCATTTTATTCATCTTATACTTAAAAAAATAACTTAGTTAACATATATTAGAAAAACTATGTTGAATGTCTGCTGCTGGCGCGGCTCTAACACTCCACAAGATAAACTCAGTAAAATATATCGTGTGATCGATGCACTTCTTTCGTGGAATTCTTGTGAAAGCCGGACCGATAGGCTATATATTTCTGGCCGTCCAGAAATATGATAGGAATTATTTTAATAATCTTGAATCAAACTTTTTCCGGAATTATTAACCGGTAAAATCCAAGTTAGAATTATCAATACCAAATGAACCAAAACAATAAAAACAAACTTCACATTTCACAAAATCAATATTCACAATTTTAACACCTGACAGTCATTGACAATGACTTATTTTATATTTTCCCGGTTCTTTGTTTTTTTTTTTTATACGTTTCTTGCTTAGATACTAAGTTTTTTAAGCACTGTCTTCATTCATAGTTAGTGTAGTTCTAGTAGTAGGGAGTTATGTAAGTATTACATTAGTATTTAATGTAATACTTAACTCATATCATGATGAGATGATATGAGTTAAGTATTACATTAAATTACCTTTATTAATATGGATGCATCTCCTTTAGCCGGCTTGCTAAGTGACGTTTATGAAATCCGCTCAAGGTTGGTTCACCTTTTTTATTTGTATAAATTTGTACTATGGTGTACTATTCGACGTGTATTTGACAGCAAATGACCGTTTTTAAAGTGGCTGTACTGTAACGTCAAAAGCGATCTGCGTAACTTTCTAACTCTGTACAAAAGTTGTATTCAATGACAGTTCTAAAGTTGAGTTTTAGAACTGTCATGTTATGATTTTTAGCGATTCAGAAGCAGGGGGCCAATTCTCGATTTTAGAGATGGTGTCGAATTCGACAAAAATTTCTAATGACGTTATTTTTTCGACAAATTTTAAAAGTTGCTATTCTGGGTTTTCTAATTCGACATTTGTCGCAGGATAAGGTTAGAGTTCATATCGATTGTAGAGAAAATGTCATTTGGGGTTTTTCTTTTTTTTTTTTTTTTTTTCGATGGGAAAAATCATCTTATGACAACCCCGCTCTTGGGCGGAGCGGGAGATAGTGTCAGACTCTTACTGACTAAAACACCCATCCCGTTCCTACAAGCCTTCATACCGGGGCTCGAGCGCCCTTTCGGATAACCCTGGCCCCAGTAGGCTTCGACCCGGCTGGGCCCCTGCTGTTGCTGACAACTCCTTGAGGCGCGCGGGAACAGCGCGCGCCGTCGACGACTTGGGCTTGGTCCGGACGGTTACCGGACGGCCGGACAGCGAGCTACCCATTGCTCACTGTCCGCAAGCCCGCGCCTACGGTGGCTGGAAATCGGGATCGGAATCCCGGCGGCGGCGGCGAGAGCGCCGTTGCCTGATGCGGTCGGCCTCCTCCTTAGCGAGCATTACTGCTTCGCAGAAGTCGGCGACCGCCTGCCACTCCTCCTCGCTCCGGACCATGGCCTCGACCAAGGCACGGCGCGAGAGGTCTCCGCCGCCGATCACCCTCACGAGGGCACGGCGATGCTCCGCCCAAGCAGGGCACACCGCGATTGTGTGCTCCACCGTGTCCTCCGGGCGTTCCGCACAGTGGCGACACCCGGGCGTCACTTCCGCTTTAATTCGGAACAGGAACCTCCCGAACTTGCCATTTCCGGTGAGGACCTGTGTCATGCGGAAGGTAAGGACGGCGTGAGGTCTTTCCAGCCACGCCTCAAAGAGGGGACTTATCGCCATAATTGTGGCGTGCCCATGACGGGGTTGCGATAGTCGCTGACGCCATTCCACCATGAGATCCCGCCGGAGCTCTGTCCGCCATGCCGTGACCTGTCGCGGCAGAGGACTTTCACCCCGGCGTTGCATCTCCACGCGCATGTCGTGCATGTGTGCAAGGACTGTTGCCTCCAGATCCCACGGTGGTAGGCCAGCCAGAAGGCTCGCCGCTTCGCAGGAAATCGTGCGGTATCCCCGCACCATCCGAATTGCCATGACCCTCTGGCAGGCGTTCAGAATGCCCGCCGGTCGCTTTCGCAGCGACGGCGCCCACACCGGCGCCCCGTAGAGGGCCATGGACCGAACGATCCCTGCGTAGAGCCTCCGGCAGGAGGCGTCTGTACCCCCAAGATTGGGCAGGAGCCGCTTGAGAGCGGCCCCAGTCCGGTTGAGTTTGGGAGCCAGACGTCGGAAATGCTCCTCGAAATTCCATCGGCTGTCGAGGATGAGTCCCAGGTACCTCATCGATGTCCCGACGCCGATGCGAACTCCTCCTACCGTTAGTTGGGAACCCGACGGTGGCGCGTTCCGACGGCCGCGACCGTGAAAACACATGGCCTCGGATTTGCGCAGCGCCACCTCGAGTCCCAACTCCTGGATCCTACCAACGACTATCGCAACCCCGCGTGTCGCTAAAGCGGCCGCCGCCCGGTACGACTCTCCCTGCGCTAGAACCAGCGTGTCGTCTGCGTAGCAGACCACGCTGACCCCGTCAGGGAGGTCGCCCCGCAGCACGTAATCGTACCCGATGTTCCACAAGGGTGGCCCTAGTACCGACCCCTGCGGAACACCGCACGACATCTCCCGACGTTTCCAGTCTCCCTGGTGACCGGGGTAGACAATATACCTGTCCGACAGGTAGGCCTCGACTACTCGACAGAGGTATTCGGGCACCCGGTGGTACCGGAGTGCCCTCCGTATCGTACTCCAGGGCAGGGAATTGAAAGCGTTGGCAATGTCCAAGGACACTGCCACGACACACCTACCCTGGGACACCGCATCCCCCGTCGTGAGGGCTCGCACGCGCATGATGGCGTCCACCGTCGAGCGCATCCTGCGAAAGCCGAACTGTCCGTCCGAAAGGTCCGGCCCCACCCGTGAAAGGCGCGCGACGAGGCGGCTCGCAATCACTCTTTCAAAGAGCTTGCCCACCTCGTCGAGCAGCACAATGGGCCGGTACGCGGACGGAGAGTCCGCAGGGCGCCCTGGCTTCGCGATGAGGACCAGTTTCCCCGTCTTCCAGCGAAGTGGGAACTGGCCCCTCTCCAAGCATGCGCTGAAGAGCCCTCTCAGTCGAGGCCCGAGAGCCTCCATGGCCAGGACCCAGGCACATCGGGTCCTGGGGCGGCGTTCTTGGCACTCAGCCTTTGCACCGCCACTCTCATCTCTGCCTCGGTCACCTCTGGAGCATTATCGTCGTCGTCGCTATTACGGTCCGCGTCAGACACCGCTGGCGGAGGCGGAGCCACGGGCGGGGGGGAGTGTTCCCCTCGCGCAGGGAACAGAGCGCTCACCACACCCTCCACGAGTTGGGGCCGGAGACTCTGAGTCAGCGGGGGAGCCCAGGGGCGCAGTTTCTCCCGTATCAATTTGTACGGGCGCCCCCACGGGTCCGCGTTCAGAGACCCCAGCCACACGTCGCGGGCCTCGAGTTTGGCCCGCTTAATCTCCGCTCGGAGGGTGTGTTTTGCCTCTCTGTAACCCTCGTACAGCTCCGCTTCTCTGGCCTCCGCATCCGGCGCGCGGATGCGGCGCCTGCAGTATCTGGCGTACCGGCGTCGCGCGTGATTGCACGTGTTGCGCAGTGCAGCGATTTCCGGCGAACACCAGTACACCTGGCGCTTAGCACATCCTGGACGGACTCGGGGCATTGCCGCATCGCAAATTTGCGACATGGCCTCCCGGAACCACTCCGCCTCGACGTCGATGTCGACAGGCCTGTCCGGTGCTTGCACCCAGGCCTGTACCGTCGCGGCTTCCAGGAGGAGCTCCCGGTCCATCTACTTAAGCGCCCACCGCGGACCGCAAGGGCTCTGTCGGACCGGCGCGGCCGAGGTTTCGGCGGAGACGTCCAACCGGATATACCGGTGGTCAGAGTACGTCTCCACCTCCTCCATAACGCGCCAGTCGACGACACGCGGCGACAGAGCGGGGCTGGCGAACGAAAGGTCCACCACTGATTCACCCCGCCTCCGCACCAACGTGGGGACAGAACCCCGATTCAGGACGACCAGGCCCAGCTCCAAGGCCCAGTCCTCCACCAACCGACCCCGTGTGTTCGTGCGCCGGGAACCCCAAGCCGTATTCCAGGCGTTGAAGTCCCCACAAACGACCACGGGGAGGGTACCAAACCCAGCGACGACGACACTTAGCTCCATAAGGGAGACATGGAGTTCGTCGGGAGTTCTGGTCGGGAACAGGTAGACGCCTACCACTGCAATGTCCCCGACCCGTGCTGCCACGCAACCCCGTCCCCTCGCAACAGCCTCGAGGGGCGGGGTACCGGCGGCGGCCGACGAAATTAGCGTCACCGAGCCGTCCAGGTCCTGAACCCAGCGGGGATGGACGTAGTACGGCTCGGAGACGACGGCGACATTGATCGACCACTGCGCCATGCTCTGGAGCAACAGATCCTGAGCGGGGGCGCAGTGGTTGATGTTCGCCTGGAGGAGACGTAATGGTGTCCTTATTGACATTCCATTACAGTCTCCTCCCGAGCCCCCTGTGAGGGCACCGCCGCGGCGGGAGCGGCGGCGACAGCGGCGGCAGCCAAGACGGTGGCTGCTGCGGTGAGGGTGTCAGGGTGGATAGGCCTGACTTTTGATGTCATTTGGGGTCAATTCTCGATTTTAGAGATGGTGTCGAACTCGACAAAAATTTCTAATGACGTCATTTTTTCGACAAATTTTTAAATTTCCTATTCTGGGTTTTCGAATTCGACATTTGTCGCAGGATAACGTTAGAGTTCATGACGAGTGCTTCTGAGCAGTAGAGATGTCATGTCGATTGTACAGATATGTCATTTCTGAGTGAATTCGTTGAATTTTGTTAGATTATTAGTGTGTTATATCGTGTTTTCTTTGGTTTTTAAATAAAATACGGCTTGGCATATATCGAATTGACGATTATGACCGTTCTTGGCGAAAACAATTACTTACAAACACAGTTTTACTGCCTTCACAGGACTTCACAAAAAGTTCCAAATAGGTAAATCGCCACGGGGAGGCATTTTTATATAAGTTTATCAAAACACAAGTCTTTTTTGGCGCAAGGAGTTCACCTAAACCTACAACTTTCACTGTCACAGTTCTTAAACACTAATTTACAGAAGTTATACTTTACAACAACAGTAGGTATTAGGTATCAATCACAATCACCACATTCGCAGTGATAAAACATTCATAAACTTTCGAAAATACTCAAAACGATCGCGGTTCACGACAACACCGCGCGCTTTCGCAATGTTTACAAACAACTAACAAACCCTGCGTTCCGAATTGCGTCAAAAGCGATTATATCTCGAATCCGACTAATGCGCAACGTCACAAACAGTACTCAATAGTCCTTATATTTTGTGACTATTAAATTCGGTCGGATTCGCGATATAATCGCTTTTGACGTAATTCGGAACTAAGGGAAAGTGACAACAAAAAATAAGTTTAGATTCAATACGACTGAATTAACTAGACAACTCGTTTTAACAAGATTCGTATTGCGCTATCTGCCTACTTAACTCATACGGGTTATAATAACAAAAATTACGCACGGCATGACTCTACGAGTTCTCACGATGCGCTACAGACGGGGCGCGCCGGTATTGCCAACTGCTATATAATTACGCTGGTATTGCCCAGTAGCTAGATAATTTGCAAAATGTTGCTAGATTGCTAGTTTTTTGCCAAAACGAAACTAGATTTGCTAAATGTTTCTGTAGGTAATTTAGGTTTTAATAAAATAACAATGGGAGCGCGTGACGTTCATACCCAAACCTATAATTGCTGCCAAAATTTAGTTTAAGCAGCGTATGTTTTGTGACCGCGGTAGCACCGCATGCACTCTCCACTGGCTGGTATGCTCCATGAATAAAACCCAACAACACACGCTAAAATACGAGTAGCGTGTACTATTTTGGTTTAGAACTATAGTATTCTTCTGTCATGTCTTGGCGCAGTAGGAATCAAGGAATTCCCGGCTCACGCAGACCCATGGCCCTACCTGCAATAGCATCTTTGACCATAGATTCTCTTTGAGTTTTTATTTATAAGAATCTATAAGAAAAAATAAAAATAGCTATAGAATAAGAATAGAATAAGATTAGCTGTAGAATAAGAATAGAATAAGAATAGCTGTAGAATAAGTATAGCTTCATGTCTCATGATGAAATTAAAAAGTGCTAGAAAAAGTAGCTAAAAAGTTTAGCTACAAGTTTAATTAAATTGTAGCTGTCTGCCACCAAATAATAGCTATTAAGTTCTAAGCTGGCATCACTGGGCGCGCGGCTCGGCGCTCGGCGCTGTCTACCACCAAAAGATCTAGCTATAAAGTTGCTAAGTTGGCATCACTGGGCGCACGACTCGGCGCTTTCGCGCTTTATTGCTATCCCGTTTTGGCCACGCTGTTGTCGTTTTGTTGAGTGAGACGTTATCTTCACTCGACTCGACATTTACGTGAAATTTATTTCGATTTTGACTGAGAATACGGAATTCTGCTCGATTCGACATTTTTTGGTAGAGATAGAGATATTTTTGACAGACATAGGTAGAGATAAACTTGCAATCTCGAACTCGAGATAAATGGCGAAAATCACGAATTGGCCCGCTGAGTGAATTCGTTGAATTTTGTTATATAGTTAATTGTTAGTGCGTTACATTGTGTTTTCTTTGGTTTTTAAATAAAATAGAATAGAATAGAAAACTTTTATTCGGTACAGACACAGCACAACGATAATATTTATACACAAAGTAATTAAAAATAAAAGTACAAAGTACGCCGAGCGTGCCCGCACCGAAAGGGTGACCACCTCAGCATTTGCTAGACGTTACGAATACTACTTGGATTCTCATATTGGATATTCGATTTGCTCTGTGATTTGTTCATTGTGTATTTTCTTGAAACGACAACCTTCGCGCACAATAACGGACTCAGTAATTTGTGTATCCACGATTGTACTTACTTTTCGCCAACTATCCCAAGACTTTTTGTATTTTTTCCCCTCCATGTTGTTTAAAATATTATATGAAACGTAAAAGTTTAGACAGCACAGCCCACCAAAGAAGTAAACAAATGAAAAGTTTTGAAGGAACCGCAAATTCTTCATCTATCAAGCTGATTATTTTTAGATTAAACGAATCGTTTTATATTTAGTCAGCATTTTAAAACCAAATCATTAATTCACTCATAACTACATAAAACGGAACGTGGATTCTTCCTGATGGGAACATTATCTTCACTTGACATTTTTGTGATATTTATTTCTATTTTGACTGAGAATACGGAATTCTGCTCAATTCGACATTTTTTGGTAGAGATAGAGATATTTTTAGACATAGAGATAGACTTGCAATCTCGAACTCGAGATAAATGGCGAAAATCGAGAATTGGCCCCCAGAGCGTGAGCACTGTTATTGCAAGATGGCGTCGATAATGACGTCATGCATGACGTCAAGAAATCGTCTGTGGACGCGCTCACGGTAAAACGGAACGGCTGTAAGCGCGCTGACAGCGCTGTAAGTTCATCTCGGAACGCACCGATAAAAAACAAAGAACCGGGAAAATATAAAATATGTCATTGATGTCATTGTCAATGACTGTCACTTGACAGTCAGGCAGGTGTCAAAATTGTGAATTTGTGAATTGATTTTGTGATGTTTGTTTTGATTAATTCTAATTTGGTTTTTACCGGTAAATTCTGCAAGGATTTTGATTTAAGATTATTAAAATAATTCCTATAATATTCCTAGACGGCCAGAAATATACGGCTTATCGCTCCGGCTGTCACAAGAGTTCCACGAAAGAAGTGCATACGATCACACGATATATTTCACTGTGTTTATCTTGTGGAGTGTTAGAGCCGCGCCAGCAGCAGACATTCAACATAGTTTTGCTAATAAATGTTAACTAAGTTATTTTTTTAAATACGTATAAGATGAATAAAATGCCAATGTGCAGAATATGTTTAGTAGAGAATGTTCGCATGTACATAGTTAACGACAAGGATTTACAAGAACTGTATGAAAAGCTGACTGATATTCCAGTAAGTTATACCTTATTAAAATGTATTACTTAAATAGGCTGCTCACAGCTCACTATATACAGGGTGCCTATGTACAGTGCCCCAGAATGATTCTATAGAAGCTCTAGGATGTTTCTCTGTATGAGAGATATACTACAAGCCACACTTAACATCAACCGTGTTCAGTATTACTTGGACAGCATAACAATGTATGTACTGTATGGCAAGTATAATAATCCTAAGTCAAACGCTATATGTTATGTTGCAGTTTGTAACTGAAGACAGTAGACCGATGCTTGCTTGTGTCGTCTGCTTTGCTAAACTAAAGCAATGCTGCCAACTGCAGAGAAAATGTCTGGAAGCTGAAGAGCTGTTTGCTCAGATGATGAATGAGGTGAGGTGTTCTGCAACTAGTAAGGGTATTTAGTAAGTGAAGAAGTGATACCTAGTGATACTATATATTCTAGTGACCTTTAGGGTTACCAACTTTTCAGGATGTGTTGAACTTCTTCAGAGCGTCCAATTCGAGGTACAATTTCACTATTTATCATACTGGCGGTAAGTCCCCTCTTTGAGGCGTGGCTGGAAAGAACACACGGCGTTCTTACTTTCAGTATGACGCGGGTTATCACCGGACATGGCAAGTTCGGGAGGTTCCTGTAGCTCACTGTCTGACCGTCTGGTAACTGTCCGAACTAAGCCCTACTCGTCGACGGCGCGCAGTGTTCTAGCGCGCCTCAAGGAGTTGTCAGCAACAGCAGGGCCCGACTGGGTCGAAGCCCACTGGGGCCAGGGTTAGTTTCGAAAGAGTAGCTCAGCCCCAGTGTGAAGGCTCGAAAGAACAGGGTGGGTTTATAGTCAGTAAGAGTCTGACACTGTCTGCTGCTCCACATAAGAGCGGGGGATGTCATTAGATGAATTTCCCTGCATAAAAAAAAACTATTTGTCCTACAATTGTTTCATTACTCATCTTTTCTTTCTGTAAATATTTTGGAAACAGATATCTTGTAGATATCTGTATATCTAGGTTTGATGATTGAGATTTGTGTAAAACTAATCCACAAAAGACCTTTGAATATCTGCTTTGTTGTTTGAACTTTAGCCCCTCATAACATACTCATAAATTAATAATATATAAGTATACATTATATCTACAGAAACGTTGCATATTTAATTGAGATTCTGAAAGAGGTTTTTAAAGAGATTCATCATCATCAGCCTTTTTAATGTTGCTCAAGCCTCCTCTCTAGGAAAGGGAATGGGCCGTAATCCACCACGCAGGCCAAGTGCGGGTTGGTGGACGTCACATGTCTTCGAATCTTTGCTTCTAGGACATGCCGGCTTCCTCACGATGTTTTCCTTCACCGTTTTGAGAGCAGTGGTGATTAAATAAATTACACAAAGTAATGCGCCCGGCTGGTTTCGAACCCGCGACCTTCAATCCGTAAGTCGGGGCCATCACCATTCGGCCACCACTGCTCTTTTCTTCGACTGGCCTGCTGGTCTAGTGGTTATTGACCCTGACTGCTATGCCGGAGGTCGTGGGTTCGATTCCCACCCAGGACAAATGTTTGTGCGATGAGCATAGTCATTTGTTCTGTGTCTGGGTGTAATTTATCTTTATATGTATGTATTTAGAAATATATAAGTATGTTTATCAGTTGTCTAGTACACATGAAGGCACAAGAGACGTGACCCACGTGACAGCAGAAGGTAATATAAGACATGCTAAAAGTTAGACGAATTTGAACCTTCTGCAATTAGCATAAGATACATGATAATCAATTCGGAGCATAATAGTTAAAACGAAAATAACAAGAGGCAGGTAGTCAAATATTATAGAATACTGTTATGTCAATTTGATCTATAAGACGAAAAACTTATGAATACGGTTTTGTCTCGTAATGCACTTGTTAATTTCAACATTTTATCGTAAGTCGATTTAGTCTAATGGTCATAACAGTAGACTTATATTGACATGGTCGTAAGTTCAAATCCGTCATGCTTCTTTTAGTAGTTTTGTGTTTATAATATTGGATTATGATTTTTGAAATCAAATTATAATTTATATTAAGTTAAATTAATAAATTTAAATTAAGTATTCAAATATAAAAGCAACATGAATAAAAAACAAAAATGGTTAGGATAGGTAACGATTTATTCATTTACAAAAAAAAAATATTTACTCATCTTATAGACATAATTTAAATATCTATATATAAAGGTAAAACACATAAAAGAAGTTTCAATATTAAACTGCTTTTGATATGGTAGAATTATTTGTAATACAGTTTTGAGCATGAAAAAAAAAACAGTTTATTTATTTCAATAGTGCTAGTGAAATACTAATTTTATTTTTAAAGAAGAGTTTAATGCAGTGAATCAACATGTTACATGATTAGAAATATATAATATTTCTATTTCATAGCAATAGCATCACTACATTAACTGTCATACTTGCTCTAAATATTTTGACATTTTAACTACTTTACAGGTTTTATATAGAATATTAAGTTTTAAATTTGATTAAGAAAGAAACAAGGATCAGTTAATTTATTATATAAACACTTTCTAACAAATTAAGATTACTATGAAATATTAAACAATACACTACACTCAAAGAAGGTATTGTGGCTGCTTACAAAAAGTAAATAATTATCCATTGTTGCTTACACGCACTGATGACATTACGTCACGTAATATTTATTACTGTATCGGCCACCTATTTCTACAAGTTAACCAGGTTCCACAGAAGACATTCAACACAAGTAACCCAGAGTTATACCCGCCTGTTCTACGAGTATACGGCAGTATAATAACATGTCTTTTTTCTCAGATAGAAATCCAGATATTCTTGGGCAAAATGGACTTGACGGATGATCAGCAGTTATTTCAATTTTAAGTCCTGACTTGTATTGTTTGTTATAGTTTTAAACCACAATCTGACTGTATTTCTCTGAAACAAAGAAACGAAACAGAAGTAACTTTATGTGTAGGTATAATTAAAAAAAACTTTTTATAAAAAAATAAAATAAAACCGACTTCACTAAAAAAACACTAAAATGATCAAAATAATTTTAATTTCGGAAGTCGGTGTTTTTCGTTATTGTTTGTTCCTTATTTAACACCGACTTCCGAAATTAAAATTATTTTGATCATTTTAGTGTTTTTTTAGTGAAGTCGGTTTTTTTTTTTTTATAAAAAGTTTTTTATTTCATACTTTTTAGTTGCAACACACACAGGCAGAGTACTTTTTTCTCATGTCAATTCCAATTAACTCAAACCCTGCTAGAATACATCATTTTCATATGAAGTTCCCGTGTCTACCTTCCACCTTCCGGCTCCATCATCAGATCACTTCGATAGTACCTTATAGCCAAAGTGCATCTCATGACATTTCTAATAAGCCCAAACACGGGTAGGATACATTGATTAATTACGGAGTTCCGGTGCCTATCTTCCAGCTCCATCACTATCATCAGGTTACTTCGATGATACCATTTTCAACATAACTATTCAGAACTATTCATTTATTTGTATTGTCATAGTCGCTTAACTATGTTCATTGTGATATTTGTTTGAGTATGAAGTTCCGTTGGCAATTTCTGGTCTTCTTAACCAGTTCCACCTCATCAAATGTCACTTTTTGACTGTAAATGCTTAATTCATTGATGAAAATATCAAAATGACTATATAGTTGCCCATAATATTTGAGGAGTTCCCTCGATTTAGCCAAGATTCCATCATCAGATCCCGACTTGGTGACTATGGGACCATTTGGGAAGTATACCCTTTCCAACAAAAAAAGAATTTTTCAAATCGGTTGGCAAGCGACGAAGTTATGCCCGAACATACATAAAAAAAAAAATAAAAAAAATACAAACATCCGAATTGAGAACCTCCTCCTTTTTTAGAAGTCGGTTAAAAAGATGTTTGATTACGTCACAGCATAAAATGTGTAAGTTTAAAAAAGGAGTATAAATAAAATGGAAAAAAGACACTTACCTGTGGCTATATTAAGACGCCTCCTATCAGTCTCTCCGAAAACCAACATTATTCTCATGTGAATAGATTATTTTATATTTTAGAACTAGGTATATCAAAATATTCTAAATAAAGACGTTGTTTTACGCAATTTAGTAAGGCAACGTAAAACTTGTTTGCAGGACGTCACTGCTATTGAGTGTCGACTGGTTTTTGCTTTATTAGAACGGTTCATATTTTTATTCCTCTACCCTTAATCTAAGTAACATTTGAATACCAGTTTTATGATGAATACGCATATTTATCTTGACTACCCGCTTATTACAAGTCAGGCGAAATTATTCCAAGTATGTTTGAAGAATATTTAGTTTGTTGATGGTTACTTAAAATAATAAAAAAGTTCTAAATGGAAAGTAAAACAATTCACAGGGTATGAGGATTGAACTCGTGCCTTACTGCGTCAAAGTCTTTACACAGATCACTAAGTCATATTACCTTAATTAGGGTTACCAAAATAAGCTATCTGTATTCAATACATTTTAAAATACCAATAATAAACTTTAAGTCTAAGATAGTAAGAATCAAAATTGCGTAATAAGTAGTTATTTATGCCATTATTATATCCCTTTATAAATGTGTTTGTTTGATTATAATATTAAAAAATTGTATTTTAACTTTGGACTATTTTGGACCATTTCCTTACTTTATATATATATATATATATATATATACAAGGTGTCGTTTTGAAGCTGCAAAATATTTCAGGAGGTAATTATGTTAGTGATTCTCGACCCGAATCAATAATAAAATAAGTAGGTAATTTTTTTTTTTTTTATAACCGCGCTTTTTTTCACTCACACAAACACGGAACAATAAAGGGCGTTTTCACACACACTAACTCGCAACGATAGTTTCATAAATAATGTATCATCCAATCATCATCCCGCACGCCACACCCTAGCCACGCCCCCGCAGCCATCGATCAATCGATTTAGTTTAGTGTAATTAAAAAATTAAATAACAAGTATTACTGATTATTGACCAGGTATCGTTTTTTTATATGATTATTTATGAGTTTTATTACAACCTCCTGAAATATTGTGCAGTTTTAAAACTGCACCTTGTATATATATATTAAATATAGTGAAATAATAAACTTCTTATTTACTTGCAATATTTTGTTTCATTTCTGTACAAACTGTCCATTTCTCGACTTTTGTCGTTAAATAAAAGTAAAAAAAGATAACTAAAACACAAAAGATAGAAAACAAAAAGTAAGACGTTTAAAGTGAGATTTGAACTTGCTTCACTTGCGTGTCAAATCGCTGTTATTACCACTGAACTAAATGGATTCTTGTAGATAATATTGAAATTCAACGTTACTTGTAATGCTGGAAGCAATATTATGGACCTTTAATAACCAATTTACAAGCAGTTGATAATACTCACGGAATTAGCTAAGTTAACTTTTGTCACTGACGTGCCATTTTCTTTTATCAATCTACCCTCACACTAGGATAGCAAGATTTATCGAAATGCTGGCACAAAGAATTTTCATCTTTAATATTAGCAAAATAATGATTAAAATAGCTTATCAAAGGAGGTGGGTTAGCCCACTTAGGGCACCGACTTTACCCATAACACAAGCTCTGCTTAGCTTGGGACTAGACGGCGTTGTGTGATAGTTGTGGAATATTATTATTATAATTTAATTTTTAAAAATGATTTGCTATATTTTTAATTTTTTTTTTTTAAAGATTAAGTATTTATAAACTTTTCCTAAAAGATATTTTGCGAAATATTCAGTAATGGTGGAATTACCGAATACTAATGGAGTTTTCGGGTGTTTCTCTCTCTTTTCTCATGTTCCATCAAACATTGCAGTAGATGAACCATAAAGCATTTAATCCAAACACTATATTTGGTCGAACATTGTCATTTGTGAGGCTCTTTTGCAGCCGAATGTAATGAAAACAGTTTGTACTTGTATTTTTTTTATTGATATTGTTACGCCATATCTCCGAGAAAATAACGAGTAGCACGTAATAATTAAAACGCATTGCTGTTCGAAAGGTCTAGAATGGTTGTGCGTAGCCAGGTTTAGAAAAATCTCGAAACATCCACAAAGCAGGTACCACTAGTAGTTAGGTCCTTGGTAGTTGGGTACCTTTTCCCTTATCTATCGATAAGGGAAAAGGTACTTTCCGTCTTTAACAATAGAGTCGAAATTCGCATGAAAGTGACTCTTAGTACCAAGTGCAATAAAAATGATTAGATTCAATTGTTCTGGGCCCCCGGCCGGAAGCGAGTCAGTTTGATTTCGACTAATCGATCGCGATCAAGAGCGAACTACCTAAGAGTGTGAAGTGATTTTATCTAACGACCTGAGCGATAGTGTAACGTTACTCTAGTGTTAATTGCGATTCGGATTATTGTTGACTGGACTAATTTGTTATTGTTTGTGGTGAATAAAGTTATCTCTTAGTAAATCGACATTTGATTACCCACGTACGTAAAAAATATTACTAGGCTCGCGTTTGACCACCATCTCACCGTAAGCGATGATGTGGTCGGCTTGTTTGTGAGCAATAAAGAACGTCAGGACCGCCTAGTATAGTATTATTATTTAGAAGATAAGGGGCTATGCATCACCCATAGTGTAGGGGATGTAGTCAATGCGACCTAAAAGATCTATTGTGACTCGCCACCTTGTTAGAGTAACTCTTTTAGCCCGGAGGCTTCCAAGAAATTTAGAATACTCCTAGCTTTTAGAGTTTTAATCTCCGCCGGGCGAATAATGTGTCGGCCCAGAAGGACACTGCGTTTGTGGATAAGGGGTCCGCATTCATACAAAAGGTACTTAGGCGTCTCCCTCTCCTGATTGCAGTACCGGCAAACATCAGTGTCACTCAGTTTCATGTGAAATTGGTGCCTGTATAGTATAGTATAGTACAGCGGGCTGTTTTCCGCAACTCCACGACTAAAGCGCGTATTTTGCGTACGGGTGGGACAAATGTGTCATTCGATCCACCCCAGCTCAAGTAAGGGCATCAATTCACTGATCTTACTGACCATTTCACGGAGGGTACTTAGGTTTCCGGAGTACTTTACCCTGTATCCTGCGACCACAGGGAAGCTCAGCAACAGCAGCCCAGCCGGATCGAAGCCTACTGACGCCAGGGTTATCCGAAAGGAAAGCTCGGTCCCGGTACGAATGGCACGGGGTGGGCTTTTAGTCAGTAAAGAGTATGACACTATCTCCCGCTTCGCCAAAGAGCAGGGGTTGTCATTGGATGATTTTCCCAATCATAAAAAAAGCTTGGTCAGTTGTAAGGCCTATTTTGTGAAGCAGCCATCAATGGAGTGAAGTGCCTCCTGGGCCTGCCTGCAGTCATCATGTTCTAATACTATAATAATTCAGGATTGCCTAATACTATAATAACTTGTTGCAGCCGAATCCTTCAGTAAATCGAGGTCAGCTAAAGTATTCCAGTGGGCTTATAGTAACTCCTGTAGAGAACATCAGTATAGTTGATGTCAGCCATATTGAAAGCATTGCTGTCAAAGAAGAATTACCTGCTGTTTGCGAGAGACCAAATGATGTCATTGAGCCAAAAGTGGAACATTTTGAATATGGTGGGTATTTTTTTTAAAACATTTTTAAACCTAGTGATCAATACATATTTTGTCTGTATATCTATACAATCGTAATAATAAAGGAGACGCAATTATGTTAGGTACCTACTAGAAACAGGGACCGCTTTGAGTCAGTTCACACCGAGACGTGACGCAACGCTGCGCGCACATTTTAATTCATTAAACCCAGGCGAAAGCTGGCTTTCGTCTTTCCACTGTGTCTCTAATTACGGTATTCGGAACGCTAAAAGAGCGACTCAAAATATAACTTTATTTACACTAAAAGAAATGTCATGGTGAGAATTCAGAATACGTTGCACCACGCAGTGCTGCGCCTCGAGATGCTTCGCCGCGTAGAGCGGCGCAGTGGTGCATCGCCGGTACGCGCGACGTGGTGACTTGTCTTTAAGTCCAGACTTCGTGAAGACCTGATGCAGATCGGTTGAGTTGTCGAGTGAAAATTATAATGATAGACTGGGATCTTGTTATAATCGGACTTCTTACGGAAGCGGAAGAAGAATACAGTAAATAAAATGAAAGCCCTTTAAGACTCGTACGAATTAGAACAAGAGGCCACGATCCATCTCTTGAGCTCGTGAAACGAGGCTTGAAATGATTCTGCAGTCTTCGATGCGTGTATTTACCGGTAGTTCTATAAACGGATCTCCTCGTCCTTGAATCGCGATTTCCGTCGCGTTAATACCGAAAAGATTAAAGACGCGATTGAGTGGAATAAGGTCTCCAAGGTTTTTGCAAAAGATCTGTCTATTGGGCAGAGCCAGTTCACGAAATTGAAGGCCAACGATGGTAGAGTCATACTCCGTAAATCGGCGCGTCTGCGAGAGATCATGGCATTCTATGGATAGTACACGTCAATTACTAAACCCATTGTGAATCTAACCAACGATCCAAGAGCTAGTGGAGCCGCCACCAAAGATATCCAAAACGTGAGCCTGTTCGAGATTAAGATGGCTCGGAAGCAGCTTAAACAAGAAGGCGTTGGGTGACGACGGAATTACGACCAAACTCCTGGAGGCGGGTGAAATACAAGTCCTAAAGGCCCGCAGGTAACTGTTTGATTCCGTCATACATAAGGGAAAAAATGACTAAATAAAAACTGAAAAGAAAAATAAACAAGTTCAGTCCACAGTTCAGCAACAGTCGGGACCCACATTAGATATATAATTAATAATAATTAATTATTAATTTAATTTGACACCCATATTGCAGAATAAAAAAAAAAATTTTTGTTACTCTAACATATAGCATCTCACAGTCGATATGTTGTTTTTTTTAACGTCACCTATCTAAGAACACTTGGGTTATCAAGACGAATCTAACGATATGTTAATTATAAAAATCTGTTCAGCGGTTTGGAAGATATGAGGTAATAAAGAATATTACATACATACATACAAACATACAACCTTACTCTTACCCATACTCTTCTTGCAGTCGGGTAAAAACGCCACAGGCTTGATGCAGAGGGGTAGTGTAACCTTTTAAGCTTTTGCATAGCTTCTATCGCGGGCCTTGAGCGTGGAGACCGAATGCAGAAATTCCGTAACGAAAATAACCTAACACCCCCCACTCATTTGTTTTTTGAGCGTGGTGACCGATAAGAAAACAAATGAGTGAACAATCAATCAAAATTCAATTCAAAGTGTGTAAGTGTAACTTCAGAAAAAAAAACAAAGGAAAAAAAATACTGCATAAATAAAATAAATAAATAATTATAATTGCATAAGTTGATAAAAATGCTATGCAATAGCTTTACCGCGGCAGTCCCCGAGTGCCACACGTCTTTTTTTTAAGTAGGGCGACAATGCCCTCCTTAGGATCACAAGCTCATCTTGCTTCTGAGGTATGACTTCAAGCTGTTTTCCAGAATCATCACTAACCGTCTCGCGCGCAAGTTCTTTTTTTTTAGGTTGGAAAATCATCTAATGATATCCCCCGCTCTTGGGCGGAGCGCGAGATAGTGTCAGGGTTTTACTGACTAAAAACCCACTCCTGTTTTTACTTTGCCATTGTGCCAAGACCCGGGGATCTCTTTCGCATTACCCATGGCCCCAGTAGGCTTTGACGCTGCTGGGCCCCTACGGTTGCTGACTGAACTGACCGAACTGTCAGACGGCTACCCAATGCTTGCCGTCCGCGAGCCCACGCCTATATTGGCCAGAAATTAGGATCGGAATCCCGGCGGCTAGGACGCGAGAGCCATGGCCTCGCGTGTGCGGCCGCCTCCATTGCTAGCATTACTGCTTCGCTGAAGGAGACGACCGCCTGCCACTTTTCATTGCTGCGGATCATGGCCAGTACCAAGGCCGGCGTGAGCGATCGATGCCGCCGAGCGCCCTCACGAGGACACGGCGGTGTTCTGCCCAGGCGGGGCACACCTCTATCGTATGCTCCACCGTGTCCTCCGGGCGGTCCACACAATGGTGTTTGGAAGTATGTGGAACAGAGTGTAAAGTCCCACATACCTCCTTTGAAAAGGGAGGATCCTCCGACCAGACAGGTGTTATAGTCTGGTGGGCGACTGCCCGATAGATGATTTCGGGCTGTCGTTTATGTTCAAATCGCGCGGAGAACTTTGATTGCGCGATGCAGGATTTCGTACTTTCTTCGTAGTTCTTATGTGGCGCCATAGATGTCGCTACAGGTGACACCTGGGCGTCACTTACGCACGAATCTGGTGCAGGAATCACCCGAACTGACCATGTCCGGTGAGGTCCTGCGTCATGCGGAAGGTGAGGACGCCGTGAGGTCTTTCCAGCCACGCCTCAAAGAGGGGACTTACCGCCATAATTATGGCGTGCTCAGTCATAAGTAGACCTGCGAGAGACCACTCATATTAAAATAAAAAACTTTTTACAAATAAAAATATAACCGACTTCGGTGTTTCTAAGTTTTGTGTCTTCGTTATTTAACACCGACTTCCGAAATAAAAGTTATTTTATTTTTTTCATAGTTTTTTAACATTGAAGTCAGTTATATTTTTATTTGTAAAAAGTTATTTATTTTACACTTGTTAGTTATGGTACCACCACTAAAAAGTACCCCTCAGACAAACTTAAATAACTTAAAGCCACAGTGCATCTTATAACGGTTCTAATAATCCCAAACACGGTTAGATTACATTAATTTTTTTTTCCTTCTGACTTCACCATCAGATCAGTTCGATACATCCCCCCCTCCCCTTTCTGACAGTCAGTCATCGACTACACGTATAAACAAAGCAACTTTACTTGTAACCACAGTTCTGCTGTGATTCTATGAGGAGTTCTGTTCCATGTCTTCGAAGTTCATGATTAGAGATAGATCATAACAATATTTCAATGGGACCAACTTGGAAGCATAACCTTTCAATCAAAAAAAGAATTTTTCAAAATCAGTCCACAATTGACCGAGATATCAGTGAACATACATAAAAAAACTAAAAAAAAAAAAAATCACCTCCTTTTCGAAGTCAATTAAAAAGAAGTTACTTCGTCAGTCTGTCTGACACAGCGGGAGTTTCAGAAACTACTTAAACACGTTACAGACGTGACATCTCATACTAAATTTATCCAGTTCTTGCGTATGTATTAACAAGTAGCTCGTCTCTGTTTTTGCTTTCAGAAATAGAACTGGAACCTCTAAACAAAAGTTATTCAGATGCAGAAGATATACCAGCACAACAGTCTAAGCCTCGGTCAGAAGGTGATGTGCCCTTAATAGAGATCAAAACGGAGGTGGAAGAAGAACAAGGAGTACCGAGCAAGAAGCGAAGAGCCAGTGACACGACACGTAAGTGTTAGTTAGTGAATCATTGTGTGAGCGAATAAGCCGAGTTGGTTGACAACATAAACTTACCAAAAACAACGTTCAGTCTGTACACCTCGAGCAGTTGCTCTCGCTGGAGAGCACACTCTTACTGCCCGATGATTGTCCTGTTAGCCGTGGTATACCCTCCTCTCCTCAAGCACATCAGGATATGGTGCCCTCTTGTTGCTACGTCACTTCGTGCAAGCGACCGTTTTTTTCCTTTTGTTGTGTGTGCAAGTCACCCCCTGCCTTTTTATCAATGGAGTTTAATGACATTGTTCAGGCAGGAGCTATAGTCTTAATACAGTTCCAGATAGCCTTAGCCATAGCCTTTTATATTAGTTTTCCACATGTCGCAATAGTTTCCTACCAACCGGGGGTTGACCTTGGACGCACTAGCATAGCGCGTACAGGGATAATCACCGGTAGGTTAAAAGTGTTTAAAAGGATTGGTTTAGGCTTCTACTTACTTACTAAATTAATAATCACAGGGACGGCCGTTGCGAAGAAACGAAATCTGCACATGAGAGGAAAAAAACTAGAAGACGTGGTTACAGAAATTCAAAAGAAGAATGAAGAGTCGGACACAAAAGTTACCCAAAACACTCAGAGTGGCTCATCCAAACTTATTCCGAAATTCCAAGATCTTTTAACTAATACAACACCTCAAGTTAGTATTAGTACTGCTTTAGACACAAATTGTCGTAATAATATTAAAAAAAGCAATGTAACAAAACATACTCGTGTACACACTGGTGAAAAACCTTTCAAATGTGAAGAATGTCAGCTTTGTTTTAGTCGGAAGGGAGATTTAACAAGACATATTCGTGTGCACACTGGCGAGAAACCTTACAAATGTGAAGAATGTCAGCTTTGTTTTAGTCAGAAGGGTGATTTAACAAGACACCTTCGTACGCATACTGCCAAGAAAACTTACAAATGTGAAGAGTGTCAGCTTAGTTTTAATCAGAAGGTTCATTTTACAAGTCACGTTCGTGCTCACGCTGGCGAAAAACCTTACAAATGTAAAGAATGTCAGCGTTGTTTTACTCAGAAGGTTCATTTAACAAGGCATATTCTTACGCATACTGGCGAAAAACCTTACAAATGTCAAGAGTGTCAGCTTTGTTTCAGTCTTAAGACTACTTTATTAAGTCACATTCGTACGCACACTGGTGAGAAACCTTACAAGTGTGGAGAATGTCAGCTTTGTTTTAGTCAGAGGACTACTTTATTAAGGCACATTCGTACGCACACTGGTGAAAAACCTTACAAATGTGAAGAATGTGAGCGATGTTTTAGGTGTAAGCAACAATTAACAAGACACATTGGTACGCACACTGACGCCAAACCTTTCAAATGTTAGTATAGTTTTAGTCATTAGAGTACTTTCACAAAACACACAATAAAAAATATTCGTCGTAGATACGCTGGTGAAAATGTCGAATTCCCACCGTCTTAAAGTGCATTTAGAACGCTCTAAAATAATTAATTGTTTTATATATGTTGCAACAGAGTAACGGTTCAGTGTTGGTGTTACTTTTGCGTCTAGATAAGGGTTAGCTCAAACCGAGACGCGACGTGACGCGACGCTGCGCGCACATTTTAATGGAGTGACTCAAAATTTTATTTTTATTAACTACGAAAAAAGATACACATTTCATTATGAGAATTTAGAATACGTTGCTCCATGCAGCGCTGCGCCTCGTGATGTCTCGCGGCGTAGCGCGACGCATCGCGACACAGCGGTGCATCGCTGGTACGTGCGGCGTGCAAGAGCGGCGCGACGCCGCGAGGCGCAGCCGAGGTTGCCGTGGCGACTTGTCTCTACTATTTCCGTCCAGACTTCGTGTAGAATTAATGCAGTTCGGTCGAGTGCTCGAGTGAAATTATAATTTGCTTTTTTACACTTAAAAGGAGAGGTCAACCTCAGTATTGTTGAACCAAATTTGGTACTGAATAAAGCATTTTTCATTTTTTCATTTTTTTTTTTTTATAATGATAGACGAAATTATAATGCAAATGCGGGGCGGGAGCACGTGGCGAATGTAGAAACGTTCCGCTGCGCCGCGCGGCGTCTCGCTGCGCAGCGGGACGTCGTGTTGCCGACGATTTTGCTATGCGCCTCGCAACGTTGCTATGCGTCACGAGGTGGCGCGCGGCGCAGCGCGAAATCACTGGCCTCTTCCAGTATCGTCGCGTCGCGTCGCGTCTCGATGTGAGCTGACCCTAAGGCGACGAAGTTTTATTTTTAAATCAACACTAATATAATAAAGAGGTGAAGTTTGTGTTTTTGTTTTTTTTTGTTTGTAAGAGGTAATCTTTGAAAGTACTGGTCTGAAGAAAGAGAGTCGCAGCTCTGAGGAACTCTACTATTAGTTGTCATGGGCTCTCTGTAATATGGAAATATTGTAAGATTAACCATTTCTAAGAGTAACCATGGAGTTTCTTCCCGGTTCTTCCCCATAGGAATCAACCAATTTGGAACCGTGCACTAGCTTCTGACGTTTTACAAGTGCATTTGTAGGCGTAGGCCTATGTGAAATAAAAACATTTGAATTTTGAAAAGATTATGATCTCATTGCTAAA
This sequence comes from Mythimna ferrago, assembly GCA_910589285.2. NCBI lineage: Eukaryota > Metazoa > Arthropoda > Insecta > Lepidoptera > Noctuidae > Mythimna > Mythimna ferrago. Next base: position 15,402,137 of record OU342700.1, read on the forward strand.
ACAAATTGTTTTATTTTCGTTTAGTTTTTTGTCATAAGTTATTATTATAAGATTTACAATGTGTAATCTCGTATTCGACGACAAAATCCAAATGATTTGCTATAAAACAGGTAATTAGTTTTTAATTATTATTTAATATAGGTACTCTGTCTAAAAAGTCAACCGACTTGGGAAATTATTAGAATTAAATGAAATCTGATGTAGTCAACGCTGGTTCAATAATCAAGAAGAATCTTATGAAAAGTATCGAATATCAGTATTTTTTAAATGATTAAATTGTCAAAATTTCCAAGTCGGTTGATTTATTAGACAGACTATACCTAAGTAAAACAATCACGAATAAACACTAATTTACAATTTAAATAGTTTCATTTCTACGAATTATCCACTGTGTACCACCCGAACCATTGTCTATGAGGCCGAACCAACGCACACTGGGACCCGTCCATACAACACAGTGCTCAAAACTCGATTTTCAAAATAAGAATATAAAAAAAAAAACTATGTAAGGGTAGACTTAAGAATGTGTTATGTACATCATTTCTACAAATACTTAATCAGTAATTAATATAGTCTGTGCGATAAAAGAACCGTCGTGGCATAAAGTGAAAACAACATTAAAGATTTTAAGTAGCAACCCAACCCAGTCATCCGTCAAATGCCAAACGTCATAAAATGTTGACACCGGTTTGTTTATCATGTTATTTTGTTGTGTTTTTTAATTGAAATCTTCAGAAATGTGATAAAAAATTTCACCGAGCTACAAGGGAAATAATATTTAATATATTACAGTTTTGCCAAATACAACAAATGGCAAATCACACCATAATTGATCAAAACAAAGTCACGAACTTGGGAAACATTATTATGCTGTTTTTTTGGTACGTAACACTTTTATTTTAATCTTTTTAGACTTCCTAGGTAAACTCCTGTCCCTGTTATCTCCAAATATATATAAATTAAACGGAAATTCATTTAAACATGACGATATTTGTTTATTTTGTTTTGGTCAATTCTTTCGACGTCTAGTATAAAGAGTATTGATACTTTAAAGAACAATGACCACTTTCTATACATTTCAAAACCTGATAATAAAAGTTAATGTAGGTATAGTTATAATGTATAGTAGACAGACTACCTGTAAGTCTAGAAAATAATGTCTCATAGTCATTTTTACGATTTAAACGCCACGAAGTCCAAAAAATATTAATGTTTCTTTTTAGGTTAGAATTTGCCGTAAGATGTTAGAAAAATATTTAACTCTCGAATTGTAATCTAAAATAGGAATACTTAGCTGTGGTCGTAGTCCTTTTTATTTTATGTATTCCTTAACTTACGTAGCTGCTTAGACTCTCGATGATTGGAAAAAATCGAGTGTCGAGCATAATAGTTTGTTCTTACAGCACAAATAACTTGTACTTACTATCTAGTAAATACATTTTTAGTAAAGAAAAATGCTAAATAGTTTGTATAGGTATCTACCTCTAAAAAGTATCTCTTACCTGTTCATCACTTGATCACTTATCTACCCGACACATTTTATTGGCTTACGGTATGTATACAGTACATATAATAAACAAAAAGGGAAAAACAAAATTATACAATATGTTTTAGTGAAATGGTTTATTAATGGGAAATAATAATGGTTCCGAAAAACAATTTAATCTCCAGCAATCTGTGGCCGACTATTATTCTAATTAACTAGCGTTATAATGAATTACCGACAAAAAACCTAAAACATAAACGAAAAAAAATATCCAATTTAACAACAAATAAGAGCATGTTCAAATTACATTTCCTCCTAAAAAAAAATGGATCTTCGAATAACAAAACTAAACTTCCGAATAGAATACTGAACCTCCGACAAAATTACTAAGTTACCGACAACAGAGGTTGGGTCAAAATAATCATATTTTTACAACTTGCATGAACTGTTTTAATTTCTATTGTTGGTTATCAAATTTATTTTTTAGCTCTCAATAATGATGAAAATACCTCAACTGTTCGACCCGCGCGATGGGGTTCGGATCTACTACGTAACTACATTTTCATAATAAACTGAGTTTTGTTTTATTTTTATCTTTGTTCTCGCTGACATTATAAAAGTTAGGAAATTTGTCGAATAATAATACAGTATAATATTCTAGGAAACTAAAGTCTCCTTGGTTGTCGATTAAGGCATGAATAGGGGTACGTATCAAAATCCCGAAAGTTCATTATACAGTCTGTCAAGAAAGTCATGAAAAGAATGTTTTGGGAACTACTGTTTTTGCTAATACTGGCAACACTGAATAATTGTTAAGCTGAGTACTAGAGGTTTGCACCGGAGCGAGATTTCAACAACCGATTGAATTCACCGGTGATTGACCAATCTCCGGAGAAAAACCGGAGGTCACCGGAGAATAATGAAATTTTGTTTCTTTTTTAATTTATACATTTAAAATGAAGAAATAAGAATAATTAATTGATTTAATCATTTATTAAAAAAAAAAAACGTTTTATAAAGACAATAAATGCTGATTTTGGTTTAAAAAACACAACATATCAACAACAGCGTCATAGCGTAACATGTTTCTTCTATCATTATGTACTACGCGTTCCAAATGAGAATAGGACCGATTCCTATGTTTTGACGTCTCGTCGAACTGTCAAATCGAAGAAATTTTGGCAAAATTGTAGAACTTGGAGATGAGTAAAATTGAAGAACTGGATTCTGATTAAACTTTTTTCGTTCACAGTTCGTAAATAAATTAAATTTTTCGTAAATTAATTTATGTTTCAAAATTTCTATCCTCGATTTGACAGTAAATCGTGACGTCACATCATGGCGGGCGATCCTATTCTCATTTGGAACGCATTGTACTCGTATTTATCCTGTCGTCGAAAATAGGTACTCTCTCTGACCTTACAGAAGTAGCAGGCACAGTTAGGTATTTGAAGGCTATTTCGTCTAATGGCTTTAATTGTTTATTGAATATCTAGAATTGCACAACTTTATCCCAATTGTGGCTTTTTTCAAGATACGGTGTTTCCGTATTCATTTTGATGAAGCGGATGTCATATCTGCATTACTGGTGTTTCTTTTTAGAAATCCAAGCAAATCCGGGCGACCAGTAGAAACTGGCCACGTCAAGTGAAAATAGTACCTACATGAGAACATGTAGGTACTATTTTCACTTGACGTGGCTATTTCTTCTGCGCTTTGAGATATGCTTCGGATCCGGAAAATATTATTTTATTCTGCCTTTACAGCATCTTTAGCAGCCAATTTATTTATTTAATTGATTTTTGAATGTGTTTTTTATTTTATGTAAATTTATTATATAAAAAAATAAGATGCGACGATCACCGGAGATCAATCGGTGAATTACCGATTATTTCAATCGAGTACTTTTACCGGTAAATCTCCGGTGATTCTCCGGTACTCACTGCTCCGGTGCAAACCTCTACTGAGTACCTGAACTGTCATGTCGTATCTGTGTGGTTGATTTTTTACAATATTTCGGTGCTATTTCGAGTTTTTTAAATCGTGTAAGCGTTAAGATACAAAAAATGAATCGAAATGTTTATAAGAGCGGTGCGAGACAAACTATATTTAAAGTTTTTCAAGGGTGTATGGCCGAAATTCAAGGTGGGAGTGCTGGGACGAACAAAGACGATGTTTATGGTCGAACAGCAAAGTTAACCGGTACGTAAATATATTCTAAAGTTTAACACACTAACGGAAATATAATGTTTTGACAATCTTCTGATTTTAAGTACAATTTATCTATCTTTAACATTGTTTATGTCTTGCTAAGGTTATGAAATTTACCTACGATTTATTATACTACCACTTAACGGTTTTGATATTTTGGTGTTTTTTATTTAGGTATGATAAATGTATTTGTTTATTTAACATATCTTTATTGACTTCAGGTGTTACCGAAAGTACAGTTCGGCGCATTGTGGACTAAGGCATGAAGAATGGAGGTAAATTTTCAACGCTTGGAAAACACAGGAAAGGCCGACCTACGAAACAAACTACGAGTCAGATGTTGGCCGGTTTCATTTTGAAGAAGTTTCAGGCAACATTTCTGGAGTCGACCTCGACTCTGATTATTTGGATTCGGATTAATAAAGATTTATTTCATAAACTTTTTATTTTTGCAATGAGCTCATACCTATCGATACTCAGCGCCATGCTGACGGCAGTGCAGAGAGGCAAAACATCGTGATTTGCACTTTGTAGTAAGTACATAAATGCTGGTAGCTGAAAGGACGAAAACAAGGGTTGATCAAACCAGACATTCTTATGAATATAAAACCAGATATTCAGAAGAATGTCTGTTTTGATAAACTCTTGCGTGTAGGTACGTAGGATAAACATATAATTATCCTAATAAGCAAATAGAGAAGTCTGGTTTCGTCGCAATGTTTATAAAACAAAATTCAGACTGGTAAAGAATGCCTAAGGCATTAACTCCGCCTTTGTATTTTGGTGTTGGATAAAGTTTTAATAAATAAATTATAACTATTATGTATCAGGTAAAATTAAACGTCACTTGAATGAAAATTAGTTCTAATAAAAATGTTGTTCGCCACTACGACAGAGTAAGTGCTTTTATTTATAGGGAGCCACTACCAATGAAAGTCAAAACTCGTTTGCAAGCATGTATTATATAGATAGACGAGTGTCAGATAGATCGGTAAAATAATGTACCTACACGGCAGTAAAGGGACCGTAAATCGGTAATTATTATTTTATAAATAAAAGTATCAATATCTTTTAGTCGAAGTTTATTGGGATACCATGTTAAAGATGGTGGCGCCCTCCCTTCTTTTCATGACTTTCTTGACAGACTGTACCTATGGCTGAAATACCGACGTGCAAAACACCGAATTTCAAAATACTGAAAGGTTTAAATGCCGATAGTCGTTATATCGAAACACAAAATACCGATGTTCAAATGTCCGAAAGGACGAAATCCCGAATAGACGAAACAACTTGAACGTAGCGGTTGGTTATTTCACCCAGTTCAAAGAGCAATCAAAATACAATCTACCTGTGACTAGACTATTAGACAATGGTAAACACATTTTTACGAGAGATTGTGGCTGAAATAGGTTAGGTTAGGTTAGAATTGTGACCAAAAGCGCACGAGCCGAGCGAGCGTAGCGAGCGGCGCCGCGGCAGCGGCCGGCGAGTGCTACTTCTCAAAATAAAACAAATTGGGACAAACATTCGAACAAATGAACTTTCGGGATTTTAAACTTTCGACCATACGACCATTTGGCGTTTCAATTTTCGGGATTTTGTCCATCGGTAATTCAAAATTCGGGATTTTTATACGTACCCATGAATACGACTGTTTTAACATTTTGACGCCTGAAATAGGTACTGTGATATCGAAAGGAGATCGCATGAGTTGCTTTTTTTATATAACCAACGAACTGGCTTTTAAATATAATTCGAAGGATTATGCTGTTCTAGAATAGTTTTGAAAGTTAGTAGAAAAAAAGAATGTCTGTTGTTTTTTCAGGGCTGAAGTGATTTTTATATGAATAACATGTATTCGTAAAATAAGTAAGAAAAATATAAGAGTGCGCCGCCCGAAGTGTTTCATTTCAGGAAGTATCCCTATACGTTGGTTACCGACGAGCTGAGCTGCGTCACATGGTGGAGCTCAGTTTGAATAATGGGTAAATGCTGCCGGGCGAGCGCGCCCAGCAGACATGGTTAAGTGTGCACGCAGCCGGGAGTTATCAGAGGGCAAAGTCAGAGAAAATAAATACCTCCTATAGAAGTGTATGCATGAGTTAGATTAGGCAAGATTGTACTCCAGAATGATTTATTAAAGTTATTAGTGAGAGGAAAATATCCTCCCGTCCTCCCTTAAGAGACCCGTCGGTCATCCCTTATGAGAGGATTTTGCATTATTCAAACTGAGCTAATATCAACTTTGCTATTGGGGCATAGCCTATGCAAAGAGAGTCTAGTTGACTCTAATGATTTAGCTATTTTGGGAGTTATTTTTAATAATCTTTGTGGTTGATTAACTCTGGAGTAGACTCTTATAATGAGAATGTGTAGGGGATCCGATGCGAGTGTGACTCCTTGTCCTCTGACCCGATAAGCGTCCGAAGAAATTAGTCATAAAAGTATTGAGTCTTAGAATGTAATCCCAGTCTGGGTGGTTGTCACTCTGGCATCCTAGGTTAGAAGGGTGCAGCACTGTGGCTTTTTTTTGAGGTTTTGCTGCGGTGGGGTTTAAGCATGACAACGTTGAATGATAAGCGCAAAGTTAGCGCATAGTAAGTTTGTAAATAGATTTTGAATATTGTTTAACGTTCGTCATGACTTAGGCTCGCTCCTAAATAGACGACCACCATAATGTGATTTTTTTTTCCTCCATAGGTAGGGACCTCTGTGTTAGGTATAGGTAGGTCATGCTTAGTCCTTCGAAAGTTTTTAGAATATAAATGCTTGTTGCCTCAACATTTCTATTCATTGGGGCGTAGCTCATGTGATATCGAAAGGAGATCGCATGAGTTGCTTTTTTTATATAACCAACGAACTGGCTTTTAAATATAATTCGAAGGATTATGCTGTTCTAGAATAGTTTTGAAAGTTAGTAGAAAAAAAGAATGTCTGTTGTTTTTTCAGGGCTGAAGTGATTTTTATATGAATAACATGTATTCGTAAAATAAGTAAGAAAAATATAAGAGTGCGCCGCCCGAAGTGTTTCATTTCAGGAAGTATCCCTATACGTTGGTTACCGACGAGCTGAGCTGCGTCACAGTACCGATATCGAAGCATACCCGTGGTAAGTAGAATTCATGATATATGATGCAATTAAAAGTTATTGTTACAAGTACATTTTTATATTTTTTATAAGTTTCTGTATAACCACTCAGAATAATATTTTCAGTATAATGTGACAGTTAAAATAGCACCACAATCTATGAAATATGAAAGGTAATTTATGAATTAATAGTAGGCAAGTAAAGATAAAAATTACAAAGCAAAGTTTTCAGTAGAACGTAATTTATGCTGGTAGAAAAGTATTATAGCAATAGACAGTCATGTTTATTTTTCGAAGATTTCAGTATCTCATTCGGGCGTTTCGTCATTTTTATTCGGACAAAAGTAGTCGGAAAGTTAGTATTTTAGGCAGTAGATTTAATATTTTGAGTAAGGACAATTCTTCTTTTTTTGTCGGAGCTTTTATTACTACCCTTTATTAATTATCATTATTATCATCTAATTCTCTTATCCAGAAATTCTGCTGGAGCAGAGATATTTTCTTGATACCTATCCCACCCAAGATACCACACTAATGTCATAATTGTTAACAAATGAAAAAATGTGTTCTACATGTTGTGAAGTAAATGTACTCATACTATTACTAGAATCATACAGATTACCCCACTCATTACTCAGTCTATGTTCTGTGCTGACACGGCTATGTACAGGGATATATTTATATGTACTGAGTATCGTGGCTCTACATGAATCTGCCACATTGTGCAGATTCATATTGGTATATTGAGGAAAAAGGCAGTGTGAAGCAGTATTTGCTGCTCGCCTATAATTTACTAATGTTATGTTGCTAGATACAACTTCAGAATGTACTTCTAGACTTTCATTAACTGGTTTAGCAGTGATTGGCTCAGAGTCACCTATTTCAACAGTGATTGACCCAGAGCCACCTGTTTTAACTTTTTCAGTAGTAGATGCACCACAAGCTCCATCAGCTTGCCCAGTACGTATGGCAGCACGCTTACAACTCATCTAGCATTAATGGCATATTCTATCAGATGATGACATCTATGGAAGAAAATATTGAGTTAATATCGGGTATTGTAAATGTATTAATAAAAGACAACATCGAGGTCAAAAAGAGAAATCACCAAGACCGTAACGGTATGAAGTAATATACTGGCAAGTAATTAACAATATAGAAACATAAATACCTGACGTGGTGCAATCTTTGTTTGTTTATCTGTTTGGAATTTATCTTAGTTCTTCTGAAGGATTGTCAAAAACAATAGAATGGCTCTGACGATTAAGTGTTAACCGTCCACAGAGACTGCACACTTGGCTTTGACCTGGTCGAGATAACCCTGAAGCTTGAGCACCATCACTGCTTGTCGTTTATTGCTGGTTCATGCTTCTCATGAGGAGTTCATTACAAGATTCACAAATGCAATCTTCCTCTGTAAGTAATCTGAAATAGGAAAGACAATATAAACTTCTTTTATTTACAATTGATATAGGTTATAGTTTAATACCAAGATTAACAGTTCAAAACGAAACACGAAATAACAAAACAAAACTATTAGTTTTAATCCATCTTTCGGCCATTTGTGTGTATGTTGTCATACTTAAGGACATCATAAATAGTTTTAAGTTAAACATTATAAAAATAAATACTTACGATTACTGGTGATATCCACTCACTAAGAAGCGAAATAACTCTTGTGTTTAGCTCTTAAACAAGATAACGTCGAAACGTATTGCAGTTTATGCAAAGTATACGTCGGCTTTTTGTTGACGGCGGCATTATCAAAAGGGCGGATTTACAACAATATGGAAAGCAAAGGTCGTCAGATGAGGAAGATATCGAGGTCCAGGGGGCAGTAATAAGGTCGTAAATAGAAGTATCAGTTCACACACAAAATAGCACAGTACACAACGAGACGCACACGCACCAACGAAGGGCTGCGCCAATTTTCAATCGTAGAACTGGCAAATGTAAAAAAAAGTCCGTTTCAGTCATCCGAACTCAATTACACACTGAATGATTAATTTATTTAATCAATATTTTATTTTCAATGAATCTATATTATACAAAGACTAATGAAGAATAACATATCGATTGAATAAAATGTAAAATAATGTATAAAACTCAGAAACAGAGATTAATAAAATCAAGTAGTAGTGCGTAAAATGGAACGTTGTAGCAAAAGGTCTCAATATTTATATATAATCTATGGCAAAAGGTAATAGAGATGCGTTCAAAACATGGTAATATGTAACGCTAAACGTAAAATAAGTTTATAGAAAAACTTAAAAATCTTTTTTTCCTGCGTTTCTTTTAAAATTGTTTTTAGCGTATTAGACACATAATATAATTGGCTAAATTTTAACATTTTTTTCATTACTATACAAAGTCAGGTGAAAATTGGTCATTCTTCTTTATAATGCGTTTCGACTAAGAATATTTCTTTTCAGGCTTGAGTAAGGATACACTAAAATAAAAAAGGGCAAGTGCGAGTCGGACTCGCGCACTGAGGATTCTGTACAAATTTACCTATGAAATCAATTCCCGAATTGAGTTACGAAGATTTTTCCGAATTGCAAACTATTTTTTTTACAATTTTTAAGATTTTTCCTGTACTTGTGCTATGAGACCTTGATTTATGCCAAATTTCAGGATTCTAGGTCAACAGGATTCACCCTATGAACTTTGATTCCCTTGAGTATCGAAATATACGTTTTTTTGCGACATAAACGGCCGTATCTTTTTTTTTCGTTAACTCAGAAGTCCGATTTTTTCACAACTTCAAAAGACCGCAGACTTGAGTATGGTTTTAATTTTAACTCGATACCTCCAAGCGTTCTCGAGTTAAAGGGTCTTAACACATAAACAGACGGACAACCAAGTGATTCCAAGGATCTTATATGCGAGATGGTCCCTTACAGGCTAAATAGATTTTTTACGAAGCAACATTATCTGTCTAGTAGTTTTTCGTGAATGAGTAACAAACATCAATATATATATCGATCCCTCCTCACAAACTTTCCCATCTATAGTATTATTAATTGGACAACACATAATCGAAGCCACGGGTAAAAGCTAGTAAAATATATTTGTGAATTGATGTAAGGTGCAGTTTAAAGTTAAATTTAAAGAATATGACTAAAAATTATTTGAAAATATTCATAGATATGTATGAGAAGATATGTTACTCGCTAACATTGTAATTAGAAAACTCGGACTTAAAACTCACACTCCTATTATCAGTGTCATCCCAGTGCAAACGTACATTCACTGATAGAAAAGGGCAGAGGCAAGAGCCGGCGCTATAGTGCGAGTGAAATCGCGTTAGCCGCCGAATGTTTACCAAAAACAGATCTATCTACCTCGCTTCGCAAAATGGCGACCAAAATAATAAGCAAAATTAGGAATATCATAAAGTCTTCATGTACTTACGAGTGAAATGTGTGATGATGATGATTTTTTTGTGACATGGTGGTAAAAAATGTGATCTGTTTTCTAATGCGTGCGCTGGCCCTAGACTAGCTAGGCTACTTTAATCAAAATAAGTTGCTTAGCTACAAAGAAAAACAATTTTTATTTGAATGTACGATTTGTTTATTTATTAAACATGTGCAAGTTAAAAAATTATGAAATTAATAAGCAAGTAAGATACTAATTGATGTAATTGAACGCAATATTTATCACAATCAATTGATGATTTTGATAAGTGCGCCATCCGTAACAAAATTCGTGCATTTTATGCAGTATGGAAGGAGGTGCCGACTTTGAGGAAGCTACATCGCGTATTAAAAGAAGACATAAACTTCACCGGAGGAATCACTTCTCTCAGAGGAGTTTTAAAAGAACTTGGTTACAAATATAAAAACTGCGAGTCAAAACGAAAAGTTATTATTGAAAGACATGATAACGTGCTCTGGCGTGCTAAATATATCACCTTAATCATAAACATTGCAATAATATAGCACATAAGCTATAACTTTGCAGTTTCATTAAGTGAGCAAATTCAGCCAATAGGATAATTTTTATTATAGGGTGAAGCCGCGGGAAGAGGCTAGTCTAACATAGTTTCAAAATATCAAGATTAACAGTCGTACTATAATGACGTCACAATGTTGCTTACGTAACAAAAACGATATTTATCTACAGCAGCGCCCTCAAATCCCACGATGGTTTACTTTCCGCTTCTAACTGCTGTCCAGTGCATCAGCTCAAAGCATATTTTGTACCCATATAAATGGTGTAAGGGACAGCCCTCCACAAACTTTAAGGGCTTGCTCAGTAGACGAAACTGAACAACCCACCATAAAAAAAAATTTCAGGAAACGAAAAAAAAATTCAGCCTCTCCATACAAACTGTCCAATCAAGTTAATAATTTTGTATGGAGAGGCGGATTTATTTTTTCGATGAACTTTCTTCTGAAATGTAATGAAGTAAAGTTGTCTACATCAAAAAAAAATCAAAAATAGGTGCGACAGACATGATTTATAACTGTTATCTTCAAAATATATCTTATTTATTGAAATTAATTGCTAGGGACTGAATACTTTGGTTTTATAACTCATCATAACTCCTAACCAAAATTTATGCGCAAGAAAACTTTTATTATCTGGAAAATGCGCAAAGTTCTATTGCTAATCTTTTCAGTTCATTACTTATCAACACCTCATAGATATTATAAAAATAATTCAAAAATAGAACTTTGCGCAAAAAAGAAAAAAATATATTTTTTTGATTCAGTACATAAAAAATCATACTGTCACATATAATTAGTCATTAAACCTAAAGTACTGATCGTCAAGGTTCATAAAAACAATATTAGAATAACCACACCTTGCTTAGTTGCGGTCATGATGCACTTCAATTAAATATGACGATTAGTTGCAAAAATAAATGTTTTAATATTCTCTACAAACTCACGAACGCTATCGGATAATTAATGATATGGGTATAAAGTAAACTTTGAGCTGATGCACTGGACAGCAGACAGCAGTTACTGATTTAGTAATTGTAGAAATGATGTAACACATTCTTAAGTCCACCCTTACATAGTTTATTTTTTGAAATACCCTCATTTTGAAAATCGAGTTTTGAGCATGACGTTGTATGGACGGGTCCCAGTGTGCAACGTGTCGCCCGCGGAGCAGCAAGCGGCCTCGCGTCGCTGCGGGCAGTAGTGTTGCCAGACCGAAATTTCTAATTCCAAGAAATAAGAGTAAAAAAACCAGGAGACTGATCTAATAAATCAGAAGATCAATAAAATACTTATTTATAGTTTATTTTAATATAAACAAATCGTCGACGGCGCGTACTGTTTTTTCTTTCTTTTACTGTTCCCGCGCGCCTCAGGGAGTATTGTCAGCGAACCGTAGGAGCCCAGCAGGATTCCGGATTCTGAAACGAAGGGCAAAGAAGGAACAGAGTGGATTTTTTAATCAGTAAAAGTCTGGCACTTTCTCCCGCTACGCCCAAGGGCGGGAGATGTCATTGGATGATTTTTACCCACCAAAAAAAAAAAACAACTAGAACCGGCAGATTCTTCTGCGCAACAACACGTTAAAAGATACGTAAAACGGGGTGAATAGAGACTTAGGGGTGAATAGAGACAAAACTTTAGTTTGGTTTTTCACTTTGATACCTTAATATCGGCCTCTAAAAAAGCATCGATTTTTTAGAATAACAATTCATTAATAAATTGATATAGTTCAATGCTGCAAAAAAGATTCAAATATCGAGAAAATACCCTTGAAAGTTTTGTCTCTATTCACCCCTAAGTCTCTATTCACCCCATTTTACTTGAAGAGTTGGTGATCGGTACCTAATGGCATATCGCAGAAATAATCTTAGTTCTTAGAATTAGGGTATATTGTTAGTTTTGAAGACTCCAAGGAACTTATTTATGTTGGTACACTAGAAGACTTAGATACATTCCTTCTTACGCTTAGTTCATTATGTTATATTTATTTAAAAATCCAAATATCAGGAGATTTACTAACAAGATCAGGAGAAACTTGACAAAATCAGGAAATGTCCTGGAAAGTCAGGAGGTTTAATGAAATTGTATAAGTTAGTCTATAATGTCTTGCTGTGCCCAACAGGGTCCACAATTGTATCTATTAAATTTTCACATATCATCTAAGTCTCGTAACACTGGCTGGCAGTACCTACTACCGACAAGTCAAGGCGCGCATTCGCTCGCGGCAACGTGGTTGGCCGCGCGGCCTTTTCAAGTGAGACTGGTCTTTTAAGTATGAAGACAATGTTTAAAAGTATTTCACACTAAAAGTGCTCACCGCATCGCTGCCGGCCGCTGCCGTTCCGGTGTGTATGACTCAGCCCTAATTCCACCATTCTAATACTTAGCATTTATTTCGAAGCTATGATCTTTTGAAGAAAGTGATTCACTATAATATATCTAAGTACCTTGTGTGTGTTACACTTGGGATACAAAACCATATACTCCAATTCATAGAGTAAAGGTCAAAACGCTTTGTGCGTATTGGTGGGAAGTTTTATATTATTAAAAGCAAAGCTTTAAAAAAAATATTGAGCCTCCTCAGATATTTAGTAATATATACTAAATACAATTAATACAGATATTAATAATGATATTTAGTAATATATACTAATACAATTAATTTAATTAATAATAAATCAAGTACCAATTTTACTAATCTTATCTTCCCCGTTGATCGAGCGCCTTCGACCGCTCGGCAATCTTCGGCTGCTCTCGTGACACAACGGAAAGCTACGAGCGGCGGCGGCGGCCAGAGGTGCGGCATGCGGGACACGTGTCTTCGGACTTCGGACCTACTATTTTGGTGTACAATAAAGTTTATTCTATTCTATTCATTTCAATATATAGTTATCTGTGACCACACGGAACAGTAAAAACAGTGGAAGAAGTAAGTAGGCGTGGCACTGTCGCCGCTAGTAAGAATCGCGTTGCGCACTTGCTGTTCAAGCGCCCTCATTCTCTAACTAGACTGCGCAACATAATAATTAACGAAAAATAATATTGAAATGCCTTATTGTCCCATACTGTAGGTACTTTAAAAACCATAGTCTGACTAAAAATCTAACTCATGGAGGTGTATCATACCACCGAAAAGTATTATTTTCGGATTTATTTTAATAAAATGAAAAAATAAAATTACGTGAAACATTGCGCAGGATATATTTTTTTTTTTTTTTTTTTTTTTATTAATGATAGGCTTGCGTTTGACCACTATCTCACCTGATGGTAAGCGATGATGTGGTCGACGATGAAGCACGCTTGCCTAGAAGAAACCTATTCACTCTCGACTTAAAGACTCCTAAGTTGTAGCTATCAGGAAACACAGATTCCGGCAGGGAATTCCACTCCTTGGCTGTACGCACAATAAATGTGTTCGCAAAACGTTTTGTGCGTATGGGTGGGATGTCTACCATGTACCGGTGGCGCAACGCTGTACGTCGTGTGGTCCGATGATGGAACGGACTTGGCGGAATTAGATTGTGCAATTCCAGTGCACACTCCCCGAAATGTTAACGATAGAAAACCGACAGACTAGCAACTCGGCGGCGATGCTCAAGGCTTTGGAGCTTCGACTCTACAAGTGCATCATTGCCAATGATTCTCTTGGCTCGCCTCTCAATCGACTCCAGCGCATCAGGTTGGTATTTGGCAGATCCATCCCAAAGATGAGAACAGTACTCCATACACGATCGAACTTGGGCTTGATAAAGATTGAGCAGCTGTTCCGGCGTGAAGTACCGTCTCACCTTTGCTAAGATCCCCAATTTTTTGGCAGCCAGTTGAGCCTTTGCATCGATGTATGAGCCGAAATTGAGAGTAGATGATAACGTAAATCCAAGAAGCTCAAGGTGGTCGGTTATCGGCACGGTTACACCCCGGAAAGTTGGAGCCGGGTGGAATTGGCTCCGTTTGGCGGAAAAAAGACACGCCTGGGTTTTAGATGCATTGAACTTGACCAGATTGGCGTCGCCCCAATCGGAGACCGCCTTCAAGGACGAGTTCAAGCGTTCAACCATAGCCTCTCGGGATGACTGGATCTGTGTCCCGCTAGCTCGTGCGTCAGATACATATCTCTCAGCAACAGTACTGTCGTCTGCATACCCAAAGATACCGGGTTTAAGTAGATCATTTATGTGCAGCAAAAACAGCGTCGCCGAGAGCACTGACCCCTGAGGGACCCCGGCATTAATATCCATTTGACCGGACGAGCAGCCATCAATAACCACTCGGATGGATCGATCCCGCAAGAAGTCAGCGATCCAATCACACAGACCAGCGGGCAAACCGAAGGAAGGAAGCTTAGCAATAAGGCTTTCGTGCCAGACCCTATCGAAAGCCTTCGAGATATCAAGGGAGACGGCAAGCGCTTCCCCATGTTTCTCGATGGCCTCGCTCCAGATATGAGTGGCATACGCTAGAAGATCCCCAGTAGACCGGTTTCGGCGAAAACCGTATTGTCGGTCACTGATATACAAACAAAACTAGTCCTTTTTTTTATCATTACAAAGTTGATTTTCTTTTCTCAGTTATTAGCTTTTCTGGAATATTCGTTTGTCTACCTATACTTTTGACGCTATCCAAATAGTGCGTGACTTTATCGATAAAATCAATCGATATGTATAATATGTATTACATTGATTTTTTAAAATATATATTATAGTTTAATAGTTTTTGTAAGTAATATAATACAGATAATTATTAAATTAATAAATATAATAAAAAAAAATTGTGGTATGATATTTGTGATGTATTTTAAATAAATTTAGTTAAAGAGTTAGGAACAACATAGGCGTTTGAATTATACTTACTTAATATTCTTATGTTTAGCAGTGGGCGATGACGATGATTTCAGCTGAGATGATATTAATTGATGTACTATGCAAATAAATACCCTTTTTACTACGTTTAAAAATTGCCTTTAATCATATTAATTTCATAATTTTAATACTATCATACTATCGCATATAATTTTTTTTTGCATGATATGTTTTAAATACATTTTCATACAATCGATACGTATGAGTTTGGCGACACCGGTTCTGGAACAAACATTTTCTCAAGCTACTTCCACTGTTTTTACTGTTCCGTGTGTGACCACCTCGTTACCGATCTTTGAAAACAACGCGCGTGCACTCCAAACGCTTCCCAACATCGATATTGTACATTCGAGAAATAAATTCATTTTAAATTATAGTCTACTAGTCTTTAAGTTTAGTCCTTAGGTTGGTCACTAATAAATGCCGCAAGCAATGCTGCACGTATGTGGCTTAATCGCTAACTACTAGTTATTATGTATATATTATTTTTGATGTTTTGTTATAGTTTTCCAAGAAATGAGAATCTTCGGCAACAGTGGCTTGAAATTGTGCCATTGAAAAATAAATTTTCAAGCAACAGTTTTATTTGTGGTCGCCACTTTAAATCTGAAGATATAATAGTCCATAGAGTTAAATCTATACTAAAACCTAATTCTATTAAATCTATATACCCTTTTGTAAGTTCATCCGCTGTTAAAAATCCGTTCAGTAGGTAGTTTTTGAGTTGATTGCAAACAACTATAGAAAAACGAACTTAGTGTGGGACTTTTTTGATGTGGGTAAGCGTCCAATAACTTATCCCGCTCTAAGGTAGAGCACCTTTCGCTCCATCTTAAAGCGGAACAAGTTATTTGAGGTTTATACTGAATAAATCTACCTGTGTCCTTCAGTTGCCCTTTGTGTTCCAGGATGGTTTCCCTTTCGGAAATTCCCTGTGCCCCTAGCGGGTATCGGGTATCGGTATACTGGGACCCCCTGCAGTTTTGCTGACATCTCTTTGAGGCGCGCGTGGAACACTTCGCGCAAACGCCCACACCGGTGCCCCATAAAGAGCCATGGACTACACGATTCCCGGATAGGGTTTCTGGCAAGTTGATGGCGGAGGACATGGTAATATAAGGTATACCTATACAGACATCAGCTATTTCCTAATCATTACAGAGAAAACTCACAGTTCCGTTTTGGTTATGGGGTATATTGGGAACAGTTGATACAATATAATAATTACCTAATTGTTTTTGAACTTGCATGTCTATATAATGCATCAAAAATATCTTTAACTACTTTAGAGCAAAATTGTCCCGTGGTATGTAGCTAGTGTATGGACACACTAGTAGAACGAGATGACGGGGGTCTTTCTAACTCTCCTTGTCGGGGACGCTATTGAGGTGGTCGTAGTAAATCTAGTCTAGAATAGAAAATCTTTGGGCCTATCAAAATAAAGGAACTTGTCATAGACAACAATTTACCAGTCACTTGGGATACCATCCTCTAACCTTTAGTTCCTAATAGGTAGATTTTTTTTTCACGAAAACACAGCACATATTAATATATAGGTAGAATGTGTTTATTAAAAAACAAGCGTTAATATAAAATTATTCACTTAATTACCTATTAAATAAGATCAATTAAAACTGTTGAGATAAAAAATAAAATACAATTGAGCGACATATTGAAAAATCATTCACCCCATTCCATGAACAGAATATCGTCATCGATGAAAATTTTCCGTCCTTTCTGGTTAATTGAGGTTCTTTTAGTATTGAAATTATGTTTTCTTTCCTTATAACACCTTTTCTGGTTTTGAAAACCACTTCCAAACCCCTAAATACTCTTTTTGGTGACATTGTCAAAACTTACTCTTGTAATGGTTCCTGGGAATAATCTTCCTTCGTCTTTGAATACACATACCAGGGATTCTGAAAACTGATCTGGCTGTGCTTTTTTATTATTGTTTGTGGCTTCTTCAGAACAAAGAAAAAAAAACTTCTTCGTTCAAAGTTACCCCAAATAAAAATAAATTTACAGTGTTCTGTTAAATTCTCCTTTTTAATCAAGAAAACACAATGAAATCAAGAAATTGTTTAAAAAAAGGTCAGTTGAATAAATGTTTCATCGTTATAAACCAAAAATAAGGTCTTTAACTTACCTTTTCTATATTTAATTTCGATTTCTATCACACACAGTTTTTTCTTGTTGATAATCGCAAACAAAAAAGGCGCCTAGTCTTTGAAAATTGGTTGACAGTTGTCAATTTTATGACACATTTGACATTTCGAACATTTAAACTTTCCGTTCCACTTAACTATTCAAGTAATTATTGTAAATGCGTTGAGAGAAAAAAAAAAAACTTCAAACAAGTTTTATTCAAAGTTATACGGCAATTCAAAATTACCCAACTTGACTGTATTGGATGCTACTCATTATTTCCTCGAAGATACGTGTTCAAATTTAATGGCGAAACATTTCAAATGTTCCGTTTGTTTGTATCTTTTGAGCCGATGTTCCAAATGATATAGGTCAGCTGAGCGAGTTCAATGACCTGTAGTTAATAGTCGGCGTTGCGTACAAACTACCTACAGGTCATTGAACTCGCTCAGCTGACGTTTTCTTAATGAAATTAATTTCGTACATGCGTAAATTAATACGAGTTTTGAAAAAAAGGTACTTTATTTTTTAATTTTATCTTTACAAATCGATAGTGTTTCATGTGCCAGATCGACCCTCCACGGGATTAAAACGATTAAAATTTAGCGGTGTGTGATATACACCGCTAAATTTTAATCGTGTCTGTTTCGGAACATTTCAGTGATTCAGATGCAAATGTTCCAATCGTAAAGATGACACACTTTTCCCACGCCTGGCCTGAACGTAAAGACAAATCGCCACGTCGCCGCGTCGCGCGTACTTGCGATGCACCGCTGCGTCGCCCCACGCCGCGAGGTATCTCGAGGCGCAGTGCTGCGTGGTGCAACGTACTCTGAATTCTCACATTAAAATGTCTATCTTTTCGTCGTGTAATAAATAGAGTTATATTTTTTTACGAGTTGCTCTTTCACAATGCGTCCCATCTCGGTGTGAACTGACACGTAATACTCTTAACATTAACACTACATTGATATACACACATTACACTTTTGTAAGGTTGGGATAGGAAAGTTTTTTTTTTAAACTCGTTTTTTTTTTTATGAAATCTACGCGTTTTAGAATTGTTAGGGCTCTCAGCAGTGTTTGTAAATATATTTTACACTTGTAAGGTGGTAAAATGAACTTATCTCCTTAACGACTCTGTTACACATTACCTTTAAGGGCTTACACATTAGACGAAACTGAACAACCATACACCATTTTTTTTTTCTTCAGGAAACGAAAAAAAAAATCGGTCTCTCCATACAAACTGTACAATCAAGTTTATAATTCTGTATGGTGAGGCTGATTTTTTTTTTTTCGTTTCCTGAAACTAAAATTTTGTGAAAGTTTTTCAGGGGCCCAAGTCTGCTATTTTTATAAATTCGTTATTCCAACACGATCCAATTGCCATTTTGCTAAAAGTTCTTAATCTGCTAATTCATAATGATCAATCATTGATCGGTCAATGGTCTCGTAATAGAGTTGTGGTAAAATGATAATATCGAGCTTATTAAAAGCAATGACTGCACAATGACGTTCTAATGGTAGGTCACTGATCAAAGGAACTGTCAAAATTTTTGCAGGTTACCGCGTACGTAAGACATTCATTTGTAAATATGTACGAGATTACCATTCTATCCTACTTCTTTCAATGGAGTGTCAGTGGTTGATCATTGGAAAGTCATAATGACGCCTCGATCTACTAATATAATTTAGTAGATTACCAAACTTACTCAAAATCAACAATTATGAAATCAATGATAGACCATTCTTACACCAATTTTATAGCAGAACTAGCGGCCCGTCCCGGCTTCGCACGGAATTTGAGATTTAAACTATCCTATCTCTCAAGTTGGATCGAACTGCACATGGTGTGCGAATTTTATTATAATCGGTTAAGTGGTTTAGGAGTCCATTGAGGACAAACATTGTGACACGAGATTTATATATATTAAGATTGGCGCCCAGTTTCGTCTACTGAGCAAGCCCCTAAAGTTTGCGGAGGGCTGTCCCTTACACGTTATTTATATGGCTTGTTAAACTTTTTTTGAGTAAAATTGCTCTAACAAAGTATCTCACTTGTGCAATTTTTCACCAGCGTGCTTATTGCGAATATGTTTCATTAAATTAAACTTTTGAGTATAACGAACCTGACATTCTTCACACTTGTAAGGTTTTTCGCCAGTGTGTGTACGAATGTGTCTTGCTAAAGCGCTCTTCTGACTAAAACAAAGCTGACATTCTTCACACTTGTAAGGTTTTTCGCTAGTGTGTGTACGAATATGAGTTGTTAAAGTACTTTTACTACCAAAACACTTCTGACAATATTCACATTTGAATGGTCTTTCACCAGTGTGTACACGAATATGACATGTTAACCTCTTGTTATCACTAAAACACCTCTGACAATATTCACATTTGAATGGTTTTTCACCAGTGTGTCTACGAATATGAATTATTAAATTACTTTTTTTATTAAAACACCTCTGACAATATTCACATTTGAATGGTTTCTCACCAGCGTGCTTAAAGCTAATATGTTTTATTAAATGAAACTTTCGACTATAACAAAGCTGACATTCTTCACACTTGTATGGTCTTTCGCCAGTGTGTGTACGAAAGTGTCTTATTAAAGCACTCTTCTGACTAAAACAAAGCTGACATTCTTCACACTCGTAAGGTTTTTCGCTAGTGTGTGTACGAATATGATGTATCAAAGTACTTTTATTACTAAAACACTTCTGACAATATTCACATTTGAATGGTTTTTCACCAGTGTGTACACGAATATGTCTCGTTAAACCTGCTTTGTTTTTAGAACTGTATTGACAAATATCACACTTGTGAGGTCCTCCACTAGTGCGTATACGTGTGTGGTTTGTTAAATTTATTATTAGCTTTTTAATATTATCATAACAATTTGTGTCTGAAGTAGTATCAATAACACTAATATCAACTCGAGGTGTTGTAGTAGTTAAAGGTTCTTGGAATTGCGGAACATGTTCAGACGTAAGTTTTTGAGTGTTCTGGCTAACTTTAGCGACTGATTCTTCATTCTTCTTTTGATTTCCTGAAATTATGTCTTCTAGATTTTTTCCTGGTTCGTGCTGAGTTTGTTTCTTCGCCACGGCCGCCCCTGTGATTTTAAATCTAGTAAGCGCCATATTCAAAACATAATCAAATAAAAGGAAAATGAATGATTCTTCTTAGAACCGAAGAGCTATTTTCGCAGGTTTTGGAATATTAATAATAAGCAAAATATGTAAAAAATCTTGATATTTCTGAACAAGCCTATAGTTGGTTAGTGTACATGTACACACAACTTAAAAAAACTAGAGACGGTGTGGGCGTGTGTTAGTGTGTGCTAGATTCTAGTGTTAATGATCAAGTTGCGCTAATTCAGTGATACAACACGACTCTGCCACATTCATTACCTTCAATTTAATTTTTAGTAACTATGCTGCTTACTTCCGAGTGTTTCATTACATGATTTTTCTATTTGTTCGAACATGTTCAGTATTTAATAAAAACGACCAAATACTAAAGAACTGGAGTAAAGTAAATGAAAACGTCTTTAATCCCACACACAGACCTGCTGTGTTGTGTCTGCAATCAGTGTTCAGTACTTTAAGCAGATGTGCTGTGAGACATCTGGCAGTAGGAGTGTGCTCTCAGTGAAAGCTAACTAGAGGTGTAGCAGTGTGTTTGTGCTACTCAAGAATGTACAGACAGGACGCCTGAAGTTCTCTTGGTAAGTTTATGTTGACAAATCAGCCGGCCTGTTCGCTCACGCAATGCTCCACTAAGGGCTGACGCTGTGCTAAGCGGGCGCTCGCGTGTACCCATACAAAAGTGCTCCGTCGTGGCTCGCCGCTCGGACACCGTTTGCGGGCAGCCGCGCCCCGCGCCTGTTTTGCTACATAATAATACATTAAAGTTCTCCATCGATACGGGTAATAATCCGGTTTCCGCTACGGGGACCGCCACACACGACACACGCGCGACGTCACGCGACGGGTGCTCGCGCGAGCGCCCGCTTCACACAGCGTTGCCCTTATACTTACGTGTCGTGTCACTGGCTCTTCGTTCCTTCCTCGGTACTTCTTGTTCATCTTCCGCTTCTATTTTGAATTCTGTTAAAGGCACATCATCTTCTGAACTTGATTCATAACAATCGAGTGCTAGTGTATTTTCTACATCTGAATAGACCATGTGTACATTTTCCAGTTTAAGATCTGTAATTTAAGAAAACAAAAAGTAAAAAACTAAAACCCGACTACGACACAAAAAGAACGGCGCTGAAAAAGTATGAGACAAGATTTTCAGGATGCTGAAATAAACAAGGAAAAACAAGAACAAAACAAAAAGATATGCCGCTGTCACACGTTAGGTATCAACCGAAACACTTTAACAACGTGTGGTGCGATACGGCGACAAGCGAAGAGCCGCGGACTCGATCAGTTGGTTTGATATCGTCGCACGAACTCGAGATTGCAGTGCGATGATTTGTTTTATACATGACAGCTAAAGCCTCCGCGTCAGGTTTGATTTGCGCGAACTGCATCTGATCGCTTCGCACCCGCAATCGCGTTGAATCGCCCACGTCACGCTGCGTGATACAGCACGAATCTTCCAGGATCATAACCTTCTCTGGCAGACATCTGGCAGTAGGTATGGCAGTGTGATTGTGCTACTTCAAGAGTGCCTTAAAATTACGCCTGAAGTTTTATTTATGAAGTTCATGTCGCCAAAACAAGTCGGCCTTTACCTTTATTATTTACTAGCTCCCGCCCGCGACTTCGTCCGTGTGGAATAGTTACTTTGGGCTAACGCTAACTTTAACCCGCGACTTGGTTTATATAGGTGAGTAAGTACTGGGTCTTATAATCTTATATTATGTAGATTGCAGGATATTCTCAAAAAAACTTAACTAATGTAATTTAAAGCACTTCTGCGTATTCCCCCTCTCATGACTGACCGCCGGCTTTGCACATTGTGAGCGCAGTGCTCGATCATTATTTTGCTGTGCTGTTATTTTAAAACTGCGATATCTCCTAAGATATTCATTTAAATCTAATGATGTAAAGGCAATTTTGTTTTAAATTAAATACTTGTGATGAATAACGTATTTATTTGGATAAGAATTAATATCATGTTTATAAAAACAGCTTCGCAAATAATGCATGATTTTAGAAGAAATTTGGTTAGCATAAAAAAGGCTAAGTGAGCTAACCTTAAAAGATAGACATACTGTAACGGACTTTTTTTTAGAACTCTTAAAGGGGAACAATTCTGTCATACATGATTTTTGCGAAACTTTAACCGTTTACGCAGCGCACGCAGCAGAAGCTCTCTTCTCTATAGGAAAAAAATCCCCCGATTTTGAAACATTCTTCATTGGTGCTTTGCTCCTATTGGTCTTAGCGTGATGATATATAGCCTATAGCCTTCCTCGATAAATAGGCTATCTAACACTGAAAGAATTTTTCAAATCGGACCAGTAGTTTCTGTGATTAGCGCGTTCAAGCAAACAAACAAACTCTTCAACTTTATACCATTAGTATAGATTTTTAACAAACAACAAAACAGGACATTTGATGTACATAGGCGAGCTTAATCCATAACTGGGTTTTCTTACAGCAAACCATGTAAATGAAAATGAAATTTTGCATTTGAGGAACCTTAAATGTACAACAAAAGAAAAAAAAAACATATAAATTGAATTTAACCTGCTCATTCACACAATGATTCACTGACTAATACTCACGTGTCGTGTCACTGGCTCTTTGCTTCGGCCGCGATACTTCTTGTTCTTCTTCTACTTCCTCTACTTTGATCTCTATTAAGGGCACATCGTATTCAGGATCAGGTTTAGACTGTTGTGCTGGTATACCTTCTGCGTCTGTATATCTATTGTTTGGAAGTTCCAGTTCTAGTTCTGTAAGCAAACACAGTGAACAGCTACTTGTTAATACATGCGCAGGATGGATCCCAAGTCCGATTATTACAAGACCCCGGTCTAACATTATAATCAATTCTACATGAAGTCTGAACGTAATAATAGTCTACCCCGGTCACCAGGGAGACTGGAAACGTCGGGAGATGTCGTGCGGTGTTCCGCAGGGGTCGGTACTAGGACCACCCTTGTGGAACATCGGGTACGACTACGTTCTGCGCGGCGACTTCCCTGACGGGGTCAGCGTGGTCTGCTACGCAGACGACACGCTGGTTCTAGCGCAGGGAGAGTCGTACCAGCAGCGGTCGGCCGGTCGCTCTAGCGACACGCGGGGTTGCGATAGTCGTTGATAAGATCCAGGAGTTGGGACTCGAGGTGGCGCAGCACAAATTCGAGGCTATGTGTTTTCACGGTAGGAGGAGTTCATATCGATCGGCGTCGGGTCGACGATGAAGTACCTACCTGGGACTCGTCCACGACAGCCGGTGGAATTTCGAGGAGCAATTTCGACTTCTGGCTCCCAAACTCAACCGGACTGGGGCTGCGCTCAAGCGACTCCTGCCCAAACTTGGGGGTCCAGATGCCTCCTGCAGGAGGCTCTATGCGGGGATCGTTCGGACGATGGCCCTCTACGGGACGCCGGTGTGGGCGCTGTCGTTGCAAACGCGACACCGGTGACCATGCTGAACGCCTGCCAGAGGGTCATGGCAATAGGGATGGTGCGGGGATACCGCACGATTTCCCGCGAAGCGTCGAGCCTTCTGGCTGGCCTACCAACGTGGGATCTGGAGGCAACAGTCCTTGCACACATGCACGATATGCGCGTGGAGATCCAACGCCGGGGTGAAAGTCCGCTGCCGCGACAGGTCACGGCATGGCAGACATAGCTCCGGCGGGATCTCATGGTGGAATGGCGTCAGTGCTGGGCACGCCACAATTATGGCGGTAAGTCCCCTCTTTGAGGCGTGGCTGGAAAGACCTTAAGGCGTCCATACCTTCCGTATGACGCAGGTATTCACCGGACATGGCACGTTCGAGAGGTCCCTGTACCGGATTTGTGCGGAAGTGACGCACGGGTGCCGCCACTGTGCGGAACGTTCGGAGTACACGGTGGAGTACACGGTGGAGCACACAGTCGAGGTGTGCCCTGCTTGGGCGGAGCATCACCGTGCCCTCGTGAGGGCGATCGGCGGTGGAGACATATCGCGCCGAGCCTTGGTTCAGGCCATGGTCCGGAGCGAGGAGGAGTGGCAGGCGGCCGCCATCAAGCAACGGCGCTATCACCACCGCCGGGATTCCGATCCCGATTTCCGGCCACCGTAGATGCGGGCTTGCGGACGGCGAGCAATGGGTAGCTCGCTGTCCGACCGTCCGGTAGCTGTCCGGACCAAGGCCAAGTCGTCGACGGCGCGCACCGTTCCCGCGCGCCTCAAGGAGTTGTCAGCTTAGCAGGGGCCCAGCTGGGTTGAAGCCTACTGGCGCTAGGGTTAGTTTCGAAAGATAGCTCGAGCCCAGGTATGAAGGCTTGAAGGGTGGGTTTTTAATGAGTAAGAGACTGACATTATCTCCTGCTCCGCCCAAGAGCGGGGGTTGTCATTAGATCATTTTCCCATCATAAAAAAAAGTCGAACATGTGAAAAGTGAACGTAAAGACGCCATGTCGCGCGTACCGCTGCGTCGTTCCTCACCGCGAGGCATCTCGAGGCGCAGCGCTGCGTGGTGCGACGTATTCTGAATCCTCATACAGCAACATGTACCTCACCGTGTAAATAAAACTATACAGCATTATTTCTAGCATATGCGAAACCAGAATAGGTACAGTTTGTATGTTTCTGTATCATGATTCTTTATAAATAACGTACATAATGTTTGCATAAATATATTGACGTACAGATTGATCATTAAATTACTGTTCTTATAGTCTGTCTAGTAAGTTAAACAACTTGGAATTTTTTTTAAAGAAATTAAAAATCTAATTTTGGCAACCGGAATTTTAGTTGTCATTCACTTGTTTTTTGAGATGATGATAGTTCTGCAACAAATCTTGATCGTAGTATGGCTACTGATGATTAATCAGTAATTGGAATAGCATTTTTAGAATCGGATATCTCATACGATTCCAGATTTATTTTATTACTTATGACATTATTATGTCTTTGCAAATGTAAATGTACTTTTGTAATAAGAATATCATTAAAGAGACTGAAATAGGTATATTTTAAACGAAAATCTTTTTGCATTTTTTAATGTTAAAAAGTCCCCTAATAGTATTAAATCATTTAAAAAGATACTTAAATTGGATACTTTTTATAAGGTTCCATTATTAAACAATGACCAAGATCTCATAATCAACCTTGATTTCTGAACCAGTGTTGACTGCATCAGATTTCATTTTACCCTAAAAATTACCCAAGTCGTTTAAATTATTAGACAGACTATATACAGGATTATTTGTGAAACACCTTGCAGGACTGAATCACTAACATCATAAACAACAATGTATCTATGACTTTTTTTTGTTTTAACCAAAAACAAACCTTCAAGATTTCGTTGTTCTATTGAACACATTTCAACGCGACACAAGCGCATCAAGCACCCCTGGCGCCAGATCCCTGCTCCCCAACTCTATTGTACTACAGCTTGCTTCGCATAGACTTCCTAATATTTAGAATGTTCAATAATAATAAATGATCTTTATTTTGCAAGTAGGTTTTATAAAAACACTTTTATACGTCAAATTTTTTTCGTAAATTAAAGCTAGATGAGGCCGGTGTATCCTAGCTGACTACCCTGAGAAGAAACACCGAAACCAACTCAGGGGTCAGTCTCTTTTAAAGTCCATACAGCAAAACATGTAATGGTCAAATCATATGAGAACCATGCAGATTGAGCCTGAGATGGTCTTCGTTTGAAGAAAGAACCACACAGTTCTAAGTGGACCTGTCCAGTCAAGCATTTGTCAGTATGCGTGTAGCTCAACTCAGGACTACTAAGGAGCTCAACAACTTGACAAGCCAAAGAAAGGACATTTGGGTAGGCCGCATTAAATACTCAAAACTGCCAGACATCACGTGAAAATAAAAGAAAAGGAAAGAGTAATCCATATAGTTATACAAAAATGTTTTATTTTTTATGTTAGTAACCCCTTAATAACCCTGAGAGGTTTTCAGTGTTTTTAAAGAACCCCATAAACATACCATATTTCAAATGTTTCTCCTCTGGCTCAACAACATCATCTAGTCTCTCACAAACAGCTGGTAATTCTTCTTTGACAGTAATGCTTTCAATATGGCTGACATCAACTATGCTGATGTTCTCTACAGGAGTTACTATAAGCCCACTGGAATACTTTAGCTGACCTCTGTTTACTGAAGGATTCGGCTGCAAAAGGTTATTACAGTATTAGGTAATCCTGATGTTCTTTATTGAACACAAACAAGTACAAACAATTTTTGTAACATTCACTGCACAAGAGCCTCATAAGTAATTCTTTTCACAGGATA
This sequence comes from Mythimna ferrago, assembly GCA_910589285.2. Lineage (NCBI taxonomy): Eukaryota > Metazoa > Arthropoda > Insecta > Lepidoptera > Noctuidae > Mythimna > Mythimna ferrago. The sequence continues at coordinate 15,429,326 of OU342700.1, forward strand.
TCTGTGTTTTTACAATCTATATTGTATATAAAAATTAATCCCTATTTCCTTGGTCACGGCACCACGCGTCAACGGTTGGACTGATTTCGATTTCTTTTTTTGTTGTGTTCGTTATTGTGAGAAGGTTCTTATGGAAAAAAAAATGAAAATTAGGGTAGTGTAGGGTAGAGTAGAGTAGAGTAGGGTAGAATAAGGTGGAGTAGGGAAGAGCGGAAGCGAAGCCGCGCGAGCAGAAGCTAGTATTTATAAAAAGATGTGTAATAACGTAATAATCAGGTAAGAGCAGTTGTATGCGAAATAATGAAAATGTGTCTTGGGTCGGACACTCTAAAGACTTTCACTTCATCCTGAGCAGTCCGTGACTCTAGATAGTATCACATCTTCACTTACTAAATACCCTTACTAGTTGCAGAACACCTCACCTCATTCATCATCTGAGCAAACAGCTCTTCAGCTTCCAGACATTTTCTCTGCAGTTGGCAGCATTGCTTTAGTTTAGTGCAGCAGATGAAACAAGCGAGCATCGGTCTACTGTCTTCAGTTACAAACTGCAACATAACATATAGCATTTGACTTAGGAATAGAATACTTCCCATACAGTACATACGTTGTTATGCTGTCCAAGCAATACTGAACAAAGTTAATGTTAAGTGTGGCTTTTAGTATATCTCTCATACAGAGAAATATCCCAGAGCTTCTAAAGAATCATTCTGGGGCATTGTACATGGGCCACCCTGTATAAGTGAGCTGTGAGCAGCCTATTTAAGTAGTACATTTCAATAAGGTATAACTTACTGGACTATCAGTCAGCTTTTCATACAATTCATGTAAATCCTTGTCGACAACTATGTACATGCGAACATTCTCTACTAAACATATTCTGCACATAAGCATTTTATTCATCTTACACGTTAATATATATTAGAAAAACTATGTTGAATGTCTGCTGCTGGCGTCGCTTTAACACTCCATAAGATAAACTCAACTCAGTAAAATATATCGTGTGATCGTATGCACTTCTTTCGAGGAACTCTTGCGAGTCTTGCGACAGCCGGAGCGACAAGGCGTATATTTTTGGCCGTCCAGGAATACTATAGGATTTATTTCAATAATCTTAAATCAAAATCCTTCCAGTATTTACCAGTCCAAACCAAATTAGAATTACGATTACCAAATGAAAACAAACGTTAAACCAAACATTACAAAAATCAATTCACAATTTTGACACAGTTTCAGGTATGTAGGTTTTTGGAATAAACGATACATCGATACGACATCGACAAATCGATATTTTCTATCGATTTATCAATATTTTTGGGCGATTTATTTTATAACGATATATCGATTTAAAATGTCCAAGATCGAAATTGTATCAAAAACGATTTTTTTTTTGGTTTTATCTTGTTGACTCAATTAGCTGCTTAACTTCTATTTAATTTGGTACTTATATTGGTTTTCGAGTTGGCTGCAACGGCTGTTGGCTGTCTCGCAGTACCCAATAACAGTGTCAGCTTACAGCCGTAACCATAATTCAAAGAGTTTTTCTTATGTCTATAGCAGATAAATATTGGTTCAGTTAATAAATAATTAATAGTTTTATCGTTGTTCTTGATTTATTAAAAATGATGTCTATTGATTTGTGCTTATCTAGTAATGTACCTACCTAAGATGACAGAAGTAGGTTGGACCATTTTTTTTTGTTTCGTATCGACATATATCGATACTTTATTTCAGTTCTGACATCCCTAGCATCAGGTGTCAAAATTGTGAATTGATTTTATTGACACTGACATAATTTATATTTTCCCGGTAGTGTTTTTTTTTTAATTACGGTTTTGGCTTAGATACTAAGTTCTTTAAGCGAAGTCTCAATATTTTTATGCTGGGGCCACACCAGTGTTGGGCGTAATTAATTTACTTTTGTAATTTGATTATTAAATTAATGAAAAGTAATTGAATTACTTTAATTAAAATTACATTTAATTGAAATTACTGTTATTCAATTACATAAGTCACAAGTAATTCTAATTACATTAATTTGTAATTCAAATTACCCAATTACTGTTTATGGGGTAACATTGCGGGTAACATACAAAACCACCTAAATTGTGCGGTAGTTCGCTTGCTGCGCGCATGTAGCACGACACGCGTACAAATAACATTGGATAGAACGAGACGGTAAACGAAACGGCAACGACGCCGGCGTTAGTGCGTCCTTAAGGACCTATTACACTGCGCTGAATATCGCGTGCGATATTCCGACTCGTACTATTTTTCATTCATAGAAAGACAGTCTAGCTCTTATTACACTACGCGATACGTCGAACCATAGACTAGACTGTCTTTCTATGAATGAAAAATAGTAGGATCGCACGCGATATTCAGCGCAGTGTAATAGGTCCTTTAGCGGTGGTTTCGCTCACACGCATATCGAAGAATCAGCAGCGCTGCCATCGTCGATTCGACAGTTACCATCTCACTTAAGATGTTGTGCTCACAAACTTAGTTTGTGTTGCACTTCGGATAGCAACAAAGTTTTGAACGTACCTAATACACGACTTTCCATAACACATAACCAAATGTTGCAAAAATGTACCACATTATGGAATGCTGCTAACCGACCAAAATCTGCTGAAATTATTCAGAGCATCATAGGACATACACTTTCAAGACCTGGGACTACAAGGTGGAACCTTGTATGTCTGTTTATGACAGTTTAAAAGTCTAATTTAAAGTAAATCACTTTTTTAAAATAAATAAACACATTTGATCAATCATTCATCGTTTTATATAACTTACTACCTCAACTTTAGAAGAAATTATACATAAGTAATTGAGTAATTGCAAATAACAATTACAATTACTAATTGTAATTGTTAGTTGAATTACTTTTCAATAATTTCAAGTAATTTGTAATTGAAGTCGCCAATTACAATTTGTAATTGTAATTGTTAATTTGTAGTTAACTACATTTTGCCCAACACTGGGCCACACTAGCGTTTAACGTCAATGCCCATTATCGCGATAATTATTGCAATAATTTTTACCGCATTAAAGTGGGTGGCTACACTTCAACAGTCAACATGAATGCTCATTATTGGCGATAAAAACGGCGTTGAATTTACTTCAATTTAAAGCAAGATGGACGTCGACAGAGCTCTATATTTCATGAGTGTGAAACATGTGTAAACAGAACCATGTTTGTGACAGAAGTTGTTGCGAAGTTGCAGAATCTCGAGAAAAGTAATAACTTTCTCGTTACTCCACTCCGTCGCCATAGTACGTATTTTAAAACAAAAACGTCGATATTGAGGCAAATCCGTCGTACAAAAAACAAACACGTCCGCTCCCGTTGCGCTCTCGAAGCACACTGACAAAACGTAGTGTGACCACTTCATCGCATCAATTCTCGCGTTAATCTCTTTGATGTACCGCCACTTGAGCTATCGCCTAACGCCAAACGGCATTGTTAATGCCATTGTCAAATTATCCCGTTAAGTTGTGGCTACACCTATGGTTAACGTCCATTATCGCGATAATTAATGGCATTTCCCGTTAGTGTGGCCCCAGCATTACCCGTCTACGGCAAAGCCAAAGGACGGTTATGATTTTGACAGACTATGTATGTATGTATGCAAGATAAATACACCGTGTTTGATATCATTTGAAAGGGCTCGTCTGGTATTTATCAAAAAATATCATCTTAATTCAATGTGGTACCTACCCTCTAGTGGACCAAAAGTAATTATATTTGAAGGGTCAGGATGGCCTGGAGGCCCTTCATCAGAACTCATCTTCTAATTATGTGGGTAGGTGGGCGCGGTAGTTGAAATGAAATATAACTTCAGATCACAATCCACGTATTTTAATCACTTCTCACAGGAATCACAATATAATTAGGTAATTAGCAATGACTACTACACGTAACAAAATATAAAGAGTCTTGAAATAACGTGATGGCGAAGATTCAGAGCGATTCGTCACGAGCGTGGTGCGCGGGCGCCGTCTCAGGCAAAGAGTGTCTTTTAAGATGGCCGCCCGCACTACCATCGACAATGACGCTTCGCTAGGTTGACATTGACAGTCCTGTCAACCTGACGTTTGACGTAAACGCCGTCACGGCCGGACTGACTTGCGACCGTCCTCGGGCGATTTATCTGAAACAGATTAAGTTAACTGCATAGTCCGTTCGCTCATCCTGACTTTATCATTTTCATCAGCACATAAACACTAAAATCATGTAATGACTTGGACTAACCAGGCAAGTGTATCGCTTAGCCAACCGTCAGGTGTGACTCGGACTACACTTCAGTAAGACCAGTCAACAACGCGTAAGGTACCAATTCAGACTAGATTTGCCAAGACAACACGTTTACGTCCTTGTAAACAACTAAACAAGTCAATCCTGACGAGGATGTGACCCGGACGACACAATTCGTCTCACAAATAGCAAGCGATCATCCAGGACAAGTCAGCACCTGACTCGGACGACAAATTTCGTCAGATGACGCTAAATGATCCACAGTGACAAGTCAATCGGATAATGACTCGGACGACACATTTCGTCTACCTTCTATGACGAGGGATCTGTGCCCTCTAACTACTCATCCTGTAGGAGCGACGCTTCTTCGCCCAGGATCAGACATTTGTACAATTTACTATAATTATAGGAATATTACCTATGATAGCGAATTGTCCCGTTCCGTGTGCACTTCAACTTCATGTAGGACCTCCCACGTTTCAGGGTCCGAGTGTACGCTCAGGGTGTCTGAGCCTGCGGTGACGGTACGTGAGTCAGCCGAAGCAGTGTCCGAGCATACGGTCAAGGTGTCCAGACGGTCCAATGACTCATTATCATTATTTGAGCACAAAGTATTTTCTACATCATCAGACGCCGTCTCGGCCTCAACTTCATTTAAAAGACTAGACGCGATTTCAAGTAATCCATCATGTCCCTGGGGTACTGCACGCAAATTCTCATGGGAATATTTAAGAATTCGATTCGAAGCATCCACTATACTTTTAAGTTCATAGCGATCATTATTTAGAACTTCTGTTATCACGAATGGACCCCTAAATTTCTTATCTAATTTTGTTTGATTACGTTCACAGTTTTTGATGAACACGTAATCACCTTTAGAAAATGGTTTAATTTTTGCGCGGCCACGATTGAATCTAACAGTTTCGGATTCAGCTGTTTTCTGGATGTTTGCTGATGCATCCTTCCTAACTGACTCAATATCCAAGCGAACCTCGTTGTCTTTATTAGTGCAGTTTATTTTGGACATACCCAACGAATCGGAACGAATCCCGAACATAAGCTCTGATGGGGAATATTTGGTCACGGTAGATTTTGTACTATTTAGGGCAAGCTGAATGTTACCTAATTCGTCGCGCCACGTCTTATTAGGATCGTTTTCAACGATAGTTAAAAGGCTCTTTAAAGTACGCATCACTCGTTCAACCTGGCCGTTGGCTCTACTTGCACCCGTTGCGATAAAGTGAAGTTCTATTTTATGCTCACCACAAAAACTTTTAAAATCAGAACTGACGTAGCAACGACCTTGGTCTGCGATGATCCTTTTTGGCGCTCCAAAAAGGTAAACTGCTTTTTGCAGTGCATGTATTGCACTCTTTGCATCAACAGACGTGGTATGTTCGAGTAAAACGTACTTCGTAAAACCGTCAATAATTACAGAGCAATACTCCTTCCGGTCACTCTTTCCGCTAAGCTTTCCCGAAAAGTCAATATGAACCGTGTGCCAAGGCACAGACACTTTAGGGATCGGATGAAGCTGAACGGGTTGAGCTCCGGACGGGCCTTTAGACGCCTTACAAACTATGCACGAATCTATGAATTTCCGAACACATTTAGACATATCCGGAAACCAATACTTCTCATAGAGCTTGTCTAACGTTTTATCTCTACCTAAATGTTGTAATTCATTGTGAACATGATTTATAAGGGTCCAAATAAGAGATCGCGGAACTACTGGTAGCCAGGAGATCACTTTACTACGAACAATTTTCCTGTAAAGGATGCCTTCTCTGACATCATATGTTTGGGCTACTCCTTCAGGAAAACTATTATTGTGGTATTTTGTGATAAGGTCTTGGATTTCAGCATCCCTTTTTTGTTCCACTGATAACCAACCTTGATGGAGCTCAACAAATTGAACAGATTTAGTTTGCACCTTTTCAGGTTTTAAGGGAGTAACCGTATCAGAATTTGGAATAGGATTTCGAGACAAAAAGTCAGCATGTTCCATTCTATTACCTTCGCGGTAAACGATATCGAAGTCGTAGGCCTGCAAATATGCCCACCAACGATATACACGAGGGGTTAAATCCTTTTTAGACTTTGACGCCTTTAATGAATTGCAGTCCGTAACAACTACAAAGCTCCTACCATACAGGTAGTGTCTAAAATGTTCTACCGCTCTAACGACTGCTAACGTCTCTAGTTCATAAGAGTGGTAGCGAGATTCAGCATCTGACGTTCGACGGCTAAAGTATTCTACAACGTGGGGGAGGTTGTCTTTCTTTTGTAAGAGGATCCCTCCGTAACCGTCCGAACTAGCGTCTGTATGTAATTCTACAGAGAGTTCCGGGTCAAATATGGTAAGTACGGGTTCAGATGTAAGAATGTCTATTAACTTTTTGCGTATTCTTTCATGTTCAGTAGTCCATGTAATTCGTCCTTTTAATTTTGTAAGAGGATATAGGGGACCTACAACCCGGGTGAAATCGGGGATGAATTTCCGGAAATAAGACGCTAATCCCAGAAATTGACGGACATTCGTGGCTGACTTTGGTTCAGGGGCATCTACCAATGCTTGAATTTTCCGCGAATTGGGTCTGATCTCACCAGACTGCACAGAATATCCTAAATAGTCAATTTTTCGCTTCATGAATTTACATTTTTTAAGGTTTAATGAAAAACCAGCTTCTGACAATGCGGCCAATACATCATCAAGACGCTGCAGACCCTCAGAGACGTCCACCGAATGGCACAATACATCATCCATGTAGATTAATGGTTTATCTTTTAAATGACTAATGGCTTTTGTTATACATCTCTGAAAGACTGCAGGCGCATTCCGCAAGCCAAAGGGCATGGCAAGATATTCATATTGGCCCTCATTGGTGACAAAAGCCGTTTTCGGAACTGAATCGGGATGAACAGGAATTTGGTGGAACCCGGCTGCCATATCTAACGAGGAGAATAAATTGGCCCCAACAAGCTGATCGATTTGTTCCTCTATACGGGGCAAAGGGTAACGTTCGGGCAAAGTATTGGAATTTAGCTCCCTGTAATCCACACATAATCTGTCTGTATTGTCCTTCTTTTTTACGAGGACAATGGGGCTTGCAAAGGGAGAAGAGCTCTCCTGAATCACTCCTGCATCTAATAATTTTTGGATCTGTTCCCTGATTATTTGTTTTTCTATGGGAGCGCGTTTATTGGGACACCTATATACGACCTTTTGCGGATCCACTAATTTAAGTTCACATACCCCTGTCTTAACCCGTCTGGTAGGTATTCCTTCTATAAAATTATTTGCATACTTTCTTAAGATTGAAATCAACATTTCTTTTTCGTACCCCTGTAAATCTGTGTCGATATGATTTAAATCTGATGAATCTAAAGTCCTATTACAAAAATGAGATTGCTCCTTGCTGTATATTACTAGGTTATCATTATCAATTTTCACGCATAGTCCTAAACCAAAAATATCCCTTCCAATTATTATAGGATCTGATATGTTACAATCGGGGACCACATGGAACAGCAAGCTTATTAAACGTTCCCCGATCTTAACTTCGCTCTGAATTTGTGTAGTGCATTGAATGTCATTACCCCCTATACCACTAAGATAAACAATATCCTTACGCACAGTACCCGAGAGATTATCGCAAAAACTTTCCTTTAAAAGTGAACAAGACGATCCGCTATCGAATAAAAAAGGGACAGGCTCACCGGATGATGTTTCCAAAGTACCTCTAGAGGGGCGGTGCTCGCAGTGATGAACCTCCTTGACCGCAGCCTTGCTTCCGTTCTTCTTATCGGGACAGTTAGTTGTCACATGCCCCTTTTGTCCACACGTGTAGCAGGTCACAGAAGTAATGTTCTCCGAAGCGCGTGATGAGCTCGGTGTGTCTTGAGATATAGTTCCGGAATGATCACGACGTTTTCTACATTCTGCGAAGCGGTGGCCCGCTATTCCACAGAAGCTACATCTGCCTGTGAACCTTTCGGTGGGACGATGGCGCTTGATCTCAGGTTCGTTGATTTCTCCACCATCCGACCGACGCTTGAGTGACACACCTCCCAGTATTCTGAATAATTGAGTGCGAGTGTTTATATTGTGAGCGTTTAACTCGCGACGTATCAGGCTGTCCTTTTGAGAAAGTACTGAAATCACAAATCCAGTCACCACTTCTTCGGGCATCACCGTCTTTGGAATCCGTTCGATCAGGTTCCACAGCCGAAGTGCAGATTCGGAAGCCGTTTCTTTGGCTCCAATTTGGAATCGTAAAATGTCATCAAAGAAGTCCTGAGGTAATTTAGGTTTAGAAAACTTCGCTATAAGAGACTGTTTGACTACGCTCCAGGTCATATCTTGTAGGTTCAATTTGGTAATGCAAGATGCAGCTTGTCCTTTCAAAGCACTTGTAAGAGCCATGAGTAAGTCTATTCCATCTAGACCCCTCTTCTGAACGATGGCTTCTGTTATATTGCACCAGCCATCAATGTCGGCATCAGGGTCGTCTGGGTTGAAGGGTAGCAGTTGCGTAGGATGATAAGCGTTCAAAGTTGGTACTTGCTGAACCGCGAGAACTCGAGATAAAAGCGTCTCCATGCTATTGAGTAATTTCTCGGCATCCGTTTTGATCCTCTGGCCCTCAACTTGGACCCCATCGCATCCCACTTCTGATGAAGGGTCAGGATGGCCTGGAGGCCCTTCATCAGAACTCATCTTCTAATTATGTGGGTAGGTGGGCGCGGTAGTTGAAATGAAATATAACTTCAGATCACAATCCACGTATTTTAATCACTTCTCACAGGAATCACAATATAATTAGGTAATTAGCAATGACTACTACACGTAACAAAATATAAAGAGTCTTGAAATAACGTGATGGCGAAGATTCAGAGCGATTCGTCACGAGCGTGGTGCGCGGGCGCCGTCTCAGGCAAAGAGTGTCTTTTAAGATGGCCGCCCGCACTACCATCGACAATGACGCTTCGCTAGGTTGACATTGACAGTCCTGTCAACCTGACGTTTGACGTAAACGCCGTCATATTAAAAATAAAAATGGAGATAAAAACACGTTGTGTTTGTTATCATCTGCAATGGGCTGGCTTCAGAGTTTAATCAGCTGTTTCACTAATGAAAAGAAGTTTTATGTTAATTATCTGGTTCTTTATTTGACAATTTAGCTTTTACAAGGAAATATTATAGAAACACAGCGATTTAACACCAAAAGGAAAAGTTTGATTTAAAAAAAAAGTTAAAACTAAAAGTTTCTAGTTACATTGTTTATTTCAGCTACCTGAAAATCTTGTTTCATACTTTTTCAGCATAGTTTTTTTTTGTCATCGTCGGGTTTTAGTTTTTAACTTTTTTTTTTGGTTCATTACCCCTTATGCCTGTCTTCAAGAGACTTCCTGAGGAACACTACCTGTAACTGTAATTAACGAAAGTCGCCCTTTCTTAGGATTGCTCATAATTTTTTGTATGTATGTATATATTGTGTTGCATAAATATGTATGTATTTGTGTACCTATTTATTCGTTATTGCAAAGTGGATCTTAATCTCAAAATGTATCGTTGAATAGTTAGTGGTCGACATTAACTTCCTTAGCAAAACTTGGTGAAAAGATACTCGAAATTTTTTCAAATTAATAACATAGAATGTTTTACATCCATACGTGTGGTGCAAACTTAAAAGATTATGTTTTCAAGCCAATCATAAATCTGTAACGTCAGATATCAGGCAATATTTGAGTTTGACACACGTTTGACATTGACATCGATTTATTGACGACACGACGGACATGTTTGTTGACTTGTTGTCTTGTTGTTTACATCGATTAAGAAAGATATTTTTTTACTATTAATTCACGCACGCTAAATACTCTCCAACGTTTGATGGTTTATTAACAGTCCGCACCGCACGTGTTATTGGCAAAATTGTGGTGTCTCTTCCACAAAGGCCATTAATTAAGAGTTAAAGTTGAAGTTTAAATCGACTTGTTTACTAAAAAAATAATATATTAACATTTGTCAGTTTATTGAAATACGTAACTTTAATTGATACGTACTCGAAGAATTTCGGTCTATAATTACCGTCCTTTTCCATTCTCTGAAATAATGTACTATACACGCTTGCTTTCCATCGGCTCTACTTGTTATTAACAAAGAATAGAATAGAATAATTGATACGTAAGTACATAATAGACAAAAAAAAAACTATGGAGAAGTTACCAATGTGTAGACTTTGTTTAGCAGAGAACGTTCGTATGTACGAAGTGGTAAACAAAGACTTGCATGAACTGTATGAGAGGCTGACTGATACTCCGGTAAGTTATCATGGACTTATATTAAAAAGATTATATTTGACTATCTACCGAGCAAGTATCACTTTGTCGGAGTGAGTAGAGGTGTATAGAAAGTAGTACATCTGTCTGTGTATTTACTGTTGTCCTGCAAATATGTTGCGTTTCATACATTTCAGAAATCAGAAACGTGTTTCAAATAAATAATTTACTGCCACTTTTGAATTGTTAATATGTTGGTCAGCCAAAAATAAAAAACCATATAGCTAAATTGCATTTTCCAAAGCGTAGGTAGATATCTATGGAGAAGAACGAGATAGAAACTCCATGGACACTCTTTTAAATCATGGTACTTATACTTTGGTCACATCATTATCTAGTTATATTACGGTTTTACTTTTTTTTTTTTTAATTTTTGTTTTCTTTATTAATCATAGTACCTACTTAAATTAATTAATTATCTACACTTATAAACAACTTATTGCCTATAATTACAGTAAATTAAAAAATAAATAAATCATAAAACCCTACGCTAAAATACACTTACTAAAATATGGTGTCAAAAAACTCTACCACATTTCTGTCAACTGGTAATGTGCCCAAAAGACTGGCGGCATTGCCACGCTGTATGGCCAAGGTAAAAGCCAGCCTTTGGGTCACAGGAAGTATTAAAAATTAAAGATGTACTTAAAAATTATACTACACAAAGTATAAGGGTCGGCTATCCTTATTATTATTGTCTGATAGTTACAAGGGTGGTCTGAATTCATTTTAAGGATAGCTGTTCCTTACACGTGTTAATTAATGTGTAATCCCGGGAATTCGGGTTTTCTTATTAATTCAGGAAGGAATATCCATATTATTCTTTCTAGAAAAGAAGTTTAGGTATTTAAGCGCCCGATTATCCAAACACTGTACATAAAGAAATACAAGAACACAGTGACATAAAAATGAGTAATAAATTAAACTTAAATAAATCATAAAAGATCTGTTCTATAAAATTGAAGACTCTTATTTTTCATAAAGCTTATGACTTCTCTGTATCACATCTCATGTAATTTATTCAAAGAAAAAAAATTTTGTTTTTTTTTTTCAGTTTGTAACTGAAGACAGTAGACCAATGCTTGTTTGTTTCATCTGCTGCACTAAACTAAAGCAATGCTGCCAACTGCAGAGAAAATGTCTAGAAACCGAAGAGCTGCTCACTCAGATGATGAATGATGATTATGAGGTGAGGTATTTGTTAACAGGATTTTTGAGCTGGAGCAGTAAGGGCAAGTACCTTAACCTTTATAGTGTCAGAAATGAGTGATCGTTAACTGTATTTATAAATTTGGAAAAATAAAATCTACAGTTGTTTCATACCATTCCCCTGCTCATCTCTAAACTCCACTCTGTATAGATGGGATGCGGGACCTACAGCTTCATTCTTTGTTAGGCCCGGATGGGGCTCAGTATGTAATGCATATTGACTTGTGTAATACTTATCTCTTTGCAGCTAAATCCCCCTAGAAACCAAGACCACTTCAGGTGTTTTAATGGGTTGATTGTATCACCCATAGTGCATGTGTGCATAGAATGTGATGATGAATTTCAAACAGAATGTGATGCTATCAAAGAATTTCATTACATCGATGTCGATGTCATTGAGCCAGAGGAGGAACATCAAAGTGATGGTATGTGTTTAAGAACCAGTTTAATTAATTATCTGTCTATACCAATATAAAGATAATGGAACTCCAGATCAGTTAGTAATAACAGTAGTTAGAATTCTTACAGTGAAGTAGGTCACAGGGGAGAATCTAGTAGCTATGGAGAACTGTATACTATGTATGTTTAATCGGTAGATTAAGTTTGATACACTTTATTGTTCTCCAAAATCAGGATAGCTGATATGGCCCAACAGGCCGCCCATACATATTTACCCGTACATATTTTGGTAATACATAATCACTTTCAAGTGACGACGCAAACATGCCGCGATACCGAAGAAGAGCTCGTCGTCTAACAGATATTTTTGGATATTTAGGCGAATTTGCAAAAAATATACAATTGGACATGCAATAAAACACTAAAAGCATAACACTTGTATTTTTATTTAGTCATTTAGATAAGTAAGTACAGACATTTGCTTTTAAATATATTTATTACTTAATATTTTAACACATCATCACTACAATAAAATTACTCAGACAAGACAAATTGAATGTTTTCATCCACTCTTAAATCTCGAAAAGAAGAACTAGCTAGCTTCAAAGATATGCTATCAAGGAATGAGGCTGGTGCCGTTATATTTGCTTGATTAGCAACTGGTGGAATTGAAGGTAGTTCAGGCAATCCAGGTTCATTTTCCTGTAGTTCTTCAACCTGTCTATGTATATCAGCCAATGTATTTTGTTTTTGTAATTATGGTGTTAAAGCACATACAATATGCCTTCATATTCGATTAGAGGCCACAGTACAGTTCAGGCACATTGACTTCATGAGTTGATTTATCAGTATACAGCTCTACTAAACTTGATAACTATACTCCCAATTTCCAGCCATCTAACTACTCCGTTGGAAATTTATTTATATCAAAAAAGGAACTTTTTATAAAGTTACAAAATATTGATCATTCAAAGAATGGAGGCTTTGACGGTATACCACTTATTTTTATCCGGTTATGTGCTACTGCCTTGGTGACTCCCCTTCACATTATATTTGATAAATCTCTACAAGAAGGTACATTCCCAAGTTTATGGAAGATAGCTAAAATCACACCTATTTATAAATCTGGAGATAGGAGTGACGTCACCAACTATAGACCAATTTGTATATTGAACATATTTGCTAAAATATTTGAGGGTTTTGTGTATGAACACATGTATACACACCTTAGGCACATACTAGATACTCGACAACATGGGTTTATCACTGGTAGATCAACTAATTCTAATTTATTGTGCTACATAACATATTTCTGTGATTTATTTAATTGTAAGCGTCAAGTAGACTATACACGGATTTTTCGAAAGCCTTCGATCGGGTTGATCATTTTATATTACTTGCAAAGATGCATCATGTCGGGATTCACGGGAATTTTTATAGATGGCTCTCGTCCTATCTGTTAAATCGTACACAACTAGTTGCGCTAAGCGGATATGATTCTATACCTTTTGAAGCAACATCTGGAGTGCCCCAAGGTTCGAATTTCGGCCCCTTGTTATTTTTGGTATTCATTAATGATCTGCTAAGTAAAATTAAAAGCGAATGCCTAGCTTATGCAGACGATATAAAAATTTTTAGGCGTATCTCAAATAATCAAGACTGCGAGGTCCTTCATTCCGATATTAACACAATTGTTGAATGGTGTGATGAGAACTCGATGTCACTAAACACCAAAAAATGTCAGAATATAACATTTTCGAAAAATATTAAAAACATTATTAATTATGACTACACTATCAGGGGAGTAGTAGTAGATAGAGTAAAAATAGTACGTGACCTGGGTGTTATGTTTGATTCGGTTTTGTCATTTAAACCTCACTATGATCACATTTGTAATAAAGCCAACCGCTTGCTTTCTTTCATATTACGAAATGCTAAACCATTTAAAGATCCGCAAACATTCTTCATACTGTACTATTCTCTTGTAAGATCTATATTAGAGTAGGTACTGCTCCTCTGTGTGGTCTCCAATATATAACACTCATATAGATCGCATAGAATCTGTACAGAGAAGATTTGTTAGAGTTTTAAGTGCGAAATGTGGCCTCAGACGTAAACTCCCTAATTACAATCAGCGACTCACACACTTTCACATGAAGAGTCTTGAGAGAAGGAGATGGGTTAGTGATTTAAGTACATTGCATAAAATTGCTAATGGTTCCTTTGTCATCAAATTACTTGGCCAGCTAAACTTTAAGATACCAACTCGATCTGTGCGCACTCAACAATTATTTAGTATTTCCTCTAGTAACAATAATGTTTCTGAGAATAACCCGTTATCCAGAATGTGTAAGCAATATAATACAATATGCCCTGAGGTAGACTTGTTCTTGAACAGTTTTAACGAATTTAGAAATTGTTTATGTAAATTGTAATAACATTAGTTTCATTTATTAACTTCTCCATAATACTTCACCCATCTGTCACTAATGAAGCACATTAAGCATTGAATGCTATGTACAGTAATAATTGGATTTCAGATTTATGTACTGTATTTTGTATTAACTGTCTAAATTGTCTTAGTCTGTAGTCTGTCACTGTACTTATTAAAATAAAATAAAAATAAAAATGAGCGTCAGAATTCAAATCGTAAACAAACTGATCCCATATGCTCAGCAGAATATTAATATTAGAAGCTTAAAGGAAAGTCCGATAAAAAATAGTATGAAGCCAAGTTTAAAAATCAAATACAGTTACGAAAACACAAAACAATAATGTGTTGTGAGATCGACGCAACGCAAGACTGACAGACACATTTTTGACAGTTAAGTTTAAAGAGCGCAGAAACGTCAAAATAATTTTAGAACGTTTGGGTGCACGCTCTTGAAAATATTGCCGATTCATAATGTGTACCGTGAGTGCCATCAAAACGCGCGGCAGCTCGAAAAGTGGTGTCCAGTTAACTTTTTTAACTTCTGCAATACAATTATGGTATTGACAAGTGTTTTATATTTTTAGTCTGGCCTTCAGGTGTTACAGATAGGAACACTGTCTGTCGTATGCGTGTATCCAAACGTAAATACAATTTGTATCGATTTATCCTCATCCTCCATGATTGCAATGGAACATGTCGCCTGTTCTAGAGAAATGTGATTGTTGCGCGTTATTTTTATTTATTTTAGCAGTAATTTTTATATAATAAATAATTACTGTACCATATAATTGATTTTTAGGGCAGGATCCGGCCATGTCATTTATGGGGAGTAACCTAATGCTTTAAATACATAAATATCGATATGTAGGACATTCGATACTGCGTATTTCGATATTTAGTACATTCGAAACACTTCATTTAAGATAAAATGCCGCTCAGTATAAATAAATAATTGGCCAAATATTGAAAAAAAATGCAGGACGTAACGTTGACTCTCAAACAAAAATTAGGTCGCTCAAATATTATGAAGCTGCTCATTTTATATTTTAAGTAACTCAAATTAAAGTTGGTAAGTCGCTGTTTTGTTGATTTCTCGTCACTCGCAGTCAGTCGCTCACTTATTATTTCTTTAACCCAAAATAATTATTTTTGTTACTTAATTAATTTACAGTCACTCGTTTAAAAGATATTTGTGATTTTTGGTGATATTTTATATGGAACTTTTCGCAGTTTGCAAGGTACCAAATCGCAAAGCTAAACACAAATAGCCAAAAATCGGAAGCAAATCAATAGTCAAAGAACAGAGTATAGGTAGAGTATGCACTATATGTGAAGCGCGGGCTGATGCTCGCACTAAAGTACAGATAGAGATCACACAAACGTTAGCGTGTTTCTGAAACCTATCAGCGCCATCTATCGGAATCCATGAGTAACACTTATTTATAATAATAATAATATTCCACAACTATCACACAACGCCGTTTAGTCTCAAGCAAAGCAGTGCTTGTGTTATGAGTACTAGACAACTGATAAACTTACTTATATATTTCTAAATACATACATATTATAGATAAATTACACCCAGACACAGAACAAATGATACCCTAATGATGCCCTATATCTTTCTACTCTCTTTCAGTCCATCCAAAGGTTGTCTGTAAGAGATCGCCCTGTGCGATAAGGCCGCCCATTGTACACTTATTTTGAATAATGTTTGTCCTGTATCTTTTTTTGTTCATGCGGTGTACAATAAAGAATATAATAAATAATAATAATAATAATAAATGATCGTGCTCATCACATAAACATTTGAATCGAACCCACGACCTCCGGCATAGCAGTCAGGGCTACTAACCACTAGACCAACAGGTCAGTCTAAATGTTTCGAACATATATTTTTTTTCTCAAAAGCTGATTGATTTATGGTTAGATTTAATGTTTAATATTGTTTTATTTATTTAATTTGTTTTAATAAATTATTAGTTTGTTATTGTTAATTTTGCGGGGAATCTAACACAAAATTCCATCCCTTATATTAGGAGCTGCAGGAAGATTTCCAAAAAAAAAAATAAGGAAGGTATTTTTCGTTGGTAATAAAGAGTCTGTGTACCGATTTTTAGCTTCTTACCTTGAAAACTGCGAAAAGTTCCATATAAAATTTAATCCCTTCTTTTAAGGGGTTGGGGGCAGATTACCAAAAAAAATAATAATGCATGACTTTTATGTAAGTCACAAATAGTCCGCACCTTTTTAGCTTTCTATCTTGAAAATTGCGGAATGTTCCAGTCCATCCAAAGGTTGTCTGTAAGAAATTGCCCTGTGCGATAAGACCGCCCATTGTACACTTATTTTTTATAATGTTTGTCCTGTAGTTTTTTGTATATGTGGTGTACAATAAAGAATATATAATAATAATAATGCTCCATACAAACTTCCACCACCCATTTTAGGGAAGTGGGGGGTTAGAAAGAGAAGAAGTAGCCTGTGTCACTCTCCATCTCTTCAACTATCTCCACTTAAAAACCCACGTCAATTCGTCGCTCTTTTTTGCCGTGAAAGACGGACAAACATACAGACACATACCTACACTTTCCCATTTTTAGGGTTCCGTAGTCAACTAGGAACCCTTATAGTTTCGCCATGTCTGTCTGTCCGTCTGTCTGTCTGTCTGTCTGCCTGTCTGTCTGTCTGTCCGTCTGTCCGTCCTCGCTTAATCTCTGTGACCGTTAGCACTAGAAAGCTGAAATTTGGTATCAATATGTATATCAATCACGCCGACAAAGTGGTAAAATAAAAATTGGAAAAAAATGTTTTATTAGGGTAGCCCCCCTATATATAAAGTGGGAAGTGATTTTTTTTTTAATTTCAACCCTATCGTGTGATATATTGTTGGATAGGTATTTAAAAATGAATAGGGGTTTACTAAAATCATTTTTTGATTATGTCAATAATTTCGGAAATAATCGCTCCAAAAGTAATACTAATAAGGACTTTCTAGGAAAATTATTTTGAACTTGATGGCAAGAACAGTTTTTGCACAAAAAAGACAAAAAGGTTCTACGAAATAATTTCTGGACTAAGTTTGTAGTATAATCGTATATGCAAGCATTTTTTTTAACTTCGTTTACATATTTTATTATCCTGAACGTATCTTCTTTCAAACAAAAAAAGAATTATTAAAATCGGTTCTCGCAATCCAAAATTACCACCGAAAACTTCTTCTGGTACCTATGTATTAATTAATAACCCAATTCCCCGAGAGATGGCACTGGGCTATTTCGCGGGTCGAGTATTATCGAATTGTTCGGTTGGTCTCTCCTTGGCATTGGCGGTATTATCTTATAACTACATAAAACTTCTATCAGGAACATGATAAAGCAATTTAAAACAAAATGAAAATTCATTTTTAACGCCATCTATCAAAATGTTAAGGTAAAAACCAGTTCATAAATGGTTCGATAGATGGCGTTGCGTAATAACTTTCATGACCTACCTACCGTAGTAAAAAATCGTTGCTTCATAAATATATTCGTAATTTTACGAGTGCACAATCGCTGAAATTTCTACTACTTGCATACAGTTTTAGTTATCACCGTCCTTTGTGGGCCCGTTCTTAGGGTTCCGTATTTATTAGAATTCCGTACTTAGTATGTTAACGTATCAATTAGCCTTTTTTTAAACTCATAAGTGGGAACTCTTATTGTGACGGACGGGAAACTACGGTACCCTACACTAAGCGTGGCCCGACACGCTCTTGGCCGGTTTTTTTTTAGTATGAATTTCTACTTATTAGTCACTTTCCTCAGTTACTTATCCTGCTACATTTACAAATAATTATCTCTTCTTTGTTACTTACAGACGCAGAAGATATACCAGCGCAACAGTCAGAGTCTGATTTAGAAGATTATGTGCCTTTAATAAAGATCATAACGGAAGTGGAAGAAGAACAAGTAGTATCGAGGAATAAACGAAAAGCCAGTGTCACGACACGTGAGTATTAGTTAGTGAATCATTGTGTGAGCGAACAGGCCGACTGGTGTAACAAGTTTAGCTTAGTTAGTACTAGTAGTTAGTTACTCTCGCTGGAGAGCACAGTCCTATTCTCACAACACATTGCTTAAAGTAATGAAGACTGATTGCAGATACAACAGAACAGTTCTGTGTGTGAGGTATCATAACCCTTGCCTTCGGCTCTATCTCTGTTATCGTAGTCGATCATTAATATTTGAAAGCTTGCAAAAAAACTACTATTCGGCTCTAGTGAGAACCATCCATTTCATTTGATTTTGTTTTGAATATGTCGCTTACTAGATTAATAATCACAGGGGCGGCAGTCGCGAGGGAACAAAAGCTGCGCTTACAAGGAAACAATTTAGAAGTAATTACAAAAAATCAAAAGAAGAATGAAAACACAGACACTAAAGTTACCCAGAACACTAAAAATTTTACGCCAGAATTTATTCCGAAGTATGGAGAACCTTTAACTAATACAACACCTCCAACTAATATTAGTGTTTTTGATACTACATTAGAAAAACAACGCACTCTTATACGCGCTGGTGGAGCACTTTACAAGTGTGATATTTGTCAGCGTTGTTTTAGTCAGAAGAATTATTTAATAAGTCACATTCGTACGCACACTGGCGGAAAACCTTATAAATGTATACAATGTCAGCGTTGTTTTAATCATAAGAGTCATTTTACTGAACACGTTCGTACGCACACTGGTGAGAAACCTTATAAGTGTGAAGAATGTCAGCTTTGTTTTAGTGGGAAGAGTAATTTAACAAGACACATTCGTACCCACACTGGCGAGAAACCTTACAAGTGTGAAAAATGTCAACTTTGTTTCAGTAAGAAGTATAGTTTAACAAGACACATTCGTACGCACACTGGCGAGAAACCTTACAAATGTAAAGAATGTCAGCATTGTTTTAATGTAAAGAGTTCTTTAATAAGTCACATTCGTACGCATACTGGTGAAAAACCTTACAAATGTGAAGAATGTCAGCTTTATTTTAGTCAAAAAAATCATTTAACAGTACACATTCGTAGGCACACTGGCCAAAAACCTTACAAATGTGAACAATGTCAGCGATGTTTTAGTCAGAAGATTTCTTTATTAAGGCACATTCGTACGCATACTGGCGAAAAACCTTACAAGTGTAAAGAATGTCAGCTTCGTTTTAATGTGAAGAGTTCTTTAATAAGTCACATTCGTACGCACACTGGTGAAAAACCTTACAAATGTGAAGAATGTCAGCTTTATTTTAGTCAAAAGAATCATTTAACAGTACACATTCGTAGGCACACTGGCGAAAAACCTTACAAATGTGGACTATGTCAGCGATGTTTTAGTCAGGCAGTTTCTTTAATAAAACACATCGTCACGCACACTGGCGACAAACCTTAAAAATGTTAACTGTTCATTTTTAATGATTAAATCATGTTCGGCCGAGAGCCTTTATTCATATTTGAATTTTCGGAAAACATTAAAGGATCATAGCGAAGTCCCGAACAAAATTTTGCTGGCATATTTTTTTAGCGTCTTGTAATGAAAAATATACAGTCTGTCAAGAAAGTCATGAAAAGAATGTTTTGGGAACTACTGATTTTGCTAATACTGGCAACACTGAATAATTGTTAAGCTGAGTACCTGAACTGTCACGTCGTATCTGTGTGGTTGATTTTTTACAATATTTCGGTGCTATTTCGAGTTTTTTAAATCGTGTAAGCGTTAAGATACAAAAAATGAATCGAAATGTTTATAAGAGCGGTGCGAGACAAATTATATTTAAAGTTTTTCAAGGGTGTATGGCCGAAATTCAAGGTGGGAGTGCTGGGACGAACAAAGACGATGTTTATGGTCGAACAGCAAAGTTACCCGGTACGTAAATATATTCTAAAGTTTAACACACTAACGGAAATATAATGTTTTGACAATCTTCTGTTTATTAAGTACAATTTATCTATCTTTAACATTGTTTAAGTCTTGCTAAGGTTATGAAATTTACCTACGATTTATTATACTACCACTTAACGGTTTTGATATTTTGGTGTTTTTTATTTAGGTATGATAAATGTATTTGTATATTTAACATATCTTTATTGACTTCAGGTGTTACCGAAAGTACAGTTCGGCGCATTGTGGACTAAGGCATGAAGAATGGAGGTAAATTTTCAACGCTAGGAAAACACAGGAAAGGCCGACCTACGAAACAAACTACGAGTCAGATGTTGGCCGGTTTCATTTTGAAGAAGTTTCAGGCAACATTTCTGGAGTCGAATACCTCGACTCTGATTATTTGGATTCGGATTAATAAAGATTTATTTCATAAACTTTTTATTTTTGCAATGAGCTCATACCTATCGATACTCAGCGCCATGCGGACGGCAGTGCAGAGAGGCAAAACATCGTGATTTGCACTTTGTAGTAAGTACATAAATGCTAGAGTCTGTGCGGAAAGTAAACCATCGTGGGATTTGAGGGCGCTGCTGTTGATAAATATCGTTTTTGTTATGTAAGCAACATTGTGACGTCATTATAGTGCGACTGTTAAATCTTGATATTTTGAAACTATGTTAGACTAGCTTCTTCCAGCGGCTTCACCCTATAATAAAAATTATCCAGTTGGCTGAATTTGCTCACCTAATGAAACTGCAAAGTTATAGCTTATGTGCTATATTACTGCAATGTTTATGATTAAGTTCATCTGTCTAGTAGTTTTTGCGTGACACATCCATACATACGAGTACTTCCATCCATCTTCACAAACTTTCGCATTTATAATATTAGTAGCCTATTTATTGAACTTGCTCATGTGATGAAACTTAGCAAAAATATAGGTTATAAGCTATATTATTGCAACGTTTATCATTAAATTCATCCGTTTATAAGCTTTTGCGTAATGAGTAACAAACCGTTAATTGTGGCGACACCTGGGGGAGGCCTATGTCTAACCGTGGACGTCTTTCGATTGTAATGATGATGAACATTTAAATGCAAACACGAACCGGTAAAGGAAAATAGCGTGAAGAAACTGCTGTATTGCCTATATAAGTAGGTTCTACCAACGACCACTTACCCAGTTCCAACGAAAATGGTTCTATCACTTTGACTGGGATCAGTCTACTATCACTGACTGGAATATTGTACCTAACAGCAAGTTTATGGTTACCCTAGTTAAATATAAATGTAAAAATGGGACCACTTTCTCGTTGTCTTCCTCAGTACATTTTTCCCTTTTGCTAATCAATAAAAAATATGAAAATAAAGTACACTTCAGAATTTGTAATGTTGCTTCGTAAAAAATCTATTTAGCCTGTAAGGGACCATCTCGTATATAAGATCCTTGGGATCACTTGGTTGTCCGTCTGTTTATCTGTTGAGACCCTTTAACTCGAGAACGCTTAGAGGTATCGAGTTAAAATTAAAACCATACACTCAAGTCTGCGGTCTTTTGAAGTTGTGAAAAAATCAGACTTCTGAGTTAACGAAAAAAAAAGATACGGCCGTTTATGTCGCAAAAAAACGTTTATTTAGATACTCAAGGGAATCAAAGTTCATAGGGTGGATCCCGTTGACCTAGAATCCTGAAATTTAGCATAAATCAAGGTCTTATTGAAAGAGTACAGGGAAAAATCTGAAAATTGTAAATTTGTAGATCCGCCACAAAAAAAAAAATTGTTTGCAATTCGGAAAAATCTTCGTAACTCAATTCGGGAATTGATTTCATAGGTAAATTTGTACAGAATCTTCAGAACGCGAGTTCGACTCGCACTTGCCCTTTTTTATTTTAGTTACTGTATCCTTACTCAAGCCTGAAAAGAATTATTCTAAGTTAGTCGAAACGCATTATAAAAAAGTATCAATACTCTTTATACTAGCCATAGAAAATATTGACCAAAACAAAATAAATAAATATCGTCATGTTTAAATGAATTTCCGTTTAATTTATATATATTTGGAGATAACAGGGACAGAAGTTTATCTAGGGAGTCTAAAAACATTAAAATAAAAGTGTTACGTACCAAAAAAAACAGCATACCAATGTTTCCCAAATTCGTGACTTTGTTTTGATCAATAATGGTGTGATTTGCCATTTGTTATCTTTGGAAAAACTGTAATATATTAAATATTATTTCCCTTGCAGTTCAGTGAAATTTTTTATCACATTTCTGAAGATTACAATTAAAAATCACAATAAAATAACATGATAAACAAACTGGTGCCAATATTATATGACGTTTGGCATTTGACGGATGGCTGGGTTGGGTTGCTACTTAAAATCTTTAATGTTGTTTTCACTTTACGCCACGACGGTTCTTTTATCGCACAGACAATAGTAGCTGAAAGGACGAAAACAAGGGTTGATCAAACCAGACATTCTTATGAATATAAAACCAGATATCCAGAAGAATGTCTGTTTTGATAAACTCTTGCGTGTAGGTACGTAGGATAAACATATAATTATCCTAATAAGCAAATAGAGAAGTCTGGTTTCGTCGCAATGTTTAAAAAACAAAATTCAGATTGGTAGAGAATGCCTAAGGCATTAACTCCGCCTTTGTACTTTTGTGTTGGATAAAGTTTTAATAAATAAATGAGAACTACTATAACTATTATGTATCAGGTAAAATTAAACGTCACTTGAATGAAAATTAGTTCTAATAAAAATGTTGTTCGCCATTACGACAGAGTAAGTATTGTCTGTGCGATAAAAGAACCGTCGTGGCGTAAAGTGAAAACAACATTAAAGATTTTAAGTAGCAACCCAACCCAGCCTTCCGTCAAATGCCAAACGTCATATTATTTTGACAGAGGGTTTGTTTATTTTGTTATTTTATTGTGATTTTAATTGAAATCTTCAGAAATGTGATAAAAAATTTCACTGAGCTGCAAAGGAAATAATATTTAATATATTATAGTTTTGCCAAAGATAACAAATAGCAAATCACACCATTATTGATCAAAACAAAGTCACGAACTTGGGAAACATTGGTATGCTGTGTTTTTGGTACGTAACAATTTTATTTTAATGTTTTTAGACTTCCTAGGTGAACTCCTGTCCCTGTTATCTCCACATATGTATAAATTAAACGGAAATTCATTTAAACATGACGATATTTGTTTATTTTGTTTTGGTCAATATTTTCGATGGCTAGTATAAAGAGTATTGATACTTTAAATTTATAATGCATTTCGACTAACTTAGAATATTTCTTTTCAGGCTTGAGTAAGGATACAGTAACTAAAATAAAAAAGAGCAAGTGCGAGTCGGACTCGCGCACTGAAGATTCTGTACAAAACCTATGAAATCAATTCCCGAATTGAGTTACGAAGATTTTTCCGAATTGCAAACAATTTTTTTTTTGTGCCGGATCTACAAAACAATTTTCAGATTTTTCCCTGTACTTGTTCTATGAGACTTTGATTTATGCCAAATTTCAGGATTCTAGGTCAACGAGATTCACCTTATGAACTTTGATTCCCTTGAGTATCGAAATATATGTTTTTTTGCGACATAAGCAGCCATATCTTTTTTTTTCGTTAACTCAGAAGTCTGATTTTTTCACAACTTCAAAAGACCGCAGACTTGAGTGTATGGTTTTAATTTTAACTCAATACCTCCAAGCGTTCTCGAGTTAAAGAGTCTTAACAGATAAACAGACGGACAACCAAGTGATCCCAAGGATCTTATATGCGAGATGGTCCCTTACAGGCTAAATAGATTTTTTACGAAGCAACATTACAAATTCTGAAGAAGAACTATTTACATATTTTTCATTGATTAGCAAAAGGAAAAAATGTACTGAGGAAGACAACGAGAAAGTGGTAGAGTGTCCCATTTTTACCTTTATATTTAACTAGGGTAAACATAAACATGCTGCTAGCTACAATATTCCAATCAGTGATAATAGACCGATCCCAGTCAAAGTGAAAGAACCATTTTCGTTGGAACTGGGTAAGTGGTCGTTGTTGGAACCTACCTCGATAGGCAGTACAGCAGTTTCTTCACGCTATTTTCCTTTACCGGTTCGTGTTTGCATTTAAATGTTCATCATCATTACAATCGAAAGACGTCCACTGTTCGACATAGGCCTCCCCCAGATGTCGCCACAATTAACATCATTACGCAAAAACTTATAAACGGATGAATTTAATGATAAACGTTGCAATAATATAGCTTATAACCTATATTTTTGCCAAGTTTCATAAAAGCAAGTTCAATAAATAGACTACTAATATTATAAATGCAAAAGTTTGTGAAGATGGATGGAGGTACTCGTATGTATGGATGTGTCGCGCAAAAACTACTAGACAGATGAACTTAATCATAAACATTGCAATAATATAGCACATAAGCTATAACTTTGCAGTTTCATTAGGTGAGCAAATTCAGTTAATAGGATAATTTTTATTATAGGGTGAAGCCGCTGGAAGAAGCTAGTCTAACATAGTTTCAAAATATCAAGATTTAACAGTCGCACTATAGTGACGTCACAATGTTGCTTACATATCAAAAACGATATTTATCTACAGCAGCGCCCTCAAATCCCACGATGGTTTACTTTCCGCACAGACTCTACTTTTATTTATAGGGAGCCACTACCAATGAAAGTCAAAACTCGTTTGCAAGCATGTATTAAATAGATAGACGAGTGTTAGATAGATCGGTAAAATAATGTACCTACACGGCAGTAAAGGGACCGTAAATCGGTAATTATTATTTTATAAATAAAAGTATCAATATCTTTTAGTCGAAATTTATTGGGATACCATGTTAATGATGGTGGCGCCCTCCCTTCTTTTCATGACTTTCTTGACAGACTGTACAAAAGTATACAGAATTAATTCCTAAACAATTTTGTCTTAGTCATAACTATTAATAGAATTCATATATTAAAAATATTCCAGTTTAAAGTTGGTGAGATTACTTATATTATGTCAATAATACCTACGTACCTCCTTATGAATTTTAAAAAACCATTTTTGAAAGAATGACAAGATGTCATTAGGCTGGATGGCTGTTGAAATGTCTAATGCCATGCTTTTTCTGATGTTGTGATTCTCGATATTGTATTTATTGTTGTGACAAAATCGTATATTGTCATTTTAGCCACTATATTCTAAGCACAAACAGTTATTTTTATTTTTATGTTTATTATTTAATGCGCAAATGTATTTCTTAAGTATTTATTATCAATACATAAAGTAAAACATATTATGTTACTTAACCAAGATTTATATTAGTGGCAACAATAAGAGTTTAGTTTACCCAAAAGTCCATGTAGCCAAGAAAGCAAAAAAAAAAAATAAATTAACCATGATTACAGGTCGCGCGGTGAATCAAGATCGCTCGGCAAAAGTGGAAGGGGCATGCGCAGTATTCAATTCTAAGGTCTATTTGGCGACGTGCGGGCGGGTGTGCGCCGTCGGCGACACGTCATTGGTAGATAGAGTCGCTCTTCAATTCCCGCGTTGCGTTCTCGCGTCTCATTGGATACTGTTGTACTTGGGTACTATTGCGTACAGCTTGTGTTATCGTATTAGTAATACGTAGTCGTAAAAAAAAATGGTTAAAAATAAAGTATTAAAACGGCTAGCCAGAAAAATGGTTTACGACGTGAATTGTTACGTTAAGAAAGAAACTAACGAAATTAATTTTTTTTATTTTAATTTTAATTAAAAATTAATTTTTTCTTTGAATTTACCTATTTACAAGATAAATTACAAGCAAAAACTAGTGTTATTATAAGTTATGTTACTAAGGTTCAAACATACGAAATTAAAAATAAAATCCTAACATACTAAGAATTTCTGTGCGCAATTGTACACATGCGCCGATTGCCCCCACTACTTTCACCGAGCGATCTTGATTCACCGCGCGACCTGTATTTACTATCGTAAAAAATCTAGTCAATTCAGTTTACAATTATTTTGGCAGTCCATAAACTGGCCATAATCTTGATTAGATAAAACAAAGTCAATTATTTCGTTGGTATATATCATAATAACTTATACAAGGAAGTACTTATACAGGGTTATTCGTAAAACACTAGCAACCTCTCAGGAATATGTAACAAACATCATAAACAACAACTATAGTTCTATGACTTTTAAAATTTTATCATATTTTATTTCATCAGATTTTCATACAAAAATAAAAATATTTAAATTTGAATGTTTTGAATATTACGAAGTCTATGCGAAGAAAGCGATAGTACAATAGCGGAGGGGAGTGGGGATCGGGCGGCGGGCGTGCTTCCTGCGTTTGCGTCACATTATACAAACATAGGTGCATAGGAGTATAGCAACATACAGAGTTGAAATGTGTTAGAAGGTTTGTTTTTAGTAAATGAATTATGTTTTGTAAAAAGTCATAGAATAAAAGTTGTTGTTTATGATGTTAGTGATACAGACCTGTAAGTTTGTTAGTGTTTTACAATTAACCCTGTATAAGTAGACACTTAATAATTTTATCAACAATTCCCTCGCCGTTGTTCTTTACTAATCAATCTTTCAAATGTCTAAATTACCACTGATATGGGGATACTGTATCACTGTAAAGTCAGTGTCCTAAGAGGGGTGACCCACCCTTTTCATAAGCTATTTTAATCATTATTTTGCTACCATTAATATCGACAATAACGTACACATATAAAATTGAAAACTCAATTTGTTTCGATATTGAGATGGATTCATGATAGCACAAGTTTAAACCCTTAGTGGTTTTTTGTTTGCTATTTAAACTAAATAATCCTGTAATCTTTGTATAAATGATAAATAAATTTAAAAAAAAAATATCTATATTTATTATTTCTCCCTCCATACCTCCATACCTCATATTAGAAATCTCTCAGGTAGATTAAGCTCAGCGGCATATGCAGTAAGAAAAATAAGGCAGTTGACAGATGTCGCCACAGCTAGGTTAGTTTACTATGCCTATTTCCACAGTATTATGTCTTATAGCATTTTACTGTGGGGATCTGCAGCTGATGTAGACTCGATTTTCGTATTGCAAAAGAGAGCAATCAGGGCTATTTTTTATAAAATGGGTCCTCGCGAGTCCCTCGGAAATAAAATCAAAGAAATCGATATATTGACACTGCCTTCTCTTTATATCTTAGAAAGTATTTTGTATGTCCGTAAAAACCTAGGACTTTTCAAAATTAGAAGCGATTTTCATAACATAAATACTCGTAGTAAACACGAAATTATATTACCCCAATGGAGATTAGTCAAGATCAATAAGTCATTTTTAGTAAATAGCATAGGTACGCTTTTATAACAAGCTACCAAAAGCGGTGACTGAACTCAGCGAAGGAAAGTTCAAAACACATAATAAGCGTGTCTTAATCAAAAAAGCATATTACAAGGTTACAGACTATGTCGAAGACACGCTTGTTTGGAAATGACTGCCTCTGCACTTGTGGCCCCCTGGTAGGTAACTCATAATATTGTGTAAATGTATCTATTAACTGCTCCATCTATTTTGTAACATATTTTTTTTTTCTAACACATTGCGTTTGCAATATTTTTATATTATCTGACTCCAACTACCTTAAATTCGTTAGGTAGTTTTTTTTTGTTAACGTCTCATTTATTGACAATTGTAATTATTTAAAAAAATTCTAGCTTTTTTTTATATAGCCTCTTTTTATAATGTAAATGGAAGAACACTGTAGACTCCACGAATTCTTAGATTACTTCATATTTGACTCACTTTTTTTTAAAACGATTTTTTTTGTGCTTTTGCGTACGATATAGACTGGTTTACACTGTTCTTAAATAATATCCACTAATACGGTAATATGAAAATATCGTAAGAACAACCACTTTTTTTAAAAGAGTATAACCAGGGAGTTTCTTGCCGGTTCGTCTTCATAGGAAACGACCAATTTGGAACCGTGCACTAGCTTCTGACGTTTTATAAGTGCCCATGTAGGCCTATGTGAAATAAAAAACTTTTGAATTTGAATTTTGAAAAGATCAATAATTTTATTAAATACAATAGCACACTTTGAGAACCCCAGTTGATTTCTGTTTGGTCAAATCCAACACTACAGTATCGTTACTGTTACTACACTTGTGTAACTCCAAAAAATACTGTAGTTTAGTTTCGACAATGTGTAGATAATTTAACTTTAATAGTTACACAGGAATTCAAAGTAAACACAATGTGTCGTAAATTAATTATGAAAAAATTTGTCGTAACTTGTTGACACAGATACATACAACACTTATTTACTGTAACATTTTTCAGTACAAAGTGTTGATATCGTTCCTACACGCTGCACGCTGTAACCAAAATCCGCATCGTTATTATTAAGTTTAGTAATAGTTACGACATTGTTACGTTGTCTTGCTAATCTGTGACTATTTGAGAATTTTGCGACCGAAAATGGTTGTATGGGTTATATCACTTAAAACTTTAATTTTCAGTCACTCGTTGAAATACAAAAAAAAAATAAAAAATAAAAATGTATAATGTATGTATGTATGTGTGTTGTATGTATGTATAAATAAAAATGTAATCTGTGAAAAAAGTATTTCCTAAGTTTTAATTTTTTATGATGATGATAATTAGACTAGAGCTAGCGCAAGATAAGTTGGCGCGTGGCCGAAATTGGAAACTAATCGTTTGACGTTTATGTCATGTGTCAGGAAAATGTGTTGTGTTCTGTGTTTTTATTGTTTCTAAAGTAAATAGTCGTCATTATTATACCAAAAGTGATTAAAAATGCAAGCAGGGATATTATCCTGAAAGTCATACGTGTTCATGAAGAGAAATGAGAAAATATTGGGCTTACGGTACCATTTTCCAAAATTGAGACTCGTTTATCAAATATTTTCTGGGGTGACCATCACAATAAAAGTTCCTTAAATATGTGTACCCGAGCAGTACCTAGCAATTCAACAAAGTTTGTTGAAAACGGACTGCTTCTATGTGCTTAAATCTTAATCAAGTGACTATCATGATGATATGAATTCTACAAACTTCATCCATGAAAGAATAAATAGTGCCAAATCTAAAACAGATTTGTATTGTAGTAATGGATAATGCATCAAATCACTGCACGTAAATAAACAAAGCCCCTATAAAAGACAATACAAAACCGCAAGCGTTACTGTAATGCTAGAAGAATGACAATGTATCTCTATAAGAAAATATTTTTTAAATCTGATAGCTTAATGGATCTCAAAATGGTCAAATTCACAATGGACATAGACATAACCGACTCTTCTGATAAAGACTAGCGTGGAATTCTAGTGCTAAAAGCGCTTATTAGTTTATATTCAATAAAAGATTTACAAAGTTCTCACGATTTTTTTTTTAATAATAAAGGTAAAAATTAAATAAATAACTTTTTAAAATTACACTATGCTTTGATAGACCGTTTTTTAATCAAATTAGAGAAGAAAAATAGATTTGTTAGGCTGGCAACATTAAGCACGCCCTCCGCTACGCGCCAAGTTATCTTGCTAGCGCTCTCGCGCTCTAAACAATGACGTTTATTTTGATTTTGTCAAAAACTAGTGAAAAATGGATATGGGAAAAATCTGGACTTGCGAAAGATAGTAAAACAAAAAGAAACAACTATGATATTTGAATACGGAAAACGTTTTTATTATAAACTTATTATGTAAGAAAACATGGATAAAAGACTAGGCAATATGATCGAAAGACTAGCCTTCCATAAGTGGGAACTGAAAAAAAAACTGATAAGTCGCTGTCAGTGTTGCCAACTTAGCACTTTCAGTGCTTGATTTGGCACTATTTTCACAAGGCCAGCACTGAAATCGAACATACAGCACCTAGCACTCAATCTAGCACTATTTAATAGTCAAAAAAATTTTCAGATTATAATAAAACACACTAATTCACAGAATGCGTGCAGTGTAACAAACACATTCGTATTACTGACACATAGATTTATTGTTTATGGAATTACACATAGACAATAAGTTTATTAGTTTTTGGTGGCATTTCTTCGTGTGATGTTGAGTGACTGTTATTTGCAAATTGATTCTTAGTGGATATTTAGAAATCCTCGTCTGGCGACGCTAGCTCGCTCAGTAGCTGGAGGCAGGAGCTCGTGAGACCGGACAGTGGTGTGATTATTGTAGTGCGAGACTGGCAAGGCACTGGCCAGGATATTCTTCTACAAGCTTGTTTTTTTTTGTGTTTGTTTGTAAATATGTATGATTAAAAATAATAATTTTAATAGTTTTTATGTAAAAAAAAGGTAATTTATGTAAAAAAAAAATATTACCAATGTTATTTTATTTCATAGAGCACTATTTTTGGAAATCCATAGCAATCTAGCACTATTTGAGAAGATTCTTAACACTCGCTGGTAGTATAGAGTTGGCAACACTGCTGTCAGTCAGGTGTCAAACTAAAGTAGTGTTTTATATATTGGTATGTGTTTCTCTACCGGATTATATTATAATAAACCGAGTGATGATTATGAAAACAGTTGCTCTATACTTCCTGGACGGCCAGAACTATACGAGTGATCTCTCCGGATCGCGCAGGCTGTCACAAGAGTTCCATGAAAGCAGTGCCTCACTCAATATTCACACACTTTATTTCGTAAATTAAAAAAGCTGCGCCAGAGCAGACATTCAATATTCTAAGTTAAGTTATTCTGTAGTGTTAGGCTAAGTTATTCTGTAAAGTTCAAAGATGGAAAGAATGCCAATGTGCAGAATATGTTTAGTGGAGAACGTTCGCATGTACATAGTTGTTGACAAGGACTTGCATGAACTGTATGAGACGCTGACTGATATTCCAGTAAGTACCGTATATATAACACCTTATTACTGTGTTCATTATTGCTCGGACAGCTTAACTATGTATTGTATGGGAAGTATTCTTTTCCGTGTGTCCCTACAATTTAATTCTCAAGTCAAATGGCATAATGTTCTGTTGCAGTTTATAACTGAAGACAGAAGGCCGGCGCTTGCTTGTATCTTCTGCTTTGCTAAACTAAAGCAATGCTGCCAACTGCAGCAAAAATGTCTGGAAGCTGAAGAGCTGTTTGCTCAGATGATGAATGAGGTGAGGTGTTCTGTAACTAGTTAGTAAGGGTATAAGTGTATCTAGAGTCACGGACTGCTCAGGATGCGTTGAACTTCTTAAATATTGCCATTTCGACGGGTGCAAAGTAAAAAAACCGGCCAAGTGCGAGTCAGACTCGCCCATGGAGGGTTCCGTAACAGCAAGTAACATAATATAAAAGTTCTTGTAGTTCGTTGTAACTTTGATCAATGTTTTAATAATAGTGTATTTTTTTAGATTTATGACGTATAAAAAAAAACTACTTACTAGATCTCGTTCAAACCAATTTTTGTTGGTAGTTTGCATGGTAATGTACATCATATTTTTTTTTTTAGTTTTATCATTCTCTTATTTTTGAAGTTACAGGGGGGGACACACATTTTACCACTTTGGAAGTGTCTCTCGCGTAAAATATTCAATTTAGAAAAAAATGATATTAGAAACCTCAATATCATTTTTGAAGACTTATCAATAGATATCCCACACGTATGGGTTTGATGAAAGAAAAAATTTTGAGTTTCAGTTCTAAGTATGGGGACCCCCAAAATTCATTGCTCTTTTTCTATTTTTGTGTGAAAATCTTAAAGCGGTTCACAGAATACATCTACTTAATAAGTTTCAACAGTATAGCTCTTATAGTTTCGGTATAAAGTGGCTGTGACATACGGACGACCAGACAGACAGACATGACGAATCTACAAGGGTTCCGTTTTTTGCCATTTGGCTATGGAACCCTAAAAAGTAATCTACAATTTTGCGATTTTGTGATAGTTGCACTAACTTACTAAGAAATCATATTCTCAGACACGGCAAATGGTCTTTCAAGTGTCAACAGTGAAGAAATAATAGTTCTTTTTTTCTACTATGTTTCTAACTATGTTTTTGAAAAAAAAGAAAATTACTAAATAATTGCTTATTATTCACTTATTATTACTAACTATCCGAAAATCGAAAAATTGGAGATAACTTTTTTTACTTCGCACCCATCGATTTGTGAGACTCTTTAGAGTGAACAATAAAAGTTGTGTGTACTTGTGTGCAATAAAGAACATCACAATATTCTAAAACTGGAATAACCTTTTTCAGCCGAATCCTTTGGTAAACCGAGGTCAGCTAGCGTGTACCAGTGGGCTTACAGTAACTCCTGTAGAGAACATCAGTATAGTTGATGTCAGCCATATTGAAAGCATTGCTGTCAAAGAAGAATTACCTGCTTTTTGTGAGAGACTAGATGATGTCATTGAGCCAGAAGAGGAACATCACAATGATGGTATGTTTTTAAGAGTAATTTTGTATTTTTGAGTCACTTAGTGGTGGTGTACGTGTATCCTGGTACGGTGTAGCCTTGTGCAGGGAGTATGATTAAAAGTCACTTCAAAAAGTTACATAAATATTTATTGGTTCTGTTCACAACTATTGTTCTGATATGGTACATACGCGATTTACTGTATGTCCTAATTTGTAGATATGTTTGCACCACCGCTTTACGTGAGGGAGTGGTGCTCGAACACGCCACGGCCCCGCTTGGCGACTACACTTTTTGTCGCGTAACCATGTGTGGTGTGAGCCCCATTATTCCCCCATCTTTTTTAAAAAAAATTGCAGATACAAAAAAAAATGATCTATCCAATCATGCAAGTTTCACTACTTTTGATACATCATTTAATCCGTGACTCGTTCCTGTAATCGTTACCTGAGTGCTCAAGTAAGGAACAGACGTAGTGTCAGCACATTGTTTTCTCATGTTACTTGATCGCTCCACCTACCTGTACTCATACATGCTCATACGATAACAAAGGGTTCTGTAACTAGTTCTAAAAGTAAATGTTTATCGCCACCAATACAGTGTTCCTTTAATACAATTGCCTCTCTGTGGGGCTGAATTATGCGATACTTGAAATATTCATCACGCTATGTTTAACTATAGCTATTTTTTTTTAGTTAT
The DNA here is from genome assembly GCA_910589285.2 of Mythimna ferrago. NCBI lineage: Eukaryota > Metazoa > Arthropoda > Insecta > Lepidoptera > Noctuidae > Mythimna > Mythimna ferrago. The sequence continues at coordinate 15,462,988 of OU342700.1, forward strand.
ACCTATTATAATTGGAGCACTACCATAGTGTATTGTTACTTTAGTAATAATTCACACTAGTATTACTTTAGTTTTACTCTTAATATAATAGTATATACAGGGTGGCCCAAAAGTCGTGGATCAAACGCAACTAAGGATTAGATGGGGTCATCAGCTGCAAAAAGTTGTTCTACGGGAGGTCCTTAAGGTCAACCCCTGCAGAGTTATAATTTATTTTGTGTTTTTATGGGAAAATTGACTTTTTTTAACTAATTGTTATTATAATTCGAAAAAATCTACATCCTGTATCTTTTTCATAATTTTTACTAGATTGGTACTGATGAGTCCTTGCGTTAGACATGCAATTTATGGTTGTTTATTGGGTGTGTTGAAGATAATATTAAGTTTTACGATTTATTTTTTTCTCAAATCATAACTTTTTATTTACTTCGGACCCCACTGTGAAAAAAAAATACTCTACCGAAAAGTGACCCTGTATTACAAGTTTTGGCGCATTTAATAGGGATTCTGAAAAGGTATTACACATGGCCATGAGTGGCTCTAATATCTTTCTAGGACGAAAAAACAAAACAACGATTGTGAAATAATTGTTTTATTAAGCAAAACATTTTACAATAAATGCTCAAAATTCCTGCCTCTGACCATAATACATAATCTGCACCGCCTAATAAAATTCCTACGTAACCTACGGAATGCACCTCTGTTGTTAGTAACTTGTACCCTAGCAAATTCGAGCTTTTGTCGTAGTTCGTAGTCGTCGTAGTTAATTTTTTGCAAAATAATTTAAACCATATTCTTAACGAAGCTGAAGTTCCAGAAGAAAGAATAGCAGAAATGTGGCTGCAACATGAGGGCGCCCCGCCTCACTACGCTCGAGCAGTTAGAGATCATTTGAACGAGCGCTTCCCCAACCGGTGGATTGGTCGAGGCGGACATATTGCGTGGCCACCCCGGTCGCCCGATTTAAATCCATTAGATTTTTTTCTTTGGGGCTATTTTAAAGAAATAGTTTACCAAGGAGAGAACAATAGCGAACAAGAACTACGACAAAAGCTCGAATTTGCTAGGGTACAAGTTACTAACAACAGAGGTGCATTCCGTAGGTTACTTAGGAATTTTATTAGGCGGTGCAGATTATGTATTATGGTCAGAGGCAGGAATTTTGAGCATTTATTGTAAAATGTTTTGCTTAATAAAACAATTATTTCACAATCGTTGTTTTGTTTTTTCGTCCTAGAGAGATATTAGAGCCACTCATGGCCATGTGTAATACCTTTTCAGAATCCCTATTAAATGCGCCAAAACTTGTAATACAGGGTCACTTTTCGGTAGAGTATTTTTTTTTCACAGTGGGGTCCGAAGTAAATAAAAAGTTATGATTTGAGAAAAAAATAAATCGTAAAACTTAATATTATCTTCAACACACCCAATAAACAACCATAAATTGCATGTCTAACGCAAGGACTCATCAGTACCAATCTAGTAAAAATTATAAAAAAGATACAGGATGTAGATTTTTTCGAATTTTAATAACAATTAGTTAAAAAAAGTCATATTTCCCATAAAAACACAAAATAAATTATAACTCTGCAGGGGTTGACCTTAAGGACCTCCCGTAGAACAACTTTTTGCAGCTGATGACCCCATCTAACCCGTAGTTGCGTTTGATCCACGACTTTTGGGCCACCCTGTATATGCCATATAGTATTGTTTAATTAAGAAATATTAGGTAGTAAAAAAAGAAATTTTATTATTTATCAGGTACAAAATTAATTTATAATTGATTTTCATCCATGTGACCATCTTTATAACAGCTTGGCAGATTCTAGGCATTCTCTCCAGTAATTGATTCAAGTATTCAGTGCTAATTTCTTTCCAAGCTTCCTGTAGATATTGCCACAGCTCTTTAGTGCTCTTTGGTAAACGTTCTTTGGCTTTACGATCCAATTCATCTCATAATTTTTCAATAGGCGATAAGTCTGGTGATTGCGGGGGCAACACCATCAATTCAAGAAGACTTCTCGATTCTTGTTCTTCTAAAAAGGTTTTGCATACTTTAGCTGAGTGTTCGGGATCATTATCTTGTTGAAACACGAATGGTTCACCAACAATACGTAATCCTGAGGGCAAAGCATGATTCTTTAATATTTGCAAATATTGCTCCTTCCTCGTAAGAAATATGTAACGAAGATTCATGTAACTCAATACGATTTAAAAGAGTGTCCATGGAGTTTCTTGCACGTTCTTCTCCATAGAGACCTACTTTTTGGAACGTGCAATTTAGCTTCACTTGTTTGACTGACCGACATTTTGACAATTCAAAAGTGCCTGTAACTGGTCTATTTGAAATAAACGTTTCTGATTTCGTGATTCCATCAATTTTAACAAGATCTCCGACAACATTTCCAACAAAACAGCCCCAGACTAAAATATTACCACCGCCGTGTTTTACCGATGATACTAAACAGCCTTCCGATACTCTTTTTAGGGTTCCGTAGTCAACTAGGAACTCTTACAGTTTCGCCATGTCCGTCTGTCCGTCCTCGCTTAATCTCTGTGACCGTTAGCACTAGAAAGCTCAAATTTAAAGTGACGCCCTCTAGCGGACAAAAAGTAATCTGTTAAAAAAAATGTTGAGATAAATACACTGTGTTTGATGTCATTTGAAAGGACTTCACTGGCACTTATCAAAAAATATCATCAATATTCAATGAAAAATCAAAAATTAAAAAAATAAGATAAATAAGTCATGTTTGGTATCATTTGAAAAGGCTTCAGTCTACACAGCTGTTTCCACTGCTTCACAAATGAACGGGTGTTTTATGTTAATTACCTAGTTTTTTTTTGACAACTTAGCTTTTACAAGTAAATAGTACAGAAGCACGGTGATTTAACACCAAAATTGTTTAAATAAAAAAATAAAAAGTAAAACCTGACTACGACAAAAAAACAACACTGAAAAAGTATAAAACAGGATTTTCAGGATACTGAAATAAACAAGGTAACTTGAAAAACAAGAACAGAACAAAATAAAAAGCCGTAGTCGCACATTATTAAAATTTTTGGTACCTATAACGCATACTTATTATTTTCATAAATAATCAAACGTATTAACTCCGTTTGAGTGGCGTACAGTTAGGGTGAGCTTCAATTTTTTTTTAATACGGCCTCCGTTTTGTTTTGCCATCTTTCGTTGGCCAGAGTCTAGTTCTCCTGCGCATGTATTAACAAGTAGCTCTTTACCGTTTTTGTTTACAGAACTAGAACTGGAACTTCTAAACAATAGCTTATCGGAAGTAGAAGATATACCGGCACAACAGTCTAAGTCTAATTCAGAAGATGATGTGCCTTTAATTGAGATCAAAACGGAAGTGGAAGAAGAACAAGAAGTATCGAGGAAGAAGCGAAGAGCCAGTGACACGACACGTGAGTATTTAATGTTAACGTGTGAGCGAACAGACCGACTGGTTTGACAAAAATATCTTAGGGCGTTCTGTCTGTACGTGTGTGTGTGTGTGAGAGTTTGAGTAGCACAAACACTGCTACACCTCGAGTAGTTGCTCTCACTGGAGAGTACACTCCTACTGCCAGATGTCTCACAGCACATCTGCTTAAAGCACTCAACGCTGTTTGCAAATACAACCGAACGGTTATTTGTGTAGATTATCATAACTATTCATCCTTTTATTTAGCATTGCCGTAGTTGGGTAATTACAGCTTATTTTGTTAAATACTTTGATCAGTAGTAATATTCGTAAATCTGCAACCAACAACTTTTTGGCTGTAATGAGAACCATTCATTTAAGTCTGTTTTAAATGTGGCGCTCATTAGATTATTATTCACAGGGGCGGCCGTTGCGAAAAAACGAAAATTGCACACACGAGGAAAAAAACTAGAAGGTGTAATTACAGAAAATCTAAAGAAGAATGAAAAGTTAGACACAAAAGTCACCCAAAACACGTCAAATGGTACGTCCAAACTTATTCCGAAATGTCAAAAACCTTTAACTAATACAACACCTAGAGTTAATATTAGTGTGATTGGTACTACTTTGGACAAAAATTGTCATAAAAATATTAAAAAACGTAATTTGACAGAACAAGCACCTTATAAGTGTGATATTTGTCAGCGCAGTTGTAATAATAAGGGAGCTTTAACTAAACACATTCTTGCACACACTGATGAAAAACCTTACAAATGTGATATCTGTCAAAGTTATTTTAATCAGAAGGTTCGTTTTACAAATCACATTCGTTTGCACACTGGCGAGAAACCTTACAAATGTGATGAATGTCAGCTTTGTTTTAGACTGAAGTATACTTTAAAAGCACACATTCGTACGCACACTGGCGAAAAACCTTACAAATGTGAAGAGTGTCAGCGTTGTTTTAGTCAGAAGGTTCATTTAACTCGTCACATTCGTACGCATACTGGCGAGAAACCTTACAAATGTGACGAATGTCAGCTTTGTTTTAGTCTGAAGCACCTTTTAAAAATACACATTCGTACGCATACTGGCGAAAAACCTTACAAATGTGAAGAGTGTCAGCGTTGTTTTAGACAGAAGAGTACTTTAGTAAGCCACATTCGTACGCACACTGGCGAGAAGCCTTACAAATGTAACGAATGTCAGCTTTGTTTTAGTACGAACAGTCATTTAACTATACACATGCGTACGCACTCTGGTAAAAAACCCTACAAATGTGAAGAGTGTCGGCGTTGTTTTAGACAGAGGAGTGCTTTAATAAGCCACATTCGTACTCACACTGGCGAAAAACCTTACAAATGTGACGAATGTCCGAGTTGTTTTATACAAAAGAATCAGTTAACAGAGCACCTTCGTATGCACACTGGCGAGAAACCTTATAAGTGTGAAGAATGCCAGCGTTGTTTTAGTGGGAAGAAACGTTTAATAAGCCACATTCGTACGCATACTGGCGAGAAACCTTACAAATGTGAAGAATGTCTGCTTAGTTTTAGTCGAAAAGATCTTTTAAAAGTACACATTCGTACGCACACTGGCGAGAAACCTTATAAATGTGAAGAATGTCAGCTTTGTTTTAGTCAAAAGGGTACTTTAACAAAACATATTCACTGTAAACATGGTGATAAATTGTACCAGTAAGATACGATGTTGCGCAATTTTACTTAAAAATAGCCATTTATAAACTCCGATAAAAACCTTTCAAATGTAGGTAATGTATTTTAAGTATTTTTTTTAATATTAGATGGCTAATTATTTTGTACTTTTCTTCTTCTTAATGTGTGTTTGGGGTGAGATTAAGATAAACCAAAATTAAAGATTATAAAGATAGCTATATTTCAACAATACAGATTAAACTAATACAAAGGAAAAACTATTAAAACTAATGAGGTGAATGGGATGAGATTGCGTCGCGCCCGATATGCTATCCGAATGCGTACTGACTGTAATTACTTAGGTAATACATAAAATAATAAAGGCTTCGAGCGCGGTGTCGCAATTACGCTGACAGGTTCATTATTGTCCGTTGATTGACCCGAACATACTCCCGAGGGAGAAAAAGATGAGGTTAGTATGTAGATATAGTTAAATGGATATGAACTTAATATTAACAAGGTGAAAACAATGTTCAAATAATACTTTTTATCCTTTTCTCTACTGCTAATATGCAAGCGAGAGCAATAATCCAATATGCTGACTAAAATCTGTCTTTGGTGTGGTGAGTAGATTTGTCCAGCGACGCATCTCTCAAATTTATTTAGCAAATCTTTCCGCTAGCTCCTGGACACTATGTCTTTTCAATCGGGAGAAAGTGAATCTCCCAGGCCCTAGCAGTTTCGAAGCTAATTCATTCCTGTGTTTACACAGTCGGATTTGGTAGCTTTTGCTATATGGCTCAATTTCTTTTGTATCGGTTTTCAGCTTGATGTCCATGTACATGAACTGATTGCTAATGTACTGCGGGATATTTAGCATTTTTCTTATGGTTTTGCTTTGGAATCTCTCCAGTATTGCAATATTGCTGTTGCTTGCTGAGGCCCAAAGCTGTATGCCGTACGTCCAAATGGGCTTGATGATGGATTTATAAAGATAATAAAGTACACTTAAAATCACTAATCACGTCGACCTCGTTTCCTTCCGGTGTCTCTTCTGTCATCCTCATCTTCTGACTGCGACTCTTCGTGGCGCCTTCTGCGGCTGATCGGATACCCCAACGCAGTCAGCTTTTTGTTGGTGTCCTCTGACAGCTCCCCTAGTTCCGCAGCTGCAGACTTACGAACGTATTTGTCAATCAAGAGAGTGTGACGCGAAGCATCAGTCTGAAATATTTGGAAATTTTCTGCTATTATCTTGTTAGGTAGTCAGTCTTCCACTTGTTCCATATATCTTGATAGATTTTTTGTGTCAAGTGCCACCGTGTGCGAAGATCATGCTCCGTTTCGAAGATCGTTAAATTGGGACTATTTGCTAGAAAGTGGGCCGTGGTCAAAAAGTCCAGGTCTTCTGGATCTTCAGTCAGAGGACATATTGGCCTGGAGTTCAAACACGCCTCGAGTTGAGATAATAGGATAATGTATTCTTCGTAGGTTAGTTTTTGTTCTCTAAAGACACGTTTGAGGTGATGTTTTAGGCTCTTCACTGCCGCTTTCCAGAGTCCGCCAGCAGATGGCCATGAAGGGGCATTGGAAGTGCCACTCAATGTTCATTTTAGAGATTGTTGATGTTACTTCTTGGTCACACAAGATGTTAGAGATTTCTGCAAATTCTTTTTTTAAGATTTTGTTGGCTCCTATGAAGTTACTCGTTGTTCCCTGATCACTATAGATGTGCCCAGGAACTCCTCTTCTGGCCGACATACGTCGAAGCGCGGAGATAAATGCTGATGCTATGAGATCTGAGACGATTTCTAAATGTACGGCTTTAGTTACCATACAAACAAACACTGCGACATATCCTTTACAGGTTTTGATGCTACGGCCTTTGTTTGCCATAATAAAGATGTGTCCGGTATTATCTATTCCAGTATGGTAGAAAGGTCGGTTTGGAATCAATCGTGCTGGAGGTAGGTCCCCCATGATTTGATGTTGCGATATTGGGTTATTTCTTCTACATTTGACACACATTCTTAATCTCTTCTTTGTGACTTTATTTCCTCCAAGAATTCAGTATTTGTGTCTTATGAATCCAGTAGTCATTTTTACTCCGCGCTTCGACGTATGTCGGCCAGAAGAGGAGTTCCTGGGCACATCTATAGTGATCAGGGAACTAACTTCATGAGCGAGCAAAATCTTAAAACATGTATTTGCAGAAATCTCTAACATCTTGTGTCGGGCGCGACTCAATCTTATCTCATTCATCTCATAAGTTTTAATAGTTTTTCCTTTGTATTAGTTTAATCGGTATTGTTGAAATATAGCTTATAGCTATCTTTATAATCTTTAATCTTGGTTTATTTTAAGCTCACCCCAAACAGCCGGTCTCTCATTCTCATCCACCGTTTGGTTTAAAATATAAGTAGGTATTTGTTACAATATGCTTTCATGTCCATGTATGTACATTAGTCGATATAATAGTGATTACGATTGTTGTTCACGTGTGATTGGTGTGCTCGTGCTTAATTTAAATAAATATATTTCTTATGATCAGGAATAATGGAACTATTTCAGTTTCTTTCTTTTGTTACTTATTAAAATGTTATAGAACCTGCTTTGTGAAAAATTCATTTTATAGTCTGTTTAATAAGTCAACCGACTTGGGAATTTCGTATAATATTTAATCATTTAAAAATACTTATATTCGATACTTTTTTTAAAGTTCTTCTGTTAGTTAACAATGATCTCTATCTCTAAATCAACCTTGATTATTGAACTCGTGTTGACTACATCAGATTTAATTTAATCCTAATAATTACCCAAGTCGTTTAACTTATCAGACAGACTCTAGCATACTATTAGATAGGTTGTAATGTTATTAATACTTACTAAATAATATTTCTTATATAAATTAGTTTGTTGATTTTCATTGATCAATGTCATCTGTCATGTCACTACTTATTTTCTTCTATGGTTTTGATTAGGTATCAAGGAGTATTTTTATAGTCTTAGGTTTTATAGTTTTACTCTTAATATTATTTATTTTGTAAACATATAATTTCATCATCATCATCATCATTTCAGCCGATACACGTCAACTGTTGGACATAGGCCTCCCCCAAGCGTCGCCACATCGAACATATAATTTGCTAACAACAAATTATATGTTCTCTTATCCGTGGATTATTTTTCAAATTAAATTGTAATTTTTATCTTTTTTTTTGTGAAAGGGCTATGCTGGTTGAAATCTGTTTTGAAAATTTAAATTATGAATTGACGGTCAGCATAGCCGTCAAAATTGGTATATAAACCCATGTTTGCAGAAGAAACGGTTCAGCTACTTGGGTCATTTTTTGGTTATTCGTTCAGCTCCTTCTAAATCGGTCAGTTCGTGTCTGTGTGTCTGTCAATACCTACTTATATATATATATATTATATACTCTTTAGTATCTGTGTATTTTATTACTCAGTCAGTGTTCAAGTCTACGAAGCCCTGAATCTGAGGACCTCCTCTCTTTCTCTGCCAGCCCCTGACGGTAGAGGGCTATTCTGCTGATGGACCTGGCCTCTGAGGGCCTACTTTGTTCTGCTGCTACCTGCCTACGTGCTGCATGTCTACTACTACCTGCCTACCTGTTGCTGCGTAGCCTTCGCCGTCACTCATACGACTGAGGGCTGCGCCTACACTCGCTACTGCGCTCCGCCGTGGCGGAGAGCTCCGTGTGAGCTGAATTTTATATCTTTTATTTTTCTTTTGTTTTTATGTGTAGGCGGGAAAGGGGTACGCTACGCGTCAAGCAAACCAGATAGATCGTTGCACACTGTTTATTGCGTAATGCTAATGCTAGGGATAAGATGCGCGGGCGAAGGGGCGCGGGCAGCGGCCGCAGGGCGCAGCGAGGGGAGGGTCGCAGCCCGTCCGCCAATTACTTATACATACGTAACATCCCTTCCACTTAAGCTAGGCAATACGTACATCTTATTATTCTAACTTACTCTTAACTATACTAACTTACTCTAAACTAAACTTATCCTATGTTCATTCCTGTGGAATCGTCACCGATATTATTATCGTCATCGCTGACGTACTGGGCCAGCGTCGGTGTTGCGAACGTCGGACTAATTGCTTGTCGCCTATGAACTATCCGTGCGGCGGCGAGCGGCCTGTGACCTTGTCCTTGGTCCGTCACCTGCTCTCCTCCCCCTTGTGGCTGCCTGGCAGGCTCTGGTTGACTACCAACAAGCTAAGTCGGGGACCACTTCTGGGTCCCAGTCCTGGTCATCGATCGGTGAAATCTATGGTCTTCGAGAGGGTCAGCTCCCGCTGATCCTGCACAAAGAGTTTGTCCCACTCGTGTCCTGCTGCCATGCCCATTATGAACTTGTCTAGCAAGGCCTCCTCCAAATTTTTGAAGCCACAGTGTGATGATAAGCCTCTTATCCTGGCCGCCCATTGAGTGTGCGTCTCTCCTGGCCGTTGTGTCGCCGAATAGAACTTGGACTTCTCGGCGAATCCGTACCTTTTTGGTGTGAAGTGCTCGTCGAAGAGTTTCACTATTTCCTCGTAGCGCAGTTCTTCCACCTTGTAGGGTAATGCCAGGTCGCTAACTAGTTTGAATGTTGCTTCACATAACGATGTTAACAATATCGCCCTCCGTTTAATCGTCGTTTTGTCCGTTTCTGGGATTGTCGTTAGCGATAAAACATTGACTTAGTCGCGATTTAAAACTATTCCACTCTTGGGACAGGTGGTCGAAGGTGGACAGAATATCGTATATTGCTCCCGTAGACATTTTACACACTTTCGAGTTCGCTCGTCGGTCGCCACGTGTTAAGTACGAGAGGTGTAGGCGGGAAGGGGGTACGCTACGTACGCGTCAATCAAACCAGATAGATCGTTGCACACTGTTTATTGCGTAATGCTAATGCTATTGCTAGGGTCGCAGCCTGTCCGCCAATTACTTATACATACGTAACATATACCTACCTCACAAGGTTTCATATAAAACTACAAATTTAAAAAACAATAGTACTAATCTCCTAAAATTAGAAATCAATTTTACGATAATATAAATGGTCTCTTTAAACACTGTAATGTCCTACCAGTTCATACTTAAATAAATTTTCTATTATTAAAAGAACAATTTTTCAATGAAAATTTAATAAACAAAATCGAACATCCAGTTTGCACTCGGGCAGTTTCTGAAGCCTGCAATACACGTTGGCCGAGCGTTGCCGAGTGAAGGCCAATACCAATATGTAGACAGTATATTTGCCTTGTCTTGCCATCGCTCGGTGTCGCTCGCCTAGTTGGTTGAGTAGACTTGCGCCAATCAAAGCAAATGTGCGCCAATGTGTATAGACCTCATTTGGAGTAGCTTGTCACGACTCGCAGCCGCTCGCGATCACTTGCCTCACTTCGGAGCGGTGTCGGTTTTTTTGCACAAATCAAGGCGCTCGCAAATGTGCGCCAACGTGTATAGACCTCATAAAGAAACAATTGTTTCTTTCAATGAAAAAAACAAATTGTTGTTTTTTTCCATTTTTTTCACATGTTGCATTGAAATTTTGCGGAAAAAATCGTTTGGGAACAAAATAGAAATCTTTCGAATGCTTTATTCATTGTTTCGGTTAATTTCATGAAAAATATAAAAAAAACAAGTTTTATTGAAATTGAAATATTATAGTGTATAGTGGGCGAAAATGTACCACTCGTACATTTTCGCCCACTATACACATAATGATAATAATATTCCTCAGCCAAAATCTCGATTTCACTGTCGTCAGCTTGATCAGAATCGAACTCCCTCAAGCCTCCCCCAACTGTCACCATAATGATCGGTGCCCACGGTGCCATTTAGGGCTTTAATGACTGCTGTCCACTGTTGGACATAGGCCTCCCCCTAGCTATAATGACCCCTGCCCGCTGTTGGACATAAGCCTCCCCCAAGTGTCACCACCTAGGCGTTATAAAAATTGATGCCCACTGTTGGACATAGGCCTCCTCCCGCGATAATGGCCTATGCCCACTGTTGGGCATAATCCTCCACCAAGTGACACCACCTAGGCGTTATAATAATTGATGCCCACTGTTGGACATATGCCTCCTCGCGATAATGACCTATTCCCACTGTTGGGCATAAGACTCCCCAAGTGTCGCCATTTAGGCGCTATAATGATCGATGCCCACTGTTGGACATAACTCTCCATCAAATATCACCGTTAAGGCGTTATAATGACTGATGTCCACTGTTGGACATAAGTCTCCCCTCGCTATAATTACTTGTGTCCACTGTTGGACATAAGCCTCCCCCAAGTATCACCATTTAGGCGCTATAAGAATTGCTGTCCACTGTTGGACATAGGCCTCATAAACTAGTGCGCCTCACCATCAGATTGCGTCATCTAGTTTATATTAATTTAAAAAAAAGTACGCATTTGAAAAAAACAAACATGAAGTTTTCGGTTCTTTTCATACTTTTCCGTTTAATAATAATAATTATAAGAGCTTATTAAATAAATAGCAGCAGCCGCGATGACTTCTACGTGGTCCATATTGTTTAAATGCACAATAACAACTGACAGGGCCCAACATGTGGGCGTCTCCTCAAAACTCGTCTTATTGGCCATTTGCATTGGTTCAAGCTTGCCGAACGTGTAAAGAGGCGCTTGCCGAACGTGTAGAGGCGCTTGCCGTGTGTCAATTTGCCTATATTTGCTTAGGCTCGCCAAGGCTCGCGTTGGTCTCAGCTCGGCCAACGTGTATTGCAGGCTTGAGAATAGGCTTCGTACACAGCGCGCCAACAACACGTATGGCGAGCGAACTAGCGGGTATATTGTGCCGCGACTTATTAATGGCCTACCCCCAGAAATAAAAAGAAATATTACACCTAAAAATATCAAATGTAAACTTAAGCAATATTACTTAAGTATTGTCTAAGAATGTTTTCTACTTATTTACAGAAAGTATTTTTATAAATTAAAGATGAACATACTTTGTGCCAGCAGTTCGATAAATTTTGCTATCCTAGTGTGAGGGTAGAATGATAAAAAAATATGGCTCATGAATTGATTTGGGCAGGATCCGGCCATATCTTTAGCTAAGTTAACTTGTGTCACTACAAGTTAACTTAGCTTTGTGTCCAAAAAATGTTCAAATATATCAAATTCTGTGCAATCTCCATTCATAAAATTAATATTTAGCCCGGACGTAAATTCGTTAAATGGTTCCACTATTGGTGTAAAGGACTCTGATGACCATTTTTGTTGCTCCTGCTGTCCGGTGGCTGAACTTATTGCCTGCGGCACGGTAATTGAACATAATGCCTGCCTGCCGCACAGTTACCTCGTCGGTCGATGACTGAAAATAAACAAAGCAATTATTTTATTTTAAGCAATCCATTATTCCATCGGTTTCCCGCTACCTTCACCAGGTCATCGGTCCACCTTGTAGACGGACACACAGGAACGTTCGATGTGGCGACGCTTGGTGGAGTCCTATGTCCAACAGTGGACGTGTATCGGCTGAAATTATGATGATGATGATGAATCCATTATTGAGATGAGAAGATCTGCTGTACCTACAAGGAGACGCGCTGGTAAAAGGACAGTTACTATAAATTACGCTAGAGATATCGGGCTCTGATCAAAGTTACACTAAAAAATCATTCTGGTAGAAAGACCTATTTTACAAGGAGTTATAATGTGACATCAAATTCAAATACCTTTCGGTGCCGCTTCGTACATAGCAAAATTTTGAATTTTTGATTTTTCAAATCTTTGACATGGTCTAATGAAGTCGACCATCGATTTACTTGTATTATTCTCAGTTAATAGCCTACTAATGACTTTTTTGAGATAATTAAATACCTACGTTATTGATCAAAACACTTTTTTTTTACAAAATTGCATAATCAGTCATTAATGATGGTGATTAACAAGTGACTGAAAACTGATGTTACTAAGTAACTTATTAGTCACTGTGATTATGGCTGAGATATAATTAGATACTAATGACATAATAATAATAATTTATTAGACACCAACAGACAGTTTTAGTACCAATTTGGACATTTTTCTGTTTGTGGCAAACAACAGTTGTTTACGTTAGTAAAAAGGTAACGGAATCATAGCGTTCACCGTTAATTCAATACTGGGAAATTAGTACCCACAAATTAGAAGTCGCTATGGTTTCGTTACCGCTCGTAGCCTAAGTTAGAATAAGAATTTTTTGTTTGTTGAGAGCATAGATGAGACTAAGTACTAAAGTAGTTGAGAGCAGTTTAACATTGTGATTCGGTTCGGTACTACGTTTCAATATAAGCGATTAGTTACCAGTCCAGTGTTTGATTTTCCCTACCCTCTCCAAGTCGACCTTCGGGTTCGAACATGGTCCTTCATGTTTTTTTGTTATATTTTATGTCAAATGTTATTTAAAGATTTTGAGAATATTTTTAATTAGACAGAAAATGAAAAGACCGAATTGAAACCATTCCGTCAGACTTATGTGTACTCGTTGAGGAACAGATGGATCTTCTGTAATCGCTAGAGACGTACATTAATAAAAAAGTATGAGACATGGCTGCAAGAGGACAAACTTCAAAATGGCCTGAGGTCGCGAGAGAAAAGACAACCCCTTCTGTAGTGTCAGTAGAACAGCAATCATGTTCCAGTTCTAACTTCGCTATAAATGAGGGTGCATCAATATTCTGTGGATCGGAAACGTGCAGTGTTGGAACATCAACATCTTCTTTTGCACAAGATCTTAATGTTCTATACTGCCACTTCGAAAGCTTCAATGAGGTCAAAATACCTAAAGTTTTAGCAGCGAATATACACCGTTAAATTTTAATCGTTTTAATCCCGTGGAGGTTCGATCCGGGATATGAAACACTATCGATTTGTAAAGATAAAATTAAAAAACTACCTATATATTATAATTCTAGCTATATATTATAATGGATTAAAAAAAATTGAAGACCCGGTTTCAGCCCAGAATTTTAAACAAAGACCAAATAAGACCGTGGCTGCACGGCTTTGCCTTTTCCATTCCTTGACAAAATGGGAAGAAACAAAAAAAAAATATGTTTGACATTGACATCAATTTATTGACATGTTTGTTGTCAATTGTCATGTTTATAATCGACTTGTTTACTAAAAAAATAATATATTATTATTTATCGGTTTATTGAAATACGTAGGTAACTTTAATCTATACGTACATATTAAATAAAAAAATAAAAACTATGGAGAAGTTACCAATGTGTAGACTTTGTTTAGCGGAGAACGTTCGTATGTATGTAGTGGTAAATAAAGACTTGCATGAACTGTATGAGAGGCTGACAGACAGTCCGGTAAGTTATCCTGGAAATATTATATTCGACTATCTACCGAGCACGTATCACTTTGTCCGTGTGACTAAAGGTGTTCAGAAAGCAGTACTTTTGTCTGTGTATTTACTGTTGTCCTGAACAACATCATTCCCTTGCACTGTATTTGCGTTCTGCACAATATGTCGCGTTTTATACATTTCAGAAATCAGAAACATGTATTTCAAATAAATCACTTACTGCCACTTTTGAATTGTCAAATTGTTGGTCAGTCAAAAATAAAAAAAGTGTAGCTAAATTGCGTTTTCCAAAGCGTAGGTAGATATCTATGGAAAACAACGAGCTAGAAACTCCATGGACACTCTTTGAAATCATATGTTACTTCAACTATGGTCATGTCTTTGTCTGGTTTTACTATTCTTTTTCTTGGTTATCATTATTTTTAGAATATTATGTTCCAATGTTGGCCTCAAAATGAGACTATTTCGATGGCCCCGCCTTGCTAGAGGGTAATATCATCTGTCTCACGGTCCACCATCCATCATTTCTGTGGTCGACCCCTCCTCTCGTAACTGTCCACCTTCACAGTTTTAAACTTTACTTACTATTTGTATGTGAGTGTTGCTACTCAAGTCCCACAAACATGCAGAATGTGTAGCCAGTAGTGATCACAGGAAATGTAGTTTGCTGGTATTAGAATAAAATATAAGTTTTGATTTAATTCATTAAACCCCAAGCAAACGCCGGTGTTCGCGCACCTATTGTCTTTCTATTGTGTCTGTGATTTACACGATTGAAAGTTTAACTTTTTATTGATTTTAATCATCATGAAATACAAG
The DNA here is from genome assembly GCA_910589285.2 of Mythimna ferrago. Lineage (NCBI taxonomy): Eukaryota > Metazoa > Arthropoda > Insecta > Lepidoptera > Noctuidae > Mythimna > Mythimna ferrago. Next base: position 15,478,233 of record OU342700.1, read on the forward strand.
AACACAAGGAGTAGTAAATCATACTTAACCTTTCAAATCACTGGCAATCGCTTAGGGTTTAATGCATTCAATAAATAAAAGATCTTTCATTTTTGTTCTATAAAATTAAAGACTCTTTTTTTCTACAAGCTTATGACTTCTCTTTATTACATCTTATGTAATTTATTCAAAGACAAAAAAATTGTGTTGTTTTTTCAGTTTGTAACTAAAGACAGTAGACCGATGCTCGCTTGTTTCATCTGCTGCACAAAACTAAAGCAATGCTGCCAACTGCAGAGAAAATGTCTGGAAGCAGAAGAGCTGTTTGCTCAGATGATGGATGAGGATTATGAGGTGAGGTGTTTGGTTTGGGTTTGGTGGAGCAGTAAGGGCAGGTATCTTAAAATCTTAACCTTTACAGTGTCAGGAACATTCTCAGTAGAGATGAAATGGATAGTGGTTTGGCCAGATACCGGATACCGAATATTCGGCAAGCTACAAGGCCGGAGCGCCGGATATTCGGCTACTGGATATTCAGCCCTTAATCGTATTTCATGACGCGATTAGTTTGATTTGCTAGAATTTATTTTTCAGCACCTGGCAGTAGCATTTTTAGTGTAAGGGTATTTTCATAAGCTGATATAGTTTACGAAGCTTAGTGGAATCGCCTCTTACCAAAAAATGCAGCAATGCAAATTACTTCAGATTCGGCTAGTTTACAATAATACAGTCAGAAGAAGAAAACAGGCAATTTACTCAAAAACTATTTCATGTCATTCCCCTGCTCATCTCTAAACTCCACCACAGGGTGGAGACAAGAGGAAAAATGAAGCTGTAGGTCCCGCATCCCTACCTACAACTTCATTTTTTCTTAGACCCGGATGAGGCTCGGTATGTAATGAATTTTGACTTATCAAATACCTACTTATCTTTTTTCAGCTAAATCCCTCTAGAAACCAAGACCACTTCGGCTGTTTTAATGAGTTGATTGTATCACCCATGGTGCATGTAAGCATAGAATGTGATGATGAATTTCAAACAGACTGTGATGCTATCAAAGAAGAATTACCAGCTGTTTGTGAGAGACTAGATGATGTCATTGAGCCAGAGGAGGAACATCAAAGTGATGGTATGTATTTAAGAAATAAAGGTAATGAACTCCCGAACAGTTAGTAATAGCGCTAGTTGAATTCTTGCAGTTGCTAGTCACTGAGGTATAGTGATGGGCAATGATAATAATCCGGTTAATATCATTTGGCTAATAATCGATTAAAACTCAGTTAATAGCCATTAATAGCAATTATGGATGATAACCCTGCTATTAATGTTATTTTAGTGATTGAAAATTTCCCTTCATGGTTTTCAGGCTTAGGACTGTCAGATTAGACTTCATTTTCATCATCTTTCTTTGTAGTAAATAAATGTGCAATTTAAAACTAATCCGGCCCATTTAAAAATATTATTTATTTATTTTATGATTATACACACAAACCAACAACACACGAAAAAGGACTTCTTCACCGAAACATATCAGTCGACGTACTGATTCCGGATTTTGCTATTTGCTATTGCTGTAGTGCAGTTCATGCATGTCTTTCTGGCACGAATAGTATTAGCGCCAGAAAGAGATAGCAAGAGAAACGGGGGACGGGGATGCATGTTACCTACTAACTAACCGCTCGGGTATTTTCCATTGTCTATAATTTACCTACGTCGTATTCACAGAAAAGAGCTAATAAGTAACTTACTTATTGTACTTTACATTTTTACGTATCGGTTAAAATTTATTCGCGCTTGAACGCTATCTCACCTGATGGAAAGCGACGATGTGGTCAACGATGGAACGCGCTTACCTAGAAGAAACCTATTCACTCTCGACTTAAAGATTCCGGCAAACACAGACTCCGGCAAGGAATTCCATTCCCTAGCTGCACGCACAATGAATGTGTTCCCTAAACGTTTTGTGCGTGTAGGTGGGATATCCACCATGTACCGGTGGCGCATAGCCGTACGTCTGGTAGTCCGATGATGGAACGGGCTAGACGGAATTAGGTTATGCAATTCCGACGCACACTCTCCGAAATGCAACCGGTAGAAAACCGACAGGCTAGCGACTCTGCGTCGATGCTCAAGACTTTGAAGCCTCGACTTGACGAGTGTATCATCGCCAATTATCCTTCTGGCTCGCCGCTAAATTGCTTCAAGTGCATCAAGCTGGTATCGGGCCGATCCGTCCCAAAGATGAGAGCAATACTCTATACACGATCGAACTTGAGCTTGATAAAGTTTGAGCAGCTGTTCCGGCGTGAAGTACTGTGCTTTTTTGCAGCCAGTTGAGCCTTTGCTTCGATGTATGGCCCAAAGTTGAGTGTTGCTGTCAGCGTAACACCAAAAAGGTCAAGATGGTCGGTTATCGGCACGGTTACACCCTGGAAAGTTGAAGCGGGGCTGAATTGGCTCCTTTTAGCGGAAAATAGACACGCCTGGGTTTTTGCAGAATTGAACTTGACCAAATTGGCATCGCCCCATTCGGAGACTGCCTCCATGGACAAGTTCAAGCGCTCAACCATAGCCTCTCGAAGAGACTGGATCTGTGACCCACTAGCTCGCGCGTTGGATATGTAACTCTCGGCAACAGTTCTGTCATCTGCATACCCAAAGGTACCGGGCTTGTCAGATCGTTTATGTGCAGCAAGAATTATGTTGCCGAGAGTACTGACCCCTGAGGGACCCCGGCTTTAATAGCCATTTAACCACTCGGATGGACCGGTTATTCAGGAAGTCTGCGATCCAAGCACATAATCCAGCGGGTAAACCGAAAGATGGAAGCTTACTAATAAGACCTTCGTGCCAAACCCTATCAAAAGCCTTCGAGATATCGAGGGAGACGGCAAGCGCTTCCCCGTGCTTCTCGATGGCCTCACTCCAGATGTGGATGGCATACGCTAGTAGATCTCCAGTTGACCGATTTCGGCGAAAGCCGTATTGACGGTTACTTAGGATATCATTAGCTTCTAGGTATGCCAGGAGCGTGTTGAGTACACGTTCCATGGTCTTACAGAGAATGGACGTTACTAAGATTGGTCGGTAGTTAGCTGGGTCAGCCCGACTCCCCTTCTTGGGCACGGGCTGTACATTAGCTTGCTTCCATGCAATCGGCACTTTTTCAGCCTCAAATGAAAGCCTAAATAGGCGTGTCAGGATCGAAGACAATTCAGGCGCACACGTTCCCAGAACAATTGCTAGTATCCCGTCTGGACCGCTAGCCTTGTTCACGTCTAGGTTACGTAGCACCCTACGGACGTCCTTCTGATGGATGCGAATATCCGACATACTCGTATCACAACCATCAGGGTGAACAGGGGGCCGCGCGTTACCTGGATCTAGACGCAAAGATTCCGCGAAGAGTGAGGCAAACAAATTTGCTTTCTCCTCAGCGGTATGTGCCAGCGATCCATCGGATTTCAGCAGTGGTGGTAGTGAGGGGCGGCAGAAGTTCGATTAAACCGACTTAGCCAGGGATCAAAACTCCTTACTACCCGCAGGGTATGAAGCTAGTTTGTTCCCAATGCGGCTAATGTGGTCGAACCGAGACCTCCGCATCACCTTCTTGCAAGACTTGGCAGCTCTGTTGAAACCTCTCTTCTTCTGGCTTACGTCATTCTTCTTGTGCATACGAGCATCGGCACATGAGCCATGTTAGCGCGATCACACTCCGCACCAAACCAAGGGCGACCTCGGCCAGACATGGCTACATCGGAGAATAGAATATAGTACGCCATTTTGTTAAATCAAGTAATTAATTAGGTAGATGGTTAAATCACAAAGCGATGTGTCAATAGTAATTATGGTTTTTGTAGTATTGGATCTCTAAATTAACAAAACTGAATTTCCCAAAAAATGCGTATTTATTTTATTGTTAACACTTTTTCACATACAAAAAGTGAAAATAAATAAAAAGAATTACAATAAATTCAATAACACTGCGTACACGCACCCAATTTATGATCACGCCCACTGATTTTACACTTAACAAAAAAAAAGCATTTATTTTTTTAACAATACATTAATAGCAGGGTTATCATCCATTGCAAGGCTATTAATGGCTATTTATGGATTATAATCGATAATAACTCAAAGCATCCGGCTATTTACCCAACACTACTGAGGTAGGCCACAGGGGAGAAGCTAGTAGCAATGGAGCACCGTGTACTGTGTATGTATTTGTAGATTAAGTTTGATACACTTGTAGCGACATCTATGGCGCCACAGAACTACGAAGAAAGCACGAATTCCTGCATCGCGCAATCAAAGTTTTCCGCGTGATTTGAACATATACGACAGCCCGAAATCATCTATCGGGCAGTCGCCCACCAGACCATAACACCTGTGTGGTCGGAGGATCCTCCCTTTTCAATGGAGGCATGCGGGACTTTACTCTCTGTTCTGCAAACCTCCAAACTGCTCTCTAAACCCAGGATAGCTGATGTGGCTCATAACATAAGATCGCCCAACTTAAATGGGACTTGGCAGGACTTGTCTGCCACATGCCTGACAAACTGTGGGCCACAGTAAGATCAACTGGACTGATTTTGCCAGAAGAGGAAGCAGGTAGCGTGGACGTGCAGGAGATGGAAGGAGTGGGGTTAGGCCTCTGCCCACGAGTAGGACAGAACAGAAGAGCTAAACAAATATATATGGACATAAAACACTATTGTCTGCTATTATTATTTCCTTTATTCATTTTTCATTCATATTATATTTTTAAATATTCCTTAAAAAACAATAAAAAAAAAACATTAAAAAATTTAAAAAATAGTAGCCCACCGTCATCGGGATCAGGGTCCAAGCTACCGGCGGTCAGGGCTCCAGAGAAAGGAACCTCCGAAAAATACGAGCCGTGTCCGGAAGTACCGCTCTCTGAATCAAGCCCTTGATCCAGTCGCCTAAGGACTATCGCAACCCAGTGCTGGGCACGCCATAATCATGGCGGTAAGTCCCCTCTTTGAGGCGTGGCTGGAAAGACCTCACGGCGTCCTTACTTTTCGCATGACGCAGGTCCTCACCGGACATGGTTCGTTCGGGAGGTTCCTGTTCCAAATTAAAGCGGAAGTGACGCCCGGGTGTCGCCATTGTGCGGAATGCCCGGAGGACACGGTGGAGCACACAGTCGAGGTGTGCCCCGCTTGGGCGGAGCATCGCCGTGCCCTCGTGGGGGCGATCGGCGGCGGAGACCTCTCGCGCCGGGCCTTGGTTGAGGCCATGGTCCGGAGCTAGGAGGAGTGGCAGGCGGTCGCCGACTTCTGCGAAGCAGTAATGCTCGCAACGGAGGAGGCCGACCGCATCAGGCAACGGCGCTCTCGCCGCCGCCGCGATATTGATCCCGATTTCCGGCCACCGTAGGCGCGGGCTTGCGGACAGTGAGCAATGGGTAGCTCGCTGTCCGGCCGTCCGGTAACTGTCCGGACCAAGCCCAAGTCGTCGTCACTGTTCCCGCGCGCCTCAAGGAGTTTCCCGTCCGTCACAATAAGTGTTCCTACTTATGACTTTAAAAAAAGGCTATTTGTTACGTTGACGTACTAAGTACGGAACTCTAATAAATACGGAACCCTAAAAACGGGCCCACAAAGGACGGTGATAACCAAAACAGTATGCAAGTAGTAGAAATTTCAGCGATTGTGCACTTGTAAAATTACGAATATATTAAAGAAGAAACGATTTTTTACCACGGTAGGTCATGGAAGCACGGAAAATCTTAACATCGACTTTTAAAAAGACGACGTCATTACGCAACGCCATCTATCGAACCATTTATGAACTGGTTTTTACCTTAACATTTTGATAGATGGCGTTAAAAAAATGAATTTTAGTTTTGTTGTAAATTGCCTTAGCATGTTCCTGATAGAAGTTTTATGTAGTTTTAAGATAATGCCGCCAATGCCGAAGAGAGACCAACCGAACAATTCGATAATACCCGACCCCATCAACTCAGGAAAAATCCTAAAAGTACAGCGCCGTCTCTCGGGAATTAATTAATGCATAGGTACCAGAAGAAGTTTTCAGTGGTAATTTTGGATTGCGACAACCGATTTTAATAATTCTTTTTTTCTTTGAAAGAAGATACTTTCAGGATAATAAAATATGTAAACGAAGTTAAAAAAAATGCTTGCATATACGATTATACTACAAACTTAGTCCAGAAATTATTTTGTACAAACTTTTTGTTTTTTTTTTACCAAAAATTTTCTTTCCATCAAGTTCAAAATGATTTTCCTAGAAAGTCCTTATAAAGTTCTACTTTTCAGATTTTTTTCATATTTTCTAAACTTATGGTTCAAAAGTTAGAGGGGGGGGGGACACATTGTTTTTTACTTTTGGAGCGATTATTTCCAAAATTATTGACATTATCAAAAAATAATTTCAGTAAACCCCTATTCATTTTTAAATACCTATCCAACAATATATCACACGTTAGGGTTGAAATTAAAAAAAAAATACTTTACATATAGGGGGGCTACCCTAATAAAACATTTTTTTCCAATTTTTATTTTATCACTTTGTCGGCGTGATTGATATAGATATTTGTACCAAATTTCAGCTTTCTAGTGCTAACGGTCACAGAGATTAAGCGAGGACGGTCAGACAGACAGACAGACAGACAGACGGACAGACAGACATGGCGAAACTATAAGGGTTCCTAGTTGACTACGGAACCCTAAAAATGAATCGCAAAATGTGTTGGTAAGCGCATAACTCAACAACGCCTGGACCGATTTCGCTAATTTTTTTGAAAAAAATGAAAATTAGGGTAGTGTAGGGTAGAGTAAGGTAGAGGAGGGTAGAGTAGAGTAGGGTAGGGTAGAGTAGGCTGAAGTAGGGAAGAGCGGGAGCGAAGCCGCGCAGGCAAAAGCTAGTATATGTATAAAAAAAAACATTTAAAAATATAAAAACAGTAGTCCACCGATGTCGGGAGCAGGGTCCAAGCTACCGGTGGCTAGGGCTCCAGCGGCAGGAACTTCCTCACAATGCGAGCCGTGTCGAGGTGTTCTGCTTTTTGTATCTGACCCTTGATCCAACCACGCAACGACAGCTTCAATAGATGGTCGTTGAAGCTTTTGGCAAAAAGACCATTGGCGGTTACGACAACCGAGTCCACATTCCACATGTCGACAAGCTCGTGTGCTAAGTCGAGACATTTAATTTATTTCTCTTTCTCAGCCTTCACGAAATTCTCGACATGCGGGATGGGACATCGACTATCATTGCGCGGCGCGCTAATCGGTCTATCACCACTATATCCGGCTTATTGGCTACAATAGTCTGGTCAGTAATGATAGAACGATCCCAGTACAAAGTGACATGGTCATTTTCGAGAACTGGGTCGGGCACATACTTGTATTACGGTACCTCTAAATCCACTAGGTTGTACTTCAAAGGAAGTTGCTGTTGGATAATCCTGACTACTTGGTTATCTGTGCAAATACTCGCCGTATTATTATTATTATTATTTTGAAGATAAGGGGCTATGCATCTCCCGTAGTGTAGGGGATGTAGTCACTGCGACCTAAAAGATCTATTGTGACTCGCCACCTTGTTAGAGTACCTCTTTTAGCCCGGAGGCTTCCAGGATATCTAAAATACTCCTAGCTTTTAGAGTTTTAATCTCCGCCGGGCGAATAATGTGTCGGCCCAGATGGATACTGCGTTTGTGGATAAAGGGCCCGCATTCACACAAAAGGTGCTTAGGCGTCTCCCTCTCCTGATTACAGTACCGGCAAACATCAGTGTCGCTCGGCGTTTGCTAGCGGCTTTGCCTGTGTGAAAGTCAAATAAAAGATAAATATAGTTTATTTCTGACCATTAAAAAATTAATTTTAGAAATGTGAAACCCAAAACACGTGTGTAGTATTTTATATAAAGAATTTATGAACAAAACTACATAAATGTATAATTAAATAAGACAGTTATAAGCTTGTTGTGTTACCTGGTTGTCTGCACAAATACATGGTCACTGGGCCATCCGGGTGACTGTGGGGTGGTTTGCTCCCGCACCCAGCAGTTCGCCGGTACTAATGTCCGCTATGACCTGCCATGACCTGTGTTGTACTTAGTGTCGGTGGTATCCAACGAATGACCTTTTTAGGGTTCCGTAGCCAAATGGCAAAAAACGGAACCCTTACAGATTCGTCATGTCTGTCTGACTGTCTGTCTGTCCGTCCGTATGTCACAGCCACTTTTTTCCCAAACTATAAGAGCTATACTATTGAAACTTAGTAAGTAGATGTATTCTGTGAACCGCATTAAGATTTTCACACAAAAATAGAAAAAAAGCAATAAATTTTGGGGGTCCCCCGTACTTAGAACTGAAACTCAAAATTTTTTTTTTCATCAAACCCATATGTGTGGGATATCTATAGATAGGTCTTCAAAAATGGTATTGAGGTTTCTAACATCATTTTTTTCTAAATTGAATAGTTTACGCGAGAGACACTTCCAAAGTGGTAAAATGTGTGTGTCCCCCCCTGTAACTTCTAAAATAAGAGAATGATAAAACTAAAAAAAATATATTATGTACATTACCATGTAAACTACCAACGAAAATTGGTTTGAACGAGATCTAGTAAGTAGTTTTTTTTAATACGTCATAAATCTAAAAAAATACACTATTATTAAAACATCGAACAAAGTTACAACGAACTACGAGATTTTTTATATTATGTTACTTGCTCCTACGGAACCCTCCATGGGCGAGTCCGACTCGCACTTGGCCGGTTTTTAAATATTTTTGGAAAAAAATATAACATGGTGTAAAATGTATTGGAATTGATTCAGTTCAAAATTATTGCAGGTAAAATCAGATATTTTAACTGCAATAATTTTGAACCGAACGTGCAAGGATATAACGGCCAACCTTAGCATTTTAAAGATAGCCTCATTGTTCATGTCAGCTCAATACAAATTTTTGAAAAAATGTAGGTATAACTTTCATTTACACGCAATTGCGTCATACGATATTTTATGTTATAGTAATGATCGGTAGAATCTATTTCTCTCCAAAAAGGGGTCTTTTTTTAACTTGTCTCAATGTATATGAAAAATGATTTCCACACTATCGTCCGGCGACGCCAACAGAGGCCGCTCCGCTGGCCGCTGACTTCGTTGCCTCATGCCTTCATTTTGAACTAAAACAAGAGAGAACTTCAAGTGAATAGTGAATAGGTTACTTGCAGGTAAACGCGCTCCTTCGTCGACGGCATCGTCGCTTTCCAACAGATAGCGGTCAAGCGCAAACCTATCAATAAGAGACGTTAAAGAATGCGTAATCGGAGCCGTGCGTGAAGACGTGCAGTGGCTGAGTGGTGCGGTGTAACACCCCGGAGGGGGCGGCGACCTGCCGCCGCCGTCGAGCTGACTCATCGCCGCCCCCGCGCCCCGCACACACCGCCTCCAGCCCGCGCCCACGTTGACAGCTTCATTACTCTGTGGGATAGCTGGATATTTCGGGAGCCACCGCTAAGGACTTGACATTTTATTGAATATTTATATTTACTAGTCACATTCCTGTTATCCTGCCACAGTTACAAACAATTATCTTTTCTTTGTTGCTTACTTGCAGAACTAGAACTGGAAAATATATACAATAGCTATTCAGACGCAGAACATATACCAGCGCAACAGTCAGAGTCTGATTTAGAAGATTATGTGCCTTTAATAAAGATCATAACGGAAGTGGAAGAAGAACAAGCAGTATCGAGGAATAAACGAAAAGCCAGTGTCACGACACGTGAGTATTAGTTAGTGAATCATTGTGTGAGCGAACAGGCCGACTGGTGTAACAAGTTCAGTTCAGTTAGTAGGTAGATAGTCGCTCTCGCTGGAGAGCACACTCCTACCGCCAGGTGTCTCGCAGCACACATCTGCACAATGCACACACACACACCATTACTTGTACAGACACCCATACGAGGACTATAGTCATTAGTCACAATCCGAGGACCTCCTAGAAAACTAGGTTAGAGACGACTTACGACCTTATTAACAAGACAGATAGAAAGAGAAAACAGATTTTGTGGTGACGAGACTATTCGTATAGCGCTATCTCAACATTTTATGGTATGACTTTCTGTAAACGATGCGGTGACCTAAATATACTCGCAAACCCGCCTGGGTAGTACCATCCGGGTCCTCGTTTGAGTGAGCCAAACGAGGACCTTAACCATGTGACTAGAGACGCCTATACAAGGTCTTAATTTTTCACGCTTTTTAGGGTTCCGTAGTCAACTAGGAACTTGTAGTTTCGCCATGTCTGTCTGTCCGTCCTCGCTTAATCTCTGTGACCGTTAACACTAGAAAGCTGAAATTTGGTACCAATATGTATATCAATTACGCCGACAAAGTGGTAAAATAAAAATTGGAAAAAAATGTTTTATTAGGGTAGCCCCCCTATATGTAAAGTGGGAAGTGATTTTTTTTTTATTTCAACCCTAACGTGTGATATATCGTTGGATAGGTATTTAAAAATGAATAGGGGTTTACTAAAATCATTTTTTGATAATGTCAATAATTTCGGAAATAATCGCTCCAAAAGTAAAAAACAATGTGTCCCCCCCCTCTAACTTTTGAACCATAAGTTTAGACATTATGGAAAAAATCTGAAAAGTAAAACTTTATAAGGACTTTCTAGGAAAATTATTTTGAACTTGATGGAAACAACAGTTTTTGTACAAAAAAGACAAAAGGGTTCTACAAAATAATTTCTGGACTAAGTTTGTAGTATAATCGTATATGCAAGCATTTTTTTAAACTCATAAGTGGGTACACTTATTGTGACGGACGGGAAACTACGGAACCCTACACTGAGCGTGGACCGACACGCTCTTGGCAGGTTTTTAATTTTACCATAATAATATTTGAGCCATATTATTGGATATTTAACCAGATAAGCACACCAATTTCTCGATTAAAGTACTATCAGAGGACTTAGCATGATTTAACTGATAATGTTTAAAGTGAAAGAGAAGGAATACCTTCTCTTAAGCACTACGTCTCGACTAATCAAATTGATTTAGACTTTTAGTCGTGTTAGAAACACGTGGACAATTACAATTTGACAGCAATTGAAAGATTTATAGTCGCAAGTTGTGACCCACAATAATAATCTAAAGTAACAGGTAAGATAACAAGTTGACATTCATATTCAATTATTATTCATTAATCTACCCGCTACGCGCTTTATGTGGATTGCTGACATTATATATCAATACACAGTTGTGTTAATGTCACAAAGCTACAACTGAAATCATCTACATGTGACACAACTCTTTAACGGTCAAGTATATTGTCTTCAAACTAAGCGTGCTGTTTGTTAACATTGCATAGCATTACAGTTGTGTTAGTGTAATGAAGTTGCAGCTTGAATCGTCTCCATGTAAGACTGCTCTTCAACAGTTACTTGTATCATCTTTTTTTTTGGTGGGTAAAAATCACAACATTTGTTAAGTTACAAAAAACAATTCATCGGCTCCAATGAGAACCATTCCTTTCATTTGACTTTGTTATGAATTTGACGCTTACTAGATTTAAAATCACAGGAGCGGCCGTGGCGAAGAAACCAAAACTGTACATACGAGGAAAACAACTAGAAGACGATCAAAAGAAGAATGAAGAGTTGGACACAAAAGTTACCCGGAACACTCAAACTAGTACGTCCAAACTTATACCGAAATTCCAAGAACCTTTAACTAATACAACACCTCAAGTTTATATTAGTGTTAACGATACTACTTTAGATACAAACCGCCCTAATAATATAAAAAAACGTAACTTAACAAAACACACTCGTATACGCACTGGTCGAGCACCTTACAAGTGTGATATTTGTCAGTACAGTTGTATTAACAAGGGAGATTTAATAAAACATATTCGTGTACACACTGGTGAAAAACCTTACAAATGTGATGTCTGTCCGAGTAGTTTTAGTGGGAAAAGTAATTTAATAAGACATATTCGTCGGCACACTGGTGAGAAACCTTACAAATGTGATGTCTGTCCGAGTAGTTTCAGTGAGAAAGGTAATTTAACACAACACTATCGTACACACACTGGTGAGAAACCTTACAAATGTAAAGAATGTCAGCGCTGTTTTAGTCAGAAGAAAAATTTAACCCAACACATTCGTGTACACACTGGTGAAAAACTTTACAAATGTGATGTCTGTCAGAGTTGTTTCAGTGAGAAAGCTCATTTAACAAGACATATTCGTAGGCACACTGGTGAGAAACCTTACAAATGTAAAGAATGTCAGCGCTGTTTTAGTCAGAAGATTAATTTAACAAATCACATTCGTACGCACACTGGTGATAAACCTTACAAGTGTGAAGAATGTCTGTTGTGTTTCAGTCAAAAAAATAGTTTAGCAAGGCACATTCGTATGCACACTGGCGAGAAACCTTACAAATGTGAAGAATGTCAGCGTTGTTTTAGTCGGAAGAGTTCTTTACTAAGCCATATTCGTACGCACACTGGCGAAAAACCTTAAAAATGTAAAGAATGTCAGCGTTGTTTTAATGTGAAGGGTCAATTAACGAGACACATTCATACGCATACTGGCGAGACCTTACAAATGAAAAAAATGAAAAAGAATGTCAGGTTTGTTTTAGTTGGAAGTAGGGAATGCAAAAACCGCCAAAATTACAAACCGGTTTTTTTTTCGGTTTTTCTAAAAAAAACCGGTTAACCGGGTAACCGGTTTTAAAAATAGATTTTTTGAAATTTATTTTTAAGTGAAAATTTTAATTTTTTTTGCTTGTGAAATTCTAAATAAATATTTTAAAACTTATCTTGGAACTTATGTATTAAAAAATATATTGTATACCTAATATGAATCCTGTTAAAAATCTCAACTTCATAAAAACGAATGTCTCAGAATGATGTCATACGTAGAGAATCTAAGCTAAAAGTTAATATATCGACGGTGAAGTACCAATACCTTCTAACTGGCACTTAGAGAAAATTACTTTTTAGCGCTTAATTTAAACTTGTGTTTCCGCATGTTTTTGTGTAATCTCTGAAGCAGATATTTAGTTGCAACTGTATCAAGATAATTCTGGAAACACTTCCTAACTAAACCAAATACTTCTACTCAAAATATCCACCACTAGCTTTTGCCCGCGGCTTCGCCCGCGTACATAAAATATAGCCAATGACACTCGGGAACAAAGCAGGTTTCTATCGGTGAAAAAAATTTAGCAATAGGACCAGTACTTCCAGAGGTTACCTCCTACAAACAAAAAAACATAAAAACAAACAAAAAAAAACAAAAACAAAAAAAACTTTACCTCTTTATTATACGAGTATTAGTATTAGTCTAGATTAACCTTAACACAGGCTTTTAAGCGTTCAGGCCACGCGTCATCTGTTTACGCATGGTGATCATTGGAAAGTTGTCCACTGCTGATCGTAAAGAATTTTTAAGGATTTTGAATTATTGTTACATGCAGCCCATGCTCTCTAATATAGATCTCAATTTGTAGTTCACGGGTTGAGGTCTTTTTTTTATGGTGGGAAAAATCATTCAATGACAACCCCCGCTCTTGGGCGGAGCGGGAGATATTGTCAGACTCTTACTGACTAAAAGACCCACCCCGTTCCTTCTAGCCTTCATACCATGGCTCGAGTTCCCTTTCGAATAACCCTGGCCCCAGTATGTTTCGACCCGCCAGGGTCCCTGCTGATGCTGACAACTCCTTGAGGCGCGCGGGAACAGTGCGCGCTGTCGACAACTTGGGCTTGGTCCGGACAGTTACCGGACGGCCGGAAAGCGACCCATTGCTCACTGTCCGCTAGCCCGCGCCAACGGTGGCCGGAAATCGGGATCGGAATCCCGGCGGCGGCGAGAGTGCCGTTGCCTGATGCGGTCGGCCTCCTCCTTAGCGAGCATTACTGCTTCGCAGAAGTCGGCGACCGCCTGCCACCCCTCCTCGCTCCGGACCATGGCCTCGACCAAGGCCTCGACCAAGGCCCGGCGTGAGAGGTCTCCGCCGCCGATCACCCCCATGAGGGCACGGCGATGCTCCGACCAAGCAGGGCACACCTCGATATTCGCTGACGCTATTTCACCGTGAGATCCTGCCGGAGCTCTGTCCGTCATGCCGTGACCTGTCGCGGCAGCGAACTTTCACCCCGGCGTTGCATCTCCACGCGCATCTATCGTGCATGTGTGCAAGGACTGTTGCCTCCAGATCCCACGGTGGTAGGCCAGCAAGAAGGCTCGCCGCTTCGCGGGAAACCGTGCGGTATCCCCGCACCATCCGTATTGCCATGACCCTCTGGCAGCCGTTCAGCATGGCCGCCGGTCGCGTTTGCAGCGACGGCGCCCACACCGGCCCCCGTAGACCGAACGATTCCCGCATAGAGCTTCCGGCAGGAAGTATCTGGACTCCCAAGGTTGGGCAGGAGCCGCTTGAGTGCAGCCCCCGTCCGGTTGAGTTTGGGAGCCAGACGTCGGAAATGCTCCTCGAAATTCCACTGGCTGTCGAGGACGAGTCCCAGGTACTTCATCATTGTGATGTGAACTCCTCCTACCGTTAGTTGGGAACCAGATGGTGGCTCGTTCCGAGGGCCGTGAAAGCACATAGGATTTGTGTAGCGCCACCTCAAGTCCCAACTCCTGGATCCTACCAACGACTATCGCAACCCCGCGTGTCACTAGAACTGTACAATTGGTGTAGCTATCACTATGGTACATAAATATTCATAAGCAAACCTACGACTGATATCAAGCCTCAAGAGCGTTTTAAAACTGTTTGCTTAAAAATAGTGTAATTTGAAAGGAAAAAAAAAACTCGAAAAAACCGGTTACTTGAAAAAAAAAACCGGTTATTTTAGTCATTAAAAATATGCCGGAAAACCGGTTTTTCGGTTTTCGGGTTAACCGGTTTGCATTCCCTAGTTGGAAGGAATATATTATAACAAAACACATTCGTACGCACATTGCCGAGAAACCTTTCAAATGTGAAGAATGTCAGATTTGGTTTCGTCAGAAGGGTAGTTGAAGAAAACATATTAGTCTTAAACACGCTGTTAAAAAAAACATACAATTGAGATAGTTTGCTAGAGTAATTTTACTTTAAGACATGTTTCAACAAACTTTTAAATGGCTATCAGAGTTTGATGAAATAAACATCCTATAGGAGTGGGAAGTATAAAATATATCTATATACACACTGGGGAAAGACCTTACAAGTATAAAACGTGTAAATCGCGTAGTATTAGTTTAAAAAAAAAGAGGTAGGTGCGTAGATGCGCTTTGTAACGTGCAATTATATACCTTCGTCTTTTGTGTGACTGACGATGATAATTCATGTGTCTAAAAATAAATGGTACCTTTCAATCGTGGAAATTACAGACACATTAGAAAGACAATAGGTGCGCGAACGCCGGCGTTCGCTTAGGGTTTAATGAATTAACTGATATGCGATGAGTTTTGATTCACAAAACGGAATAATTGAATGGTAAAAATATGAAAATATGTTTACAGTGGTTTGTATTTCCAATGTTTTTATAATATACACTTGAGAGCAAAAAATCGCACATGGCTTGTAATTTCGTTTAATACTGTTTTTTTTCTTAAGAAACTCCATGGTAACTCAAATATACTATTACAAAAACACATTTTACAATATCATTTTGGTTTATCACAACAACATCTAAGTTTATGTAATTCTATGTTCTGTATCTTGGGCCATTTCATGACAGTACTTGAGGTAAAGAATGTAAAATAAAAAAAGGTAAAAACAAATAGAGAGCGTCTACTGAAAGCGTAACCTGGAGTTTTTTTTTAAATTAAATTGGCAACATTGTTTTGCGGAAAAAAAATAACGTCAAAGTCTATGGTTGAACTGTCAGTTTTTGGAAACAGATATTTATTTTGCAAAAATAATTGCTTAATTATGGGAAAAACAATAAACAGTAACGTGCAAAAACTGCTACCCACTCAGCTGTCCAAACGCATCCCCGGTCAATCGCCACCCCTGTCCCGCGATGCACTTTCACTATCTCTTTAACGACTTTCACTATCTCTTTAACGACCATCTCAACAAAAACGCTTACTACTCAAAAACTACTACAGCTATATTGGATTAAAAAATACCTACGGAAAGCTAAAAGAACCCAGAATTTAATCAAGCTAAAATAAAAAAACAACTAAAGTGTCCAGATAACTAAAGAAGGGTGTAAAATAAATGTAGAAGTCGGCAGAAAAAAAAAAATATCGTATTTCTATTTTATTTTGAGTCGTACGAAAAAATTATGATAGGTACCGAAACAATTCTTATTCGTATTCTAATAGGCCATAACATACCCTTTAAAATGATACCAGAATCATATTAGAATCTTATTAGATTCTTATTAGAAAAAATATTTACAAAACCAAGTAGTCAAGCACTATGAAGAATTGCGCGAGACCACCTCAACAAAAAACGCTTACTACTCAAAAACTTCTACAGCTATATTGGATTAAAAAATACCTACGAAAAGCTAAAAGAACCCAGAATTTAATCAAGCTAAAATTAAAGTGTCCAAATAACTAAAGAAGGGTGTAAATAAATGTAGAAGTCGGCAAAATGCAAAAAATATCGTATATCTATTTTATTTTGAGTCGTACGAAAAAATTATGATAGATACCGAAACAATTCTTATTCGTATTCTAATAGGCCATAACATACCCTTTAAAATGATACCAGAATCATATTAGAATCTTATTAGATTCTTATTCGAAAAAAATATTTACAAAACCAAGTAGTCAAGCACTATGAAGAATTGCGCGAGACCACCTCAACAAAAACGCTTACTACTCAAAAACTTCTACAGCTATATTGGATTAAAAAATACCTACGAAAAGCTAAAAGAACCCAGAATTTAATCAAGCTAAAATTAAAGTGTCCAGATAACTAAAGAAGGGTGAAAATGAATGTAGAAGTCGGCAAAATGCAACGTTACGCAAAAACGAGTTCGCACAAAAATGGCGGACTGCCAATTTTAAGAGAAGATTTTTTGTGGTTTTTACGTCTGTAGTCTATGTGTATAAATTTATTTCGCTTCCCCATAACATTTTCAACCAAAAACTCAAAAGACCGTGTATCCAAACCATAAAAAAAAAATTTAAAAAAATGTTGAAGTTGGCAAAAAAAATACAATGTTGCGTAATTGTCAGTGCCGTGTTACGCTTGTGTAAACAAAGTGTGTTTAAATAGTTAAAGTGGCTCGATTTGCTTGGTGTTTGTTTTATTTTCAAGGTAAGTTAACAACGAATACGTAGAAGTAAAGTTTTTAGTATGAAACACGAAATTTACTCGTCAAAACCCGAAACTTGGCGATACGGTTTCGCGAAAAATTTGAATTTACTGTTGTCAGTAATTGTCGTATTTCTCAGTAAAGATAAACGCTATCGCTATGACTTTTGTTTATTTTGTAAGTATATTAGACTACCTACATTATTGTAATACTTTTATTCTAGGCCTAAAGTGAAGTTTAACGGTAAATCAACACGCAAAATTTAACGGTTTTACGGCGCGCGCCGCCAGATGTTTATGCAAAATGAAAAGGCTCAAAAACTAATTATTTTGTATGGACGGGTGTATGGTATTATTTTTTTTCTTAATCTATATACCCTAAATATCGTAATTAAAAAAAAAAAACACTATGTCATCGCTTTAGATTTCGAGATATGATTTTTTAAAAACAAGTCGTGGCTAAAAAGCGCTTATCTCTGTGTTTACAGTATCATATTTCGACTCCGTACTCGACGAAACATCAACAAAGCACTTCAATAGGTCGACTCATTCATACTATAAACAAAAAACATAACACTTACGAGTTATAATAACATTTTGACGCTCAATGGATTGTTTATTTGAAATTCGAACCCGCGCGGCGGGAGGCCATAAAAAACGTCTCAAGTGGCGGGCAATTAAGATAAGGTTTGCGGTTTGTAGGTTTGTTAACATTTTTTTTTACTATGATTTGCTGTTATGCCACCGATAAAATTTAGTATATGAGACGATATATTTAATAGAGCGCCCTATGATATTTTTTCCGTGTTCTATTAACAGATGGACTTAGAGTTGTAGGCGTTTAAACTGAACGATACCCGTGTCAAGTGTCCCGGTGACTATAGTCACCGGGGACACAAATGTTATGAATTTTTTTGGTGACTATAGTCACCGCGTACAGTTGAATGGCTACACACTATGGTTAATAAATTCAAACAAAAACAAGAAGAGAAAGAAGGTGTTTTCAATGAAAACCAACAATGTTTAAATACTATTTCGAATTTTTGAGTTAGTATGACGTTATAATCTTGATCCTTGTCGACTAATATTATTAGATAGTTATATTTAGGATATAATGATAATTTTATATAATATATATAACTTTATAAACCCGAGGAAATTTGTGTGAAGATTTACACATAAATCTCCACAAGGTACTAAAAACATGACTGAAGTGTTAAAAGTGGTGTGTATAAATTTTTAAGTGGCGCCGCCTAGCGGTTACACACGATCGTGTGTGAACATGAAATTTCGCAACCAAACCGAGGTCCACCAAGGTTGATATCAACTTTTTCTTATTAAGTCTATAGAAAGGTTCAAAATCGAACGATGAATACGATGAACTGGGTCGGGCGGGCCATCCGAGGACGTACGAAAAAGTCCTCGCATTGAAAAGGTCCTCAGATGTGCCCTGTATATTCATGCGCATGTCCTTGCATGGTACTTAAAACAAACACTCACACACACACACACACACATCTGCACATCTGCATAAAGTACTGAACGTTGTAGATATAACGGAACAGTTCTGTGTGTGGGGTATCACAACCCTTGCGTTTGGCTCTGCTCTAGTTGGGTTACTTCTTACAGCTTATTTTGTTAAATAAGCTGTAAGAATTAATATTTTATTTTATTATAGACTAGCTTCAGTCAGCGTCTTCGCCCGCATGAAAGAATGTTTACCCATACTTTTGGATTCCCGTTATATTCCTTTATTATTTTAGAATATTTTCTCCAAGGGAACCCTGTTAATTTCACATTCCTAGTCGCAGTAATTTCGGCTGAGCGTTAATGTGTCAGTCAGTCAGTTTCTCCTTTTATCTTCTATAATATAAAAATGAATCGCAAAATGTGTTGGTAAGCGCATAACTCAACAAAGCCTGGACCGATTTCACTAATTTTTTTTTTGTTGTGTTCGTTATTATGAGGAGAAGGTTCTTATGGAAAAAAAAAATGATAGGGTAGTGTAGGGTAGAGTAGGGTAGTGTAGGGTAGAGTAAGGTAGAGGAGGGTAGAGTAGAGTAGGGTAGAGGAGGGTAGGGTAGAGTAGAGTAGGGTAGGGTAGAGTAGAGTAGGGTAGGGTAGAGTAGGGTAGACTAGGGTATAGTAGGGTGGAGTAAGGAAGAGCGGGAGCGAAGCCGCGCGGGCAAAGCTAGTATATGTATATATACGAGCATAAATAGATTGCCAACAATTAAGTACATAACGTAAATCTTCAACCAAATACAATATTCGTAGAGGAAAGTAACCAAATGTGGAATAGTATCTCAATATGAGCCTTTACTCGTAAATTAATACTTTAAGCTGCACAAAACAGTGTTCTTCTATCTCTTTAAAATATAATACTCGCGTACCAGCTTCAAGTTGGCAGTTGAGCAAATGATGTGCCTATGGTGAGAGTTGGTAGTTTTTTCACTTTCAGAATATTTTATTGAGGTAGTTTTTAAGATGCTCGGAAGAGATATGGATTAATTGACTTTTGTGTGGACTTTAGATACATGGTAATTGCGCTGATGCAGAGTTCGGTACCTTGAGTTGTGATTTTCGCAAACAGAGTGAAGGTCCTTTTTAGATTTGGCCAAAATTTGTATAGATAGATTTGTTGTATTCCATTTTTGGTATTGTACCAGACACCTACAGGCAGCATGAACGACCGCGCGCGGAGCGCGCTCATAGATCACTAAGGCGCGCGCGCCGGCTGCGTATGTTTATATGTAGTTACAAAACTATGTACCGAGTAAACCGAAGAGGCGACAGCAGCGACACATTCCGATACCACGGCGGACCCGCGCACTAGCTCGTTTGCGATTGGTCCGGTATTATTCTAAGGGTTTTGTGTGAAATCAAAATTGTATATATAGGCTGAGCAAATCATCAAATACACATTCTGTTCCAAGCTCCCACTTGTGTTACTATTATCACTTACCTACCTTTGGTAAAGTGGTGACCCCGACGTGATGGCGGCGATGTTTTTGTATGACCTTGACAGGTGCAGGAACATACGGTTTGTATTTCTGTGGCTTGATCGTGCATTTTGTCTGCCATTGCTGCTAGAACGTCGAGTGATGTTTGTTCGCTTACTGCCAGGACTGCTCGTGTTGACACCGGTAAGCGCTGTAGCCATAACATTTGAAGTGTTGAGTCGGGCATTTTCTCGCGCGCAGGTTCTCGCATGCGTCTGAGCAGTTGTGACGGCTTTTGGTCGCCGAGTTCCATCTCGTTGAGGAGTTTGTGCAGCTGCTTCGTTTCATATTCCTCGTACATCAGGCTGAATTTAGCTTCTTCGTTAGGTTTTTGAGGGTTGACGACCGTTTCGAATTGCCCAAACCATAATGTAGGTTGGTCACGCCAAAACAAAGGTATGCGGGCTTTGACGGAGATGGTTTCAATTTCTTCTGCCATTTCGATGTGAGGGTATGCACAAGAACGTTCGTCGGGGTCACCACTTTACCAAAGGTAGGTAAGTAATAATTGAAACACAAGTGGGAGCTTGGAACAGAATGTGTATTTGATGATTTGCTCAGCCTATATATACAATTTTGATTTCACACAAAACCCTTACAATAATACCGGACCAATCGCAAACGAGCTAGTGCGCAGGTCTGCCGTGGTATCAGAATGTGTCGCTGCTGTCGCCTCTTCGGTTTACTCGGTACATAGTTTTGTAACTACATATAAACATACGCAGCCGGCGCGCGCGCCTTAGTGATCTATGAGCGCGCTCCGCGCGCGGTCGTTCATGCTGCCTGTAGGTGTCTGGTACAGTATCTATTCCAAAATTACACTTCTGGACACATCTATTGGCCCACCTTAGAGTTTAGGTTTCGATGGCCCCTACCGAAATATGATTGCTAGATTGAACAAAAACTGTTGATGCAGTTTTAAACCTGATACATTTTACCATCTTTTTCGATCGTATTGTTTTAAATTTGAATTCAGAATACCATACGACATGGAGCTACGCCTAACAAGTCGGATATGCGCCTTGTTAAAGGCAATTGATTTTTGAATAAAAAACATGTTTTATCAAATAAAGGTTTAATTTATTAACGCGTGTTGCCTCCATGGGCATCTACCACAGCTCTCATACGATTAGGCATAGAGTTTATCAACCGCTCTATGAAATTTTGAGGGATCATCTCCCTTTCCTCTTCTATGGCAGTTTTCAACTCCTGCATCGTCTGGGCAACTGGCTGACGAGCCCTAACACGTCTTTTTAGCTCGTCCCACATGTGCTCAATGGGGTTCATGTCTGGGCTTCTGGCTGGCCAGTCCATAACTGTGATGTTCACATCCCGAAGATATTCCCTGACGATGCCGGCCGCATGGGCTCTTGCATTATCATGCATAAAAAGGAAATTTGGGCCCACATAGTCCGCGTATGGTATCACGCGAGGTTCTAAGCACTCACGAATGTACCTTTCAGCATTTAATGTTGGCAGCCGTGGTCCTGTAACAACCTCAAGTTGAGTTTTGCCGCTCGCGGATATACCGCCCCAGACAGTCCATGAGCCACCGCCATAAGCAACCCTCTCTTCAAAGCAGCATTGTGCGAAACACTCTCCCTTACGTCGGTAGACCTTCTTCCTTCCATCATTGCTATGTAACACAATTTTAGACTAATCAGAAAAGAGTACACGGCTCCAATCTTGCTGTGTCCAATTTAAATGACTGCGTGCGAAATGAAGGCGCGCTGTTCGGTGGGCTCGCGTTAGTTTGGGCCCATTAGCTGGCGAAAATACAAGGTGGGCCAATAGATGTGTCCAGAAGTGTAGATTCCATTTTAGTGATTTTGTTTTTGAGAAAATTATAATCTTTAAATTAATATAATCATAACCAGAGTGTTACAAAATTGAGTGCAAACGTGTGGCAAATTGAAAATACTAATAACATTATATCACAAAAATAAAATGGTATTCCATATTTGGTTACTTTCCTCTACCTACACCACATTACAGGTAACCACAGCTTACATGGTGGATTACGGCCCATTCCCTCTCCTAGAGAGGAGGCCTGAGTCCCAGCAGTGGGAACATTAAAAAAGCTGATGATGATGGCAGCTTACGGTATTGAGTAAACATGCTCCGATTAAATAATTAGATCAATATTTACGTAAAAAAAACACACAACATTTGATAAGTTACAAAAAACGATTCATCGGCTCCAATGAGAACCATTCCTTTCATTTGACTTTGTTATGAATTTGACGCTTACTAGATTTAAAATCACAGGAGCGGCCGTGGCGAAGAAACCAAAACTGTGCATACGAGGAAAACAACTAGAAGACGATCAAAAGAAGAATGAAGAGTTGGACACAAAAGTTACCCGGAACACTCAAACTAGTACGTCCAAACTTATACCGAAATTCCAAGAACCTTTAACTAATACAACACCTCAAGTTTATATTAGTGTTAACGATACTACTTTAGATACAAACCGCCCTAATAATATAAAAAAACGTAACTTAACAAAACACACTCGTATACGCACTGGTCGAGCACCTTACAAGTGTGATATTTGTCAGTACAGTTGTATTAACAAGGGAGATTTAATAAAACATATTCGTGTACACACTGGTGAAAAACCTTACAAATGTGATGTCTGTCCGAGTAGTTTCAGTGAGAAAGGTAATTTAATAAGACATATTCGTCGGCACACTGGTGAGAAACCTTACAAATGTGATGTATGTCCGAGTAGTTTTAGTGGGAAAAGTAATTTAATAAGACATATTCGTCGGCACACTGGTGAGAAACCTTACAAATGTGATGTCTGTCCGAGTAGTTTCAGTGAGAAAGGTAATTTAATAAAACATATTCGTGTACACACTGGTGAGAAACCTTACAAATGTGATGTCTGTCAGAGTTGTTTCAGTGAGAAAGGTAATTTAATAAGACATATTCGTCGGCACACTGGTGAGAAACCTTACAAATGTAAAGAATGTCAGCGCTGTTTTAGTCAGAAGAAAAATTTAACCCAACACATTCGTGTACACACTGGTGAAAAACTTTACAAATGTGATGTCTGTCAGAGTTGTTTCAGTGAGACAGGTCATTTAACAGGACATATTCGTAGGCACACTGGTGAGAAACCTTACAAATGTAAAGAATGTCAGCGCTGTTTTAGTCAGAAGATTAATTTAACAAATCACATTCGTACGCACACTGGTGATAAACCTTACAAGTGTGAAGAATGTCTGTTGTGTTTCAGTAAAAAAAATAGTTTAGCAAGGCACATTCGTACACACACTGGCGAGAAACCTTACAAATGTGAAGAATGTCAGCGTTGTTTTAGTCGGAAGAGTTCTTTACTAATCCATATTCGTACGCACACTGGCGAAAAACCTTACAAATGTAAAGAATGTCTGCGTTGTTTTAATGTGAAGAGTTCTTTAGTAAGCCACATTCGTACGCACACTGGCGAAAAACCTTATAAATGTGATGAATGTCAGCGTTGTTTTAATGTGAAGGGTCAATTAAGGGCCAAGCGCCCGAAAAGTGCCATAAAACAGTGATTTTCTGAGGCCTACTCCTCCGTAACGGCTAGGTCAATTGGTTTGAAAAAAATATATGTTTATTATAGATTCATGAACAATAATATCAACATTTGATTTTTTCGTGCAAATAATACTTTTGTCAAAAATAAATATTTGCAATTTCGCAACTTTTCGCAACTTTTCCCTACTCCTTCGAAACGGCTTGGACCTTTAGAAACATGTTTACACATAAAAATTGGTGGTTAAATATTCTTCAAAGGGAACATTGCATATGTAAATCAATCAATATCTCGCAGAGAAAATGGATTTAAAGCGCTTTCCGGGCGCTGCTGGCCGCAAATAAATGCACAGATTTGCGTACTGCCGCCTAGGCGAGTGCGAGAGTTGCGTTCACATAATTTCGGCCAGATGGTTCAAGGAACTATACGCCTTAACGAGACACATTCATACGCATACTGGCGAGACCTTACAAATGAAAAAAATGAAAAAGAATGTCAGGTTTGTTTTAGTTGGAAGGAATATATTATAACAAAACACATTCGTACGCACACTGCCGAGAAACCTTTCAAATGTGAAGAATGTCAGATTTGGTTTCGTCAGAAGGGTAAAAACATATTAGTCTTAAACACGCTGTTAAAAAAAAACATACAAGTGAGATAGTTTGCTAGAGTAAGTTTACTTAAAGGCATGTTTCCACAAACCATATTAATATAAACTTTGTGAGAAACCTTTTAAATGGCTATCAGAGTTTGATGAAATAAACATCCTATAAGAGTGGGAAGTATAAAATATATCTATATACACACTGGGGAAAGACCTTACAAGTATAAAACGTGTAAATCGCGTAGTATTAATTTAAAAAAAAAGAGGTAGGTGCGTAGATGCGCTTTGTAACGTGCAATTATATACCTTCGTCTTTTGTGTGACTGACGATGATAATTCATGTGTCTAAAAATAAATGGTTTAACTGATATGCGATGAGTTTTGATTCCAAAACGGAACAATTGAATGGTAAAAATATGAAAATATGTTTACAGTGGTTTGTATTTCCAATGTTTTTATAATATACACTTGAGAGCAAAAAATCGCACATGGCTTGTAATTTCGTTTAATACTGTTTTTTTTTTTTCTTAAGAAACTCCATGGTAACTCAAATATACTATTAGAAAAACACATTTTACAATATCATTTTGGTTTATCACAACAACATCTAAGTTTATGTAATTCTATGTTCTGTATCTTGGGCCATTTCATGACAGTACTTGAGGTAAAGAATGTAAAATAAAAAAAAATAAAAACAAATAGAGTGCGTCTACTGAAAGCGTAACCTGGAGTTTTTTTTTAAATTAAATTGGCAACATTGTTTTGCGGAAAAAAAATAACGTCAAAGTCTATGGTTGAACTGTCAGTTTTTGGAAACAGATATTTATTTTGCAAAAATAATTGCTTAATTATGGGAAAAACAATAAACAGTAACGTGCAAAAACTGCTACACACTATTGTTAATAAATTCAAACAAAAACAAGAAGAGAAAGAACGTGTTTTCAATGAAAACCAACAATGTTTATATACGATTTCGAATTTTTAAGTTAGTATGACGTTATAATCTTGATCCTTGTCGACTAATATTATTAGATAATTATATTTAGGATATAATGATAATTTTTTTTCTTATATTTTTAGATACCTAATCTAACATATTGCGAATTTCATAATGGACATAAACATCGAACAAAGAAGGCTTTTGGTGAATCGACTTAATCAAAAACACATGCTAGTGAGTTGTAGAATGCGTTCAAAAGCAGTTGAGATGTAATGAAAGATTTGCCTCACTCTGTCTGGTAGTGCATCAAAGTCTTCAACAGAAGTTAAAATCGCGAAAGTGAAGGAAATAGTGACTGAAATCTTAGTTCAAATTTGAAAGAGATAGCTGCTGAACTTTTTGTGTCTCACGAGTCAATCCGAATCATTTGAAACAATCACTGGAGTATGAAACATGTTCCCACTTGACTAATCCTAAAAGATCTGAATTTTCTCTATGCTAAAACGAATCGATTCCAACCCAACAATCTTGAAACACATCATTAGTGTTGGCGAGACGTGATTAAGTTGAAATCATGTTGACTATTTTATTTGACTATCGCGGTGTTGTGCACTTCTTGATATTCTTGCCAGAACGCCAAATGGTAAATAAAGAATATTATTTGATTATGGGGTCCGAATGCGCGTCTCTTTTTTAAGGAAATTTCATTATTATATTTTTATATATATTTTTTGGAAAGTAGAGTAACTAATTATTTGCAAAATTTAAATATTAAATAGCGACATTTGAGAGATCTGATAAAATAAAATAAAATAATTTGGAATAATAACTAATATTTTGTGTGTTATTGACCTTTAACATACATCCACCAAATAATTAAGTGTACACATATGTTTTTGACAAGGATTTAAGTTCTTATACAACTATTATACAATTGTCATAAATACAAAAAATACTCTAGTATCAAAACTTTTTTTTCCTACTATTTCAATAAAACCACATTCAAAATTTTTGGTTGTAACCTCCTTTTCTCAGGTCACGCTTTCATTAGACGGACTCTAGAAACAAAAGCCAGTGTATGGTAAATAGGTACACAGAATCAACACAATCATTGTCAATAATTAAGATATAATATTTATTACATAACTCGCGCGAGTTCTGGTGGCCAGTAATGGATAAACCGTACTGGATCACAAGCCCGCCATTCCACTAGGAATACCTACACAGTTTTAGGGTTCCGTAGTCAACTAGGAACCCTTATAGTTTCTCCATGTCTGTCTGTCTGTCCGTCTGTCCGTCCTCGCTTAATCTCTGTGACCGTTAGCACTAGAAAGCTGAAATTTGGTACCAATATGTATATCAATCACGCCGACAAAGTAGTAAAATAAAAATTGGAAAAAAATTTATTAGGGTAGCCCCCCTATATGAAAAGTGGGAAGTGATTTTTTTTTTAATTTCAACCCTAACGTGTGATGTATCGTTGGATAGGTATTTAAAATGAATAGGGGTTTACTGAAATCATTTTTTGATAATGTCAATAATTTCGGAAATAATCGCTCTAAAAGTAAAAAACAATGTGTCCCCCCCCTCTAACTTTTGAACCATAAGTTTAGAAAATATGAAAAAAATCTGGAAAGTAGAACTTTATAAGGACTTTCTAGGAAAATCATTTTGAACTTGATGGAAAGAACAGTTTTTGTACAAAAAGATAAAAAGGTTCTACAAAATAATTTCTGGACTAAGTTTGTAGTATAATCGTATATGCAAGCATTTTTTTAAACTCATAAGTGGGTACACTTATTGTGACGGACGGGAAACTACGGAACCCTACTTTGAGCGTGGCCCGACACGCTCTTGGCCGGTTTTATAGTAAAGTGTCGACTGGTGAAAGGTTGACACTTTTTTTTAACATCAAATACAATACTCCGCCATTTTCCACCAAACTTATTTTACAGGCCTTTACTAACAATAATATTAGGTATACCTATAGTCAAACAGCTTTCACATTTGATTCGTATTCTTTAGGTCTTATTGAAAGAATATAAAACCGACTGACAGTACTGTGCTAAGCGACACAAACAACTTTACAAATTAAAATAGCAATTTGTAATCAAAGTCTTTAATAATTACGTAATAATTTAGAAGATTATCGTTAATACGGCTTTTAATAGTAATAATAATAATAATATTCCACAACTATCACACAAACGCCGTCTAGTCCCAAGCTAAGCAGAGCTTGTGTTATGGGTACTAGACAACTGATAAACATACTTATATATTTCTAAATACATACATATTATAGATAAATTACACCCAGACACAGAACAAATGATTATGCTCATCACACAAACATTTGTCCTGGGTGGGAATCGAACCCACGACCTCCGGCATAGCAGTTAGGGTCACTAACCACTAGACCAACAGACCAGTCAATAGTTTAGCGTTTTATATTTGCACACAAAACACAACATCTATCTGATACTCAACAGTCACAGATATTTACATCATTCAGAAACTCCAGATAAGTCAGATCATTAAAAACTAATTAAAACAATGCCTATGAAGGTCCTACTGACTCTTGTAATTACAAGTACTTCCTGTAATGTAACTTCCACCGATGCTGACGTAGTAGCTTGAGGATCCACAGCTCACTCGGTCCCCAGTGCTCGTGCAGCTTCTAGACCCGAGATTATGCAGCTTGTAGACTCCAAGCATATTTGATGAATGTCAAACAGAATGTGAGGCATTCGCATTCTGTTTGACATTCATCAACTATGCTCACACGCACCATGGGCGACTGTGTCAACCAATTGAAGCATCCGAGGTGCTCGTGGGTTACAAAGGGACTTGCTGCAAAAAGATAAGTATTAGATAAGTCACATTACATATCGAGCCCCATCCAAACCTCAGGAAAAATAGGTCCCGCATCCCATCTATACAGAGTGGACGGTGGACTATAGAGATGTACATATGAATGGCTTGACAGTTTTTGAGTAAATTGTCTGTTATATTCTTCAGACTGTAAAGGAAAACAATTAGCAATTATATACTACTCAAATTAAGGAAAGTCTCCTAAGAATGTTCCTGTCACTGTTAAGATACCTAACCTTACTGCTCTCAAACTCAAAAATCAACCCTGGAGGTATAGGTACCTGTTAACAAACACCTCACCTCATAATCCTCATGCATCATCTGAGTGAGCAGCTCTTCAGCTTCCAGACATTTTTTCTGCAGTTGGCAGCATTGCTTTAGTTTAGTGCAGCAGATGAAACAAGCGAGCATCGGTCTACTGTCTTCAGTTAGGTACAAACAGCAACCTAACTTGTCTTCAACTATATTTTTCTATGAAAAAATTACATTCAAACGTGATACAGAGAAGTCGTAAGCTTGGATGGTAAAGTTTACGAGTGTGAAGGTGGACAGTTAGGAGAGGGGACGACCACAGAAATTATGGATGGACTGTGAACTTTGATACTTAGGTACTTCGGTCGCCTTTATAATGTAACACATGCTACCTATGTGTTTGTAGTACCTATTTAAAGCAAGAGTGTCGAGTCGGCCTTCTCAATAAGTTGTGCTAAAGTATAATTCTCAGTTCCATTTTGTTGAGATTACGCCTATTAGGTGATTTTCACACTGGCACGCATCACGCTGCATGTTGCGTGTCAACGCACCTACGCGCGTACTTGCGGGAGTGCAGATCTGCATCATCATGGGGTTTTTTTACAAACTAACAAGCGCAGGTGCCTATTGTGGATTCACGCCGGCTTTGACTCATTTCGGCACTACGAGACTTAGGGTGAGTTGCACCATTTAACTATAACCATAACAAAGCCGTTAACAGTTGTCAAATCGTCGAATTGACCAATAGGCGGCCGTTTCACGGCTGGTTATGGTTTGGTTATCGTTATAGTTAAATGGTGCAACTCACCCTCAGTGTGCCATACCTTGCGTGTCGCTCCGCACCCACACGCGTGTTACATGTTTCTCCGCATGCAGGCGCGTGGATGCATTTAGGTTTGTTGAACTGTGCGTGTTTTCTATACAAACAGAGATACTTCACAAGCACGCATTCACGTGCGTTAAAACACGCATTCACGTGCTACACTGCGTGGTGCGTGGAAGTGAGATAATCGTCTTTGTATGATTATTCATATAGTCCGGTTGCGCATACCCTTTGTAGTGTGCGCACTTACACAGGGAGTAAACACATTGGCTCGTTGCGTTACCAGCGCCTAGGTCAGTCCTCGCCAACGGCCTGAATACGACTGACCCGATAAGCGCCCGTAAACCCGAGACAAGTATACCTAGAACACTACACCCTTGATATACAAAACTACATCTATTTTACATATTAATATCCACTAGAATCAATTTCAATTCAATAAAATCAGTTCTAGGAATCAATTTGCGAATAATTACAATTGCCACTTAACTTTGCTTGAAACTACGACATACTACGCTACAGGATGGTGCGAAAAAAAGAAAAAAAAATGCGAAAATATGCAAGTTTAAGCTAACTGACACCGTTAGCTTAAACTTGCATATTTTCGCATTTTTAGTAGATTACGACCGCTTCCCTACTAAAGAGAAGGCTTGAGTCCCAGCGGTGGGGAAAGTAAGACTGTTTTTGCTTGTGCTTCAGGGTTATTTTTATGTCAGCCCCCGACCCAGGGTGAGGTATTTTAATTCCAGGGTGACTTTCTGACCCTTCCTCTCTATTGGACGAAGTCTGAATGAAAGTAAAACCTTTATAAGTGTATGTCAAGGCAGGCACGAGGACGCTCGGAATGCTCGCCCAGCTCGCTACTAGTAGACCGAGCTCACACTGACATGGTGGACGCTGAAGTCAAACGTAGAGCTTCCCTCCATCCTGTTGAAGACTCTGATGATATCTATAATTCCCGTCACTGCTGACGAAGTAGAGAATGTCATTAGAAGGCTTCAGCCCCGGAAAGCCCCCAGCGCCGACAGTTTCACGAACAGTGTCTAAGAAGACTTCCACCGCAACTCATAATGCTAATGACTGCCATCTTCAACAATCATTTCTAGTTCTTCGATAGAATTCAGTTACCTACACTATAATAATGGCTAAAGTTTGTGCTCGTAGACATGTTTGTTACTTCTTCACGCCCGAATGGATGAAATTGAGCACACTGGTAGACCATGTCTTGAAATAGCACATGATAGTAGTTTATGTGACTAGGGGATAAAGCAGTGTCTTTAAGTTGAGGGCGGCATGTTGAATTCCAAACGAAACGAAGGTTGCTGATTTTAATCCCGAACGAGTGAGGGATTGATATAATTAACTCCCGAGCACCGCGAGGGAGTTAATACAGAAACCTGAATGAAGTAAGGAATTCAAGCCGCCCAAGACAAAGACCGCTTTATCACAGTAGATAAATATACAGTAGGTTATCTAAGGCCGCCCGCCGAGTTATTAGCCTACTCTTGCGTTGATACCCAGGGTTGTCACTTTTACTTTTAGTTAATATTTTCGAACAAGCAGCACTTGATCTAAATTTATAAAATAAAAAGCATATTATGATTGAATATTTTACCAATTTATAAATTTAGTAAAAATAAAAAGCTTTTATTCACATAACATTTATTATACTAAGTTACAAATTTGATACCGAGAAAATTTTTCTCCTGTTTCTGCACGTCCGGAACGCTTTATTATTATTTGTTAATGTAAAGTAAATTCTCATTCTTATGTAAAGTTTTTGTAAAAAGCTTTTGGGAAAGCATGGACAGGGCATCTTAAATTCTACATCATTCAGTTGATCGTAAATTGACCGGCCAATTTTAATGTTGACGTGGTCCTTTTCGAACGCTTTGCGAAACACCTGCTGGCTGCTCCATCCTTTCTACATTATCGACAAAATCATCAGGTGGGATCATGAGTAAATTTCGATCTTTGCCGTAATTCCTGTAATGGGTGTATCTAGATTCTACACTTAAATTACACGCTCGTTGATTAACATCGACGTAATTATTTAAAAAATCGCAGTTCTTATGGTAATCAACACATTTTTTTAACAAAGCGCCACAAACATAAAAAAATGCATTTTTTTCCGGTAGCTCATGTTGTATTGGTACATATTCAGAACGTAAGATTTCCGACAAAATATTTTCATTTCCTTGTGTTTGATTGCTACTGGTCAGATGTTTGTCGATTACTGAGGCACTTGTTTCGAAATGTTTGTGATTTTTCAAACTAATCAAAAATTCTGTGATATCTTCAGAACAATTACCATCTATTGGAGGCTTTGTAATATTTGTAAAATAAATCTTTCTATATGCAGATATGAATTGCCTACTGGTTGGCTCTGTAGCCATCCCGTTTTTTGACCGAATTTTTCCAAAAAAATTTTCAATAACATCTTGATTTAGGCGTCTTGTCAATAAGTATTCAAACCCTTCTTGTTTAAGATCATCAAACAACTGTAATATAGATTTGATAGTAATTTGAAAACCATCAATAAACTTGACTGTTTTCGTAACGTCGTTACCGTTTTTTGGATTATATAACTTTAATGTTTGAAAAAGTATTAACATTTTATTAAAAAATTCTATTTGATTGTCATTACCGCAAAACGCATTTTTGTAAGTATAGCTATGATAACGCGTCGAAGAGTTAAGTGCGTCAAATAAATCATTCATATTTTTTATGAATTCAACTGTTGGTCTTGCAGATTCATCAATAATTTTAAAATCTATGTACGTTAATAAGCTAACTGCAACAGTCCTACTCAAAAGTTGAGTCGCATATCTGACTTTCATTTTTTCAAAATTGGTAGGGTTAATATGGCTGTTTGTTAACTTATATGCCTGTTTAAATGTTTTGTTTTTATCTTGCTCATAAAATTTAAGAATATGCTCATACTTTGCAACTCTGCCATTTTGTAAATGAAAATGATATGTCATCAAATTATTACGAACTAATTTAATTAAATGAGGTACGTCAAAAATGTAATATATTTTATGATCATTAATAGTGAAATAGGTTTTTTCCACGCATATTCCCCTTTTTTTAGCCGCATTTAATAAATCTGATCCCAGATCAGATACAAACACTCTAACTTTCAACCCGACTTCAAAGAGTTTAAGTATAATTTTGTCGATCCATTTGGATATAAATATTATTGTCATTTTTACATTCTGATAACAAAGCAAATCCTATCGGTTGGGACCATTTTACAAAAATACCCCTCACTAACACAACTAAAGCGTGTTTTGCCGGTAGTGGGGATTGTACGCCATCTACTTCATGAAAACCAATGATTTTGTCGTCCTTAATATTATAAAAGAGATTTGTTTTAAGACTCATTGCATCCACTACTAAAGTACATTGCTTCTCTTTGTCAGACATGCTGTTTACTTTTAATTTAAGAACTGCCATTAAATCCTCATTGACCTGTGTAGTTATAGGAATGTACAGCTTATTTAATGTAGTTTTACATGGCATGCAAAGAGTTTCTTGTAATAAGCGGTAGGCTTGTGGGCTTACGTAATACAAACTCAAGCAAAACATTTTATAAGCCAGAGTGTATCTGTTGCCTTTATAACTTAACTTTTGATCTACTTGCGCTTTTACAATATCGGCAATTTTTTTTTTGATAAAAAGCGGTTACATAGCTTAAAAAACATGTCTTTTTGCGAATCACCCGAAGTCTGTCCTGTTTCATTTAGTTTTAACCTTTTTTTTACACTAGACAAATCAGATTTTAATTTTCTTTTGCGCGGAGTATTAGCAGAGAGCGAAGCAGCAGTTTGAACTTCTGTGTTGCTTGATGTACTGATCTTCTCTGTTTGGCATGAAGAACTGCATGATGGAAGATCAATTTGGGTTGAAGTGGTGACTGACGTTATTTCAACATGAGTTCCTTTATCTTTTTTATTTTTAGGCAAACGTAAACACGGTAAACAATTCTTCTTTAATCGTTTTCGTTGAGAGTTCATAGAAATGTCTTCTGCTTTAAAATGTACTTCACATATTCGTTCATTATGTTTTGACTTGTTAGATAAGTCTTCGCGATAGATTAACCGTAGCCACTGTAAGCGTCTGAAACAATTAAACAAATTGGTCAAGTGAAATAAATAGAGAGTTCCATACGTATTTTCGCGAATATGTAAAAAAATATTTATCACCTATTATTTTTCTTTCATGATACCTTACTTTAATATCTAACTATCTGATGACGTAGGGTTTTGTGTAGATTCACCTAATAATGTATTACAAAGGAAATTGGGCACCAATAGTTTCACTATTTGACGCGCATGGCTATTAGAGTTAATGTATAATTCATAATATTATTTTTAATGATATCTTACATAAATTCATTGAAAACATTTGTGGGGTTTCTATTTTCATTTTAATTAGTATCTAATTCAACAAATACGTCATTTGTTGCATAATAGTGAAGCGACACTATTTTCAATTGTAATCGATCGATTAACCGTTAACA
Source organism: Mythimna ferrago (assembly GCA_910589285.2). Classification (NCBI taxonomy): domain Eukaryota; kingdom Metazoa; phylum Arthropoda; class Insecta; order Lepidoptera; family Noctuidae; genus Mythimna; species Mythimna ferrago. Next base: position 15,512,049 of record OU342700.1, read on the forward strand.
TAAATCGTGGAACAACAAAATAATCTACAATCGCAACTAAAAAGTATTGAGAGTTGTCATTATCTTTATTCTTCAATTATGTTACTATTTCTTGCGTTAAAAAGCAATTTCTAGGCAAAAATAAAACAATTAAGATATAATCTATAATCATGACTCCGCGTCCGTAATCTATTTGGTCACAACACTTTTCGATAAAATGTCTCAAACAAAATGGTATTTTCTGTTTACCTTGTTAACTAACGTGCCGGTTAAGCCGAGAATAATGTTTTTAGCTTTTTTCTGCTAACAAATATAAATTCGTGTCGAGTTGAGTTTTAGGATTCCTCCAAATCTATCTCCTACATCGAGCAATTCGACTCTTTTTGTGCGTGTGCTGCGAAGTGTATTGTTAAAACATTTTTTTACGTTCACGGTGATTTGTTCTAGGCGTAAAACATGTCGCGCTGTGTGAACTGTTCTCTTTTATTAGCACACCCGCTCCCTAGATGCCAAATCAGAGAAGCAACGGATTCCTTGGTAACATAACCTAACGTACATAACCTCAACAGGTACACAAGTTTTATTTTTTCAAAAGCCCCACAATATTTAAGTTTGAATTTAACCTTGTTTTAAAGTATGACGCTAACCCTTTTTTGTGTCTAATTTTCACTACTATACTGAGTCAAAAGTTGCGCAACCAAGTGCCATAGTAAGTTGCTCATTCTCCTTTGAACTTGAAGGTAGCGTGATGGACTATTTCCCAGGTTTCCCAGTTTTGTATACAAAAGTCGTTATATTTACAAAATGAAACCATATCAAAAATAACTGTTGCATTTAGTATAATACACATCACCTTACAATAATAAACAAAAAGAACAAACCTCTTAACACATTTTTTTCATACGATAAGCGAAACAAAAACAAGTGTCAAGTGGCCGACCCGAACGCCGGCCAAAAAAATGCGATGTATTGATATGATATATTTTTTTTCCATACAAAAAAAATAAACATAGTCTAAATTTTGCTTATATCATTTATGCGGTGACCGACGAAAGGCCGCCGCCCGGCCGGCGCGGCTAGATCAAAAGGAAGCGAGCGGGCGCACAGCGCGGGGTCGCGGGGTGACAGTCGCATGAGTGCCTTACTCGTAAGAACACGCGTGCGCGTATACCGCTATCGAAATTCCCGCGTATTAATAAATTAAGTACATACATATTAAGTATTATGTCTTACCATTATACCAACATTGAGTACACGGAGATGGTGCGGATACTTGCAAGGTGCGATGATAACGTGTCGTTGGCCTGCCGTGAATACGCAATACGTTTCCCTAACTCACGTAGACCATGCTATGAAACAATGTTATCTGCAACACAGCGTCTACATGATCATGGTCAATTTCGACCTAGGTCCAGTGACCGCGGTCGTCCGCCAACCTATAGTGCGTGAAGAAGAAGAAATACTGGACTTCTTTGCAGCAAATCCGTCAGCCAGCACATACGACGCAGCAGCACGATTCAACGTTCCCCAACACTTTGCTTTGGAGTGTCACACACAATGAAGGCAAATACCCGTTTCATTTCCAACGTGTTCAAGATATCATAGACTTCTTAAGGCGTATAGTCCCTTGAACCATCTGACCGAAATTATGTGAACGCAACTCTCGCACTCGCCTAAGCGGCAGTACGCAAATCTGTGCATTTATTTGCGGCCAGCAGCGCCCGGAAAGCGCTTTAAATCCATTTTCTCTGCGAGATATTGATTGATTTACATATGCAATGTTCACTTTGAAGAATATTTAACCACCAATTTTTATGTGTAAAAATGTTTCTAAAGGTCCAAGCCGTTTCGAAGGAGTAGGGAAAAGTTGCGAAAAGTTGCGAAATTTCTAAATATTTTTTTTTGACAAAAGTATTAATTGCACGAAAAAATCAAATGTTGATATTATTGTTCATGAATCTATAATAAACGTATATTTTTTTCCAACCAATTGACCTAGCCGTTACGGAGGAGTAGGCCTCAGAAAATCACTGTTTTATGGCACTTTTCGGGCGCTTGGCCCTTAAGATTCTAACTAAATTGGTCGCCACCAGCTCGCTAGATCCTGAGCATGGCGCAGAGTTTCAGAGTGGACACGAGGTAAAAAAGTGGGGTCCTGGACACACTCCTCACGCAGCATTGTAAACACGTTCACAATACGATTTTTCATTTCAATTCAGAACATCAAATACACACACACAGACAAGACACTCAGAGAAAAGATTGTTATTCTGATAACTTATCAATTCGAATTTACGACTAACAGACACAGTCCACATCATAGAAATATGTGGTCCACATCATTTTGCGATAAACATAAAAACCGAACTGACAAAAATCTTTTAAAATCAGCACTGCGAGCTGTTTCGATTTTGTCGAGCGCTCTCGTAGGTATAAAGCTAGTTGACCTCAAACGTGAACTTTTGCGAATCAGCTGTTTGAAGTTTTATTTACACTGTTTTTTTTTTTGTTAAATAAGTGAACTTATTGTTTTTGGAACGAAGTTCCTTATCGCGCGTTGTGAAAGGGGGCTTGACGGAAAAAATTCTCACGAAAAATTGTACCGATACTTTTACTGTCAAAATGTAAATCCAAGATGGCGGCTGCAAGAAATTATCAAATTTTTCGTCATGGGTGTCGTTTTCATGGTTTTCGAGGGTGTTGAAACCAATGGTACTGTCAAAATGTAAATCCAAGATGGCGGCTGCAAGAAATTATCAACTTTTTCGTCATGGGTGTCGTTTTCATGGTTTTCGAGGGTGTTGAAACCGATGGTACTGTCAAAATATAAATCCAAGATGGCGGCTGCAAGAAATTATCAAATTTTCCGTCATGGGTGTCGTTTTCATGGTTTTCGAGGGTGTTGAAACCGATGATACTGTCAAAATATAAATCCAAGATGGCGGCTACAAGAAATTATCAAATTTTTCGTCATGGGTGTCGTTTTCATGGTTTTCGAGGGTGTTAAACCGATGGTACTGTCAAAATATAAATCCAAGATGGCGGCTGCAAGAAATTATCAAATTTTTTGTCATGGGTGTCGTTTTCATGGTTTTCGAGGGTGTTGAAACCGATAGTACTGTCAAAATGTAAATCCAAGATGGCGGCTGCAAGAAATTAGGTATCAACTTTTTCGTCATGGGTGTCGTTTTCATGGTTTTCGAGGGTGTTGAAACCAATATTACTGTCAAAATGTAAATCCAAGATGGCGGCTGCAAGAAATTATCAACTTTTTCGTCATGGGTGTCGTTTTCATGGTTTTCGAGGGTGTTGAAACCGATGATACTGTCAAAATATAAATCCAAGATGGCGGCTACAAGAAATTATCAAATTTTTCGTCATGGGTGTCGTTTTTATGGTTTTCGAGGGTGTTGAAACCGATAGTACTGTCAAAATGTAAATCCAAGATGGCGACTGCAAGAAATTATCAACTTTTTCGTCATGGGTGTCGTTTTCATGGTTTTCGAGGGTGTTGAAACCGATAGTACTGTCAAAATGTAAATCCAAGATGGCGACTGCAAGAAATTATCAACTTTTTCGTCATGGGTGTCGTTTTCATGGTTTTCGAGGGTGTTAAACCGATGGTACTGTCAAAATATAAATCCAAGATGGCGGCTGCAAGAAATTATCAAATTTTTTGTCATGGGTGTCGTTTTCATGGTTTTCGAGGGTGTTGAAACCGATGGTACTGTCAAAATATAAATCCAAGATGGCGGCTGCAAGAAATTATCAAATTTTTCGTCATGGGTGTTGTTTTCATGGTTTTTGAGGGTGTTGAAACCGATAGTACTGTCAAAATGTAAATCCAAGATGGCGGCTGCAAGAAATTAGGTATCAACTTTTTCGTCATGGGTGTCGTTTTCATGGTTTTCGAGGGTGTTGAAACCAATATTACTGTCAAAATATAAATCCAAGATGGCGGCTGCAAGAAATTATGAAATTTTTCGTCATGGATGTCGTTTTCATGGTTTTCGAGGGTATTGAAACCGATAGTACTGTCAAGATATAAATTCAAGATGGCGACTGCAAGAAATTATCAAATTTTTCGTCATGGGTGTCATTTTCAAGGTTTTTGAGGGTGTTGAAACCGATAGTACTGTCAAAATGTAAATCCAAGATGGGAGCTGCAAGAAATTATCAAATTTTCCGTCATGCATGTCGTTTTCATGGTTTTCGAGGGTGTTGAAACCGATAGTACTGTCAAAATGTAAATCCAAGATGGCGGCTGCAAGAAATTAGGTATCAACTTTTTCGTCATGGGTGTCGTTTTCATGGTTTTCGAGGGTGTTGAAACCAATATTACTGTCAAAATATAAATCCAAGATGGCGGCTGCAAGAAATTATCAAATTTTTCGTCATGGATGTTTTTTTTTTTTTTTTTTTTTTTTTTTACGATGGGAAAAATCATCTTATGACAACCCCCGCTCTTGGGCGGAGCGGGAGATAGTGTCAGACTCTTACTGACTAAAAAACCCATCCCGTTCCTTCAAGCCTTCATACCGGGGCTCGAGCGCCCTTTCGGATTACCCTGGCCCCAGTAGGCTTCGACCCGGCTGGGCCCCTGCTGTTGCTGACAACTCCTTGAGGCGCGCGGGAACAGCGCGCGCCGTTGACGACTTGGGCTTGGTCCGGACGGTTACCGGACGGCCGGACAGCGAGCTACCCATTGCTCTCTGTCCGCAAGCCCGCGCCTACGGTGGCTGGAAATCGGGATCGGAATCCCGGCGGCGGCGGCGAGAGCGCCGTTGCCTGATGCGGTCGGCCTCCTCCTTAGCGAGCATTACTGCTTCGCAGAAGTCGGCGACCGCCTGCCACTCCTCCTCGCTCCGGACCATGGCCTCGACCAAGGCCCGGCGCGAGAGGTCTCCGCCGCCGATCACCCCCACGAGGGCACGGCGATGCTCCACCCAAGCAGGGCACACCGCGATTGTGTGCTCCACCGTGTCCTCCGGGCGTTCCGCACAGTGGCGACACCCGGGCGTCACTTCCGCTTTAATTCGGAACAGGAACCTCCCGAACTTGCCATTTCCGGTGAGGACCTGTGTCATGCGGAAGGTAAGGACGCCGTGAGGTCTTTCCAGCCACGCCTCAAAGAGGGGACTTATCGCCATAATTGTGGCGTGCCCATGACGGGGTTGCGATAGTCGCTGACGCCATTCCACCATGAGATCCCGCCGGAGCTCTGTCCGCCATGCCGTGACCTGTCGTCATGGATGTCGTTTTCATGGTTTTCGAGGGTATTGAAACCGATAGTACTGTCAAGATATAAATTCAAGATGGCGACTGCAAGAAATTATCAAATTTTTCGTCATGGGTGTCATTTTCAAGGTTTTTGAGGGTGTTGAAACCGATAGTACTGTCAAAATGTAAATCCAAGATGGCAGCTGCAAGAAATTATCAAATTTTCCGTCATGGGTGTCGTTTTCATGGTTTTCGAGAGTGTTGAAACCGATAGTATTGTCAAAGTGTAAATCCAAGATGGCGGCTGCAAGAAATTATCAACTTTTTCGTCATGGGTGTCGTTTTCGTGGTTTTCGAGGGTGTTGAAACCGATTGTACTGTCAAAATGTAAATCCAAGATGGCGACTGCAATAAATTATCAACTTTTTCGATATGGGTGTCTTTTTCATGGTTTTCGAGGTTGTTGAAGCCGATAGTGCTGTCAAAATGTAAATCTAAGATGGCGGCTGTCAGAAATTATCAACTTTTTCGTCATGAGTGTCGTTTTCATGGTTTTGAAGATGTTGAAATAGTGCTGTCAAAATGTAAATAAAATAAGATAGTATTTTTTAGTTATATTGTATTGGCTAGACGGAACTTCGTTCCATCCGGGTGTCCCTTGACACCTCAGTACCTTCCACCAGATATAGGTATGGCCTGTAACGCTTGTTCACAGCAATACAATCCTTAGCGTGCACTTCCGCTTACTGTACCCTTCTATTAAAATAATAATTTATGATCATAATAATGGTTCTGGTGCACAATGACGCGCCGCGTAACGCAATGTTTTGTTTTGTCGCGCAAGGCCTAGCGCTTTGACTCCGCCCAGATGTTTAAGATCGATGACGGCAGGACCTCGCGCTTAGTAGCCGCGCTTGCGACCACAACACCAATGAGGCAGAACTTAGTCGTGTAGGTACTTATTTTCGCTAAAACGGCCATTCAGAGTAAATGGCACTGTACTTACCTATCATAGATGAGACACATTTTTTTTTTTTTATTGGATGGGAAATCATCAAATGACTTCTTCCGCTCTGGGCGGAGCGGAGGGGAGTTTCAGACTCTTACTGACTAAAACCCACCCGTGTTCCTTCGTATGCCCTTTGCGTTCCAGGGCCACGGTAACCCTTTCGGACAAATTGCGCAACCCTGGCAGGAGACACACTTATCAACAAGACTAAGTAGTCCATCAAAACAACTGTTTTAAGTAATGTAGGTACTTCATCCATCTGTTGATATTGAAGAATGACGCTTGTTATGTAGATACATACTTATTAGCGTAGAACCATGCGATGAAATATTCAGGGGTCAATGTATTACTTGTATGTTGCCTACATTTATTATTTTACTCGATTTTGTTTGCTTGCACTTAATAATCGCCAATAATTGAGCAAATCAGCTGTAGGTACGGTACCTACCTTGTTAAACGCAAGTCGACAAGGTCCAATTTAACATGCGCGCGGTGCGGGCGCCCGTTAATGTTAGCTATCAAAATGGGTACGCGCGCGCGCGTAGTATACGCAAATTTTACAGACGACAAATAAATGAAAACAAATTGTTTTTGGCTACGTTGTTTAGTTGAGGTCAAAGTCGTAGAACAAATGTTGTTCAGGGTCATGATATGAAGGCAGGATTAAGAGGTTTCGGGTATTTTTTCAATTTCCCTGTATATTTACAAGTTTATCAAGCAAACGAAATTCACTACCTACTCCAAGATATTTCTATAACGCTCCCGTCAGTAAACACGTTTTATTCTATTTTCTTTTTTTTGTATAGAAATATCTTGGAGTAGGTAGTGAATTTTGTTTGTTTGATGAACTTGTAAATATAATACTTATATTTCTCTAATATACGATTTGGTCAACTAAATTGTCTTTTAATTATCTCACAGATGGTGTCAAAAGTAGAGTATGCAACACGGGGATAAAGTTGTCTTTGTCTTTGGCGGCTTGAATTCCTCACTTCACTCAGGTTTCTTTATTAACTTCCTCGCAATGCTCGGGAGTTAATTTTATAAATCCCTCACTATCGTTCGGGATTAAAATCAGCAAGCTTCGTTTCGTTTGGAATCAACATGCTGCCCTCAACTTAAAGACACTGCTTTATCCCCTGGTCACATAAACTACTATTATGTGCTTTTTCAAGACATGGTCTACCAGTGTGCCCAATTTCATCCATTCGGGCGTGAAGAAGTAACAAACATGTCTATAATATTGTATAACTAGGTTTTGACCGCGGCTTCGCCCGCGTGGCATTAGGTACTTAAGGAATCGGGATAAAAGGTAGCCTGTTCTTTTCCATGTCAAAGGCTATATGCATGCCAAATTTCATTCAAATCCGTTCAGCCGTTTTTGCGTGATTAAGTAACAAACATCCAAACATCACATTTATAATATTAGTTTAAGAAGATGATTAGTAGTTTTTTCATAAATTGAGTGAATTTATTTTTATTTAAAAACAAATAATTGTAAGTCATCTAGCTCCGCACTACGGTAAGCAACTATCTCCTAGAGTAGGTAACTACCTTTCATTGAGTGAAAAAATAAAACAAAATTTAATCAAAACGAAATGTATTAAAAATAAAAATAGAGAAAAAAACGCCGTGTTTGGTGTCATTTGATAGGGCTTTACTTGTACATTTCCATAATATTACTCAAATTGAAAGTGACGCCCTCTAGCGGACAAAAAACGTGTTTAAAAAAAAATTATGATAAAAACACCGTGTGTTGATAACATTTGAAAGGGCTTCACTGACACTTATTAAAAATATCATCAACATTCAATGTGGCGCCCTGTAGAGCACAAAAAGTTTTGTTTTACAAAACAATTAGATAAATACGTCGTGTTTGGTATGATTTGAAAGGGCTTCACTTGTACATTTCCATAATATTGCTCAAGTTTAAAGTAACGCCCTCTTATGGACAAAAAATAACGTATTAAAAAAATGTTAAGATAAATACACCGTGTTCATTCAACTTGTCTTGATCTCATATTTATAAACTTTGACTCAAAACTCATAACCGTTTCTGTTAACGATTTCGGTTTCTCTGACCATAAAGGTTTAAGTAAATTATATTGTGGGTTTAATTTTTTTAACTTGTACGTGGATAAAATTGGTTGTTAGTCATTAGTTTAAGGGTTCTGTTACATTATGAGAAATTGGAATTATTTTTAGAGATTTTAACGAAGACTATCTCAGTAACAGCAATACTGCAGTACCTATTTAAATTACTAAATGACGCTGCTTATCACTCCATGTTACAACCCCTTCCCATTACTCGTGGTGGGACTCAATAGACAACATTTTTTCGGACTTTCCATGTGTAGTTGGAATTTGTAACTCTTTCTTTAGTTATCACCGTCCTTTTTAGGCCCGTTATTAGGGTTCCGTACTTAGTATCACGGAACAGTAAAAACAGTGGAAGAAGTAAGTAGGCGTGGCACTGTCGCCGCTAGTAAGAATCGCGTTGCGCACTTGCTGTTCAAGCGCTCTCATTCTCTAACTAGACTGCGCAACATAATAATTAACGAAAAATAATATTAAAATGCCTTATTGTCCCATACTGTACTTTAAAAACCATAGTCTGACTAAAAATCTAACTCATGGAGGTGTATCATACCACCGAAAAGTATTATTTTCGGATTTATTTTAATAAAATGAAAAAATAAAATTACGTGAAACATTGCGCAGGATATACAAACAAAACTAGTTCTTAGTGACATCATTACAAAGTTGGTTTTCTTTTCTCGGTTATTAGCTTTTCTGGAATATTCGTTAGTCTACCTATACTTTTGACCGTTTGTTCGGTGTACGACAGATTCTGGATTGGACAAATTCGTAACTCGGCAGATTCGCTACTCGACAGATTCGTCGATTAGGCAGATTCGTCAATTCGACATATTAGCTATACGTCAGGAAATGGATACCTATGCACAAAATATCTTTGATAATTATTTCATAATCACTTTATTAATATGCCTATATACATATAAGTACTTGTTTTTTAATGACGACTTCTGTGCCGCAATTGGTAACGCTTTTGCCTCTAAATCAAAAAATCGTATGAAAATCGGTAAGTTTGAAAGTTCGCCGCAAACTACTATGAAGTAGTACTAAGTAACATTAATGCAGGCCGCTTTGTTTAATTTTCTTTTGTTACTTATCCTATACTTCAAACTAATGTTTTGTCAATGTTTTTCCTGTGACATATTGTGCGAGTGATTGTTGCTTAATTATAATTTAAATGAGAAATATATTATGTATCTCCCTGGCCCGAGCAATGGTGAGAGCAATTTGAAATTTATAACTAGTGAAAGGGGAAAACCCGTGGTATTACATGCCGGTCATAGATACAATTTTGTAAAAAAAATCAAATGTGGCTCCTCAAACTGGCGATGTGTTAATAAATTTGAATGTAGCACTTCCATCACGTTGGATGCTCATAACCGAATTGTCAAGGAGTCTATGCATATGTGTTTGCCCGATTATACTCGAAACGAAATTGATAGTTTGATGGATACGTGTAAAAAGTTGGTTTGTGAAAAACTAGAACCGATACCAAAAATTTTTGAAGACTTTTTGGATACTGCTAACTGTGATTTAGACGACATTGATAAACCAACGTTTCAACAAAAAAAAGACGTATTGTACAAAGCTAGACATAACTATCTCAAAATGAACACAAAAAACTATAGAAATTTAAAATCTCTTAAGCTGCCGCATAGGTACTCTTGTGAGTGATTTCTTTTTGTATGATGAAGGCATTGAAGAAAAAATTTTAATTTTTGGAACAGCTTTGGGAAAAGAATATATAAAAAAACATAAGAGTTTTTACGGGGATGGCACTTTTAAAATATGTCCCTCACCATTTTACCAAGTGTACAGTATACACATAAATATATCGCACCATGATGATGTAGTAAATTTTGTCCCTGTACTTTATATTCTTCTACCCAACAAAACGCAAGTGACTTACGTGAGAATGTTCACTATTTTGAGGGACCACTTTTCCATGAAAATAGAACAATATAAATGTGATTTTGAATTGGCTACCATTCAAGCTGTAAAAATAGTTTATCCTGATGCAAAAGTAACTGGCTGTTACTTTCATTACTGGAAAGCGTTACTGAAAATGAGTCAGAAATATGGTTTGGATAAGAATGAACAAGGAATATTTATCACACGTCTATATATCCAACTACCATTGCTTCCTCCCATTTTGATTCCCGAAGCCATTTTTAGTATACAAGAGCTGGCAAACGATTCTGAGGAATATAATGCATTTTTTGAATATTTTTCAACGCAGTGGATGGGAAAATATACTGAGAGTGTATTCGCTTGCTACAAAGAAAATTTTAGAACCAACAACCCTATCGAAGGATGGCATGCGCGGCTAAAAAGAAGATTTCCCGTAAAGCCACCGCTGTACCTTTTTATTCAATTATTAAAAAAAGAATCACGGTTCCAAGATAGAAAGTTGAAAAAGGAAAGCATTCATTATAAAGGTAAGCAGCGGGATTCTAAATTATTATCAAAAAATAAACAAATCGAAGGTATTATTACTGCGGCTTTAAATAATGACATCAGTTTGATTGATTGCTTGAAGCGGCTGTCCAAAATAAATTTCATTTTTAATAATTACAAATAAGTCAAAATAAGTTATATTCTTCTTTTTATTTTGGTGAGCAATCCATTTAATATATACCTACTCAGTAATGAAGAATTTTAGTTTTAGATATCTGATTTTAATAAATTGGTCTTAATCTGACTCTAGCTATTTTATTTACACCTGTACTTCTGACGTATAGCTAATATGTCGAATTGACGAATCTGCCTAATCGACAAATCTGTCGAGTAGCGAATTTGCCGAATTACGAATTTGTCCAATCCAGAATCTGTCGTACACCGAACAAACGAATAATTTATTACACACCAACAGACAGTTTTAGTACCAATTTGGACATTTTTCTGTTTGTGGCAAACAACAGTTGTTTACGTTAGTAAAAAGGTAACGGAATCATAGCGTTCACCGTTAATTCAATACTGGGAAATTAGTACCCACAAATTAGAAGTCGCTATGGTATCGTTACCGCTCGTAGCCTAAGTTAGAATAAGAATTTTTTGTTTGTTGAGAGCATAGATGAGAATAAGTACTAAAGTAGTTAAGAGCAGTTTAACATTGTGATTCGGTTCGGTACTACGTTTCAATATAAGCGATTAGTTACCAGTCCAGTGTTTGATTTTCCCTACCCTCTCCAAGTCGACCTTCGGGTTCGAACATGGTCCTTCATGTTTTTTTGTTATATTTTATGTCAAATGTTATTTAAAGATTTTGAGAATATTTTTAATTAGACAGAAAATGAAAAGACCGAATTGAAACAATTCCGTCAGACTTATGTGTGCTCGTTGAGGAATAGATGGATCTTCTGTAATCGCTAGAGACGTACATTAATAAAAAAGTATGAGACATGGCTGCAAGAGGACAAAAGTCAAAATGGCCTGAGGTCGCGAGAGAAAAGACAACCCCTTCTGTAGTGTCAGTAGAACAGCAATCATGTTCCAGTTCTGACTTCGCTATAAATGAGGGTGCATCAATATTCTGTGGATCGGAAACGTGCAGTGTTGGAACATCAACATCTTCTTTTGCACAAGATCTTAATGTTCTATACTGCCACTTCGAAAGCTTCAATGAGGTCAAAATACCTAAAGTTTTATCAGCAGAATATATACCGTTAAATTTTAATCGTTTTAATCCCGTGGAGGTTCGATCCGGGACATGAAACACTATCGATTTGTAAAGATAAAATTAAAAAACTACCTATATATTATAATTCTACCTATATATATTTTTTTTTTTTTTTTTTTTTTTTTTTTTTTTTTTTATTCGGCAGGAGTGGGAAATCCTCATGGACGGCCAGGCTGCCTCACAAACGAGCCAGTCTGGGCAGTGTCAGACTCCTACTGACTAAAACCACACTCCTGCCTTACATTTAAACCACAGACATGACGTCCGTGCTCTTGTTTAATAGTTCTACATTGTTTGCTGCTGGGCAACTCCACGTGCAAGTGGCGTCACTCCAGAGCACTTAAGCTATTACAGTAAATCCCGTCAAAATTTCATGGCTGAGAGGCCATCAGCCCGAAGCGATATCCAAGCAACAACGAGTCATAAACGCATCAAAGATCAGGGTTCTCCCAACCTTCAACACACATACAACCCCCCGCCGCCCAAAATGCCGCCCAAGCAAACAGCCCCCCAGCTCCAGATACATAACTATAATATTTATTATACAATATAAATAACAATAATATAAATACACACATCAATAACCATAAATATATAATATCATCAATAACTATAACTACTGCTGTAAATACAGTGTTTGTTTTGCCTTTCCCCTTTTTTTTTTTTTTGTTTTAATATTTTTTTTTTTTTTTTTTTTTTTTTTTTTTTTTTTTTTTTTTTTTTTTTTTTTTTTGGTTTTCACTGAATTTCATAAGACAGGTAACGCTATGTCTTCAATACTATACTACCTATATATTATAATGGATTAAAAAAAATTGAAGACCCGGTTTCAGCCCAGAATTTTAAACAAAGACCAAATAAGACCGTGGCTGCACGGCTTTGCCTTTTCCATTGACAGAACGGGAAGAAACAAAAAAAAAATTTGTTTGACATTGACATCAATTTATTGACATGTTTGTTGTCAATTGTCATGTTTATAATCGACTTGTTTACTAAAAAAATAATATATTACATATTATTTATCAGTTTATTGAAATACGTAGGTAACTTTAATCTATACGTACATATTAAATAAAATAAAAAAACTATGGAGAAGTTACCAATGTGTAGACTTTGTTTAGCGGAGAACGTTCGTATGTATGTAGTGGTAAACAAAGACTTGCATGAACTGTATGAGAGGCTGACAGACAGTCCGGTAAGTTATCCTGGAAATATTATATTCGACTATCTACCGAGCACGTATCACTTTGTCCGTGTGACTAAAGGTGTACAGTAAGCAGTACTTTTGTCTGTGTATTTACTGTTGTCCTGAACAACATCATTCCCTTGCACTGTATTTGCGTTCTGCACAATATGTCGCGTTTTATACATTTCAGAAATCAGAAACATGTATTTCAAATAAATCACTTACTGCCACTTTTGAATTGTTAAATTGTTGGTCAGTCAAAAATAAAAAAAGTGTAGCTAAATTGCGTTTTCCAAAGCGTAGGTAGATATCTATGGAGAAGAACGAGCAAGAAACTCCATGGACACTCTTTGAAATCATATGTTAATTCAACTATGGTCACGTCTTTATCTGGTTTTACTATTCTTTTTCTTGGTTATCATTATTTTTAGAATATAATGTTCCAATGTTGGCCTCAAAATGAGACTATTTCGATAGCCCCGCCTTTCTAGAGGGTAATATCATCTGTCTCATGGTCCATCCATCATTTCTGTGGTGGACCCCTCCTCTCGTAACTGTCCACCTTGACAGTTTTAATTTACTTACTATTTGTATGTGAGTGTCGCAACTCAAGTCCCACAAGCATGCAGAGTGTGTAGCCTGTAGAGATCACAGGAAATGTAGTTTGCTGGTATTAGAATAAAATATAAGTTTTGATTTAATTCATTAAACCCCAAGCAAACGCCGGTGTTCGCACACCTATTGTCTTTCTATTGTGTCTGTGATTTACATGATTGAAAGGTTAACTTTTTATTGATTTTAATCATCATGAAATACAAGAACACAGTGAGTAGTAAATCATACTTACCCTTTCAAATACTGTGTTAGAGACATCATAGAAAAACAATGGGTGAGTGAACACTGGCAATCGCTTAGGGTTTAATGCATTCAATAAATAAAAGATCTTTCATTTTTGTTCTATAAAATTAAAGACTCTTTTTTTCCACAAGCTTATGACTTCTCTTTATTACATCTTATGTAATTTATTCACAGACAAAAAAATTGTGTTGTTTTTTCAGTTTGTAACTAAAGACAGTAGACCGATGCTCGCTTGTTTCATCTGCTGCACTAAACTAAAGCAATGCTGCCAACTGCAGAGAAAATGTCTGGAAGCAGAAGAGCTGTTTGCTCAGATGATGGATGAGGATTATGAGGTGAGGTGTTTGGTTTGGGTTTGGTGGAGCAGTAAGGGCAGGTATCTTAAAATCTTAACCTTTACAGTGTCAGGAACATTCTCAGTAGAGATGAAATGGATAGTGGTTTGGCCAGATACCGGATACCGAATATTCGGCAAGCTACAAGGCCGGAGCGCCGGATATTCGGCTACTGGATATTCAGCCCTTTATCGTATTTCATGACGCGATTAGTTTGATTTGCTAGAATTTATTTTTCAGCACCTGACAGTAGCATTTTTAGCGTAAGGGTATTTTCATAAGCTAGTAAAGTTTACGAAGCTTAGTGGAATCGCCTCTTACCAAAAAATGCAGATAATTTGGTATTCATTCACCACAATTTGCCAATTGTTAATTTTGAATATTAATCTAATTAATAAAACAAACATTTTTGTCGTGCCATTATAAAAATAAACTGTGTCCATAACCTATTGTGACGATTTGCCTGGTGTAAAATAAGGATAATTGTGTTGATTGAGGCCGGATACCGGATAGTCAACGGATATCCGTTTCATTTCAAATTCTCAGGAGACTTTCTTTAATTTATGTAATTGCTAATTGTTACCCGACTATGGAGGGGTATGATTTTGACAGGCTATGTATATATGTGAGTATGTTCATCTGCTCCTTCATAGCTCCTAATCTACTTAACGGAACTCGACACATGATGTATCGTTAGAACCGTCTTAATCTTCCGCTGAACATAGGCTATGCGACGTGGCATAGAACTCGATATAGCGCCCTCTAGCGGACAAAAAGTAATGTGTTAAAAAAAATGAAGATAAATACGCCGTGTCATTTGATAGGGCTTCACTTGTACATTTCCAAGATATTACTCCAATTTAAAGTGGCGCCCTCTAGCAGACACAAAAAGTAATGTGTTAAGTAATGTAATGTGTCATTTGAAAGGGCTTCACCGGCACTTACCCATAAATATCATCAATATTCTGTTAGTTAACAATGATCTCTATCTTTTAATCAACCTTGATTATTGAACGCGCATTGACTACATCAGATTTCATTAAATCCTAATAATTACCCAAGTCGTTTAAGTAATTAGACAGACTCTACAATACTTTATTTATTTATTTATCCTCACATTAGAACGCCTTGCAGCAATTACACCAATGGAGCACAATTACTTCAGATTCGGCTAGTTTACAATAATACAGTCAGAAGAAGAAAACAGGCAATTTACTCAAAAACTATTTCATGTCATTCCCCTGCTCATCACTAAACTCCACCACAGGGTGGAGACAAGAGGAAAAATGAAGCTGTAGGTCCCGCATCCCTACCTACAACTTCATTTTTTCTTAGACCCGGATGAGGCTCGGTATGTAATGAATTTTGACTTATCAAATACCTACTTATCTTTTTTCAGCTAAATCCCTCTAGAAACCAAGACCACTTCGGCTGTTTTAATGAGTTGATTGTATCACCCATGGTGCATGTAAGCATAGAATGTGATGATGAATTTCAAACAGACTGTGATGCTATCAAAGAAGAATTACCAGCTGTTTGTGAGAGAATAGATGATGTCATTGAGCCAGAGGAGGAACATCAAAGTGATGGTATGTATTTAAGAAATAAAGGTAATGAACTTCCGATCAGTTAGTAATAGCGCTAGTTGAATTCTTGCAGTTGCTAGTCACTGAGGTAGGCCACAGGGGAGAAGCTAGTAGCAATGGAGCACCGTGTACTGTGTATGTATTTGTAGATTAAGTTTGATACACTTGTAGCGACATCTATGGCGCCACAGAACTACGAAGAAAACACGAAATCCTGCATCGCGCAATCAAAGTTTTCCGCGTGATTTGAACATATACGACAGCCCGAAATCATCTATCGGGCAGTCGCCCACCAGACGTCGGAGGATCCTCCCTTTTCAATGGAGGCATGCGGGACTTTACTCTCTGTTCCGCAAACCTCCAAACTGCTCTCTAAACCCAGGATCCTAACGGCTCATAACATAATATCGCCCAACTTAAATGGGACTTGGCAGGACTTGTCTGCCACATGCCTGACAAACTGTGGGCCACAGTAAGATCACCAACTGGACTGATTTTGCCAGAAGAGGAAGCAGGTAGCGTGGACGTGCGGGAGATGGAAGGAGTGGGGTTAGGCCTCTGCCCACGAGTAAGACCGAACAGAAGAGCTAAACAAATATAAAACACTAGTGTCTGCTATTATTATTTCCTTTATTCATTTTTCATTCATATTATATTTTTAAATATTCCTTAAAAAACAATAAAAAAAACATTAAAAAATTTAAAAAATAGTAGCCCACCGTCATCGGGATCAGGGTCCAAGCTACCGGCGGTCAGGGCTCCAGTGAAAGGAACCTCCGAAAAATACGAGCCGTGTCCGGAAGTACTGCTCTCTGAATCAAGCCCTTGATCCAGTCGCCTAAGGACTATCGCAACCCAGTGCTGGGCACGCCATAATCATGGCGGTAAGTCCCCCCTTTGAGGCGTGGCTGGAAAGACCTCACGGCGTCCTTACTTTCCGCATGACGCAGGTCCTCACCGGACATGGTTCGTTCGGGAGGTTCCTGTTCCAAATTAAAGCGGAAGTGACGCCCGGGTGTCGCCATTGTGCGGAATGCCCGGAGGACACGGTGGAGCACACAGTCGAGGTGTGCCCCGCTTGGGCGGAGCATCGCCGTGCCCTCGTGGGGGCGATCGGCGGCGGAGACCTCTCGCGCCGGGCCTTGGTTGAGGCCATGGTCCGGAGCTAGGAGGAGTGGCAGGCGGTCGCCGACTTCTGCGAAGCAGTAATGCTCGCAACGGAGGAGGCCGACCGCATCAGGCAACGGCGCTCTCGCCGCCGCCGCGATATTGATCCCGATTTCTGGCCACCGTAGGCGCGGGCTTGCGGACAGTGAGCAATGGGTAGCTCGCTGTCCGGCCGTCCGGTAACTGTCCGGACCAAGCCCAAGTCGTCGTCACTGTTCCCGCTCGCCTCAAGGAGTTTCCCGTCCGTCACAATAAGTGTTCCTACTTATGACTTTAAAAAAAGGCTATTTGTTACGTTGACGTACTAAGTACGGAACTCTAATAAATACGGAACCCTAAAAACGGGCCCACAAAGGACGGTGATAACCAAAACAGTATGCAAGTAGTAGAAATTTCAGCGATTGTGCACTTGTAAAATTACGAATATATTAAAGAAGAAACGATTTTTTACCACGGTAGGTCATGGAAGCACGGAAAATCTTAACATCGACTTTTAAAAAGACGACGTCATTACGCAACGCCATCTATCGAACCATTTATGAACTGGTTTTTACCTTAACATTTTGATAGATGGCGTTAAAAAAATGAATTTTAGTTTTGTTGTAAATTGCCTTAGCATGTTCCTGATAGAAGTTTTATGTAGTTATAAGATAATGCCGCCAATGCCGAAGAGAGACCAACCGAGCAATTCGATAATACCCGACCCCATCAACTCAGGAAAAATCCTAAAAGTACAGCGCCGTCTCTCGGGAATTAATTAATGCATAGGTACCAGAAGAAGTTTTCAGTGGTAATTTTGGATTGCGACAACCGATTTTAATAATTCTTTTTTTCTTTGAAAGAAGATACGTTCAGGATAATAAAATATGTAAACGAAGTTAAAAAAAATGCTTGCATATACGATTATACTACAAACTTAGTCCAGAAATTATTTTGTATAAACTTTTTGTTTTTTTTTACCAAAAATTTTCTTTCCATCAAGTTCAAAATGATTTTCCTAGAAAGTACTTATAAAGTTCTACTTTTCAGATTTTTTTCATATTTTCTAAACTTATGGTTCAAAAGTTAGAGGGGGGGACACACATTGTTTTTTACTTTTGGAGCGATTATTTCCAAAATTATTGCCATTATCAAAAAATAATTTCAGTAAACCCCTATTCATTTTTAAATACCTATCCAACAATATATCACACGTTAGGGTTGAAATTAAAAAAAAAATACTTTACATATAGGGGGGCTACCCTAATAAAACATTTTTTTCCAATTTTTATTTTATCACTTTGTCGGCGTGATTGATATAGATATTTGTACCAAATTTCAGCTTTCTAGTGCTAACGGTCACAGAGATTAAGCGAGGACGGTCAGACAGACAGACAGACAGACAGACGGACAGACAGACATGGCGAAACTATAAGGGTTCCTAGTTGACTACGGAACCCTAAAAATGAATCGCAAAATGTGTTGGTAAGCGCATAACTCAACAACGCCTGGACCGATTTCGCTAATTTTTTTGAAAAAAATGAAAATTAGGGTAGTGTAGGGTAGTGTAGGGTAGAGTAAGGTAGAGGAGGGTAGAGTAGAGTAGGGTAGGGTAGAGTAGGGTATAGTAGGCTGAAGTAGGGAAGAGCGGGAGCGAAGCCGCGCAGGCAAAAGCTAGTATATGTATAAAAAAAAACATTTAAAAATATAAAAACAGTAGTCCACCGATGTCGGGAGCAGGGTCCAAGCTACCGGTGGCTAGGGCTCCAGCGACAGGAACTTCCTCACAATGCGAGCCGTGTCGAGGTGTACTGCTTTTTGTATCTGACCCTTGATCCAACCACGCAACGACAGCTTCAATAGATGGTCGTTGAAGCTTTTGGCAAAAAGACCATTGGCGGTTACGACAACCGAGTCCACATTCCA
This sequence comes from Mythimna ferrago, assembly GCA_910589285.2. Taxonomy (NCBI): domain Eukaryota; kingdom Metazoa; phylum Arthropoda; class Insecta; order Lepidoptera; family Noctuidae; genus Mythimna; species Mythimna ferrago. Next base: position 15,531,070 of record OU342700.1, read on the forward strand.
CATGTCGACAAGCTCGTGTGCTAAGTCGAGACATTTAATTTATTTCTCTTTCTCAGCCTTCACGAAATTCTCGACATGCGGGATGGGACATCGACTATCATTGCGCGGCGCGCTAATCGGTCTATCACCACTATATCCGGCTTATTGGCTACAATAGTCTGGTCAGTAATGATAGAACGATCCCAGTACAAAGTGACATGGTCATTTTCGAGAACTGGGTCGGGCACATACTTGTATTACGGTACCTCTAAATCCACTAGGTTGTACTTCAAAGGAAGTTGCTGTTGGATAATCCTGACTACTTGGTTATCTGTGCAAATACTCGCCGTATTATTATTATTATTATTTTGAAGATAAGGGGCTATGCATCTCCCGTAGTGTAGGGGATGTAGTCACTGCGACCTAAAAGATCTATTGTGACTCGCCACCTTGTTAGAGTACCTCTTTTAGCCCGGAGGCTTCCAGGATATCTAAAATACTCCTAGCTTTTAGAGTTTTAATCTCCGCCGGGCGAATAATGTGTCGGCCCAGATAGATACTGCGTTTGTGGACAAGGGGCCCGCATTCACACAAAAGGTGCTTAGGCGTCTCCCTCTCCTGATTACAGTACCGGCAAACATCAGTGTCGCTCGGCGTTTGCTAGCGGCTTTGCCTGTGTGAAAGTCAAATAAAAGATAAATATAGTTTATTTCTGACCATTAAAAATTTAATTTTAGAAATGTGAAACCCAAAACACGTGTGTAGTATTTTATATAAAGAATTTATGAACAAAACTACATAAATGTATAATTAAATAAGACAGTTATAAGCTTGTTGTGTTACCTGGTTGTCTGCACAAATACATGGTCACTGGGCCATCCGGGTGACTGTGGGGTGGTTTGCTCCCGCACCCAGCAGTTCGCCGGTACTAATGTCCGCTATGACCTGCCATGACCTGTGTTGTACTTAGTGTCGGTGGTATCCAACGAATGACCTTTTTAGGGTTCCGTAGCCAAATGGCAAAAAACGGAACCCTTACAGATTCGTCATGTCTGTCTGACTGTCTGTCTGTCCGTCCGTATGTCACAGCCACTTTTTTCCCAAACTATAAGAGCTACACTGTTGAAACTTAGTAAGTAGATGTATTCTGTGAACCGCATTAAGATTTTCACACAAAAATAGAAAAAAAGCAATAAATTTTGGGGGTCCCCCGTACTTAGAACTGAAACTCAAAATTTTTTTTTTCATCAAACCCATATGTGTGGGATATCTATAGATAGGTCTTCAAAAATGGTATTGAGGTTTCTAACATCATTTTTTTCTAAATTGAATAGTTTACGCGAGAGACACTTCCAAAGTGGTAAAATGTGTGTCCCCCCCCCCTGTAACTTCTAAAATAAGAGAATGATAAAACTAAAAAATATATATTATGTACACTACCATGTACACTACCAACGAAAATTGGTTTGAACGAGATCTAGTAAGTAGTTTTTTTTAATACGTCATAAATCTAAAAAAATACACTATTATTAAAACATCGAACAAAGTTACAACGAACTACGAGATTTTTTATATTATGTTACTTGCTCCTACGGAACCCTCCATGGGCGAGTCCGACTCGCACTTGGCCGGTTTTTAAATATTTTTGGAAAAAAATATAACATGGTGTAAAATGTATTGGAATTGATTCAGTTCAAAATTATTGCAGGTAAAATCAGATATTTTAACTGCAATAATTTTGAACCGAACGTGCAAGGATATAACGGCCAACCTTAGCATTCTAAAGATAGCCTCATTGTTCATGTCAGCTCAATACAAATTTTTGAAAAAATGTAGGTATAACTTTCATTTACACGCAATTGCGTCATACGATATTTTATGTTATAGTAATGATCGGTAGAATCTATTTCTCTCCAAAAAGGGGTCTTTTTTTAACTTGTCTCAATGTATATGAAAAATGATTTCCACACTATCGTCCGGCGACGCCAACAGAGACCGCTCCGCTGGCCGCTGACTTCGTTGCCTCATGCCTTCATTTTGAACTAAAACAAGAGAGAACTTCAAGTGAATAGTGAATAGGTTACTTGCAGGTAAACGCGCTCCTTCGTCGACGGCATCGTCGCTTTCCAACAGATAGCGGTCAAGCGCAAACCTATCAATAAGAGACGTTAAAGAATGCGTAATCGGAGCCGTGCGTGAAGACGTGCAGTGGCTGAGTGGTGCGGTGTAACACCCCGGAGGGGGCGGCGACCTGCCGCCGCCGTCGAGCTGACTCGTCGCCGCCCCCGCGCCCCGCACACACCGCCGCCAGCCCGCGCCCACGTTGACAGCTTCATTACTCTGTGGGACAGCTGGATATTTCGGGAGCCACCGCTATGGACTTGACATTTTATTGAATATTTATATTTACTAGTCACATTCCTGTTATCCTGCCACAGTTAAAAACAATTATCTTTTCTTTGTTGCTTACTTGCAGAACTAGAACTGGAAAATATATACAATAGCTATTCAGACGCAGAACATATACCAGCGCAACAGTCAGAGTCTGATTTAGAAGATTATGTGCCTTTAATAAAGATCATAACGGAAGTGGAAGAAGAACAAGTAGTATCGAGGAATAAACGAAAAGCCAGTGTCACGACACGTGAGTATTAGTTAGTGAATCATTGTGTGAGCGAACAGGCCGACTGGTGTAACAAGTTCAGTTCAGTTAGTAGGTAGATAGTCGCTCTCGCTGGAGATCACACTCCTACCGCCAGGTGTCTCGCAGCACACATCTGCACAATGCACACACACACACCATTACTTGTACAGACACCCATACGAGGACTATAGTCATTAGTCACAATCCGAGGACCTCCTAGAAAACTAGGTTAGAGACGACTTACGACCTTATTAACAAGACAGATAGAAAGAGAAAACAGTTTTTGGGGTGACGAGACTATTCGTATAGCGCTATCTCAACATTTTATGGTATGACTTTCTGTAAACGATGCGGTGACCTAAATATACTCGCAAACCCGCCTGGGTAGTACCATCCGGGTCCTCGTTTGAGTGAGCCAAACGAGGACCTTAACCATGTGACTAGAGACGCCTATACAAGGACTTAATTTTTCACACTTTTTAGGGTTCCGTAGTCAACTAGGAACTTGTAGTTTCGCCATGTCTGTCTGTCCGTCTGTCTGTCCGTCCTCGCTTAATCTCTGTGACCGTTAACACTAGAAAGCTGAAATTTGGTACCAATATGTATATCAATTACGCCGACAAAGTGGTAAAATAAAAATTGGAAAAAAATGTTTTATTAGGGTAGCCCCCCTATATGTAAAGTGGGAAGTGATTTTTTTTTAATTTCAACCCTAACGTGTGATATATCGTTGGATAGGTATTTAAAAATGAATAGGGGTTTACTAAAATCATTTTTTTTATAATGTCAATAATTTCGGAAATAATCGCTCCTTAAGTAAAAAACAATGTGTCCCCCTCTAACTTTTGAACCATAAGTTTAGATAGGTATTATGGAAAAATTCTGAAAAGTAGAACTTTATAAGGACTTTCTAGGAAAATTATTTTGAACTTGATGGAAACAACAGTTTTTGTACAAAAAAGACAAAAGGGTTCTACAAAATAATTTCTGGACTAAGTTTGTAGTATAATCGTATATGCAAGCATTTTTTTAAACTCATAAGTGGGTACACTTATTGTGACGGACGGGAAACTACGGAACCCTACACTGAGCGTGGACCGACACGCTCTTGGCAGGTTTTTAATTTTACCATAATAATATTTGAGCTATATTATTGGATATTTAACCAGATAAGCACACCAATTTCTCGATTAAAGTACTATCAGAGGACTTAGCATGATTTAACTGATAATGTTTAAAGTGAAAGAGAAGGAATACCTTCTCATAAGCACTACGTCTCGACTAATCAAATTGATTTAGACTTTTAGTCGTGTTAGAAACACGTGGACAATTACAATTTGACAGCAATTGAAAGATTTATAGTCGCAAGTTGTGATCCACAATAATAATCTAAAGTAACAGGTAAGATAACAAGTTGACATTCATATTCAATTATTATTCATTAATCTACCCGCTAGGTACGCGCTTTATGTGGATTGCTGACATTATATATCAATACACAGTTGTGTTAATGTCACAAAGCTACAACTGAAGTCATCTACATGTGACACAACTTTTTAACGGTCAAGTATATTGTCTTCAAACTAAGCGTGCTGTTTGTTAACATTGCACAGCATTACAGTTGTGTTAGTGTAATGAAGTTGCAGCTTGAATCGTCTCCATGTAAGACTGCTCTTCAACAGTTACTTGTGTCATCTTTTTTTTTGGTGGGTAAAAATCACAACATTTGATAAGTTACAAAAAACAATTCATCGGCTCCAATGAGAACCATTCCTTTCATTTGACTTTGTTATGAATTTGACGCTTACTAGATTTAAAATCACAGGAGCGGCCGTGGCGAAGAAACCAAAACTGTACATACGAGGAAAACAACTAGAAGACGATCAAAAGAAGAATGAAGAGTTGGACACAAAAGTTACCCGGAAAACTCAAACTAGTACGTCCAAACTTATACCGAAATTCCAAGAACCTTTAACTAATACAACACCTCAAGTTTATATTAGTGTTAACGATACTACTTTAGATACAAACCGCCCTAATAATATAAAAAAACGTAACTTAACAAAACACACTCGTATACGCACTGGTCGAGCACCTTACAAGTGTGATATTTGTCAGTACAGTTGTATTAACAAGGGAGATTTAATAAAACATATTCGTGTACACACTGGTGAAAAACCTTACAAATGTGATGTCTGTCCGAGTAGTTTCAGTGAGAAAGGTAATTTAATAAGACATATTCGTCGGCACACTGGTGAGAAACCTTACAAATGTGATGTCTGTCCGAGTAGTTTTAGTGGGAAAAGTAATTTAATAAGACATATTCGTCGGCACACTGGTGAGAAACCTTACAAATGTGATGTCTGTCCGAGTAGTTTCAGTGAGAAAGGTAATTTAATAAAACATATTCGTGTACACACTGGTGAGAAACCTTACAAATGTGATGTCTGTCCGAGTAGTTTCAGTGAGAAAGGTAATTTAATAAGACATATTCGTCGGCACACTGGTGAGAAACCTTACAAATGTAAAGAATGTCAGCGCTGTTTTAGTCAGAAGAAAAATTTAACCCAACACATTCGTGTACACACTGGTGAAAAACTTTACAAATGTGATGTCTGTCAGAGTTGTTTCAGTGAGACAGGTCATTTAACAGGACATATTCGTAGGCACACTGGTGAGAAACCTTACAAATGTAAAGAATGTCAGCGCTGTTTTAGTCAGAAGATTAATTTAACAAATCACATTCGTACGCACACTGGTGATAAACCTTACAAGTGTGAAGAATGTCTGTTGTGTTTCAGTAAAAAAAATAGTTTAGCAAGGCACATTCGTACACACACTGGCGAGAAACCTTACAAATGTGAAGAATGTCAGCGTTGTTTTAGTCGGAAGAGTTCTTTACTAATCCATATTCGTACGCACACTGGCGAAAAACCTTACAAATGTAAAGAATGTCTGCGTTGTTTTAATGTGAAGAGTTCTTTAGTAAGCCACATTCGTACGCACACTGGCGAAAAACCTTATAAATGTGATGAATGTCAGCGTTGTTTTAATGTGAAGGGTCAATTAAGGGCCAAGCGCCCGAAAAGTGCCATAAAACAGTGATTTTCTGAGGCCTACTCCTCCGTAACGGCTAGGTCAATTGGTTTGAAAAAAATATATGTTTATTATAGATTCATGAACAATAATATCAACATTTGATTTTTTCGTGCAATTAATACTTTTGTCAAAAAAAAATATTTGCAATTTCGCAACTTTTCGCAACTTTTCCCTACTCCTTCGAAACGGCTTGGACCTTTAGAAACATGTTTACACATAAAAATTGGTGGTTAAATATTCTTCAAAGGGAACATTGCATATGTAAATCAATCAATATCTCGCAGAGAAAATGGATTTAAAGCGCTTTCCGGGCGCTGCTGGCCGCAAATAAATGCACAGATTTGCGTACTGCCGCCTAGGCGAGTGCGAGAGTTGCGTTCACATAATTTCGGCCAGATGGTTCAAGGAACTATACGCCTTAACGAGACACATTCATACGCATACTGGCGAGACCTTACAAATGAAAAAAATGAAAAAGAATGTCAGGTTTGTTTTAGTTGGAAGGAATATATTATAACAAAACACATTCGTACGCACACTGCCGAGAAACCTTTCAAATGTGAAGAATGTCAGATTTGGTTTCGTCAGAAGGGTAGTTGAAGAAAACATATTAGTCTTAAACACGCTGTTAAAAAAAAAAAAACATACAATTGAGATAGTTTGCTAGAGTAATTTTACTTAAAGACATGTTTCCACAAACCATATTAATATAAACTTTGTGAGAAACCTTTTAAATGGCTATCAGAGTTTGATGAAATAAACATCCTATAGGAGTGGGAAGTATAAAATATATCTATATACACACTGGGGAAAGACCTTACAAGTATAAAACGTGTAAATCGCGTAGTATTAATTAAAAAAAAAGAGGTAGGTGCGTAGATGCGCTTTGGAACGTGCAATTATATACCTTCGTCTTTTGTGTGACTGACGATGATAATTCATGTGTCTAAAAATAAATGGTTTAACTGATATGCGATGAGTTTTGATTCACAAAACGGAACAATTGAATGGTAAAAATATGAAAATATGTTTACAGTGGTTTGTATTTCCAATGTTTTTATAATATACACTTGAGAGCAAAAAATCGCACATGGCTTGTAATTTCGTTTAATATTGTTTTTGTTTTCTTAAGAAACTCCATGGTAACTCAAATATACTATTAGAAAAACACATTTTACAATATCATTTTGGTTTATCACAACAACATCTAAGTTTATGTAATTCTATGTTCTGTATCTTGGGCCATTTCATGACAGTACTTGAGGTAAAGAATGTAAAATAAAAAAAGGTAAAAACAAATAGAGTGCGTCTACTGAAAGCGTAACCTGGAGTTTTTTTTTTTTTGATTAAATTGGCAACATTGTTTTGCGGAAAAAAATAACGTCAAAGTCTATGGTTGAACTGTCAGTTTTTGGAAACAGATATTTATTTTGCAAAAATAATTGCTTAATTATGGGAAAAACAATAAACAGTAACGTGCAAAAACTGCTACACACTATGGTTAATAAATTCAAACAAAAACAAGAAGAGAAAGAAGGTGTTTTCAATGAAAACCAACAATGTTTATATACGATTTCGATTGTTTAAGTTAGTATGACGTTATAATCTTGATCCTTGTCGACTAATATTATTAGATAGTTATATTTAGGATATAATGATAATTTTATATAATATATATAACTTTATAAACCCGAGGAAATTTGTGTGAAGATTTACACATAAATCTCCACAAGGTACTAAAAACATGACTGAAGTGTTAAAAGTGGTGTGTATAAATTTTAAGTGGCGCCGCCTAGCGGTTACACACGATCGTGTGTGAACATGAAATTTCGCAACCAAACCGAGGTCCACCAAGGTTGATATCAACTTTTTCTTATTAAGTCTATAGAAAGGTTCAAAATCGAACGTAGAATACGATGAACTGGGTCGGGCGGGCCATCCGAGGACGTACGAAAAAGTCCTCGCATTGAAAAGGTCCTCAGATGTGCCCTGTATATTCATGCGCATGTCCTTGCATGGTACTTAAAACAAACACTCACACACACACACACATCTGCACATCTGCATAAAGTACTGAACGTTGTAGATATAACGGAACAGTTCTGTGTGTGGGGTATCACAACCCTTGCGTTTGGCTCTGCCCTAGTTGGGTTACTTCTTACAGCTTATTTTGTTAAATAAGCTGTAAGAATTAATATTTTATTTTATTATAGACTAGCTTCAGTCAGCGTCTTCGCCCGCATGAAAGAATGTTTACCCATACTTTTGGATTCCCGTTATATTCCTTTATTATTTTAGAATATTTTCTCCAAGGGAACCCTGTTAATTTCACATTCCTAGTCGTAGTAATTTCGGCTGAGCGTTAATGTGTCAGTCAGTCAGTTTCTCCTTTTATCTTCTATAATATAAAAATGAATCGCAAAATGTGTTGGTAAGCGCATAACTCAACAAAGCCTGGACCGATTTCACTAATTTTTTTTTTTGTTGTGTTCGTTATTATGAGGAGAAGGTTCTTATGGAAAAAAAAAATGATAGGGTAGTGTAGGGTAGAGTAGGGTAGTGTAGGGTAGAGTAAGGTAGAGGAGGGTAGAGTAGAGTAGGGTAGAGTAAGGTAGAGGAGGGTAGGGTAGAGTAGAGTAGGGTAGGGTAGAGTAGGGTAGAGTAGAGTAGGGTAGGGTAGAGTAGGGTAGACTAGGGTATAGTAGGGTGGAGTAAGGAAGAGCGGGAGCGAAGCCGCGCGGGCAAAGCTAGTATATATACGAGCATAAATAGATTGCCAACAATTAAGTACATAACGTAAATCTTCAACCAAATACAATATTCGTAGAGGAAAGTAACCAAATGTGGAATAGTATCTCAATATGAGCCTTTACTCGTAAATTAATACTTTAAGCTGCACAAAACAGTGTTCTTCTATCTCTTTAAAATATAATACTCGCGTACCAGCTTCAAGTTGGCAGTTGAGCAAATGATGTGCCTATGGTGAGAGTTGGTAGTTTTTTCACTTTCAGAATATTTTATTGAGGTAGTTTTTAAGATGCTCGGAAGAGATATGGATTAATTGACTTTTGTGTGGACTTTAGATACATGGTAATTGCGCTGATGCAGAGTTCGGTACCTTGAGTTGTGATTTTCGCAAACAGAGTGAAGGTCCTTTTTAGATTTGGCCAAAATTTGTATAGATAGATTTGTTGTATTCCATTTTTGGTATTGTACCAGACACCTACAGGCAGCATGAATGACCGCGCGCGGAGCGCGCTCATATATCACTAAGGCGCGCGCGCCGGCCGCGTATGTTTATATGTAGTTACAAAACTATGTACCGAGTAAACCGAAGAGGCGACAGCAGCGACACATTCCGATACCACGGCGGACCCGCGCACTAGCTCGTTTGCGATTGGTCCGGTATTATTCTAAGGGTTTTGTGTGAAATCAAAATTGTATACAAGGTGCAGTTTTAAAACTGCACAATATTTCAGGAGGTTGTAGTAAAACTCATAAATAATCATGTAAAAAAACGATACCTGGTCAATAATCAGTAATACTTGTTATTTAATTTTTTAATTACACTAAACTAAATCGATTGATCGATGGCCGCGGGGGCGTGGCTAGGGTGTGGCGTGCGGGATGATGATTGGATGATACATTATTTATGAAACTATCGTTGCGAGTTAGTGTGTGTGAAAACGCCCTTTATTGTTCCGTGTTTGTGTGTGTGAAAAAAAGCGCGGTTATAAAAAAAAAAAAAATTACCTACTTATTTTATTATTGATTCGGGTCGAGAATCACTAACATAATTACCTCCTGAAATATTTTGCAGCTTCAAAACGACACCTTGTATATAGGCTGAGCAAATCATCAAATACACATTCTGTTCCAAGCTCCCACTTGTGTTACTATTATCACTTACCTACCTTTGGTAAAGTGGTGACCCCGACGTGATGGCGGCGATGTTTTTGTATGACCTTGACAGGTGCAGGAACATACGGTTTGTATTTCTGTGGCTTGATCGTGCATTTTGTCTGCCATTGCTGCTAGAACGTCGAGTGATGTTTGTTCGCTTACTGCCAGGACTGCTCGTGTTGACACCGGTAAGCGCTGTAGCCATAACATTTGAAGTGTTGAGTCGGGCATTTTCTCGCGCGCAGGTTCTCGCATGCGTCTGAGCAGTTGTGACGGCTTTTGGTCGCCGAGTTCCATCTCGTTGAGGAATTTGTGCAGCTGCTTCGTTTCAGATTCCTCGTACATCAGGCTGAATTTAGCTTCTTCGTTAGGTTTTTGAGGGTTGACGACCGTTTCGAATTGCCCAAACCATAATGTAGGTTGGTCACGCCAAAACAAAGGTATGCGGGCTTTGACGGAGATGGTTTCAATTTCTTCTGCCATTTCGATGTGAGGGTATGCACAAGAACGTTCGTCGGGGTCACCACTTTACCAAAGGTAGGTAAGTAATAATTGAAACACAAGTGGGAGCTTGGAACAGAATGTGTATTTGATGATTTGCTCAGCCTATATATACAATTTTGATTTCACACAAAACCCTTACAATAATACCGGACCAATCGCAAACGAGCTAGTGCGCAGGTCCGCCGTGGTATCAGAATGTGTCGCTGCTGTCGCCTCTTCGGTTTACTCGGTACATAGTTTTGTAACTACATATAAACATACGCAGCCGGCGCGCGCGCCTTAGTGATCTATGAGCGCGCTCCGCGCGCGGTCGTTCATGCTGCCTGTAGGTGTCTGGTACAGTATCTATTCCAAAATTACACTTCTGGACACATCTATTGGCCCACCTTAGAGTTTAGGTTTCGATGGCCCCTACCGAAATATGATTGCTAGATTGAACAAAAACTGTTGATGCAGTTTTAAACCTGATACATTTTACCATCTTTTTCGATCGTATTGTTTTAAATTTGAATTCAGAATACCATACGACATGGAGCTACGCCTAACAAGTCGGATATGCGCCTTGTTAAAGGCAATTGATTTTTGAATAAAAAACATGTTTTATCAAATAAAGGTTTAATTTATTAACGCGTGTTGCCTCCATGGGCATCTACCACAGCTCTCATACGATTAGGCATAGAGTTTATCAACCGCTCTATGAAATTTTGAGGGATCATCTCCCTTTCCTCTTCTATGGCAGTTTTCAACTCCTGCATCGTCTGGGCAACTGGCTGACGAGCCCTAACACGTCTTTTTAGCTCGTCCCACATGTGCTCAATGGGGTTCATGTCTGGGCTTCTGGCTGGCCAGTCCATAACTGTGATGTTCACATCCCGAAGATATTCCCTGACGATGCCGGCCGCATGGGCTCTTGCATTATCATGCATAAAAAGGAAATTTGGGCCCACATAGTCCGCGTATGGTATCACGCGAGGTTCTAAGCACTCACGAATGTACCTTTCAGCATTTAATGTTGGCAGCCGTGGTCCTGTAACAACCTCAAGTTGAGTTTTGCCGCTCGCGGATATACCGCCCCAGACAGTCCATGAGCCACCGCCATAAGCAACCCTCTCTTCAAAGCAGCATTGTGCGAAACACTCTCCCTTACGTCGGTAGACCTTCTTCCTTCCATCATTGCTATGTAACACAATTTTAGACTCATCAGAAAAGAGTACACGGCTCCAATCTTGCTGTGTCCAATTTAAATGACTGCTTGCGAAATGAAGGCGCGCTGTTCGGTGGGCTCGCGTTAGTTTGGGCCCATTAGCTGGCGAAAATACAAGGTGGGCCAATAGATGTGTCCAGAAGTGTAGATTCCATTTTAGTGATTTTGTTTTTGAGAAAATTATAATCTTTAAATTAATATAATCATAACCAGAGTGTTACAAAATTGAGTGCAAACGTGTGGCAAATTGAAAATACTAATAACATTATATCACAAAAATAAAATGGTATTCCATATTTGGTTACTTTCCTCTACCTACACCACATTACAGGTAACCACAGCTTACATGGTGGATTACGGCCCATTCCCTCTCCTAGAGAGGAGGCCTGAGTCCCAGCAGTGGGAACATTAAAAAAGCTGATGATGATGGCAGCTTACGGTATTGAGTAAACATGCTCCGATTAAATAATTAGATCAATATTTACGTAAAAAAAACACACAACATTTGATAAGTTACAAAAAACGATTCATCGGCTCCAATGAGAACCATTCCTTTCATTTGACTTTGTTATAAATTTGACGCTTACTAGATTTAAAATCACAGGAGCGGCCGTGGCGAAGAAACCAAAACTGTGCATACGAGGAAAACAACTAGAAGACGATCAAAAGAAGAATGAAGAGTTGGACACAAAAGTTACCCGGAACACTCAAACTAGTACGTCCAAACTTATACCGAAATTCCAAGAACCTTTAACTAATACAACACCTCAAGTTTATATTAGTGTTAACGATACTACTTTAGATACAAACCGCCCTAATAATATAAAAAAACGTAACTTAACAAAACACAGTCGTACACGCACTGGTCGAGCACCTTACAAGTGTGATATTTGTCAGTACAGTTGTATTAACAAGGGAGATTTAATAAAACATATTCGTGTACACACTGGTGAAAAACCTTACAAATGTGATGTCTGTCCGAGTAGTTTCAGTGAGAAAGGTAATTTAATAAGACATATTCGTCGGCACACTGGTGAGAAACCTTACAAATGTGATGTCTGTCCGAGTAGTTTTAGTGGGAAAAGTAATTTAATAAGACATATTCGTCGGCACACTGGTGAGAAACCTTACAAATGTGATGTCTGTCCGAGTAGTTTCAGTGAGAAAGGTAATTTAATAAAACATATTCGTGTACACACTGGTGAGAAACCTTACAAATGTGATGTCTGTCAGAGTAGTTTCAGTGAGAAAGGTAATTTAATAAGACATATTCGTCGGCACACTGGTGAGAAACCTTACAAATGTAAAGAATGTCAGCGCTGTTTTAGTCAGAAGAAAAATTTAACCCAACACATTCGTGTACACACTGGTGAAAAACTTTACAAATGTGATGTCTGTCAGAGTTGTTTCAGTGAGACAGGTCATTTAACAGGACATATTCGTAGGCACACTGGTGAGAAACCTTACAAATGTAAAGAATGTCAGCGCTGTTTTAGTCAGAAGATTAATTTAACAAATCACATTCGTACGCACACTGGTGATAAACCTTACAAGTGTGAAGAATGTCTGTTGTGTTTCAGTAAAAAAAATAGTTTAGCAAGGCACATTCGTACACACACTGGCGAGAAACCTTACAAATGTGAAGAATGTCAGCGTTGTTTTAGTCGGAAGAGTTCTTTACTAATCCATATTCGTACGCACACTGGCGAAAAACCTTACAAATGTAAAGAATGTCTGCGTTGTTTTAATGTGAAGAGTTCTTTAGTAAGCCACATTCGTACGCACACTGGCGAAAAACCTTATAAATGTGATGAATGTCAGCGTTGTTTTAATGTGAAGGGTCAATTAAGGGCCAAGCGCCCGAAAAGTGCCATAAAACAGTGATTTTCTGAGGCCTACTCCTCCGTAACGGCTAGGTCAATTGGTTTGAAAAAAATATATGTTTATTATAGATTCATGAACAATAATATCAACATTTGATTTTTTCGTGCAATTAATACTTTTGTCAAAAAAAAATATTTGCAATTTCGCAACTTTTCGCAACTTTTCCCTACTCCTTCGAAACGGCTTGGACCTTTAGAAACATGTTTACACATAAAAATTGGTGGTTAAATTTTCTTCAAAGGGAACATTGCATATGTAAATCAATCAATATCTCGCAGAGAAAATGGATTTAAAGCGCTTTCCGGGCGCTGCTGGCCGCAAATAAATGCACAGATTTGCGTACTGCCGCCTAGGCGAGTGCGAGAGTTGCGTTCACATAATTTCGGCCAGATGGTTCAAGGAACTATACGCCTTAACGAGACACATTCATACGCATACTGGCGAGACCTTACAAATGAAAAAAATGAAAAAGAATGTCAGGATTGTTTTAGTTGGAAGGAATATATTATAACAAAACACATTCGTACGCACACTGCCGAGAAACCTTTCAATAGTGAAGAATGTCAGATTTGGTTTCGTCAGAAGGGTAAAAACATATTAGTCTTAAACACGCTGTTAAAAAAAAAACATACAATTGAGATAGTTTGCTAGAGTAATTTTACTTAAAGACATGTTTCCACAAACCATATTAATATAAACGTTGTGAGAAACCTTTTAAATGGCTATCAGAGTTTGATGAAATAAACATCCTATAGGAGTGGGAAGTATAAAATATATCTATATACACACTGGGGAAAGACCTTACAAGTATAAAGCGTGTAAATCGCGTAGTATTGATTAAAAAATAAAGAGGTAGGTGCGTAGATGCGCTTTGGAACGTGCAATTATATACCTTCGTCTTTTGTGTGACTGACGATGATAATTCATGTGTTTAAAAATAAATGGTTTAACTGATATGCGATGAGTTTTGATTCACAAAACGGAACAATTGAATGGTAAAAATATGAAAATATGTTTACAGTGGTTTGTATTTCCAATGTTTTTATAATATTGTTACGCCATTAAACGTGAACCCGCCATATCTCCAAGAAAATAAAGAGTAGCACGTAATAATTAAAACGCATTGCTGTTCGAAAGGTCTAGAATGGTTGTGCGTAGACAAGCTTAGAAAAATCTCGAAACATCCACACAGCCAGTACCACTAGTAATAGGTATTCATCTTACTGATAAGGGAAATGGTACTTTCAGTCTTTAACAATAGAGTCGAAATTCGCATGAAAGTGACTCTTATTACCACGAGCAATAAAAATGATTTATGACTTCGAGAAGCGATTCAATTGTTCTGGAATTCTGGATAGATCCGGGGACGTCGGTATCTAGAATTTTCTTGGCTCCGCATATAAATACGTGCCCCCGGCCGGAAGCGAGTCAGTTGGTTCCTCAGTGGGTAGCGCCCCCAAAGTCGGCGTCTCTGTCGCTGGTCGTCGTCCGCTGGGCCTCCCCCGGGAAACCGGAGGTCTCACCCGGCGGCGATTGACCGCCGAGACGTCGTGAAATAGCGGCACTGTACGTGTACAGTGCCGCGGCGTTACTCTACTGAACTCAATACATTTACTCACAGGCAGCCAGCGCATGCGCGCCTGCCGCCAACCATTGCCTACAGGCCCCCCAACGCTTTGCCCGTTTTTACGGGCAACTATTTGACACTGCGGGATAAAGGTTCGCCTACAACCCGCTCGCCGCGCCCCCTTGCGGGGACGCAGTGACTTCCCGGACAAAGCGAGTCAGTTGTGATTTCGACTGCGATCAAAAGCGAACTACCCTAGTACTTGAAGTGATTTTATCTAACGACCTAAGCGATAGTGTAACGGTACTCTAGTGTTAATTGCGATTCGGATTATTGTTGACTGGACTATTTTGTTATTGTTAGTGGTGAATAAAGTTGTCTCTTAGTAAATCGGCATTTGATTACCCACGTACGTAACAACTGGTGTCAGAAGTGAAATGCCATTAACACCGAGAGACGACGAACAGCGACCACGAACAAGAAGGCAAATGGAGATGGATGCTGCGCGTCATCGTATGGAGGAGGAAGATCCGGCTGGTATGGTAGCAACAGAAGCTGCTGAGGCGCCAACAGGACCATCCTCGGAATTGAACCTCGCTGCGGTGTTGGCCGCCATGCAAGCTAGTATGGAAGCTGTCCGCCGCGACCAGGAAGCCGCTCGCCCCGACCAGGAAGCCGCTCGCCGCGAACAAGAGGCCAACCAGTGTAAGCTTCAGGACCTAATCGCAGCGAACCAGAAAGAAGCTCGCCGCGAACAGGAAGCCGCTCGCCGCGAACAGGAAGCCGCTCGCCGCGATCAGGAGGCTAAGCAGAACCTGATCCTCGATAAAATCGACCACGGCCTCGTCACGTTGGGCGAGAAGGTAAAGAATCTCACCTTGGAGGTCAAGGAGGTTTCCGCCCGAGCTGATAGCCTAGAAACAAGAATTGATGGCCACGAAGATCGCCTGCTGGACATCAACAAAAAAATCGTCAAGCTCGAAGCACGCGAACCCGTCGTTGTCGGCTCACCATCGCACACTCCTTGTGCATCCGCCACAAAATTTGATGTGCCGCGTTTTGATGGCACGTCTTCCTGGACGGCATTTAAGTACCAATTCGAGACATTGGTCGAAACAAACCGCTGGGATGATAAGCAGTCTTTTGCGGCATTAACTTTGGCTCTACGAGGGGACGCCCTGCTGGTCCTAGAGAACCTCCCTGCGGACGGCAGGACATTGGAGCGTCTCATGGAGGGACTGGACACTCGTTATGGAGACAAGCACCTCGAGCACGTTTTCCGCGCGCAACTTCGCGAGAGAACGCAGAGGTCGAACGAGAGCCTCCAGCAATGGGGAGTCGAGGTCGAACGGCTGGTCCGGCGTGCTTACATGTCGATGACACCAGAGATGGTGGAAGTAAATCTGGTGCAAGCTTTCATCGACGGTCTACGGGATCCTGAAGTCAGGGCTACGGTGCGACTCGGACACCACCAAACTCTAAAGAGTGCGATGGCTCACGCTCTGGAAGTGGAAGCCGTACGACAAGATTCACGCACGCACAGAGTTCGGGAAGTGGTGGTCTCGCCGTCAGTGCAACCACGTCAACGAGAAGTGGTAGCTGCTTCTTCGGCAAAGTCCCGCTATATTCCGACGTGTTACGGGTGCGGAGAAAAAGGGCACATTCGTACCGATTGCCCCAAGAGGAAGAGGGGGAGTGTGGACTCCGGAACTCAAGTTAACGAGGAGTCGTTAAACTAAATGTCGCCAGGGCCGCGGGGCGGGTGCTGGCTGGTCAACTGAAGGCCCCAACCATCACCATCAATCAAGTTCACAACGGAAATAGTTTGATCATCGAAGGGACGCTGAATCATCGGGCTTGCAATTTTACCATTGACACGGGGGCGTCACGGACTGTTATAAGACCTGAGTTGCTGAAACGCACCATCTTGTGGCAAAGGGAGTCTCCATCCTGCCGACTTCAGACAGCAACCGGCCAGCCAGTCTCCGCCCTCGGTGATACAGAAATTGAGATCAAAATCGGTGATCAAGTGTATATCCATCCTGCGTTAATTGCGAATATTACCGACGATTGCATACTGGGTCTCGACTTCTTGCGGAATAACCGATGTATTTTAGATATCGACAGGGGAGTATTGAAATTCCCAGATCAAGAAGTCTTCCTGCGAGGAATTAACTCATGCAACCTCTACTGTTTAAAGAATACTACACTGGCTCCGAGAACAGAAACCTTAGTCGAAGTAAAGTTTCCCAAGAAAATCAGGCAAACAAGATGTGTTTTGGTAGAGGATACTGGCCGGCACCCGGAGATCATCAGTGCGAGGACTTTAGTTATGACGACAGGGAAATCCAAGGTCAGGATTGTGAACCTTGGGAAAGAAGAGGTCCAACTGAAGAAAAACAGTGTTGTTGGGAGATGAGAAGAAGTTCAGTATCTCCGTCAAATCAATAAATCTCCAGCAAAGCAAGAAACGACCAAAGTCGAAACTGATCACATCCAGCAACTTCTGGATAATTCTAAGAGCAATTTATCGACTTCGGAACTGCAGCAAGCCAAGGAATTTCTGCTACGGTTTCGAGACATCTTTGCAACGGGAAAAGACTGCGGGAGAACAGGTCTCGTCAAGCATGAGATAGATACAGGTGATGCTAGACCAATTAAACAGAGACCGCGTCGCATACCCTGGGCTAAGGAAAATGAGGAAGCAGAAATGGTAAAGGACATGGCTGATAGCGGAATAATTGAGCCTTCTACGAGCCCATGGTCTTCCCCCGTCGTTCTGGTGAAGAAGAAGGACGGCAGCACAAGATTCTGTGTGGACTACAGAATGCTGAACAATGTGACGAAGAAGGACAGTTATCCCTTACCAAGGATAGACGATACGCTGGATATGCTCAGTGGCATGAAGTGGTTTTCAACCATTGATTTAAAAAGTGGCTACTGGCAAGTGGAAATCAGCGAGAAAGATAAAGAAAAGACAGCGTTCAGTACGGGTATTGGCAGCGGCCTGTGGCAATTTAACGTCATGCCTTTTGGGTTATGCAACGCTCCAGCGACGTTTGAACGCCTCATGGAGAGAGTCATGGTGGGCCTTCTTGGTGACGTCTGTCTGGTATATTTGGATGACGTCATTATAATGGGTCGCACTTTTAAGGAAAACCTGAGGAATATGGAGAAAGTGTTCACCAGGATACGAGGGGCTAACCTAAAACTAAGCCCAAAGAAGTGCGCCCTGTTCAAGAAGGAGGTCAGCTACCTAGGACATGTTATTTCCGCTGACGGGGTGAGAACCGACCCTGAGAAGATAAAGGCAGTCCAACAGTGGCCAGCTCCAAGGAACAAAACGGAAGTACGTGCATTTCTAGGGTTGTGCACATACTATAGGCGTTTTGTCAAGAATTTTTCGGACATTGCAAAACCTTTACATCAGCTGACTGAGGATAAACGAGATTTTATCTGAGACGAGGACTGTGAGTCAGCATTCGACGAGCTAAAGCAACGGCTATGTGAAGCGCCCATACTGGGGTATCCAAGCAGAGACGGAAGATTTGTCGTTGATACCGATGCCAGCAACACGGGAATTGGAGGAGTGTTGTCACAGGTGCAGGGTGACAGACAGGTCGTAATCGCTTACTTCAGTAAGGCACTTTCAAAGCCAGAAAGGAACTACTGCGTGACTCGACGAGAACTGCTGGCTGTGGTAAAAACCTTGCAGCATTTCCACAAGTACCTTATAGGAAGACAATTTACATTGAGGACGGATCACGCTGCATTGAAATGGCTTCTACAATTTAAAAACCCTGAGGGCCAAGTTGCAAGATGGCTCGAGCAGCTGCAGGAATTTAACTTTGTGACAGAACATCGTAGTGGAAAAGGGCATAACAATGCTGACGCCCTGTCACGACGTCCATGTAATGAGGACTGCAGACACTGCCAGCAGAATGAAGCCCGAGAACACTTTAATTTAATTAGGGCTGAAGGCGACTTCAAGAAGTCCCAGGAAGAAGATGACGATATTCGACCTATACTGGACTGGAAGCGTAGCGGAACTAGGCCCCAGTGGAGTGAAGTATCGTCACACAGTCCCGTAACTAAGAGCTACTGGGCACAGTGGGACAGTTTAGTCCTAGAAAATGATGTGCTTTGTAGGAAATGGGAATCGAACGATGGCAAAGAGGTGACCACACAAGTGATAGTACCACGATGTGAAGTAGTCCCCCTGCTACAGGAAATACACGATGGTGCTTCTGGAGGACACCTGGGCATCAAGAAAACTCTACTGAAAGTGAGACAGCGGTATTACTGGCTCAATTGTAGAGATGACATAGAGCAATGGTGTCGGAAATGTACAGCATGCGCATCTGTGAAAGGACCACAGACTAGGAGCAGGGGCAGGCTTCAGCTGTACAATGTGGGAGCCCCATGGGAACGCATCGCTATCGACGTCGCTGGACCTTTTCCAGTTACAAATGACGGAAACAAGTACATAGTGGTGATCCAGGACTATTTCACAAAGTGGCCCGAAGTCTTCGCCATACCCAATCAGGAAGCGACGACAGTGGCGAAGAAGGTGGTCGAAGAAGTAGTATGTCGGTATGGCGCACCTTTGGAAATCCATTCCGATCAAGGCCGTAACTTCGAATCTGCGCTGTTCCAGGAAATGTGTACACTTCTGGGAATTTATAAGACACGCACAACACCTGCGCACCCTCAGTCGCACGGAATGGTGGAAAGGTTTAACCAAACCCTGGAGAATCACCTGGCTAAGGTTGTCGATGACCATCAGAAGGACTGGGACCGGTATA
Source organism: Mythimna ferrago (assembly GCA_910589285.2). Taxonomy (NCBI): domain Eukaryota; kingdom Metazoa; phylum Arthropoda; class Insecta; order Lepidoptera; family Noctuidae; genus Mythimna; species Mythimna ferrago. Next base: position 15,550,659 of record OU342700.1, read on the forward strand.
TTCCACTATTTCTGATGTCTTACCGATCGGCAGTGCATGATAGCACGGGACATACCCCAGCAAGAGTGAATTTCGGCAGGGAGATGAGACTTCCAGTCGATGCCATAACTGGCGTGCCACCTGACAAGACTAAGCCAGTTACGGACTACGTAAGTGACCTTCAAGATCAATTGGACGAAGTGCATAAACGAGTTCGTGAGAATAGCATGAACACCAGCGTAAAAATGAAAACTAGATACGACCGTAATGCCAATGCCAAGGGATTTGAGGAAGGTACACTGGTCTGGCTCCACAACCCGCTTCGACGGAAAGGGAAGTCGCCGAAACTCCAAGCTCGATGAGAGGGACCTTACACCGTGTTAAAAAGGATTAATGACGTGACCTACCGCATCAAGAAAGGGCTAAGAGGGAAACCCAAGGTTGTCCATGTGGATAGATTGGCGCCGTATCACGGATCTAATAATGCTCGGGACGAGCATGACTAAGAGGGGGGCACTGTTACGCCATTAAACGTGAACCCGCCATATCTCCAAGAAAATAAAGAGTAGCACGTAATAATTAAAACGCATTGCTGTTCGAAAGGTCTAGAATGGTTGTGCGTAAACAAGCTTAGAAAAATCTCGAAACATCCACACAGCCAGTACCACTAGTAATAGGTATTCATCTTACTGATAAGGGAAATGGTACTTTCCGTCTTTAACAATAGAGTCGAAATTCGCATGAAAGTGACTCTTATTACCACGAGCAATAAAAATGATTTATGACTTCGAGAAGCGATTCAATTGTTCTGGAATTCTGGATAGATCCGGGGACGTCGGTATCTAGAATTTTCTTGGCTCCGCATATACATACGTGCCCCCGGCCGGAAGCGAGTCAGTTGTGATTTCGACTGCGATCAAAAGCGAACTACCCTAGTACTTGAAGTGATTTTATCTAACGACCTAAGCGATAGTGTAACGGTACTCTAGTGTTAATTGCGATTCGGATTATTGTTGACTGGACTATTTTGTTATTGTTAGTGGTGAATAAAGTTGTCTCTTAGTAAATCGGCATTTGATTACCCACGTACGTAACAATATACACTTGAGAGCAAAAAATCGCACATGGCTTGTAATTTCGTTTAATATTGTTTTTGTTTTCTTAAAAAACTCCATGGTAACTCAAATATACTATTAGAAAAACACATTTTACAATATCATTTTGGTTTATCACAACAACATCTAAGTTTATGTAATTCTATGTTCTGTATCTTGGGCCATTTCATGACAGTACTTGAGGTAAAGAATGTAAAATAAAAAAAGGTAAAAACAAATAGAGTGCGTCTACTGAAAGCGTAACCTGATGTTTTTTTTTTTTTTGATTATATTGGCAACATTGTTTTGCGGAAAAAAATAACGTCAAAGTCTACGGTTGAACTGTCAGTTTTTGGAAACAGATATTTATTTTGCAAAAATAATTGCTTAATTATGGGAAAAACAATAAACAGTAACGTGCAAAAACTGCTACACACTATGGTTAATAAATTCAAACAAAAACAAGAAGAGAAAGAAGGTGTTTTCAATGAAAACCAACAATGTTTATATACGATTTCGAATGTTTAAGTTAGTATGACGTTATAATCTTGATCCTTGTCGACTAATATTATTAGATAGTTATATTTAGGATATAATGATAATTTTATATAATATAATATGTAACTTTATAAACCCGAGGAAATTTGTGTGAAGATTTACACATAAATCTCCACAAGGTACTAAAAACATGACTGAAGTGTTAAAAGTGGTGTGTATAAATTTTAAGTGGCGCCGCCTAGCGGTTACACACGATCGTGTGTGAACATGAAATTTCGCAACCAAACCGAGGTCCACCAAGGTTGATATCAACTTTTTCTTATTAAGTCTATAGAAAGGTTCAAAATCGAACGTAGAATACGATGAACTGGGTCGGGCGGGCCATCCGAGGACGTACGAAAAAGTCCTCGCATTGAAAAGGTCCTCAGATGTGCCCTGTATATTCATGCGCATGTCCTTGCATGGTACTTAAAACAAACACTCACACACACACACACATCTGCACATCTGCATAAAGTACTGAACGTTGTAGATATAACGGAACAGTTCTGTGTGTGGGGTATCACAACCCTTGCGTTTGGCTCTGCCCTAGTTGGGTTACTTCTTCCAGCTTATTTTGTTAAATAAGCTGTAAGAATTAATATTTTATTTTATTATAGACTAGCTTCAGTCAGCGTCTTCGCCCGCATGTTAGAATGTTTACCCATACTTTTGGATTCCCGTTATATTCCTTTATTATTTTAGAATATTTTCTCCAAGGGAACCCTGTTAATTTCACATTCCTAGTCGTAGTAATTTCGGCTGAGCGTTAATGTGTCAGTCAGTCAGTTTCTCCTTTTATCTTCTATAATATAAAAATGAATCGCAAAATGTGTTGGTAAGCGCATAACTCAACAAAGCCTGGACCGATTTCACTAATTTTTTTTTTGTTGTGTTCGTTATTATGAGGAGAAGGTTCTTATGGAAAAAAAAAAATGATAGGGTAGTGTAGGGTAGAGTAGGGTAGTGTAGGGTAGAGTAAGGTAGAGGAGGGTAGAGTAGAGTAGGGTAGAGTAAGGTAGAGGAGGGTAGGGTAGAGTAGAGTAGGGTAGGGTAGAGTAGGGTAGAGTAGAGTAGGGTAGGGTAGAGTAGGGTAGACTAGGGTATAGTAGGGTGGAGTAAGGAAGAGCGGGAGCGAAGCCGCGCGGGCAAAGCTAGTATATATACGAGCATAAATAGATTGCCAACAATTAAGTACATAACGTAAATCTTCAACCAAATACAATATTCGTAGAGGAAAGTAACCAAATGTGGAATAGTATCTCAATATGAGCCTTTACTCGTAAATTAATACTTTAAGCTGCACAAAACAGTGTTCTTCTATCTCTTTAAAATATAATACTCGCGTACCAGCTTCAAGTTGGCAGTTGAGCAAATGATGTGCCTATGGTGAGAGTTGGGAAGTTTTTCACTTTCAGAATATTTTATTGAGGTAGTTTTTAAGATGCTCGGAAGAGATATGGATTAATTGACTTTTGTGTGGACTTTAGATACATGGTAATTGCGCTGATGCAGAGTTCGGTACCTTGAGTTGTGATTTTCGCAAACAGAGTGAAGGTCCTTTTTAGATTTGGCCAAAATTTGTATAGATTGATTTGTTGTATTCCATTTTTGGTATTGTACCAGACACCTACAGGCAGCATGAATGACCGCGCGCGGAGCGCGCTCATAGATCACAAGGCGCGCGCGCCGGCCGCGTATGTTTATATGTAGTTACAAAACTATGTACCGAGTAAACCGAAGAGGCGACAGCAGCGACACATTCCGATACCACGGCGGACCCGCGCACTAGCTCGTTTGCGATTGGTCCGGTATTATTCTAAGGGTTTTGTGTGAAATCAAAATTGTATATATAGGCTGAGCAAATCATCAAATACACATTCTGTTCCAAGCTCCCACTTGTGTTACTATTATCACTTACCTACCTTTGGTAAAGTGGTGACCCCGACGTGATGGCGGCGATGTTTTTGTATGACCTTGACAGGTGCAGGAACATACGGTTTGTATTTCTGCGGCTTGATCGTGCATTTTGTGTGCCATTGCTGCTAGAACGTCGAGTGATGTTTGTTCGCTTACTGCCAGGACTGCTCGTGTTGACACCGGTAAGCGCTGTAGCCATAACATTTGAAGTGTTGAGTCGGGCATTTTCTCGCGCGCAGGTTCTCGCATGCGTCTGAGCAGTTGTGACGGCTTTTGGTCGCCGAGTTCCATCTCGTTGAGGAGTTTGTGCAGCTGCTTCGTTTCAGATTCCTCGTACATCAGGCTGAATTTAGCTTCTTCGTTAGGTTTTTGAGGGTTGACGACCGTTTCGAATTGCCCAAACCATAATGTAGGTTGGTCACGCCAAAACAAAGGTATGCGGGCTTTGACGGAGATGGTTTCAATTTATTCTGCCATTTCGATGTGAGGGTATGCACAAGAACGTTCGTCGGGGTCACCACTTTACCAAAGGTAGGTAAGTAATAATTGAAACGCAAGTGGGAGCTTGGAACAGAATGTGTATTTGATGATTTGCTCAGCCTATATATACAATTTTGATTTCACACAAAACCCTTACAATAATACCGGACCAATCGCAAACGAGCTAGTGCGCAGGTCCGCCGTGGTATCAGAATGTGTCGCTGCTGTCGCCTCTTCGGTTTACTCGGTACATAGTTTTGTACCTACATATAAACATACGCAGCCGGCGCGCGCGCCTTAGTGATCTATGAGCGCGCTCCGCGCGCGGTCGTTCATGCTGCCTGTGGGTGTCTGGTACAGTATCTATTCCAAAATTACACTTCTGGACACATCTATTGGCCCACCTTAGAGTTTAGGTTTCGATGGCCCCTACCGAAATATGATTGCTAGATTGAACAAAAACTGTTGATGCAGTTTTAAACCTGATACATTTTACCATCTTTTTCGATCGTATTGTTTTAAATTTGAATTCAGAATACCATACGACATGGAGCTACGCCTAACAAGTCGGATATGCGCCTTGTTAAAGGCAATTGATTTTTGAATAAAAAACATGTTTTATCAAATAAAGGTTTAATTTAATAACGCGTGTTGCCTCCATGGGCATCTACCACAGCTCTCATACGATTAGGCATAGAGTTTATCAACCGCTCTATGAAATTTTGAGGGATCATCTCCCTTTCCTCTTCTATGGCAGTTTTCAACTCCTGCATCGTCTGGGCAACTGGCTGACGAGCCCTAACACGTCTTTTTAGCTCGTCCCACATGTGCTCAATGGGGTTCATGTCTAGGCTTCTGGCTGGCCAGTCCATAACTGTGATGTTCACATCCCGAAGATATTCCCTGACGATGCCGGCCGCATGGGCTCTTGCATTATCATGCATAAAAAGGAAATTTGGGCCCACATAGTCCGCGTATGGTATCACGTGAGGTTCTAAGCACTCACGAATGTACCTTTCAGCATTTAATGTTGGCAGCCGTGGTCCTGTAACAACCTCAAGTTGAGTTTTGCCGCTCGCGGATATACCGCCCCAGACAGTCCATGAGCCACCGCCATAAGCAACCCTCTCTTCAAAGCAGCATTGTGCGAAACACTCTCCCTTACGTCGGTAGACCTTCTTCCTTCCATCATTGCTATGTAACACAATTTTAGACTCATCAGAAAAGAGTACACGGCTCCAATCTTGCTGTGTCCAATTTAAATGACTGCGTGCGAAATGAAGGCGCGCTGTTCGGTGGGCTCGCGTTAGTTTGGGCCCATTAGCTGGCGAAAATACAAGGTGGGCCAATAGATGTGTCCAGAAGTGTAGATTCCATTTTAGTGATTTTGTTTTTGAGAAAATTATAATCTTTAAATTAATATAATCATAACCAGAGTGTTACAAAATTGAGTGCAAACGTGTGGCAAATTGAAAATACTAATAACATTATATCACAAAAATAAAATGGTATTCCATATTTGGTTACTTTCCTCTACCTACACCACATTACAGGTAACCACAGCTTACATGGTGGATTACGGCCCATTCCCTCTCCTAGAGAGGAGGCCTGAGTCCCAGCAGTGGGAACATTAAAAAAGCTGATGATGATGGCAGCTTACGGTATTGAGTAAACATGCTCCGATTAAATAATTAGATCAATATTTACGTAAAAAAAACACACAACATTTGATAAGTTACAAAAAACGATTCATCGGCTCCAATGAGAACCATTCCTTTCATTTGACTTTGTTATGAATTTGACGCTTACTAGATTTAAAATCACAGGAGCGGCCGTGGCGAAGAAACCAAAACTGTGCATACGAGGAAAACAACTAGAAGACGATCAAAAGAAGAATGAAGAGTTGGACACAAAAGTTACCCGGAACACTCAAACTAGTACGTCCAAACTTATACCGAAATTCCAAGAACCTTTAACTAATACAACACCTCAAGTTTATATTAGTGTTAACGATACTACTTTAGATACAAACCGCCCTAATAATATAAAAAAACGTAACTTAACAAAACACACTCGTATACGCACTGGTCGAGCACCTTACAAGTGTGATATTTGTCAGTACAGTTGTATTAACAAGGGAGATTTAATAAAACATATTCGTGTACACACTGGTGAAAAACCTTACAAATGTGATGTCTGTCCGAGTAGTTTCAGTGAGAAAGGTAATTTAATAAGACATATTCGTCGGCACACTGGTGAGAAACCTTACAAATGTGATGTCTGTCCGAGTAGTTTTAGTGGGAAAAGTAATTTAATAAGACATATTCGTCGGCACACTGGTGAGAAACCTTACAAATGTGATGTCTGTCCGAGTAGTTTCAGTGAGAAAGGTAATTTAATAAAACATATTCGTGTACACACTGGTGAGAAACCTTACAAATGTGATGTCTGTCCGAGTAGTTTCAGTGAGAAAGGTAATTTAATAAGACATATTCGTCGGCACACTGGTGAGAAACCTTACAAATGTAAAGAATGTCAGCGCTGTTTTAGTCAGAAGAAAAATTTAACCCAACACATTCGTGTACACACTGGTGAAAAACTTTACAAATGTGATGTCTGTCAGAGTTGTTTCAGTGAGACAGGTCATTTAACAGGACATATTCGTAGGCACACTGGTGAGAAACCTTACAAATGTAAAGAATGTCAGCGCTGTTTTAGTCAGAAGATTAATTTAACAAATCACATTCGTACGCACACTGGTGATAAACCTTACAAGTGTGAAGAATGTCTGTTGTGTTTCAGTAAAAAAAATAGTTTAGCAAGGCACATTCGTACACACACTGGCGAGAAACCTTACAAATGTGAAGAATGTCAGCGTTGTTTTAGTCGGAAGAGTTCTTTACTAATCCATATTCGTACGCACACTGGCGAAAAACCTTACAAATGTAAAGAATGTCTGCGTTGTTTTAATGTGAAGAGTTCTTTAGTAAGCCACATTCGTACGCACACTGGCGAAAAACCTTATAAATGTGATGAATGTCAGCGTTGTTTTAATGTGAAGGGTCAATTAAGGGCCAAGCGCCCGAAAAGTGCCATAAAACAGTGATTTTCTGAGGCCTACTCCTCCGTAACGGCTAGGTCAATTGGTTTGAAAAAAATATATGTTTATTATAGATTCATGAACAATAATATCAACATTTGATTTTTTCGTGCAATTAATACTTTTGTCAAAAAAAAATATTTGCAATTTCGCAACTTTTCGCAACTTTTCCCTACTCCTTCGAAACGGCTTGGACCTTTAGAAACATGTTTACACATAAAAATTGGTGGTTAAATATTCTTCAAAGGGAACATTGCATATGTAAATCAATCAATATCTCGCAGAGAAAATGGATTTAAAGCGCTTTCCGGGCGCTGCTGGCCGCAAATAAATGCACAGATTTGCGTACTGCCGCCTAGGCGAGTGCGAGAGTTGCGTTCACATAATTTCGGCCAGATGGTTCAAGGAACTATACGCCTTAACGAGACACATTCATACGCATACTGGCGAGACCTTACAAATGAAAAAAATGAAAAAGAATGTCAGGATTGTTTTAGTTGGAAGGAATATATTATAACAAAACACATTCGTACGCACACTGCCGAGAAACCTTTCAATAGTGAAGAATGTCAGATTTGGTTTCGTCAGAAGGGTAAAAACATATTAGTCTTAAACACGCTGTTAAAAAAAAAACATACAATTGAGATAGTTTGCTAGAGTAAGTTTACTTAAAGACATGTTTCCACAAACCATATTAATATAAACGTTGTGAGAAACCTTTTAAATGGCTATCAGAGTTTGATGAAATAAACATCCTATAGGAGTGGGAAGTATAAAATATATCTATATACACACTGGGGAAAGACCTTACAAGTATAAAGCGTGTAAATCGCGTAGTATTGATTAAAAAATAAAGAGGTAGGTGCGTAGATGCGCTTTGGAACGTGCAATTATATACCTTCGTCTTTTGTGTGACTGACGATGATAATTCATGTGTCTAAAAATAAATGGTTTAACTGATATGCGATGAGTTTTGATTCACAAAACGGAACAATTGAATGGTAAAAATATGAAAATATTATTACAGTGGTTTGTATTTCCAATGTTTTTATAATATACACTTGAGAGCAAAAAATCGCACATGGCTTGTAATTTCGTTTAATACTGTTTTTTTTTTTCTTAAGAAACTCCATGGTAACTCAAATATACTATTAGAAAAACACATTTTACAATATCATTTTGGTTTATCACAACAACATCTAAGTTTATGTAATTCTATGTTCTGTATCTTGGGCCATTTCATGACAGTACCTACTTGAGGTAAAGAATGTAAAATAAAAAAAGGTAAAAACAAATAGAGTGCGTCTACTGAAAGCGTAACCTGGAGTTTTTTTTTTTAAATTAAATTGGCAACATTGTTTTGCGGAAAAAAAATAACGTCAAAGTCTATGGTTGAACTGTCAGTTTTTGGAAACAGATATTTATTTTGCAAAAATAATTGCAAATAATAAAAAATAAAATAATAATTGCATTTTATAATGGGAAAAACAATAAACAGTAACGTGCAAAAACTGCTACACACTGTGGTTAATAAATTCAAACAAAAACAAGAAGAGAAAGAAGGTGTTTTCAATGAAAACCAACAATGTTTAAATACGATTTCGAATTTTTGAGTTAGTATGACGTTATAATCTTGATCCTTGTCGACTAATATTATTAGATAATTATATTTAGGATATAATGATAATTTTTTTTCTTATATTTTTAGATAATCTGACATATTGCGAATTTCATAATGGACATAAACATCGAACAAAGAAGGCTTTTGTTGAATCGACTTAATCAAAAACACATGCTAGTGAGTTGTAGAATGCGTTCAAAAGCAGTTGAGATGTAATGAAAGATTTGCCTCACTCTGTCTGGTAGTGCATCAAAGTCTTCAACAGAAGTTAAAATCGCGAAAGTGAAGGAAATAGTGACTAGTAGTTGAAACAATCACTGGAGTATAAAACATGTTCCCACTTGACTAATCCTAAAAGATCTGAATTTTCTCTATGCTAAAACGAATCGATTCCAACCCAACAATCTTGAAACACATCATTAGTGTTGGCGAGACGTGATTAAGTTGAAATCATGTTGACTATTTTATTTGACTATCGCGGTGTTGTGCACTTCTTGATATTCTTGCCAGAACGCTAAATGGTAAATAAAGAATATTATTTGATTATGGGGTCCGAATGCGCGTCTCCTTTTTAAGGAAATTTCTCGCCGGCTGATCGACACCTTGCGTGACCAGAGGGCTGGCTCGTTCTTCGCTCAAAGAATTAGCATTGCCATTCAACGTGGTAATGCTGCCAGTCTTCTGGGCACATTCCCGGATGACAGCGATGTGGAGGAGTACTTCGACACCTGAGTGCACTTTGTGTTTTTGTATTTTATTTATATACGTTAGGTGTTTATTTAGGTTTTAGTATAAATAGTTTAAGTTTGTTTGTTTATGTAGAGTAACTAATTATTTGCAAAATTTAAATATTAAATAGCGACATTTGAGAGATCTGATAAAATAAAATAATTTGGAATAATAACTAACATTTTGTGTGTTATTGACCTTTAACATACATCCACCAAATAATTAAGGGTACACATATGTTTTTGACAAGGATTTAAGTTCTTATACTATTATACAATTGTCATAAATACAAAAAATACTCTAGTATCAAAACTTTTTTTTCCTACTATTTCAATAAAACCACATTCAAAATTTTTGGTTGTAACCTCCTTTTCTCAGGTCACGCTTTCATTAGACGGACTCTAGAAACAAAAGCCAGTGTATGGTAAATAGGTACACAGAATCAACACAATCATTGTCAATAATTAAGATATAATATTTATTACATAACTCGCACGAGTTCTGGTGGCCAGTAACGGATAAACCGTACTGGATCACAAGCCCGCCATTCCACTAGGAATACCTACACAGTTTTAGGGTTCCGTAGTCAACTAGGAACCCTTATAGTTTCGCCATGTCTGTCTGTCCGTCCTCGCTTAATCTCTGTGACCGTTAGCACTAGAAAGCTGAAATTTGGTACCAATATGTATATCAATCACGCCGACAAAGTAGTAAAATAAAAATTGGAAAAAAATTTATTAGGGTAGCCCCCCTATATGAAAAGTGGGAAGTGATTTTTTTTTTTAATTTCAACCCTAACGTGTGATGTATCGTTGGATAGGTATTTAAAATGAATAGGGGTTTACTGAAATCATTTTTGATAATGTCAATAATTTCGGAAATAATCGCTCCAAAAGTAAAAAACAATGTGTCCCCCCCCTCTAACTTTTGAACCATAAGTTTAGAAAATATGAAAAAAAATCTGGAAAGTAGAACTTTACAAGGACTTTCTAGGAAACTCATTTTGAACTTGATGGAAAGAACAGTTTTTGTACAAAAAGATAAAAAGGTTCTACAAAATAATTTCTGGACTAAGTTTGTAGTATAATCGTATATGCAAGCATTTTTTTAAACTCATAAGTGGGTACACTTATTGTGACGGACGGGAAACTACGGAACCCTACTTTGAGCGTGGCCCGACACGCTCTTGGCCGGTTTTATAGTAAAGTGTCGACTGGTGAAAGGTTGACACTTTTTTTTAACATCAAATACAATACTCCGCCATTTTCCACCAAACTTATTTTTCAGGCCTTTACTAACAATAATATTAGGTATACCTATAGTCAAACAGCTTTCACATTTGATTCGTATTCTTTAGGTCTTATTGAAAGAATATAAAACCGACTGACAGTACTGTGCTAAGCGACACAAACAACTTTACAAATTAAAATAGCTATTTGTAATCAAAGTCTTTAATAATTACGTAATAATTTAGAAGATTATCGTTAATACGGCTTTTAATAGTTTAGCGTTTTATATTTGCACACAAAACACAACATCTAAGATACTCAACAGTCACAGATATTTACATCATTCAGAAACTCCAGATAAGTCAGATCATTAAAAACTAATTAAAACAATGCCTATGAAGGTCCTACTGACTCTTGTAATTACAAGTACTTACTTCCTGTAATGTAACTTCCACCGATGCTGACGTAGTAGCTTGAGGATCCACAGCTCTCTCGGTCCCCAGTGCTCGTGCAGCTTCTAGACCCGAGATTATGCAGCTTGTAGACACCAAGCATATTTGATGAATGTCAAACAGAATGTGAGGCATTCGCATTCTGTTTGACATTCATCAACTATGCTCACACGCACCATGGGCGACTGTGTCAACCAATTGAAGCATCCGAGGTGCTCGTGGGTTACAAAGGGACTTGCTGCAAAAAGATAAGTATTAGATAAGTCACATTACATACCGAGCCCCATCCAAACCTCAGGAAAAATAGGTCCCGCATCCCATCTATACAGAGTGGACGGTGGACTATAGAGATGTACATATGAATGGCATGACAGTTTTTGAGTAAATTGTCTGTTATATTCTTCAGACTGTAAATGAAAACAATTAGCAATTATATACTACTCAAATTAAGGAAAGTCTCCTAAGAATGTTCCTGTCACTGTTAAGATACCTGCCCTTACTGCTCTCAAACTCAAAAATCAACCCTGGAGGTATAGGTACCTGTTAACAAACACCTCACCTCATAATCCTCATGCATCATCTGAGTGAGCAGCTCTTCAGCTTCCAGACATTTTTTCTGCGGTTGGCAGCATTGCTTTAGTTTAGTGCGGCAGATGAAACAAGCGAGCATCGGTCTACTGTCTTCAGTTAGGTACAAACAGCAACCTAACTTGTCTTCAACTATATTTTTCTATGAAAAAATTACATTCAAACGTGATACAGAGAAGTCATAAGCTTGGATGGTAGCTTGGTGGCTTGGTTGGTGGTGGTGGTGCTTGGTTGGATGGTGGCTTGGTGGTGCTTGGTTGGTTGAACTTTAGTTTACGAGTGTGAAGGTGGACAGTTACGAGAAGGGACGACCACAGATGGATGGACTGTGATCTTTGATACTTAGGTACTTCGATCGCCTTTATAATGTAACACATGCTACCTGTGTTTGTAGTACCTATTTAAAGCAAGAGTGTCGAGTCGGCCTTCTCAATAAGCTGTGCTAAAGTAGTTTGTCTAATAAGTTAAACAACTTGGATAATTATTAGGATTTAATGAAATCTGATGTCGTCAACACGGGTTCAATAATCAAGATTGATTAAGAGACAGAGATCATTGTTTACTAACAGAAGAATCTTATAAAAACTATCGAATATATGCATTTTTAAATGATTAATTATTATACAAAATTCCTAAGTCGGTTGACTTATTAGACAGACTATATAATTCTCAGTTCCATTTTGTTGAGATTACGCCTATTAGGTGATTATCACACTGCCACGCATCACGCTGCATGTTGCGTGTTAACGCACCTACGCGCGTACTTGCGGAAGTGGAGATCTGCATCATCATGGGGTTTTTTTACAAACTAACAAGCGCAGGTGCGTATTGTGGATTCACGCCGGTTCTGACTCATTTCGGCACTACGAGACTTAGGGTGAGTTGCACCATTTAACTATAACCATAACAAAGCCGTTAACAGTTGTCAAATCGTCGAATTGACCAATAGGCGGCCGTTTCACGGCTGGTTATGGTTTGGTTATCGTTATAGTTAAATGGTGCAACTCACCCTCAGTGTGCCATATCTTGCGTGTCGCTCCGCACCCACGCGCGTGTTGTATGTTTCTCTGCATGAAAGCGCGTGATCTGCATAAAGGCGCGTGGATGCATTTTCGGTTTATTGAACTGTGCGTGTTTTCTATACAAACAGAGATACTTCACAAGCAACGTTAAAACACGCATTCACGTGCTACACTGCGTGGTGCGTGGAAGTGAGATAATCGTCTTTGTATGATTCTTCATATAGTCCGGTTGCGCATACCCTTTGTAGTGTGCGCACTTACACAGGGAGTAAACACATTGGCTCGTTGCGTTACCAGCGCCTAGGTCAGTCCTCGCCAACGGCCTGAATACGACTGACCCGAAAACCCCCCGTAAACCCGAGACAAGTATACCTAGAACACTACACCCTTGATATACAAAACTACATCTATTTTACATATTAATATCCACTAGAATCAATTTCAATTCAATAAAATCAGTTCTAGGAATCAATTTGCGAATAATTACAATTGCCACTTAACTTTGCTTGAAACTACGACATACCTACTACGCTACAGGATGGTGCGAAAAAAAGAAAAAAAAATGCGAAAATATGCAAGTTTAAGCTAACTGCCACCGTTAGCTTAAACTTGCATATTTTCGCATTTTTAGTAGATTACGACCGCTTCCCTACTAAAGAGAAGGCTTGAGTCCCAGCGGTGGGGAAAGTAAAAGACTGTTTATGCTTGTGCTTCAGGGTTATTTTTATGTCAGCCCCCGACCCAGGGTAAGGTATTTTAATTCCAGGCTGACTCTGACCCTTCCTCTCTATTGGACGAAGTCTGAATGAAAGTAAAACCTTTATAAGTGTATGTCAAGGCAGGCACGAGGACGCTCGGAATGCTCGCCCAGCTCGCTACTAGTAGACCGAGCTCACACTGACATGGTGGACGCTGAAGTCAAACGTAGAGCTTCCCTCCATCCTGTTGAAGACTCTGATGATATCTATAATTCCCGTCACTGCTGACGAAGTAGAGAATGTCATTAGAAGGCTTCAGCCCCGGAAAGCCCCCAGCGCCGACAGTTTCACGAACAGTGTCTAAGAAGACTTCCACCGCAACTCATCATGCTAATGACTGCCATCTTCAACAGCGCATTGAACAACAAATGGATTTCTAGTTCTTCGATAGAATTCAGTTACCTACACTATAGTAAGGGCTAAAGTTTGTGCTTGTAGACATGTTTGTTACTTCTTGACGCCCGAATGGATGAAATTGGGTAGGTACACTGGTAGACCATGTCTTGAAATAGCACATAATAGTAGATTATGTGACTAGGGGATAAAGCAGTGTCTTTAAGTTGAGGGCGGCATGTTGAATTCCAAACGAAACGAAGGTTGCTGATTTTAATCCCGAACGAGTGAGTTAATACAGAAACCTGAGTGAAGTAAGGAATTCAAGCCGCCCAAGACAAAGACCGCTTTATCCCCGCGTTGAATACTCTACTTTTTAGACCATCTGTGAGATAATTAAAAGACAATTTGGTCGACCAAATCATATATTAGAGAAATATATCTAAGTATTACCTATATATATTTACAAGTTCATCAAGCAAACGAAATTCACTACCTACTCCAAGATATTTCTATAACGCTCCCGTCAGTAAGCACGTTTTATTCTATTTTCTTTTTTTTATATAGAAATATCTCGGAGTAGGTAGTGAATTTTGTTTGTTTGATGAACTTCTAAATATAATACTTATATTTCTCTAATATACGATTTGGTCGACTAAATTGTCTTTTAATTATCTCACAGATGGTGTCAAATGTAGAGTATGCAACACGGGGATAAAGTTGTCTTTGTCTTTGGCGGCTTGAATTCCTCACTCAGGTTTCTTTATTAACTCTCTCGCAATGCTCGGGAGTTAATTTTATAAATCCCTCACTATCGTTCGGGATTAAAATCAGCAAGCTTCGTTTCGTTTGGAATCAACATGCCGTCCGCGACTTAAAGAAACTGCTTTATCCCCTAGTCACATAAACTACTATTATGTGCTATTTCAAGACTTGGTCTACCAGTGTGCCCAATTTCATCCATTCGGGCGTGAAGAAGTAACAAACATGTCTATAATATTGTATAACTAGGTTTTGACTGCGGCTTCGCCCGCGAGGCATTAGGTACTTAAGGAATCGGGATAAAAAATAAAACAAAATTTAATCAAAACGAAATGTTTTAAAAATAAAAATAGAGAAAAAAACACCGTGTTTGGTGTCATTTGATAGGGCTTTACTTGTACATTTCCATAATATTACTTAAATTTAAAGTGACGCCCTCTAGCAGACAAAAATCGTGTTTAAAAAAAGTGAAGCCCTTTCAAGTGTTTGATAACATTTGAAAGGGCTTCACTGACACTATTAAAAATATCATCAACATTCAATGTGGCGCACTCTAGGGCACAAAAAGTTTTGTGTTACAAAAAAATTAGATAAATACGTCGTGTTTGGTATTATTTGAAAGGGCTTCACTTGTACATTTCCAAGATATTGCTAAAGTTTAAAGTTACGCCCTCTTGTGGACAAAAAATAACGTATTAAAAAAATGTTAAGATAAATACACCGTGTTTTATATCATTTGAAAGGGCTTCACTGGTGCTTATAAAAAAATATCATGAAAATTCAATGTGGCGCCCTCAAGTGGACAAAAAGTTAAAAAAAAAAGATAAATACGTCGTGTCGTATCATTTGAAAGGGCGCCAAGTAAATGGTATAGAAGCACAGTGATTTATCACCATGATTGTTTAAATAAAAAAAGTAAAAAACTAAAACCCAACTAAGACAAAAAACGACACTGGAAAAGTATGAAACAAGTTTTCCAGGATGCTCAAATAAACAAGGTAACTGGAAAAACAAGAACAGAACCTAAAGAAAATCCGTAGTCACAAGTTACATAATAACGTTTTATGTCGTAGACAGGTCTTAGTTTTTGAACCATAAGTTTAGAAAATATGAAAAAAGATCTCAAAAGTAACTTTGTAAAGACTTTCAAAAAAAAATATTTTAAACTTGATGGGTTGAACAGTTTTTGAAAAGTTGTACAAAATAATTTCTGAACTAAGTTTATAATCTAACCGTTTAAGCAAGCATTTTAATAACTTAATTTACAAATTTTATTATTCTGAACGTATCTTCTTTCAAATAAAAAAAGAATTATTAAAATCGGTTCACGCAATCCAAAATTACCACCGAAAATCCAACATACATAACCCGTCTAGCTTGAATAAATTAGTAACCCAATTTCTACTTCCTACTTCGCGCTGTTAAGATTTTTCCTTAGTTGATGGGGTCGGGCGGGACGGGTATGACGTATGAGCTATTATATTATCAAAATAGCTGTGCCCGCGACTTCGTTCGCGTGGACTACAGGATTTTGAATTTATTTTTTCTACAATGAAAGTAGCCTATGTTACTCCCTATTACATCAGGTACATGCCAAAAAAATTGGTCCAGCCATTTCAGAGATTAGCCCGGACAAACAGACAGACGGACAGACAGACAAAAATTGGAAAAATGTTATTTTGGTGTATGTACCGTATTATATATACGGTTTTTTACTTCATATGCATGTAGTAAAATCAGTTATTTCAATATTACAAACAGACACTCCAATTTCATTTATATGTACAGATTGTTCGGTTGGTCTCTCGTTGGGATTGGTGGTATTTGCTCTTGCTCATTGTCTGTCGTTCTTTGTTATTAATAAGAATATTTGATATAGTGGGAAATTGTAATTGTGTTTAAGTAAATTATATTGTGGGTTTAATTTTTTTAACTTGTACGTGGATAAAATTGGTTGTTAGTCATTAATTTATGGGTTCTGTTACATTATGAGAAATTGGGTTTATTTTTGGAGATTTTAACGAAGACTATCTTAGTAACAGCAATACTGCAGTACCTAATTAAATTACTAAATGACGCTGCTTATCACTCCATGTTACAACCCCTTCCCACTACTCGTGGTGGGACTCAAATAGACAACATTTTTTCGGACTTTCCATGTGTAGTTGGAATTTGTAACTCTTTCTTTAGTTATCACCGTCCTTTTTAGGCCCGTTATTAGGGTCCCGTACTTAGTATGCCATCTTAATGTAACAAACAGCCCAATTTTTTAAGTTTTAAGCAAGGACTTTAATTGTGACGGATACACGAACTACGGAACCCTACACTTAGCGCGGCCCGACACGCTCTTGGCCGGTTTTTTTTTTATTGCTGTGCGTACGAATGTGTTTTGTTAAATGATACTTTTGACTAAAACAACGCTGACATTCTTCACACTTGTAAGGTTTCTCGCCAGTGTGTGTACGAATGTGAGTTTTTAACAGATACTTCCGACTAAAACAACGCTGACATTCTTCACACTTGTAAGGTTTCTCGCCAGTGTGCGTACGCATGTGACTTGTTAAATTTGTCTTCAGACTAAAACAACACTGACATTCTGCACATTTGTAAGGTTTCTCGCCAGTGTGCATACGAATGTGGCTTGTTAAAATACTCTTTTGATTAAAACAACGCCGACATTCTTCACACTTGTAAGGTTTCTCGCCAGTGTGCGTACGAATGTGTTTTTTTAACAGAGACTTCCGACTAAAACAACGCTGACATTCCTCACACTTGTAAGGTTTCTCGCCAGTGTGCGTGCGAATGTGAGTTATTAAATGGGCTCTCTGAGTAAAACAAAGCTGACATTCTTCACATTTGTAGGGTTTCTCGCCAGTGTGCGTATGAATGTGATTTTTTAGACAATTCTTCCGACTAAAACTACGCTGACATATATCACATTTGTAAGGTTTTTCGTCAGTGTGTGTATATATATGACTTTTTAGATTACTCTTACAACTAAATCTACGCGGACATACATTACATTTGTAAGGTTTTTCACCGGTGTGTACACGAATATGTTTCATTAAGTTTACCTTCTTATTACAACTGTACTGACAAATATCACACTTGTAAAGAGCTCTGCAAGCGCGTTTACGAGCATGTTTATTAAAATTACGATTTTTAACATTACTAGGACAGTTTGCGTCAATAACACTAATATCAACTGGAGGTGTTGTATTAGTGAACGGTTCTTCGAATTTCTGAATAAGTTTGGACGTACAATTTGTCGTATTCTGGATAACTTTTGTGTCAGACTTTTCATTCTTCTTTTGATTCTCTGTAACTACGTCTTCTAGGTTTTTTCCTTGTGTGTGCTGTGTTTGTTTCTTCAGCACGGCCGACCCTGCAATTTTAAATCTAATAAGCGCCAAATTCGAAACAATAAATTGAGTACACAGCACATGATAATGTGTGGTGTACGAAGTTTGTATTTGGTTGAAGATTTGTGTTGTGAACTTGTTGGTAATGCTTAATGTCAAGTTAGTATTGGTAAGTTCATGTTTTCGAACCAGTCGGCCTGTTCGCTCACACAATGTACTAACTAATACTCACGTGTCGTGTCACTGGCTCTTCGCTTCTTCCGCGGTACTTCTTGTTCTTCTTCCACTTCCGTTTTGATCTCTATTAAGGGCACATCATCTTCTGAATCAGACTCCGACTGTTGTGCTGGAGTATCTTCTGTGTCTGAATAGCTATTGTTTAGACTTTTCAGTTCTAGTTCTGTAAGCAAAAAGAGTGAAGAGTTCTGTTGTTAATGTATTAACAGGATGCGCAAGATAACTGGATAAACCAATATGTGTAAATATAGAATGAGATGTCACGTTTACAGCGTAAGTAGTTTCGGAAATATCCCGCTGTGTCAGACAGACTGACGAAGTTTTCTATTTCTTGAAAAAATACCTGAAATGTTCTTCCATTGGCTAAATAATAAAACAAATATTTTAAAAAAACATGCTCTCAAAAACATACCATCACTGTGATGTTCCTCCTCTGGCTCAATGACATCATCTAGTCTCTCACACACAGCTGGTAATTCTTCTTTGACAGCAATGCTTTCAACATGGCTGACATCAACTATACTGATGTTCTCTACAGGAGTTACTGTAAGCCCACTGGAATACTTTAGCTGACCTCTGTTTACTGAAGGATTCGGCTGCAAAAGGTTATTAGGTAATAAGTGATCCTGATGTTCATGATCATGCACAGACACAAACAATTTTTATTGGTCACTCAAAACGGCCTCACAAATGGTAATACATGAGAAGTTCAACACATCCTGAGCAGCCCGTGAACTCTTCATCTTTCTGGTGAATGTTTGATGGACCGCAACTCACCTAACAAAAAAACAAATTCAGGAATCACCTCTTGATTTTCATGATGGAGCAGAACTATATGAATAAAGGACTACTCAAACAAGAAAAACTCATTCAGTTCCGAACTATACTTGTAATTAAGTACAAGGAATGCTATTTTAATGAGAAGGATGCATTTGTTTCCTATATAACCTCAGCGTCAACTATAGTCAGGGAGTTTTAGTCATAATGAAACATATGTTTGATGTAACATATGAGATAAGTACTCAGGGAAAGGAATCTCATAGCTTCATGCTTATATGCGATATATCACAGATAGCCCTCTGTGCAGAGGATGCATGGAATCAGAAGAAACTGTCGCGCATGTGCTCCTCAAGTGCACAGCCGTCAGCGAGATAACACCAACCTTGGGAGCACCGAATTCACTGATGGACGCCCTGAGCAAACTGAAGAGACTCATCTGTTTCTGGAATGAGGTGGGCTGGTTGGAGTAAAGGCCGCCATGGCTCAGGTACAATGGTCCGATAAGGAGTAAGTGCGGAAACCAGACCACAAACATAAGATAAGCTTATATGCGATTGCCGCCTGTTACTGTCAATGGTCGACCGACTGTTGCCATCTGTCGATCTGTGGCCTCATTTTTCAGGATCCATCACTTAAACACTAGTAGTAGTGCCACACCAGTGGGTGGTGGCCCTGAGTTTGGGAACCACTGCTCTAGATAATATCACTAGGCATCACTTCTACATTTACTAACATAACCTTACTAGTTGCAGAACACCTCACCTCATTCATCATCTGAGTGAGCAGCTCTTCAGCTTCCAGACATTTTCTCTGAAGTTGGCAGCATTGCTTTAATTTAGCAAAGCAGAAGATACAAGCGAGCGCCGGCCTTCTGTCTTCAGTTACAAACTGCAACATAACATGATACCATTTGACTTGGGAATAAAATTGCAGGGACACGGAAAAGGATACTTATCATACAATGCATATACATTATTAAGCTATCCGAGCAATAATGAACACAGTAATAAGATGTTATAAGGTACTTACTGGAATATCAGTCAGCGTCTCATACAGTTCATGCAAGTCCTTGTCAACAACTATGTACATACGAACGTTCTCCACTAAACATATTCTGCACATTGGCATTCTTTCCATCTTTAAACTTAAAAGACTAACTTAGTTAACATCTAAAGAACAATATTGAATGTCGAAAGATAAAACTCAGTAAATATTGTGTGATTGTATGCACTACTTTCGTGGAACGCTTGTGACATCCGGGTGATAAGCCGTATATTTTTGGACATCCAGGAAATGTATAGGAATTATTTTCATAACCCCAAATAAAAATTCTCACAGTATTTATAATACCATCGAAACTCAACTTCAACTCTTTGTGGAAGAGACCACGATTTTGCCAATAACACGTGCGGCGGACTGTTAATAAACCATCAAACGTTGGAGAGTACTATTTAGCGTTAATTAACAGTAAAAAATTATCTTTTCATTGAAAATCTAAACAGTGTGTGTGACAGACTGATAACTGACAAGTTCTATGACCACAGATTATGACCAGTACATGACAGCAACTTGTGAGCAAAAGAGAAAATAAAAATAAATAAAAAGGGTATAAAAATTAAAACTTAATTTTATTAATTTCAATGAATTTGCATAGTTTAAATATAAAACGTGTAAACACAAAAGGAAGAAGACATTTGACCGAGGTAGGGCGCGGAATATGAGGAGGAATGATATCATGAAAAGAGAAGCGCAATTTAGGACAGGAGAAAAATAAATGGTCAACGTTTTCTTCCCTCATCCAAACCGCATTCACAAAGAATAACTCTCTTTCAGTCACAAAGAGAGTTATTGACAAAGAATAACTCTCTTTGTGAATGCGGTCTTAATCCTAAGTTTGGCCAAGAAATGAGAAGAGCAACAATGATTTAAACGTATACGACAGATAGTTGAGGTAGTGATTTTTTTTCAAATTGATATTTGAAAAACCAAGGTTTATGGGTAATCTCGGGTTTTACCCTTTGTGGACTTAAAGATTTGCCATGCCTTGGACCAAGATTTAAACAAGGTTATAGGAAGAGAAGAACAAAACTATCATGGGAATAAATTTCAGAATGGGCAAGAGAGCCAGAGAGAACAGCATTTTTGGCGCATGAATCAGCTGACACATTACCAAGAATACCGACATGACCAGGAAATCTCTTATTTTTAGAATTATACGGAATCTTGACTTAGATCTGAAAGGATTAGATAAAATGGCTTGAAGACAACTTTTTGAGTCAGAAAAAATTATGGAGTCATTTAACTGATGAGACTTAACAAATGAAATAGCTTCAAAAATGGCAAATGATTCATCTGTAAAAACAGATGTAATAGAAGGGCACTTATAATTTAAAATAATTTTTGTATGAGGAATCCAAACAGCAACTCCTACAGGGCTATCATCGGAGATTTTGGAAGCATTAGTGAATAGAGTCCGTCTAATGAAAGCGTGACCTGAGAAAAGGAGGTTAAAACCAAAAATTTTGAATCTGGTATTATTGAAATAGTAGGAGAAAAAAGTTTTGATACTTGAGTATTTTTTGTATTTATGACAATTGTATAATAGTTGTATAGGAACTTAAATTTTAGTCAAATACGTGTGTTAATTATTGGTGGGTGGATGGTAAAGGTACACACAAAATGTAAGTTACTATTCCACATTATTTTATTTTATCTGTTCTCTCAAATGTCGATACATAATATTCAAATAATATTCTTTATTTACCATTTGGCCTTCTGGCAAGAATACCAAGTGCACAACACCGCGATAGTCAAATAAAATAGTTAACATAATTTCAACTTCATCATGTCTCGCCAACACTAATAATGTGTTTCAAGATTGTTGGGTTGGAATCGATTCGTTTTAGCATAAAGAAAATTCAGACCTTTGGGATTAGTCAAGGGAACATGTTTTATACTCCAGTGATTGTTTCAAATGATACGGATCGACTCGTGAGACACAAAAATTTCAGCAGCTATCTCCCGCAAACTTGAACTAAGATTTCAGTCACCATTTCCTTCACTTTCGCGATTTCAACTTCAGTTGAAGACCTTGATGCACTACCAGACAGAGTGAGGCAAATCTTTCATTACATCTCAACTGCTTTTGAACGCATTCTACCACTCACTAGCATATGTTTTTGATTATAATATGTCAGATTATCTAAAAATACAAGAAAAAAAATTATCATTATATCCTAAATATAACTATCTAATAATATTAGTCGACAAGGATCAAGATTATAACATCATACTAACTTAAAATTCCGAAATCGTAAATAAACATTGTTGGTTTTCATTGAAAACACTTTCTATCTCTTCTTGTTTTTGTTTGAATTTATTAACCATAGTGTGTAGCAGTTTTTACACGTTACTGTTTATTGTTTTCCCCATAATTAAGCAATTATTCTTGAAAAATAAATATTCGTTTCCAAAACTGACAATTGCAACCATAGACTTTGACATGATTTTTTTCGGCAAAACCATGTTGCCAATTTAATTTAAAAAAAAAAACTCCAGGTTATGCTTTCAGTAGATGCACTCTATAGTACCTAGTCCAGTTATTATAATTAGAGGAAACTTTTTGGACAAACATGCGGTTAATTATGCGGTAATTCCAAAGCCCAAAACGATATCCGGTTGAAATACCTACCAGAGCATTATAAGGCACCGAGTATAGATATAAAACGGGGTTTTGAAAAAGTGGGTTAGAAAGACGAGTGAATTGAAGGTAGGCACGAAGAAGACAAGGAAGTTCAATATTCGAACGACGACTACAAGAGTCAAAGATGGATAATAAATGGTCCTGCTTACCAAGAAGGGGATCTTCAGAATTTTGTACAAGTTTAAAAATAAATCTATTTGCTAGAAATTTTCTTTGAATCGAAAGGGGAGGCTCAACACACTAAACTTGCATGGCATTAATTTGGGACGACTTCATCACCCCGAGAATAATTCGTAAACACTTTGACTGGATTTTATCAAGTTTTTGAAGGCCAGATTTGTTACAAGGATCTAATAGGAACATACTATAATCAAAATAACCACGAACTATAGCTTTGTAGATCAGTTTTTGAGTATATGGGTGAGCACCCCACCAAACACCTGAAAGAGAGCGAAGAACATTAACGTTTCTTTCGCATTATTGAGAAACAAAGTCTGTGTGAGCAATACCTGATATTTTTGTATCTAACAAAACTACTAAAAATTTAACATTGTTCACCTGAGAGATATTTTCACCGTTAACTTTAATATCAACAGGAGGAACAATCTTTTTTTTGCAAACACAACTACAGAGCTCTTAGAGGCTGATAAGGACAAACCGTGTTTTAGAAGCCAATCAGATAAATATCAAAGGGCGGATTTAGACGGTTAGTAGCCTTATCTAGAGATTTTCGGGAACAGTATAAAGCTAAATCATCAGCATACTGCAATATTTGACAAAATGAATCAGTAGAAAAATGTAAATCATAAGTATAAAGGCTGAATAAGAGAGGACTTAAAACTGAACCTTGTGGTAAGCCTTTCCAGATAGTCTTAATGGGAAGAGAGGAGTTTTGAGTTTTCATGGAGATGGTTCTCTCCATTAATATGTATCTAAACTCGTAGACAATTAATCAAAACATAGCACCACATCGTCGCACACATGACACAACCCCTTTGTTCAGAATTACGTCAAGAGCGATTATATCGTGAATTCGACCAAATTTAATAGGCAGTGCGTCGAGACGTACAACTGCAATGCAGACAGTTACGCAAGACCACCTTCCGCAGTACCCGCTGTGAACAGCGAGTTTGGGCGGATGTAGCGGATTGTGCTCAACTCGCTGCTGACTCCGATAATCTCAGGCAGATGTACAAGGCAACGAAGACCTTGGCCGGGAATACAAACCACAGGAAGAAGAAGCCTTTGAAGGACAAAGAAGGCCAGCTCATCGTGACATCGGAGGGGCAGCTCCGACGCTGGTGCGAGCACTTTGAGGATATCTTCAGAGTTCCGAACGACGCCGTTACCACCCACGACTGCACCAGCTACCAGTTTGCCCTCACAAAACCTGGATATTGACGTCTCACCTCCCACACAAGAGGAAGTAGTGAAAGCTATCTACTCACTCAAGAATGGCAAAGCTCCAGGAATCGACCTCATCACGGCAGAAATGGCTAAAAGCTGACATGCCTTCCGCCGTAAACACGCTGACACCTCTATTACGGAACATCTGGACTGAAGAGTTACCAGACGACTGGAATATAGGCCTTCTCGTTACCGTTCCCAAAACGGGAGACCTCAGTGAGTGTGGCATTGGGGAGGTGTTACTTTGGTCTCGATACCTCCTAAGGTCTATAGCTCTGCAAGATCATCTTAGATAGGCTGTCGAAGGCCATTGAACCTCTTCTTCGCAAAGAGCAGGCTGGCTTCCGGCCCAATCGATCGTGTACGGACCAGATCAGTACCTTACGTATTATTTTCAAACAGGCATCAGAATGGCAAAGCGAAATGTATTTGATCTTCGTGGACTTCGAAAAAGCCTTCGATACGTTGAGATTTTTGGGACCGACTGCGTGAAATTGTAGTCCCTGAGAAAATCACGAACCTAATTAGGGCAATCCACAGGAGTTACTCCTGTAGAGTGACACACAACGGACATACCGGTACATGCAGGAGTACGACAGGGTTGCCTTCTCTCACCTCTCCTCTTTCTTGTTAATCTGGATGGCATCATGAGCCAAGTGCTAAAAAATAAGCGCCGCGGCATAGAATGGGGACTATCCAATGTCTTGGAAGATTTGGATTACGTCGATGATCTATGTCTGCTGAGCCACACACGCGCCGACATGTAAGCCAAGCTGGACGACCTACGACGAGAGGCAAAAAAGACGGGACTAAAGTCAACACCCGAAAGACCCAGGAAATGAGATGCGGAGCGACAAGCTCTTTGCCGTTGCTTATCGACACAGAGGCTGTGGAAAAGGTCCACAATTTTACTTACCTCGGTAACGTTTTGTCAGAGACTGGAGGGACCGAAGGGGACATCTACGCTGACGATCTCCAAATATATTCGCAAGCTCCGCCACATGAACTATCCGAGGCAGTTAACATGGTCAACAAAGATCTAGCTCGTATATCTGAGTGGAGTGTGGCCCATGGTCTGAAGGTCAATCCCATAAAGACCCAAGTCATTGTTGTCGACAGCTCTAGGTTGCGGTCAAAAATAGACTGGACGCGGCTTCCACCAATTGTTTTTGATGGCTCAACGATTTCGTACAGCGACTCAGTGAAGGACCTTGGCATTATTATTGATAAAGACTTTTCGTGGGGTCCTCAGGTTCAGGAAGTTAGCCGCAAGTTGTTTGCGTCTGCGGGGTCTTTACGAAGGCTGCGCAATTTTCTTCCAACTGCTACCAAAACTGCGCTCGCTCAATCCCTCCTTCTCCCAATCCTTGATTATGCCGATGTCAGTTATTTGGATCTAACTGAAGTGCAACTAAATAAGCTTGAGCGACTTCAAAACTTTTGTATTAGATTCATATTTGGATTGCGCAAATATGATCATATTTCTGAATTTCGTATTAAGCTCAAGTGGCTGCCAATCCGCCTTCGCCGGAATACTCATATTTTATCGTTGCTTTACAGTGTCCTGTTTATTCCTACAACCCCTCTTATCTTAAAGAACGTTTTAAGTTCATTCATGACACACATTCTAGACACCTGAGATCATCGGAGAATTTGACCCTTTTAATGCCCTCGCATTCTACAAAATTTTGTGATAAGTCGTTTGCGATCCAGGCGGTGCGTTTGTGGAACGCGTTGCCATTAACTATTAGGCAAGCCCAGTCACTAGTTTCTTTTAAAAATCTACTTAAAAACCATTTCCTTTCTCTCTAACATTATCTTGTTTCTAAGTAATTTAATTTCTTCCACCAACCCTACTTTAATCTTTTATTCTTTCCTTTTTTTTATGAAATTGTGTAACATATAATATGTATGTATTTATATATATATAATTATATATTATGTTTTAAATAGAGTGATCAATTTGTTAGCAGTACACCACAGACTACCCCCTGTATTATTTTAAGTTCTTATCCATCCTAAGGTTGTCTGGAAGAGATCGCTCTCAGCGATAAGACCGCCTTTGTGCCCGTTAATTTAAGTTTTTGTTTAAACTGTATTACTTTTTGGTGTACAATAAAGTTTATTCTATTCTATTCTATTCTATCGTTTCGAGGATCGCCTAAGCAAGAGCCAACTTCGCACAGCTGAGTCCAAAATATTCCGGTCCAACGTAAAAACCGTATTGATGTATGGGTGTGAGACAAGGAAGGTCACAAAAGACATCTCGCATAAACTCCAGGTCGTTGTCAACTGCTGTCTTCGCCGTATTCTCGGTATCTACTGGCCCGAGAAAATCTCAAATGTAAATTTGTGGAAGCGCTGTGGTGAAACCTCGATCTATTTAACAGATATCGCCTGTTTCAAAAGGTTCAACATAATTGACCAGTATACACCTTAGCTACGAAACTACATCAATTGTTCATCACAATAGCCTCAAAAAACCTAATTGCGAAAAATTAAAAGCAGCCACGGAACTTTGCTCGAAAACAAATTCACGAGAAACCACGACGTACTTTATAGAAGTGTGTTTTGTGTTGAATTTGAAATCTTACAGATGGCGATCTGAGATGACTAATCGATTGTATGCGAACCCTTAAATCACTCGATTCGACTTTTTTCTGTTTCGGTAATAGATGCAGGTTCTGACCAAATTATAATTAACACACGATTTCCTCAAGTTCATTTTATACGCGATTGTTGTGCACTAAGTAAGTACCTACCTACCTATCCATTTACTTAATTAACAACCATGAAATAAGTACCTACATACATAAGTTTGCACTGTAGCATCATCTGCAGCATACTTTGTACGGAACTCTATTGCTGAGCCTGCGCTGTCCATTCGCCAGTATGATAGTAGGCTGTATTACATTTTTTTTTTCACAACTTTCACACGACGCCATCAAGTCCCAATCTAAGCAGAGCTTGTGGTATGATTACTAGACAATATATTACTAAATAAATACATTCTGTAGATAAATCACAGAACAAACGACCGTGCTCATCACAAAAAGTACAAAAACGAGTAGGAATCGAACCCTCGACCTCCCTGACCACTAGACCAACACAATACAATAAAATAAACTTTAATGTACACCAAAATAGTAACAATTTCACAGAACATAGCCAGCCAGGCCAGACTTAACCATTTACGATACATTAACATTAATTGTAACAGGTGAGGCTGGAGAGCCAGGCACTAAGCTATAGAACAGTCTAAGGGGAAGATGGATCATAACACGAGCGCAGCGAACGCAATTTCGATAACAGTGACTGATAACAGTAGGTACCTACATTATGCGAGTGTGAAAAATATGTCATTAGTCATTACCTTACGACTTCCGAGAGATCTTGCTAGAAACTACTCTCGCGACAAATCGCAGCACAGCGGTCTGATCTCTGGCAGGAGCTCTCGCGGCGGTATGGGTGGAGTGTCGCACCCGGCGCTGAGCATGCCACAGTTGCGGCAGTTGTCACCTGTATGCGAAGTGGCAAGAGAGGCTCCGCGGTGTGAGCACTTACCGCCAGAAGCAGGTCCTCACCGAACACGGTTGTTCCAGAAGGTTCCTGATTCGGATTTGGTGGAAAGCAGCGCCTGGGTATCACCGAAGTGAGGATCACCCGAAAGACACGGTGGAGCATATAAAATAATACAACAAGTAAAGTTAAAATAATAATTTATTATATTGAAAAATTTTAATATTTTAGCAAATCTGTGCAGGTATAGCTAATTTGATAACTTGCTAAAAAATTTGACGATTTTCAACAAATCAATGTTATTTTTGTGTATGTATCGCGATCGTCCAGCTGGTGGCACGCACGGGAAAACACAACACACTAGTGTGATGCAAATTTATAGCAATAATATAAAACTAGTCTAGTCAAGTTCGCGGGTTCAAATCCAGCCCGGCGCATTATTTTGTGCAATTTATTTCATCATCACTGCTTTCAAAACGGTGAAGGGAAACGTCTTGAGGAAATCAGCGCGTTCGAGACCTAAAATATCGAAGACATGTGACGGCACTGTAGGCAACTGCCTAGGGGCCCCGCCAGGTTCAGGGGCCCCGCGCTTCAGGAAATAAAAATAATATTAATAATAATATATAGGGTTCCTTGTAGTCAACAAGGAACCCTAGTGCGGAACCCTAAAAACAACGTAATTTTGAATAAATTTGTATTAGACACAAAATATATTAAGAAGTTAGAAGAGGGTAGGGGGGCCCCGTGACGAGCATTGCCTAGGGGCCCTGACATGCATAAACCGGCCCTGCATACATACAACACACTTGTAAGGTTTTCCACCCAAGTTTAATTATTAAAACTACGCGTTTAACAAGTAATATGTTTCACAAAGTAAAAACACCTTTTACACTGTTAAAAGGTGGCTCTTCTCACCAAAATAACAAACAGATATTACCTACATTTTTGTAAGGTTTTTCGCCAGAGTTTATAAATTACTATTTTTGACGAAAATTGCGCAACATCGTATCTTACTGGTATGGTTTTTTACGAGCATGTCTACGGTGAATATGTTTCGTTAAAATACTCTTTTGACTAAAACAAAGCTTACATTCTTCACATTTATAAGGTCTCTCGCCAGTGTGCGTGCGAATGTGTTTCGATAAAGAGCTCGAACGACTAAAACAAACCTGACATTCATCACATTTGTAAGGTTTCTCGCCAGTGTGCGTACGAATGTGTTCTCTTAAATGACTGTTCAGACTAAAACAAAGCTGACATTTATCACACTTGAAAGGTTTCTCACCAGTGTGTGTACGAATGTGTACTGTTAAATTACTCTTTTCTCTGAAACAAAGCTGACATTCTTGACATTTGTACGGTCTCTCACCAGTGTGCGTACGAATGTGACAAATTAAATTATACTTTCGACTAAAACAAAGCTGACATTCTTCACATTTGTAAGGTTTTTCGCCAGTGTGTGTAGAAATGTGTCTTGTTAAAGTACTCTTATGACTGAAACAAAGCTGACATTCTTTACATTTGTAAGGTTTCTCGCCAGTGTGCACACGAATGTGACTTCTTAAAGTACTCTTATGATTAAAACAAAGCTCACAATATTCACATTTGAATGGTTTTTCACCAGTGTGTACACGAATATGTTTTATTAAATCTCCCTTGTTAATACAACTGTACTGACAAATATCACACTTGTAAGGTGCTCGACCAGTGCGTATACGAGTGTGTTTTGTTAAGTTACGTTTTTTTATATTATTAGGGCGGTTTGTATCTAAAGTAGTATCGTTAACACTAATATAAACTCGAGGTGTTGTATTAGTTAAAGGTTCTTGGAATTTCGAAATAAGTTTGGACGTAAGTTTTTGAGTGTTCCGGGTAACTTTTGTGTTTGACTCTTCGTTCTTCTTTTGATTTTCTGTAATTACGTCTTCTGATGTTGGTTTCTTCGCAACGGCCGCCCCTGTGATTACAAATCAAGTAAGCGCTAAATTCAAAACACAATTAAATGACAAGGATTCGAATGGTTTTCATCAGAGCCAGAGTTGCTTTTTGCAGGTTTTCGAATATTATTAATCATACATAACCAAAGGGCTTCACAATACACGCTGTAATTACCGACTACGACAGAACCAAACGCAGAGGTTTTGATACCACTCGCTATTTGCGAGTGGTATCAAAACCTCTGCGTTGTTCTGATGTTTCTGCAAAAATGGGTTTTTATTATTCTTTATGCAAATACTTAAGTTATATTAAAAACAAGTTTTAATAGTACGTACATTATGATACAAGTGTATAATGTTGGTGATTACCGCTAAAGCGGTATTTATCACTTGAGAACAAAAATTTTACAAATTAGTTAATTTATTATTTATAAGCAAAACTGTTTTTTTTTTTTGTAGCATGGCGGCAAAAAATTGTTCTTTCTTCTTATGCGCACGCATCCAAAATGGCGGCCATAAACATACGGCCATTACTCTTGGTTGCACCGATATAGCTTTGTACTTGCCGAGTAAAAATTTGTACCGTAATTTGCAGCGTAGAACTGTATACCGCGTTTATGTTTGTGTAACACGTTGCGCATCCTGTCTTTCTACCCCATTCCCGCACAACATCGAGAGAAAGAGAAAGCAGATAAAATTGCCATGGAGGATTCGGTTGGAATCACTCGCATCGTTAACAGACGGCGTCCCGCGCATCTTACAAGTAAAATTGATTATTATTATTGAACTTGATTAATTGGAACGCTACAGAGACTAGAAACACTAATAATTTTTGCTTGAGTGCAGTGCTTAGTGAATGCTATATCTCCCCGCCACTGGATCAAAGGAGTTGCGATCTCTAGTTATCTAGAGATCGCCGGCCGGCTGACACGTAGAACCTCCGATTTCACACGTTATTTAGTAAATATCAATATCACTTTTGAGCTGTTTTCTCTGTTTTTCTAATCCTAAAGCGGCTCTATAAGATCCATCACATACTGCAAGGTGTCAAGTACTTATCTGATCAACCATAATCGCGAAATACTGTCCACAAAACCCGCAGTAGCAGAACTCGCAAACAACTCAGCTATATTATTTTGACTCCTGCGATATCTTTTTTTTATTTGACTTCAAAAAGAAGAGGCTATTCATTTTATTTAAGTATTTCTCCACTTCTTCTGCAAGAAGTCCGATTATAACAAGATCCCAGTCTATCATTATAATTTTCACTCGACCACTCGACCGCACTGCAACAGTTCTTCACGAAGTCTGAACTAGGCGTGTAACTCTTTACTGAACCGATCAACCGACTCACTGTTACGAAACATTTTAGTGTTCCGATAGATTGTAACATCAGTAATGTTTTAAATGCATCATTTAGAACAATTGGGACACTGAATTGAAACACTCTTTAAGTGACCAGCAGTCTTTTTAAGTTAACGACCTGAACTAAAAACATCTGCTTTAAATTATTCTCAAATCTCAATTTTCAAGTGTGATGCAACTTAACAGATGAAGATTCATAACATTAGTATCTTATGAATCCATGTTTCAAATGTTCCGTTTGTATCTTTTGAACCGATGTTCCAAATGTTCCGATGTTCCCAATGATCCGTTTGTTTCTTATAAGCCGATGTTTCAAATGATCCGTTTGTATCATGTGAGCCGATGTTTCAAATGTTCCGTTTGTTTCTTGTGAGCCGATGTTCCAAATGTTCCGATGTTCTCAATGATTCGCTTGTATCATGTGAGCCGATGTTCAAAATGTTCCGTTTGTTTCTTGTGAGCCGATGTTCCAAATGTTCCGTTTGTATCTTGTGAGCCGATATTTCAAATGTTCCGTTTGTATCTTGTGAGCCGATGTTCCAAATGTTCCGTTTGTATCTTGTGAGCCGTAAGTTAACGACCTGAACTAAAAAAATCTGCTTTAAATTATTCTCAAATCTCAATTATCAAGTGTAATGCAACTTAACAGATGAAGATTCATAACATTAGTATCTTGTGAATCGATGTTTCAAATGTTCCGTTTGTATCTTTTGAACCGATGTTCCAAATGTTCCGATGTTCCCAATGATCCGTTTATTTCTTGTAAGCCGATGTTTCAAATGATCCGTTTGTATCTTGTGAGCCGATGTTTCAAATGTTCCGTTTGTTTCTTGAGAGTCGATGTTTCAAATGTTCCGATGTTCTATGATTCGTTTGTATCATGTGAGCCGATGTTTCAATTGTTCCGTTTGTATCTTGTGAGCCGATGTTCCAAATGTTCCGTTTGTATCTTGTGAGCCGATGTTTCAAATGTTCCGTTTGTATCTTGTGAGCCGATGTTCCAAATGTTCCGTTTGTATCTTGTGAGCCGATGTTCCAAATGTTCCGTTTGTATCTTGTGAGCCGATGTTTCAAATGATTCGTTTGTATCATGTGAACCGATGTTTCAAATGTTCCGTTTGTATCTTGTGAGCCGATGTTCCAAATGTTCCGTGTGTATCTTGTGAGCCGATGTTTCAAATGTTCCGTTTGTATCTTGTGAGCCGATGTTCCAAATGTTCCGTTTGTATCTTGTGAGCCGATGTTCCAAATGTTCCGTTTGTATCTTGTGAGCCGATGTTTCAAATGATTCGTTTGTATCATGTGAACCGATGTTTCAAATGTTCCGTTTGTATCTTGTGAGCCGATGTTCCAAATGTTCCGTGTGTATCTTGTGAGCCGATGTTTCAAATGTTCCGTTTGTATCTTTTGAGCCGATGTTCCAAATGTTCCGTTTGTTTGTATCTTTCGAACCGATGTTCTAAATGTTCCAAATGATATTTAGCACTGTTTCGGAACATTTCAGTGATTCAGATGCAAATGTTCCAATCGCAAAGATGACAAACTTTTCCCACGCCTGGCCTGAACGTAAAGACAAGTCGCCACGTCGCGCGTACTTGCGATGCACCGCTGCGTCGCCCCACGCCGCGAGCTATCTCGAGGCGCAGTGCTGCGTGGTGCAACGTACTCTGAATTCTCACAATAAAATGTCTATCTTTTCGTCGTGTAATAAATTTAGTAATATTTTTTAAGAGTTGCTCTTTCACAATGTGCGCGCAGCGTCGCGTCCCATCTCGGTGTGAACTGACCCGTAATACTCTTAACAGTAACACTACAGTGATATACATACATTACACCTTTGTAAGGTTTTTCACCCCAGTGTGCGAAAGGAAGTTTTTTTTTGTAAACTCGTTTTTGTTATGAAATCAACGCCTTTTAGATTTGTAAGGGCTCTCAGCAGTGTGTTTACAAATATATTTTTCATTACTCATACTCTGAAAGTAGGTCTGAAGTTGCCTCAGGAGCGGGCTGAAAGTGATACTTTTCATCCCTAGGGAGTTTTACTTCACAACTGACAGCTGTCAAATTATTAAAAAAAAACTAGTTCTATCTTCACATTTCTATTGAACCATGTTCCAATTTTCCATACAGCTACTCAATCACAGCGCGATATAAAATTGAAATAACTTAAAGACAAGTATTAATTAAATAATGTTACATTTTAAGTGATTTATTTGTTCAACTATTTCTTTAAAATATTTTATTTATAAAAGATTACAATTAATTTCTAATTTTTCATTAATGAGGCTGAATAGCTGGCCGGCCACAGGAAAAAAAAAACAAAATGGCGGGAAAATGGCAATCAGTCGTTAGTTTTTTTCGAGTTTTGTTTGCATTTCTTAACACGTTATGTTTATCAGATTAAAATAGTGATTTAACGCCTAATTTCATAAGAGAAGAGGCTAAAGCAGTAGTGGAATACCTTTTACCGCCTAAATCAGAAGAAAGATACCTACTTAAAATCATGGGTACGACGACTCAGGTTTTATAAACTTTTTATTTTATTTTTAGTTTCCTCGTATTCGTAATGAAAAGCACAGTGTTTACCTCGGGGTGAAAGTAACCCATTTAACGCCTCGAATTAGCGACCTCGCTGCGCTCGGCCGCCAACTCCTTCTCGGGACGAAATGAGTTACTTTCACCCCTAGTGTAACAATGTACTATTACACTTGTAAGGTAGTAAAATGAACGGCGCGCACTGTTCCCGCGCGCCTCAAGGAGTTGTCAGCAACAGCAGGGACCCAGCCGGGTCGAAGCCTGCTGGGGCCAGGATTATCCGAAAGGGAGCTCGAGCCCCGGTATGAAGGCTAGAAGGAACGGGGTGGGTCTTTTAGTAAAAATTGCTCTAACAAAATAGGTATCTCACTTGTGTAATTTTTCACCAGCGTGCTTATGACCAATATGTTTCATTAAATTAAACTTCTGAATAAAACAAAGCTGACATTCTTCACACTTGTATGGTCTTTCACCAGTGTGTGTACGAATGTGTCTTATTAAAGAACCCTTCTGGCTAAAACAAAGCTGACATTCTTCACACTTAAAAGGTTTTTCGCTAGTGTGTGTACGAATATGAGTTGTTAAAGTACTTCTATTAGTAAAACACCTCTGACAATATTCACATTCGAATGGCTTTTTACTCACGTGCTTACGGCGAATATGTTTCATTAAGTTAACCTTTCGAGTGAAACAACGCTGACATTCTTCACACTTGTAAGGTTTTTCGCTAGTGTGTGTACGAATATGAGTTATTAAAGTATTTCTATTAGTAAAACACCTCTGACAATATTCACATTTGAATGGTTTTTCACCAGTGTGTGTACGAACATGAGATGTTAAATTCTTTTTATGTGTGTGTACGAATATGAGTTATTAAAGTATTTCTATTAGTAAAACACTTCTGACAACATTCGCATTTGAATGGTTTTTCACCAGTGTGTACACGAATATGTTGTATTAAATTTACCTTTTCATTACAACTGTACTGACAAATATCACACGTGTAAGGTAATCCGCCAGTACGTATACGAGTGTGATTTGTAAAATTAAGTTTTTTAATATAATTACAACAATTTGTGTCTGAAGTAGTATCAATAACACTAATATCGACTCGAGGTGTTGTAGTAGATGAAGGTTCTTGGAATTGCGGTATATGTTCAGACGTAAGTTTTTGAGTTTTTTGGGTAACTTTAGCGACTGATTCTTTATTATTCCTTTGATTTTCTGTAATTACGTCTTCTAGTTTTTTTCCTAGTACGTGCTGTTTTTGTTTCTTCGCAACCGCCCCTGTGATTTTAAATCTAGTAAGCACCATATTCAAAACATAATCAAATAAATGGAAAATGAGTGATTCTCTTTAAAGCCGAAGAGTTGTTTTCGCAGGTTATCAAATATTAATAAATATTTTTAAAAAATCTTGATATTTCTGATCAAGTCTATAGTTTAACCAACTATAACCTTGGTCAGAAATATCGAGTCTTTTTTACACAACTTAAAAACTAGTGATGTTGCGTGTGTGTTAGTGTGTGCTAGATTCTAGTGTTAATGATCAAGGTGACCGGTTTACACTGTTCAATAATACCTATTAATACTGTAATATAGAAATATTGTAAGTACAACCATTTTCTTAAAAGAGTGACCATGGAGTTTCTTGCCGGTTCTTCTCCATAGGAAACGACCAGTTTCTAACCGTGCACTAGCTTCTGACGTTTTATAAGTGCCCATGTGGGCCTATGTGAAATAAAAAACTTTTGACTTTGACTTTGACATTGAAGTTGCGCTAGGTCAGTGATACAACACGACTCTGCCACATTCATTACCTTCAATTTACTTTTTAGTAACTATGCTGCTTATGTCCGAGCGTTTTATTAGACGATTTTTCCATTTCTTCGAACATGTTCAGTATTTAATAAAAACGACCAAATACTAAAGAACTGGAGTAAATTAAATGAAAACGTGTGTAAGTCCACACACAGACCTGCTGTGTTGTGTCTGCAATCAGTGTTCAGTACTTTAAGCAGATGTGCTGTGAGACATCTGGCAGTAGGAGTGTGCTCTCAGTGAGAGCTAACTAGAGGTGTTGCAGTGTTTGTGCTACTTAAGAGTATACAGACAGGACGCCTGAAGTTGTCTTGGTAAGTTTATGTTGACAAATCAGCCGGCCTGTTCGCTCACGCAATGCTCCACTAACTAAGGGCTGACGCTGTGCTAATCGGGCGCTCGCGCGTACCCATACAAGAAAGCTCCGTCGTGGCTCGCCGCTCGGACACCGGTCGCGGGCAGCCGCGCCCGGCGCTTGTTTTGCTACATAATAATACATTAAAGTTCTCCATCGACACAGGTAATAATCCGGTTTCCGGTACGGGGACCGCCTCACACGACACACATCGACGTCACGCGACGGGTGCTCGCGCGAGCGCCCGCTTTACGCAGCGTTGCCCTTATACTTACGTGTCGTGTCACTGGCTCTTCTTTCCTTCGTCGGTACTTCTTGTTCTTCTTCCACTTCTATTTTGAATTGTGTTAAAGGCACATCATCTTCTGAACTTGATTCATAACAATGGAGTGCTGGTGTATTTTCTACATGTGTATAGACCATCTGTACATTTTCCAGTTTAAGATCTGTAACTTAAGAAAAAAAAAAGTAAAAAACTAAAACCGACTACGACAAAAAAAAAGAACGGCGCTGAAAAAGTATGAGACAAGATTTTCAGGATGCTGAAATAAACAAGGAAAAACCAGAACAGAATAAAAAGAAAAGCCGCTGTCACACGTTAGGTATCAACCGAAACACTTTAATAACGAGTCACTACTGTTTTTCTTTTTGTTCTGTTCTTGTTGTTGAAAGCCAAAGGACAGTCCGTTGGCTTTGCCGTAGTCAGGTAAAAATCCTCAATAATCAACAACAAGCCTTTATTTAACTCTTTAAACCCCAAGTGGTGCTCATGGGAAGTGTGCTCTCTACGCGTGTGTGTATTGATTATTAAACTAGGTGTTTGAAAATGCGAAGTGCTAGTGAATGAATATTACATTTTTTTTTAGGTAGGAAAATCAACTTCCGCGCAAATCCGGTGCAGGAACCTCCCGAACTGACCTTGTCTGGTGAGAACCTGTGTCATGCGGAAGGTGAGGATGCCGTGAGGTCTTTCCAGCTACGCCTCAAAAAGGGGACATACCGCCGCAATTATGGCGTACTCAGCACTGGGTTGCGACAGTCGGTGTCGCCATTTCACCATGAGATCTCGCCGGAACTCTGTTCACCATGCCGGGACTTGTCGCGGCAACGGAGTTTCGCCCCGTTGCATTTTCACGCGCAAATCGTGCATGAGTGCCAGGACTAATGCCTCCAGATCCCAAGGTGACGGTGACAGGCCAGAAAGGAAGCTAACCGCTTCGCGGGAAAACGTGCGGTATCCCCGCACCAACCGTATAGCCTCTCTGGCATGCGTTCAGCCTGACCGCCAGTCGTTTTCACAGCGACGTTGACCATACTGGCGCTCTACAAAGGGCCATGGACCGAGTGATGCCTGCGTAGAGCCTCCGGCTGGAGGCGTCTAGACCAACTAGATTGGGCAAGAGCCGCTTAAGAGCAGCCCCAGTTCAATCCAGTTTTTGAGCTAGACGTCGGAAGCGCTCGTCAAAATTCTACCGGCTCTCAAGGACGAGTCCCAGATACTTCATCGTTGTCTTGACTCCGATGTATACTCTTACCATTCTTGGTAACGCCGTGGTGGCGCGCTCCGAGAGCCGTGAAAACACATGGCCTCAGACTTGAGTAGCGCCACCTCGAGTCCCAACTGCTGGATCCTTTCAACGACTGTCGCAACCCCGCGCGTCGCTAGTTCGAACGCCGCCCGGTACGACTTTAACAGACCACGCTGAGCCCGTCAGGAAGGTCGCCACGCAGCACGTAGTCGTATCCAATGTTCCACAAGGGCGGTCCTGATACCGATCCCTACGGAACACCGCACCACATCTTTCGAAGTTTCCACTCTTCCTAGTAACCAGGGTAGATTAGATAATGTCTTGTCCAACAGGTAGACAGGCCTCGATCACACGACAGAAGTAGTCAGTCGAGCACCCAGTGATATCTCCTAGTGCTACTCCTGGGCAGGTAATTAAATGAGTTAGCGATGTCCAAAGACACCACCAAGACACACCTTCCCTGGGACATCGCATCGTCGCGTCGTGAGGGCTTGAACGCGTATGCGAGCGCCCCCTGCGAAAGCCGAACTGGCCGTCCGCAGGATCAGATCTTTCAAAGAGATTGCTTACCTTGTCGAGCAGCACAAGAGGCCGATATGTGGACGGAGAGTCTGCTGGGCGCCCTGGCTTTGCGATGAGGTCCAGTTTCTCCATCTTCCAGCGAAGTGGGAACTGGCCCCTCTCCATGCATGCGCTGAAGAGCCCTCTGAGTTGGGACCCGAGAGCCTCCATGGCCCAGGCTTTCCCAAGCAAGCCGTCGGGTCCGGGTACCGGTCGTCGGGCGGTATTTTTATCATTCAGCCTTTGTCGTCACTCTCATCTTTACCTCGGTCACCTCTGGAGCATTGTCGTCGTCGTCGTCATCGTGGTCTACGTCGGACACCACTGGTGGCGTAGCGATGGCCGGGTGAGTGTTCCCCTCGGTCAGAAAACCGAGTGTTCATCACATTCTCCACAATCAAGGGCCAGAGACTCTCCGTCTCTATTGAGGAGTCCAGGGGCGGAGGTTTCCCTCACGACATTTTAGGGTCCCTACGGGTCTCCCTTTAGAGTCCCTAGCCACACGTTGCGGGCCTCTAGTTTGGCCCGCTTTACACGCACTCTATATCCCTCGTACGAACTCTGCCTCTTTGATCTCGGCATCCGGCGGACGAATGAGGCGCCTGCGGTATCTGGCACACCGGCGTCGTGCGGCATTGCACGAGAAGCGATGTGATCTCCAGCGACTACCAGTACATCTGCCGCCGGGCACGTCTTGGCCAAACTCGGGTCATTGCCACATCGCAGCTTCCAGGAGGAGCTTTCGTTCCAGGTGCTTCAGCGCCTAACGCGGACCACACGGGGTCTGCTGGACCGGCGCGATACAGGTCTGGGCAGACACGTCAAACCGGATGTACCAGTAGTCTGAGCACGTCTCCACCCCCTCCATGACTCGCCAGTTGACGATACGCAATGGTCTACGCGGCGGTTAGAGCCAACCACCGCGGCAGGAGCCCCAGCCGATTTAACAGCAGGTGCCGCCCTACCCTTCGGGAAAGTAACAGGCTTCCCCTGCCACTGCTGCTGTTTGGCCGGTCTCGCAGGCTCCAACGCCACGGCCCCGCGCCCGTCTTGTCCCGACGGGCCCGGCGCAGCAGGCACGGCCGCGAGTGGGGGACGCAACAGAATCCCTTCCAGCAACACAACAGCTCAACAACAACAACAGCAGGTTGACTACTAGAAAATGCCTTATGGCATTAAGTCCGCCTTTACAGTACTCTTTTATGCATGAAGAATAAAATAAAAAAATAAACTGCTGCTGCTGCCAGCTCCTGCCGGCAGCCGCACCAGCGTCAGCAGATGGCTTTCCGGCTCGGGCTGGGGCTTGGGCTTTGCCCCTGCCCCCGCTCGTGACCCATGCCTGTCTATAAGAATTGACCGTTGGCAACTCTTGCTGGCCCGAGGCCTTTCGAAGCCGAGCGTTACCATCCCGAAGCTTGGCGAGCACCCTACGGATGGAGTCCACCGTCTCCTGGACACTACTAATACATGGAGATCACATTATTTTTTGTATTATTTTGTTATTGTTTATAATAACATACAAATGCGACTCTAGCTTTATCTATTTTTAAACTCATCGTTGGCAATTTAGTGGCTGATTACGTATGTCATATTTTGTAAGATTCAATGACGTTCAAAGGGCTAAACTAAACAAAAAAATAATTTATGGATAAATATAAAATAGTATAAGTATGTAAGAAATATAGAATATTTTATTTTGATCTCACAACCATGAAAATATTCGATCTCAACAACATACCATCTCTTTGATGTTGCTCCTCTGCTTCAATGACATCATCTACACAATCAGCAGGTAATTCTTCTTTGACAGCAATACTTTTAATGTGGTTGACATCAACGATACTGATGGTCTCTACAGGAGTTACAATAAACCCACTGAAACACTTTAGCTCACCTCGGTTTATTAAAGTATTCGGCTGCAAAAGATTATTACAGTATTAGGCATTCCTGATGTTCTTTATTGCACACAAACAATCTATACATTTTAATAAAATTGGAGTGTCTGTTTGTAATATTGAAATAACCGCTTTTTACTACATGCATATGAATATATATCTGGTACGTAGGTACACCAAAATAACATTATTTACAATTTTTGTCTGTCTGTTTGTTCCGGCTAATCCCTGAAATGGCTGGACCGATTTTGACGGGACTTTTTCTGGCAGGTAGCTGATGTAATAAGGAGTAACTTAGGCTACTTTTATTAAAAAAAAAAATAATTCAAAATCCTGTATTCCACGCGAACGAAGTCGCGGGCACAGCTAGTTACAAATAATTTTCATTGGTCACTCAAAAGAGCCTCACAAGTGGCGATACTTAAGAAGTTCAACACAACCTGAGCAGTCCGTGACTTCTAGATAACGTCACTAGGTATCACTTCTTCACTTACTAAATACCCTTACTAGTTGCAGAACACCTCACCTCATTCGTCATCTGAGCAAACAAGTCTTCAGCTTTCAGACATTTTCTCTGCAGTTCGCAGCATTGCTTTAGTTTAGTGCAGCAGAAGAAACAAGCGAGCATCGGTCTACTGTCTTCAGTTACAAACTGCAACAAAACGTTTACCATTTGACTTAGGAATAGAATACTTCCCATACAACACACGGGTACAATGTTCTGCTGTCCGAGCTGTACTGACCACAGTTGATGTTAAGTGTGGCTTTTGGTATACCTCTCAAGGTTCGTCCTCGTCGTGGTGCAATACCTCTGCCGGCGTACCGCAGGGGGCGTTCTATCTCCTCTTCTTTTCGCTATCTTTATAAACTCAATTTCCAATGAACTTCTCTCATCATACCATCCCTAAGCTTACTATCTGCAAATAATGCAGGGGCGGCGAGATGGGGATTTCGCGGGATACTCGAGTGCGTCAGAAAATGATATGGGGAGAACCAAAATATACCCCTACCTACCACATACAAACTATTAATATGGTAGGGTTTGTTAAGGTCAGCTCGTCAGATTAGTAAAAAAAAATCATGAACTCTGATATCCACTTATTTGTTATTTATCATGGTGTAAGTACAATAAAGAATTAAAGAATTGAACCACGAGATTAAGACAAAGTAGCTATATGCCTAAGAGTGTATATTTCAATAATCTAACCATTTGAGCGAGGCATAGGCAAATGGGCGAGTCATAAAGTTAGGTTGTAAGGTTCTTGTTAATATTTCCTTAATACGTTTTTCGTTTTTACCACAGTTTGCCATGATAATTTTGTTAGGAACGTTGAAAATTTTACACTTATTGGTTTTACATCGTCCCATGAAAACCGCCAGATTATAGGTTTTTCGTAATCCTCATAGATTACCTTTAAAATAAAAATAAAAAACAATCGCACTCCAAAGTGAATTTTATTTTTTATTTTTGGAAATCCTTACACACTCTCCCCACCACTAAACTGGAAACTTTCATAGACTTTTTTCGTTTTAAAACCAAATGTTCACAATCCAATCGGCCCCCATGACGCTTTAGTAACTGGGAATTTAGCATCCTTCCCTCTCCTACTAATATATTCGCAAGCTCCGCCACACGAACTATCCGAGGCAGTTAACATGGTCAACAATAGCCTTGGGCATTGTCGTTCACTTAATGGATCTAGTTCATCAAATCTCGTTCCATGAAGTGAACTCGTTCCGCTAACTCGTTCCACAGTTCATTTCGCTCCTTGACTTGGTACGATAATAGTACTACTGATTCAGAGAGCGAAATGAACTGTGGCATAGACATGTTTTCGAGGAACTTGTTTAGCTATTCGTTCATAAACTGTGAACTATAACAATAAGATACGTCACCTATGAAATTCAGTTATAATTAATAGATTCGATTTCCCTTCATACTTTAATAGGAAGAAGTCACTCACTCAACGCAATTCGACTCTCTAACCAATTTAAAAAAACCGACCTCATAACGTAAACAAAGTTGCATAAAATAGAATGTTAATCTAAAATAAACTTATTGCTTTAGTTCATCGGAACGAATCGCTCCGGAGTTACTCAAGTCTGTAGACTAGAGACGCGGGAGTATTTTGAGCCGGTGAACTATGGAACGATAATTCCGCACAGTACTGAACGAGTTCAGTTCTTTACTGTGTTTGAGCAGTTCATCGGAACGAATCGCTCCGGAGTTACTCAAGTCTAGGCAACAAAGAGTTAGCTCGTATATCTAAGTGCAGTGTGGCCCAGGGTCTGAAGGTCAATCCTAGCTAGTTGATATAAATTAGATGTTGAGAATATTTATTATTACTTCTTTATTATTCAACTGTTAAAGAGTGTAAGTATTCTTTTCACTTATTTCAGGTTATAACATCATGCCGATGCCGCCAACCAACAAAAAGAAGCAGAAATGACTCCTCTTAAGTAACAATGAAGAAAAAAAAAATTAAATATTGATCAAAATATAATTTATAAAAATTTAATAAACTAATAAAGACTCTTTATTTTTTTTATTATTATTTTTTTTTTTTATTATTGATATATTTTCAGGCTACTAAAGCCCATAGACACAGCATAAAATAGCCTTAAAAATAATTGACTGTAATAAATATTCTTTAATTAACCTTTCAATCGTGGAAATTGCAGACACAATAGAAAGACAATAGGTGCGCGAACGCCGGCGTTCGCTTGGGATGAATGAATTAAACCCCAAGCAAACACTTCACAATTCGCGCATCTATTGTCTTACTGTAGTGTTTCAAATTGAGGGTCTCTGAAAGGTTAATAACATTCTACTTATTTATTATTTATTTTTTTTAACAGTTATTTAAGTGTTTATGTATAAGTTGTGTTACTTTTTGGTGTACTTACAAAACAGTTTATTCTATTCTATACTCCCACACAGA
The DNA here is from genome assembly GCA_910589285.2 of Mythimna ferrago. Classification (NCBI taxonomy): domain Eukaryota; kingdom Metazoa; phylum Arthropoda; class Insecta; order Lepidoptera; family Noctuidae; genus Mythimna; species Mythimna ferrago. The sequence goes on from OU342700.1 coordinate 15,593,214, forward strand.
GCAAGATCCTAAACCCTATTCAAGGAGCCATGAGACAGACAAACACAATAGGTACTGCAAACATTTTACATTCAAATGTGACGTTTAGTCATCAGGCACATTATAGTCCACCATCTTTCTCACTATAGATCAACTTATTGATAGCCACTTCCAGATATATTCAATGAATTCTTGTTATTTACCAAAGAAAGCGCCAAAGCATTCAACAGGAAAGGAGACAGACATTCAAACACTTTGAAAAACTTGGAAGGATATTGTTTCCTTTTTTTACATTTTGTCTCCAGCCCAGATGAATAGGGTACTGAGCTTCAAAAGAGTAATTCTGGAGCACTGTACATGGCTCACACTGAGTGTGGTCAACTGTGAGCAGCCTAGTTGTGTCGTAATTATAATATATTAGAATATAAGGTACAACTTACTGGAATATCAGTGAGCGTTTCATACAGTTCTTGCAAATCCTTGTCGTTAACTATGTACATGCGAACGTTATCTACTAAACATATTCTGCAAACACGCAGTTTTTCCATCTTCGAACTTTAGACAAAAACTTAAATTTAAAAAACAATGTTGAATGCTCTAACACTCCACAAGATACGCAGTAAATATCGTGTGATCGTGTGCACTTTTCGTGGACCTCTTGTGACAGCCGGACTGATAAACCGTATATTCGTGGACGTTCAGGAAGTTTATATGATTTATTTTAATAATCTTGTATCAAAATCTTTACAGTATGTAGCTGATCTAGACACTAAATTAAATTAATTAAAACATTAACAAACAAAAAACGACCACAACACGATTTTAACACCAGAGGCCCGAGGGACTTGACCACAGATAACTATATATATATTACTTGATTTTTATTTTTTTTGTATTTTTATGACCTGGTCACTTGGACCTTTAAGTCAATTCTTATTTTATTTTTCAAAAGACTGCACTATGTATCACATCACTTTTTATAAAGATTTAATTGTGTTTTTAATATATTTATAGAGCGGTTTGAAAGTGTTTTGGTCTTTTAAAAGGTGTATAATTGGCAGCGGGCGGGCAGAATAATCGCACTTAATGTTCACATCACTGAGTTCACTAGCCAACACTAATCTGTCAAGTAAAAAGTTTTGACAATCAAAAATAAGATGCTCAACGGTCCCTTCTTCGGATTCACAATAGGGGCATGTGCTACTTGCAATAATGCCAAGTCTAGCAAGGTGTGACGGTGCAGTATTATGGCCAAAGCGCAATCTATTTATCGTAGTGATAAAGTCTCGGCTGGCTTCCTTTAAATTATTGTACCACGGTTTATCAGGTAATGCTTCTTGAATATTGCCATACCACTTTCCTTTTATGTCTTGGTCTTTCTTCCACATTTCTAACCATAATTTACATATTTTTTCATTGATACATTGCAGGAAATCAGTCATAGGAATGTCCATTGCATTTCTAACATCAACAGCATTATTACCTTCATATGCGATTTTATCAACTGCTTCATTACCAGAGATACCCCGGTGAGAAGGAACCACAGAACAGAAAATACACTTTTCTTTATTCCGTGGAAGGAACCCACAGGAAAGCAATTGTGATGTGCTTAAGGTAAAATTGATGAACGGATATTTTTATTATTTCCTTGATAAAATACAGAATATAATTTGACTTAAATGAAACTGTAAGGTTAGTTAACGCTTTTATCAAACTCAGTGAATCCGATACTATCAAAAAATATTTACAATGGCTAATTTGGCGAATATGTAATAATGCCTGATAAACCGCATATGCCTCTGCAGTGAATATAGTACTTAAATTATGCAGAACAAAGCTTCGAGAAACTTTTCCATGTGGATCATATATAGCAGCATGTACATAATCACTCCCCTTACTGCCATCAGTGTAAATAACATAATAATTCTGATTATCCTCCAAAAATTGCAACATATCTAAATTATTATTTATGGGATTTTGCAATACCTTTACAGGATGTGAAATACATTGGTAAGAGAAGGAGTAACATGGCCATGGGCACTGTTTTCTAATACCAGTTAAACTATCTTCTGTTTCTAATAATATTTTAGATAATGTTGGGGATTTGCCATTCAAGAGTTCCTCTCCTGTTGTTAGAGGCCCAGGAGTTCTATTTACAGAAGGTGCAATTTTATTTATTATTTTTCTATTATTAGCAGCAATTTATTTAAGACAGAATCTCTTTGCAAGTAAAATACGTCTCAAAGCTAGGGGCATAATTTTAGTCTCCACTTCCATGGCCCTTATGGGAGTAGAGCACATTGCACCAGAAATTGTTCTCAAAGCCCTGTTCTGCAATAGATCTAGTTTATTTACATGACTACTATTTATATAAACTAGAGAACTATAATCAAAATGGCTTCTAACAATACTTTTATACAAAATTGACAATATTTCAGGGTCTGCTCCCCATGAGACGCCTGCAAGGCATTTAATTACGTTTATACCTTTTAGAGCATTCTTTGATATGTATTTAATATGTTCCTCAAAAGTTAATTTCTTATCTATGACAATACCTAAAAATTTCTTTGAATTTACTAGTTTTATAGATTCTCCTTTGTATACTACATTTAAGTTTGTGTTTTCATTTCCAAATATCATCGCATTACTTTTGAAGGATTAATTGTTAAATGTAGCACATCATTATAATAATGAAATAGTTGAGACAAGGCTCTATTAATATTTTCAATTGCAATTTCTACATTATAATTACTACTGTACAAAACAATATCATCTGCAAACTGCAAAATATCTACATCACTATTTACAAATTTACAAATCTCACTTGCGTATATGTTGTATAGCAAAGGAGATAGTGTAGCACCCTGCATTGTACCCTTAGATGCACATTTTGGACCATATAATGCATTATTGTGTCTTACGTAGAGTGTTCTTTTATTTAAAAAATTATATATCCATTTACATAGTTGACCAGGTACACCTAACCTAGACATAACTTGTGCAAGTATAGCCGGATCTAGACTGTCAAAAGCACCTTGAACATCTAAAAATACACAAACAGTGTGTAACTTTCTTTCCTTTGCATGTTTCAGGTCTGAAATTAAGGAAGTGAAGCTGTCTGCACAACTTCGCCCACGACGAAATCCATATTGTACATGTGGAATGATGCCATTAGATTCTATATACCAATCCAAACGATTTTTAATCATGTTTTCAAATAATTTACCTAGACATGAAGACAGTGATATTGGTCTATAAGAGCCGGCAAGCTCTGAAGGTTTATCTGGTTTGAGAATCGGAATGACACATTGTGTTTTCCATGATTGTGGAATACATTTACAATGCCAAAGTAAATTAAGGATATTAAGAAATATTTTTTGTGCAGACTCATCTAAATTTTTGATAATACTATAGGGGAAATCATCTAAACCAGGTGTTGTGTCTTTCCGGGATAACAAGCTCATTTTAAATTCAGACCAAGTAAAAGGATCTAGCAAAAATTTAGAATTTAGATTATCATTATTTAATTCGAAAATATTGCCAAAACTATTAATGTCAATTAAATTGCTATTGTCGGACAATTTATCTAGAAATTGAGAAATAAACTCATCTTTATATGATTTATTGCCAACTCTTATACCTTTGAACATTTTAAGAAGATTCCAAATCTTACTTATAGGAGTAGTTCTATTAAAAGTGTTACATATGTTATCCCAACCTATTCTTTTTTGTTGCGATATGGTTCTTTTTTTAAGTGCATCTTTTCTTTTATATGCTAAATAGTTCTCCATGGTAGGTTCCCTTCTATAAAGTTTCAATGCATTGTAAGAGGCAATTACACTTTTTTCACAAATGTCATTCCACCAAGGAGCTGGAGGTCTGCTTTTGAAATCATTTGGTTTATTAAATTTAGGAATCGTCATATCTTTTAAAGTATTCAATCGAGAACAAAAATCATTGTAGGTTGAAATAGGATCATACAATTTTAGGACTAAATCATTAAATATTGTTTTGGAAATAGTTTTATACTTTTCCCAGTCTGCTTTTTTATATACAAGGTGCAGTTTTAAAACTGCACAATATTTCAGGAGGTTGTAATAAAACTCATAAATAATCATGTAAAAATACGAAACCTGGTCAATAATCAGTAATACTTGTTATTTAATTTTTTAATTACACTAAACTAAATCGATTGATCGACGGCCGCGGTGGCGTGGCTAGGGTGTGGCGTGCGGGATGATGATTGGATGATACATTATTTATGAAACTATCGTTGCGAGTTAGTGTGTGTGAAAACGCCCTTTATTGTTCCGAGTTTGTAAGTGTGAAAAAAAGCGCGGTTATAAAAAAAAAAAAATTACCTACTTATTTTATTATTGATTCGGGTCGAGAATCACTAACATAATTACCTCCTGAAATATTTTGCAGCTTCAAAACGACACCTTGTATAAACCTATCAACAGGAGGATTAATATGATATTTATCTATATGTAGTGAAATTTCTGTTATTGTTGGGTAGTGATAGCTGCCCATAGCGTCGTCATGCACAGACCACTCGCATATTGATGCGAGATTAGCACTAATAAAGGTAACATCAATTGCAGACGGATTTCGTCTCGGGTTGTTAACAGTTGTAAACCTTCCGTCATTTAAAATACATAGATCCAAGTCATTTATGATATTAAATAAATCTTGACCTCTGCTCTTAGTGGATAGGCATCCAAATGCAATGTAGTGTGCATTAAAGTCACCACTGACAAAAATAGGCTTTGGAAGATCATTAATTATGTTACGTAGTCTATTGATCCGTATATGTCCACTAGGAGGGCAGTATACACAAAGAATAGTCAAGCTACCATGCACAGTAGATAAGGACAAAGCAACAGTTTGAATGTCTTCATAAAATCTAGTGTTTAAAACTTTGTATTTTAAATATGGTTTAATCAATATTGCTACACCATTATGAGTATTATTAGAATTTTTATTATAAATATTATAGCCAGGTAGGTATTCTAAAACTATTGTCTTTAAACCATGTTTCGTTAAGTAAGCAAATGTCAATGTTTTGTTTTTGTAAGAATTGAATCAATAAGGGTTTTTTCTTAGATTAAATACCTATAGATATCGCCACCGCGTGGCCACACATGAGACAGCACTATAACACTAAAATGAGGTTATTACGTAAACTTTTCCATAAATATGACCACAGAAATACACTTCAAACTTAACTTTATATGTCTATTTGTCATACATACACTAAAACTGTTACTTTAATTGCCGAAATTCTTCTAAAGACATAAAAAATTACTCGAGTTGACCTCAAAGTGACAGTGATAGGCCTTTGTTTGGCTCACTTTTCAAAGTGAGCCAAGCAAAAAAGCGGCACGCCGAATGAGACAGAGAATGTTATGTTTTGTCTCAATTTTCTTACTTGTTTCGTAGGTATATATGCTTCTCACTTTCGCACTTCCATAGAGTCGCATGGCTATATCTAGAGGTATATAATCTAAGGGTTTTTTACTATTGTAATGATTTTTAAAGAAAATATTCATAAATCGTTCAACTTACAATGATAAGCGATAGATGGCGCTAGTAGTTACATGAACTTTAGACATTCGTTGTAGATATTAAGTAATAATTTATAATATTAGACTTTATGGATTTGTTTTGTATAAATATATCATAATTGTTAAAATGAAATATTTACTTGCAGTTAATTATTAGATAAACTCTAATGTATATTAGTTAGTCAATTGATGTTACGTACTCTTTACTTTGCTCTGATTGGTCGGTTAGTCGACCGAGTGTTTGTGAAAGTTTGTGGTAGGGAAACACTGAGTTTGTTACTGTCATTTTGGACAGAGTCAGTCTGTTTTGAGTCGTTGAACAGAAAACATGTCCGACTAATCTGTGTATTTGTAAATAATTGTTAATAGAACGATAAGTATGAAATTGTGTTGATCAAAGTGAATAAAATATTTATACAATTTATCCTGAAGTGTTTGATTTATCACATTTCAGAAGTGGGATATGCCTACAAATATGTGCAGTGATAACAGGAAGAGGTTATGTGTGCCTAAATTGAAGATAAATGAGTTCGAGAAATATATTTTTGTCTTTCCAAGTGTACTAGTGTGATTTTAGACAAGAGGTTATGTGTGCCTAAATTGAAGCTAAGTGAGCTCGAGATATTTTTTTTTTGTCACCAAAGTGTGCAAGTGTTACTTTAAGCCAAGAAGTTGTGTGCCTAAATTGAAGCTAAATGAGCTTGAGATATTTTTTATTCTTTTTCCCATGTGTGCTAGTGTTACTTCAGACAAGAGGTTATGTGTGCCTAAATTGAAGCTAAGTGAGCTCGAGATTTATTTATTTTTCTAGCCAAGTGTGCCAAGTATTTTAGACCAGTATCATACTCACCCAAATTTCTTACTGATGGTGACAGGCTCGTGTATTGAATCATTCGATTCCCTTCAAATGTGTGAACTGAGTGGTACAGATATGCGCGTCATGTTCGAAATCAAACGTTGACAAGACTAAACACCTCTTAAATGCTGGTGATTCATTTTAGTTTCTATATTTCAAATTGGGTTGCTTTTCCTTTATTTAATTTCATCGAATTCGTATAGTGATAGATAAAAAAAAAAAAAAAACATTTTATATGAAAAATTTTCCTATTTCCCAAAGCGGTAATTGTCATTGTTGCCTCGGATTACTTTGTGTGGCACGATAATTTCCCTTTCGTTTCGACGCATAGTTGTAAAAACATGTTGTACCCCTTATTAGTATGTCACAATAATGATAAATGATATATAATGAATGATAAATGATAAATGATCAGTGATCAGTGATAAGTAATAAGTGATAAGTAATTAGTGATAAGTGATCAGTGATAAGTGATCAGTGATAAGTGACCAGTGATTAGTGACCAGTGATTAGTGACCAGTGATTAGTGACCAGTGATTAGTGACCAGTGATTAGTGACCAGTGATTAGTGACCAGTGATTAGTGATCAGTGATTAGTGACCAGTGATTAGTGACCAGTGATTAGTGACCAGTGATTAGTGATCAGTGATAAGTGATCAGTGATAAGCGATCAGTGATAGGTGGTCAGTGATCAGTGATAAATGATAAATTTATTTATTTATAAATGTTAAACGATAAATGATAAATAGTAAATGATAAATGATGATAAATGATAAATTTTGTTTATTTATAAATTTTAATCGATAAAAGATAAATGATAGATGATTGATGATAAATGATAAGTCTTAAATGATAAATGATATTTATTTTGTACTGTTGTTTTATGAACTAAATTTCCACCTATGACAAACAATAAATGAATTTGAGAGAACAAAGTTAAAACTGAGTTTGTATATGTATAACACGATTTAAAAGGCTGTAAATGGAATTTCTTCTCAATAGAGATCTACACTTTGGAATATGTAATTACCGTCAATTTGCTGACTTACTGACTTCTTGGCAATTTAAGAGTCTGTAAATGGTTCATTAGAAATGTTTTGATTTGATTTCAGTGCTTTGATGAGGCCAAGAGTGTCTTTGATGAGGCCAAGCGTGATTTTGATGAGGCCAAAGGTGCCTTTGATGAGGCCAAACGTGCCTTTGATGAAGCTAAGTGTGTACCTTTGATGAAGACAAGCTTTGCCTTTGATGAAGCCAAGCGTGCCTTTGACGAAGCCAAGCGAGCCTTAATAAGACCAAGCGAGCATTAATGATGGTTCATTTGAAATGTTTTGAATTGATTTCAGTGCTTTGATGAGGCCAAGAGTGTCTTTGATGAGGCCAAGCGTGCCTTTGATGAGGCCAAACGTGACTTTGATGAGGCCCAACGTGCCTTTAATGAAGCCAAGTGTACCTTTGATGAAGCCAAGCGTGCCTTTGATGAAGCCAAGCGTGCCTTTGATGAAGCCATGCGTGCCTTTGATGAAGCTAAGCGTGCCTTTGATGAAGCCAAGCGTGCTTTTGATGAAGCTAAGCGTGCCTTTGACGAAGCCAAGTGAGCCTTAATAAGACCAAGCGAGCCTTAATGAGGGATGAGGCAAGCATGCCTTTGATGAAGCTAAGCGAGCCCATTTGAGGCCAAGTGGGCCATTTGAGGCCATGTGGGCCATTTGAGGCCAAGTGAGCCATTTGAGGCCAAGTGGGCCATTTGAGGCCAAGTGGGCCATTTGAGGCCAAGTGGGCCATTTGAGGCCAAGTGGGCCATTTGAGGCCAAGTGGGCCATTTGGAGCAAAGTGGGCCATTTGAGGCCAAGTGGGCCATTTGAGGCCAAGTGGGCCATTTGAGGCCAAGTGGGCCATTTGAGGCCAAGTGGGCCATTTGAGGCCAAGTGGGCCATTTGAGGCCAAGTGGGCCATTTGAGGCCATGTGGGCCATTTGAGGCCAAGTGGGCCATTTGAGGCCAAGTGGGTCATCTGAGGCTAAGTGGGCCATTTGATTTGGCCAGATGAGCCAATTAAGATTCGGGTTAAGTGTGCCCGGTGCAGATGAAATTATCCTCAAGAGCGTAAGTAACGTATGAATTTACCTATTAATGTGATTTTAGTCTGACTACGTTGGCTTAATGCAGATGTTGTAAATGAATTGAATAATTTATTAAGTTTATTCATATCATATTTGAACTGTTTATTGGATGAGATTTGAACATTCTGTTATAGTTTTTGAAGATATTATAGGTATAGATAAATTGAATTGAAAGTATAATTTAACACTGGGATTTGATTCTTAAAAAAAGAGTTTCAAATGAACGATACAAGTACTATTTCCTGTAAATGTTTTAACCACTGTTTTTTTTTATTTTTGAGGACTTGGATTCCGACAGAACTACAGAAGGTAAAATTGCCAGTCTTATTGAACAAATAGATAGTTCCTGGTTCAAACAGTACAGACTTGAAGAAAAATGATGCAAAGAGACGATTTGGAAGGAATAAGACACCACCACGATGCAAGAAGCGAAGAGGTACCCCACGTTGGTCTAAGAGAGTGGTTGAATGATTTTCAAGGAGGAAAGCGTTACAAGTATCGAGGTTTGAACATATCGATTGGAACTTTGTGATACGGGAGTTCTATCACTTCTGTAAATTTTGAGAGTATTTAAGTTTGATTAGAAAGAGTAATTATAATTGATTTGTATTAAGCAAGTAGGATCAGAAACTGACTATACAATTTGTCTCAAAAACTTGCTAGTCTTACCAAGAGAAAATAGAAAATTTACGAAACCTTGCCAAGTTTTGTAAGTTAGCATTTAGTGACGAAGTGGTAAACTAAACTAAAATGATTTTATCTAATGAGCAGAATTATGGTCGGTTTCAAGCAGAAATGTTAGCTAGTAAGAATTAAGGTGTAACTTATGTGAATATTATTACGACAAATTAATGCTTATATACGGATAACATATAAGTAAAAGAGCTGCAGATAGAAATTTAAACACACGGAATTAATGATAAATCTATTAGGAATTGAGCCAAACCATTAAATTGTAGACGAGGAAATGGATTTATTATACGTTTTCAATTCCTGTGACGTGTGCATACTGTAGCAGAGACTGATTCCATAGATAGAGAACACAATGATATTTATTTTACAAGTAGGATAAAATATATACTATTACATGACCATAACAAGTTCTCGTCGTCCAGACTGAAATCGAAGCCGGTTCCTAAGATGATTATGATACAATGAATGATTTAAATAGAGCTAAATATTACATCGTTATTTATTCGGTTAAGGGGAAGATGGATTGAAAATCCATACACTAGATTAGAGGACCAATTTCAAGGTTTCAAATAAAAATAAAGTTTGACGAACAGTGCGATCCGAACTTCATTATTAGAACCTTTACTTGGTACGAAATCACGCACATATGCTGCTAATATTATTTGAGAGATAATATTAGTACAATTAAGCCCTTAGCCTCTAGCTGAAGGATCACTTTTATTCTAAATGCTTAAGTTTCTGTTTTATATTATGCTTTCAAATAATGAAAGTAATGAACTCTGACTAAACGAGTCGCCACACAACATGTAGCAACATGGTGGCTACAGATTTGTGAGTTTCATTTAACCACTGAGAGTGTAAGATCTAGGACGCGTATGTCGATACCTTAAGTCGTAATATCATGTTTTCCACAGAAATTAAGACGAATACTGTTTCTGTTTATAGTATTGAGACGAGAATTGATCTAAATATTAAATTTTCGAATACTTTGACTAGAGACACAATAGAAACAAAATGAGAGAGCAAGCGCCAGCATTTGTTTAGGATTAAATGAATAAGATCTAGATTTCAAATTCTTATAGCTGAACCCGATGAAAAACCTAATAACATGAAGTGAATTCAGTGCGCGTAAATAATGAAGAATACTTTCGAACAAAAATCTGATCAATTTTACTTTATGCAGTCTCACATAATTAACATTGACCAATGGTTTTGAGTACCTAATTGAGTGTTGGTTATAAAACATATTTGACAGTAGTTTATTAACTTGAATAATACTGCAATCATGGATTTCTTTTAGATACCCTACTATCAAGAGCTTTTGCAATAGTCATGGTATTGACCTTGTTTTGAACGCTGTATCTTGTCTAAGGTTGAGCGCGGTTTTGCTAAAATGTATAACCACTATTTTAAATCCCTAGCAAAATAAAATGATTCCTATGACGAACACCAAGGAAACATATGCCTATGGCGTGTGATTAATTCTGTTAAATGTCCCACTAGACAGACTGCCACAAAACTACCAGGATCAGAGTGCCTTTAAATGATAAACATTACGAAGTAAAATACGTTAAAAAGTTTAAGATATGACGTGAGCGCCAATATCTGGGTTAGACTAGCAAAAATATACTTTCGTTATCAGTAAAATCCTTGATACAGCCTACAGCATAAGTGGTTTAATAAAGATTAGTAGATCTGATTGCAATTATGAGGGTAAAATTGAATTTGCCTCATTTTAATATCCATAGATCCATTGAAAAAAAAAACAAAGTTTTAAGTATAAAATTACTGTAATTACCGATTTTGGCAAACTGAGGAATAACATTTAGAAGCATACTTTCCTCCGACCTTATATAAACTCGGATATAGAGAAAAGCCTTTGACAAAAAAAAAAAAACTATATTCTTCGTGTGATGAGAATGTTATAAACATATGACGTGACGATAAAGCAAATAATCAAGACTAAGCCGAATGTAATGATTATGACTGTAAGACTCAGTTCCTTGTAGAACTGGAATTAAGTTTCATAATTTTAATGAAAATATCCTATCATTTTAATTGTAATCGTGCGTCAGGAGATCGCACGATGTCGGATGGCCGAATGTAATGATTTTTAAAAAAAATATTCATAAATCGTTCAACTTACAATGATAAGCGATAGATGGCGCTAGTAGTTACATGAACTTTAGACATTCGTTGTAGATATTAAGTAATAATTTATAATATTAGACTTTATGGATTTGTTTTGTATAAATATATCATAATTGTTAAAATGAAATATTTACTTGCAGTTAATTATTAGATAAACTCTAATGTATATTAGTTAGTCAATTGATGTTACGTACTCTTTACTTTGCTCTGATTGGTCGGTTAGTCGACCGAGTGTTTGTGAAAGTTTGTGGTAGGGAAACACTGAGTTTGTTACTGTCATTTTGGACAGAGTCAGTCTGTTTTGAGTCGTTGAACAGAAAACATGTCCGACTAATCTGTGTATTTGTAAATAATTGTTAATAGAACGATAAGTATGAAATTGTGTTGATCAAAGTGAATAAAATATTTATACAATTTATCCTGAAGTGTTTGATTTATCACACTATTAGCACTTTGAATATTATACTGAGCAATAAGAAGCTTAGACAGTGTGTGTCTTGGATCCATTATTTTAGATTTTTAAGAAGTATTTCTTTAATACTATTTACGGTGGTAGGCGTATTATCTCCCTTATTTCCCAGTTCCACCAATGTCTGTACCAGGGCCATAAGTACATCATTGTTGGCAACTATTTGGGATTTGATGTCACTCTTAGGAGGGACATCTTTAGATTTATTTACACTTTGTACAGAATTATTTACAGATATAGGTTTATTTACAGATTTATGTAAAGACTTATTTACCAATTTATTTACAGTGTCCATTGGTTTCATTTTTGGAGGTGGTAGATGTGGAAATTGAGTATTGTCATTCATGTTTTGTTTTGTTGATGTAGCACTTGCATATGTAATGTTAATTTTTCTTTTCTAAAATTTTATTAATCTTAATTGGACATAATCTAGATATTGCCAGATGAGGCCCGCTGCAGTTGCAACAGCAGATCTCTGTTGGTCTATCACATTCTTTATATAAATGCTCACCTCCACAAATGGAACATCTTTGTTTGCCATTACATATCCTAGCAGAGTGGTTAAATTTAAAGCAGCGGAAACATTGCTGTAATGGGGCGACATATTCAAAAACTCGGTATGAAAACATCAACATCATATTGTACATTGTCTGGAAGTATATTTGATAGAAAAGTAATGCTAACTGTTTGTAGTGGTACCCGCTCTTGTCCTACTTTCTTTGTAAATCTTCTTACTGCTATTATTTCATAAATTGATGATAGTTTAGTGTAAAGTTCTTTGTTGGAAATGTTTGCTGGTACATAGGCATAATTAGATATTTGCGCAGCCGGAATAAATGCTTTCAAGCCATGTTTGTTAAGAAAAGCGCTGTTATTAATAAAGTTGTTGGCCGTATTAAATTGTTTGAATATTACTGCTAGTTTATTTGCATTAATTCTCTGTATAGCCGTCACACCTTTTATTTCGCTAGAAAATATATGGTTGAGGTAGATAGGGCTCTTATTGCCTATTCTATCCTTATTATTGATAGCTTCAATGAAGACTTTGAAGTCTACGTAATTAGCATTTTCTGGGTATAGTCTTTTGTAATCTGGTTTAATGTACGGTAAATCAAGCTCACCGCCGCCGCCATCCAAGTCCATGTTCTTTCCTCCGTCTCCGGCCTCAGACCGAAGACGTTTTGGGGTGGGGGGGTTGTCCCCACCCCCCTCGTTTCCCACCATTTATATAGCACACCTAGCACTGTTATTTTATTAAATTTTTTAAAAAAGAATTTGAGTTTTTTTTTCCGCGCGCTCTTTTTTGAAGTTCCCGCCAGAATCCTCATGCATGTCCTATGACGAGTTCCCTGACAGTTCTTGTCTTTCAATTATAGTGATGTGACCTAACGAAATTTAATCGATTGTTTACAATAACGAATCGGATTAACAATTTTAGATGATAAATGTGAGTTTGTATGTGTGTATGAATGTTTGTTACTCTTTCACGCAAGAACTAGTCTACGGATTTTGATGAAATTTTACAGCAAACCAAAAAACCTGAAATAACGCGGGCGAACTGCGGGGAACGGCTAGTGGTAAATAAAACGCAGTCTGTTTAAAATAATAATATATTTATTATTCACTGTCAGAACTTATATCCATAGCGGAATCAGAATCTTCTCCAACCGCGATGGTTAATTGTTGGTCCCTAATTCGGTTGATCCGGATATATTTATTCCAATCCTCTGATATAGTTTTATATACGGTGTATATTCGCTGCCGTCAACTACTCGATAGCCAGACTGGTGTCAAGTACATCATGTTAATAAGCTTCAGACTTACAGACCCATATAGCCAATACAGCAGTTTCCAACACTGCTCCTGGAGGAAACTATCAACTATAGCCTTTAATCGATCTCATTACTATGCTCAAGTATTGGAATAACAACCAATACAGTTATAATAATTATGCGGGTGTCGTGTCGGATGCTTACCTACAGGTTGGATGGAGTGCGAAGTGCGGCAGGAGGACTCGGATCACACAAGCTTTGAAATCTGCGTGTAAACCAGCTGACCTGTTTGCATTGTCCCACCTGACAGTGTCGGATTATGGCAGCGCGGGGCTTGTAGCAAATTCGACTAAGGAATAAAGAATATACGCAGGTTTAAAATCATTTTTCAATTGTCGGACACAGTTAGCCTACGAAAAGGATATCTTGATGCGTGGACATAAAGTCGTTATTTCGTTATTATGCAAAAAAGAGTATGTAGGGAATTGCATAGTTTGCATTCCGGTGTGGTGAAGATGAAGGCGGAAGCACGCAAGCGATTGTGGTTTCCCGGTATTGAAGCGGCGCTCGAGCGCGTAGCGGGCGCTTGCGACGTGTTGTGCGTTGCGCCCCGCAGCACCCCCGCACGCCCCACTCACGCCTTGGCCCTTACAGCCGCACGCCTTTTACCGAATTCACATGGATTTCCTGGGTCCGTTCCATGATTACATGTTTTTAATTGTAGTAGACGCGTACAATAAATGGGTAGAACGCTACGATATGTCTTCAACTTATAATTTAAATGCAGTGATAAGTAAATACAGTAACAACGGTACATCGTTCACTTCGTTAGAATTTAAAGATTTTTGTAGACTTAACGGTATAGCATGTATTATCCCCCGTTTATCACCCATCCAGTAATGGCCAAGATGAGAGCTTTGTAAAAATTGTAAAAAAGGGGCTGAAGGCTATAATAATAGAGGGATGTAATAAGAAAAACATTCATGAAAAAATAGCAAAATTTTTATTCTATTACAGGAACCCTAAAAATAGCACCACTGATAAGTCTCCTGCGGAGATATATATAGATACCTAATGAAAACCATAGAAGAAAATAAGTAGTGTCATGACAGATGACATTGATCAAAGAAAATCAACAACTAAATTATCTATGAAATATTATTTAGTAAGTATTAATAACTTACTAAGTTAGTAAGTTATATTATTTAGTAAGTATTAGAACCTATCTAATAGTATGCTAGAGTCTGTCTTATAAGTTAAACGACTTGGGTAATTATTAGGATTAAATTAAATCTGATGTAGTCAACACGAGTTCAATAATCAAGGTTGATTTAGAGATAGAGATCATTGTTAACTAACAGAAGAACTTTTAAAAAAGTATCGAATATAAGTAATGAGGGCGAGATCCTCTCACTTATAAATGGCTTAAAATGTACTAGTGCAGTCGGACATGATAAAATATCTAGCAGCATACTGAAAGCCATAAAAGATATCATTGTCTCACCCCTTACTCATTTATTCAATGTTTGCCTTAACCGAGGGGTTTTCCCGGATGTTCTTAAGAAGGCTATCATTGTCCCTATCTTCAAGGCGGGAGATAGACTTTGTGTCTCCAACTACAGGCCAATTGCCATACTACCAGCTATTTCTAAGATTCTGGAAAGAGTTATTAACTGTCGACTTGTTAGGTATCTCGAAAGAAATAGTTTAATTTCCTCTGGACAATTTGGTTTCCGTTCTGGAAAGTCAACAGAGGATGCGGTGCATAAACTTACTGATCATATTGTCCGAAGTCTAGACGATGGTAACAAAGCACTCGGCATTTTTCTCGACCTTAGTAAGGCGTTTGACACTGTGTCAGTTCCTCGTCTTCTATCTAAGTTGGAACGCCTGGGTGTGAGAGGCTTACAGCTAAAATTGTTTCAAGATTACCTGAGCAATCGTAAGCAGTGTTTAAAAGTGGACACGTATATTAGCACTGACCTATCTATCTCTTTTGGTGTCCCACAAGGCTCGGTGCTAGGACCTACGCTCTTCTTAGTGTATCTTAATGAGCTATGTGAAATGAAGTTAGAGCAGGGCGTCATCATCTCTTATGCTGACGATACTGTGTTGCTATTTTCTGCTGACACCTGGGAAAACACCTTTATGCTGGCGCAGAATGGCTTCAATAGGGTTTCCAACTGGCTGAAGCAAAATGTCCTCACTCTAAACTCGGATAAAACTTTATACATGCCATTTTACTTACGAAATTCTAATGCACCCCCCATTGAACTAACCTTAAAGTCACATCCCAATCATGTCCCCTCTTTAAATGATCCTACTTGCAGTTGCCCTTGCCTAATCAGAAGATCTGAAGCAAAATACTTAGGTGTTATAATCGACTCATCACTAAATTTCAGTGCACACATTTCCTTGCTTCAATCCAGACTTCGAAAATTGATTTACGTCTTCAAGAACTTACGCCATGTGGCAGACATTACAATCCTAAAAAAAGTTTATAAGGCACTTTGTGAATCGCTCTTAACTTACTGCATTTCAAGTTGGGGTGGAGCTTCCAAAACCACTCTACTTCCTCTTGAGATAGCACAACGAGCCATTCTAAAGGTCAGCTCCTTCCGACCCATTGATTACCCTACACATCTTTTGTATCAGTCCTGGAACTTACCCACAGTACGTCAACTTTATATATTAACTGCAATTCTCAAACAACACTCTCTTGCCCCTCTGGACAGGAATAATCTGCTTAAACGGCGTCGTAACACTGTAGTACCCCAGTCCCGTCAATTTAAACATTCGTTTACACATAGGTTTTTCTGTTTCAATGGTCCTTTCCTCTACAATAAACTAAACACAACTCTCAATATCTACACACTAAGCAAACAGGAATGCAAAACCAAATTATTAGAATTTCTACTCACATGCGATTACCAAACTACTGAAGACCTTCTTAAATCATTGAGATAAAATTACACACACAAACACACGAAACACATGCATGCACACAACTCACAATATCGATTGCAAATTAATATATTGTTATACAAGGTGTCGTTTTGAAGCTGCAAAATATTTCAGGAGGTAATTATGTTAGTGATTCTCGACCCGAATCAATAATAAAATAAGTAGGTAATTTTTTTTTTTTTATAACCGCGCTTTTTTTCACACACACAAACACGGAACAATAAAGGGCGTTTTCACACACACTAACTCGCAACGATAGTTTCATAAATAATGTATCATCCAATCATCATCCCGCACGCCACACCCTAGCCACGCCCCCGCGGCCATCGATCAATCGATTTAGTTTAGTGTAATTAAACAATTAAATAACAAGTATTACTGATTATTGACCAGGTATCGTTTTTTTATATGATTATTTATGAGTTTTATTACAACCTCCTGAAATATTGTGCAGTTTTAAAACTGCACCTTGTATAAAAAAAGTATATAAACGTAACACGCAAATGCTGTTGTATTGATAACTCCTTTTCTGGGAAGAGAACTGCGTCCTGAAATACAGGCTCGGCCTAGTTCAGGCGCAGTTGCACATTTCTATTTCTTATGCATTTGTATTAAGTAACCTTGAATTCATTGCTCAAAATTTGTACAACTTTTATGTAGAAAATAAATTATTATTATTATTATAAGTATTTTTTAAATGATTAAATATTATACGAAATTCCCAAGTCGGTTGACTTATTAAACAGACTATAAAATGAATTTTTCACAAAGCAGGTTCTATAACATTTTAATAAGTAACAAAAGAAAAAAACTGAAATAGTTCCATTATTCCTGATCATAAGAAATATATTTATTTAAATTAAGCACGAGCACACCAATCACACGTGAACAACAATCGTAATCACTATTATATCGACTAATGTACATACATGGACATGAAAGCATATTGTAACAAATACCTACTTATATTTTAAACCAAACGGTGGATGAGAATGAGAAACCGGCTGTTTGGGGTGAGCTTAAAATAAACCAAGATTAAAGATTATAAAGATAGCTATAAGCTATATTTCAACAATACCGATTAAACTAATACAAAGGAAAAACTATTAAAACTTATGAGATGAATGAGATAAGATTGAGTCGCGCCCGACACAAGATGTTAGAGATTTCTGCAAATACATGTTTTAAGATTTTGCTCGCTCATGAAGTTAGTTCCCTGATCACTATAGATGTGCCCAGGAACTCGTCTTCTGGCCGACATACGTCGAAGCGCGGAGTAAAAATGACTACTGGATTCATAAGACACAAATACTGAATTCTTGGAGGAAATAAAGTCACAAAGAAGAGATTAAGAATGTGTGTCAAATGTAGAAGAAATAACCCAATATCGCAACATCAAATCATGGGGGACCTACCTCCAGCACGATTGATTCCAAACCGACCTTTCTACCATACTGGAATAGATAATACCGGACACATCTTTATTATGGCAAACAAAGGCCGTAGCATCAAAACCTGTAAAGGATATGTCGCAGTGTTTGTTTGTATGGTAACTAAAGCCGTACATTTAGAAATCGTCTCAGATCTCATAGCATCAGCATTTATCTCCGCGCTTCGACGTATGTCGGCCAGAAGAGGAGTTCCTGGGCACATCTATAGTGATCAGGGAACAACGAGTAACTTCATAGGAGCCAACAAAATCTTAAAAAAAGAATTTGCAGAAATCTCTAACATCTTGTGTGACCAAAAAGTAACATCAACAATCTCTAAAATGAACATTGAGTGGCACTTCCAATGCCCCTTCATGGCCATCTGCTGGCGGACTCTGGAAAGCGGCAGTGAAGAGCCTAAAATATCACCTCGAACGTGTCTTTAGAGAACAAAAACTAACCTACGAGGAATACATTATCCTATTATCTCAACTCCAGGCGTGTTTGAACTCCAGGCCACTATGTCCTCTAACTGAAGATCCAGAAGACCTGGACTTTTTGACCCCGGCCCACTTTCTAGCAAGTGGTCCCAATTTAACGATCTTCGAAGCGGAGCATGATCTTCGCACACGGTGCCAATTGACACAAAAAATCTATCAAGATATATGGAACAAGTGGAAGACTGACTACCTAACAAGATAATAGCAGAAAATTTCCAAATATTTCAGACTGATGCTTCGCGTCACACTCTCTTGATTGACAAATACGTTCGTAAGTCTGCAGCTGCGGAACTAGGGGAGCTGTCAGAGGACACCAAGAAAAAGCTGACTGCGTTAGGGTATCCAATCAGCCGCAGAAGGCGCCACAAAGAGTCGGAGTCAGAAGATGAGGATGACAGAAGAGACACCGGAAGGAAACGAGGTCGACGTGATTAGGGATTTAAGTGTACTTTATTATCTTTATAAAACCATCATCAAGCCCATTTGGACGTACGGTATACAGCTTTGGGGCTCAGCAAGCAACAGCAATATTGCAATACTGGAGAGATTCCAAAGCAAAACCATAAGAAAAATGCTAAATATCCCGCTGTACATTAGCAATCAGTTCATGCACATGGACATCAAGCTGAAAACCGATACAAAAGAAAAACACAGGAATGAATTAGCTTCGAAACTACTAGGGCCAGGGAGATTCACTTTCTCTCGATTGAAAACACATAGTGTCCAGAAGCTAGCGGAAGATTTGCTAAATAAATTTGAGAGATGCGTCGCTGGACAAATCTACTCACCACACCAAAGACAGATTTTAGTCAGCATATTGGATTATTGCTCTCGAAGCAGCTTGCATATTAGCAGTAGAGAAAAGGATAAAAAAATATTATTTGAACATTGTTTTCACCTTGTTAATATTAAGTTCATATCCATTTAACTATATCTACTTACTAACCTCATCTTTTTCTCCCTCGGGAGTATGTTCGGTCAATCGACCGAACAATAATGAACCTGTCAGCGTAATTGCGACACCGCGCTCGTAGCCTTTATTATTTTATGTATTACCTAAGTAATTACAGTCAGTACGCATTCGGATAGCATATCGGGCGCGACTCAATCTCATCCCATTCACCTTATTAGTTTTAATAGTTTTTCCTTTGTATTAGTTTAATCTGTATTGTTGAAATATAGCTATCTTTATAAACTTTAATTTTGGTTTATCTTAACCTCACCCCAAACACACATTTAGAAGAAAAAAAGTACAAAATACATTACCTACATTTGAAAGGTTTTTATCGGAGTTTATAAATGACTATTTTTAAGTAAAATTGCGCAACATCGTATCTTACTGGTACAATTTATCACCATGTTTACAGTGAATATGTTTTTTTAAAGTACCCTTTTGACTAAAACAAAGCTGACATTCTTCACATTTATAAGGTTTCTCGCCAGTGTGCGTACGAATGTGTCGTGTTAAATGATCATTTCGAGTAAAACTAAGCAGACATTCTTCACATTTGTAAGGTTTCTCGCCAGTATGCGTACGAATGTGGCTTATTAAACGTTTCTTCTGACTAAAACAACGCTGGCATTCTTCACACTTATAAGGTTTCTCGCCAGTGTGCATACGAAGGTGCTCTGTTAACTGATTCTTTTGTATAAAACAACTCTGACATTCGTCACATTTGTAAGGTTTTTCGCCAGTGTGAGTACGAATGTGGCTTATTAAAGCACTCCTCTGTCTAAAACAACGCCGACACTCTTCACATTTGTAGGGTTTTTTACCAGAGTGCGTACGCATGTGTATAGTTAAATGACTGTTCATACTAAAACAAAGCTGACATTCGTTACATTTGTAAGGCTTCTCGCCAGTGTGCGTACGAATGTGGCTTACTAAAGTACTCTTCTGTCTAAAACAACGCTGACACTCTTCACATTTGTAAGGTTTTTCGCCAGTATGCGTACGAGTGTGTATTTTTAAAAGTTGCTTCAGACTAAAACAAAGCTGACATTCGTCACATTTGTAAGGCTTCTCGCCAGTGTGCGTACGAATGTGACTAGTTAAACGAGCCTTCTGACTAAAACAACGCTGACACTCTTCACATTTGTAAGGTTTTTCGCCAGTGTGCGTACGAATGTGTGCTTTTAAAGTATGCTTCAGTCTAAAACAAAGCTGACATTCATCACATTTGTAAGGTTTCTCGCCAGTGTGCAAACGAATGTGATTTGTAAAACGAACCTTCTGATTAAAATAACTTTGACAGATATCACATTTGTAAGGTTTTTCGCCAGTGTGTGCAAGAATGTGTTTAGTTAAAGCTCCCTTATTATTACAACTGCGCTGACAAATATCACACATATAAGGTGCTTGTTCGGTCAAATTACGTTTTTTAATATTTTTATGACAATTTTTGTCCAAAGTAGTACCAATCACACTAATATTAACTCGAGGTGTTGTATTAGTTAAAGGTTTTTGACATTTCGGAATAAGTTTGGACGTACCATTTGACGTGTTTTGGGTGACTTTTGTGTCTAACTTTTCATTCTTCTTTAGATTTTCTGTAATTACGCCTTCTAGTTTTTTTCCTCGTGTGTGCAATTTTCGTTTTTTCGCAACGGCCGCCCCTGTGAATAATAATCTAGTGAGCGCCACATTTAAAACAGACTTAAATGAAAGGGAATTGAATGGTTCTCATTACAGCCGAAAAGTTGTTGGTTGCAGATTTACGAATATTACTACTGATCAAAGTATTTAACAAAATAAGCTGTAATTACCCAACCACGGCAATGCTAAATGAAAGGATGAATAGTTATGATAATCTACACAAATAACCGTTCGGTTGTATTTGCAAACAGCGTTAAGTGCTTTAAGCAGATGTGCTGTGAGACATCTGGCAGTAGGAGTGTACTCTCCAGTGAGAGCAACTACTCGAGGTGTAGCAGTGTTTATTTATAATTTATTATATTCTTTATTGTACACCGCATGAACAAAATAGATACAGGACAAACATTATTCAAAATAAGTGTACAATGGGCGGCCTTATTGCACAGGGCGATCTCTTACAGACAACCTTTGGATGGACTGAAAGAGAGTAGAAAGATATAGGGCTGTCAGTGTACATCAGAATAATCAGTGTTTGTGCTACTCAAGAGTGTACAGACAGAACGCCCTAAGATATTTTTGTCAAACCAGTCGGTCTGTTCGCTCACACGTTAACATTAAATACTCACGTGTCGTGTCATTGGCTCTTCGCTTCTTCCTCGATACTTCTTGTTCTTCTTCCACTTCCGTTTTGATCTCAATTAAAGGCACATCATCTTCTGAATTAGACTTAGACTGTTGTGCCGGTATATCTTCTACTTCCGATAAGCTATTGTTTAGAAGTTCCAGTTCTAGTTCTGTAAACAAAAACGGTAAAGAGCTACTTGTTAATACATGCGCAGGAGAACTAGACTCTGGCCAACGAAAGATGGCAAAACAAAACGGAGGCCGTATTAAAAAAAAATTGAAGCTCACCCTAACTGTACGCCACTCAAACGGAGTTAATACGTTTGATTATTTATGAAAATAATAAGTATGCGTTATAGGTACCAAACATTTTAATAATGTGCGACTACGGCTTTTTATTTTGTTCTGTTCTTGTTTTTCAAGTTACCTTGTTTATTTCAGTATTCTGAAAATCCTGTTTTATACTTTTTCAGTGTTGTTTTTTTGTCGTAGTCGGGTTTTACTTTTTATTTTTTTATTTAAACAATTTTGTTGTTAAATCACCGTGCTTCTGTACTATTTACTTGTAAAAGCTAAGTTGTCAAAAAAAAACTAGGTAATTAACATAAAACACCCGTTCATTTGTGAAGCAGTGAAACAGCTGCGTAGACTGAAGCCTTTTCAAATGATACCAAACATGACTTATTTATCTTATTTTTTTAATTTTTGATTTTTCATTGAATATTGATGATATTTTTTGATAAGTGCCAGTGAAGTCCTTTCAAATGACATCAAACACAGTGTATTTATCTCAACATTTTTTTTAACAGATTACTTTTTGTCCGCTAGAGGGCGTCACTTTAAATTTGAGCTTTCTAGTGCTAACGGTCGCAGAGATTAAGCGAGGACGGACAGACAGACATGGCGAAACTATAAGGGTTCCTAGTTGACTACGGAACCCTAAAAAGAGTATCGGAAGGCTGTTTAGTATCATCGGTAAAACACGGCGGTGGTAATATTTTAGTCTGGGGCTGTTTTGCTGGAAATGTTGTCGGAGATCTTGTTAAAATTGATGGAATCACGAAATCAGAAACGTTTATTTCAAATAGACCAGTTACAGGCACTTCTGAATTGTCAAAATGTCGGTCAGTCAAACAAGTGAAGCTAAATTGCACGTTCCAAAGAGTAGGTCTCTATGGAGAAGAACGTGCAAGAAACTCCATCGACACTCTTTTAAATCGTATTGAGTTACATGAATCTTCGTTACATATTTCTTACGAGGAAGGAGCAATATTTGCAAATATTAAAGAATCATGCTTTGCCCTCAGGATTACGTATTGTTGGTGAATCATTCGTGTTTCAACAAGATAATGATCCCAAACACTCAGCTAAAGTATGCAAAACCTTTTTAGAAGAACAAGAATCGAGAAGTCTTCTTGAATTGATGGTGTTGCCCCCGCAATCACCAGACTTATCGCTTATTAAAAATTATGAGATGAATTGGATCGTAAAGCCAAAGAACGTTTACCACAGAACGCTAGAGAGCTGTGGCAATATCTACAGGAAGCTTGGAAAGATATTAGCACTGAATACTTAAATAAATTACTGGAGAGAATGCCTAGAATCTGCCAAGCTGTTATAAAGATGGTCACATAGATGAAAATCAATTATAAATTAATTTTGTACCTGATAAATAATAAAATTTCTTTTTTTACTACCTAATATTTCTTAATTAAACAATACTATATGTCATATATATACTATTATATTAAGAGTAAAACTAAAGTAATACTAATGTGAATTATTACTAAAGTAACAATACACTATGGTAGTGCTCCAATTATAATAGGTATAACTAAAAAAAAATAGCTATAGTTAAACATTGCGTGATGAATATTTCAAGTCTCGCATAATTCAGCCCCACAAGAGAGGCAATAGTATTAAAGTAACACTGTATTGGTGGCGATAAACATTTATTATTAGAACTAGTTACAGTACCCCTAGCACGAATATTTGTAGGTTTCGTATCGTAAACGTATCGAGTTGTCGATACGATAACGGAACATAACTAAAGTCGGAAGCACGAAGCACTTTCGTTATAGTATCGAGACCTCGATACGATTACGTTAGTGACGTCATACTAATGTAAGTAAGGATGTACAAAATTGAACGAATGATCTTAAAATTGATTGAACATTTCGTTCAAAAACTATTTACGTATTAAGTTTTGAGTGACTTCGGAGCCTCTAAAACTTTAAAACTGTTCAAATTTTGATGCAATACGAAGAAACTGCAGTAAAAGTTAATATTCAGTTAAGATAAATGGTGTAGTTGTTTAATTTATTATTAAAACTTTGTGTTTAGTGAGACTGTGTTCCTAAACGAACGACGCGTAACACTTGACATTTTTTGAAGCGAAGCTCATTCAAGGTCAATTTTGTTTATATGTGAACTTGTATTATATTTCTTTACATCTAAAAGTTCTAAAACTTAACTCTCGCAACAATAAAACCAATAAAACGTTTCCAAAATGAGAACCCGCAGGCCGCAATACATCATTACGCTAGAATTTATAAAAAAAGTAAAAAAAAAAACATTTATGATTTTATTGTAAACCTTAGTTGATTGTCAGTGTTTTAATGGGATATTAGGATCCTTTTTGTGTTAATGATAATAATTAAAAATATCCATTATAGGTATACTATACCTAGTACCTACATAAAAATATTTTTGTAAAAAATTTCGGTAAGTAAGAAGGTATTTACTACACTTAGTTTATGTTTCAGGCTGATTCTTTTACTTGATCTTAGACTGTATTTATTTTCTAATTCGCAAAATAAATACAAAAATGCTTCCTTACTTTTACGAAAAACTTGTTTTTTATTTACAAAAATATAGTGTTCTAAAATAAATCACACACTTTCTCTTCGTACATTTCAACTTTTAACAATCGATCGCACCGCAAGATAATAGTACACTGACTATGTCTAGGGGTTCTTCTTGTTAATCTAAGCATTTTCTAACAAAATTTATTAACACAATCATTTAAATTATTATTTTATGCTCTCAATAAACTCCGACGAAAGTTTTCTCACTGCCAAATTTACAGTGAATAAACTTTCGAGAAACTCGCAAACCAGCCTTCGACAATGACGATACTATACGTAATTTTTTTCCTTCGTGCTAGCTATCTTCATACAAATGGTTCAAGGTTACGTTACTATGATTTCGAATTCGAAACGAAACTTACTTGAATAAGTTCGTGCTCACAAAATTAGTTCAAATTACGCACACCAGAGGCGCTGTTCATGTTTCCATACAAAATGCTCACGTTAACGATACGAATACTTTTTCGCAAGTTGTTCGTGCTAGGGCTACAGAACCCTTTGTTATCGTATGAGCATGTATGAGTACAGATAAGTAGGTAGAGCGATCAGGTTACATGAGAAAACAATGTGCTGACACTACGTCTGTTCCTTACTTGAGCACTCTGGTAACGATTACAGGAACGAGTCACAGATTAAATGATGTATCAAAAGTAGTGAAACTTGCATGATTGGATAGATCATTTTTTTTTGTATCTGCAATTTTTTATTAAAAAAGATGGGGGAATAATGGGGCTCACACCACACATGGTTACGTGACAAAATGTGTAGTCGCCAAACGGGACCGTGGCGTGTTCGAGCGCCACTCCCTCACGTAAAGCGGTGGTGCAAACATGTCTACAAATTAGGACATACAGTAAATCGCGTATGTACCATATCAGAACAATAGTTGTGAACAGAACCAATAAATATTTATGTAACTTTTTGAAGTGACTTTTAATCATACTCACACGGTACGGTGTAGCACAAGGCTACACCGTACCAGGATACACGTACAGCACCACTAAGGGACTCAAAAATACAAAATTACTCTTAAAAACATACCATCATTGTGATGTTCCTCTTCTGGCTCAATGACATCATCTAGTCTCTCACAAAAAGCTGGTAATTCTTCTTTGACAGCTATGCTTTCAATATGGCTGACATCAACTATACTGATGTTCTCTACAGGAGTTACTGTAAGCCCACTGGTACACTCTAGCTGACCTCGGTTTATCAAAGGATTCGGCTGAAAAGGTTATTCCTGTTTTAGACAATTGTGATTTTATCGCACACAAGTACACACAACTTTTATTGTTCACTCAAAAGAGTCCATTTGCCATGTCTTAGAATATGATTTTTTAGTAAGTTACTGCAACTATCACAAAATCGCAAAATTGTGGATTACTTTTTAGGGTTCCGTAGCCAAATGGCAAAAAACGGAACCCTTATAGATTCGTCATGTCTGTCTGTCTGTCTGTCCGTCCGTATGTCACAGCCACTTTTTTCCGAAACTATAAGAGCTATACTGTTGAAACTTAGTAAGTAGATGTATTCTGTGAACCACTTTAAGATTTTCACACAAAAATAGAAAAAGAGCAATGAATTTTGGGGGTCCCCATACTTAGAACTGAAACTCAAAATTTTTTCTTTCATCAAACCGATACGTGTGGGGTATCTATGGATAGGTCTTCAAAAATGATATTGAGGTTTCTAATATCATTTTTTTCTAAATTGAATAGTTTACGCGAGAGACACCACCAAAGTGGTAAAATGTGTGCCCCCCCTGTAACTTCTAAAATAAGAGAATGATAAAACTAAAAAAAATATATGATTTACATTACCATGCAAACTACCAACAAAAATTGGTTTGAACGAGATCTAGTAAGTAGTTTTTTTTTTATACGTCATAAATCTAAAAAAACACACTATTATTAAAACATCGATCAAAGTTACAACGAACTACAAGAACTTTTATATTATGTTACTTGCTGCTACGGAACCCTCCATGGGCGAGTCTGACTCGTACTTGGCCGGTTTTTTTACTTTGCAGCCGTCGAAATGGCAATATTTAAGAAGTTCAACGCATCCTGAGCAGTCCGTGACTCTAGATACACTTATACCCTTACTAGTTGCAGAACACCTCACCTCATTCATCATCTGAGCAAACAGCTCTTCAGCTTCCAGACATTTTTGCTGCAGTTGGCAGCATTGCTTTAGTTTAGCAAAGCAGAAGATACAAGCGAGCGCCGGCCTTCTGTCTTCAGTTACAAACTGCAACATAACATGATACCATTTGACTTGGGAATAAAATTGCAGGGGCACACGGAAAAGGATACTTCCCATACAATACATATACATTGTTATGCTGTCTGAGCAATACTGAACACAGAAATAAGATGTTATAAGGTACTTACTGGAATATCAGTCAGCGTCTCATACAGTTCATGCAAGTCCTTGTCGACAACTATGTACATACGAACATTCTCTACTAAACATATTCTGCACATTGGCATTCTTTCCATCTTTGAACTTTACAGAATAACTTAGTTAAACACACAAATTAAAAAAAAAACAAAACAATATTGAATGTCTGCTCTGGCGCAGCTTTTTAATTCACGAATTAAAGCGTGTTAATATCGTGTGATGCACTGCTTTCATGGAACTCTTGTGACAGCCGGCGCGATCCGGAGAGATCCCTCTTATAGTTCTGGCCGTCCAGGAAGTATAGAGCAACTGTTTTAATAATCTTAACTCAAAATATCACTCGGTTTATATATAAGCCGGTAGAGGTAGATACCATCACAGATTAGAGAGCGTTATAAACAGTCTTGTGAAACTCCGAACAAATTACTTTTTCTATGGAATTTCGTGCATTCTTTAGCCAACATTGAGAAAAACATCAATTTGACCAACATTACACAATGAACTTACTAGATGTTTTAGTCTGTGGTCAAAGACTAACTATAGTATTGTCTGTGGTACTTAAAAACAAACATGGCTACCTTTGTGTAATTAAGTTTGTGTTGTGACTATTCTGTTTGTTTTTTCCTTTTTCTTTAAGATTTCGGAATATAAATCATCAGAATAAGTTCTGTGATTGTACGTATAACGTTGAGTTGAGCACCTGTTCGTTCTTTTCATCGGTTTTATCGAGAAATTGACTCTGTTAGTGTAAGTGACTCTTGCGAGATATTTGACTCTTCTATTTTTTGTTACTACATATTTTAACGAGACGGAGACTCTTAAGTTGTTCTCAAGTTTGTGAACCATCATGAGTAAAGGCCACAGAAGATGTGAAGTTTGCGGTATCAAAGAAGCTTGGCATGCTGAAACCATTAAACCATAGGTATAAAGGTTGATTTGTAGAAAAGCGGTAAAAGAAACAGCTTCTGTAACTTTGTATGTTTAAACTATTAATTAAATAAATAAACATGAAATAAAATCATGTAAATTAGTGTTTTATTTTACCCAGTTTTCAAAATAAATACGTCAGTTTTGGAACCCCCTATAACAACACTAGTGCATTTTATCGATATCGATAAAAAATGCACTAGTGTAAACTCTGAACATCGATAAGTTTATTTTACGTTGCGCATCCCTATCATGACAGTTCTTTACTTCGAGTTTTCATGTTGGTAGCTTTGTTTTTTTTTAAGTGGTTGGCTAAAGAATGTAAGAAATTTCTCAAAACTGAATGTTCTAAGTTCCGTCTCTTGTTTAGATGCTCTGTGGTTATAAAATCACATCACTACATTAGTTTGACACCTGACTGACAGCGACAGCGACATATCTTTTTTTTTCAGTTCCCACTTAGGGAAGGCTAGTCTTTCGATCATATCGCCTAGTTTTTTATTCGTTTTCTTATCTATGTAATATTTTTTTAATAATAAGGTTTTTCGTATTGAAATATCATACTTGTTTCTTTTTGTTTTACTATCTTTCGCAAGTCCATTAAGATTTTTTCCACATCCATTTTTCACTAGTTTTTGACAAAATCAAAATAAACGTCATTGTTTAGAGCGCGAGCAAGATAACTTGGCGCGTAGCGGAGGGCGTGCTTAATGTTGCCAGCCTTACAAATCTATTTTTCTTCTCTAATCTGATTAAAAAACGCTCTTTCAAAGCATAGTGTAATTTAAAGAATTTATTTATTTAATTTTTACCTTTATTATTAAAAAAAAAATCATGAGAACTTTGTAAATCTTTTATTGAATATAAATTAATAAGCGCTTTTAGCACTATAATTCCACGCTAGTCTTTATTAGAAGAGTCGGTAATGTCTATGTCCATTGTGAATTTGACCATTTTGAGATCCATTAAGCTATCAGATTTAAAAAATATTTTCATAAAGAGAAACATTGTCATTCTTCTAGCATTACAGTAACGCTTGCGCTTTTGTATTGTCTTTTGTAGGGGCTTTGTTTATTTACGTGCAATGATTTGATGCATTATTCATTACTACAATACAAATCTGTTTTAGATTTGGCACTATTTATTCTTTCATGGATGAAGTTTGTAGAATTCATATCATCATGATAGTCACTTGATTAAGATTTAAGCACATAGAAGCAGTCCGTTTTCAACAAACTTTGTTGAATTGCTAGGTACTGCTCGGGTACACATATTTAAGGAAGTTTTATTGTGATGGTCACCCGGCAAAATATTTGATAAACGAGTCTCAATTTTGGAAAATGGTACCGTAAGCCCAATATTTTCTCATTTCTCTTCATAAACACGTTTGACTTTCAGGATAATACCCTGCTAGCATTTTTAATCACTTTTGGTATAATAATGACGACTATTTACTTTAGAAACGATAAAAACACAGAACACAACACCTTTTTCTGACACATGACATAAACGTCAAACGATTAGTTTCCAATTTCGGCCACGCGCCAACTTATCTTGCGCTAGCTCTAGTCTAATTATCATCATCATTAAAAAATTAAAACTTAGGAAATACTTTTTTCACAGATTAAATTTTTATTTATGGTAGTATTTCAACGAGTGACTGAAAATTAAAGTTTTAAGTGAAATAACCCATACAACCATTTTCGGTCGCAAAATTCTCAAATAGTCACAGATTAGCAAGACAAGGTTACAATGTCGTAACTATTACTAAACTTAATAACGATGCGGATTTTGGTTACAGCGTGCAGCGTGTAGGAACGATATCAACACTTTGTACTGAAAAATGTTACAATAAATAAGTGTTGTATCTGTGTCAACAAGTTACGACAAATTTTTTCATAATTAATTTACGACACATTGTGTTTACTTTGAATTCCAGTGTAAATATTAAAGTTAAATTATGTACACATTGTCGAAACTAAACTACAGTATTTTTTGGAGTTACACAAGTGTAATAACAGTTACGATACTGTAGTGTTGGATTTGACCAAACAGAAATCAACTGGGGTTCTCAAAGTGTGCTATTGTATTTAATAAAATTATTGATCTTTTCAAAATTCAAATTCAAAAGTTTTTTATTTCACATAGGCCTACATGGGCACTTATAAAACGTCAGAAGCTATTGCACGGTTCCAAATTGGTCGTTTCCTATGAAGACGAACCGGCAAGAAACTCCCTGGTTACTCTTTTAAAAAAAGTGGTTGTTCTTACGATATTTTCATATTACCGTATTAGTGGATATTATTTAAGAACAGTGTAAACCGGTCTATATCGTACTCAAAAGCACAATAAAAATAATCGTTTTAAAAAAAGTGAGTCAAATATGAAGTAATCTAAGAATTTGTGTAGAGTACAGTGTTCTTCCATTTACATTATAAAAAGAGGCTACTTATATAAAAAAAGCTAGAATTTTTTTAAATAATTACAACTGTCAATAAATGAGACGTTAACAAAAAAAAAACTACCTAACGAATTTAAGGTGGTTGGAGTCAGATAATATAAAAATATTGCAAAAGCAATGTGTTAGAAAAAAAAAAATGTTACAAATGGAGCAGTCAATAGATACATTTACACAATATTATGAGTTACCAGGGGGCCACAAGTGCAGAGGCAGTCATTGCCAAACAAGCGTGTCTTCGACATAGTCTGTAACCTTGTAATATGCTTTTTTGGTTAAGACACGCTTAATATGTGTTTTGAACTTGCCTTCGCTGAGTTCAGTCACCGCTTTTGGTAGCTTGTTATAAAAGCGTATGCTATTTACTAAAAATGACTTATTGGTCTTGACTAATCTCCATTGGGGTAATATAATTTCGTGTTTACTACGAGTATTTATGTTATGAAAATCGCTTCTAATTTTGAAAAGTCCTAGGTTTTTACGGACATACAAAATACTTTCTAAGATATAAAGAGAAGGCAGTGTCAATATATCGATTTCTTTGAATTTATTTCTGAGGGACTCGCGAGGACCCATTTTATAAATAGCCCTGATTGCTCTCTTTTGCAATACGAAAATCGAGTCTACATCAGCTGCAGATCCCCACAGTAAAATGCTATAAGACATAATACTGTGGAAATAGGCATAGTGAACTAACCTAGCTGTGGCGACATCTGTCAACTGCCTTATTTTTCTTACTGCATATGCCGCTGAGCTTAATCTACCTGAGAGATTTCTAATATGAGGTATGGAGGTATGGAGGGAGAAATAATAAATATAGATATGAAACCTTGTGAGGTAGGTATATGTTACGTATGTATAAGTAATTGGCGGACGGGCTGCGACCCTCCCCTCGCTGCGCCCTGCGGCCGCTCCCCGCGCCCCGCGCCCGCGCATTTTGTCCCTAGCAATAGCATTAGCATTACGCAATAAACAGCGTGCAACGATCTATCTGGTTTGATTGACGCGTACGTAGCGTACCCCCTTCCCGCCTACACCTCTCGTACTTAACACGTGGCGACCGACGAGCGAACTCGAAAGTGTGTAAAATGTCTACGGGAGCAATATACGGTATTCTGTCCACCTTCGACCACCTGTCCCAAGAGTGGAATAGTTTTAAATCGCGACTAAGTCAATGTTTTATCGCTAACGACAATCCCAGAAACGGACAATACGACGATTAAACGGAGGGCGATATTGTTAACATCGTTATGTGAAGCAACATTCAAACTAGTTAGCGACCTGGCATTACCCTACAAGGTGGAAGAACTTCGCTACGAGGAAATAGTGAAACTCCTCGACGAGCACTTCACACCAAAAAGGTACGGATTCGCCGAGAAGTCCAAGTTCTATTCGGCGACACAACGGCCAGGAGAGGCGCACACTCAATGGGCGGCCAGGATAAGAGGCTTACCATCACACTGTGGCTTCAAAAATTTGGAGGAGGCCTTGCTAGACAAGTTCATAATGGGCATGGCAGCAGGACACGAGTGGGACAAACTCTTTGTACAGGATCAGCGGGAGCTGACCCTCTCGAAGGCCATAGATTTCACCGATCGATGACCAGGACTGGGACCCAGAAGTGGTCCCCGACTTAGCTTGTTGGTAATCAACCAGAGCCTGCCAGGCAGCCACAAGGGGGAGGAGAGCAGGTGGCGGACCAAGGACAAGGTCATAGGCAGCTCGCCGCCGCACGGATAGTTCATAGGCAACAAGCAATTAGTCCGACGTTCGCAACACCGACGCTGGCCCAGTACGTCTGCGATGAGATGATAATATCGGTGACGATTCCACAGGAATGAACATAGGATAAGTTTAGTTTAGAGTAAGTTAGTATAGTTAAGAGTAAGTTAGAATAATAAGATGTACGTATTGCCTAGCTTAAGGGGAAGGGATGTTACGTATGTATAAGTAATTGGCGGACGGGCTGCGACATTCCCCTCACTGCGCCCAGCGGCAGCTCCGCGCGCCCGCGCATCTTGCCCCTAGCATTAGCATTACGCAATAAACAGCGTGCAACGATCTATCTGGTTTGATTGACGCGTAGCGTACCCCTTTCCCGCCTACACATAAAAACAAAAGAAAAATAAAAGATATAAAAGTCAGCTCACACGGAGCTCTCCGCCACGGCGGAGCGCAGTAGCGAGTGTAGGCGCAGCCCTCAGTCGTATGAGTGACGGCGAAGGCTACGCAGCAACAGGTAGGCAGGTAGTAATAGACATGCAGCACGTAGGCAGGTAGCAGCAGAACAGAGTAGGCCCTCAGAGGCCAGGTCCATCAGCAGAATAGCTCTCTACCGTCAGGGGCTAGCAGAGAAAGAGAGGAGGTCCTCAGATTCAGGGCTTCGTAGACTTGAACACTGACTGAGTAATAAACTACACAGATACTAAAGAGTATATAATATATATATATATAAGTAGGTATTGACAGACACACAGACACGAACTGACCGATTTAGAAGGAGCTGAACGAATAACCAAAAAATGACCCAAGGAGCTGAACCGTTTCTTCTGCAAACATGGGTTTATACCAATTTTGACGGCAAAGCTGGCCGTCAATTCATAATTTAAATTTTCAAAACAGATTTCAACCAGCATAGCCCTTTCACAAAAAAAAAAAAAAAATCACAATTTAATTTGAAAAATAATCCACAGATAAGAGAACATATAATTTGTTGTTAGCAAATTATATGTTTACAAAATAAATAATATTAAGAGTAAAACTATAAAACCTAAGACTATAAAAATACTCCTTGATACCTAATCAAAACCATAGAAGAAAATAAGTAGTGACATGACAGATGACATTGATCAATGAAAATCAACAACTAAATTATATAAGAAATATTATTTAGTAAGTATTAATAACATTACAACCTATCTAATAGTATGCTAGAGTCTGTCTGATAAGTTAAACGACTTGGGTAATTATTAGGATTAAATGAAATCTGATGTAGTCAACACGAGTTCAATAATCAAGGTTGATTAAGAGATAGACATCATTGTTAACTAACAGAAGAACTTTAAAAAAAGTATCGAATATAAGTATTTATAAATGATTAAATATTATACGAGATTCCCAAGTCGGTTGACTTATTAAACAGACTATAGAAATGAATTTTTCACAAAGCAGGTTCTTTAACATATTAATAAGTAACAAAAGAAAGAAACTGAAATAGTTCCATTATTCCTGATCATAAGAAATATATTTATTAAAATTAAGCACGAGCACACCACACGTGAACAACAATTGTAATCACTATTATATCGACTAATGTACATACATAGACATGAAAGCATATTGTGACAAATACCTACTTATATATTAAACCAAACGGTGGATGAGAATGAGAAACCGGCTGTTTGGGGTGAGGTCAAGATAA
The DNA here is from genome assembly GCA_910589285.2 of Mythimna ferrago. Lineage (NCBI taxonomy): Eukaryota > Metazoa > Arthropoda > Insecta > Lepidoptera > Noctuidae > Mythimna > Mythimna ferrago. The sequence goes on from OU342700.1 coordinate 15,627,013, forward strand.
ACCAAGTTTAAAGATTATAAAGATTCATACATATTTATTTCAACAATGAAAAAGTACAAAATAATTAGCCATCTAATATTAAAAAATTACTTAAAATACATTACCTACATTTGAAAGGTTTTTATCGGAGTTTATAAATGGCTATTTTTAAGTAAAATTGCGCAACATCGTATCTTACTGGTACAATTTATCACCATGTTTACAGTGAATATGTTTTGTTAAAGTACCCTTTTGACTAAAACAAAGCTGACATTCTTCACATTTATAAGGTTTCTCGCCAGTGTGCGTACGAATGTGTACTTTTAAAAGATCTTTTCGACTAAAACTAAGCAGACATTCTTCACATTTGTAAGGTTTCTCGCCAGTATGCGTACGAATGTGGCTTATTAAACGTTTCTTCCCACTAAAACAACGCTGGCATTCTTCACACTTATAAGGTTTCTCGCCAGTGTGCATACGAAGGTGCTCTGTTAACCGATTCTTTTGTATAAAACAACTCGGACATTCGTCACATTTGTAAGGTTTTTCGCCAGTGTGAGTACGGATGTGGCTTATTAAAGTACTCCTCTGTCTAAAACAACGCCGACACTCTTCACATTTGTAGGGTTTTTTACCAGAGTGCGTACGCATGTGTATAGTTAAATGACTGTTCGTACTAAAACAAAGCTGACATTCGTTACATTTGTAAGGCTTCTCGCCAGTGTGCGTACGAATGTGGCTTACTAAAGTACTCTTCTGTCTAAAACAACGCTGACACTCTTCACATTTGTAAGGTTTTTCGCCAGTGTGCGTACGAATGTGTATTTTTAAATGTTGCTTCAGACTAAAACAAAGCTGACATTCGTCACATTTGTAAGGTTTCTCGCCAGTGTGCGTACGAATGTGACTAGTTAAACGAGCCTTCTGACTAAAACAACGCTGACACTCTTCACATTTGTAAGGTTTTTCGCCAGTGTGCGTACGAATGTGTGCTTTTAAAGTATGCTTCAGTCTAAAACAAAGCTGACATTCATCACATTTGTAAGGTTTCTCGCCAGTGTGCAAACGAATGTGATTTGTAAAACGAACCTTCTGATTAAAATAACTTTGACAGATATCACATTTGTAAGGTTTTTCATCAGTGTGTGCAAGAATGTGTTTAGTTAAAGCTCCCTTATTATTACAACTGCGCTGACAAATATCACACTTATAAGGTGCTTGTTCTGTCAAATTACGTTTTTTAATATTTTTATGACAATTTTTGTCCAAAGTAGTACCAATCACACTAATTTTAACTCTAGGTGTTGTATTAGTTAAAGGTTTTTGACATTTCGGAATAAGTTTTGACGTACCATTTGACGTGTTTTGGGTGACTTTTGTGTCTAACTTTTCATTCTTCTTTAGATTTTCTGTAATTACGCCTTCTAGTTTTTTTCCTCGTGTGTGCAATTTTCGTTTTTTCGCAACGGCCGCCCCTGTGAATAGTAATCTAGTGAGCGCCACATTTAAAACAGACTTAAATGAATGGTTCTCATTACAGCCGAAAAGTTGTTGGTTGCAGATTTACGAATATTACTACTGATCAAAGTATTTAACAAAATAAGCTGTAATTACCCAACTACGGCAATGCTAAATGCAAGGATGAATAGTTATGATAATCTACACAAAGAACCGTTCGGTTGTATTTGCAAACAGCGTTGAGTGCTTTAAGCAGATGTGCTGTGAGACATCTAGCAGTAGGAGTGTACTCTCCAGTGAGAGCAACTACTCGAGGTGTAGCAGTGTTTGTGCTACTCAAGAGTGTACAGACAGAACGCCCTAAGATATTTTTGTCAAACCAGTCGGTCTGTTCGCTCACACGTTAACATTAAATACTCACGTGTCGTGTCATTGGCTCTTCGCTTCTTCCTCGATACTTCTTGTTCTTCTTCCACTTCCGTTTTGATCTCAATTAAAGGCACATCATCTTCTGAATTAGACTTAGACTGTTGTGCCGGTATATCTTCTACTTCCGATAAGCTATTGTTTAGAAGTTCCAGTTCTAGTTCTGTAAACAAAAACGGTAAAGAGCTACTTGTTAATACATGCGCAGGAGAACTAGACTCTGGCCAACGAAAGATGGCAAAACAAAACGAAGGCCAAATTAAAAAAAAATTGAAGCTCACCCTAACTGTAGGTACGCCACTCAAACGGAGTTAATACGTTTGATTATTTATGAAAATAATAAGTATGCGTTATAGGTACCAAACATTTTAATAATGTGCGACTACGGCTTTTTATTTTGTTCTGTTCTTGTTTTTCCAGTTACCTTGTTTATTTCAGTATTCTGAAAATCCTGTTTTATACTTTTTCAGTGTTGTTTTTTTGTCGTAGTCAGGTTTTACTTTTTATTTTTTTATTTAAACAATTTTGGTGTTAAATCACCGTGCTTCTGTACTATTTACTTGTGAAAGCTAAGTTGTCAAAAAAAAACTAGGTAATTAACATAAAACACCCGTTCATTTGTGAAGCAGTGAAACAGCTGCGTAGACTGAAGCCTTTTCAAATGATACCAAACGTGACTTATTTATCTTATTTTTTTAATTTTTGATTTTTCATTGAATATTGATGATATTTTTTGATAAGTGCCAGTGAAGTCCTTTCAAATGACATCAAACACAGTGTGTTTATCTCAACATTTTTTTTAACAGATTACTTTTTGTCCGCTAGAGGGCGTCACTTTAAATTTGAGCTTTCTAGTGCTAACGGTCACAGAGATTAAGCGAGGACGGACAGACAGACATGGCGAAACTATAAGGGTTCCTAGTTGACTACGGAACCCTAAAAAGAGTATCGGAAGGCTGTTTAGTATCATCGGTAAAACACGGCGGTGGTAATATTTTAGTCTGGGGCTGTTTTGCTGGAAATGTTGTCGGAGATCTTGTTAAAATTGATGGAATCACGAAATCAGAAACGTTTATTTCAAATAGACCAGTTACAGGCACTTTTGAATTGTCAAAATGTCGGTCAGTCAAACAAGTGAAGCTAAATTGCACGTTCCAAAGAGTAGGTCTCTATGGAGAAGAACGTGCAAGAAACTCCATGGACACTCTTTTAAATCGTATTGAGTTACATGAATCTTCGTTACATATTTCTTACGAGGAAGGAGCAATATTTGCAAATATTAAAGAATCATGCTTTGCCCTCAGGATTACGTATTGTTGGTGAACCATTCGTGTTTCAACAAGATAATGATCCCAAACACTCAGCTAAAGTATGCAAAACCATTTTAGAAGAACAAGAATCGAGAAGTCTTCTTGAATTGATGGTGTTGCCCCCGCAATCACCAGACTTATCGCCTATTAAAAATTATGAGATGAATTGGATCGTAAAGCCAAAGAACGTTTACCAAAGAGCACTAAAGAGCTGTGGCAATATCTACAGGAAGCTTGGAAAGAAATTAGCACTGAATACTTTGGCATAGTTGCGGGATGGTATTGGAACCATTTTGCTAGCCTCCACATATGGAATTGACTTGAATCAATTACTGGAGAGAATGCCTAGAATCTGCCAAGCTGTTATAAAGATGGTCACATAGATGAAAATCAATTATAAATTAATTTTGTACCTGATAAATAATAAAATTTCTTTTTTTACTACCTAATATTTCTTAATTAAACAATACTATAGAGTCATGTGGGTCAAGTGTGCGCAGCGTCAAGTGTGCGCATTCAAAATATCTCGAAAACTATATAGAGCTAAGGAACGGCCACCCCCCTCTCCAGTAACCCGCGGGACGTCCTGCGAAGCGCTCGCACCACAGCGGCTGCTCGCGCGCCATTTTGATCTGACAGGTAAATGAAGATTTTTGCTAAAATATTTACGATATTTTGTCACATTTGACGCGTAATCTTTTTTAGTCATGTAAACTTTTTATAAATATGCTATTTGCTATCAAGTGCAACATAATATCTAGTTTGTTATTTGCCAGTGTTTAAGTTGTTATGTTGACGTAATAATCAACGACATTCATACAATTCTGTTTCGATGGTTTGGGTTAAGTGTGCGCAGAAACCTGTCGTGTAAGTGTGCGCATGCGCACACTAATAAGATTCTTAAGAAACCAAAAAATTGAAAAGTATTCTGATCCACCTACTGAAGACTGGATTGAATGTAGCCTTTGTGGAGCCTGGTGGCACGAACAGTGCACCAGCTTCGAACACGGCACTTTTATTTGTGATACATGTATGACGAAGTAGATAAGGATTTCTAAGTTCAAGTTGATCTCATATTTTGATTTAAGATGATTATTATGTTGATTACTTTAAGTACCTATGATGAAAATTTTAATAATTATATAATATTGCTTATGTTCTAAAAATAGATAGCTCATTATTTCTTTTTTTGTTGTTGCGTACACTTACCCACAGTGCTGCGCACACATACCCCTACACTGGGGCAAGTGTGCGCGTAAGGAACGGTCTTTGTTTTCTATAGTTTCTTAAAATATAAGCTACTGACAATACTATTATTGTGTCTAAGTTGATTGCAAATAAACAGTCTTACTAATTAACACAGTTTTGTTTCATTCTAGAAATAATTTTCGAGTTTTTGAAGCGCCAAAGTTTAAATGCGCACACTTGACCCACATGACTCTATGTCATATATACTATTATATTAAGAGTAAAACTAAAGTAATACTAGTGTGAATTATTACTAAAGTAACAATACACTATGGTAGTGCTCCAATTATAATAGGTATAACTAAAAAAAAATAGCTATAGTTAAACATAGCGTGATGAATATTTCAAGTCTCGCATAATTCAGCCCCACAAGAGAGGCAATAGTATTAAAGTAACACTGTATTGGTGGCGATAAACATTTATTATTAGAACTAGTTACAGAACCCTTTGTTATCGTATGAGCATGTATGAGTACAGATAAGTAGGTGGAGCGATCAGGTAACATGAGAAAACAATGTGCTGACACTACGTCTGTTCCTTACTTAAGCACTCTGGTAACGATTACAGGAACGAGTCACAGATTAAATGATGTATCAAAAGTAGTGAAACTTGCATGATTGGATAGATCATTTTCTTTTTGTATCTGCAATTTTTTATTAAAAAAGATGGGGGAATAATGGGGCTCACACCACACATGGTTACGCGACAAAATGTGTAGTCGCCAAGCGGGGCCGTGGCGTGTTCGAGTGCCGCTCCCTTACGTAAAGCGGTGGTGCAAACATGTTTACAAATTAGGACATACAGTAAATCACGTATGTACCATATCAGAACAATAGTTGTGAACTGAACCAATAAATATTTATGTAACTTTTTGAAGTGACTTTTAATCATACTCCCTGCACAAGGCTACACCGTACCAGGATACACGTACACCACCACTAAGGGTCTCAAAAATACGAAATTACTCTTAAAAACATACCATCATTGTGATGTTCCTCTTCTGGCTCGATGACATCATCTAGTCTCTCACAAAAAGCTGGCAATTCTTCTTTGACAGCAATGCTTTCAACATGGCTGACATCAACTATACTGATGTTCTCTACAGGAGTTACTGTAAGCCCACTGGTACACTCTAGCTGACCTCGGTTTACCAAAGGATTCGGCTGAAAAGGTTATTCCTGTTTTAGACAATTGTGATGTTCTTTATTGCACACAAGTACACAACTTTTATTGTTCACTCAAAAGAGTCCATTTGCCATGTCTTAGGATATGATTTTTTTGTAAGTTACTGCAACTATCACAAAATCGCAAAATTGTAGATTACTTTTTAGGATTCCGTAGCCAAATGGCAAAAAACGGAACCCTTATAGATTCGTCATGTCTGTCTGTCCGTCCGTAAGTCACAGCCACTTTTTTCCGAAACTATAAGAGCTATACTGTTGAAACTTAGTAAGTAGATGTATTCTGTGAACCGCTTTAAGATTTTCACACAAAAATAGAAAAAGAGCAATGAATTTTGGGGGTCCCCATACTTAGAACTGAAACTCAAAAATTTTTCTTTCATCAAACCGATACGTGTGGGGTATCTATGGATAGGTCTTCAAAAATGATATTGAGGTTTCTAATATAATTTTTTTCTAAACTGAATAGTTTACGCGAGAGACACTTCCAAAGTGGTAAAATGTGTGTCCCCCCCCTGTAACTTCTAAAATAAGAGAATGATAAAACTAAAAAAAAATATATGATGTACATTACCATGCAAACTACCAACAAAAATTGGTTTGAACGAGATCTAGTAAGTAGTTTATTTTTTATACGTCATAAATCTAAAAAAATACACTATTATTAAAACATCGATCAAAGTTACAATGAACTACAAGAACTTTTATATTTTATTGTTACTTGCTGCTACGGAACCCTCCATGGGCGAGTCTGACTCGCACTTGGCTGGTTTTTTTACTTTGCAGCCGTCGAAATGGCAATATTTAAGAAGCTCAACGCATCCTGAGCAGTCCGTGACTCTAGATACATTTATACCCTTACTAACTAGTTACAGAACACCTCACCTCATTCATCATCTGAGCAAACAGCTCTTCAGCTTCCAGACATTTTTGCTGCAGTTGGCAGCATTGCTTTAGTTTAGCAAAGCAGAAGATACAAGCGAGCGCCGGCCTTCTGTCTTCAGTTACAAACTGCAACATAACATGATACCATTTGACTTGGGAATAAAATTGCAGGGACACACGGAAAAGGATACTTCCCATACAATGCATTTACATTGTTATGCTGTCCGAGCAATACTGAACACAGAAATAAGATGTTGTAAGGTACTTACTGGAATATCAGTCAGCGTCTCATATAGTTCATGCAAGTCCTTATCGACAACTATGTACATGCGAACATTCTCTACCAAACATATTCTGCACATTGGCATTCTTTCCATCTTTGAACTTTACAGAATAACTTAGTTAACACACAAATTAAAAAAAAAACAAAACAATATTGAATGTCTGCTCTGGCGCAGCTTTTTTAATTAAAGCGTGTTAATATCGAGTGATGCACTGCTTTCATGGAACTCTTGTGACAGCCGGCGCGATCCGGAGAGATCCCTCTTATAGTTCTGGCCGTCCAGGAAGTATAGAGCAACTGTTTTAATAATCTTAACTCAAAATATCACTCGGTTTATATATTAAAAGCCGGTAGAGGTAGATACCATCACAGATTAGAGAGCGTTATAAAATCACATCACTACATTAGTTTGACACCTGACTGACAGCGACAGCGACATATCTTTTTTTTTCAGTTCCCACTTAGGGAAGGCTAGTCTTTCGATCATATCGCCCAGTTTTTTATTCGTTTTCTTATCTATGTAATATTTTTTTAATAATAAGGTTTTTCGTATTGAAATATCATACTTGTTTCTTTTTGTTTTACTATCTTTCGCAAGTCCATTAAGATTTTTTCCACATCCATTTTTCACTAGTTTTTGACAAAATCAAAATAAACGTCATTGTTTAGAGCGCGAGCAAGATAACTTGGCGCGTAGCTGAGGGCGTGCTTAATGTTGCCAGCCTTACAAATCTATTTTTCTTCTCTAATCTAATTTGATTAAAAAACGCTCTTTCAAAGCATAGTGTAATTTAAAGAATTTATTTATTTAATTTTTACCTTTATTATAAAAAAAAAAATCATGAGAACTTTGTAAATCTTTTATTGAATAAATTAATAAGCACTTTTAGCACTAGAATTCCACGCTAGTCTTTATCAGAAGAGTCGGTTATGTCTATGTCCATTGTTAATTTGACTATTTTGAGATCCATTAAGCTATCAGATTTAAAAAATATTTTCTTAAAGAGAAACATTGTCATTCTTCTAGCATTGTCTTTTGTAGGGGCTTTGTTTATTTACGTGCAGTGATTTGATGCATTATTCATTACTACAATACAAATCTGTTTTAGATTTGGCACTATTTATTCTTTCATGGATGAAGTTTGTAGAATTCATATCATCATGATAGTCACTTGATTAAGATTTAAGCACATAGAAGCAGTCCGTTTTCAACAAACTTTGTTGAATTGCTAGGTACTGCTTGGGTACACATATTTGAGGAAGTTTTATTGTAATGGTCACCCGGCAAAATATTTGATAAACGAGTCTCAATTTTGGAAAATGGTACCGTAAGCCCAATATTTTCTCATTTCTCTTCATAAACACGTTTGACTTTCAGGATAATACCCCTGCTAGCATTTTTAATCACTTTTGGTGTAATAATGACGACTATTTACTTTAGAAACGATAAAAAACACAGAACACAACACATTTTCCTAACACATGACAAAAACGTCAAACGATTTGTTTCCAATTTTGGCCACGCGCCAACTTATCTTGCGCTAGCTCTAGTCTAATTATCATTATCATTTTAAAATTAAAACTTAGGAAATACTTTGTTCACAGATTACATTTTTTCGAATGACTGTAAATTATAGTTTTAAGTGATAAAAATAATTATCTTAGGGTATAGAATTAGTAAATGAGCGACTGATAGCGAGTGACGAGAAATCAACAGAACAGCAACTTACAAACATCAATTTGAGTCCCATAAAATACAAAATGAGAAGCTTCATTTAAGCGACCTAATACTTGTTTGAGTGTCAACGAACGACCTGAATTTATTTCAATATTCGGCAAATTATTATACCTACTGAGTGGCATTTTATCTTAAATTAAGTATTTTGAATGTCCTAAATATCAAAGTAGAAAGTATTGAACGTCTTAAATATGGTTATTTATTTATTATGTAAATATGTATGTCACAAGTATCCTTTCAATCGTGGAAATTGCAGACACAATAGAAAGACAATAAGTGCACGAACGCCGGCGTTCGCTTGGGGTTTAATGAATATTTGATTAGGATTTATTAAAAAAGATGGTGAAATAAAATCTGCGAGCAACTTACGTACGACATAGAATTTGCCGGCCGCTGCCGTAGCACCGTTCGCTTCGTTCGCTCGACTCACTCGCGGTTGGTCACAGTTCTAACCTTACCTATGTAGGAGAGCTAAGGAAGGAGAAAATAAAACAGATTTACATGCAGAAAATTCACAGTATAAACTTGTATATTTTTCAGTGTCAAGAACATTCACATTAGGTACATCAATCAATAACGTTTTCCAAACAAAACCTTTCTAACTTAAATTTACTCATAATACAAAACAAAGAAGTTTGTATATACAACACGCCCCTATAAATTTAAATTTATCCTCCTAGCGTCCTAGTGAAGCACCCGTAGTAGCGGGTTTTTTTTTTATTGTGGGAAAAATCATTCAATGACAACCCCCGCTCTTGGGCGGAGCGGGAAATAGTGTCAGACTCTTACTGACTAAAAGACCCACCCTGTTCCTTCTAGCCTTCGTAACGACCCGTAGTAGCGGGTGCCACTCGACACTGCGAGCAGGGGGCGGTGCCCCGATCTCGCCTGCCGCGACCCTCTAGAGGGTCGTAGCGATTGCTTCAAGAGAGTTTCAGCAGTCAAAGTTCGGTAATACTCCGTAGGTATCGACTTAGGTCGGTCACCTCCTTGCTCCCGAATTTTATCGGACATGTTGACTTCGTTAGCGAAACAGCACGGTCAGTTTATGATACACGACGCTACTAGGGCGTCGATTAGGATCTTTGCATTTTATTATTGTATTTAGAATAATTTTAAGAATAAACAGTTATTATTGTTACGATCCTGCATTTAAATTATCTCTTCACACAAATATCCGTTACATTACTGTAATTTTACCTTCGTTAAAGATATATGAAACTTATTTTATATTGTTTTTTAACCGACTTTAAAAAAATGGAGGTTATCAATGGCAGCTATGTCCGCTCTTTCTCCCGCTAGTTGGCGCCTGTGTATTTGGAGGTCATTCATTTTGACAGCTCCTTGTGTCGTTGTATGGTGGTTTTTTTGTTTATGCTGATTTATGTGAATTATGGTAGAAAAATACGGATCTTGGACTGTTTGTGAATTAAAAAAGAATTAAGACGAAGAAATGATTTTTTTTTTATTTTATTTTTTTTTATTTCTTTGGGAAAGCTGTGTCCCGATGTCACATATCGATGAGCATAAAGGCACAACACAACACTGGGGCATTTTATTTTTACAAAAACGATGGTTATTTACTTGAAATAAATAACCATCGTTTTTGTAAAAACACAATATTCCCTTGAAAATCTATTGAGTTTGACAGATAGTATGACCTCCAAGTTCACTGGCGCCATCTACTTTGAACTTCTCAGATTACACGCCATTCGACCCGTATGTATGTAATATTCCCAGAACTGCCCAGTTTTCGTATATGTTAGTCTATATCAGCGTCTGAACAAATGTGCCAAATTTCAAAAGTGTATGTATGTTTTCATGTTTGTGTTCGCATATCTCCGGAACTACAAGTCTGATTTAGGTAATTCTTTTTTAGTTGTACTAGGTATTGTTCAACTTAGGGAATAGTGCAAATTTCATAAAAATCGGTTCAGTAGTTTTTGAGATAGGGAATTTTAACCGACTTTTTTAGGGTTCCGCAGTCAACTAGGAACTCTTATAGTTTCGCCATGTCTGTCTGTCCGTCTGTCTGTCCTCGCTTAATCTCTGTGAACGTTAGCACTAGAAAGCTGAAATTTGGTACCAATATGTATATCAATCACGCCGACAAAGTGGTAAAATAAAAATTGAAAAAAAAATAATGTTTTAATAGGGTAGCCCTCCTATATGTAAAGTGCGAAGTGATTTTTTTTTTAATGTCAACCCTAACGTGTGATATATCGTTGGATAGGTATTTAAAAATGAATAGGAGTTTACTCAAAACATTTTTTGATAATGTCAATAATTTCGGAAATAATCGCTCCAAAAGTAAAAAACAATGTGCCCCCCCCCCCCCCCTCTAACTTTTGAACCATGAGTTTAGAAAATATGAAAAAAATCTGAATGATAGAACTTTATAAGGACTTTCTAGGAAAATCATTTTGAACTTGATAGAAAGAACAGTTTTTGTACAAAAAAGACAAAAAGGTTGTACAAAATAATTTCTGGACTAAGTTTGTAGTATAATTGTATATGCAAGCATTTTTTTTTAATCTCATAAGTGGGTACACTTATTGTGACGGACGGGAAACTACTGAACCCTACACTGAGCGTGGCCCGACTCGCTCTTGGCCGGTTTTTTTTTATGTACTTACATTATGTTCACCGATATCTCGGTTCATTGTGAACCGATTTTGAAATTTTTTTTTTTTAAAGGTTATGTTTCCAAGTTGGTCACATAGAAATATTGTTATGATCTTATCATGAACTTCGTAGATATGGCACATAACTCCTCATAAGATCACAGCAGAACTGTTGTTACAAGTAAGATTGCTTTGTTTATACGTGTAGTCGATGACTGGCTGAAAGACGGGAAGAAGATGTATCGAACTGATCTGATGATGAAGCCAAAAGGTAAATTAATGTAATCTAACCGTGTTTGGGATTATTAGAATCATTATGAGATGCACTCTGGCTATAATGCATTTAAGTTTGTCTGAAGGGTACTTTTTGTGGTAGTACCATTACCAAAAAACTTTTTATAAAAAAATATAACCGAATTTAATGTTAAAAAAAACACTGAAAAGTAAAAAATAACTAGTTTCGGAAGTCGGAGTTAAATAACGAAAAAAAAAAAAAACTATTACAGAAACACCGACATCCGAAATGAAAGTTATTTTTTACTTTTCAGTGTTTTTTTTAACACTGTTGTTACTGTGCGTACAAATGTGCCTCGTTTATTGATGCTTCTGTCTAAAATAACGCTGGCACTCATCACACTTGAGACGATTCTCGCCAGTGTGATTACGAATGTGACGTATTAAATAACTCTTCCGACAAAAACCACGCTGACATTCTTCACAATTATAAGGTTTCTAACTAGTATGCTTACGAATGTGACGTGTTAAAGTTATCTTTTGACTGAAACAAAGCTGACATTCTTCACACTTGTAAGGTTTCGCGCCAGTATGCGTACGAATGTGTTGTGTTAAATTACCTTTCCTACTAAAACAAAGCTGACATTCTTCACACTTGTAAGGTTTCTCGCCAGTGTGCGTACGAATGTGTCTCGTTAATGGACCCTTCTCACTGAAACAACGCTGACATTCTTTACATTTGTAAGGTTTTTCGCCAGTATGCGTACGAATGTGTTTTATTAAATCACCCTTCTGACTAAAACAACGCAGACATTCTTCACATTTGTAAGGTTTTTCGCCAGTGTGCGTACGAATGTGTTTTGTTAAATGACCTTTTCTACTAAAACAACGCAGACATTCTTCACACTTGTAAGGTTTCTCGCCAGTGTGCGTACGAATGTGTTCCGTTAATTGACCCTTCTCAATAAAACAACGCGGACATTCACCACATTTATAAGGTTTTTCGCCAGTGTGCGTACGAATGTGTATTGTTAAATCATTTTTCTGACTAAAACAACGCTGACACTCTTTACATTTGTAAGGTTTTTCGCCAGTGTGCGTACGAATGTGCCTTTTTAAATTACACTGCAGACTAAAACTACGCTGACATATATCACATTTGTAAGGTCTTTCACCAGTGTGTACACGAATATGATTTATCAAAACTCTCTTGTCATTAGAACTGTATTGACAAATATGACATTTGTAAGGTGGTTTACCAGCGAGTTTGTATGTAGTATGTTTTTTTAAATTACGTTTTTTAGTATTATTAGGACAATTTGAGTCTAACGTAGTATCAGTTGCACTAATATAAACTCGAAGTGTTGTATTAGTTACAGGTTCTTCGAATTTCGGAATTAGTTTGGACGGACAATTTAGAGTGTTCTGGGTAACTTTTGTGACTGATTCTTCATTCTTCTTTTGATTTTCTGTAATTAAGTCTTCTAGTTTTTTTCCTCGTATCAGCTTTGATTTCTTCGCAACGGCCGACCCTGTGATTTTAAACTTAGTAAGCGCCAAGTTCAAAACAATCAATTGTTAGGGAATCGAACGAAAGAGCAGATGAGTTAGTTTGCTAATAACACTGATCATGCGTGGTCAAGGGTTTTATAGTAGAGGTGGCGAGATGGGGAATTTGCGTGATACTCGAGCGTGTTATACAAGTCAAATCAGGAATTATAATATTTTTAATGTAGCTGTTTACTAAAGCTACCTCAATGTAATGAGTATTTGATGTTTGTTTCTTTTAATCCATTTGAATAACGAATGTTAATATAGTATGTTTACTAAAATATTTATTTGATTTGTAGTTGTACTTCATAAATGTTACCAATGTATAAAACACAACAAACAATATTCGTAAAATATTATAATTCCTGATTTAACTGCGTTATATAGTCTGTCTAAAAAGTTAAACAACTTGGGTAATTATTAAGTTAATATGAAATCTGATGTAGTTAACACTGGTTCAATAATTAAGGTTGATTAAGAGATCTTGATCATTGTTTACTAATAGAAGAGCCATGAAAAAGTATCGAATACTAGTATTTTTTAAATCATAAAATATTATACAAAATTCTGAAGTCGTTTGATTTATTATACAGACTATACATACATAAAGTCTTCATAAGGTCGTGCTATATATAATGACATTCGTCACTATATATACAAGCACGTCAGAAAATCATATGAGGAGAAACGTTGCACCTTGTAATGTACAGTAAGGCCGCAAAAGTCCATAGGAACGCTAATGATTACATTGCTACGAACCGAGCGAGCGCGATATTTCCGTGCGTATGTGTGCGCATGTATGAGTATCCACATTCCACAGATAACACACACTAAGGAACTGTCGTCGCACTGAGCTATATGGTAGCATTGATAAAATTCGTGCAAATTCGTCATGTGCTGGTAGCCGTGTGAACTAAGTGTTGGATTCGCAAATCACGTAACCCGAGTTCAAATCATGGTCGGTCCGTTGCAGTTATTTCTTACTTTGAAAATTCCCAATCTATATTGATTTACTTAATTGTTTTTTTATATTTCTATGAAAAATACTATTGCATTTTTTGCACTAAATAGTTGCAAATTACGAATGTGATCTATTAACCACAAGAAGAATCACATTCGTAATTTGCAATTATTTAGTTGTTACATCTTTTCGATGTTATAAGGTGGAAATAAAAAGACGTGTTTAATAAAAATGTTTATTCTTTATATTTACAAATTAAACATTTATGAGAATTGTGACGTCGAATTGTTACCTAGACAAAAAGTTATCTTGTAACCGTTATCTATGTTACGCCTAAGATTGTTTGTTGGAAGTATACCCACTTAGACCATTCATAATATGAATAACGTAACAATGAACGGATATTCAAATTTTAATAAAATAAAATATAGGTAATTGTTTATATCCAGTTATTTATTGAAAAGTGATATATGATTTGGACTTTGTAAACATTTTATTTTTGTGTAACGTCACAATGAATGTATTGAGGTCATAGCTTAATTGTTCATTTTCTTGACGAAAAGAAGATTGAAACCAAACCTCAATTTCTGTTAAAAGAACTTTAGTTCTCACAAGATAATCGTCAATTAGATGAGAAAAATAAATTGAACTATAGTATTATGTTAAAACAGTGCGGGTAGAAGAATAAAAAACGAAATAGACTCATGATTATTGTCAACAAAATTGATAGCGAGTTCACTGCATTCTTAAGATGAGGCGATGGCACAAGTTAAAAGATATAGCTGTTTTAAACGAAAGTAAACACAATATAATACAGTGTTTGTTAACGAATAATCACAGATATGTTAAAATAAAATGGTAGGCCATTTAGTTTAGTTAACATTAAATATTTAGTGCGAAACGTAATCGTTCTTGTTTGTGCCTCTCTGTCAAGTACGGCTTTTTAGCAGGTTTTCTGTGATGCACGCCTTCAGCGTGAAGTGCACGGCGAACAGTATCCATCGAGGTGTCATATAATTCCGCAAAATGTCTCGTTGGTGCGAAACCATTCGTTTCGTATACGTCCACCATATGTCGTCGCTGCGCCTCGCTAATAAGCTTCGATCTCCCACTTCTCTTTCGACTAGCAAGGCTACCTTCTTCCTCATATCTTTTTAGCCAAAGATTTACAGTATTTTTCTAAAATAAAAAAAAATATATATATTAGGCAGCTATACCTACTTCACTTCATTTTCATTATATAAAATGTTAATAATCATAATTATTCAATATAATTTTAAAATAAAACTGCATTTATTAATCCAATAACCAATCCAATAAACCCAACGATTTACGTATTTCTCTTTTAAACCTCATAAAGATACGATCAATGGATTCATAAATGGCATACTTTTTAATTAGAAGATTAATTTGTAATAAAGTTACAATTCATTAATAGCTATTATACTCACATTCAGTCCGGTTTCTTCAGATATTTGTGTTTTATTAAGACCACTTTTATGCAGCCCAATGATAGTCGCCCTCACTTCAATACTAATATTAGCCTGCATTTTGCGAATATTACAATACTGTCAACCTCACGTCACTAACCAACAACTACAACCAAACGACAGTTCATTTCGGTTAAGTTAAAACTCGTGTCTACCTCGCAGAAATCTAATTCTTTATTTAGTTTTTTTTGTGATCTACCTTTCTAACTCTAAGAAATGTGTGAACAAGTTAAAGAATAATTTAATATATGTAATGCAAATACATAACTTCCAATCGGGTAAGAACTTACAAAAAGTCAATAATTGCGTGGGATTTGAACTTGCGGCACGCTGATTTGCGCTTCAATCTGTGTGCCTATACCACTGGGCCATCTTGACTTATGATAAGTTGATGAAATTGTGAATTTCAATCATTTGTTGGCGAAACTTGAAAATAAAAGGTCGTAAGTCAAACTAAACGTCAAACGAATATGTTTTAAGAATTCTTATGGACTTTTGCAAGTGATAGTACCTCAACCACACATGGATCCTTAATATTGTCACGTCCGTGAGTAATTCAATGCCGATTTGCTAGCAGAAAACTTTATCACAAAATAGATAGGTACAGAAGACAATCTACATACAAAGCGCGCTCGAGCAATGTACACATAGACACCGCTCACAGACACGATATCTCGGCTCCATCGCCCGGTCGCACTCGTACAGTTCGGCGTAACACGCTGGCCCTAACGCGATCGCCTAGCGTAGGTATAAAAAGTGAAGTACATACATGAGATTGACTTCTGTGTGTTATAGATTTTGTGACTTTATTCACCACAAACAATAACAAATTTGTCCAGTCAACAATAATCCAAATCACAATTAATACTAGAATTCCGTTACACTATCGCTTAGGCCGTTAGATAAAATCTCTTCACACATATCGGTAGTTCGCTCTTGTCAAATCTAGTCTAGTTGAAATCAAACCCAGTTGAAGTCAGTAGTTGAAGTCAGGCCCAGGAAGTAAGTCAGACCGGAAGTAAGTAAGCAGTCAAAAAAGTATCGAGAATGGATGATTGTTTATGGTTTCAAATTTTAGATTTTTTTGTTGTTGCTAGAATCGCACAACTGTTTTCCATTTTGGGGCGGAGTTTGAGTTGCATCTGTTATTTATATTAAATACAGTGCTGTTTTTAGTTATAAAACTCAATCGCATGAGTCGCTGAGGACATGCTAGAACGAGTCAATTCCGACCCAACATTCATGAAACACATTGTTACTGGCGACGAGACGAGGGTTTACGAGTTTGACGTGCAAACAAGTCAACAAGCTTCGGAGTGGCGCCTTCCAACTGAACTAAAACCGAAAAATGCCACGCCAAAGTCGATCAAAAGTCAAAGTCATGTTGACTGTTTTCTTTGACTATCGCGGTGTTGTGCACTCGAAATTCTTACCGGAAGGTCAAACGGTAAATTAAAAATATTATTTGAGCGTTATGCGGCATTTAAGAGAGCAAATTCGACGAAAAAGGCCAGATTTGTGGAAAGAAAATTCTTGGATTTTGCACCACGATAATGCGCCTTCGCCAGATATGGCTCCAGCCGACTTCTATCTTTTTCCTAAACTCAAATTACCATTTCGTGACACCCGATTTCAATCTGTAGAAGACATAAAGGAGAATTCGCGGCGAGAACTGAACTCAATTTCGGAAACAGGGTTTAAAAAATGTTTTGCTGATTGGATTATTCGCTGGCGTAAGTGTATCGTTTCTGAAGGGGCATACTTTGAAGGTGATAAAATAAATTTGGAAAACAAAAATGTTGTGTATTATTGACCTATTTCCGGTACTTTCTTGACAGAGTAGTATATATGCGAAGCAAGGAAAATTCTAGATACCGTCGCCTCAAGACAAATATAGAACAATAGAGTCGCGTGGCGGAGCAAAAAATCACTTTTATTGCTGACATGTAACTCACTTTCACGCGAATTTCGACACTATTGTTGAGCACGGAAAGTACGAATTCCCTTATCTACCTACGTTCCTATCTACTATTATTATTGAAATAATAATAGTGTTAGGTACTTATGTTGGACGTACTTCCATTCTTGATCTTTCGAACAGCAATGCGTTTTATTATTTGATGCTACTCATTATTTCATCGAAGATATGGCGTCTTCAAGTTTAATGGCGTAACAATATGGTGGGGTTCATTGAGTGCAGCCCGTCAGATAAGTAAAAAGAAATAAAAATAATGATCCTAACAAGAACTCGAACGTGTCACATTAAAACAAGGTCAAGTACATGCAGAAAAGTGTATATATCAATAATCTGACAATTTGAGCGTGGCATTGGGCAAATGCGCGAGTCATAAAGTTAGATTGTAAGGTTTCTGTTAAGATTTTGTTGCAAAGAATATATGTGTTACCAGTTTACCACTGTTTGCTAAGGTAATTTTGTTAGAAACGTTGAAAATTTTACATTTATCGATGGTTTTGGTTACATCACCCCGTAAAAACCGTCAGATTATAGGTTTTTCGTAATCCTGATAAAAAACCAAAAATAAAATCAATCGCACCCGAGTATTACGTGATTACAATTATTTTTTTTTTACATTTTTGAAAATTCTTACTCCCTCTTCCCCCCACAAAAATCCGTTTTAGAACCTAATCTTCACAATGCGATAGATCCCCGTAACGCTTTAGTAACTGCAATATTAGCATCCGTCCTTACCATACCCTACTATAAGAAAATAATCTGTAATTACCGACTACGACAGAGCCAAAAGCAAGGGTTATGATACCCCACACACAGAACTGTTCTGTTGTATCTGCAATCAGTCTTCATTACTTTAAGCAATGTGTTGTGAGACATCAGGCAGCAGGAGTGTGCTCTCCAGCGAGAGAACTAACTGACCTAAACTTGTTACACCAGTACAGCCTGTTTGCTCACACAATGATTCACTAATTAATACTCACGTGTCGTGTCACTGTCTCTTCGCTTCTTCCTTGATACTTCTTGTTCTTCTTCCACTTCCGTTTTGATCTTTATTAGAGGCACTTCATCTTCTGAATCAGATTCAGACTGTTGTGCTGGTATATCTTCTGTGTCTGAATGGTTATTGAATACATTTTCCAGTTTTAGCTCTGCAAGTAAGCAACAACCAAGAGATTATTGTTTGTAAATGTAGCAGGATAACTGAGGTAAGTGACTAGTAAATATAAATCTTCAATAAAATGTAATATTTATGGCGGTAGCTGCTGAAATAGCTAGCAGTCATACAGACTGATGAAGTAATGTCACAAGGATTACTGTTGAGACTGCTCTCAACGTAACCGCGGCTTGCGGCAGGGACGGCGAGGTGTGCGGGGGCGCGGGGGCAGCGGGGAGTCAGCTTAAAGATGGCGGCAGGTCGCAGATCTCCCCTCCCCCCTCCCGCACCAAAAGTCAGCTGCTGCACGTCTCCACGCACGGCTGCGCTCACGTTAAGATAGTCGAAGAAGACTTAATGCAACGAAAACGAAATCAGCGAGCAGCGGGGCGGCGAGCGGTGCGGCAATAGTGTCCCGGTCACGAAGCCGGCGGGCAGTTCGCGCGGCGCTAGAGCGGCGTAGTGTTGCGTGAAGAGAAATTTGTGCCTTTGTGGTCTGCCATGACTCCATGTCCAGTTAGATGGAGTCACGGCAGACCAAGGAGACAGCAAAAACAACTGGACAGAGAGACAATTCTCAGAGCACCAAGTTTAAGCTATTTTGGCCCTGAATTTGTCAGACATGTTCTGCCTTGTCCCATTCAAGTTGAGCAGTCTTTTGAGCCATCTTGGTTTCAGCTATCCTGATTTTGGAGCGCAGTATAGTGTTTCATAGTTCACTGCACCCCGTTGCTTGTATACAAACCTTTGCATTACCTTGTCCACCTTGGCATCTTTACATTAATTTTCAGATATTATTTACTGGCCTTTCCCCACAGCTCCGCCCCTGTGGCTACTCAGTGACTATCACTGCAAGAATTCAACTATTGGTAAACCACTTCACCACTCTTAATATCGGTACAGATAGATCATTAAAGGAGAATACTACATATAAAAAAAAACAAGCTCCGGCAGAAACGAGATGTATCTCTAATTAACATTAATAATGATAAGTAATAAAATAGCTAAAACTGATTAACTACGGAGTTCCGGTGCCTACCTTCCGGCTCCATCGTCATCAGACAACTTTGATGATATCATTTTCAACAATAAGTTCTATTCAGACCCATTCATTTATTTGTATTGTCATAATTGATTAACTATTTTTATTATAATATCTACGTGAGTGTGAAGTTCCTTTGGCCATTCCTGGTCTTCTTCACCAGTTTCAATTCATCAAATGTTACTTTTTGACTGTAAGTGCTTCAATTCTCAATGCAACTATCAAAATCACACTATGATTGCTTATAATATTTGAAGAATTCCATTGATTCCTCATGGATTTCATCATAAGAACTAGATTTTAAAACAAAAATTCGACCAATCTGGAAGCATATCCTATTCAGAAGAAAAAAAATACCGAAAATACAACCGAATTGAGAACCTCCTCCTTTTTTTTGAAGTCTGTTAAAACGAAATGAATTGTAATGAAGCAATTTTTTAAATCGACGCTCGATTAATTAAACTGGTAATTTTTTATGTTTGCAAGTAAGGATAACGATAATAGCTGGTTATTGTTTTCTTACTTATTTTATTGATAGAGATACATCTCGTTTCTGCCAGAGCTGGGTTTCTTTTTTGAGAATTCGCTGTCTTCTTAAATACATACCATCCCTGTGATCAATGACTACATCTAGTCTCTCACTAACAACTGGTAATTCTTCTTTGATAGCATCATATTCTGTTTGACATTCATCATCAAAATTTGTGCTTACATGCACCATGGGTGATACAATCAACCAATTAAAACACCCGAAGTGGTCTTGGCTTGTAGGACGATTAAGCTGCAAAAATGTAGGTATTAGATAAGTTTTTTTATATTTTTTTATTGTAATTCACAAAACTGATATACAATCACGCTAACAAAAAAAAAAAAATTACAACACAATATATCCGATTTACACCTACTAGATTTGAATCTAACATGCATACGTAAAATAAACCACTTATGTACTATTAATAAAAACTTACAACTTGACCATTTGAGAGAAGAAAAAGTTTAAATTATAAACAAATCTAAAAATAATCAGCAAAGACATCTACTACTCTGTCACGAAAGTACCGGGAAAAGATCAATAATACACAAAATTTTTGTTATTCATCCAAATTTATTTTATCACCTTCAAAGTATGCCCCTTCAGAAACGATACACTTACGCCAACGAACAATCCAATCATCAAAACATTTTTTAAACGCTGTTTCCGAAATTGAGTTCAGTTCTCGCCGCGAATTCTCCTTTTTGTCTTCTACAGATTGAAAACGGGTACCACGAAGTGGTGATTTGAGTGTAGGAAAAAGATAGAAGTCGGCTGGAGACATATCTGGCGAATATGGTGGCTGCTCGACGGTATTTGTTGAGTGTTTGGTCATAAATTCGTTCACAATGATGGCGTTGTGCGAAGGCGCATTATCGTGGTGCAAAATCCAAGAATTTTCTTTCCACAAATCTGGCCTTTTTCGTCGATTTTGCTCTAACCGCCGCACAACGCTCAAATAGTATTCTTTATTTACCGTTTGACCTTCCAGTAAGAATTCCGAGTGCAAAACAGCGCGATAGTCAAAGAAAACAGTCAATATGACATTGACTTTTGATCGACTTTGGCGTGGTTTTTTCGGTTTTGGTTCAGTTGGAAGGCGCCACTCCGAAGTTGTTGACTTGTTTGCATGTCAAACTCGCGTCACCACGTCTCGTCGCCAGTAACTATGCGTTTCATGAATGTTGGATCGGAATTGACTCGTTCTAGAATGTCCTCAGCGACTCTCATTCGATTCGAGTTTTTGGAGAAAATTCAGGTCTTTTGGGACTAGCCGAGCCGCAACATGTTTCATACCCAAATGATTAGTTAAAATGGTACGGATGAACTCGTGAGATACAGAAAGTTCGGCAGCTATCTCTCTCAAACTTGAATGACGATTTTCAGTCACTATTTCCTTCACTTTTGCGATGTTAACTTCAGTTGCAGAGGTTGACGGCCTACCAGAGCAAGGCAAATCTTCCATCACATCTCGACCGCTTTTGAATGCTTTGTACCACTCATAAGCACGTGTTTTTGATAAAGTCGATTCACCGTAAGCCTTCTGTAACATTTTCAGAGACTCCGAACAAGAAATTCCATTGGCGATGCAAAATTTAAGACAAACTCTTTGTTCGATGTTTTTGTCCATTATGAAATTCGCAATACACACTAGATATGATATAACTAAAAACAGCACTGTATTTAATATAAATAACAGATGCAACTCAAACTCCGCGCCAAAATGGGAAACAGTTGTGCCAATCTAGCAACAACAAAAAAATTTAAAATTTGAATTTGGAACCATAAACAAATCATCCATTCCCGATACTTTTTTGACTGAATGTATATCACCACGAATAGAATTGGCAAAAGAAAGCATGCGGCTTATGGAAGAAGTTATATTAGTTCGACTGTGAGGCAGGACGAATGTTCTTCGGTTAATTAAGCGGCTACCACTACGAGGGATGATAATTTTCACTTTTTCTAATATCTCAGCAGAATCTACTAGATAACTAGAACATTTAGTAATTTAAACAAAAACATAAAATCCAAATATTTCCTACGTGCGCTTAAAGATGTAACTTTATAATGACTCAATTTAGAGTCTTAAGAGTTCAGACTACGACATCTATTATCTGAGGAGCATAGATGATACAGAAACCTTTTTTGAACGCGCTCGATCCGATCTGAGTGTACCTGGTAAAACGGGTTCCATACCGTACTGCAATATTCAAGAATACTGCGAATAACGCTATTGTAAATGGAAATAGTCAAGGTTCGGGTTCTCTAAAAATTTTCATTTCCCTGACGATGAAGCCTGACAATTTCGTCGCCCTACTAATAATTTGGTCGTAATGACTCCTAAAATTTAAACTACTGTCAAATAAAATACCAAGGTCTCGAATAGTATTAACTTCTTGGAGCGGGCTATTATTAATCGCGTAACAAGTTTGACACGTTTTTTTCCGGCTAAATTTAATGAAATAACATTTATTTTGATTTAAAAACATATTATTTTGTACACACCAATTAAATACGTTATTTAAATCTTCCTGAAGCTGAAAAATGTCGGAATCGTCATATATAGTTCGATATAGTTTTAAATCATCGGCAAATAGTTTATATTCAGAGTTAATATGACTACCCAAATCGTTTATAAAAACTAAGAAAAATAAAGGCCCCAAGTGTGATCCTTGAGGGACCCCTGATGTTATGCAACACAGTTTGGATTTAAAACCTTTAAGATACACCAGTTGTGAGCGATTTCTTAAGTACGACTCACACCAGCGAAGCAGCGTTCCATGAAAACATATACGTTCCAATTTAGTGATAAGCAAGTCGTGATATACTAAATCAAAAGTCTTTTTAAAGTCGGTGTACATTGCATGAACTTCATTCATCATCACCAGCCTTTTTAATGTTCCCACTGTTGGGACTCAAGCCTCCTCTCTAGGGGAGGGAATGGGCCGTAATCCACCACGCGGGCCCAGTGCGTGTTGGTGAATGTCACATGTCTTCGAATTTTTGGTTCTAGGGCATACCGGTTTCCTTACGATGTTTTCCTTCACCGTTTTGAGTGCAGTGGTGATGAAATAAATTACACAAAGTAATGCGCCTGGCTGGGTTCGAACCCGCGACCTACAACTCGTAAGTCGGGGCCGTTACCACTTGGCCACCACTGCTCTCAACTTCATTACTTTCGTCTAATGCTGATGACATATAAGAAAAATACTCAATCAGATTGGTCTGAGTCGATTTTTTAGGACGAAAACCGTGCTGGTTATCATCTAGCATATTTTGAATGTGTAAAAACTTTTTTTTCTGAACAAGCGACTCAATGATTTTACCACACGTGGAAAGTATTGACACTGGTCTATAGTTTGCAACTTCATCAACACTTCCAGATTTAAAAATTGGCGTGATGTGCGCTACTTTCCACTGATCAGGGAAATAGCCCTGTGATACAGAG
Source organism: Mythimna ferrago (assembly GCA_910589285.2). NCBI lineage: Eukaryota > Metazoa > Arthropoda > Insecta > Lepidoptera > Noctuidae > Mythimna > Mythimna ferrago. Next base: position 15,650,534 of record OU342700.1, read on the forward strand.
CAGTTGAAAATTGAAGTCAGAGGATCTGCCAGGTTTTCTGCACACTTTCTGAGAAAAAGAGGAGGGATTGAATCAGGCCCTGGACCCTTATCACAGTCGAGGGAAGACAAGGTATCAAAAACTTCTTTTACCTCAAGTTTGCAGTGACTTAAAGTATTATTATTAAACAAAGTATGGTCAATTGACGTTGAAGAGCGTGTATTACTATTTTGTACGTATATGGACTGAAAATGATCGGAAAACAGATTGCAAATTTCCTGACCATCCCGGGCAAACTTATCGTCTTTAAGAGTCTTTTTATTAGGTATGTGATTGTCACCTAACCTTTTCTTTTTCAAGTAACTCCATACATATTTCGGATTTATGGGCAGATGTTCTGTCATATTATTTTTAAAATTCGCATAGCAATCTCGGATCATATTACTGCAACGCGTCCTTAGGCATTCAAAAGCAATTTTATCTCTAGGATTACCGTATTTTTTATATAGCTTATGATATTTAGCTTTCTCTTTAATTACTTTTAGTAATACCAGACAGGATAGCGTTCATCTCATGGTTTTGTAATCGGAGTATGCTGGTTTATAACACAGATAACTATAGGTATATTAGTCAGGTTTATAATTGGCATGAGAATGTCATAGAACTTCTGCAACATTTCGTTAACATTAGTTATAGAATTTAATTCATCAGACCAAGGAATTTTCGTCGTAGTTACAGAGATAGAAGTTTAAATATGGAACTTTATTTTGCATTAGAAGATTGGCATGATTAGCTCTAAACAAGATTTCTAACGCTGGATGATGAGGATCAATCGGTATAAATGGACATGGGGCCTGGGATACTAGCACTGTATTTTTGCTACTACTAAGAACTAAATCTAAAATTCGATTTGAAGAGTTGACTATTGTGTTGCACTGGTGAAGATCATTAAATGCTAGAGTGCGTCTACTGAAAGCGTAACCTGGAGTTTTTTTTTTAAATTAAATTGGCAACATTGTTTTGCCGAAAAAATTACGTCAAAGTCTATGGTTGCAATTGTCAGTTTCTGGAAACAGATATTTATTTTTCAAAAATAATTGCTTAATTATGGGAAAATCAATAAACAGTAACGTGCGAAAACTGCTACACACTATGGATAATAAATTCAAACAAAAACAAGAAGAGAAAGAAGGTGTTTTCAATAAAAACCAACAATGTTTATATACGATTTCTGAATTTTTAAGTTAGTATGACTTTATAATCTTGATCCTTGTTGACAAATATTATTAGAGTTATATTTACGATATAATAATGATATTTATTTTCTTATATTTTTAGATAATCTGGCATATTGCGAATTTCATATTTGACAAAAAAATCGAACAAAGAAGGCTTTTGGTGAATCGACTTAATCAAAAACACACGCTAATGAGTGGTAGAATGCGTTCAAAAGCTATAATGAAATATTTGCCTCACTCTGTCTGGTAGTGCATCAAAGTCTTAAACTGAAGTTAAAATCGCGAAAGTGAAGGTAATAGTGACTGAAATCCTAGTTCAAGTTTGAGAGAGATAGCTGCTGAACTTTCTGTGTCTCACGAGTCGATCCGTATCATTTGAAACAATCACTGGAGTATGATACATGTTCCCGCTTGACTAATCCCAAAAGATCTGAATTTTCTCTGTGCTAAAACGAATCGATTCCAACCCAACAATCTTGAAACACATTATTAGTGTTGGCGAGACATGGTGAAATTGAAATCATGTTGACTATTGCGGTGTTGTGCACTTGGTATTCTTGCCAGAACGCCAAATGGTAAATAAAGAGTATTATTTGAATATTGTGTAGTGACATTTGAGAGAACAGATAAAATAAAATAATTTGGAATAATAACTAACATTTTGTGTGTTATTTACCTTTACCATACACCCACCAATAATTAAAGGTAGAGTCTGTCTTATAAGTTAAACGACTTGGGTAATTATTAGGATTTAATGAAATCTGATGTAGTCAACACGGGTTCAATAATCAAGGTTGATTAAGAGTTAGAGATCATTGTTTACTAACAGAAGAACCTTATAAAAAGTACCGAATATAAGTATTTTTTAAATGATTAGATATTATACAAAATTCCCAAGTCAGTTAACTTATTAGACAGACTATAGAACTACACTGCTCATACGTGTACTACACACGCCGATCTGGGAGCGCCGGTCTCCATACATTTCATATGGAAAATAGACTGTTAGAGCTACACTTGATCCACGCCACGCCATGCGACGCTACGTCCGCGACGCCGACACGTCGGTCCCAGAAATTTTAGAGGAAGGTGGGCGGGGCTATCCACGCGTCTGATCGCGGTTGTCAGGCGGAAGTGTCTTCGATGGTAAATGAAAAAGCGAGCTTAATCTGTTTTTAATCCTGCGATGAAATCAAAGGTTGTAATGCGCATCACACGTGTTATGCGTTGCGTCGGTGTAGTGTGCACACTTATCGCACACGTCTGAGACGTCTCACACGTGTGTGTCGGTGTAGTGTAGTTCTAGCTTAAGTCTGCACACACGTTTTTGTCTAAAATTTAAGTTCCTATACAACTATTATACAATTGTCATAAATACAAAAAATACTCAAGTATCAAAATTTTTTTCTCCTACTATTTCAATAATACCACATTCAAAATTTTTGGTTTTAACCTCCTTTTCTCAGGTCACGCTTTCGTTAGACGGACTCTAGCATGTCGATTTACATATTTTCCTGACTGCTACTTGATCTTTTAGGGATTAAAAGAGCTGAGTCCACATTATATTCCCAAGCAATGCTACCCATATTGAAATCACCGATTAGTAAGTTGATGGAATTGATTTTACTCTTTTTGTCGATTACTTCTGTAAAGTTTTCTAATAATACATCACAAACTAGATCTTGCAAAGTCACTTTTCTTCAAATGTTCAATTTACGCTTTTGTTGAAGTACAGTCACTGAACACTATGCAAACGATATCACTTATGCCCCATACACTGGGCTTTAGTTTACACGCAGTGTTTATATTATACACAATATTCTAACAATATTAATACATTTTCGTTTACGGAACGACAAAATGTAAGTGTTTACCAACTGACTACCCACGGACGAAAAGTAAAGATGCCTTATACAAGCTATAGCTCGTCTACAGTACAATTCACGAATGATGGCGGCCGTGAAGTTTGCGCAGAAGGCTGCGCAGTAACGTGTTTTAGGAACCAAATGACGACGTGCGTGTGCGAGAAGAGTTTAGTATGCGCGAACGTTCGCAAAGGCTAACTTCACGGCCGCCATCATTCGTGAATTGTACTGTACACAGGTTGGATTTTAGAGATGGACAGAGGGATGGCATGAAACTGTTATTGAGTAAATTTTATTTCAAATCTATGAATACAATTAGCTTACTTTTAGCTTTTAGCTTACAATTAACTTTCTTTATCATGTGATGGTGGATCGAGTATCGCAAACTGAAGAGGAGCCTGTCACCAAATATTGATCTCCACAATGGTGGAATCAATAGGATTCAGAGTCAGCGAATGTCTGAAGAAGCACAGAGTATTTACAAGTTCCTAAAACGATGTATGAGAGAGAGAAAGGATAGAGAGGGGCAGAGAACATGAGTATGAAGTGAGGAACTATATTTGAAGATGTGAGTAGGGGATAGAGTAGAGTAATGGGTGACTTGCAGTTTGCTATCGCAGCTTGCAGGTTGCCCATTATGCTACAATAGGATTGATCCCATGAGGCTGGCATAGTCACCCAGAGTGCACTGAAGCCTCTAAATACTAGATTAAAAAAAAAAAAAATAACTTTCTTTAGCTTGTGTACTTACACAAGCTAAAGAAAGTTTTCTAAGAATGTTCCTGATTCTGTAAGTTTAAGATACTACCTGCCCTTACTCCAACTCAAAAATCAACCCTGGAGGTATACCTGTTAACAAACACCTCACCTCATAATCCCCATTCATCATCTGAGTGAGCAGCTCTTCAGCTTCCAGACATTTTCTCTGCAGTTGGCAGCATTGCTTTAGTTTAGTGCAGCAGATGAAACAAGCGAGCATCGGTCTACGGTCTTCAGTTACAAACTGCAACAAAACTTGTCTTCAACTATTTTTTCCTTCAAATACTAATTACATTCAAATGTGATGCAGAGAAGTCATGGGTTGTTAGGAAAAAGGCCTTTAGTTTTATAGAACCGACCTTGTAACTATTTTGAAATACATGTTTCTGATCCGATCCGCCACTCGACACACTGACGATTTCTGAAATGCATGCAACGCGACATACTCAAAACTCTCCGTCCACTATTGTACCTACAGTTTAGCCGTGACATATTGTGTAGAACGCAAATACACTGTGATCAGTGTAAGGGGATGACAGGTTGTGAAAAACAATCTCTTAGATAAATTATTTTTAAATATTAATTAATTGTATATAATTTGTGTAAAACTTTTCTTTACTTAAGAATCTGAGTATAAAGTGACTCATTCAGTGTTTGTTCATGTTTTTGTTGCGATAATTCACCAAGAATCGAAAAATGGATACCATCGGCAGTCAAAGTTTGGATTGTTTGAATTGCTGATTTGAATTCATCAAACCCAGTTTGGATTGTTTGAATTGCTGATTTGAATTCATCAAACCCGGGGAGTATTTTGTTTTATTTTATTGCTTAGTATAATTATTGTTTACAATATAGAACACTTATAAACACTGTTCAGTTTTCTGAGCTACGTCCATCACTCAATGGCACCGTTTATGTGTGCTTTTGCTTGACAAACTGTGGAAGCAGAATCGACGATGAAAACGTTCACCCAGACAAAACACTCACTGCATTACGTACTTCACACATTAACTTTACTATTACACCTAATCTGCTTGTAGCTTTTCTATAACTTCAAATTTTAACTGTTGTCACTATTGTTTCCTATAATTTTATTACAAGGTTTTTAGTATTAATAGTAGTTAACTCAATAATTATAACTTTAAATTCTTTTAATATTGAATGACATCCCCCGCTCTTAAGCGGGAGATAGTGTCAGACTCTTACTGACTATAGGACCCACCCCGTTCCTTCTAGCCTTCATACCGGGGTCGAGAGCCTTTTCGGATAACCCTGGCCCCAGTAGGCATTCTTTTATTAATTGTAATCAGTTAGACTTTAATTAAACTAGGTATTATTTTTCAGTTTTCTTCTAGCTGCATAGGTATTCTTTTTATCATTCTTAAATCCCATTTATTTATTATTTTTTTCCATCTTTTTTCTCTTGTTAACTGCTGTTTCCCCCCTAACCACAAGTTATTCAACTCACTAAGCATCTCCTCAAATACTCAGCTGTTTATTGTCTCATCCTAGGAGCCGAAAAGTCCAGGATAACTCACCGGATTATCAGTCAGCCTCTCATACAGTTCATGCAAGTCTTTGTTTACCACTACATACATGCGAACGTTCTCCGCTAAACATAGCCGACACATTGATAGCTTTTCCATTTTATTTTTTTTGTCTAATTAAGTATCAAAATGTATATTTAATACTTTAATTTAATTAAAATTATACTATTTGTTTTACTAAACAATTCGCTCTTTAAAAACATGTCAAACTCACTTGATTTTTTTTTTTTTTGTATTTTTATGACCTGGTCACTTGGACCTTTAAGTCAATTCTTATTTTATTTTTCAAAAGACTGCACTATGTATCACATCACTTTTTATAAAGATTTAATTGTGTTTTTAATATATTTATAGAGCGGTTTGAAAGTGTTTTGGTCTTTTAAAAGGTGTATAATTGGCGGCGGGCGGGCAGAATAATCACACTTAATGTTCACATCACTGAGTTCACTAGCCAACACTAATCTGTCAAGTAAAAAGTTTTGACAATCAAAAATAAGATGCTCAACGGTCCCTTCTTCGGATTCACAATAGGGGCATATGCTACTTGCAATAATGCCAAGTCTAGCAAGGTGTGACGGTGCAGTATTATGGCCAAAGCGCAATCTATTAATCGTAGTGATAAAGTCTCGGCTGGCTTCCTTTAAATTATTGTACCACGGTTTATCAGGTAATGCTTCTTGAATATTGCCATACCACTTTCCTTTTATGTCTTGGTCTTTCTTCCACATTTCTAACCATAATTTACATATTTTTTCATTGATACATTGCAGGAAATCAGTCATAGGAATGTCCATTGCATTTCTAACATCAACAGCATTATTACCTTCATATGCGATTTTATCAACTGCTTCATTACCAGAGATACCCCGGTGAGAAGGAACCCACAGGAAAGCAATTTTGATGTGCTTAAGGTAAAATTGATGAACTATTTCCTTGATAAAATACAGAATATAATTTGACTTAAATGAAACTGTAAGGTTATTTAACGCTTTTATCAAACTCAGTGAATCCGATACTATCAAAAAATATTTACAATGGCTAATTTGGCGAATATGTAATAATGCCTGATAAACCGCATATGCCTCTGCAGTGAATATAGTACTTAAATTATGCAGAACAAAGCTTCGAGAAACTTTTCCATGTGGATCATATATAGCAGCATGTACAAAATCACTCACCTTACTGCCATCAGTGTAAATAACATAATAATTCTGATTATCCTCCAAAAATTGCAACATATCTAAATTATTATTTATGGGATTTTGCAATATCTTTACAGGATGTGAAATACATTGGTAAGAGAAGGAGTAACATGGCCATGGGCACTGTTTTCTAATACCAGTTAAACTATCTTCTGTTTCTAATAATATTTTGGATAATGTTGGGGATTTGCCATTCAAGAGTTCCTCTCCTGTTGTTAGAGGCCCAGGAGTTCTATTTACAGAAGGTGCAATTTTATTTATTATTTTTCTATTATTAGCAGCAATTAATTTAAGACAGAATCTCTTTGCAAGTAAAATACGTCTCAAAGCTAGGGGCATAATTTTAGTCTCCACTTCCATGGCCCTTATGGGAGTAGAGCACATTGCACCAGAAATTGTTCTCAAAGCCCTGTTCTGCAATAGATCTAGTTTATTTACATGACTACTATTTATATAAACTATAGAACTATAATCAAAATGGCTTCTAACAATACTTTTATACAAAATTGACAATATTTTAGGGTCTGCTCCCCATGAGACGCCTGCAAGGCATTTAATTACGTTTATACCTTTTAGAGCATTCTTTGATATGTATTTAATATGTTCCTCAAAAGTTAATTTCTTATCTATGACAATACCTAAAAATTTCTTTGAATTTACTAGTTTTATAGATTCTCCATTGTATACTACATTTAAGTTTGTGTTTTCATTTCCAAATATCATCGCACTGCTTTTTGAAGGATTAATTGTTAAATGTAGCACATCATTATAATAATGAAATAGTTGAGACAAGGCTCTATTAATATTTTCAATTGCAATTTCTACATTATAATTACTACTGTACAAAACAATATCATCTGCAAACTGCAAAATATCTACATCACTATTTACAAATTTACAAATCTCACTTGTGTATATGTTGTATAGCAAAGGAGATAGTGTAGCACCCTGCATTGTACCCTTAGATGCACATTTTGGACCATGTAATGCATTATTGTGTCTTACGTAGAGTGTTCTTTTATTTAAAAAATTATATATCCATTTACATAGTTGACCAGGTACACCTAACCTAGACATAACTTGTGCAACTATAGCCGGATCTAGACTGTCAAAAGCACCTTGAACATCTAAAAATACACAAACAGTGTGTAACTTTCTTTCCTTTGCATGTTTCAGGTCTGAAATTAAGGAAGTGAAGCTGTCTGCACAACTTCGCCCACGACGAAATCCATATTGTACATGTGGAATGATGCCATTAGATTCTATATACCAATCCAAACGATTTTTAATCATGTTTTCAAATAATTTACCTAGACATGAAGACAGTGATATTGGTCTATAAGAGCCGGCAAGCTCTGAAGGTTTATCTGGTTTGAGAATCGGAATGACACATTGTGTTTTCCATGATTGTGGAATACATTTACAATGCCAAAGTAAATTAAGGATATTAAGAAATATTTTTTGTGCAGACTCATCTAAATTTTTGATAATACTATAGGGGAAATCATCTAAACCAGGTGTTGTGTCTTTCCGGGATAACAAGCTCATTTTAAATTCGGACCATGTAAAAGGATCTAGCAAAAATTTAGAATTTAGATTATCATTATTTAATTCGAAAATATTGCCAAAACTATTAATGTCAATTAAATTGCTATTGTCGGACAATTTATCTAGAAATTGAGAAATAAACTCATCTTTATATGATTTATTGCCAACTCTTATACCTTTGAACATTTTAAGAAGATTCCAAATCTTACTTATAGGAGTAGTTCTATTAAAAGTGTTACATATGTTATCCCAACCTATTCTTTTTTGTTCCGATATGGTTCTTTTTTTAAGTGCATCTTTTCTTTTATATGCTAAATAGTTCTCCATGGTAGGTTCCCTTCTATAAAGTTTCAATGCATTGTAAGAGGCAATTACACTTTTTTCACAAATGTCATTCCACCAAGGAGCTGGAGGTCTGCTTTTGAAATCATTTGGTTTATTAAATTTAGGAATCGTCATATCTTTTAAAGTATTCAATCGAGAACAAAAATCATTGTAGGTTGAAATAGGATCTTACAATTTTAGGACTAAATCATTAAATATTGTTTTGGAAATAGTTTTATACTTTTCCCAGTCTGCTTTTTTATATATAAACCTATCAACAGGAGGATTAATATGATATTTATCTATTTGTAGTGAAATTTCTGTTATTGTTGGGTAGTGATAGCTGCCCATAGCGTCGTCATGCACAGACCACTCGCATATTGATGCGAGATTAGCACTAATAAAGCTAACATCAATTGCAGACGGATTTCGTCTCGGGTTGTTAACAGTTGTAAACCTACCGTCATTTAAAATACATAGATCCAAGTCATCTATGATATTAAATAAATCTTGACCTCTGCTCTTAGTGGATAGGCATCCAAATGCAATGTGGTGTGCATTAAAGTCACCACTGACAAAAATAGGCTTTGGAAGATCATTAATTATATTACGTAGTCTATTGATCCGTATATGTCCACTAGGAGGGCAGTATACACAAAGAATAGTCAAGCTACCATGTACAGTAGATAAGGACAAAGCAACAGTTTGAATGTCTTCATAAAATCTAGTGTTTAAAACTTTGTATTTTAAATATGGTTTAATCAATATTGCTACACCATTATGAGTATTATTAGAATTTTTATTATAAATATTATAGCCAGGTATTCTAAAACTATTGTCTTTAAACCATGTTTCGTTAAGTAAGCAAATGTCAATGTTTTGTTTTTGTAAGAATTGAATCAATAAGGGTTTTTTACTATTAGCACTTTGAATATTATACTGAGCAATACGAAGTTTAGACAGTGTGTGTCTTGGATCCATTATTTTAGATTTTTAAGAAGTATTTCTTTAATACTATTTACGGTGGTAGGCGTATTATCTCCCTTATTTCCCAGTTCCACCAATGTCTGTACCAGGGCCATAAGTACATCATTGTTGGCAACTATTTGGGATTTGATGTCACTCTTAGGAGGGACATCTTTAGATTTATTTACACTTTGTACAGAATTATTTACAGATTTATGTACAGACTTATTTACCAATTTATTTACAGTGTCCATTGGTTTCATTTTTGGAGGTGGTAGAGGTGGAAATTGAGTATTTTCATTCATGTTTTGTTTTGTTGATGTAGCACTTGCATATGTAATTTTATTTTTCTTTTCTAAAATTTTATTAATCTTAATTGGACATAATCTAGATATTGCCAGATGAGGCCCGCTGCAGTTGCAACAGCAGATCTCTGTTGGTCTATCACATTCTTTATATAAATGCTCACCTCCACAAATGGAACATCTTTGTTTGCCATTACATATCCTAGCAGAATGGTTAAATTTAAAGCAGCGGAAACATTGCTGTAATGGGGCGACATATTCAAAAACTCGGTATGAAAACAAATCATATTGTACATTGTCTGGAAGTATATTTGATAGAAAAGTAATGCTAACTGTTTGTAGTGGTACCCGCTCTTGTCCTACTTTCTTTGTAAATCTTCTTACTGCTATTATTTCATAAATTGATGATAGTTTAGTGTAAAGTTCTTTGTTGGAAATGTTTGCTGGTACATATCTAATTATGCCTGTTTTTTCTATTTGCGCAGCCGGAATAAATGCTTTCAAGCCATGTTTGTTAAGAAAAGCGCTGTTATTAATAAAGTTATTGGCCGTATTAAATTGTTTGAATATTACTGCTAGTTTATTTGCATTAATTCTCTGTATAGCCGTCACACCTTTTATTTCGCTAGAAAATATATGGTTGAGGTAGATAGGGCTCTTATTGCCTATTCTATCCTTATTATTAGTAGCTTCAATGAAGACTTTGAAGTCTACGTAATTAGCATTTTCCGGGTATAGTCTTTTGTAATCTGGTTTAATGTACGGTAAATCAAGCTCACCGCCGCCGCCATCCAAGTCCATGTTCTTTCCTCCGTCTCCGGCCTCAGACCGAAGACGTTTTGGGGTGGGGGGGTTGTCCCCACCCCCCTCGTTTCCCACCATTTATATAGCACACCTAGCACTGTTATTTTATTAAGTTTTTAAGTAAAAAATGCAAGTTTTTAAATAAAAAAGAATTTGAGATTTTTTTTTCCGCGCGCTCTTTTTTGAAGTTCCCGCCAGAATCCAACTCACTTGAACTCACTCAAAGTTAGGGGTGGACGATATACATCGATGTATTGTAAGTACTCGATGTATAGTAACGATGCATCGTATTGAACCGATGTAGTGTCCGACCCGATATCCGTGGTCCGACCGAATGTTCGTTTTCGGTCGAGTTTCGGCAAAACAACGAGTTTCGGTTTAGTTTCGGTTTCGGTAGCAAACCTGCTGAAACTACGACCAAAACCGAAAGTGCACTCAAGAGTTCTTGCGGTGTGATCGATCATGTTCAACGGGTTAAATTATTTCCAAGCGAGCAAGCAACGAAGACATTTTGCCATGTCCACGTGCCCAATCACATGACTGGCCTGTCTTTTTTTTTGGTGGGAAAATCATGGCAAAAGATAGTTTCAGACTTTTACTTACTAAAAACCCACTCCTGTGTCTGCTTTGCTATTGTGCTAAGGCCCCGAGGATCTCTTTCGTATTATTCATGGCCCCAGTAGGCTTTGACCCTGCTGGGATCCTACGGTTGCTGACAAGTCCTTGAGGTGCGTGTGGAAAATCACGTGCCGTCGACGACCTGAGCTCGGTCCGAACGGTTGCAGGACGGTCGGACGGCGAGCTATTCATTGATTGCCGTCCGCGAGCCCGCAGCCCGCACCTATGGTGCTTGGAAATCAAGATCGGAATCACCGCGACAAGGGCCCGAGGGCCATTGCCTCGCGCGTGCGGCCGTCTCCCTTGCTAGCATTACTGCTTAGAAGGAGGTGACTGCCTACCACCACCCTGTATATGATTTTCACTTCCACACTTCCCTGCAGTGTCATAGCTATATCTAGAACGTAGTGAGTACTCTTTGGCTATATCTAGAGGTGTATAGTCTAAGTTGCCGCTTAATCCAACCAACCCACCCTGCTTAAAGTTGGGGTTAGTTGGGTTAACTCTAGGGTAGAGTCTGTGCGGAAAGTAAACCATCGTGGGATTTGAGGGCGCTGCTGTAGATAAATATCGTTTTTGTTATGTAAGCAACATTGTGACGTCAATATAGTGCGACTGTTAAATCTTGATATTTTGAAATTATGTTAGACTAGCTTCTTCCAGCGGCTTCACCCTATAATAAAAATTATCCGATTGGCTGAATTTGCTCACCTAATGAAACTGCAAAGTTATAGCTTATGTGCTGTTTATAAGTTTTTGCGTAATGAGTAACAAACCGTTAATTGTGGCGACACCTGGGGGAGGCCTATGTCGAACAGTGGACGTCTTTCGATTATAATGATGATGAAAATTTAAATGCAAACACGAACCAGTAAAGGAAAATAGCGTGAAGAAACTGCTGTACTGCCTATCTACGTAGATTCCACCAGCGACCACTTACCCAGTGCCAATGAAAATGGTTCTATCACTTTGACTGGGATCGGTCTATTATCACTGACTGGAATATTGTAGCTAACAGCAAGTTTATGTTTATCCTAGTTAAATATAAAGGTAAAAATGGGACACACTACCACTTTCTCGTTGTCTTCCTCAGTAAATTTTTCCCTTTTGCTAATCAATGAAAAATATGAACTTAATGACTACGAAAATAAAGTACACTTCAGAATTTGTAATGTTGCTTCGTAAAAAATCTATTTAGCCTGTAAGGGACCATCTCGTATATAAGATCTTTGGGATCCCTTGGTTGTCCGTCTGTTTATCTGTTAAGACCTTTTAACGCTTGGCGGTATCGAGTTAAAATTAAAACCATACGCTCAAGTCTGCGGTCTTTTGAAGTTGTGAAAAAATCAGACTTCTGAGTTAACGAAAAAAAAAGATACGGCCGTTTATGTCGCAAAAAAACGTATATTTCTATAATCAAGCGAATCAAAGTTCATAGGGTGAATCCCGTTGACCTTAAATCCTGAAATTTGGCATAAATCAAGGTCTCATAGAACAAGTACAGGGAAAAATCTGAAAATTGTAAATTTTGTAGATACGCCATAAAAAAAAATTGTTTGTAATTCGGAAAAATCTTCGTAACTCAATTCGGGAATTGATTTCATAGGTAAATTTGTACAGAATCCTCAGTGCGCGAGTCCGACTCGCACTTGCTCTTTTTTTATTTTAGTTACTGTATCCGTACTCAAGCCTGAAAAGAATTATTCTAAGTTAGAGGAAACGCATTATAAATTTAAAGTATCAATACTCTTTATACTAGCCATAGAAAAAATTGACCAAAACAAGATAAATAAATATCGTTATGTTTAAATGAATTTCCGTTTAATTTATATATATATGGAGATAACAGGGACAGAAGTTTATCTAGGAAGTCTAAAAACATTAAAATAAAAGTATTACGTACCAAAAAAACAGCATACCAATGTTTCCCAAATTCGTGACTTTGTTTTGATCAATAATGGTGTGATTTGCCATTTGTTATCTTTGGAAAAACTGTAATATATTAAATATTATTTCCCTTGCAGCTCAGTGAAATTTTTTATCACATTTCTGAAGATTTCAATTAAAAATCACAATAAAACAACATAATAAATAAACCGGTGCCAATATTATATGACGATTGGCATTTGACGGATGGCTGGGTTGGGTTGCTACTTAAAATCTTTAATGTTGTTTTCACTTTACGCCACGACGGTTCTTTTATCGCACAGACAATAGCTACTCGAGTTATTTAAAAACGACCTTGGGTTGCAAATCTACTCGACTCTTATTTTTGAACGTAATGCGGGAAAATATGTCATTGTCATTTGTCATTGTGTCAGGTGTCAAAATTGTGAATTGATTTTGTAATGTTTGTTTTGATAAATTTGTTAATCGTAATTCTAAGGTTTTCACTGGTAAATACTAGAAGGATTTTGATTTGAGATTATTAAAATAATTCCTTTAATATTCCTGGACGGCCAAAAATATACGGATTATTGGTCTGGCTGTCACAAGAGATCTTCCAAAGAAGTGCATACGATCACACGATATATTTTACTGAGTTTAACTTGTGGAGTGTTAAGCCGCGCCAGCAGCAGACTTTCAACATAGTTTTCAAATATATTTTAACCAAGTTATTTTTTCAAATCTAAGATGAATAAAATGCCAATTTGCAGAATATGTTTAGTAGAGAATGTTCGCATGTACATAATTAACGACAAGGATTTACAAGAACTGTATGAAACGCTCACTGATATTCCAGTAAGTTGTACTTTATTCAAATGTATTACTTAAATAGGCTGCTCAAACTATGTACAGGGTGGCCCATGTACAGTGCCCCAGAATGATTCTTTAGAATCTAGGATGTTTCTCTGTATGAGAGATATAGGTACTAAAAGCCACACTTAACATCAACTGTGTTCAGTATTGCTTGGGCAGCATAACAATGTATATACTGTATGGGAAGTATTCTATTCCTAAGTTAAATGTTATATGTTATGTTGCAGTTTGTAACTGAAGACAGTAGACCGATGCTCGCTTGTTTCATCTGCTGCACTCAACTAAAGCAATGCTGCCAACTGCAGAGAAAATGTCTGGAAGCTGAAGAGCTGTTTGCTCAGATGATGAATGAGGTGAGGTGTTCTGCAACTAGTAAGGGTATTTAGTAAGTATGCTAACAGCTCAGGGTGAAGTGAAATTCTTTGGTGTCCGACCCAAGATGCATTCTCACTATTTTGCATACAACTGCTCTTACCTGATTATGACGTTATTGCACACCCATTCTTTATGTATTTTCTAACTACAGATATCTTGTGAAAAAACCTGTTTATGAGGCTCTTTTTTGCAGTTAAATTGGGCTACAATTAAAAGCCGTATTTAACAAAAATTATTTGTACTGATTTGTGTGCAATAAAGTACATCGGGATCGCCTAATACTGTAATAACCTTTTGCAGCCGAATCCTTCAGTAAACAGAGGTCAGCTAAAGTATTCCAGTGGGCTTATAGTAACTCCTGTAGAGAACATCAGTATAGTTGATGTCAGCCATATTGAAAACATTGCTGTCAAAGAAGAATTACCAGCTGTGTGTGAGAGACTAGATGATGTCATTGAGCCAGAGGAGGAACATTTAAAATATGGTATGTTTTAAAAAAAAGGAATTTAACCTTTCATTCGTGGAAATTACAGACACAATAGAAAGACAATAGGTGCGCGAACGCCGGCGTTCGCTTGGGGTTTAATGAATTAATGATCAATCTTCACCTTGTCAATATATATTTTCCTCTATATATTGAGTTTGAGGCCGATATTGAAATTTTTATAAAGATCGATATATCTATACCTATATC